>CM038045.1:171540360-172895360 GCA_021397845.1 Areca catechu | reverse complement strand
TAAATAAAAATAAAATAAACGTTAGAATTTTTTAAATTTACTTATAATTATCTAAAGTTTGTACTTAAATTAAAATAATAAATAACAAAATTTAATACTATCAGGTAAATGGCATAGGTAAAATAAAATAAAATCAATGAAAAAATTAATAAATGTTAGAATTTTATCAAAAAAAATAACTAGTGATAGTTCCGTGAACATAAAAACATATCTCTTAAATTATCCATACATCATTCCATATTGGAAAAATGTAAATTGATGCATGGATAGATAATTCCTCTTTTACATCTATTATTTCTAAAAAAAAATTTATCAAATAATAGGGGGGTCATCCATCTTTCTGACCCTATTTATTCTATATCTCGTGATCCCAATCGAACATAGGATAAAAGGTCCCTTTCTCGAAATTGTTAGTCCACCCACCAACTTTAATTGATAGATTTTATGTGACACCTAAAAAATAAGTGAATACCTCATTCTGCTTGTTGGGAGAATTCGAGGCATTGATCCCACTTGTTGGGAGATCCGGACCAGCGTCTATATGTGCGGATGCAGCGGAAGCAACGTGGAAGGATACAGTCCAACAACCTGTTTTTAGATTCAATATCATGCAATAATGGAGATATAAATGTAGGAAAAAAAGAGAGATTATTTTATTCCTTTGGATAAAGAACCTTGTTACAACAAATAATATAACACTTGATAGCACCCCTTTTGAAATCCCAGAAACTTCTCGCTGTCCCACACGTCTTCTCCTTTGCATGCCTCATGCCCCAAGAACCCACGTATGCCACGCACGGACAATACCTCAACGTACGTCCCTTCTCCAAACCCCCTAGAACACCCCACGGTACTAAGCCCTCCACGTGATATCTCCCTCACGTGCACCTCTCTGCAGCCCAACACCGTGGCCTCCTTGAAACCCAGGATGCTCTCCATGGTCCACACCCCAAGGGGCATCCTCAAGCCCTCACGATCCAATACTAAGACCATGAGAAGTCCTCACGGACTCCATTCTGGACTGGACCCCAAAGGGTCGGCCCCTCTTGGACACTCGAAACTGCATGCCCCATCCCTCTTAAATAGAGTGGGTGGTGAAATCCTCTTGGTCTTGGGTATCTTGACTCCCTTTTGGACTCTTGGGCTCAACTACTTCTTGGTGGTTAAATCACATGGGCGGTTAAGACTTGTCTTGGGCCAATAACAAACTGATTATGATACCTCACATGGTTGAGATTCCTAATTTGTTACAATCAACGAACTAACCAACCAACTAGCTAACCTCCTAACCAATTAAACAAACCTGGATCCAACCCCAAAATCCAATTGGGTTATGTTACAATCTCTCAAAAAAACTCCTCCCTAAGTCACATGAGAAAATACTCAAACTTAGAGCATCCTTGGAATACCTCCAGGAATCCGCTTGGAACATGCTCTCAAGCTCCAGGGATTGCCTCCAGCATCCCTGCCATGGCCTTTCAAGTCTCTCCAAGGCTTGGGAGTATAACGCAAAACCCTACAATCTCCACCTTGGTGCCCAAGCCTTAGCAAGCCTGGCAATATCCTCTTGCACAACCCTGCTGTAATGCATGTCCTGATAGTCTCTTGTGCAGACCTCCTTGCCTCTGCCAATACCCTTCAGTTGCTACGTGCCCTTGGAGGCCTTTGGGATGACCATCTCCATAGTTAAAGATCCTTGCTTATATTTTGCACCACGATTGTAGCATTCCTTCTGCCTGGCAGCTGCATTAGACTTTTTCTTGGACTTCCCTGGAGAGAACACAGCGAACCTGAACCGGCACTCACTGTAACTGGAGCTCTACCTGACACCATCTCCACAGAGCCACACCAATCTCTACACACTTTGCTCTACCTAGCTAAATGCATCCCTGGCGCTCGTGCTAGGACCTGACTAGTATCTCTGCACCTCCCACTCTGAACTCATGTCAAATCCTGCTCCACCCGTGAAGCCACCTATCACCGGTGCTCCACCTGAGACTGAAGTCCCACTGATGCCACAAAAAGAAATCTTGAGGATAGCCACTCAATGCTACCCTGTTGAGCCTGCCGCTGCACCTCATACCTAGTCACTGCCTTCTCGAACCCTCCGCACACCGTGGACCTCTCCGAGACCATTTTGGATACACTGCAACCCTGTAGGCTCCTCCGAAACCAAGAGCTCATCCAACTCTTTTGCTAACCCAGCGACTGAACCCAGCAACCATCTCCACTTGGCTGCTACATCATGGCCCAGCCTGTTTCACGACTACATGATGTCCTTGGTGCTTCCTGAGACTTGTCCCCATCTTCCTGAGCTGCCATCTCCATTAGTTCCATTCTTCATCCCTAGGCCAATGCCGCCATACCGGGATACTCCAGACTGCCCAATATCGGGGGTGCTCCCTGAGACTGTCTCCTATCTTCCTAAGCTATCCCTGGCATCGTCTCTGCTGATGTACTCTAGTGAACTTGAAAAATCTGGACTTTTTTTTCTCTATCCATGCGGGATACCATACCCACATGCAACTCCACTTGCCTCGATTTACTCCTTGAATCCTCTTCTTCCACCTTCAAACCAGCGGCTCTGCAACCGCTCCACTTCCACTTGAATAATGGCTCAAACCAAGCTCTAATACTAGTTGTTAGGAAAATCCGAGGCACTGATCCCACTTGTTGGGAGATCCGGACCAGCGCCTATATGTAGCGGATGCAGCGGAAGCAACGTGGAAGGATACAGTCCAACAACATGTTCTTGGATTCAATATCATGCAATAATAGAGATATAAATATAAGATAAAAAGGAAGATTACTTTATTCCTTTGGATAAGAACCTTGTTACAACAAACAAGATAACACTCGAGAGCACCCCTTCTGAAACCCCAGAAGCTTCTCGCTGTCCTGCACGTCTTCTCTCTTGCAGGCCTCAGGCCCCAAAAACCTACATACGCCACTCACGGACAATACCTCAATGTGCGTCCCTTCTCCAAATCCCATGTAACATCCCACGGTACTAAGCCCTCCACGTGATATCTCCCTCCCATGCACCTCTCTGTAGCCCAGCACCGTGGCCTCCTTGAAACCCAAGAGGCTCTCCACGTTCCATGCCCTAAGGGGCGTCCTCAAGCCTTCACGGTCCAAGACCAGGACCGTGAGAAGTCCTCACGGACTCCACACCGGACCGGACCCCAAAGGGTCGGCCTCTTTTGGACACTCGAAATCGCATGCCCCATCCCTCTTAAATAAAGTGGGTGGTGAAATCCTCTTGGTCTTCGGCATCTCGACTCCTTTTTGGACTCTTGGGCTCAACTACTTCTTGGTGGTTAAATCACATGGGCAGTTAGGACTTGTCTTGGGCCAATAACAAACTGATTAAAATACCTCAAATGGTTGGGATTCCTAATTTGTTACAATCAACTAACTAACCAACCAACTGGCTAACCTCCTAACCAATTAAACAAACCTGGACCCAACCCTATACCCAATTGGATTATATTACAATCTCTCAGAAAAACTCTCTCCTAAGTCACATGAGAAAACACTCAAACTTAGAGCATCCCTGGAACACCTCCAGGAATCTGCTTGGGACATGCTCCCAAGCTCCAAGGATTGCCTCCAATATCCCTGCCATGGCCTTTCAAGTCTCTTCAAGACTTGAAAGCACCATGCAAAATCCTACAATTTTGCTAAGCTAATAAATCCAATCTGATTAAGAATTTCTCTCCTTGGTTTATTCAATTGCCTAAGTGTAGCTCTCATGGATGGTGGGTATAAAAGGAAGATATCATTTCCTGCATGCACTGACATGATCGCCCACATAGCCTATAATGATCACTAGTTTCTATGATGGTGTACAAAGATGTATACTTAATGAATGGGCTTAAAAGAGAAATAAGTCGTTATTATTAGAGATGATATTTTTTATCGATCTGGTAGATATCCAATCCAATCCGATCCCAGTGAGATGGATAAAATCCAACCTGCCTAATTTATAAATAGATATGAGTTATATAAAAAAAAATCCGACTCAGATTCAGATCGAGTATGGATAGTAGTATGCCCTGATCCAAATCTGACATGTTTATATATAAAAAAAAGTTATGTTTATAAAATATTTAAGTAAATTAGATATGGAACGGATATACTCGATTCGACTCGACCCGTTTAGGTTTCAAATAAACTAGGTTTTATGCGATCGAGTATACCCGACCTGATCCGATCCAAACATAATTTTTGTTATACCCGACCCGATCCGATCCGACCCGAGGCAGTATGGAATGGGTATGGCATGAAAATTTTTTTAACGGGGTGGGTATGGGTTTTAGATGATCTGATCTAAATCTGATTTGTTGCCATCCCTGGCTATTATTGGCTAGGTGCACGGTATAGGCAATAATTTTTCTATAAAGAGTGGTATTATGGGATCACTCAAGGCTGATTCGTCACTCTTGAAAGAACAGTACAAGATCCTATAGAAACTTATTTTTGTACTTTTTTTCTTTTCTTTTCTATTTTTTGTTGACATATCAAAAATGCATGACCCAAAGGTAATGCCTTGCTCTTGCAAGAGTGAGGCCAAATAATGACATGTCAGTCAGGATACTCTCTATCTCCTGACTAAATTGGAAAGGTTTGGTCCACAATCACAAGCCATCTGTGTATTAGCTTTATGTAACATATAGACCTCACCTAATCAAGGGTTATCTTGCGATACACAAATAGGATATGATTGTAAGCTAGATCTATCTTGTTCAATGATGAATTTGAGATAATCCAAACTCAGGGTTCATACAAGGATAGCCCCTCCGTATGAAAGGTCCTAGAGAACAAGGAAGGAGAGCACATAAGCCAAAGTGAGAAGTTAAGATTTAAAATAGAAAATATCAAGACAACTTGACCTAAACTTTAGAAATTATGCATGTTTAGGTATTGTTATCTTAAATTTTGTCTCATAATTACATCAGTCTCAAGTTATCATAGACTATGGATCGTTACTGCCATAAAATGAACTGAAAAAGATATCCACTTTGATGCATAGGTTGAAAGGCGCACTTTGAGCTTCAGCATGGAGCATGATGTACTTCCCACCAAGATATACTAACAACCAAGAATATGTACACCTCTATAAAGAAAACATCATCTCCATGAAAGTCTCATATACGAGACCTTACGGTGTTCGTTGGCTGCAGTAAGTTTATTGTAGAAGTAGAGTGTTCACTCGTAGGGATATATCAGCCTTAGGAGTAAGGAATAATCTTATGCAACTTATTGAGACTAAGTCCAAAGAGTCTATGGCCATAGCAGGGTGATGATGAAAAGGCATTTTCATTGGTATCACAGTTGGACTTGAGTCAATTAAGTTTAAGCATATGATTGATGGGTTTGACGAGATTCCGTAACCAACATCGAGTCAGGGATTATGATAGAGGAATCGAATCATACAGTAACTACACCTAGGGATTCCAATCTTATTCTGTTGGGTTGTCACTACATACTGCTAGGTATCACTGGTAGATTGTGAGAGCCCATTAGAATCATTCTCGATTTAATGATCCTAATTAGGGTTGAGTAGAAATTGTTTCTATCCATCGAAAGATATTTTGATGATGTATAATGAGATTATAGCATGTCTCATTACCAGGCAGAATAGGACCTGAGGGATCATACACATTAGGGACTTAAGTAACTAATCAGCAAATCAATTTGGACCTAATTGTAAGTGTTACAATTAAGATTTGACCTGATTAATTATGGATTAATTGTTAATTAAATTAAATCAAATTTAATTTGATTTTAATTAATCCAAATAGTGTTGGGTCAATAGCCTTTTCGAAATAGGTTCGATTAGATTTAAATCTGGCTTTGATTTGAGTGTCAAATTAGACCATGAGTTAGAGCGCAGTTGGACTGGGACTCTCTCTCCTCATGCCACATGGCACTCTCCCTCTCTCCTTCCACATGCCACATGGGATGATGGATGCATGATGTAAGCATGAATGAAGAGGAATGACATAAGCAAACTTAGTCTCCTCTCATTTATTACTTGGAATCTTCTTATGTCTTGTGTTCACACTAGTCTCCTCCCATTTTTGACTTGGTAAACCCTTATTAACTTGTCATAATCACCAAGGGTGGTGACTTGGAATGAAAAATTGACATCATTAATGAGAGTAGAGAGGAAGGAAAAAATTCTTCCATGTGAAAAGGCTTAAGAAGGCTTTCATGATAGTGTGAAAGCATTAAAAGAGAGAAGATCCTCTTCTCCTCTTTAAATGGTTTCACACACATGCTTTTATGGCATTATTGGATGATGGCCTATATAAGGAGAGGGAGGGGAGTAGCCGGCCAAGCATGAGTAATTGTGGGAGTGCTTGGGTGAGTGAAGAGAAGGGGAGAAGGGAATATCATGCACTTGGGTGTTTTGCTACCAAAGGTTCCCTCTCCCTCCCATTCATTTCTTTTCTTTCTCTAAGTGTTTCTTCCAAGAGTTGAGAGGATATTTAGATAAGATAAAGGAGAGGAAAAAAGGTCCTAGATCTTGCAAAAACTTATTTGCAAGATAGAAGCCAGAAGCCGGTCCAGCTATCGATCGGGTCACTTTTTAAAGTAAGCCCGAGTTGCTGAAAGATAAGAGGGCTGCAAGGATCTAGCAGTCCAGTGCCCTCTACGACTCTGCTACGACAAGCTCTGTGTGGATACCAGCAAAGGTCGGATGCTTGCACGGCTACAATTGAACCCCAGTCCAAAGGAGTAACTACATGAATTTCAAAGCAGCCCAAGATAGCGATCCAGGTATGTAACTGTTATTTAAAATTATCATATTTTTAGATTTGATCTTGTTCTTATCCTCTAATGCATGTTTAAGAACATTATCATGAATAAATTAGATTTATTTGTATTGCATACGGGATATAAAATTATTTTTATATCTGTTTTTGCTGCGTCACTCTGATTGAGAGGCCTGATTTTTTATGCAATATACCGATCCTGGGAGGAACCCAACAACAGGCTCGTGAATCGATAGCAATGGCTGCCGATGGACCAGTCTACGTTTTGTAGACCCAGTGGCTAGTCCATGGTGGACCAATTGCTTTAAAATGTGTGTGCTTCTATGATAAACTTCCAACTCTAATTTTGAAATGGACTGGCTGCTTTAAAATGTGTGTGCTTCTATGATAAACTTTCAACTCTAATTTTGAACCTATTTGAACTTCAATTTGAGTGACATTTATGTTGCTGGATTTCAAATATCTAGCTCTTTCAATCCATGGACTCCTTTTCTACAAAACACTAATAAAAGTATCAATTCTTAATAAATATAAATTAATTAATATTTATTTTAATGGTTAAATTAAGATAATTAATAGACTTATCAGTTTGCCCCTCACTCTGGTGGGGGAACATCTGAAGGCTAGAACTTGGTAAGGCTCGAAGTAGGCCAAGTACAAGAATGTTGTAGTACCTGCATTATGGTTGCAAGTGACTCGACTCGGACAAGAGCTGGTGGAACTATTTGGCTGTAACTGGAAGAGCAACTGAAGGCTAGGTAGTACTTTAATTTGGGAGAGTCTAAAGATGATCTACCTAGACCATCTGTTCCTTCGCAAGAGGAGCAGCGAATCTGGTCACTACCTTCTTTCTCGCCATGGTTGCTTGAGAAAAAGGAAAACTCCAAGTCCTCTTCATAGTTGTTTGGACCAAGGCCCTTTCTTTAGCACCAATATGTTGCAGGTCCACTCGAGACTTGCTGACATAGCTGGAGATGACTATTGAGTTAAATGGCTCTAGGCTTCTCTCCATCGGGCACAGGCATTCAGAACTTACAAAATGAAGAAGACATAGAAGTCTAGTCATAGTATCATGGTTTCCCATGGTGGACCCTCCGATGCCTAAGTCAATCTCTCATTGATACAAATAGGAAAGAGAGAAAACTGTAGCTTCTAAGTGGATAGTGTAGCGATAAAGTGATAGCAAGATGGTGTAGAAGTAAGCAAGGTAGTGGAGCTAGCCATAGGTGAGACAGTGGAAGTGGTAATGGTCTTGGTAGGATGCAGGCAAGGTGATGTAGGTGGGTGCAAACGAGGCTCAAGAGAGTGAGTGAGATTTAAGCAAGGCAAGGTAGTCCTAACCTTTACTCAAACAGTGTTATGGGACTCTCAGGTGACTCTGGGAGGATTGCTAGGTCTTCTAAAGTGTATAGGACACTTAGGGATACTTGCCTAGGAAAAGTTCTTGTGGAAAAGGAACTTTTCAGTAGAACTTCTAGAGAGGAACTTACCTGGAGGGTTTGGAAAACTAATTTATAGGCAAGGTATATGGAGAACCTAGTATTTATGGGACATATGGTATAGGAAGAGGTGATCGACACGTCACTATAGGGTGCATGCCCCTAAAGGATGGGGCGAAGATGATGCAGAGCTCGTCTACATAGTAGGCATCCTTCCATAGGAATACTTACATTAATGAGTAGTGACCAGAGTCAGAGAGTCATGATATACGGTTACCTATCCTTTTGTAGGAGAAGGGCATGCCAGGCTTCCTTATATGATATCGGGGGCTACATGTTGGGACCTAAGAAGTTTGCTTGCTGTCTTGAACTGGTAGGTGAGATAGCCTAGAGCTGAGCTAACAAGTAAGGTAGCTTGGAGCTGAGCTGGTAGGTGAAGTGGCGAGCCACGTGGAATCCACATAGGCTTGACCATTTCTGGATACATTAGAGGTAATTAAGAGAGTTTCAATTTATTAGTAGAATATATTTACTTGAGTTCCATTTTTTTTTGTTTTAATGAAAAAATATATTCCAATCCAACTTGCATGCTAAATTTTGTTTAAATAATATGAGTTGATATATGCATGTCTTCATACATGAAATAATGCAAGAGCATGAGTATATAATTCCTTCCTTGATCTCAATATCTAGGCTCATCTTCTTAAGAGAATATGCTGGTCTGCCATCCTAGTTGTTGTAAAGAGAGTAAGACCAAGTATGATCCTAAATCTACCCGAGTCCAAGCTCGACTCAGCTTGGCTATTATCGAGTTTGAGTCAAGCTTAGTAGCTCGAATAATTTTTCATGTCAAGCTCGAGTAGTAAGATACTCGACTCGAAAACTACGTGCCTACTTAAATTTTTATATATATTTTAAATAATTTTTTTTTATTTATAATATATATGTTAATATATATTATAACTAGGCTAAATTCAAATTCGAGCTCGAACTTGAGCTTGAATATGGTTTGGATGATATTCAAGTCGAGTCAAGTCGAGCTCGAGTATTGCCTTTTTCTTATCAAGCCAAGCTTGAACGTGGGATATTAAGACTCAATTGAGCCCAAGTCAAGTTTCGAGCCCGAGTATTTTGAATTAACTTAAGCTAGAACTTCTAACTACTCAACTCAACTCCGATTATATCTCTAGAATCTATCCCAAATTTACCTGGCCAAGTTGTCATGTGAGGACAAGTTGACAGAGACAAGCATAGGTGAGCTCGCTCCATCGAGCATTGAAGCTTTTGCTAGTCTTAGACACTGTGTTCGTTACCAAGTGATATATGATTGGCTTTCATGGCCCTCCTTTCTTTCTCAATATCTAGCATGAGATTGGACAAATTGCACCTACCATTAAATATCGAAAGCCAATATTAACTAATATTCTTGACATGACATCTAAAAGACCAACCCTCCATTTGGTTCGAAGAATTGATTAGAAAAAGAATGGATAGCCAAGGAAGCATGGAGTGGAGGGAATCATTCTCATCCATCCATCACCTTATATATTTGGTGAAATATAGAAGAATGGATAACAATAATTTCTTTCTTTATTTAGTATAGGAGGAATAAAAGAAAGGATGAATAAAATTTATAAGACACTTTTACTAAACCATCATTTGACAAAAAAAGTCTTATTATTATCAATTTATAACACTTATTTATACTAAAAAAGCAAAAAATAAATAAACTTGTAATATTTATAATCTATAATTATATTAAAAATAAATATTTTTTAATTTTAATTAATTAAATAAGTAATTTTATAATTTAATTATATATAAATATATATTAATTATATAAATAATTAATTAATTTACAATTTGATTTAAATAGTTAAATAATTTTATACAAATAGTTAACTAAAGAATAGTTAATATAAATAAAAATAGAAGATAATTGAAATTATTTATTGATAATTATCTAAATTGTGTACTAAAATTAAAATAATTAGTAATAAAAGTTAATAGTATAAGGTAAATGATGTAGGTAAAATAAAATAAGATGAATGAAAAAGTAAATAAGTATTAGGATTTTGTCAAAAAAAATAATAGGTGGTAGTTTTGTGAATGTAAAAACCCATCCCTTAAATGCTCCATCCTTCCTTTCTTGCATTTTCTCAAATTAAAAGAATGCAAATTGATGAGTCAAGATGAATAGACAATTCCTCTTTTTCACCTATGATTCCTAGAATATTTTTGAGCCAAATGGTGATTAGGAGCCATCCATCCTTCTACCCATATTCATTCTTCTTCTCGTAATCCTAACCAAACACAAAGTAAAGGTTCCCTTCCCTGAGAAATTATTAGCCGTCCACCAACATTGACCGGTAGTCTTTATGTGACATCTAAAAGTATAAAGACCTCGTTCCACTGAGCTGATAAATTAACAATTTCTCCTCTTTCTTTATTCAATTGTTTATCTGTGGTTCTCATAGATGGTGGGTAAAAAAGGGAGATATTATTACCTGCCTACATTGGCATGATTGCACGTACAACCAATCATGATCACTAGTTTTTGTGGTGGTCCACAAAAATGTTTGCTCGATGAATGGGGCCTAAAGGAATCAATGGCTAGCTAGGTGCATGGTCATGTAGTGCATATAGTATAGACAATAATTTTTCTATAAAGAGTGATCTCATGGATCGGTGTTAACTGTTTATATTTGGGATCCTATAGCCATTGAGATCTTTGAATTTTCAAGGTTGCCTTTCCATCCTTGGAATCATGCATGGCTGGTACCTCACTCTTGGAAGAGCAGTGAGAGATATTATTAGAACTTATTTTTATGTTTTTTCTTTTCTTTTTTATTTGTTCTTTTTTTATGTATTAGAAATGCATGACCCTAAGGTACTGCCTTGCTCTTGCAAGAGCAAGACCAAAAAGTGACATGTCAATTAGGTACAAATAATGGTATACACCATCCCTAATCCAACCTGATATAATTTTAGTTTAAATATCATATTTCAAAGTTACAATTATTTTAGAATGTTTACATGATAAATTGCTTACTTGATTTGATCAAATCTAACATGTCTTATCTATCCAACCCAACTTGACTTGCACCATATATATACCCAACTTGACCCGAGGCAGGTATGGGGCAAGCAGAGATACAGGGTTCTTAATTATGGAATGGATATGGATATTAGCCAACCAAGTCCATATCTGATCTTTGCCATCCCTATGATGACCGAGTTTGAGAATTATCAAAGAAGACATACAATGGATATTGTAAGAAATTTTAAAAAAAAAAAATTGGAGCTACATGAGTTTGTAACAAAAATCATGTGGACCGAGCACTAGAAAAAGGAATATAGGTTTGGCTTTTGATTTTTGCCACGTTTTCTTGAATACTCGTCTTAAAGAAAAATTCTAAAAGCCAAATACTTTTATTAACCGAATTATCAGTGCTGTGATTTAAAATAAAGTAGAGTATTCTCTCTCTTTCTTTTATATATATAACATACTTTTTATTAGTATATATAATTGTCATGTCCCGAATCCAGTACCGGAATCGGTACGCGACCGGCCGTACAAACTCTAGGTTTTATCCTAGAGATCATGCAAGGCCTGGGTACACAAGAGTCACTTACCTCAAAAAAACTCATTCATCACCAAGCCCGAATATCTGCACAACTCTGTATAGGAAAACAAATAGAGGGTTGTGAGCTTAACAGCCCAGTAAGGTATCCTCACAATCACACTAGTATTAATATCAAAACTGAAAGCAGTAAGATCTTAATCATATAATGGAAAACGATAAATTTTTCGGTCACGCAACCAAACCAGTCACATATCAAGTATATCAAAACCTTTCATAATATTATATTTTCTTTATATGTTTTTATTAACTTTTCTTCTTCTTTAGGATTCTGGACTAGCCACGGTCACACTCCAGCCTGTACTGGCATACTGTTGTCACACTCTCGCCTGTGACTGGCAATCTCATAATCGACCATGTACAATCTGTCCATGGCCAGGCTCACGTACTAAGCCCGCTCTAGCTATGTAATTGACCATGTACAACCTGTCCATGGCCAAGCTCACGTACTAAGCCCGCTTTAGCGATATAATTGATCATGTACAACTTGCCCATGGCCAGGCTCACGTACTATGCCCGCTCTGGCTATATAACCACGATCCCGTGGCATGGCTAGTCCAAACACTGTTAACACTTATCTTTTCACATCATCTTGTCAAAATATATCATTTTCCAACAATCGATATCACGGTCCAACCCATTCCAAAGATCAATTGATAGCCATGGTATATTAAAATAAAACACAAATAACAATAATAACAAATCTATTTATCTTTTGAGAAATCAATTATGCTATCCGAAAGCACCCATGCATGTAAACATATATATATTCGGATCAAATCAGGCAAACTAAAATAATAAACACATATATATATATACTGGTGATCAGGTCCAAAATCCTTACCTTCAATCTCTAATCCCAGTTATCCGGTATTAATCTATACCTGAAATTCGTACAAATCCTTCCTTCTCAAAAGGTTGATCTCCTACAATAATAAATAAATTCATCAAATCCTAGTTTTCACAAATTTTGAGAAAGAAGGTTCCCCTGATTTTCTCTTTCCTCATCTTCTCTCTCCTTCCTCTTCTTTCTCATCTTTATCTCTCCTTTTTCTCTCTCTATCCCAAATCCAGCATATCCTCAAAACTGATCGCTATCCTATGCCATCAAAGCATGACAATCTCCCTCTTCTTCAAGATCCCTTTCCTCTTCCCATTCTCTCTCTTCTCCTCTTTCTCTTTCTTTCTTCTTCTCTTCTCTTTTCCCTTCTCTTTCTCTCTCTTCTGGCTCTCTCTGCAGGCTCTTCCCTGCTTCTATCGACGTCCCTGATTAAAAAGAAGAGTAAAACCAATCCAAAACCACCATAAACATAACCTGAGAAGTCCAAAACCATCAAAATATCTTCCTAGCCATCAGATCTGAGATCGACGCCTCAAACCGTCCAAATCTGAATCCAAAAGCACCTAATCAAGCCTAAACTCCTTTGGATTAATCTCAGCCGTTCGATCAGGCGATCGGATGGTCCAGATCGCTCAGAAATCCCATAGACTGTCGTGAGCTGCGCGAAACGCCTTGGGGAAACGGCCGGAAACGCGTAGGAAACGTCCCCGCGACGGCCGGCTCCAGCTAGGCCGAGCCCAGCGCTCACGCGCGCCGCGCGCGTGGGCCTGCAAGGCATGCCCGTCGCGATGGGCCGGGCCACGCACCGCGTGCTCGCACGTCGCTCGCCCGTGCATCATCGCCTGCCATGCTCGCGCGCATCGCGCGCTCCTGGGCCGCACAAAGGTCAGGGCCGGTCCATTATGGTGGGCCGGCATGCCTTCAAACCCCTTTTTTTTTTTTTTTCATGGGTCGTTACAATAATATAGTAAGGTGATACCCATCACATAAATTAATCACCAAGCAAAGCGATATACATGTTCAAATAAATTGATATATAATTTCTAAAATATATAATTTATCAATATATAGTATATACTTAGGTAATACATACTAAGTAAATTAGTAATCACACTACAGTGAATCTGGGCTTTACCGACGCTTTTTTTGACTTTTACCGATGCTTATAAACATCGCTAAATAATCTCTCGACGTTTTGTAAAGCGTCGTTAAAGCGTCGCCTATGCAAGCGTTGGGACGCAACTTACCGACGCTTGGGAAAAGCGTCGCAATTCTAGCGACGCTTTAAAGCATCGGTATTTAGCGACGCTTTAAAGCGTCGGTATTTAGCAACGCTTTAAAGCGTCGCTATACTAAACCCTAGCAACGCTTTAAAGCGTCGCCGATTAGCGATGCTTTAAAGCGTCGCTATACGCCAAATATAGCGACGCTTTAAAGCATCGCCAGTTTCAGTTCTAGCGATGCTTTTCCCAAGCGTCGCTAGGGTTTAGTCTAGCGACGCTTTAAAGCGTCGCTAGAACTCGCCACTTGACCCAGTTCCAGTTTTAGCGACGCTTTAAAGCATCGCTAGAACTGAAACCTAGCGACACTTTAAAGCGTCGCTAGACACCAAGCCTAGCGACGCTTTAAAGCGTCGCAGTTAGCGACGCTTTAAAGCGTCGCTAGATCCCAAGCCTAGCGATGCTTTAAAGCGTCGCCAGTTAGCGACGCTTTAAAGAGTCGCTAGACACCAAGCCTAGCGACGCTTTAAAGCGTCGCCAGTTCCAATTTTAGCGATGCTTTAAAGCGTCACCAGATCCAAAACTAGCGACGCTTTAAAGCGTTGGTAAATTTTTTTTTTTTTTAAAAAAAAAATAGCCATATATACAAACCCATAACCTGTATACATTACGAAAAAGAAACATTCAAACCTGTATCACATCCAACATACACAAACAAATGAAAATATTCAAACTTGTATCACATATCACATCCAACATACACAAACACAAATACAACCCAAATATAAAAAGTTTTTTATATATATATAAACATATCAATCCAAGTTCAAATAAACAAAAAGACATACATAAATAATAAAAAAACCATCTAGCATCACTGATCCATGGGAGGCTGGTCGTTGTCAGGTCTGCGGCTCGCAGATGCACCAGGAACCTGCAATATATACATCAGGAATTATAATACATATATTATATATATTCTCAATTATTAGATACATACAAAATTAATAAATAATTACTTACCTGAGATGACATGAACATATGCAGCACAGATGTAACATGCTCTAGCTGAGACCTAATGGTCTGCATCTCTGCTCTGTCTGCATCACGTGTCTGTCGGAGCTCTGCTATCTCCTCCTGGAGCTGACGAACATGTAACTGATCATGACTCTCTCTAGTATCCCGAGTATATCTACGCACCTCAGATAACTGAGTAGGGGTAACTCCAATCCCATAACCCCTCACTCGTCCAGGACGCTCTGGTCCCATCAACTCTGAGAATATCTCGGCCTCGATGCGACTGCTCTGTGTAGATGATGAACCCTCGCCAGCACGCTCGGATATAATAGAGGTAGCCCTATTCTATATTTGACAAAAAACACATATATTAATACTTAATAAAAATAAAAATATAAATCATAATATAACATAAATAAAAAAATACATATATATCTCTGGACTCGTCCCGAACAAAACTGCCATCCTGGTGAACGTGAGTCATCCGATAAAACTCCACCTCACCAGGCTCCCTCCCTGCTGATCAGCCTATATAAAGAATAAATATTACAAAAAAATTCAAAATAACACATCTTATATCCCCGTACCATTATACATGACACATGCATGATACATGATGATACATTATGTTAAAACTAAAAGTATACTACTAGTATTATGGGATGAGAAACATATAAACTCATGCCTGAGCCGTGCATAACTCTTGGACCCCGCTGTGTGAGGAACAGACTGAGCAGCTCGTGCAGCTCTACCAATATCAGAATACGTCTGCAAAATTAAATTAAAACAATGTTATATATTGTATAAATATAATTATAACAAGTGAAAATTAATAAATTTTGAAGTGTTTGATGATGCTACACAACCTGTGCCCTCTCAGAGAACCAATAGTGCACCAGCTCCATCCACTGATGAGGGTGAACATCAGGAGGACAGGTAGCTACAACCTGCTCCTCTGTCCTACCCTCTAGCTTGTAGTCTCTCTTCAACTTCGCCCTATATTCTTTCCACTTGTGATTGAGAGACTTAAGCACAAAATCAGATGAATCTGAAGGAAGAACGAACTTGCTCTACAATTTAATTAAATAATAAAATAAATATTAAATAAAAAAGTAATTCAATTGTTAAAAACCTAAGATATAAAATAATATATTAATTTTTTACCTGCACAACTCGTAGTATTTCTATTTTATATGCAGGAAGCATGTCGTTCCATTTCGAATAATTCAGGGGACATAGCTGACCACGGCGTGCTACTGTCCCCAGAAAGCTAGTCAACAAGCTAGCAGCTTTCTTAATAGGCTGTCCTAGCTTGTTGCACTCTATCACTATCCTCTCACCCTCAGGTAACTGCCACACATCACGGACTAATGTGGGTCCTCGCCTACGCCTGAGTCTCCTAGATCCATCTACAAAAAAAAAAAAATACAGAACATTGTATATCAAAACTATTGCATATGCATGAATTGAAATGAGATAAATTATTAAATTATGTATCCTGTATCTGTATATCATCGACGATAGGCTCGTCATCAGGATGATCCATAGAAGGATCGTGATGTACGGACTCGGAGGGAATAACGTCGTCCTGAGGTATAGAGATAGTAGCATCGACCTGATGTGCAGAAATAGAGGGACTGCCATCAGACCGATGTGAAACTGATCGACTGTCCTCAGGCTGTTGTGCTGAAAAAGTAATTCAATTATTAAAAACCTAAGATATAAAATAATATATTAATTTTTTTACCTGCACAACTCGTAGCATTTCTATTTTATATGCAGGAAGCATGTCGTTCCACTTCGAATAATTCAGGGGACATAGCTGACCACGGCGTGCTACTGTCCCCAGAAAGCTAGTCAACAAGCTAGCAGCTTTCTTAATAGGCTGTCCTAGCTTGTTGCACTCTATCACTATCCTCTCACCCTCAGGTAACTGCCACACATCACGGACTAATGTGGGTCCTCGCCTACGCCTGAGTCTCCCAGATCCATCTACAAAAAAAAAAAAATACAGAACATTGTATATCAAAACTATTGCATATGCATGAATTGAAATGAGATAGAATTATTAAATTATGTACCCTGTATCTGTATATCATCGACGATAGGCTCGTCATCAGGATGATCCATAGAAGGATCGTGATGTACGGACTCGGAGGGAATAACGTCGTCCTGAGGTATAGAGATAGTAGCATCGACCTGATGTGTAGAAATAGAGGGACTGCCATCAGACCGATGTGAAACTGATCGACTGTCCTCAGGCTGTTGTGCTGAAGAAGTACCAGCCTCGGTCTGGAAAAACTGAAACTGTACATCTGCTAATCGCTTCCTTCGAGGCATGGTGTACCTAACCTGCATTATTTAAAAATAAGTCAGTCAACATTATAATCAAATTATAACAGAAATAAAAGTAGAAGAGAAACATTACCAGGTGGTGCCAGTTAGCACCATACCACTTGGAATGGAATGCGACGAGATTGGCTAATTCAGAATCGCCAAACAGGACAAGTATTTGCTCGAGCAACAAGGCATGATCTTGTTTCCTCTTCTTCTGTGAGCTAGCTCACATGTTGCTAAGGGTGCGATAATGATATATTTTGTGGATGAGCAGCACTTGGGTAATGATGAACCAAGAAACAAGGCACCTTTCTAAGATGCCAGAAGAGGTGAGAGATGAGATCTCACCATGGTTTATGGAAAGACGTGCTATTGAAGAGGAAGCTCCAGAAAAGATCATCCAACTAGAAGATAATGCCAAGTACGTTGAGTCCGACTTAAAGGTACGTTATCTTTGTTTATGTTCGAACTTTGGTTATACTTATTTTAGCACCTAGAGTTCCATACGGTTGTGATCCAACTGTGTAGTTCTAAGAGCAATGATGAAGAGGTGATTGTTCATCTTTTTTCTCAGATGTCACTCGAACTTGGATCATAAAAGCAAGATGAAGCAAGACTTGATACTAAATGTAATCTAAACATTACTTGATAACTTATTTAAATAGGTTCAGCAGCAAAGAAATTAGTGGTAACTAATTCACTGCAACTCTAACACTCCAGCTTTAGTTTAAGTTCTGATTTTATCCTTATTTAACTTAAAATAGTTGGGAGAGTTCATTCAAAGAGCATGATTTCAAACAAATTCAATCAAGGTTTTCAACATGAATTTTCCTGGTACCCTCAAGTATCCAATGTTTTTATGTCCAAAATTTCATTTTCTTGCCTAGATAATATGATTCCAATCCAATCTTATACACTGTACTTATAGATTTTGTAGCCGAAGCGGAGCGATTTGGACATGAACCACCATGTCAATAATGTTAAGTATGTAAGATGGATGCTCGAGGTAAGGGTTATCAGCTTCATACTGATTTTCCTGTATTTGAAATACCTAACAAAAGCATATATACTGATTGCTTATTTAATTTGCTTGTAATTGAGATGAACCAAAACTAATCTCAGTAGTTGTGTTCTACAGACTATTCCTGATGTATTCATGGAGAATCATGAACTGTCAAGTATCATACTAGAATATAGAAGGGAATGCGGTAGTTCTGACGTGGTGCAATCAATTTGTGAACCAGATGAAAATTCAATTCCAGAGGATGATAGTATCAACATATGAGGGAATTCTCATTGGCATCTGAAATACTTCTTTTGATCTTAGATCCAGGACTACATGGAAGAATTCTTTCATGTTCCTTTATACTAATCTATGACATACACAGCTTTGTTCCTTATAAAAAAAAAAAATGCATAAGTACATCATATTTAGTACCTATGTCATTGAGGTTGTCAAACAATAATTCATGACCAGGCAACTTTTGAGAAGGAAATTCCCCCTCTCTTGCATTATCTGATGCACATTTTTAAGTGAACATATCAGATAATCTTATGTTAATGCCTAGGAAGAATTTTCTTTAGCCATTGCACAGGAGAGAACCTTCATTCTTGTAATCCCATCTCACAAATGGTTGCCCAAACTCATCTTGCTATAATAAATAACCATGAACTATCTTCTTCAAAATGATGAGTAGCTGTGCAAGCATCGTGGATACAGCAAAATTTAAACTGACTCTGATACAAATCCTAATTGACCCCATAATTTAAATAATCCAAGCATCAAAACTTGAACCCGAATAAGCTAAGATAAATAATACAACCTTTTCTATTTTAAACCCAAATCCTTTAAACCCAAAATATGACATAGCAAGAAAAAAAAAAAACTTACCGAGCTTCGGAGCAATGCGGTGGAGAAGAAGGTGCCGGAGATGTGGCGAGGGACCGAAAGAAATGCCGGAGATGAAGACCAGGGAGAGGGAGGAGAAAAAAATGGGGTTTCAGGCGGCGGCGGCCGAAAGAAATGAGAGGCTAGGGCTCGGGCTGGGGGAGGAAAAACTGAGTCCGACGACGCTTTCCGCCGACGCTTAAAAGCGTCGGCGGGTTGAGGTGAATTGCCGACGCTTCTAAAAAGCGTCGGCGGGGTTGAGGGGAACGGCGGGGAGAATTGCCGACGCTTTTAAGCGTCGGCGAAATTCGTATAAACTTCCCGGCACTTATAAGCGTTGGCGGACTTCATGCACTTCCCGGCGCTTCGGAAAACCGTCGGCGAGTTCCTGGGTGTTCCCGACGCTTCACCGGAGCATCGGGAGAAAACAGTGGCCAATGCTCCATTTTGCTGTAGTGCTAATAACCCAATATATATTTTCAAAAAAAGTGTTATATAGTTTCTAGAACATCTTATTCATCACAGTGATACATATTTGTTGACTTCTTCATACATGCTACAAACTTTTTTATACACACTATACAACAATCCAATACACACACTACATAAAAAATATATTCTAAAAACTATGTATCAATCAACCTGGAGGTATATATTATATTATTATTGATTATGATAAAAAAGCTTGCAGCATACATCAGTAAATCAACAAGTATATATTACTTGACCATGTAGTATATGTTAGTAAATATAATATTCTAGAAATTATATCAATTTTCTTGAAAGTATATATTTGATTGTTAAATAACTAATTTGATAAATATGTATCATTTAATCATGCACCGTGTATTAGTGAATATTATGTTCTAAAAATTATATATAGATTTATCTAAATATATGTATTGACTTTTTAGATGATTAATTTATTTAATGTATATCATTTAATTATATTATTTATATTAATAAAAAATATATTTAAAAAATAAAAAAGAAAGGAGATGTCTTGTGTAATTTTATTTTATATATATATATATATATATATATTTTATCATAGGATGAATGACTATGTTAGTAATTTTTCTTTGAATTTTAAATTTTTACTAACGATGAAAACAAAATTGAAAAAGAAATCCATCCCAAATTTCTTTCTCTAGAGTCTGCCCAGCGAACATGATTTTTTTTTTTTTTTATCCTGCGTCAAGCCGATGGAGACTGGCATAACTGAGCTCGCTCCATCAGGCAGTCAAGCATTTGCCAGTCTTGGTGCCCTGATACCAAGGGATATATCATTGGCTACCATGGCCCTCCTTCCTATGTCAATGGCACGAGGTTGGACAAACTACACCTATCATTAATTATCAAATGCCCGCACACTAACTAAGCATGCAAGATAATAATTTTTTTATAAAGAGTGGTAGCAGGATTAATCCTAGAACTTGAGATAGTTTGTATGAATATAAACTAGAATTTCTTTCTTGTTCCTGTTCCACCGGCCAGCATTTTAGTGATGTCAGATTGATGTACTCATCATTTGATGGAAAGAAATAGTAAAAATTTAAGCATCTCGAATCGAATTTTATTTGATGGGATGAAAATTCATGGAGTAGATACACCAGGATTTATCCCCCTATCATTTTTATTAATTAAAAAAATGATATCATGGGCCAACGTACTGTTTGCTTTTGGGATCGGATAATGATAGGGATCTTTTGAATTGTCGAGGTTGCCTTCCCATCCTTGGGTCACTCGTTGCTGGTACCTTATTTTTTAAAAAACAATGTTAGGTGCACAGTATAGTTAACGGGATTTTTTTTTTTTTTTTTTTTTTTTTTGGAGCCGAGTACACTGAAAATTAAATTTGATATCTAGACAAAGTTTATCCAAAGGACCTACATGAGTTTTTAATATTTTGTTTTTATAGAATGTATTTATATCAAAATTATGTGACCATTTATTTATAAAAAAATAAAGTTCTATCAAAATTTATTTTTTTTATTTTTTATTTTTCATATAAATGTATGGTTCGAAGATATCTCCTTCTTTTTATAAGAACGAGATCAAAAAATGAAATGTCGAGAATCTCCTGATTGCACTAGAAAGGTCTTGTCCACGATGACAAGCACTTTGTGTATTAACTTTACGTGGCATATAAACTTCATCTAATCAAAGTTTATCTTGTAAAACACAAGTAGGCATAGCAAAATCTATTTAGTTTAGTGATAAATTTGAGAGAATCCAAATTCATAGTTCATATAGGGATAGCCCCTTTGTACCAAGGGTGCTAGAAGATAAGGAAGGAGAGCATAGAAGCCAAAGTGAGAAGTTAAAGATTTAAAACAGAAAATATCAAGACAACTTTGAGTTAAACTCTAGAAATTAAGCATGTTTAAGTATTGTTATCTCAAATTTTATCTTATAATTATATCAGTCTCAAGTTATCATAAACTATGGGTCGTTACTGCTGTAAAATGAATTGAAAAAGATATCCACTTTGATGCATAGGTTGAAAGCCGCCCGCTTTGCGCTTCGGCATGGAGCATGATGTACTTCCCACCAAGATATATTAATAACCAAGAATATGTACACCTCTAGGAAGAAAATATCATCTCCAAGAAAGTCTCATATACACTGAAATACTAACTCTTCAAATTCTTCGAGGAGGCCTCCTAAAGGTTGGATTGCAATTACTGCTTGTCTGCTATTAGAGCATCCAAATGCCTTGCAGACAATTACAATTTCGTCCCCCATTTTTTTGGCTTGAATGTTACATTGTCCCCCATTTCGTCGACCACCTCCTACACCTCTCACGACCCCATTTCTTTCTTTCCTTCTATTTCATACTTTTTTATTGGTCCAATTGTATCCGCGGTGGCATGATGAGACAGGGCAGGTTTAGGTTATACATTGAGTATGACTGGCATTAATTACTCTTCAACTTTTATTTAAAATTTTTGTCCCATACCAAAATACCCTTTCCCTCCAGCCCCTTTTCCCCGCCTTGTTACTTGGATTTTGGGGAATGTTTCAGTCTAAATATGCTCTGGTTTTTGTCCAAGGTATCAGTAAAGGCTGATGAAAAATCTTCCTCGCTCAAAAATCTACTCTAAAATCTTCCTCTCTCAAAAAAAGTGCACTTCATAATTTTGATCCAAGGTTGGAATAAGCCATCGAAGAGTTCTTCTATATGTTCAAAACAAAATATCATATCCGACAGGAAGTAAACCAAGCCTTCATAGATTCATGTTTAGTTTTCTTTTTATAGTTCCTTTATTACACCAACTGTTTTGGTAGTTAGAGAAATTTAATGACACTCTGAGAGTCATAACTCAGTTCGCAGGTTATAGATATTCTCGGTAGGAGGGGATAATAAATATAGTTTAAGTTTTTGTGCAGGGATGTCGTAGGTGTAATACCCGGGCTTGGGCTGAAGTTGGCAGGCCCAGCCGACTTCAACCAAAACTGAAAAAAAAAAAACAGAAGAGTTTGAAACGAAGAAGAAGACTAAAACGGGGAAGGAGGTCACGGAATAGGGGAGGTATCTTCTCCCTTATCCGGCCGGAGTCTCTACCGGGAGTCTCGGTGGGAGAGTCATGAGAGGTGTGGGAGGTGGTCGGCGACGGGTCCGTGTGGATTTGGGATTCGTTTGGTCGGTGGTAGAGTTTCAATCGATGAGGGAACTCTCATTGATTTTCCTTTAAAAAACTCCACACCGTCGTCTCATCGAGCCTTACATACATTTTTCCCTCTCCGACAAGTGACCGGGAGCTCTCCAACGCTGGTCGGTAAGTCCTTTCCATTTATTTTCAATTTTTGGGAGGATTTTTGGATGGTTTTCTTGGGTTGGATTTTGGTTTGGAGTTGGGGCCATGGATTTTTGGAAGGCTGTACCGCCTTCTGTCTCCGTCCATTGAGGTCTTCCGGTGACCTCCTCCCATTGGCCATCGCCGGTGACCATGGGAGGCCGACTCGGTTGAGTCGGGGAAAAGCAACAGGGGGCTTCAGGAGAAAGAAGGAAAGAAAGAAGAAGAGGAAGAAGGAAAGAAGAAAGAAAAATATAATAAAATAAGGAGAGAGAATGAAGAGAGAGAAGGATGAGAGAGAAGATGAGGAGAGAGGAGAGAGAATGTAAGGAGAAAGAAATAGGAAGAATAAATATTTTATAATAATATATTGTTATAGGAGAGAGAGGATCGAAAGGTTTTCTCAGAATTCGTGCAACTAGAAATTTAGATTTTAATTAAATTATTTATGTAGGGAATCAGTCCCCTGAATAGGAAGGCATTGCACAGATCTTGGGTACAGACTAGTTCAGGTGTAGATAATTGATTTTTGAGAGATAAGGATTTGGACCTGATCACCAGTATATATATGTGTGTGTTTATTATTTTACTTGCCTGATTTGATCCGAATATATATATGTTTACATGTATTGGTGCTTCCGGTTAGCATGATTGACTTTCCAAAATATAAATTGATTTGTTATTATTATTATTTGTATTTTATTTAATATACCATGGTTATCAAGTAATCTTTGAAATGGGTTAGACCATGATATCGGTTGTTGGAAAATGACATGTTTTGACAAAATGATGTGAAAAGATAAGTGTTAACAATGTTTGGACTAGCCATACCATGGGATCGTGGAGTTCTGAGGTAGCCTGAGCCACGGGCTTTATATGTGAGCTAGCTTGACTATGAGGAATGGTCTATTGAAACTAGCCTGACCACGATGAATGGTCGATGAGACTAGCCTAACCACGAATAAAAGGTCGATTAACGGGCTTGTACAAGGCTAGTTTGGCCACGGCAGATAGCAAATGGCCGATTATGAGATTACCAGTCATGGGTTGGAGCATGACTGTGGTTAGTCCAGAACCCTAAGAAGATGAAAAGTTAACGAAAACATTTAAAGAAAATATAATTTTGTGAAAGGTTTATGATATACTTGATATGTGATTGGTTTTGGTTGCGTGACCGAAAATTTATCGTTTTCCATTATACTACTGTGATATTGCTACTTTCAGTTTTATATTAATACTAGTGTGATTGTAAGGGAACCTTACTGGGCTGTAGAGCTCACTCCCTACTTTTTGATTTTTCAGAGACTCAAGATGCATGACAGGATTTGGGCTATACGTGAGACGGAGCTTCATTAATGTTGAGTTAGTCAGTTAGTTAGAGTTAGTTTCGGTTACTGATGCTTGTTGTGAATCAGTAGACCAATTAGTGATATTGATTTAATAAATGGATTGTTTAATTGTTACTCAGTTGTTTATATAATATTAGTTTTAATTTAATATGTTGACTCATATGTGCCTTGGTCTAGCATGAACTCTAGGGTAAAACCTAGGGTTTGTGCGGTCGGTCGCGTAGCCGATTTCGATGCTGGATTCGGGATGTGACAGTATGTTTATAACTAGAGTGTCTAGTATTTGAACTAGGATGTCGTAACATTGTTTCAACATATTAGTTAAGGTCCTTTTACATCCATAGCATGTTATGATATCCTAGGAGTCATAACTCAGTTCACAAGTGATAGGTTCTCCAGGTAGCAGGGGTTACTATATTTAGTTTCATGTTATATGATCGAGTGTCGTAATCTTTTAACTAGGACGTTGTAACTCCTGAACTAGGATGTCGTAACTTCTGAACTAGGATGTTATTCAATGAAAACTCTTTTTTTTAAAATTTTTTTCTTCCTGGTCTTTTTATCATAATTTAACAATCTTATTCAAGCCAATGCACGGTTGAAATGTCCCATGATGGAGGATAAAAGCTTTTATTTTCTATTTTATAACGAGTTGTTCGTGTTTCAAAGTTTTTGATACTCAAGTTTTCTCAGAAGTATTTTATTACATTATGGATATCATATATCAGCAATGCATACCGAAACACTTATGTTATGAAGGATCAAAATATTCGATTTAAGTTTTTGTGCAGGGATGTCGTAGGTTTATAATTAGGATATCATAGCATTTGAATTGGGGTAGTGTAACACTGTTTCAGCATATATTTGTGATCCTTTTGCATTCGTAGCATGTTATGACATCCTATAAGTCATAACTCAATCCACAAGTGATAGGTTCTCTAGGTAGTAGGGGTTATTATATTTAGTTTCATGTTTTATGATCGGGTGTCATAATCTTTTAACTAGGGTGTTGTAAGTTCTGAACTAAGGTGTCATTTTGAGAAAACCCCTTTTTTGTGAAATCTTTTTTCTTCCCGATCTTTTTATTACAATCTAACAATCTTATTCAAGCCAATGCATGGTTGAAATATTCCATGGCAGAAGATAAAAGTTTTAATTTTTTGTTTTGTACTGAGTTGTTCATGTTTCGAAGTTTTTGATACTCAAGTTTTCTCAAAAAATTCTATTACATTGTTGGTATCATATATCAGCAATACATACTGAAACACTTCTATTATGAAGGATCAAAATATCTGTTTAAATTTTTGTGCAGGGATATCGTAGGTTTATAACTAAGGTGTCGTAATGTTTGAACTGGAGCGTCGTAATACTATTTCAGCATATATATATATGTGATCCTTTTGCATCTCTAGCATGTTATGACATCTTATGAGTCATAGCTCAGTTCACAAGTGATAAGTTCTCCAGGTAGTAGTGGTTTATGTTTTTAGTTTAATATTTTATGATTGGGTGTTGTAATCTTTTAACTAGGGTATCATAAATTTAAATTACTATTTTTAGAAATATTTGGTTCTATGCCTTTATTATTGCACTCTCGTGTCATATTCTATCCAATGCATAACTCATTATTTATTATGCTTTAAATAAAATGTCATTTAAAATATTAATGTATATCAATGTTTATATTTTTTTATGTAGATATTTCTATATATGGAGTTAAAATTAGAAATCTAGAAAAAGTCCAAAATGATTATTTGGATGAGGTTGCTGATGTTGTTCAGAAGAATGCACCTTCTCCTATCACCCCAATTACATAGAATGAGTCTGTTGATCCTAAAATTGGAATGGAGTTCAATTCTGCAAATGATTTATACAATTTCTATAATAGATATGCAAAAAGAGTAGGTTTTGGAATCACAATAGTGTGTAGTAGGTCCAACAATAAAAAAAAAATATGCTTCAAGCACCTGGCATGTTGGAGGCAAGGAAAATCTAGAAAAATCGATAACTCCATGAATCCTAGAGATACTGGCAAAATTGATTGTAAGGCTTCGATAAAAGCAAGACTAAATTCTAAAAATGGTAAGTGGATATTGGTTGATATTTTTCTAGAACATAACCATGAGCTGTCCTTATCATCAGCTGGTTATCTACGGTCCCATAGGAGGATTAGCACACCAGAAAAGGTCGAGATCAGTAATTTACATGCCGTGAATATTTTCACTAGTCAAATATACTCTATCATGGCTAGAAGAAAAGGGGATAGAAGATAATTAGATTTCACAAAGAAGGATGCTCATAATTTTATCTGTCGGGAATGTCAGAGTCAGCTGAAAAAAGGAGACGCACAGTCAATGGTAATTCATTTCACATAAATACAAGCAAAAATCTAAATTTCTTTTATACTTTGGACTTGAATGATAATGGACAGCTCAGGACTGTCTTTTGGATCCATCCTAGGTCAAGATTGGCCAGCACTTACTTTAGTAATGTACTGACCTTTGACTCAACCTATTTGACAACTACATATCAAATGCCCTTTTGTCCATTTGTCGGAGTCAATCATCATGGACAGTCCACATTGCTTGATTACGTATTGTTATCAGATGAGATGACCGAGACATTTAAATGGGTATTCCAATTATGGCTGGATGCAAATGGTGGTCAACCACCTAATGCCATCATAACTAACCAAGATAAAGCAATCGAGGCTGTTATTAGGAATGTGTTTCCCAATGCACGATATAGATTTTTCTTTGGCATATTTTGAAGAAGATTCTTGAAAAGATTAGCCATATTTGCACTGCAAATTTCAAATTTATGATAGAGTTTGAAGATGTGATATATGATTCAGTTACCATAGTGTCTTTCGAGGAAAGATGGGCACATTTAATGGAGAAATATGTGGAATGCAAGGCTGTATATTGGTTAAATGATATACATAAATGTTAGGATAAATGGGTTCCAGTTTATCTTAAAGATACATTCTTCGCAGGTTTGTTAGTCATTATGAATGACTAATGTTCATTCTTTTGAAATTTTCAACAAACTTTTTATCTTCAATGCTTCTATTTTTTAATATTTATGAACAGGGATGTCAACTTCACAAAGGAGAGAGAGCATCAATCACTTCTTTGATAGATTTATAAACTCTAAGACTATGCTCAAGGAGTTCATCGATAAGTATGAAGATACCTTGGAGAAAAAATATGAAGCAGAAAATGAGGAAGATAATAAAATGTTGCAAACAAATGCTTTCCTAAAGACATCCTCTCCTTTTAAGAGGCAAGCAGCAGAAAAATATACAAGGCACATATTCAAAAAATCTCAGAATAAGGTCCTTGAAATGGCTGCATCAAATGCCAAATTAGTTGAAGAAGTTGATAATAGTGATGTATATTCTATTAAATCATATGAAAGAATTGAAGTTGATGGAATCAAGAAGGAGATTATAAAAAAATATGAGGTTTCATATGACAAATTTTTGAAAGATGTTAACTGCCAATGTGGATCCTTTTAGTATAAGGGTTATCTGTGTAGGTGTGTCTTATTGGTTCTTCATTAAAGCGATGTATTTTGTATTCTAGATAAGTACTTCTTGAATAGATGGTGCAAGGACATGAAATACTAATTCGACGATCTCAAATACAACACTCAATTTTATGATAAAAGCACGCGAAAATCATGGTACGCACTCAAGGAATTGTTTCAAATCAGATGTCTTATTTTATGTTTATATAAACATATCATATGTCATGAAATCCTAATACAAATATTATATTTTATTGATCATAGTATGCTTTGATGAGTCATCGGATGATGAAGCTTGCAGAGATAGCCTCCATGTCTGAAGATGCATTCAATTTAGTGATAGAAGATCTTACACCATTATTCAGAAGAGCTGTAGATGCTAACTGTATAGCTAAACATAGCACATAACTTCTAATCCAAGATCCTGATCAACTTACTACAAAAGGTCATCCAAGAGAGAGTAGAATTAAGAGTGCAGTCGAGAAGAAGTCAAAGAGATCAAGAAAAAATATGGATAAGGCTTCCGTTGACACTCCAGTGCAAAATAAAAGAAGAGGTAGTACTAGCAAGAGGCAGACTTCCCATATTGTAGTGGAAGTGCTAGAACCAGTAATTGAACACACTGTACTATCTTTCGATCATTTTTTAGATAAATTTGATGCTTATGTATGCAGTCAACTAACACAAGAGAGGATATAAAATGCTGAATTATCGTACAGTCTTGTACATATTTAGATTATCTGGAGAAATATAAAACAGGATATATTGGAAATGTTATTGAATCTAGTTATTTTCAAATGTGAATTATAGTACTATTTGATATGGCCAAATACTAAAACAGGGATAATAGAATTATGTTGAATCTACGTACTACGACACCCTAGTTTAAAAATGACAACCATACAGAAAATATAAATTAAAACATTTATAATCTCTTCTACCCATAATTCATATCATCTGTGGCTTGGTTTATGACTCACAGATTGACAAAAATTGTCATGGGTGCTATAAGATCATCCAAATAATCTGAAACAGCATCACGACATCCTAGTTTAAAAATTACGATACCCTAGTTCAAAACCAACGACATCCTAGTTCAAAAATGATAACCATGCAGAAAATATAAATTAAAACATTTCTAATCCCTTCTACCTGTAATTCATATCATCTGTGGCTTGGTTTATGACTCCCAGATTGATAAAAATTGCCACGGGTGCTATAAGATCATCCAAATAACCTGAAACGGCATTACGACATCTTAGTTTAAAAGCTACGACACCCTAATTCAAAAATGACAACCATGTAGAAAATATAAATTAAAACATTTCTAATCCCTTCTACCGATAATACATATCATCTATGGCTTGGTTTATGACTCCCAGATTGATAAAAATTACCATTGGTGTTATAAGATCATCCAAATAACCTGAAACGGCATCACGACATCCTAGTTCGAAAGCTACGACATCCTAGTTCAAAATCTATGATACTCTAATTCAAAAATGACAACCATGCAGAAAATTTAAATTAAAACATTTCTAATCCTTTCTACCCGTAATTCATATTATCTGTGGCTTGGTTTATGACTCCCAGATTGACAAAAATTGTCACGGGTGCTATAAGATCATCCAAATAACCTGAAACAGCATTACGACATCCTAGTTCAAAAGTTACGATACCCTAGTTCAAAACCTACGACATCCTAGTTCAAAACCTATAACATCCTAGTTCAAATACTACGACACCCAAGTACAAATACTATGACATCCTGTCAAGAAATATAACATTCCTTTATATCATCATCACATCAATGAAGAATTACAGAATACTATTTAAATGAATTACATAAAACTACATGTAATAAGAAAATGATATTCAAAATAATACTAGTTGAATAAATTACAGAATTTTTCTTTGAGAATGATGCTTAAAATATAAACCTCAAGTGAGTTACAAATTTATGTAACATATTACAGAAGTAAATGAATCAAAAAGAAAGAGTACATAACAAATAATTTGCTTTTACAAGCTAATTCTTGACAGCACTTTCAATCTTTTGATTCAGACTCTCTCTCTCAAAATTCTTACTGTTAACTGGCGGCGGTACATGCTTATATCTTTTTTTGTGAAATTCTAAGTATCAGGCCTATCCCTGCGAGCATTAAAATCCATATATTTCAAGCAAAACAAATCACAGTCTAGTGATCCTGTAGCTTGGGAAGGGCATTCAGTAATCTCTCGCATGGACCATTTGGATACCTTAGTATTGTCACAGAATATATGGAACGTTGGACCTAGTATATTGTGCCACTTCCTTCCATTGGCCTTATACTTGGAATTGCATTTTATTGAATTCAGATGCATCAAAACTTTTTCTTGCATGTCAACCGCTACCAGGTGCCAGTTGAAATTGTCCGAGTTTATGATAGTGAAGAGAAATCAAAATTCCTTCCTATCTACATCACTGACTCCATCAAAAATCATATTCTGGGCTGTTCTAGCAAGTTCATGATATGGTGATGCTGATGTTAGGCACATGTCGAAGGTCATTACAGGTGCAACTATACTCTTATGTTATCTTTCTGCATTCTCAATCCAATTCTTTGTGATAAACTCCTTCCCGGCATCAATTATCTGTCAATACAATATAAATTGATTAATTATAAGTAACTTGATTTCATAAAATTCTAAAAATGAATATAATAATTATTAAAAAATATATCATAACATATATAAAGATTAAGAACAAAACGATGTAATACTCCATTACTTACATCATCAACTATCATGTCATTGTTTATCAGATCAAAAAGATTTTTCCTAGTGATAGTGCCTCTAAATTTATTGTTATAGATGGCATCTTTAAAATTAATAAACATAAAGGATATTATATATTCTTGACTATAAATTAATATACATATTAGAAAAAATAGATATAACTTACGAGTTCATCTTTTCTTTTAAAAATGTGTTAATCAAATTTTCATCATCTTTAGTTTAAATATTCAAATTTGATTCCTCGGGCTGAGATGTGCCCACTATCTTCATCTTTTTTTCGATGAGCCTGTTTTGAAAGCAAAATTAGCTATGATTTGGGAGGCCTTCCGCAGCCTAGATTTTTTTTACCCTCTTGATAAGTGAAGGAATCTGAATTTTTTCTTTTTTCCCCTTAGCTTCCTCACTTACAAGGGTATCCTTCAATTTTTCATAAAAAATTTCTTCCACCTCAACCTCAGTATAAGGAGAGTTTCAACTATCATAAGCCTCTTCTTTATCTCTTCAACTTCAGCCTTCACTTGTGCATAACTTGCATAACGTTTTGCTTTTTCAGAGGATACTGCTATTACTGTTTCTTCAGTGAGAAGCTATTATTCCGTTATTGTAGGCTCAATAGCTCCCTTCACCTGCAAGCTAAGAACAATAACAAAATAACCATATAAACCACCAACCTATCGCTGAGGGGAGCCGGTGTTATGAAGTCCCTCAGCCTCTTTCCCACGTTGTTCTGAAGCCCCGAAGGTCTTTGGGAGCACGTGTCGACAGGAAGAGGGCGAGATCCACCTCACCTTCCTTCGCTGACTCCGTCCCTGATGGCATTCGGCATCCTGCTGAAATCCCGAGGGACTACACCAGCAAGATCTTGTGCATGGAGGAGCGCATTGTTGAGCTAGCTGATCGACAAAAAGTCGAACGGGGGTAGGCGTACGACTCCCGCTCACCTTTTTCTGCTGAGATCATGGGGGAGTCGATCCCCCATCACTTCAAAATCTCGCTGGTGGATCCCTACGATGGTACCACCGATCCGCTGGACCATCTGGGCACTTACAAGGCCACATGATGGTACAAGGTGCCTCCGACGCCCTTCACTACATTGCCTTCCCTGCCACTCTTAAGAAGACCGCTAGGATGTGGTTCTCCGCCATCCGACCAGATAGATCCACTCCTTTCCTTAACTTGAAAAACTTTTTCTTTCCCATTTCAGGACCTGCAATCGGAGCCAACGAACACCAACTGCCTCTTTCTCGTGCTGCAAAAGGAGGGAGAGACCCTCTGGGACTACATGGTCCATTTCAACTCAGCAGCCATGGAGATCCCGAATTTGAATGAAGGCGTAGCTATGTCAGCCTTCAAAAGAGCACTGCGCTCTATAGGCTCACCTTTTTCCTGGATAAGAAATTTTCAACAAGCTACTCAGAATTGCTGGCCCGGGCGTAGAAGACGCCCTGGCAGAAGAACAGGCAGTGAGCCGATGCCAGGCTGAAGGGAGGTCGGCTCCCAAGAAGCGAAGCAACAAGGCTCTCAAAGTCCGACCTCCCAGCGATGGCAACCACTCGGCCCAACGCCGCATCCTAAAGCCGAAGGACTTTCCCAGGAGCTTCGAAATCTATGCACCCCTCTCCCTTTCGAGGGAGAAGATCCTCCTGAAAATTGAGAACGAGACCTTCCTGCAAAGGCCTTGTCCGATGAGGGACCCCTCTGCATCCAGAAATAGAGACAAATACTGTCGGTTCCATCAGGACCATGGACACAACACTGAAGACCTCATTCAGAGAGGGTACCTGCACAAATACGTCTGACCCCGCAGGGATCAGGCCGAAGCCTCAGCTGCCAGAGACCCCCCAAAGGAGACAGAGCTTCCCAACCAGCGTCCGACCGATGGGAATGTCAGCATGCTGCACCATCGGTCCGACTGGAGATATAATGAGGACCGGGACATTATGAAGAGGTATAGGGGTTTCAATGTAATCAGCTTCTCCGACGAAGAACTCTTAGAATCCCATGTCCTGGAAACGATCCTATAGTTGTGTCGGCAGTAATTGCCAACTATGATGTAAGGCGAATTCTTATTGATAATGAAAGCTCCACAGAAGTATTATTGTATGATGCTTTTGTCAGGATGAATCTGTCCCGATCAAGACTACAAGAATCCCCTATGCCACTGACCGGCTTCGGAGGAAACTCCATCGGAGTTGAAGGAGAGATAACTCTACCTGTGACCATTGGGACGGAGCCTTACTAAAGACTCTCTCCATCAACTTTGTGGTCATACGGACGACCTCGACTTACAATGCCATTTTGGGCCTGCCGGCCCTCAACAAGTTCAGAGCCATCATCTCAACCTACCATCTACTAGCCAAGTTTCTGACTTGGAATGAGGTCAGAATTATGAGGGAAGATCGTCGGATGGCCAGGTAGTGCTTAACTATTTAGGACAAGCAGTCAGAAGGCCAATCTACTCTTGAACAACTTGACCCTAGAGCCGAAGCTGACGGCCGCGGCCAACCAGTTAAAAGAATTGTATTTGTTTCCCTTCGAGAGGATGACCCCACTAAGGTCCTCCAAATTGGGAGCACTCTCAATGAGGAGGTCACGTTGGAACTGATTGACTTCTTGAGAAATAATGCCAACGTCTTTGCTTGGTTGGCGTCGGACATGCTAGGCATTCCATCGGATGTCATTACTTGCCAGCTTAAGGTGGATCCGACCTACAGGCCTGTTCGACAGAAGAAAAGGAGCTTCACTCCTAAAAGACAAAATGCTATTGATGAGGAGGTCAAGAAGCTCTCTGATGCTGGCTTCATCAGAGAGATCCATTACCCTGATTGGCTAGCAAATATCGTAATGGTGAAGAAGGCCAAAAGAAATGGAGGATCTGTGTGGACTACACCGACCTCAACAAGGCTTGTCCGAATGACAGCTTTCCCTTGCCCAAGATTGATCAGCCGGTGGATGCCACAACCGGCCACCAACTTTTGAGCTTCATGGATGCCTTCTCCAGCTACAATCAGATCAGGATGCACCTGGAAGATGAGGAGAAGATGGCCTTTGTCACTGATAAAGGGCTGTACTGCTATAAGATGATGCCCTTCGGCTTGAAGAACGCCGGAGCCACTTTCCAAAGGTTGATTAACTGGGTCTTCGAAGGACAACTCGAAAGGAATATGGAGGCGTATGTTGATGATATGATAGTCAAGAGCCTCCATAGAGCCGACCACATCAAAGACTTGCAAGAGTCCTTAGATGCAATGAGACGTCATCAGATAAAGCTAAACCCCACCAAGTGTACTTTTGGGATAACTTCGGGAAAGTTCCTCGGCTTCTTGGTCATGCAAAGAGGAATCGAAGTCAATCCTGACAAGATTAAAGCCATTATCGACATAGGGCATCCGACCAACAAGAAGCAAGTTCAAGAACTTACGGGCCGAATAGACTCTCTCAACCGCTTCATTTCCCGGTCAGCTAAGAAATCTCTACCTTTCTTCAAGACTCTCCACCAGTCGGATCGCTTCTATTGGACTGACGAGTGTCAGTCGGCTTTTGAAGCTTTGAAAGATTATCTAAAGAACCCTCCATTGTTGGCTAAGCCAACAAAGGGACAGCCCCTATACTTGTACCAGTCAGCTTCGGACGAGGCAGTCAGCTCCATCCTCGTTCGGATTGGAGAAGACAATCAGCAGAGGCCTGTCTATTACATCAGTAAAGTTTTCCATGATGCCGAAATAAGATACCCTAAAATGTAGAAGATTGTGTATTCCTTGGTCATAGTAGCCAAGAGACTCCGACCCTACTTCCAGGTGCACCCGATCATCGTGCTGTCCGACCAACCCCTTAAGGCGATTCTTCAGAGTCCAGACACTTCCGATCAAATTACCAAGTGGGCTATCAAGCTTGGTGAATTCGATATCTCTTTCCAACCTCGTGTCACAACCCAAATCCAGCACCGAAGTCGGCTACACGACCGGCCGCACAAACCCTAGGTTTTATCCTAGAGATCATGCAAGGCCTAGGTACACAAGAGTCACTTACCTCAAAAAAATCTCATTCTTCACCAGCCCGAATATCTACACAACTCTGTGAAAGAAGAAAGTAGGGTTGTGAGCTTTATAGCCCAATAAGGTCTCCAAACAGTCACCATCAATAGTAATAATTTGAAAATAGCAAGGATATAAGAATACACATCATGCCATGCAATGAAACAACTCAAAATATCACATACGACAAAACCTTTTATAAAATCATGTTTTTCTCTTTTGAAGTTTTCAATTTAATCATCCATCTTCTCTAGGGTTCTAGACTAGCCACAATCATGCTTCAGCCCACGATTGGCAATCTCAGTGTCACACTTCAGCCTATGACTGGCAATCTCATTATCACACTTCAGCCTGTGACTGGCAATCTCATAATCGACCATATATAACCTGTCTATGGCCAGGCCCACATACTAAGCCTGCTCTGGCTGTGTAACCACGATCCCGTGGTATGGCTAGTCCAAATACCGTTAATACTTTATCTTTTCACATCATCCTAACAAATATATCATGATGTCACACTACATCATGATGTCAAACCATGAAATCTCAAATATTTCGATGACCGGTATCACGGTCCAAACCATCAAAATATAACTTTCTTGGTAAAACATGATATATAGGAACATAATTAACAATCTCCAACATATTATCAATCTTAAGAAATCAAATATACGATGCAAAACAAACATACCCGCAAATGCTCATATGCACGGATCAAATCATGTCATGTAAAATAATATATAAAACTGGTAATCATGTCCAGAATTCTTACCTCACTAGAGATAACCCAAAATATTCGATATCAATCTATACCCGGAGCCTGCATAACACTTTCCTGCTCAGAAGGCTGTTCCCCTATAAAAATATATATATTTTTTAATGTAAGTCAATAATCCTAGGATAAATTGTAAAACCCAACCTTTTACACGAATTTCATCAGGGGTCCTCCCGTTGATACCGCACTCCTAAATTTCCAGAGAGAGACTTTTCGACCTCCCCCTACTACTTATTTATTTTTCCTTCTTTCTCTCTCTCTCTCTCTCTTCTTCTCTCTCTCTCTCTCTCTCTCCTCTCTCTCCTCTTCTCTCTCCTCTCTTTCTCCTCTCATATTCTCTCTTCTCTTTTATTTTTTATTATTTCATTTTTTTTCCCTTTTTTTTTTTTTTCCTCTTTTTTTTCTTTTTTTTTCTTTCTTCTCTTCTTCTTCTTCTTTTCTCTTCCCCCGAACCAGTCAGTGTTCCTCCTCAGCTTGACCAAACTAAGACCCCCCCAATTGCTAGTGGCCAAGGGAGGTGGTCACTGGGGGAGGGCTCGATGGATCGGAGGCCGGCGGTGGTGCGGCCACCGGCGGTCCACGGCCCCAAAACCAACTAAACCGAAACAATCCAAGAAAAGATCCGGATTTAAATCTATCTAAATAATAAACTAAAACTCACCGGTGCTTGAAGAGACTCTCTGTCGCTCGCCGGAGAGGAGAAGGATGGTGTGTGCGGATCGATGGGCTCGAATCGACGATGATGGATGGGTTTTAAAGAAATCCACCGATGGTCCCTTAACATTTAAGAAAGGGAAAAAGTATGTCAGTCGGAGTCCCAATCAATCCAAACCATGACACCGACCAACTCCCTCTCCCCCCCATGACTCATCCTTCGAAATCTCCGGTGAAAATGCCGACCGGATAGGGGTAAGGAAGCCTCCCCTGTTTCGACTTCGCCTCTTCCTCTGTTTTTTTTTTCTCGTTATGGGCTGAAGTCGGTTGGGCCTGCCAACTTTGGCCCAAAAATTAAAAAAAATAGGGTTTCACATTCTCCCCCCGTTAAAAAAATTTCGTCCTCGAAATTAGCTTGATTAAGATTTTAAACCTTAAAAATAATCAACTCCATATCATTCTCAAACTTCCAATTAACCTGTTTCTTAGGATACTTGTTTCTCAAGTCTTGACATAATAAAATTATATCATTCAAAACTTGATCCCTTCTATTTACAAAGCATGTCGAATTCTCTTGAACTCTTTAAAAAGAATACTAATCTTTATCTTATGGAAACCTCAAGTCCTCCTTAAACATAGAAATCATAATAACATAACTAAAGAAGCTTGGTGTCACAAAGATTCCCGGTCCTAGCCAGGTAAAGATTAACACTTTCTTATTCCAAATTTAGAGATGTCCAAATTTTTTTTAGAATCCTTTATATTAAAAGAGCCTATTGATAAAAATTGCATGGCAATGCCTATAGACTAGCTCAAAGATCAATGCCATTATCTTTTCATTTAATACTAAAATCTTGTTACTGAAATTCAAATCAGTACTCTCATCATAATATTTCTAAAGTTAGAGTTAATTTCAGAATAACTCAAACAACTACGCTTTCACTGCGCACTCTGATAAAATTTTCCTAACCATCTAGGTTCACTCAATGAATCCCTCCAAAAATTTATCTTATTTTGGTACCGGGAAGATCTCCAATTATTAAAGGCTGTTGAGTCTCTTTATCTCATTCACATCTCAAGCATATTATATCAAGATTTACCTTGACCTAGTTTCCATATTGTAAGTCCTTGCATAAATTTCACCATCCTTTTAAAACACCATAACTCTAGTGCAAGTATGGATTAATCATACTTTCCTTGATAATTCAATTAGACAACAAGATCAACTCTTCTCGTAAAAAGTTATCATTAATTCTAACAAGTACATGACTTCCAATCAATGCTCTTATGAATAGAATCAATTATATTATCGCTCATAGAATTATCTTACCATACTCCTAGCATCAGTCAACAAACTACCTGAAATATTTTCTCTCATATACTGAATCCATATAACTAATCCAATACTAATTTCTTTACTCAATACAACATTAGTAGTAGGACAACTTAAACCTTTTGATAGATCTTAAATTTAACTCAGAATTTGACATGCCAAATAATCTCTAACAAATATAAACAGGATCAAGTAATTCAATCCCAAACTACTAACCTAAGCCATCAAGGATTTTATCAAGATGTGCATGACATATTCACATAATATAATTTAATCCGTTGATAATAATATATCAATCTATGCTTCATCCCAAATGTATTTTTTTGTTCATTACATATTTTCAATAACAATCCCCAACAATTATAAGATAGATCCATTAATCAATCCAAAAATTTACAATCTAATAATTAACAACAAAAACTAGCATGTTATGATGATCTGCATCCCTATCAAGGTCAGGATTCCAAAATCGTTCAATTGATAATTGAACCTACTTATTCAGCATAATCTATTAATATAACACACTGTAATTCCATGCCAGTACTCTTAACATTTGGATCAACCCACTTATCAAAGGCAATGATACATCCCATCCAATTTTTTTATATCTATCATATGTTTACCTATCATGATCAAAGAGTACAAGTCATCCAGTCCTTTACATTCATCCTAGATCAATACCATTACTCATGTTACAGGTAAAAATCATGATCCTCTTTGATACTAATGATATGCTAGATCTTGTGTATAATATCTAAAGATTATAAATCTAACCTTCAAATATATTTTCTTCCCAACTTCATATCTTAACTAGTCATGACACAAAATCTAAATATCTCTTAAATCACAGTCCATATTAATCATAACTCAAATTTCAATATCATTCAAATTGTATCCCAAGAACTTATGTCACAATTTCAAGTGATCATAACTTAAATTTTGATATCATTCGTATCACATCCCAATCCCTCGTGTCACAATCCTAAGGGATCATATTCTGGCTTTGGTATTATCCATATCATGTGCAAACTATTTATATCTCAGTCCAAATAATCATAAACTAGGCTTCAACATCATTCATATCATGTCTTAATTGCTTATGATACAATGCTTAATAAACATGAGCTAGGCTTCAATATTCCTCATGTTATGTCCCGATTACTTATGTCATAGTTCAAGTAATCATAACCGAAGTTTTGATCATAAATCAAACTTTGATACCATTCTGTCATGTCTTACTAACCACCATGTGATTTCCAAATCACCTATGTCCTAGTCTCAAACAATCATGATCAAAATTCTGATGTCACTCATATCAATCATAATCACTAATGCCATAGTCCCCAAATCATCATAACTAAGATCTGTCATAATTCTTATCATATCCTAATAACCATCATGTGATTATTATTATTATCCACTTGAATCACCATTCCAAATGATCATAACCTGGCTCTGATACCACTATGTCATGCCCTAAATCTAGCACCGAAATCAGCTACGTGACCGGCCGCACAAATCCTAGGTTTTACCTTAGAGATCATGCAAGGTCTAGGTACACAAGAGTCACTTACCTCAAAAAAATCTTATTCTTCACCAAGCCCGAATATCTGCACAACTCTGTGAAAGAAGAAAGTAGGGTTATGAGCTTTACAGCCCAGTAAGGTCTCCAAACAGTCACCATCAATAATAATAATTTGAAAATAGCAATGATATAAGAGTACACATCATGCCATGCAACGAAATAACTCAAAATGTCACATACGACAAAACCTTTTGCAAAATTATGTTTTTCTCTTTTTAAGTTTTTAATTTAATCATCCATCTTCTCTAGGGTTCTAGACTAGCTACGGTCATGTTCAGTCCACGACTGGCAATCTCAGTATCACATTTTAGTCTGTAACTGGCAATCTCATTGTCACACTTCAGCCTGTGACTGGCAATCTCATAATCGACCATGTACAACCTGCCCATGACCAGGCCCACGTACTAAGCCCGCTCTGGCTGTGTAACCACGATCCCATGGCATGCATAGTCCAAATACCGTTAACTCTTTATCTTTTCACATCATCATAATAAATCATATCATGATGTCACACCACATCATGATGTCAAACCATGAAATCTCAAATCTTTCGATGACCGGTATCATGGTCCAAACCATCAAAATATAACTTTCTTGGTAAAACATGATATATAGGAACATAATTAACAATCTCCAACATACTATCAATCTTGAGAAATCAAATATACGATGCAAAACAAACATGCCCGCCAATGCTCATATGCACGGATCAAATCATGTCATGTAAAACTATGTATAAAACTGGTGATCATGTCTAGAATCATTACCTCAATAGAGATAATCCAAAATACCCGGTATCAATCTATACCCGGAGCCTGCACAACACCTGCCTGCTCAGAAGGCTATTCCCCTACAAAAATATATATATTTTTTAATGTAAGTTAATAATCCTAGGATAAATTATAAAATCCAACCTTTTACACGAATTTCATCAGGGGTCCTTCCATTGATACCCCACTCCTAAATTTTCAGAGAAAGACTTTTCGATCTCCCCCTACTATTTCTTTATTTATTTTTCCTTCTTTCTCTCTCCTCTTTCTCTCTCCTCTCTCCTTATATTCTCTCTCCTCTCTCTCTCCTCATCTTCTCTCCTCTCTCTCCTCTTTCTCCCTCTCATCATATTCTCACTCCTCTTTTATTTTTTATTTTTTATTATTTCATTTTTTTTCCTTTTTCCCCTTTTTTCTTTTTCCTTTTCTTTTTCTTTTTTTTTCTTTCTTCTCTTCTTCTTCTCTTCCCCCGAACCAGTCAGTGTTCCTCCTCAGCTTGACCAAACTAAGACCCCCCCTATAATTGCCAGCGGCCAAGGGAGGTGGTTGCCGGGGGAGGGCTCGATGGACCGGAGGCGAGCGGTGGTGCGGCCACCGACAGTCCACGGCCCCAAAACCAACTAAACTGAAACAAATCCAAGAAAAGATCCGGATTTAAATCCTTCTAAATAATAAACTAAAACTCACTGGTGCTTGAAGAGACTCTCCGTCGCTCGCTGGAGAGGAGAAGGATGGTGTGCATGGCTTAATGGGCTCGAATCGACGATGGTGGATGGGGATTTAAAGAAATCCACCGACGGTCCCTTAACATTTAAGGAAGGGAAAAAGTACGTCAACCAGAGTCCCAATCAACCCAAACCACAATACCGGCCAACTCCCTCTCCCCCCCATGACTCATCCTTCGAAATCTCCGGTGAAAATGTCAACCGGATAGGGGTGAGGAAGCCTCCCCTGTTCCGACTCCGCCTCTCCCTCTATTTTTTTTTTTCGTTGTTGGCTGAAGTCGGTTGGACCTGCCAACTTTGGCCCAAAAACATAAAAAAAATAGGGTTTCACACCCCGGTTGGCCATGAGGCTCAGGTAATCGCTGACTTCATTGCAGAGTACACATGGAGGCTGAAATTGCCCTCACAAGCGGCTGGCGCGCCTGAAGCTAACCCCATTGAAGAAGTAGAGCCTGCTTGGACCCTTCATCTAGATGGAGCTTCCAACCTTGCAGGCTGTGAGGTGGGTTTAATCCTAGCCGACCCGATGGACAAAGCTTGGAGTATGCCTTACATTTTTCATTTCAGGTGTCAAACAACCAAGCAGAATATGAAGCCCTCCTTGCAGGACTGAGAATAGCCAATGAGTTGGGCATCAGCCAAATCAGGGACTTCTCCGATTCTTAGCTGGTGGTGAATCAGGTGAATGTCAAGTTCGAGGCGAGAAATCCAACCCTGGCCAAGTACTTGAGCAAGGTACAAAGCCTAGTATCTCGACTTATATTCTTCGAAATTCTTCACATACCTCGATTACAGAACTCTCGGGCGGATGCTTTGTCAAGATTGGCTACGGCCGTCACCAACACCTCCGATCAAACCTTTGTGGAGCATCTACAGTGCCCGAGTATTGCTGAAGAGCCAACCGAGGTCCACCAAGTTGAACAAGAAGCCTCTTGGATGGACCCAATTCTTAGATTCCTTATCAGAGGGACTCTACCAGAAGATCCAACTGAAGCCAAGCATGTACGCTGGACGGTTTCAAAGTACGTTGTCCTTGACGGCATTCTCTACAAGCGATCATTCTCACAGTCGCTGCTAAAGTGCTTGGGGCCAACTGATGCAGACTACGCACTCAGAGAAGAGCATGAAGGCATCTGCGATGACCATCTAGGAGGAAGATCTTTAGCTTACAAGATCATCCGATAGGGATACTATTGGCCTACAATTTAGAAGGATGCATCGAACTTCATCAAAAAGTGCGACGCATACCAAAGGTACTCTAATATCCAAAGGAGGCTTGCTAGCCAGCTGACCCCACTCACCGCACCTGGACATTTACGTAGTGGGGGATGGACATCCTGGGACCTTTCCCATCGGCATCCGGCCAGCAAAAATTCTTGATCATGGCCATAGATTACTTCACCAAGTGGGTGGAGACCGAACCACTGGCGCATATCATAGAAGCCAAAGTAGAGAGCTTTGTCTAGAACTGCATTATTTTTGATTTGGCATCCTACAGACAATTATTACCAACAATGGAAGGCAGTTCAACAACCCCAAATTCAGGGACTTCTGCCAGCAATATCACATCTTCCATCGACTTACATCAGTTAGCCATCCACAGTCCAACGGAGAAGCCGAAGTTACTAATCGGACAATCTTGCATGGACTAAAGACCAGACTAAATGATGCCAAAGGGCTTTGGAAATAAGAACTTCACTCAGTGCTCTGGGCCAATCGAACAACCGCCTGAACGATGACTGGGGGACTCCGTTCAACCTGACCTACAGAATTGAAGCAGTCATCCCTGTAGAAGTATCCTTGAAGTCCCTACGGATTGATCACTTCACCGAACCGATTAACTCGGAGCAACGGAGGGCTGACCTAGATCTGCTCAAAGAAACCAGGCTCCAGGCAGGCTTGAAGATGGCGACTTATTGTCAGAAGATGGCCGGATACTACAACTCTCGAGTCAAAGCTCGAACTTTCTGAGTCAAAGATCTGGTCTTGTGAAGGGCAAAAATATCAAGGCCAACCAATCAAGGGAAGCTCTCCCCTAATTGGGAAGGCCCTTATCGAGTCGTAGAAGTAATTCAAGCCGAAGCCTACCAGCTCGAGCATTTGGACGGACGGCAAGTGGCATGTCTGTGGAATGTAGACAACCTTCGCAAGTATTATCAATAAAGGCCACAACTTCTCTTACAACCCACTTCTGAAAGTTTGACTTCGGTTGGCAAAGGCTCTAGGGTAGCCCACTTCTGAAGGTCCAACTCCGGTCGGCAGAGGCTCTAGGATAGTCCACTTTCGAAAGTCCGACTTCGGTCGGTAGAGGCTTTAGGGCAGCCCACTTCTGAAAGTCCGACTCTGGTCGGCAAAGGCTCTAGGGCAGCTCACTTCTGAAAGTCCAACTCTGGTCGGCAGAGGCTCTAAGATAACCCACTTCTGAAAGTCTGACTTCGGTCGGCAGAGGCTCTAGGGCAGCCCACTTTTGAAGGTTCGATTCCGGTAGGCAAAGGCTCTAGGATAGCCCACTTCCAAAAATCTGATTCCGGTTGGCAGAGGCTCTAGGGCAGCCCACTTCTGAAAGTCTGACTCTGGTCGACATAGGCTCTAGGGCAGCCCACCTCCGAAAGTCCGACTCCGGTTAGTAGAGGCTCTAGGGCAGCCCACTTCTGAAAGTCCGACTCCGGTTAGTAGAGGCTCTAGGGCAGCCCATTTCCAAAAGTTCGACTCCGAACGGTAGAGGCTCTAGGGCAGCCCACTTCAGAAAGTCCGACTCCGGTTAGTAGAGGCTCTAGAGTAGCCCACTTCCAAAAGTTCGACTCCGAACGGTAGAGGCTCTAGGGCAGCCCATTCCCGAAAATCCGACTGTGGTCGACGACAGCTTCAAAATGATCCACATGGAGATCTGGTCTCAAGTTCGGACGAGTCGACGGACCAACACTTAAAAAAATTCCTAAGTATCTAGGTTCGGATTGAGCTACTATCCGGTAGTCACTTTGGAGGTCTCAAGTTTAGACGAGCCGACGGACCAACACTTAGAAAAATTTCTAAGTGTTTAGGTTCGGACTGAGCTACTGTCCGGTGGCCACTTTGGAGGTCTTAAGTTCGGATGAGCCAATGGACCAACACGTAGAAAAGTTCCTAAGTATCTAGGTTCGGACTAAGCTACCATCCAGAAGCTCCTTCAAAGTGTCTACGGTCCCATCCAACCGATCGTCGACACTTAGAAACATTTCAGAAGAAGGAACTTCGGTCAATCCGACCAACCCACACATACAAAGTCGTACACAGGAGATGTGACAAAAAGAAATTCTATTATATTATAAGAGAAGTTTCTTGCAAAAAAGACGGTCAGAACTTTACAAACATCTTAGGTCTGACCCACTGGAGATACAAGTATGGCTTTGACTTCGACCCCCTCGGCCTCCCCAGGAGCTCCGATTGGCACGATCACCCCTCCCGCCTTGGCTTCGACCTAGGTGCCCGCTCCGGCCTCCTCTACGCCAGCTTCAGCCGAGGGTTCGACCCCTCTGTCGGTCATGTCTGCCTCTTCTTTCGTGCCTTCCTCTTCTACTTGTTTGGGCGGCTGTAGGAAGGCGAGGTCGAGCTCCAGAAATGCATCACTTACCTTTGCCAGGCACTCTTCATACCCGTAGTTGAAGTTGACCGTGCCAGCCTCATTCATCTCCTCTGTGAATTCATCGGAGGCCTTATACTTCTTCACGGCCACCGTCGCCATCAGCTCCTGGGTTTTCTTCAGCAAACCCTTGTATCTCTTTGCCTCCGCCTGGTGGCCCCTCGAGCACCTCTCGGACTCGACCAGGCACCCCTCCTCTTTAGTCAGCCGGCGGTTCAAAGATTTCAACATATGCTTCTTCCTTTTCAAACTGGCTCTCCGGTCAGCCAGCTGACCCCGCAGGCCTTCCATCTCTTTCTTGAGGGTCTCTGCCTCTGCCCGATAGGCAGACAACCCCTCCTCGGCGGCCTTCTTTGCCACCTCCACCACAGCTTTGGCCGCCTCTACCTCTTCGACCATCTTGGCTGAGCGCTCTTTCAGGTACAACAGCTCACCTAGGCCATCGTTCATTAGCAGCATGTCTTGAAGGAGCTATAAACAACAAAACAATATTAGTGGCTCACAGGCAATAAAGCAAAGGCTAAGGGCTCGAATACAGGTGACTTACCCCCATCATGTGATGAAAGGAACTCCTGGCGGCCTCGTTCACTGATCGTCGATCGACATCCATGATGGCCCTTTTAAGCAGGTCTCTGACCCGCTCGGCATCATGAATGGCGTGCCATTTCTGATGCTCCCCATCGCTTGCTTCGTCAGCTTCCCCCCTGTCGACTACTCTTCCTTCAGCTACATTTCCCCCTCCGACCGTAGGGGGAACCTCCTCGGTCATCTCGATGAGCGGTGAGGTCGGGGCTGTCTCTCTGTTGTTCGACAGCAATCGGTCTTCCCCTGTCCGGGCAGCCGATTGCCCGACCGAGGGTGAGCGCTCCGGTGCCCTCACCACAAGGTGCTCCGATAACCGTACATTCTCTTCAGACTCTACGAAGACAATGTTGGTAGCCCGCTCTTCTACCCATTGCTTCTTCGACCTCTTAGAGGTTAGCTCCTCCGTCCATGGCCTCTTTGGCCTTTTGGATGCCGGCTCGGTAATCCGAATTCCCCTTCTCTGCACCGCCCATGCTGAAATGGTCGCTCGGTCTAGCTTCATTTTTTTGCCTGCCATAAATCAAAGTTGAAGTTAGTAACAGAGATAAAGCCGATAGAAGAAGAGATAGAAGATCTTCGACTGGGGCTTCTACCCTACCTAGGCTTTGATGTTGGCTGATCCCAGCTAGGTGGAGATTCTCCTCTCGGAGTAGATCATGCACAAATGTTGCATCATCCTTATCCAATTTATTGAAATTGGCCTCGTCGACCCTCGACACCTTCCTCCCGTCTACGGCCTTCGGCCTGGGCTCTCTCCACATTGGTTCAAAATCCCAAGGTTCCAGGCTATCTAAAAAGAAATACCGTGACTTCCACCTAGATAGCTGATGGAAGCCCCCCTAATATCCTCCGACCTGGGCGGGGACTGAACATCCACCACTCCTGGCTTTGGAAGTCCTTTTTCAGGAGAAAGAAATTTGAGAAGAGGGACAGCCTCGGCTCGACTTCGGCCCTCTAACAAAGAACCATAAAATTGCAGATCGCCCGAATGCTGTTCGGGGTCAACTGCATTAGGGACACCCTATAACTATTGAAGACTCGAACAAAGAGGTCATGGAGAGGGAAGCGGAGGCCAGCCTTAAGATGAACCTCATACATTGGAAGGGCTCCCGGATTCAAAGGACCATTCACTTTACCCTCCCGGGTTGGAATGGTTATATGCAGGGTGGAGGGAATGTTGAATATAACCCTAAGGTTCTCCGCCCTCTCCCTAGTCATTTCAGAAGGAATGTTGCTGGGACCTGGCTCCCTAAATCAGGACTCCGCCTACTGGAAGCCATTCTAATGGAAGTTGGGGAAGAAAGAAGGGATGGACGGGAAACTGACCTGGTGTTCTGGTTTCCTAATGGAGCGAGGCAGCGGGAGAGGGGGGTTCTCTCTCCTCGGGCACAAATGCAGTGGAAGACTCCCTCCGGGCCTCCTCCCTCTCCTTTTATAGATGCTAAGGGGCTGCTTCCCAGCTCCCTCGAGCACTGCAATCCACTGTCAGACGATGCGATCTCCCAATCCTACGGAGAAGCCGATGGGATGTGCTGGATCATGCCCGATCATGATCCGCGTAACCGACCAACCAGCAGTGGAAGAGTAGATCTGGACACTGCGCCAATCACTCAGATTTTGCCATGTCACCCACGTCGCGTCAAGAACTTGATGGACGGGCATTTCAGGCTGGTAGCCCATCATTACGCCCCACCAGCATTAACTGCTCCCCTGCCATCGCTTCCAATGTGGTGCTGACACTTGTCTTGCAGACAGGATTTCAAAGTAGAAGGCGGCCGGTCGCAGCACGCCGGATCGGATTTGCAATCATCTCAAGGATTGACGCATTAAATGCCAAATAATGCTCTCGTTCTTCAAAGCTGCAGAACCGCTCGAAGGCCAAGAGCAAGGAGGCAACTGTTATACCCAACCGGACCACCATATCTACTGAGGTCCGACCGGGTCATTTTTATGGACATCTGGGCGACCTTCTCCTACTGAAGCTCCGACGAACGCTCTCCTTCGAGGGTCCGACTAACCTACTGAAGTAAAGGTCCGAACGACCCACTTCTGCTGAGGTTCAGTCGACCTTCTCCTGCTGAAGCTCCGACGGAGGCTCTCCTTCGAGGGTCTGATCGATCCACTGAAGTAGAGGTCCGAATGACCCACTTCTGCTGAGGTCCAGTCGACCTTCTCCTACTGAAGCTCCAACGAACGCTCTCCTTTGAGAGTCCGACTGACCCACTGAAGTAAAGGTCCGAAGGACCCACTTCTACTGAGATCCGGTCGACCTTCTCCTATTGAAGCTCCGACGGACGCTCTCCTTCGAGGGTCCGAATCGATCCACTGAAGTAGAGGTCCGAACGACCCACTTCTACTGAGATCCTGTCGACCTTCTCCTGCTGAGCTCCGATGGACGCTCTCTTTCGAAGGTCCGACCGACCCACTGAAGTAAAGGTCCAAATGATCCAATTCTGCTGAGGTCCGGTCGACCTTCTCCTGCAGAAACTCCGACGGACGCTCTCCTTCTGAGATCCAACTGACCCATTAAAGTAGAGGTCCGAGCAACCCACTTCTGTTTAGGTCTGACCAACCCACTCCAAGTATCTCAATAACTCCAGAAGCCTCCTCCAGCTGATACCAGAATTTTGTTATAATAGACTCCTGCCACATCAGCACCACTACTCCACTACTCTCATGACGTCGCCCTATCTTGGCGCCATGTGGCCACTCTCCGGATTCTCCTAGGGGCAGATCAGTCTTTTCAGGCTTCACCCCTAACGAATTTTGGTACTATTCCGTGCCTATATAAGGTAAACTCGGAGACACAGGGCGGTAAGCAAGCTAAGGCAAGCACTAGCACTCTTTTCCTTCTCCATATGCTGTCTCTTTGATTTCTCCATTATGTTGCCCTCAAGCTCCCGCTAACTTAAACATCGGAGTGTCCCCCGGCGGAGCACCACCGGTCCTTGGGGACTTTGTTACAGGTAAATCGGGAGAAGAGCGCTCCAGCCCAGCCGTCCAAGTCCGGTTCGGGAGAAGTTGCAGCAACACATATCATTGATATCTATTGAATTTCAAATTAAGAATGACTATGATATTCGTTGGTTGCATGAATGTTGGCAGCCCAAAGAGCCACAACTCTATCGGCCCAGAGATTACCTTCTTTATAGTGCTTCATCCCAATATTTCAGCTACACTTTCATCATACTCCAACTGGCATACCATGAACAGGGTTTGAGCAGGGATCATTCTCTCATTTGGATTACAGCTTCAGCCTTCTCACAAAGACATTGGGGTAAATGGTCTGCGTCTGCTGCCTGTTATACTAATCAGGAAGAGGTATTCTGCTGCTGTACCCAAATTCTTCCTGCCTTGCCACTTATCCTTCTGAAGATCATGCATCTGTTCCTCAGCCACCATGCTATACTAAGCTATTTCTGCATCCAAATCAACTATTTTCGGACTCAATTGTTGAAGTCTATTACTATATTACTTACTCTCAATACATCTATATTTCACTTCACTATGGTTATCTGCAAATCTAAACCACCACACTTTTGGAATGTGTCACATATTAGGAAGGATGTGCATTTATTGTTCATGCTCAGCTATGCTTCTTTCTACTTTCACACAATAATCAGTGGATACAAGTGGTATTATCAGGATGGAAACACTACTCTTCTGCCGCTTAACTGTGTATCTGTTAACCTCTTTGATGAATTCTATGATTCTTCCTCTCAAAAATTCAATGCAGCAGATACGCATGTTATCATCACTGGGACACTGCTTTTGGTTCATGTTAATCTGCAGCTTTCTAAGTGTTGGGAGGCTACTGTGGCTCAAGTTTATTGGCTCTCATTCTAATTATTTTCTACTGCCCTTATGATCTTCGGCACAGTTATAATGCTACGGCCTTTTAAACATTTACTGTTTTGCAGAGGGAATGATTCTGTAAATCATTCGGGCTCAAATCATATCAACTGTGCTGAAATGCGTATCTGCTTTTGTTTCCTCATCTCAGCACTGAGTGATTCCAGATTGCAATACTTCCACAGCTGCTGTCTGCTTATCTCGGTTTATTCCAAGTATGAAAAATGGAATGCTCCCTATTTTGGCCAATTTTACAGTTCCTGCTTCCACTTTTCAGCACTTCTATACTTGCTGTTATGGTTACTGATCTTCGCTCCTTTTTATTTACTACAGCTACTAACCTGCTTTCGATATTCAATTGTAACTTCCGTTAGACCTATTTTGGGAGATTGTATATGTGCTGTTATTTTTGGAACATTGTATAAGGCTCTGTATCTTGTAAACAGGCTTTGTTTTGGGTTTTAATATATGGAGTTATGCTCCCCCTTTTATCAAAAAAAAAAAAAAACCATGCTCTATGTTTGAATTCAAAGGCAAGCAGGCAAACTCAAAAAATTAGTAAGAACTCGAATTGTGACAGATTAATGAAAAAAATATTCCATGCCATCTTATTATATGCACTCCCTTGCACAAAAGTCTTAATGTCGAAAAAACAAAAGAAATGAAAAAGAAGAAGGAAATTGAAGGGTGCAGGTTCGGCACGGTATGCTTCTTTTGTAGGCAACTGACCTTCTAACTACAGCAAAAGCTCAATCCAATTCCTTTTTACCCCCTTCCTAATACAGTTTCCTTTTACCTGTTTGACAAACATAAAATTAAGGCCAGAACAATTAACTTTACCTGCTTCACCAACTTCTTATCAGCAGTAAGCGGAATAGATTGCTGCTCAAAAGCTGCTTAGCAGAAAAGGGACAAAGCCTCTTCTTCTCCTAGCAATTCCAATTCATAAGTGTTGTTGTTCACTGTAGGGAATTTGAACCTTGACACCACCAGCGTCTTTCATCCAGGTAATCCGAAAATAAGCTGCTCAAGCTCAGATAGAGACCGCACATCATCCAGCACTATGAGAGTTGACCCTCTGTCTTTTGTCCCCAAAGCCGTCTGCCACTGAGGGATTTGGGTATAAGTGCCTATGACCATGTTACCAGAAATCTGTTTCCAAAGTTTTAATTTCAAGCTCTCCAAATTTGGAGATTGTGAAACCGTCTCGAAGAAAATCCTGTCACCGAAGAAACCTAGAGGAAAGGAACCACAATAAAGAGGAACTCTTTAGATTAATTCTATCTCTAATAACTATAAGTCACAGCAAACGACATCAGTGATTTTGATATCACGAAACCAACTACCCAAGCAAGGAGCTCAGTGGAACTTTCTCCTGCTACCACTACACTAAAAGGGTCAACGCCAACTCTTTTCTCCCGACGCTTTCACGAAGCATCGGGAACAATCCATAACCCGCCGATATTTTTTAAAAGCATCAGCAAGCTCCTGAACCCACCGACACTTTTAAGCGTCGGCAAATCGGCATCCTCCGGAACATGCCGACATTTTTGAAAAGCATCGGCATCCTCTGAAACCTGCCGATGCTTTTAAGCATCGGTACTTGAAAAGCATTGGCATCCTCTGAAACCTGCCGATACCGACGCTTAAAAGCGTCGCCAAAAAGCATCGCCGGAAACCCAAAAAATCCATTTCCCCCGTCCCAGCCCTAATCCCGCCCGATCTTCCCCCTCCCCCCCCCCCGCCGCCCGAGCTCGCGCAACCCCCCCCTCGGCCGCCCGAGCCCGCCCGAGCAGAGCATCCTCCTCCTCTGCTGCAGACGCAGACATCCTCCTCCCCCCCACCCCCGCCCGAGCCCATAGATCCCGCCGGACCCTCCCCCACCCGAGTCGCTGATCCTCCTCCTCCTCCTCCGCTCGATCTGCAAACGCAGGACCTTCTCCTCCCCCCCACCCCCGCCCGAGTCCTAGATCCTACCGGACCCTCCCCCCACCCGAGCCACCGATCCTCCTCCTCCTCCTTCGCTCGATCCACAGACAGCACGTCCTCCTCCTCATCATCATCCGGCCGATAGCTCCTCCACGGTTCCGTTCCCTAGATTCTATGGTCGATCCGCCCGGCGCAACATCGTCCTCCACCGATCCCTCCCTCGGTATTTATTTTATTTTAAGATTATGAATTTTAAAATTATGAATTATGATGAGTAGGGTTGGATTTTGATTATGAATGTGGGTAGCACTAGATTTGAAAATTGTGATGGAACTAAATATGATAAATCTTATAATATGCATCATTTTTTTACATTGTAATCACCCAGTAATGATAGAAGGGATAATTTTTGTAATGCTAGTTGATCTCAACCAAAAAAATAAATTACAATTTTGGATGATATAAACCATTTTAAAAAATGGTTAATACTGATTTTAAATAAGTTGGTTGATCTTGACTCTTGAGGCAGTGTAGTGAGTTTAATAAATATTTGCTTGAGCCATGATTGTGGAGCAAAGATTCTCAAAAGCAATCAATTTTTTTTGTTAAAATTAATTGTTCTATTGATTGATTTCCTTTTCTGTTGAATGAATTCATCATCCTTAAAGACTATTAAGTTGAATATGATTAGTTTCAAATTAGATTTATGATTATATATATATATATATATGAAAGATATTGGTTTTACATGATTTATATTTTGAAACAAGATTTATTATATCTTTATATTAATTTGTGGTAATTTATATATGGCTATCATATTTTATGTTGCTATGTGAATTATCTAGTTAAGATATTCAGTATTCACTAGTCGAGCTTATTATCCCTTCTTTCTTTTCCAAATTTAGATATTTAATTACGAATATAGATACTATCATGGGGGGAGTGTTGTGGCAAGGAAGGTGGTATAGGTTTAAAAAGAAAAAAATCTTTAACCATAATACGCCATAGAAAGGACATTAACTAGAATAGGCTAAGTTGGTGTTGGTTAGCCTAATGGTAACATAGCTCACATAACTTTCATTCTTGAGATTTTAGAGTTGTATGAGATAGAGTTGGTCAGGTTGGAAGCATGAGAAAAGGTGATTTGAAGTAAGATCTAATAATATTGAATTGTTGCATATGAATTATATGCACATACTGACATAACATATATCACAAAATAATGTATGACGAGCATCCTATATATTTTGATGCTAGACTTATCAACTTGGCCAAAAACTATAATATCAATAACAAACTGAATTTAGTGGGCATGTTTGGCAACAGCCAACTATCCAATACCCTTAATCAACTCTTCATTATTTGCGCCATCAATTTTTTTGTGAGAACACCTATGACTAAACAAAATTCCCTGATATTTATTTTATTTTTATCCTGCATCTTACTGGACATGTACCTTTATTACGATCAATTATAATTTTTTAAATATTTTTAAAAAACTTACATTGCATAGAAACATAGACCCATCAATTGATTAAAGTACATATTCTACAGCATTCATATAATTATTTATTTTTTGTACGGATGGAAGAAATATGTATAGTGGTCAATTGAATGTTCAGTTTGGACAGTTTGGAAATTACAAATAATTTTATAAGTGCTTATAGTAATCAAATGGTACGGATAGAGTTCCAAATATATTGCAGATAGCATTTCCTTTTAGTTATCCTCATACATATTTATTTGTATGGAGAGAACTAAGAAAAAATGCTGTCAAAATTTTTCTAGAACTTTTATTGCGTATCCTTTGATTACTGTAAATTACCTATATAATTAATGCAATTCTTGAATGGGATAAGACATCTTTACCTATTAGTTGATGATAGGGTGCATTGAATAATATTGTAATTGATCTATTGAATAAACTTATTTTAAATTTATTATGTTCTTATAAATATTTATTTATTTCAATTAGTTTAATCTTACAATGGATAAGAGTTGGATAACTAAATCGAGGAATAGCAAAGAATATCTGGATGGAGTACAGAATTTCATTAAATTTAGTATAGAGAGAAGTAGTATCAGTGAGAAGATTTTATGTCCATGCCAAAAATGTGTAAATTCCAGTTCTCAATATCCAAATATTGTTGAAAAATATTTGGTATGAAATGGTTTTTTAAGAGGTTATACTGAGTGGTTTTTTCATGAAGAGTTAAGGTTACAATCTACATGTAACCAAACCTCTAACATGGAACATATACCTGATTTTGGATCCAGTAACCAATGTAAAAATCTTCCAAGAAATGATGATATCAGGGGTTTGCTCAGAGATACTTTTGAATATGGTACTCAACAACTTGGAGATTGTAGTGGAGGACAAGTAGCAGCTTGGTTACCTGAGGATCCTATATTTACTGAATCTGTACATGATGGAGAGCCGATACCCCCAACTAATATTAGAACAGATCGTTATCAGAAGCTGATAAGAGATGCAGATCAAGAATTATATGCCGGTTGAAAGAACTTTTCAAAAATTTCTTTTCTTGTACATTTGTTTCATATAAAATACTTGAATGGATGGTCTGGAAAGAGTTTTACTATGTTGCTCAAGTTGTTAAAGGATGCATTTCCTGAAGGTACTAGTTTACCAATATCTTGTTATGAAGCCAAAAAACTAGTAAACGAATTGAATTTTGGATACGAAAAGATTCATAGTTGTCCAAATAATTGTATATTATATCGGAGAGAGCATGCCGATCAAGACTCGTGCCATGTGTGTGGATGTTCATTGTAGGCCCACGTAGGCAACCCAAGAGGGGGGGTGAATTGAGTTTTATAAAACTTTTGTACTTTTTAAAAGATGAACTAAAGCAAGTATATGCTAATGCAATTTAAGTGCTTGTGTATTTCAAATAAATACAGCAGAAATAATGAAATTAAAGCATAAGGAGAACAATCACACAAACACAAAGATTTATAGTGGTTCGGTGCCAACCAAGCACCTACATCCACTCCCCAAGAATCCTTTGGGAATTCCACTAAGTTTGGTTTTATAACTTAGGCTCACCAACAACCTTTACAACTTGTTTTGTCTTCGGGCTCACAAGTCAAACCCTAGTTGGTTTCAAGGCTCACCAACAACCACCCTTGGTTTTACAGGATAACCAAGAACCTAAACAACTTGTTTTGGCTTTGGGCTCACAAGTAAAACCCTAGTTGGTTTCAAGGCTTACCAACAACCACTTTGGTTTTCCAAGGCTCACCAAAAACCTCTTTGGTTTTCTAAGGTTCACCAAAAACCTTAAGTAAAACAATGTAAGAGCAAGTATAAATGAATACAATAAAAGCTTTCTAAAATAAAGCAAATATCTCTTTGAAGCTCGTTGAGAGTTGATGAAGATCTTGTCTTCAAGTTGATGAAGCCTTTGATTGATGCTTGAGGATGTGAACTTTAGATGCTTTCTTTGAAACTTGGAAGCTTGAAGGCTTGAACCACTCAACACTTGAATCCTTGAAGAATATTCAAAAATCTCACCAAAGGATTACTTTCCCAATTGATTTTTGATGTTTATATAGCTCTCCAAACCATAGATGACCATTTATGACCGTTGGGGATGAAGATATGACCGTTTAAAGCAAGTTGGAGAAGTTCTGCAGCTTTTAAAAACTAGCCGTTACAGTCAAGTGTCGACACTTGACCTCCAAGTGTCGACACTTGATTCCCAGGTGTCGACACTTAGGGTCGACACTTAGTCTGCAAGTGTCAGCACTTGGTTCTGTAAGTGTCAACACTTGGCCTGCAAGTGTCAACACTTGATCTTTAGGTGTTGACACTCGGTTGAGCCAATACTGAAACTTCTTCAAAATTAAACTTTAAGTCATTTCAAGTCTTCCTTATATTCCAAAGTCCTTATAACTTGATTTTTCATTAAATTAAGGACTTTTTTAATTGAAATATAAGCATTTCTTCATTCAACATGGATGAGTACTAAGATCTGAAAAAAATATACTTAAAATATAATTAGTACTCATATATACTTAAACATTTTGTCAATCATCAAAATCAAGACCAGAGTCAACAATCTCCCCCTTTTTGATGATGACAAAATCTTTAAGTATATGAATAGGGTAAGCTTAAAAAGATTAATAATAAGATAAACATGTAAGCTCAAAACAATAAACACCAAGCTCCCCCTCAAAATATGATCCCAAAAAAATCTTCAAAAATATTTTTTTAAAATATGTAAAATTTTCAAATTTTTTAAAATTTCTTCTTACTAATTATTCCCTTTAGATAAAAACATTTTACATTCTTCTCCCCTTTTTGCACTTTCTTTCATTTCTTGAATAATTTTTCATGTTTATCCAATCTTCTCCTTTTCATACTTAACAATTTTCTCCCCCTTTTTGACATCATGAAAAAGGGTGAAAGGCAATACAAAGTGGGAATGAAGTCAGAAAGAATAGCAAGTAGGTCAAATAATTAAAATCAAATAATTATGATATCAATTGAATATGATACAAATTGAACAAGATACCAAAGAATGTAAGCATATGCAAGAAATGATTTGATGTATATTATCCATTCGCCTTACTTGTTCATGGGATAAGGTCACAGCGGCACCCCTACATATCATAAGAGAGCCCGTTGAATGGGAAGAGAGGGTCTTTAAGCCCTACTTATCTCCTATGACCGGACGGCCATGGTGACTAACCCAATCTGAAGCGGTTACTAGGAATTCTTTTAAAATAATTTTGATACCAATAGAATATGATACCATTTGAATGTAACTCCCCTCAAAGAATTAGATTTGAAAACAAGAAGGAGTATCAGAGCAATATAAGCAAAGCATGATATCAACAAGATATTCAAAGCATCAAATATGATAACAAATCTTTGGATGCTCCCCCTGAATGCTATTCCTCCTTTAAAAATATGCATTTCTTTCAGGAATAAAACATGAAAGCTTATGCATCAAGATTTGAAATTTTTCAATATATTCATGATTTTCAAAATACAAAGCATTTATATCGCATAAAAACTTTTAGCATTATTTCAGATTCATTTTAAGATGATTTGATATCCATACAAATGCTAGAAATAATATGATATCAAGTCTAGCTATTAGAGCAAGGGTTTGTCAATAAGCATACCTTCTTCTTAAAAGTAACCCTTAACTACTAGTTATATACTTGATCCAAATCATTTATAGATTATGCATAGATGCCAAAAATAAAAACATATAAATCATAGCATTTCACTTGAAATAATTTAGAAACTATATTAATCAAAATCAAGTGAAGATCTAATAATCACAAGTTTGACCATGAGAGCTTGAAATCCATCAACATCAAAATGGTCATGATCACAACAAATGATTATTAGTCTAAGTTTGATTCTGATCAATCAATTAAAATATATTTCAAATCAATATGCATCTTTAAAAGTATTTTTCATGAAATACATCAATCAAAATCAAGTGAAGGTCTTACAATCATAAATTTAATCATGATAGCATGAAATTCATCAACACCAAAAAGTTCATGATCATAGCCAATGATGATAAGTCCAAACTTGATTCTAATTAACTATTTAAAATAATTTTTCAAAGTAATTGATGCAATAAAAATTAATCTACATTTTTAATTATGGAAGGAGATATTTATAATTTACCAATATACATAATCCTTCCTTTTACCATTTAGTCCAAAATGTAGCTTGTTCACTTCTTTAAATTATCTTGTACAACCTCTTTTCAAGAACTTCCTTTCCTCATGTTGGGTTGCAATACATTCCTGCAAAACAAATTAAGTGGACATTTTTGGTACCCAAACTTTCTTGGATCCTTTATGATTAGTAATTATGGTTCCTTTTGGAACCCAAACTTTTATTAATCTAGAAGGATAAGCATTGAAACCACATTTATAAGAAAAATTGAAAGAAGCAGGAATATTGAAGTTCTTCAAAAGTTTTTGCTTCTTTTCCTCAATCAAAATATTTTTCTCATTAAAAACTTTATCACATAAATCTTTTAAAATAACATTTTCTTTTTCTAAAAATTCTTTTTCTTTAGAAAAATTATTCTTTTCATTTTTCAAAATATCAATCTTGGCATTTAAATCATCATTTTTATTTGCAAGATTGGTGTTGTCAAGAGAAAATGAATCTACATGCCTATTTAATTTCTTGTGCTCAATTTTTAGCTATCTATATTCATGCACAAGATCATTAGATGCATCATGTGATTCTTTAAAGATAAAATCATAATTATTTTTAGCACATACCTTTTTCTCATTTGCCATGAAGCAAAGATGGGCAACTTCATCATCCGTACTTGAATCTTCGCTATCGCTCCAAGTTGCCATCATTGCCTTGAATTTTTTTTTGGCCTTGAGAGCTATTATTTTCTTTTCTATATCAGCTTCCACTGTCCTTTGCCATAAGTTCAACTCATAGGTCATGAGTGAACCGATAAGCTCCTCCAAAGGTAAGGTTTCTACATCTTTAGCTTCTTGGATCGCCGTCACCTTTGGATCCCATAATTTTGGCAAGGATCTAAGAATTTTGTTCACCAAATCAGCATTAGTATAGATTTTGCCAAGACTTTTTAATTCATTAATAATAGTCATAAATCTTGAAAATATATCAGATATAGATTCATAATGCATCATTTCAAAAATTTCAAAAGAATGTATAAGCAAATTAATTTTAGTGTTCTTCACTTGAAGAGTATCCTCATGAGTAACTTCAAGTGTGTCCCATATTTCCTTCGCTGATGTGCATGTAGAAATTCTATTAAATTCATTTAAGTCCAATGCATAATAAAGCAAGTTCATTGCTTTAGCATTGATTTCAATTTGTTTAATATCATATTCATTCCAATCCTCTTCGAGCTTTGGAATGGAAATGCCATTAACCAAAATGAAAGGAATATGAGGGCCACTAACAATAATTTTCCAAAGAAGATAACTAATAGATTGAATATAGATGCGCATGCGAGTTTTCCAAAATGTGTAATTTATGCCATTGAAAAATGGTGGTCTAACACTAATACCTACAAGGGTTGCCATAATCTTTAACTCAAAATCGTTAGATTTACAATCAGAGCACCGAGCTTTGATACCAATTGTAGGCCCACGTAGGCAACCCAAGAGGAGGGGTGAATTGGGTTTTATAAAACTTTTATACTTTTTAAAAGATGAACTAAAGCAAGTATATGCTAATGCAATTTAAGTGCTTGTGTATTTCAAATAAATACAGCAGAAATAATGAAATTAAAGCATAAGGAGAACAATCACACAAACACAAAGATTTATAGTGGTTCGGTGCCAACCAAGCACCTACATCCACTCTCCAAGAATCCTTTGGGAATTCCACTAAGTTTGGTTTTATAACTTAGGCTCACCAACAACCTTTACAACATGTTTTGTCTTCGGGCTCGCAAGTCAAACCCTAGTTGGTTTCAAGGCTCACCAACAACCACCCTTGGTTTTACGGGATAACCAAGAACCTAAACAACTTATTTTGGCTTCGGGCTCACAAGTAAAACCCTAGTTGGTTTCAAGGCTTACCAACAACCACTTTGGTTTTCCAAGGCTCACCAAAAACCTCTTTGGTTTTCTAAGGTTCACCAAAAACCTTAAGTAAAACAATGTAAGAGCAAGTATAAATGAATACAATAAAAGCTTTCTAAAATAAAGCAAATATCTCTTTGAAGCCCGTTGAGAGTTGATGAAGATCTTGTCTTCAAGTTGATGAAGCCTTTGATTGATGCTTGAGGATGTGAACTTTGGATGCTTTCTTTGAAACTTGGAAGCTTGAAGGCTTGAACCACTCAACTCTTGAATCCTTGAAGAATATTCAAAAATCTCACCAAAGGATTACTTTCCCAATTGATTTTTGATGTTTATATAGCTCTCCAAACCATAGATGACCGTTTATGACCGTTGGGGATGAAGATATGACCATTTGAAGCAAGTTGGAGAAGTTCTGCAGCTTTTAAAAACTAGCCATTACAGTCAAGTGTCGACACTTGATTCCCAGGTGTCGACACTTGATTCCCAGGTGTCGACACTTAGGGTCGACACTTGGTCTGGAAGTGTCAGCACTTGGTTTTGCAAGTGTCAACACTTGGCCTGCAAGTGTCAACACTTGATCTTTAGGTGTTGACACTCGGTTGAGCCAATACTGAAACTTCTTCAAAATTAAACTTTAAGTCATTCCAAGTCTTCTTATATTTCAAAGTCCTTATAACTTGATTTTTTATTAAATTAAGGACTTTTTAAATTGAAATATAAGCATTTCTTCATTCAACATGGATGAGTACTAAGATCTGAAAAAAATATACTTAAAATATAATTAGTACTCATATATACTTAAACATTTTGTCAATCATCAAAATCAAGACCAGAGTCAACATTCATGATGGACGAAGCAAAAAGAAAATGAGAGTGAGGAATTAGATGAATTGCATGCAACACAAATTAAATAAAAGCTGGCGAAGGTATTATGCTATTTTCCTCTTGTACCTAGATTGAAAAGAATCTATGCATCATCAAAGACAGCTTCGTCAATGAGATGCCATGATAAAAGCCGTACAAAAGATGGAATGCTGAGACACCCAGCGGATAGTTTAGCAAGGAAAGCATTTGATGACAGACATCCTGATTTTGCATCTGATGCTCGTAATGTGAGGCTAGGTTTAGCCAGTGATGGGTTCAATCCATTTAGGACCTTAAGTTCTGTCTATAGTACCTGGCCAGTTGTTCTGATTCCTTATAATTTGCCACCATGAATATGCATGAAACAGTCTTCACTTATTTTATCAATGGTCATTCGGGTGATAAGGGTCCGGGCAATGATATTGATATTTTCTTATAACCTTTAATAGATGAATTGAAACAACTGTGGGAGGGTATCAGTGTAATTGATGCTTCGAATGACCAAACATTCAATCTGCGGGCAGCTCTATTATGGACTGTTAACGATTTTTCTGCATATGCTAATTTATCTGATTGGAGCACTAAGGGACGAGTTGCATGTCCTTCTTGTGGTGAATCAACCCATTCAATTTGGTTAAAACATGGAGGAAAGCTTTGTTATATGAGACATCGTCGATGGTTGAAGGCAAATCATCCATTTCAATTTTAGAAAGATTTATTTGATGGTACTATAGAGTTAGGATATGCTCCAATTCTACCTTCTGGATCTGATATTCGTAGACAAATACTTGGTATCAGACACAGTTACAGCAAGATGACAAAGTCTTCTAAAAAGCGAGGAAGAGATGATGTTGAGACTTCGGTACAAGAAGAAGTATCGGAGGAAGTCAATACTTGCACCTTAGATACGGCAGTGTTCAAGGATCCGGATAATTTCTTTGAAGTTGAAAATGATGATAATATAATCACAGCATCTATCCATCAGCATACTAAACAATTATGGAAGAAAAGAAGCATATTCTTTGACTTACCTTATTGGGAGCATAATATACTTTGGCATAATCTTGATGTTATGCATATAGAAAAGAATGTTTGTGATAATTTGATTGGAACAATATTAAATCTTGATGGAAAGACTAAAGATAACATGAAGGCGCGTCTTGATTTAGAAGAAATGGACATCTGATATGAACTTCATCTACAAGTGCTTACAAATGATAGAACTTATATCCCTCATGCATGTTATACAATGTCTAGTCGAGAAAAAGATCTCTTCCTGACAGTTTTAAGGAATATCAAAGTTCCTGATGGATATGCCTCAAATTTTTCATGATGTGTGAATCTGAAATAGCATAAAATTTCAAATCTTAAAAGTCGTGATGGACATATACTAATACAAGATATTCTTCCATTGGCTTTAAGGTCGTCAATGTTGAAACAAGTTATTACAGTTATTTTTCAGTTATCATCATTCTTCAAGGCATTATGTTCTAAGATTCTTGATCCTCAAGAGCTTGATCAGTTGCAGTCTCAAGTCGTATTTACATTATGTCAGATAGAAAAGATTTTTTCTCCTGGATTTTTTATGATTATGGTTCATCTACTCATTCACCTAGCTTCAGAAGCTAAACATGGTAGACCGTTGCAGTACAGATGGATGTACCCTATCGAGAGATAATGCTGTAATACTTAAATTTCATAATTTATATATCTTTTTCATTATTTAATGTGATATAAATATCATACTTTTTGATGGTATCTTGTATGTTTGAAGGATTATGTATGAAACAAAGCCCATCCTGAGGGCTCAATAGTAGAGGGATATATTGCTGAAGAGTGTTTAACATTTTGTTCAAGATATCTCGAAGGTATAGAGACTGTATTCAATCGATCTCAATGTCATGGTGATATTATGGAGAATACAGATCTATACAGATTTGCATCATCTGGAAGATTTATAGGAAAAGCTGAAAGTATTGTTCTTGACCATAAATCTATGTCACAAGCACACCGTTAAGTATTGCTACATAGTGACATAATATCTAACTATCGCAGGTTAGTCTATCTACACATGGATAATACTAAATATTAGACATATTGTGATGGGGACATCTCAAGCACGGATCTTGGAGCAAGCATAATTCTTGGAGTGGCACAGATCTTGAAGCATTTTTGGAATAAATTTATTTAGGATTTATCTTTTGTTTAAAATTTGAATTAGGATTTGGTTGGTTAGGATTGATATATGGATAGGCTTATCTTATCCTATCTTATATTTGAATTTGATTTAGAATTTGGTTGGTTAGGATTGATATATGGATAGGCTTATCTTATCCTATCTTATATTTGAATTTGATTCGTTCTTATCTTTTTATCTTGTATTCAAATTCAAATGAGGGTTGGAAAATCTATAAATACCACCCTCAGCCTTTTGTAATAGGAGGATGGATGAATAAAATTTTTATTTTCTGTGTGAAGGATCTGTGTGATCCTAGGGAATCTACATGATCCCTTCTCCATCTTCCCAGGGTTTCTGTGTGATCCCTGATTTTGGGCATCTGTGTGAGCCCAGGGCATCTATGTGAGCCCCTTTGCTATGTGCTTGTTCTTCTTGGGGAATCTATGTGAACCCAGTATTTTTTTCTTAACCCTACTCCCTCTTCTTTCCTCCTTTGCAAATCCTAATCCCTGGTGACTTTCATGCTCACCAGCGATCCAGTCCAATCTCTGTCCCGCATCAAATGGTATCAGAGCTAAAGGATTAGGATTTTTCTGCTTCATCACCGGCCCACTATTCTCTTTCTTCCCTGTTTCAAATCTCGTCCACGGATCGTTCCCCAACATCGACGTCGGATCATTCTCCCCCCAGCCGTCCTCAACCCCAGCTCCCAGCCACTCCGTGAAAGACTCTGGTCCACCGACCTCATCGGAGGGATCACCTCCGAGCCCACCGGCGGTCGTCTTCTTCTCTCCATCAATAACATCTCCCCTGTCTACAGCCGGCGAGCCCCAACACTTGATTCATCGTCGCCCTTAAGCTTCAGATCGAATGCTCCACCGGATCGCCTCAGTGCTCTCAGTTGGCTAGCCGCGTTCCTCCGCCATGGCCGCCACCATCATCAACCTCGCTCAGCATCGGAGTCCTTTTTGATTGGTTTCAGTTCCATTAACCTCGCTCAGCCTGATTCGACGGAGTCGAGTTCACCCCACCGCAGGAGAATGATGGGGACATCTCAAGCACGGATCTTGGAGCAAGCATAATTCTTGGAGTGGCACAGATCTTGAAGCATTTTTGGAATAAATTTATTTAGGATTTATCTTTTGTTTAAAATTTGAATTAGGATTTGGTTGGTTAGGATTGATATATGGATAGGCTTATCTTATCCTATCTTATATTTGAATTTGATTTAGAATTTGGTTGGTTAGGATTGATATATGGATAGGCTTATCTTATCCTATCTTATATTTGAATTTGATTCGTTCTTATCTTTTTATCTTGTATTCAAATTCAAATGAGGGTTGGAAAATCTATAAATACCACCCTCAGCCTTTTGTAATAGGAGGATGGATGAATAAAATTTTTATTTTCTGTGTGAAGGATCTGTGTGATCCTAGGGAATCTACATGATCCCTTCTCCATCTTCCCAGGGTTTCTGTGTGATCCCTGATTTTGGGCATCTGTGTGAGCCCAGGGCATCTATGTGAGCCCCTTTGCTATGTGCTTGTTCTTCTTGGGGAATCTATGTGAACCCCAGTATTTTTTTCTTAACCCTACTCCCTCTTCTTTCCTCCTTTGCAAATCCTAATCCCTGGTGACTTTCATGCTCACCAGCGATCCAGTCCAATCTCTGTCCCGCATCATATTGTCAAACTTATATTTGATTGTCATGCAGTGAATTTTTATCTATACAACGACAAGCAATCATTCTACTCGTCCTAATCCAAGGATTGATAATTGATATTATATTTTTTAGGTACCGATACTGATGGAGAAAAATAGTTCAGCAGAACTAATAGCACTTACCAGAGGTCCAAATTATATTGTAAACAAATATAATAGTTTTATTATAAATGGCTTTAAATTTCATACCAAGGAGTGCGAGAAACATAAAAAAACTCAAAACAGTGATGTTATGGTAGAAGCAGATGAAAAATCTTATTATGCTATTGTTGTCGCCAAGACCATCGTGGCCCGTAGCTGCTGTCAGTGCCGGAGTGCGCTTTCCCCACCAGTTTTGAAGTCCTCAGATCCCGGACCTCCGCACTGGGTGTGGTCGCTTTGCCGCTCCCTTCGTTGCCCGCCGGCCCTCTGCTCTTGGACCTGCTAAACAAAGGTTAGTGACCCGGGCCGGGTTTTCGACGGGGGCACTTCGATGATCAAGTCAGTGACGATCCAGGAGAACAGATCCTCCTGGTCGGGCCCCTCTTGATGGACTCCGCTCTAGGAGGAGTGTAAATTATGGGTGAAGGTGAAAACATTGCCGAGGGAGAATGATAGCGGGGATAGAGAGATGCTCTGTTCCACTGCCTCTCCTTGTTTCCCTCGCTTTCCCTTCAATTGTGGTGGTAGTGGCGCTTGGCCCTCTTGGTTGGGCTTGCACTGGTGCTTATGGTGGAAGTGGTGGTACCATGCCCCCATCTCCTTGTGGGGGTTACCTCATTTCGAAAAATTTGGGGGTGCTTTGAATGGTGGGCCACCGCCCGCAGGATTCGAATCCCCGGATTGGTGTAACTGGCGGTCGTAGATGGTCAGTACGGCCTGGAAAGTGCTTCAGTGCAATCCTCGAGCGGCTCGCCGGTGTTCTGGGCTGGTGAAGACCTCGTCCGGACTGGGGCCGAGCTGGGACGGCATGACTCGCTCCGACCTCGACATTCCAAGCTTGCGGGAGTGCCTCGGTGGAGGAGGGCAAAAGGCGGACCTGGTCCAGAGGGCGTGCGCTCGAAGAGACTCCACATCGGTAGGTGAGCTCGTGGCTTGACCTCGACTGCAGGGCATTAGCCTCTGAGGGTCTCGCTCTGGAGGGCGGAGGGTGGACCCGATCCAGAGGGCGCGCACTTGGAGAGGCTCCACATCGGCGGGTGAGCTCTTGGCTCGACCTCGGTCGCAGGGCACTAGCCTCCGAGGGTCTCGCTTTGGAGGGTGGAAGGCGGACCCGATCCAGAGGGTGCGTGCTTGAGAGGCTCCACATCGACGGGTGAGCTCGTGGCTCAACCTCGACCGCAGGGCACTAGCCTCCGAGGATCTCGCTCTGGAGGGCGAAGGTGGACCCGGTCCAGAGAACGCGCGCTTGGAGAGGCTCCACATCGGCAAGTGAGCTCGTGGCTCGACCTCGATTGCAGGGCACTAGCCTCCGAGGGTCTCGCTCTAGAGGGCGGAAGGCGGCTCCGACCTAGGCATCCCAGGCTCGCGGGCATGACCTGGCGGAGGACTGAGCTCGGCCTGCTGTTCTGAAAGAGCTCAGCTCAGCTCGATAGTGGAATACGGGCTGGAGAGTTGACGCGGCATCTTTTTTTAATGTGGCGATCGCTGGTTCCTCCGCGTCAACGATCCTTCCACATCATTTGCCCCCACTCTCGAGGCTCGTTGGTGCGCGGCGCTCGAGTCGAAGGGAGTAATTGCGGTGCTAATGTTGAAAGGAGAACATCTGGCATGATGATGGCCATGATTGCTGGCGCTTCGGGGGCCAGCCCTGCAGTCCAATACGGGGATAACATTTGGCCACGTCCGAGGAGCAGTTAATGTGGGCACGAAAATTTAGAGCAGTCGTGATGCCATTCTTGTCGATAGGCGGCACGTGGCACGGTTCCGTTGGCGGAGAGTCTGAACCGGTACGATTCCATCATGTCATTTCGAAATAAAAGAGGGCCTTACCCGAACCATCTATTCTTTTTGAATTCTCCGTGCCTGCTGCGCCGCGCTCAAGCTTCCTCCTTCTTCCAGTTTCCCCGAGTTTTCTAAAGGAACAGGTTAGCTTCTTCTTCCTCCTCCTCCCCCTACTAGGATAGAGTTTTTTCCTTTGGGCTTGGGGTCTTCTCTTGGGTTGAGTCTTCTTCCCGGTCTTCCACTTTGTGTTCTTCCTCTCCTTTGTCCTTGAGGATGTCCCGTTTTGGTTCGAACTTCCGCCCCTCTACTGATCAGGGCGAGGCCGGTCCTTGTGAGCAGAGGCCATCATCTTTTTCTTCTTCTTCTGACGGAGAGGGAGGTGTAACCCGCTTTGAGCTTAGTAGGAGGCGTCCTCCCAGTTCAGTAGTCATCAGGGAACCGGGATCTAGCCCTTCTTCGCCTCCTTCTTCCTCTTCTGTTCCTGTCCCTGAGTCAATCCAGTCCATAGGTCCTGGTGGGGTTGCTTTGACGATCACTATCGGGGACCTGAGGACCATCTGGGATATCTATGGCATCCTGGCTTCCATCCGGCATACGGTCCCTCGTCGGGGGGAACGGGTCACTTCTAGTGGCTCAGGCCGTCTTGCCTTCTATGAGGAGACCTTCTCCGGAGGTCTCTAGTTTTCCTTCCATCCTTTCTTTTTGTCAGTCCTAGACAATTATCGTCTGGTCCCGGCGTAGCTGGTGCCAAATGCTATTAGGGTCATTTTCTCTTTCATTGTGTTTTGTCACCTCCACGGGTTCGTAGCCCGATTTCTTTGTGCAGGACTTTCTTTGCCCTAAAGCGCCACCCAACCGAGGATGGGTGGTGGTCCTTGTCTTCCTGCCCCAGCTGGTCTGAGTTCAGAGGTGCCACGCGCTGCTCCCGTGCCAGTAGAGAGGGTAGCTTCCACGGTGCCAAGGCCAATCCAGCAGGCCCCCGCTGCAGAGCCCGAGGTGGTAGTCCAGGCGAGGGCTGCCACTGCTGCTGCTACGCCCGCGATCCTCTGAGTCCACCCATCGCCGCTGTCAGGGGTGAGGAGACCCGGGCTGTGCCCAGCACCTCGACAGAGGTGCCACCTGCACCAACACCGGCCTCCCAGCCTGCCCCCCGGGATCCTTCAGCCAGCGGTGCAAGGCCGCTAGCTCACGGAGAGAGCTGGAGGGAGGATGCACGGCGCCATCTTCCCTTCAGGATGGGGCCGGAGAGCTTAGTACTTCGGAGCCCCGAGCTAGCCGAACGCCTAATGGACTTCTCCATCCAGGCATGCGATCGGCAGGAGATGGCTGGGATGCGGGTGACCGATGTCATCCGCACCCTCTTCTCTCAGTTGTACTCGGTAAGCCGCCTTTACTTCCCTTTCTCTTCTCTTTTCTCTTTTTTTTTTTTTGCTGACTTCTTTTCGTGGTGCAGATTGGTGACGAGGCCCTATTCATCAAGGGCCACTTCCAGAGTTAGGAGCGTCTCAAGCGGCAACAGGCCACCGAGATCGAGTCTCTCAAAGCCGACCAGAAGGGGATGGCCGGAGTGTACGGGGTACTTCAGCAAAAGGTCAAGGACCTTGAGACGGAGCTCGCCGATGCTGAGGGGCGAGCAAAGGGACTCCTGATGGCTCGTGACCTGGAGCGGAGTCGTTCAAAGAAGGTGATCGACGACCTCTCTGTCATCGAGCAAAAGCTCAACTGGTACAAACTATATTTTGAAGACTCTGAGTATATTTATTACCTTCTAAACTCTTTGAAGAAGCAAGCAAATCCTAGAGAAAGATAAGTGCTTCCAAGAGAATTTTTCAAGAGCTAACTTCTAAAATAAAAGTCTTTGTTCTTAAAGAGTGTGCCTTCAATTTTCAACAACCAGTAATCATTCAATTTTCAACAACCAGAAATCATTGCAATCATTAAGACTTTTTATCAAAGAAGACAACTCAAAACAACCTTTATGAGCTTCATCGACTTTTCTTTTATTCTTTTAGAGAGCTTTTATGTGCTTAAAATTCTTTGAACTTTAGTTTTTGAATTGTAACTAGTTTCAAGGGGATTGAAATTAGGGGATAGGCCCTTCCAAGCCTTTAATTAGATTACAAGCCTAGGGTTAGTTTATTGTAAGGTTGTATTAGTGAGCTTAAGTGAGAAAGCCAACAAGGATTTGTTTTGTGAGCTTGGAAAATAAATCAGCTATAATCTTGAGGGATTATAGTGAAATTTCTAAGGAATTCTTGGGAGTAGATATATGTGCTTGGAGTGCACCAAACTACTATAAAAGCTTGTGTTTGTGTGCTTTGCTTTTCTCCCCTTTTCATTTCAAGCTCTGTATATAGTTTCATTTAGTACATATATTTTACAATACAATCACTTTACTACTTTTAAAATTTAGTATATACTTGTTTTAAATTTTTAAAAAAACCAATTCACTCCTCTCTTGGTGTTGCCCAGTAAGCAACCCAAGAGAGGGGGTGAATTGGGTTTCTAAAAATTATTTACTTGATGCAATGCAATCCAATTCAATAATTAAACAAGGTATTAAGAATTCAAATGTAATGCTCTTAAATAAAAGTGCAGCAAAAATAAAGTACAATAAATGAAAAGCAAGTAGAGAGATCAATCAACCACAAAGACCAAGAAATATAGTGGTTCGGTTCTATCCAATACACCTACATCCACTTCCCAAGATCCTCTTGAAAATTCATTATAATCACATCGATTACAGTTGATTAGTTTTTCGGGCTCACTAATCAAAAACCCAACTTGTTTTTACAAGGTCAACAAGTCAAAACCTCACTTGGTTTTACAGGCTAACCAAGAATTTAAATGGTTTTAAGGCTTACCACCAACCTCCCTTGGTTTTCTGGGCTAACCAAGAACTTAATTGATTTTCTAAGGCTCACCAATAACCTCTTTTGGTTTTACAATAGGCTAACCAAGAATCCTTACAACAAATAAAGTTTTGAAGTAGAGAAACAATATAAGCTTTCTAAACAAAAATGGGTATCTCTTTGAAGCTTGATGTAGAGATGCTTTGAACTTGTTGAAGCCTCTTGAATGCTCAAGAATGGATGATCTTCAATGCTCTTGAAGGCTCTTGAAAGCTTGGAGGCTTGCTTTTGCTTGAGAGTGGTTGAATCTTCAATGAATAGGAGTTAAAGCTCTCTTTTCTTCTCTCTTGAATGCTCTTATTTCATTCTCATCAATAGTTATGAATTATTCTACTTTTGATTTGATTTGGAGTATATAAATACATTCTCAAGGCCTCAAATCCATTTTTTAGCTGTTAGACTTGAAAATCTAGCCATTGGAGGGCAAAAGGGTCGAGTTCTGTGTTTGAAAAACTAGCCATTACTGTTCCCAAAACTTCATGTGTCGACACTTCAGGCTATGAGTCGATACTTTAGGTCGACACTTGATCTTCTTGAGTCAACACCCAGTTCAAAAATCTTTAATCTGGTTCTCTAGAAATCTTAGATGTGTCGACACTTCCTCAGGTGAGTCGACACTATACTTCCATGTGTCGACACTTCTGCAGTTCTTCATTTTCAGCAAGTTCCGTGGCTTGAAAATCTCAGGCGATGAGCTGATCCATGTGTCGATACTTTGAGTCGACACTTCAAGTCCATGTGTTGATACTTCAATCATGCCATCTGAACCATTCTTTATGTACCGGCTTGAGTCGATACTTCACTTCCATGTATCGATACTTGGTGTCTTGTGTCGATACTTTGAGTCGACACCTCACTGAAATCTTTACATAAAAGTCTGAACTTGTGCTGAAACAAATTTGTACTTCACTCAATTGACCATTCAAGCAATCTTTGACTGTCTAAGTTCTTTTGAGCAGATCTTTTCATCTAAACATGGCATACTTCAATCAAACAAACTTTAAATTTATGAGCACCTTTTTCAATAAAAATATACTTCAAGGAAATCATTAGTACTCAACTTATACTTAACCATTTTGCTTATCATCAAAATCAATAACGGAGTCAACAATCTCCACCTTTTTGATGATGACAAAATCTTGAAGTATATATTGCATAAAAAGCTTTTAAAAGAATTCATCAAGGTGCATGAACTAAATGCAATAGATGTATCAAGGTAATTTTCAATATCGACAATATGTATCAGAATAATAATGATATAATGATTTAAGAGTGTCAAAGCAAGTTGTAATGATTGAAAGTATTAGAGCTTTTAGGATATATATGAGACATAGACACATGTGTCATGATACTCTATAAGAAAATTCAGCAATAAGTAAAGCTCCCCTAAATTGATGATCCATAAAATAGTTTGTAAATATCTTTTCAAACACATAAAGAGGGGTTTTAGGATGAAATTTTCTTTAAAAAGGATTTTCAATGAAAACAAAGTATTGCTCCCCCTTTCTTAAGGAATTTGTAAACACTTTTCAATTCAAGTTTTCAAAATAATTTTCAAACACTCATATTTACCCATTGTACATCACAAATATACTTTGCATTTATACTTTAATCTTATTACTCCCCCTTTTTGTTATCATTAAAAAGGCAGGAAGACAAGTAGGCAAAATCTTCATTCATTCATAATGACAATTCATACATTTAAAGTCACAAATATGAAGTACAACATGATATTTCATTTTAAGTCAGAATTTGTACAACAAAAGACAAAAAATACATAGATGAATAAAAGTAAACTATCAAAAAATACATGGATATCCTAATCCTCATCTTCATCAGTATCATCAGAAGATGATTCGATCTCAATCGGTCCTGTATCAGTAAAAGATCAAGCTCGAGGCCACATCGATCTGAATCTCGAAGTCGGGTCCTGGTCGGCTGTGGAGGGATATGACGACCACATCCTCTGCATCGAGCATACATCCGACCTCTGGCTGGAGCAGTAGAGGTGGAAGCAATATCCTCCATATGAATGGAACTGATCAGGTCGACAGTCTTAGCGACGACCGGAAGTGGCGTACGATCAAAGGAAGGACCAGAGTCAAGATACTGAAAGCCAAATGTGTAAAAACCAAGATCTTGGATAAGTGAGGATGTATGAATGGTAGGAGTATCAACAATGGGTGTGTCAAAAACAGGCGTATCAGCTGACGATACGATAGGTATATCAAAGATAGAAGTATCAGCTGAAGAATGAGTGGGTAAGTCTGTAATCGACGAATTAATAAAAGTAGTGTCAATAATTGGTGTATCGACAATGGGTGAATTAATAACAGGTGAATGAACAGGAGAATCAATAACTGGTGAAAGAATAGGAATAGGAACATGATCATCCGATCTGGAAGGAAAAGATAGGACTGGAGTCTGGGTAGGTGAACTAGAAGGGTCATGAGTAGGACTCCTGGGCAAGTATGCCGTCACCTCCACCACTAGCTCTGAAATTAGATCTGGAAAGTCAAATCCATCAGAGTCAGTCCCCTCATCATCTCCATCATCATCACCATCAACATCAACAACGGGAGCTGGAGCAGGTGGAGCTGTATCAGAAGCTGGAGTACTCATAGAAGGTCTGGACAGTGCGATCAGTATAGCTGAGATGCCATCACTCAGTCCATTATGCCTCTCTCTGGTCTCAGCTATGAAGCAGTCAAGACACTGTCTTATGATCAGAATGTCAATCTCAATGCATCTGACTTTGTCTAATAAGCTATCAGAAACACCCTGAGTCTCCGTCTAAACTGGCTGAGGTGGTGCTGAGGTGGTAGGATTAGACTGAGATGCAACCTCTGGCTATGCTGCGGTTTCAGGCTGACTCTTGCTAGATCCTGCCTCGTCGGAAAGGATGCACTCCTCCTCTATAGCATCATCATCATCAGCTCTGTCCTTGGCCTGACCAGATATCCTGCATCTCCACTGGCCTTGAAACAGATGATAACCCATCCGGTGTAATGACCTGATGTCATACACATCAGTATGAAGTAGCATGTGGAAGGGCTCATCCTCAAAGCTGACGTTGTACTCCCTAAACAGAATAGTCAATCCCATCCCATAGGGCAAGCAGAGTCACTAACTCGTCGACGCCTCCATCATCTAGTGAACCATAAGCACTGGAAGGCAGATGGGCGTGCGCTGAACTAATGAGACCATCACTAGCAACTCCTGCTAAGTGATGTAATTGAAGCATTCGATCTTCAGCAGAAGTATCCGGGCGACAATATGGTGCAACAATCTCATCTCTGCTGATAGACAGGATATGAGTAGGTGGCTCCCTCAGGCAATATATCAGACTCAAAGATACACTGGAGTCCACTCACTTTGTCCATCAGGCTGTCCACCACTAAACCAGTCATCGGAATGTCTCAAACTCTGCTCAATGTCTCTGATGAAACTGGGATATCCTGGCCTCTAACCTATGCCATCCATCCATCAGATCCACGGGCGAGTGATCCATAAAACTCTTGAATAAGCCCGGGATAAAATCTCTCGCTCATTGAGCAAAAAGATGTCAATCCAGCCTCTCGAATCCACTGTCTAATCCTAAAATGCTGCTGGTCGACAAAACTGAAGTCTACTCATCGTCCCTTGACAACGGTCTTCGAACTCATCCAGCTAGAAGCTACAAAAAGAGGTCGTGGAGGCGGATCAGGCTCTAGCCTTATGTCTAGCTTTCGTTCTTCGTTCTTCTTCTTGATTTGATGGACGAGGTCGACGGACAACTTGCTTTCGGGGTCCCATTGCTTAGCATAAGAATTTGGGCAAGATTTGGGTGAAAACCTAGGGTTTCTAAGGCTCAAGATGCAAATGGAAGTTGAAATGTAGCAAAATCTGAACAGGAAAGTGTCCAAATCAAAGAATTAATGGGTTTAAATCATAAAATAGAGGGAAGGAGGAGTGAGGAATACCTTGGGTCATGTGTTAGCTCGAGAGAGATGGAGAAATGAGGGAAAAGATGCTTCAGAATGCCCTTATTCTCGATCTGCTGCCGTTCATGTGTCGACTCACGAATGTGTCGACACATTCAGGTATCGACACATCAATGTGTTGACACATCGGCTTAATAACCAAAAAATAAGAGATTGAAGTGTTGATCAAAATCAAGCATAATTCAATGAAATTCAACAAAATTAGCAGAGATGGAGCATGATTGATGTCAAATATGATTGATTTGAGTTAAGGTTAGGAAAAATTTAATCAAAAAGATTAATGATCCCGAGCTCTCTTCTAATCATACAAAACCAATCTTCTAGAAGAGGTTTAGTTAAGATATCAGCTAATTGAAATTCAGTACTAATAAATTCAAGCATAATATCATTATTTTCAACATGATCTCTAATAAAATAATATCTGATTTCAATATGTTTGCTCCTAAAATGTTGAACAGGATTTTTTGTCAAGTAAATAGCATTAGTATTATCATATTTTATGGTGCACTAGCCAACTTGATTCCAAAATCTTCAAGTTGTTGCTTAATCCATAAGATTTGAACATAACAACTTCCTACTGTAATATACTCAGCCTCAGCTATGGATAGTGCAACTGAAGTTTATTTCTTGCTAAACCATGAGATTAAGTTAACTCCAAGAAATTGGCAAGTACCACTAGTACTCTTTCTATCCAATTTACAGCCAGCAAAATCAGCATCAAAATATCCAATCAATTTAGTAGGTGAATCTCTAGAATATCATAAACCAATATCAATAGTACCAGATAGATATCTAATAATATACTTAATAGCCATCAGATATGATTATTTAGGTTTAGACTGATATCTAGCGTACATGCATATACTGAACATTATATTTGGTCTACTAGTAGTTAAGTACAGTAAAGAGCCAATCATATCCCTATATAATTTTTGATCTACTGATTTACCATGCTCATCCTTATAAGTCTACAAGAGGGGCTCATAGGCATACCTATTGCTTTAGTAGTCTCCATCCCAAACTTTTTTATAATCTCTCTTATATACTTAGCTTGGTTGATGAAGATACCATCTATAGTTTACTTGATCTGGAGTCTGAGAAAGAAATTCAGTTCTCCCATCATGCTCATCTCGAACTCACCCTGCGTTAGCTTAACAAACTCTTGACAAAGAATTTTATTAGTAGCACCAAAAATGATATCATCAACATATATTTATACTACTAATAAATCACTATCTTTTTTTTTCAAAAATAATATTTTGTCAACATGGCCTTTAGAAAATTCATTTTCAATTAAAAATTTGCTGAGTCTCTCATACTAGGCTCTAGGTGCTTGCTTTAATCCATAAAGTGCTTTATGCAATTTAAAAACATGATCAGAATGTGCATGATTTTCAAATCCAGGTGGTCGTTCAACAAAAACTTTTTCTGTTATAAAACCATTTAGAAAAGCACTCTTAACATCAATTTGAAACAGTTTAAAGTTCATAAAATAAGCAAATGCTAATAATAGTCTAATTACTTCAAGTCTAGCAACAGGAGTAAAAGTTTTATCAAAATCAATCCCTTTTATCCTGGTTGTAGCCTTTAGCAACTAGCCTAGTTATATTCCTAACAACAATTCTATTTTCATCTAATTTATTCCTAAATACCTATTTAGTTCCAATAATAGAAATATTAGATGGTCTTTCTATTAATGTCCAAACATTATTTCTATCAAACTGAATTAGTTCATCTTGCTGGCATTAATCCAGTTAGGATCATTTTCAGCTTCTTCAAAACATTTAGGCTCAATTTGTGATACAAAAGCTATATAATTGCATTCATTTCTAATTGAGGCTCGAGTTCTTACTCCTTTAGATGGATCACCTAGGATTAATTCCTTAGGATGTCCATGAGCATACCTCCACTCCTTAGGTAGATCTTGGTACTTTGGAGTATCATCACCTTTCTCATTCTTGTCTTGATCTTCTTCACTTGGCTGGGATTGATCATTCAGTGTCAACTTTTGAAGCTTGTCAGCACCTGCACATTCATCAGATGTATCCTTTTTTTTGAAGGATTTGTTAGTAGATTCTTCAAAAACAACATGCACTGACTCTTCTATGGCCAAGATTCTTTTATTGAAAACTCTGTATGCCCTGCTTGATGTGGAGTATCCTAAGAAGATACCTTCATCAGACTTGGCATCAAATTTTTCAAGATTATATTTTTCATTGTTTAAAATAAAATATTTGCAACCAAAAACTCGAAAATACTTTAAAGTTGGTTTTTTTTTATTCCAAAGTTCATAAGGAGTTTTCTTCAAAATAGGACAAATTAAAACTCAATTCAAAATGTAACATGCAGTATTAATAGCTTCAGCCCAAAAATATCTTGGAAAATTATTTTTACAAAGCATAGTGCGTGCCATTTCTTCTAAAGAACAGTTTTTTTTTTCTACTACTCTATTCTGCTGAGGTGTCCTAGGTGAAGAAAAATTGTGTTCAATTCCTTTTTCATTACAAAAGTTTTCAAAATCATGATTTTCAAATTTAGTTCCATAATCACTGTGAATGCAAACAACTGAAACACCTTTTTCATTTGAGACTTTTCGATAAAACTTTATAAAAGCAGAAAATGATTCATCTTTATGTTCTAGAAAGAAAATCCATGTAAATCTCGAAAAATCATCCACTATGACTAATCCATATCTCTTGCCTCATAGACTTGATATTATAGTTGGTCCAAAGAGATCCATATGAAGTGCTCTAGTGGCCTACTTGTAGTTACAAAATCTTTTAGTTTGAAAGAGGTTTTAACTTATTTTCAAATTGATATGCTTGGCAAACTCTATCTTTTTCAAAACAAAGTTCAGGTAAATCTCTAACTAAGTTTTTTTGGCAAAGTTTTGAAAGTAGATACATACTAGCATGACCTAATCTTTTATACCAAAGCCAACTAGTCTCATTTTTTGTAAAATTCATTGCAACAAGGCATTCTCCATTAGGCAAAGATAGATCATCCAAATCTACCAAATAAATATTACCATGCATTTTTTCAATGAATTGTACTTCATTTATATCCGAACTAGTAATCATGCAATAAGATGATTTTAAAATGACTTGAAAATCTTTATCGTAAAACTGACTAATACTCAAAAGATTGTGCTTTAAACCATCAACTAGAAGTACATCACTAATACAACTAGAAGGAGTTATGTGAATCTTACAAATACCATTGATTTTTCCTTTACCATTATCCCTAAAGGTTACATTTCCTCCATTCATTGCTTCAAGAGAAGTGAATTGCTTCACATCTCCCATCATGTGCCTTGAGCAACCACTATTAAGATACCAAAGTCTTTTGCTCTCCTTGGTTGCAAGACACACCTGCAATAAAAATCAAGCTTTGTTTTTAGGTACCCAAGCCAACTTAGGTCCTTTAGGGTTAGCACTTAAAATGGTTCCTTTTGGAACCCACACTTTTTCAAAAGAATTGATTTTTCTTAAATTGCATTAGAAAGATTTATGACCTTGCTTCTTACAAGTAAAAAAGTTATGCTAGATGATGCTGGAACAAAAAAGTTTTTAAAATATTTTTATAGTTTTTGTGGTCTATAGCCTAATCCTGCTTGATTGAAAATGACTCTTTGACTATTTAAAATTAGGTTAAATTTTTTGAACTATAAGTAAATTTTTCAACAAATGGCTTCATTTTATCAAGTTCATTTTTGTACTTTACATTTTCTAATTCCAAATCCTTATTTTTCTTTAAAAGATCATTTGAAATAACATTCTTGGATCTTTTCAAAACTTCATTTTCTATTGTCAAAGCATTGTTTTTCTTTTCCAAAACATCTAAATTAGTTATCAAATCATTGACTTCATTTAGCAAAGAATTGTTTTCAAGAAAAAAACTGTTTGCATGCTTTTTCAACTTTTTATTTTCACATAAAATCAGTTTATAATCATGCATAAGTTCATCAAAAGCATTTCTAAGCTCATCAAAAATAAAATCTATTTCGATATTGGAATTTACCTCATCTTGCTCTTGATATGCCATTAAACAGAGATTTGTAACTTTTGTCTGCTCTTATTCAGAACTGGTATCTTCACTATCACTCCAGGTGGCCATCATTGCTTTCTTTCTTAATTTCTTCCTTGACTTCTTGAGGAGAGGGGAATCGAACTTGTAGTGACCCGGCTTCTTGCACTCGAAGCATGTTGGTATTTCTTTCTCCTTTTCTTTTTCCTTTTCTTTCTCTTTCTCTTTTCCTTTTTCTTTTGATTGAAACTTCTTTTTGTAAGGAAACTTCCTCCTCTTCATGAATCTTCTGAATTTTCTTGCAAGGAGGGCTTCTTCACCTTCATCTTCCTCTTCTTCTTCGGACTCATCTATTGAGGATTCTTCTTATATGTTTGATTTGAAAGCAATCCCCTTTTTCTTTTAATCCATATCCATTGACTTTTGTTTCAAATTCAGCTTATAAGTCATGAGTGATCCAACCAGCTGCTCTAGAGGTGTTTGTCAACATCCTTGGCTTCTTGAATTACAGTCACCTTTGGATCCCACGATGTTGGAAGTGACCTGAGAATTTTATTCACAAGATCAGCATTAGACATTACTTTTCCTAGACTTCTCATTCCATTTACAATATTTGTAAATCTAGTGTACATGTCAGTGATTGGCTCATTAGGTTCCATTCGGAATATTTCATAAGTATGCACTAACATGTTCACCTTGGTATTCTTCACTTGATCGGTACCCTTTTGGGTAACTTGAAGTGTGTCCTATATTTCTTTAGCTGAAGTGCATGTAGATATCCTATTGAATTCACTAGGATCTAATATACAATAAAAGATTCATTGCCTTAACATTGATCTCGGATTGCGTAATGTCGTTTTCATCCCAATCCCCTTCGAGCTTTGGGATGGAAACACCATTAACCACAACTGAAGGAATATGAGGACCTTTATCTACAACTCTCCACAAATTAGAATCAATAGAATGCATATAAATTCTCATCCTAGTTTTTCAATATGTATAATTTGATCCATTGAAAAATAAAGGTCTATTTAAGGCTTGACCCTCAACTACGCTAGTACCAATAAGGACTGCCATAGATCTTTACTCAAGGCAGTAAAGCCTATACACTGAGAACAGGGCTCTGATACCACTTGTTGCCTAGTAAGCAACCCGAGAGGGGGGGTGAATTGGGTCTCTAAAATTTATTTACTTGATGCAATGCAATCTAATTTAACAATTAAACAAGGTACTAAGAATTCAAATGTAATGCTCTTAAATAAAAGTGCAGCAGAAATAAAGTGCAATAAATGAAAAGCAAGTAGAGAGATCAATCAACCACAAAGACTAAGAAATATAGTGGTTCGGTGCTATCCAATGCACCTACATCCACTCTCCAAGATCTCCTTGAAAATTCACTATAATCACACCGATTATAGTTGATTAGTTTTTCGGGCTCGCTAATCAAAAACCCAACTTGTTTTCACAAGACCAACAAGTCAAAACCTCACTTGGTTTTATGGGCTAACCAAGAACCTAAATGATTTTAAGGCTCATCACCAATCTTTCTTGGTTTTTCAAGATAATCAAGAATCTAATTGATTTTCTAAGGCTCACTAATAACCTCTCTTGATTTTATAATAGGCTAACCAAGAACCCTTACAACAAATAAAGTTTTGAAATAGAGAAACAATATAAGCTTTCTAAACAAAAGCGGGTATCTTTTTGAAGCTCGATGTAGAGGTGCTTTGAACTTGTTGAAGCCTCTTGAATTCTCAAGAATGGATGATCTTCAATGCTCTTGAATGCTTGGAGCCTTGCTTTTGCTTGAGAGTGGTTGAATCTTCAATGAATAGGAGTTAAAGCTCTCTTTTCTTCTCTCTTGAATGCTCTTATTTCATTCTCATCAATAGTTATGAAGTATTCTACTTTTGATTTAATTTGGAGCATATAAATACCTTTCCAAGGCCTCAAATCCATTTTCTAGCCATTAAACTTGAAAATCTAGCCGTTGGAGGGCAAAAGGGTCGAGTTCTGTATTTGAAAAACTAGCCGTTACTATTCTCAGAACTCCATGTGTCGACACTTCAAGCTGTGAGTCAATACTTTAGGTCGACACTTGATCTTCTTGAGTCGATACCCAGTTCAAAAATCTTCAATATGGTTCTCTGGAAATCTCAGATATGTCGACACTTCCTCAGGTGAGTCGATACTTTGAGTTGACACTATGCTTCCATGTGTCGATACTTTTGTAGTTTTTCATTTTCAGCAAGTTCTGTGACTTGAAAATTTCTGGCGATGAGCTGATCCATGTGTCAATACTTTGAGTCGACACTTCAAGTCTATGTGTTGACACTTCAGCCATGCCATCTGAACCATTCTTTGCATACCGGCTTGAGTCGACACTTCACTTTTATGTGTCGATACTTGGTGTCATGTGTCAACACTTTGAGTCGACACCTCACTAAATTTTTACATAAAAGTCTGAACTTATGCTAAAACAGATTTGTACTTCACTCAATTGACCATTCAAGCAATCTTTGACTGTCCAAGTCCTTTTGAGCAGATCTTTTCATCCAAACTTGGCATACTTCAATCAAATAAACTTTTTCAAATTTATGAGCACCTTTTTCAATAAAAACATACTTCAAGAAAATCATTAGTACTCAACTTATACTTAACCATTTTGCTTATCATCAAAATCAATAACGGAGTCAACACTTGGATTGCTTCACTGGGCAACAAGCAGTATTAGAGCTTGGTACTCAGTGAATTAGATCCAATGATCTTGAGTTAAAGATCTAATGACAGTCTAATTTGATTCTTGTATTGCCGAGGGGCAAGCTTTAAACCATCCATCTTTGTTCAATGGAACAAACTACATATATTGAAAAATATGCATGCACATTTACATTCAAGGCATAGACTGTAGCCTTTAAAAAACCATCATGAAAGGCCTCCACAAACCAACCATTATGGTAGATGTTATTCCCATTTCCAAGCTTGAGGATGATTGGAATGAAAATGATATAAAATAAGCTAAATTAAATTCTAAGGCTATGAACTTATTATATTGTGCATTAGACCCTAGTAAATTCAATAAGATTTCTACTTGTTCTTCGGTCAAAAAAATTTGGGATACACTTGAGATCACCTATGAGGGTACTCATCAGGTAAAAAATACTAAACTAAATATTCTTGTGCATACCTATAAGATGTTTAGGATGGAACCTAATGAATCTATACTGAAATGTATACTACGTTTATTAATATTATAAAAGGTTTGAGGAGTTTAGGCAAGCCTATTTCTAAAGCTAAACTTGTGAACAAAATTTTCAGATCTCTTCCTACTTCATGAGATGCAAAAGTTACCACCATATAAGAGGCCAAAGATATTGATACACTTTCCATCAAGCAACTTCTAGGTTTACTCATGATCTATAAGCTATTCTTGAAGATAAGGTTACCGAAAATGAGTAGAAGAAGAAGACTATTGTTCTCAAGTCTAAAACTACTAAGAAAAAATGTAGTGAAAACTCAAATAATAGAGATAAAGAGATGAAATGGCCTTTATATCAAGAAAATTCAAAAAAAAAACAATGATGGTAACTTGGAGTGAGAGTGAGGGCTCTAGCTCCGATGAAGAGATACAAGAAGTTACTAATCTATGCTTTATGAATCTATGCTTTGTGGCCAATGAAGGAGAGGTAAACCAAAAGTGATTTTATATTTAAAGAATTACAAGAAGCTTTTGTTGAACTTAGGAATGATTTTTAAAAAACTAAAAGTTAAAAATAAAAACAATGAAGAAACAAGTCTTGAGCTATCTAGTGTTAATGAAAAATTATCAAAAGATAATGAAAATTTAACTCAAGAAAATCAAGAATTAAAGGATCAAAAGCTTACCTTAACTAATAAAAAGGAAGGTTTGACAAAAGTTAATGAAAGTTTAGCTCAGGAAAACAAAGATTTGAAAAAGTAAAAGTTAGCATTAATAAATAAAAAGCTTTTAAAAGAAAATAAAACTTTAAGCAAAGAAAACAAGAGCATAAAAGAAGAACTTAATAAAGTCAAACTGTTTGTTAAAAAATTTACATATAGTTTTGAAAAACTAAACATGCTTATGAATATTCAACATGCTATTTTTAACAAATCTAGTTTAGGATATAAACAACAAAAATAGTAAAAATATTTTAAAAATTTTTGTTCCTGCATTTACTAACATTACTATATAATGCTTATTTATATGATCATAGAGAGATAGAAAATATAAAAAAAGTTTGGCTCCAAAAAGAACCATTTCTACTAATCTAAAAGAATCTAAGATGACTTGGATATCCAAAGTTTCTATTTTTTGATTTTATAGATGTGTCTTGCAACCAAGGAGAAGAAAAAAATGTAATATCTTGATAGTGGTTACTCAAAATATATGATTGGAGATATGAAGTAATTCACATCTCTTGAAATATTGAATGGAAGTAATGTGACTTTTGGTGATAATAGAAAGGGTAAAATCATCAGAATCAGTAAAATTTATATCACCCCCTCTAGTTATATAAAAAATATTTTACTTATAGATGGATTGAAACATAATTTTCTTAACATTAGTCATTTTGTGATAAAGATTCTAAAGTGACTTTTGAATCTTCTCTATGCATTGTTTCTAGTCTTAATGACAATATCATGCTTATTGAATATAGGCATAGAAACATCCATATGGTAGATCTTGATGATTTTTCCATGCAAGATGGTCAATGCCTAGTTACAATGGAAGCTAAAGTTAATGAAACTAATTGGTTATGGCACCATAAATTAAGACATGCTAGTATGTATTTGCTTTCCAAATTAAACAAAAAGAATAATTGAAAGATTTGCTAAAACTCACTTTTGAAAAGAAAAAAAATTATGATGCATGCCAATTTAAAAAATAAATTAAAGTTCTTTTAAATCAAAAGAAATTGTCTCTATTTCTAGACCTTTAGAATTACTTCATATGAATTTATTTGGACCCACAAGCACTACTAGTCTAGGTGGAAAGAGATATTGTCTAGTAATTATAGATGATTGCTCATGTTTTATATGGATCATGTTTTTGGCACATAAGGATAAAATATTTTTAGTTTTTATTAAGTTTTATAAAAAGATTTCAAATGAAAAAGGAACTTCAATCATTTGCATTCATAATGATCATGGACCGGAATTTGAAAATCATGATTTCAAAAATTTTTGCAATGAATATGGCATTAATTATAATTTTTTTGCATCTAGGATATCTTAACAAACTAGGATAGTAGAAAGAATGAATAGGACTTTAGAGGAAATGGCATGCACCATACTTTATAAAAATGACTTACAAAGATATTTTTAGATGGAAGCCATTAACACTGCATGCTACATTTTGAATCGAGTTTTGATTCATCCAATTTTAAAGAAAACACCTTATGAGCTTTGGAAAGGTAGAAAATCTACTATCAAATATTTTCATATTTTTGGATTATATTATTTCATTTTAAATAATAGCAAAGATAATCTAAGTAAATTTGATGCCAAGTTAGATGAGGATATCTTTTTAGGATACTTTACATCTAGCAAGGCATACGAGATTTTCAATAAGAGAACTCTTGTTGTTGAAGTATCTATGCATATTATCTTTAATAGTCTAAGGATAAATCTTCAGAAAAGTATATGCTTTTGATGATGAAACAAGTGTTCAAAGGATGAAAAAGTTGACTTTAAATGATGCACCCTCCAAGGACCTTGAAGAAGATCAAAACAAGGAAGAAGAACAAGAACAAAGACCTAATGATCTATCAAAGGAGTGGAGGTATGCTCATGGATACCCTAAGAAACTAATTATAGGTGATCCATCATAAGGGATAAGAATTAGATCATCTCGCAGTATTGTGCATAATTATTTGGCTTTTATATCTCAAGTTGAATCTAAAAGTATTGAAGAAGCTAAAAAGATCCTAATTGGATTAATGCAACACAAAAGGAATTAAACTAATTTAAAAGAAATGAAGTTTGGATTTGATGGGGAACTAATATGCACGCAATTTTTTTGTATGTTTTACATGTTGAGTTAGGTGATTAATTCCCAAATTTCAGATCAAAATTATTTGTAGGGAATTTTGTATAAATTTTTGAAGATCAGCATGCAGATTAGGACCTAGAAAAGTAGCAAAGAAGGACCGCCGGGGCTGAGAAGCCTCGGTTAGGGCAAGTTCTCCTACAATAAAACTACTGGAGGTAGAGGGGTGTACCTGACAATGTCTGTGAAGATCGCAGCGAAGGGGTCTCTCGTTCCTCGATGGATGCGGCCTGGAAAACCGAGCCAAAGACACGCGGATACCCGGCTTTCTGCTCGGTGATCCGATTGAGGCTTGGCTGGAGTCGTTGGATTCGTAGGAACTCAGGGACCTGCAAACGACCTGTCAGGGGTTAGAAAGCTCACAAAGGAACAAGAAAACAAAGTAAAAACAGCAAGGAAGGCTTCTTTTGGAGTGGGCGTCCAGGGATCTGGAGGGTTTGTTGGCAGCAGGAAGATGATTGCAAACACCGGGAAGAAAGAACTCTCACAAACCCCTTTATGCACACAGCAGGGTATCACACCACTCAATAGAAGAACTCAAGGTTTTCATTCATCAAAAATTCTCCTCATACAAGAGGCTAGGGTCCCTTAAATAGACCCTTAACCTTGGGCTCCAAGTAAGGGTACATAAGTCTTTACATAAGAATCCTTTTCCCTCTCAAACCCTAGCTAGAAAATAAGGAAATATTAGGTAGAAAAATCCCTAAAAATTTTCTTGACTTGGTCAACACTCCAAGGACGCCTAGGGGGGCATGTTGGGATTCTAGGAGCAGCAAGGGGCCGGCCCAAAGGGCCCGGGTGCATGGGTTTGGGCCTCTGGAAGCTGGGGTGGCCTGGTAGCAAGGTAGCAGGAATATTCCCTGGTATCTTGCTTCTTAGGGGCTTGGGCTTGGCACCTGGGCTTGATTTCTTTGGGCTAGGATGTAGATGGACCTCTAAAATCATGGATGCCTTGGTATATGAATATATTTTGGCATCTGGAAGGGAATCTGGGCATCTGGAGGGCATCTGCAAGAAATCAGGGTTTTCTGAATTTTCCTCCTGGGGTCTTCAAATCTTCAAGCTGGGTTGGACTTGGGCTATACTTCCATGTCTTCAATCTAGTTGGACTTAGTCTTCACTTGTATGATATAGTCTTGAGTCTTCAGTATGCTTGGACAGGACTCAAAAAAATAAAATTAGCTCAACATGAGCTGACTAGCAATGGACTGAACTAGCTCAATATGAGCTGACTAGTACAGAAGTGAAATAATAACTAAAAATACTCAAATAACAACTAAAATGGACTCAGATGAGCTAAGCCCTTATTACAGATGGACTCATAAATTATTGATCAATTTACAGAGGGTTGAGAAGCCTCTGCCTTATTCTGGTGCCTTTGGTGTCCACACCAGGATTTTAGTAGAAAGACCATCTAATATATTAATAATTGGCACTACATGGGTATTTAGAAATAAATTAGATGGAAATATAATTTGTTGCCCAGGTGGCTTACCTAAGAGGGGGGTGAATTAGGTAATTAAAACTTTTGCAAGTATGTGCTCCTTGTCAAAGTTCTTAGTGTGGTATGTGTTGTGAGTTAAGAGACTAATGCGGAAGCAAGTAAGAATACAAGAAACGCAATAACAAACACAGCAAATTTTATAGTGGTTCGGAGCAGCCTAACTCCTATGTCCACTATCCAAGATACCTCTTGGGATTTTCACTATATTCACCCTTGGAATATAGCCAGATTGTTTTCACGAGCTCACAATCCAAAACCCAAACTTGGTTTTATCCCGGGCTCACCAAAAACCCAATACAATGTTAGTTTTATCCGGGCTCACTAACAACCCACTCTTGGTTTTTAAAGGCTCACCAAAAATCTTTACAAACCCAAGTTACAACTCCTGCTGTATTTGAAATAATTTGAACAAAGAGTAGAAAATACAAAGCAACTCTATGACAAACCGAAGTTGCCGGATGGTTGTAGTTGTAGCATTTGAGAAGCCCTCATGATTTCTTTTTGAATGCTCTTCAAGGCTTCTAGCTTCTTCAATAAGTGCCTCAAGAATTCAGATGCAAGTTAGGTGTGCTCTTGAATGCTCTCTTGAATGCTCTCTTGAGTATTCTTTCTAAAACTCATTAATTTCTCATTCACTACTCATTCTCTCCTTTTAAAAGCAATTCAAATCCCTTAAATATATTCCTTTTAAATGATTTCAGGAGGATATAGCCATTATAGACCATTAGGATTCAAAATATGACCGTTGGAGACCATTTTGAAATCAAAACGAGAGTTCTAGAACTAGCCATTGCTCACTTGGAACCATCATTCGAGTCAGCTCGGATGGGCCAAGTCAGCTCGGTTTCTCAGGTAGGTCAAAACTTCACTCTAATCGAGTCGGCTCTTTTGCTTCGAGTTGGCTCGCTTGGCTGGTTCTTCAGAACTGAGATTTTCTGAACACTAGAAGGTCTGCTCTTCTGACTCGAGTCGGCTCGCCTGTCAGTCTAAGAAACTTTAACTCTGGTCGAGTCGGCTCGAATTCTCAAAACATCATAATCACACTCTGCCAGAGTCGGCTCTTCATTCTTGAGTCGACTTGAATGTCTGCATGCCAGAATATTGTATGCTGTGCCAAACTTTGAGTCAGCTCTTCTACAATAAGTCGGCTATAGTGACTTGGCTAAAAAACTTTCCAAACTTCTCATATTTCTTCTAAAGGCATTCAATCAAGTCCAAAAGCTCTCCAACTCCATCAAAGTTAAGTCTAAGAGATTTAAACTAGAAAAATACATAGAGATAGCGCATTTTCATAAATATATAGTTGATTTTTCTTTGGGTTATACATTACATAATATAGTTCTACAAAATAAACTTGTCATACATCAAGGTTGTAAGAAAAGTGGTCTTTCATTTAAAGCATCCTATAAAAACTTAGAAAACACTTGAAAAGAGTTAGTAATTAAATGCATGCTCCAATGTTTGGTTATCATCAAAATCATTTCAGGGGTCAACAATCTCTCCCTTTTTGATGATGAAAAATATTGGTCATGGAAAAACTTTAAAGTTATGAGTATATAAACATTTAAACATATCAAAGTAACTTGTGTATGACTTTAAACAGATATATATAAGTATGTATCGAAAAGTATCAGAGCTTATCAACAAAGTATCAAAGCTTTTGAATTAGATCTAATGTGTATCAGAGTTAATATGTATCAAAAGTAGTTTTTGCCTATTATCAATTGAAGTCAATAATGTATAAAGGCAAGTTGAATATCAAAATGTATCAGAGTTCGCAATTGTATTAAAAAAATGTATCAGAGTTTAAAGTAGCAAAAGGTATTAAAGTTAGCAAGAATGTATCAGAGCTACTATCATAGCTATTAAAGGTAGTAGAAATGTATCGAGCTCAGAGTTAGCAGGAATGTATCAGAGCTATTAGAAGCTAGAGATGAATCATAGCAAGTTATGATCAGAGCAAATTTAAGTAAATTTTGAGTAAAAAGGATAACTCCACCTGTTTCATGCACAACCATGTACATTTTCAATAGATTTGCCAAAAGATTTTGCAATGCACACCATTACATGCTATTTTTCTATTTCCAATGCATAACCATTACATGCTATTTTTTCATGCACATACAATTACTCCCCCTTTTTGTCATTAATCAAAAAGGGTTCAAAAGCAAATTACATTTCCTTGTCCAATAGTATAAGAAGATCAATAACATTGTTTGAGATAATTTCACTTTCTCATAGAATTTTTATAATTGCTATTCTTCACTAAAATTTCTCCCTTATTAGGGTAATTAAAGAGATCAAACATGATATAATAACATTTCATTACACATTGCTTTGCAAAAAAGATATTTCATTACTATAAAAGGAAGTACAATGCATCAAAATACAAGAAGTGTTCTTCTTACAAGATACAACAAAAAGATACACCAACTAGACTTCTTCCTCACTGGAGGAAGAGCCAATTTCTAAAATAGTAGAGGAGGTCTTAGTCTTCATGGGTTTGAATCTAAGATCTCGATTTCTAGTCCTAGTTGGGGCTTTAGAAACTTTGGGTTTTAGCTTAGGCCTATATTTGGGTTTGGTACTAGTTGGGGTAGGCTCAACTTTAACATCAGTAGGTAGAACAGGTGGCTGTGAAGCAAGAGGTGTAGGATCAAACAGTCTTGGTGCAGAAGGAGGTGGTGACTGAGCAGGTGGCTCTCTAGATGCTGAAGCTCCTGAAGCCTTGTCGGTAGAAGATAATCTCGATAAGAACACCCAGATTGTTCGAAGCTCAATAGAGATGCCCTGAACTCCCTTCTGTAGATACTAAAGCTTTGCAGTATGCTAGGTACTAAGAGCATCCGCTGCTCCTCTCAGTCGATCGAAATCCATGTGCAGGTCTTTAATATCAGATTGAATGTCATCCTGCGGGAGTTGGCGACTCTCAACTACCTTAACTCTAGAAGACAACTGACTCAGCTCTGTCCTGATCTCTTGAAGTCCAATATCAACTGGTTGATGAAGCTCGCCAAACATTGAAGAGAAGGTGCTCATCAGGGACTTTAAAAGCTATCTCAGCGGCTATGTAATAAAGGCCTATGAAGCAGTCAGAATAATGGTCGATGTAAAAGCTATCTCAGCGGCTATGTAATAAAGGCCTATGAAGCAGTCAGAATAATGGTCGATGCTGAAGGTGTTGATGGAGCAACTGAAGGTCCTAGTGGAGTCCTAGGACTACCAAGCCGTCTCTCTGTCTGTCTATGCTCCTCAGTCTTAGCCTCTATAACATGACCATCATCATCATCATCACCTCTATCAGCGGCAGTCTCAGTATCAACCATGGGGTGCTCTTCCTGATCATCCTCATCCTCATCTGAAGAAGGGTGAACCAACCTCTGTCCTGACACCCTCTTCGACCAAACTTCTTCAACCTGATGGTAGCCCATCCGCTGTAGGACTTCGTTGAATAGGTATCAATATGATGTAGTGGTTTACCATCCTCTCCAGTAAGGTCTATCCCAAAGTCCTGAAACAGTAAAGTGAAAACCATGCCGTAGGGAAGGCAGGCTTTCACCCTCCTTGTTGCTTCCCTTATCTGAACCAGCATAATGTACGGGAGATTGAGGGCCTCCCCCTCAATCAAGCATCTCATAAAGGCCAGATCTCGCTCGCTCATCCAATCAAATCGGCCTGTCCTCGGTAACTAATCATGTTGTGCAACAATCTCATTTCCAGCAACAACATGTTAGCCTGCACATTCCCCACATCATCTACATCTCTTCTCTCAAGAATGAGTCTAAGGGTTTTCTTCTTATCTTTTAACACTAAGTGATTCAGTCCTTCATTAGGCATGTGCAGAACATTGCTCAATCTTTCCTCATCCACAATTAACCTCACTCCTTTAATAGTTGATTCAATGTGATATTCACCCAGGGTAAGGTTTTCATAAAAAATTCTTACCAAATTAGGATAAGTCAGAGTGTCTAAAGAGAAAAGTTACTCCACCCTTGAGCCTCTATCCATTCTCCTATTCTTAGCCCTAGTTCTTCCAAAAATGAGAAAACAATTCTTCTTCCACTGGTAACTAGGTAGTTAGCTATTGAGATTACCTATCTCGGTGGAGAAGGAGATGCATTCCTTTCTTCCTCTTGTTTTTGAACAGGGGTCAACTCTTCTTCTCTACATTTTGACCTCCTTTCCCTCTGTGCACTAGAATCTGCATGCCTTGCTCTCTTCCGTAGCGCAATCCTTAAAGCCATAACCATAAATCAAAGGTGGGAAAGGATGAAATTCAGGAAAGGTGGGGTAGAGAGAGTGGTCCTAGGCTGGAAGGGTTTTTTCGTAGTTTGGCTAAGGTTCAACAGGAAATAAAAGCCCTAGGTTTGGTCCTACGGGTTATATAAAAATGCCTAGCCTGACATCCGAGTCGGCTCGGCCAGAAGTATGACTACTCGAGTCGGCTCAAGCAAAAATACTCAGAAAATGTTCTAAAATACTTTAAAAGGTTTCTAATGATGGAAGGACACTATGTAAGGTGGTCATTGTCCTTAAATTGATGTAGGAGGTCTTCTAGACAATTTTTCCTTAATTTAAAATAAAATAGATCAAAAACTCTAAAAAGGGTTACATAACCCTAATTCTCCTCTAATCATTTCAAATCTTTCCTCATTAAGTGGCTTGTAAAGATGTCAGCAAGTTGATTTTCAGTTGGAATGAATTCAAGTTCAATTTCTCCATCTTGTACATGATCCTAATGAAGTGATGTCTAATTTCTATATGCTTTGTTCTTGAATGCTGAATTAGATTTTTTGTTAAATTAATAGTACTTGTATTATCACATTTGATAAGAATTTTTTATTGAATAATACCATAGTATTCTAGTTGTTGCTTAATCCATAATACTTGTGCATAACAACTCCCTGCAGCTACATATTCTGCCTCAGTAGTGAATAGTGCTACAGAGTTTTGTTTCTTACAGTGCCATGAAATTAAGTTCAATCCTAGAAACTGGCAAGTACCACTAGTACTTTTTCTATCAATTTTACATCCACTATAATCAGCATCAGAAAAATCAATTAAATCTAATGAAGATTGCTTAGAATACCATAGATCAAAATTACTTGTTCCTTTAAGATATTTTATGATTCTTTTAATAGCAATTATATATAATTCTTTAGGATTTAATTAAAATTTGGCACATATACATACACTAACAACATATCAGGCCTACTTGCTGCTAAATACAATAATGATCCAATCATATCTCGATAAAGCTTTTGATCAATGTTGCCGCCATCTTCATCTTTATCTAATCTACAGGAGGGGCTTATGGATGTGCTCATTTCTTTGGATGACTCCATACTAAACTTCTTAATGATCTCCTTTATGTACTTTGCTTGGTTGATAAAAATTCTTTCCTTTGTTTCCTTAATTTGGAGTCCAAGGAAGTAGGTTAGTTCATCCATCTAGCTCATTTCAAATTCACCCTGCATCAACTCAGCAAATTCTCTATAGAGCACCAAAAATAATGTCATCTACATAAATCTGTACAACTAACATATCATTCTCTTTCTTTTTAATAAATAATGTTGTATCTACATTGCCTTTAATAAAGTTATTTTCAAGTAAGAACTTACTCATTCTATAATACCATGCTCTAGGTGCCTATTTTAATCTATACAATTCTTTATTAAGTTTAAAAATATGATTTGGAAAAGCATGATTTTCAAAACCTGGTGGTTGTTCTACAAAAACTTTTTCCAAAATAAATCCATTTAAAAATATACTTTTTACATCCATTTAAAATAATTTGAAATTCATGTAGCAAGCAAATACAAGTAATAATCTAATGGCTTCTAATTTTGCTACAGGTGTATAGGTTCCATCAAAATCTATTCCTTCTTCTTGATTAAAATATTTAGCCACTAATCTTGCTTTATATCTAATTACTTTTCCTTTTTCATCTAACTTATTCCTGTAAACCCATTTAGTTCCTATTACAGGATGGTCTGAGGATATGTTTACTAAGGTCCATACATTATTTCTTTCAAATTGGTTATGTTCTTCATGCATAGCCATCATCCAATTAGGGTCATTTTCAGCTTCTTCTATGCTATGAGGCTCTAATTATGAAACAAATGCTAGATAATCATGTGCTTCTCTAAGTGATGACTTAGTCCTAATACCTTTTGAGGGATCATCTATAATTAAATCTCTAGGGTGTGAAATTACATACATCCATTCTCTTGGTAGATCACCATGATCTCTACTTATCATTTTTTCTCCTTCTTGAGTTGGTTTGTCCTTCAAGCTCATGTCTTCCATTGCTTGATCAAGTATACCTGCATCATTGTCTATACACTCTTCTTTTTTAGAAGGTGAGGGATTAGATTCATCAAAAATAACATGAACAGATTTTTTTACTGTTAATGTTCTTTTGTTAAACACTCTATAAGCTTTGCTATTGATTGAATAACCCAGAAATATAGCTTCATCATATTTTGCATCAAACTTTCCTAGGTTATCCTTTTCATTATTTAACATAAAGCATTTACAACCAAATACATAAAAATAATGAATGCTTGGTTTTCTATCATTCCAAAGTTCATAGAAGGTTTTCTTTAAAATCGGTCTTATCAAAATATGATTCAAAATATAATAGGCAGTGTTCATCGCTTCTGCCCAAAAGTACCTTGGAAGATTGCCTTCACATAACATTGTTCAGGCCAACTCTTCCAAAGTCCTATTCTTCATCTCTACAACACCATTTTGCTATGGTGTTCTAGTAGCGGAGAAGTTATGATCAATGACGTGCTCAGTACAATAATTATCAAAATACTGATTTTCAAATTCTGTGCCGTGATCACTCATAATTGAAATGACTGAAAGATTTTTTTGGTTTGAAACTTTCTTATAAAATATTTGAAAAACTTTAAAAGCTTCATCCTTGTGTGTAATTAATAAAATTCAAGTAAATCTTGAAAAATCATCTACTATCACAAGTTCGTATTTCATACCCCTAGACTTATAGTCCTAGTTGGTCCAAATAGATCCATGTATAGTACCTCAAGTGGTCTAGAAGTAGAAACCAAATTTTTTGATTTAAAACTCTTCTTAGTTTGTTTACCCAATTGACATGCATCACAAACATGTTCAAAATTAACTTTGAATTTTGGTAAACCTCTAACTAGATATTTAGAAATCAATTTAGCAATTGTATGCATGCTAGCATGACTTAATCTCCTATGCCAAAGTAAGCTAGACTCCTTGGTTTTAGCATTCATTGCTACAAGACTTGTATTACTAGACATGGCTAGATCATTCAAATCTACCACATATATGTTTTCAAGTCTATGTCCAATGAGCTTGTGCTAGATTCAAGTGAGTTAGTTACAATGCACATTCAAGATTCAAAGACAACCTTGAAGCCTCTATCACATAATTGACTAATACTTGATAAATTATGCTTCAATTTGTCAACTAGCAATACATTTTCAATGAATATGGAAGGGATTATTCTGATCTTACTGATGCCAATTATCTTTCCCTTACCATTATCACCAAAAGTGACCATTCCTCCATCCTTTATTTCTAGGATGATGAATTGTTCCTTGTGACCCATCATATGTCTTGAACAGCCGCTGTCTAGATACCATCTTTTCTTTGTGTTCTAGGCTGCAATACATTTTTGCAAGATAATTTTTGCCGCTAAGATCACCGTGGCCCATAGCTGCTGCTGGTGCTGGAGTGCGTTCCCTTCGCTGCCTGGCGGTTCTCAGCTTTTGGACCAGCAAAACAGGGGTTAGTGACCCGGGTCAGGGTTTCCGGCGGGGGCACTCCGATGATCAAGTCAGTGACGATCTAGGAAAACATATCCTCCTGGTCGGGCCCCTCTTGATGGAATCCGCACTAGGAGGAGTAAAAGATGTGTGTGAAGGTGAAAATGTAGCAGGGGGAGAATGATAGCGGGGATAGAGGGGTTCCATGTTCCTCCGCCTCTCCTTGTTTCCCTCATTTTCCTTCAACTATGGTGGTGGTGGTGGCGCTTCACCCTCTTGGTCGAGCTTGCACTTGTGTTGGTGGTCGATTGTTGTTACCTCCCCCTTACGAGGATGCCGATCGTTCTTTGTAGTTGAAAATTGGCCGTTAGGTGCTTGCCTCGAGATCTTCGCTGGGCTGGCAAGCGCATGCGGCAGGATTCCGTGTCATGGATGAGATGTCTTTCCTGACAAGTGGTAGGAGAAGCTTTCATTCATTCTGACATCCTCTCTGGTCGCCCCATTCCGGGAAGCTTGGCAGAGCCTCGATCCGAGAATTTCCGCCTTAGGGATTCGTACTTTTTGGCTGGCCCATCCCCTGGAAGTACAGGCAGATAGGTAGTTATGGTGGTATGGGGGGCGCCATTTCGTAGTCCTCAGGTGGCTCGCCGGTATCCCGGGATGGTAGGGCTCGCTCCAGCCTGGATGCTCCGAGCTCGTGTGGTCAACTTGATGGAGGAGGGAAGAGTGTGGGCCCAGTCCAGAGGGCGCACGCTCGGAGAGGCTCCACATGGCGGGTGAGTGCTGAGCTCGACTCCGACCACAGGGCTCAAACCTCCGAGGGTCTCGCTCGAGGGTGGAAGGCGGACCTGGTCCAGAGGCCGCGTGCTCGGAGAAGCTCTATGTGGTGGGTGAGCACTGAGCTCGACTCCAACCACACGGCTCAAATCTACGAGGGTCTCGCTATGAAGGGCGAAAGGCAGACCCGGTCCAGAGGGCGCGCTCGAAGAGGCTCCACATGGCGGGTGAGCATGTGCTCGACTCCGACCATGGCTTAAATCTTCGAGAATCTCACTTTGGAGGGCGGAAGGCGGACCCGGTCCAAAGGGCGCGAGCTCGGAGAGGCTCCACGTGGTGGGTGAGCACTGAGCTCGACTACCACAAGGCTCAAACCTCTGAGGGTCTCGCTCTACAGGGCGGAAGGCGGACCCGATCCAGAGGGCGCGTGATGGGGGACTAATATGCATGCAATTCTTTTTGTATGTTTTATATATGGGGTTGAGTGATTAATTCCTGAATTTCATATTAAAATAAGTTGTAGGGAATTTTATATGAATTTTGTAAAATCAGCATGCAGATTAGGACCTAGAAAAGTAGAAAAGAAGGATCGCCGGGGTTGAGAAGCCTCGGTTAGGGCAAGTTCTCTAACAATAAACTACTGGAGGTAGAGGGGGTGTACCTGACAACATCTTTGAAGATCGCAGCAAAAGGGTCTCTCGTTCCTCGATGGATGCGGCCTGGAAAATCGAGCCAAAGACCCACGGATACCCGGCTTTCTGCTCGGTGATCCGATTGAGGCTTGGCTGGAGTCGTTGGGTTCGTAGGAACTCGAGGACCTGTAAATGACCTGTCAGGGGTTAGAAAACTAACAAAGGAACAAGAAAACAAAGGAAAAATAGCAAGGGAAGGCTTCTTTTGGAGTGGGCGTCCAGGGATCTGAGATGCTTGTTGGCAGCAGGAAGATGATTGCAGCACTGGAAAGAAAAACTCTCGCAAACCCCTTTATGCACACAGAAGGGTATCACACAACTCAATAGAAGAACTCAAGGTTTTCATTCATCAAAAATTCTCCCTTCATACAAAAGGCTAGGGTCCCTTAAATAGACCCTTAACCTTGGGCTCCAAGTAAGGGCACATTAGTCTTTACATGAGAATCCTTTTCCCTCTCAAACCCTAGCTAGAAAATAAGGAAACATTAGGTAGAAAAAATCCCTAAAATTTCTCTTGACTCGGCCAACACTCAAAGGACACCTAGTGGGATGTGTTGGGCTTCTAAGAGCAGCAAGGGGCCGGCCCAAAGGGGCCCGGGTGCATGGGTTTGGGCCTCTAGAAGTTGGGGTGGCCTGGTAGCCAGGTAGCAGGAATATTCCCTGGTATCTTGCTTCTTAGGGGCTTGGGCTTGGCGCCTGGGCTTGATTTCTTTGGGCTAGGATACAGATGGACCTCTAAAATCATGGATGCCTTGGTCTATGAATATATTTTGGCATCTGGAAGGAAATCTGGGCATCTGGAGGGCATCTGCAAGGAATCAGGGTTTCTGATTTTCTTCCTGGGGTCTTCAAATCTTCAAGCTGGGTTGGACTTGGGCTAAACTTCCATGTCTTCAATCTGATTGAACTTGGTCTTTACTTGTATGATGTGGTCTTGAGTCTTCAATATGGTTGAATAGGACTCAAAAAAATAAAATTAGCTCGACATGAGCTGACTAACACTAGAATAACTAGCTTAACATGAGCTGACTAGTACAGAATTGAAACTCAAAATCAATTAAAATGGACTCAGATAGGCTAAGCCCTTATTACAGATGGACTCATAAATTATTGATCAATTCATAGAGGGTTGAAAAGCCTCTATCTTATTCTGGTGCCTTTGGTGTCCCCACCAATTCTCCCGGGGTAGGAGGAACTCGACCCTGTCGAGTGAAGGTCAGACTGGCTCATATATCTCTCGAGAAGGTCTGGGTTGAGGTGTTGCAAGTCCTCTCGAGAAATCCATGAATCGTCCGACTCTGGCCAGCCTTGCCATCGGACCAGGAAGCGTTGATAGTCATGGCCTTGGGTCGTGATGGCTTGATCGTCCAGGATACGCTCGATCCGTTCTCCTCTCTCAGGCCAAATTTGTTTGTGGACACTCTAGGTTAGGGTCACTCACAATGAAAAGGAATAGGTCCAAAGGCCTCACTTGGTATCGCTGCCGGTTCCCTATACTCAACCAGGTCTGTAATATTGAAGGTAGAACTAATGTCCAAATCCGAAGGCAAGTCTAACACCTAGGCATTTGATCCAATCTTCTCTATCACTTTCAAAGGTCCGGCTCTGTGAGCATGAAGCTTCTTTTAGGCCTAAGCCTAACCAAGATAGAATCTACTACATCAAATTCTTTGATCCATCTTCGGGAATTAGCCAGTTTATTTAAAATTAGTATAGATGGTGAACATGCTAGGCACATGCTGACTCCTAACAAATGATGCAAAGGACTCATACTGACACCTAACAGACTTGACTATGCATTCCTATAGAAGGAAATTTTATTAAACTCTTTAGATCTAAACCTAACAGATTATAGGTTCCCTAGGTTTTATCCTAGCTTGACATGCACATGAAAATTTATAGTGAACTCCTAGCAAATTTCAAAGAGTATGCCAGAAGTAAGATGCAAACCTAACATGCGTGATGAATGCATGCAGTATGCTAATCTCAGTTAAATGCAATCTAATAATCCTAGAAATGCTGGAGGTGTTAGGAAAGGGCAGAAAATAGGAAGTGGGTTCAGAATTGTTTGGTAGGGTAGGGAAAAAGGTTCATGGTTAGTTGGATAAAGTAGGATAAAAGATGGGGTGTCAGGAACTAATCCTATACTAATGAGGTTAACCTTACGAGGTTGAGCTATATTTACAGGATTTGTATAATGGAAGGATGGGTCGCCAATTTCGGGAAAGAGGTCCTTAATGGAAACTATAGGAGGGGACTCATCTTGAAGGTATTGATTCAAAGAGATCAGGTCCTTAATAAATTCTTCTGGTTCTTGTATTTTTGGACTAGACTCTATAATTTGGCTCTCCTCTATGGTTTCCTCAGGTAAGGCTCTAGCAGCAGTACCTAGGTTCTCTTCCTCTATTTGTTCTTCCATTATAGCTTTAGGTTGGATGTGGTCAAGGTCAACTAGCTCTGGGTTGGTTTCTACCTGGGTATCTACTGGGTCAGCTAATTCTAGGTCTACTAAAGGTGTCTCCTCTTCTCCTTCATACTCATCCACTAGGCTCGCATCAGCTTCATACACTTCCGCGTTAATGTAAGCCTTGTCAATCTTAGGAATGGTTGGAGAAGGTCGGCTAGGGAAAAATTGGCTAGGTCCTGGTTTCTGATTATGGACACTAATCCTAGTAGGTTCAGGTTGTCTAAGGGGTAGTGGCTCACTACTAGGCTCATATTTAGGGGTGCTAATCCTATGGGGTTCAAGTTGACTAAAGGAAACCTGACTAGTACTAGATTGATACTTAGGGGTTATGGGTTCTCTGGGCTCATAGGACAAGGGTGCAGATCTATGGGTCATGGGATTATAGGATCTGGGGTCATAGGATTTTGGGTCAACTCTATGGTCAGGTTCTAAGGATGGATCATGGTATGGGGTCCTCCTAAGGTTGGGCTCTCTATATGGGTCAAGATATTGGGTCCTCCTAGGGTTGGACTCCCTATATGGGTCAGAATATTGGGTTCCCCTAGGGTTGGACTCCCTGTATGGGTCAGAATATTGGGTTCTCCTAGGGTTGGACTCCCTATATGGGTCAGAGTATTAGGTTCTTCTAGGATTGGACTCCCTATATGGGTCAGAGTATTGGGTTTTCCTGGGTTCAGTATCATAATAAGGGTCATGGTAAGGGGTTCTTCTAGGTTCAGTATCATAATAATGGTCATGGTAAGGGGTTCTTCTAGGTTCAGTATTATTGTATGGGTCAGGCTGACGGGCTCTCCTAGGTTCAACCTCTCGGTATGGATCAGGGTTTGGGGTCCTCCTAGGTTGAGGATTGTAATACGGGTCAGGATAAGGGGCTCTCCTAGGTTCGACCTCATGGTATAGATCAGGGTTTGGGGTCCTCCTAGGTTAAGGGGAATCAGGATCTGGCTCAGACTGTGACCCATGGGTTTTTTGTATGGTCTCTACACGGCCTTCTAACTGGTCAAACATATTGGCAAGATGGTCAATTCTATTGTTGGTTTGGGTAGCAGACTGAGTTAACTGGATAGTCAACTGGGTAGTCATCTGGGTAGCCATCTGGGCCATTTGATCAGCTAGGGCTTTTATTTGGGCTTGTAAGTTTTCCATGGGTTCAGACATTTGTGAAGGAGGTGGGTGATATGAAACTCCTAATCTAGTGCTCATGCAAGACTCGATCAGACCGACTATAGCTGACTAGACCTAGAGTCCAAACTAGATGCTCAATCAGGGTGGCAAACTAGCCTATAGTAACCCTGTACTCAGCTAGGCAGGTGTAAGGGGAGTGTTAGGTCCCTGATTGCCAATCCTAGATACCAATCAGAGATTGGCCAGGTAGGCGGACCAGCATACAAGCCCTTCAGGATTAAATCCCTAAACCACCGTTCTAGACACTGAGCACAAGGCACACACAGGTTAAATTGACACAGTGATCTAACACTAGCCCGGACCCGACCAGTTGGTGTCCCTAGCCCACTAGGGCAAATTAAGTCTAATTAATTTTAGGTTAAGGCTTGGGACCGAATGCAAGGGATGTGGTTTTGGGCTAAGGAGAGGTTATCAACTCCTCCCCTTATATGATATAGCAAGAGTGCCCTTAAAAGTAAATTATGCAATGATGGCAGGCAGATGAGGATGCAAATTAGGGTTAGATGTTTTTGGTATTTTTGGAGAATATGAATTTTTTTTTTGGTATTTTTTTTTAAATAGAAGAAAACTTACAAATTATGGCCTAATATGCAGGAAATATACTAAAATTAAAAGATATGCAAAAATTGCTAAACAAAACCCTAAAACTTCCAAACTTGTCTTGCTGAAAAAAACAGAGCCAAGATTTGCAGGCTGTATTTCGGCTTGCAGAAACTTCACAGGCCATAATAAAATCTGTGAAAATTTTTAAAATTACTGTGAATTATGATGAATCCAGAAAGATAAATTTCAGAATTTTTAGAGTTTTTGTTAGGAAGAAATAATTAAAATAACAGAATATATACGGACTAAAAAATTGCAGAAAACAAGCCCTAATCTAAACTCTGATACCAAATGATGGGGGACTAATATGCATGCAATTCTTTTTGTATATTTTATATGTGGGGTTGACTGATTAATTCCCAAATTTCAGATTAAAATAAGTTGTAGGGAATTTTATATGAATTTTAGAAGATCAGCATGCAGATTAGGACCTAGAAAAGTAGAAAAGAAGGATCGCCGGGGCTGAGAAGCCTCGGTTAGGGCAAGTTCTCCTACAATAAAACTACTGGAGGTAGATGGGGTGTACCTGACAATATCTTTGAAGATCGCAGCAAAAGGGTCTCTCGTTCCTCGACGGATGCGGCCTGGAAAATCAATCCAAAGACCCGTGGATACCCAGCTTTCTGCTCGGTGATCCGATTGAGGCTTGGCTGGAGTTGTTGGATTCGTAGGAACTCGGGGACCTGTAAACGACCTGTCAGGGGTTAGAAAACTCATAAAGAAACAAGAAAACAAAGGAAAAACAACAAGGGAAGGCTTCTTTTGGAGTGGGCGTCCAGGGATCTGAGATGCTTGTTGGCAGCAGAAAGATGATTGCAGCACTGGGAAGAAAAACTCTCGCAAACCCCTTTATGCACACAGCAGAGTATCACACAACTCAATAGAAGAACTCAAGGTTTTCATTCATCAAAAATTCTCCCTTCATACAAGAGGCTAGGGTCCCTTAAATAGACCCTTAACCTTGGGCTCTAAGTAAGGGCACATTAGTCTTTACATGAGAATCCTTTTCTCTCTCAAACCCTAGCTAGAAAATAAGGAAACATTAGGTAGAAAAAATCCCTAAAATTTCTCTTGACTTGGCCAACACTCCAAGGACACCTAGGGGGACGTGTTGGGCTTCTAAGAGCAGCAAGGGACCAGCCCAAAGGGGCCCGGGTACATGGGTTTGGGCCTCTGGAAGCTGGGGTGGCCTGGTAGCCAGGTAGCAGGAATATTCCCTAGTATCTTGCTTCTTAGGGGCTTGGGCTTGGCGCCTGGGCTTGATTTCTTTGGGCTATGATGCAGATGGACCTCTAAAATCATGGATGCCTTGGTCTATGAATATATTTTGGCATCTGGAAGGAAATCTGGGCATCTGGAGGGCATCTGCAAGGAATCAGGGTTTCTGATTTTCCTCCTGGGGTCTTCAAATCTTCAAGCTGGGTTGGACTTGGGCTAAACTTTCATGTCTTCAATCTGATTGGACTTGGTCTTTACTTGTATGATGTGGTCTTGAGTCTTCAATATGGTTGAATAGAACTCAAAAAAATAAAATTAGCTCGACATGAGCTGACTAACATTGGACTGAACTAGCTCAACATGAGCTGACTAGTACAGAACTGAAACTCAAAATCAATTAAAATGGACTCAGATAGGCTAAGCCCTTATTACAGATGGACTCATAAATTATTGATCAATTCATAGAGGGTTGAAAAGCCTCTATCTTATTCTGGTGCCTTTGGTATCCCCACCAGCGTGCGCTCGGAGAGGCTCCACGTGGCGGGTGAGCACTGAGCTCGACTCCGATCATAGGGCTCAAACCTCTGAGGGTCTCACTCTGGAGTGCAGAGGGGGGCTCCGGCCTAGGCATCCCGAGCTCACGGGTCTGACCTAGCGAAGGACGGAGCTCGGCTCACCATCTTAGGAGAGCTCAGCTCAGCTCGGCAGAGCAGTCCGGGCTGAGGTGTTGCCTAGGCGTCTGACGCAGTGGTCTCCTTTAACATGGTGCCTGTCAGCTACCCACGACAGCGGTCTCACCACATCATTTTCCCCCCACTTCCAAGGCTCATTAGTGCGCAGCGCTCGGGCCGAAAAGAGTAATTGTGGTGTTGACGGGTGTTGCCGTTCTCGTCGCTGCGCCCGTGCCGTGGATCAGCCGATCCTTCCTGACCGCCTGGCAAGGGAGCCTCCCTTCCTGCGGAGAACCTGCAACAAAGGGGTTAGAGGACCCTGGCCGGGGATTCCGGCGAGGGGGCTCCGACGGTCAAGTCAGTAGACGACGAGAAGGAACAGACTCTCCCCTCCGGGCCCTCGAAAGGGTCCCAGATTTGGAGAGTTAACTGATGAAGGGAACGCGCCGGGGACCGGAACCTCGGCTGGGCCTGCTTGCCGAGCTTACGTCCAGTATTCCCCTCTCGGGATCTCTGGTTTCTCTCTTGGAGCGAGGCCTTGTGCCGGTCTTTCCTCCTTGTCCCCAGGCTAGTTGGCTTACCTTGCAGTCTCCGGATTCTTCCCTCTTTATCTCCCTCCGTCGTGCGCTTGTCCTTTTCCCCCTCGAAAACTCCTCTCCCCTGTCTTCCTTTCTTTTCCCTTTTTGGTGAAGGAGGCCAGGCGGCTTTCCGACCTCGTCCGCCGGGCCCAGCAGGGAGAAGGCAAGGACAGAAGAGAAAAGGAGGGAGGGCGGCGCTGGCAGAGCGACCAGTCGTCAGGCCTCGGGCTTCGTGAGAGTGCTCTTTTCCCCGAGCGTGGGCGCCATCCATTTACGGGGCCTGTTCCGTCAGGATCGGGTCTCTCGACTGCGGGACCTGTCGGGCCAATGTAAGTGACGTTCCGCGTGCCGCCGCCCTCCGTACGGGATGCCGTCTGGGGTCGGTACGGCCCGAGGGATGGCCTCGGGACCTGTCGCTTTCCCTGGGGGCCTCTCCATACGAGCGGTCTGACCTCGGCTGAGTTGGACCTGTCTCCGGGGGCCAACTGGCGAGAGGCGAGGGATCGGCCGACCTCGGCTTAGGTGGACCCCTCCTGGGTGGACACCTGGCGAGGCGGCAGGAGGTCGCCTGGCTTCGGCCGAGGTGGACCCGTCTCCGGGTGGCCACCTGGCGCAAGGCGTTGGGTCAGCCGACCTCGGCCTAGGTGGACCCCTCCTGGGTGGACACCTGGCGAGGTGGCAGAAGATCGCCTGGCTTCGGCCGAGGTGGACCCGTCTCCGGGTGGCCACCTGGCGCAAGGTGAAAGGTCAGCCGACCTCGGCCGACCTTACTCGGGTCGGGCTCCTCCGGGCCCGGGCGCAGATGAGTCGGTGGAGGAACTCCGCACCGAGCTCGACCTCGGCGGGAGCGGTTTGCTTCAGATAATCGTCGGGCGGTGCGGTCTTGCCGAACCCAGCTTTGAGGATGTGGCGCTGATTCTGGCAGGGAAACTCACACGTGGCTCGCTCGCATTTGGCGATACCTGAGCTTGGCCACGTCACTGTCACGGCTGTAACAGTTGCCCCCCAGCCCGCCGTTCCGTCGGGGCATCGTAGAACGGAACGTCGGGATTAATTGCAAACATGACGTGGGGAGGCGAAGATCTTGCATCATAATTGGCACGATCTCCATTCGTCGTGGCTCGATGCGGCTGAAGACCTATGGGGAGTCGCCACGCGTCGTCCACTTGCCCGCAATAAATGCGTCGCTTCGGGGCAGAGGCCGTTACTCTGCTAATGAGGCGTCGGTGTCAGGCGTGTGCCCACGTGGCGACCATCCAGTGGTCTGAGGCGGAATGATGGGTACGGCTGCTGCCGGCTGAGTTTGAAAGGGAGGGGACTTTCCAGAACGAGGCCTTTTCCCTTGCTTCGTGGGCAGTTTGCTGCAGGCTAACAACTTCTGCTGCTCGCGCCCGTCTGTGCATTTTTGGGTAAGTGTCTTCTTCTCCTTCTCTAGCCCCCCTCCTTCTCTCTCGTTTCTTATTCAGCTTCTTTGTCATTTCCTTCTCCATGGCGCGCCGTCGCCATGTCTCTTCTAATCCGGACGAGGCCGGTCCATCCCGGTCGAGGACTCCATCTTCTTCCTCCTCGGATGAGGAGGTAATTCCAGAGGAGGTCCGCCGGCGCTTGCAACCCGGGGGTGTCACTATTGGCATCCCCAGGGGGATCCGGTCCCCTCCGGTTGTGCCTGCCGTGCCCCTCCGTTCACTCCCGCCTTAATTTCTCTTCCGGCTCCGCCACCTCTTCCCGCCGGTCCCTCCGGTCATGCCTCTACCATGACCGAAGGCGATCTTTCTCTGCTCCGGGATGCCTATGGAATCCCGGGATCTGTCCGTCTGTTTGCTCCGCGGTCCGGGGAGTGTGTCACCATGAGTGGCCCCGGCCGCATTGCCTTCTACGAAGACTTCCTCCTCGGGGGTCTTCGTTTTCCTCTGCACCCTTTCTTTCTTTCCTTCCTCAGCCATTTTCGGCTCGTCCCGGCCCAGCTGGCTCCTAATGCCATCCGGGTCATCTTCTCCTTCATCGTCTTCTGCCATTTCCACGGGTTTGTTGCCCGTTTTTCACTCTTCAGGCCCTGTTCACCTTGAAGAAGTGCTCCACCGATGATGGCTGGTGGTACATTTCGTCCCGGCCTAGGTGTCTCCGGTTCGACCTCCCTTCCTCGGACAAGGGATGGAAGAGCCAATTTTTCTTTGCCTCGGTCGACGACGTCGACTAGGCCTGGAGCGAACCGGACCGGTCACCGAACCGGAATTCCCGAGTCGAGTCTGCGGATGAGGAGTCTTACACCCAGCTCCTGAGTGACGTGGTCCCGGCGCTCGAGGTTCTGCTCTCTGAGCAGAATCTTTTTGAGGCTGGCATCAGTCCCATCCGGGAGACCGGTGAGATTTGGCCCCGCATTAACTTCTGCCCCCCCTCTCTTTTTAAGATCGAACTGTCTGACCTTCTGCTTTCTTCATTTTGCAGGGATGAAGTTTTCTTTGGAGAACCTCCTGGAGGGAGCGGCACAGAGGGAGGTCGTCGACGTGGATGAGCCCGTAGCGAAGAGGGCTCGCACAGAGACGAGCCGGGAGGTCGCAGCGGCGACCGTGCCCAGCCCAGCTGCTGCCGTTTCTCCGCCCAGGCCTCCTCAGGGCGGCGCCCCTGGCACTTCGGCCCCACGGCCTGGCGGCGTTGCAGAGAGAGCTCCGGCGCCCGCTGCTCTGCCCATCGCCGAGCTCGTTCCTGTCACCAGCCCAACGGCACCGCCAGTGGCGACCGCCGGCCCGTCGGTTGCGGCTCCGGCAGAGGGGGCAGCTGTCGCGGGGGTCGGCCCGAAGGGTCCAGCGCCGGTGATCTCGCACCGAGACTCGGTCATCCTCGACTGAGGACTGGCGGAGAGGGTGATGGAGTATGCTTCCACCGCCCGGGACCGCTGAGCTCGGGGCGGCCGAGATTATGCGGACGCGCTGCTCGGCATCCTGCCCCAGCTTTTTATGGTAAGTCTGAGCTTTCCCTTCTTCTTTTCTTCCAATCCGAGGCCTTCTGCCTTGATACTGACGTGCGCTATTTTTGCCTTTGCAGATCGGGAACGACGTCCTCCTACTGAGGAACTACCTCGTAGGGAACGCCAAGCGGGACTCCGATCGGGAGCAAAAGCTTGGCAAACTCGCGGCCGATGTGAAGGACCTAATGGACAAGGGGGCCGAGCTGCGAGCTGAGAAGCAGGCCCTCCAGTCCGACCTGACGCGTTCCGAGGAGCGGAACAAAGAATTGGAGGCCTCCTTGGCGGAGGAGCGGACCTCCAACCAGCGCCGGACTGAGGAGGACGCGGTGGAGAAGGCCCGCCTGCAGGCCCACTCCCTGTTTTTGGAGCGCCAACTGGATGAGGCCCGGCGAGAGGTGGCCGCGGTGAAGGACCGGAGCTCCTACATCAACGGGCTCCTGGAGGCAGCGAAGCGAGAAGCGCAGGAGGCCGTCCCCAAGTTCCGGGCCTCCGACGAGTTTACGTCGGAAGTCCGGGAGGCCGCCGTGGACTCCTTCCTGAAGGGGTTCCGGATGTGCCGGGAAAAGGTGGGGGCCTTCTTCCCCCAGCTGGACTTGAGTGGGGTCGTCGTCGGCGGCAGGAAGCCGGGGAGTGAGGGCAGGGTCTCCGGCACGACCCAGGCGACACCTCAGGCGACACCTGCAGCACCTCCGACCGATGACGCCGCGGTCCCGACACAGCCCCAGGAGCCGGTCATCGTGGAGATTGAAGAAGTGGCGCCCGCGCCTCCGACGGATGGCACCGACCCTGCGCTCCAGTGATCGTTGCTTTGTAATTTTGTTTTCCTTACTTTTTCTTCTTTTGGGGAGTCCCGGCCTGTCGGGGCTCCTAGTTTGTACCGAAAGACTTCGTTAATGAAGACACCGCTTTTACCAAAACTCGTTCATCATTTTGCCTCTTCTTCTTCTTTTTTTTTTTTTTTTGTTTCTGAGATGTCGGTCTGGGACACCTGAGACAACTGCGGGCCTGGTCCTTCTATACTAAATCGAAGGACGGGGTCTGCAAAGTTGTGTCGCGGCAGGGCAAGAATCCTGAGCAGGTCCGACTTTGGGCTGCCTTCATGCTTGCGCGGACAACACAGTTTCTGCACCATCTTCCGGGCCGAAACCCGGGATCTTCCGGACTGAGCTCGATGCCACAGGCTTTCTTAAACCTTGCGCGGCTTGCTGAGCTATGCTCCGGGCTTGCGCGGGTGAAGTGGATTCGGCGCCACCTTCCAGGCCGAAGCCCAGGATCTTCCGGACTGAGCTCGATGCCGCAGGCTTTCTCAAACCTTACGCGGCTTGCTGAGCTGTGCTCCGGGCTTGCGTGGGCGAAGTGGATTCGGCGCCACCTTCCAGGCCGAAGCCCAGGATCTTCCGGACTGAGCTCGATGCCGCAGGCTTTCTCAAACCTTACGCGGCTTGCTGAGCTGTGCTCCGGGCTTGCGTGGGCGAACTGGGTTCGGCGCCACCTTCCAGGCCGAAGCCCAGGATCTTCCAGACTGAGCTCGATGCCGTAGGCTTTCTCAAACCTTGCGCGGCTTGCTGAGCTGTGCTCCGGGCTTGCGTGGGCGAACTGGGTTCGACGCCACCTTCCAGGCCGAAGCCCAGGATCTTCCGGACTGAGCTCGATGCCGCAGGCTTTCTCAAACCTTGCGCGGCTTGCTGAGCTGTGCTCCGGGCTTGCATGGGCGAACTGGGTTCGACGCCACCTTCCAGGCCGAAGCCCAGGATCTTCTGGACTGAGCTCGATGCCGCAGGCCTTCTTGTTGAAGTTAGAGAAGAGTGTTTAAAGTGAAGAAGCTTTGTTAGAGAAACTGGGAGCCTTACATCACTGGTAGTACATTCTCAGGTTCGAGGGGTTCCATGTCCGGGGGAACCTGGCACCTCCCAATTCTTCCAAGTAACATGCTCCGTGAGGGAGGGCTTCTGCCACCCGATAAGGGCCTTCCCAGTTGGGTGAAAGCTTGCCGCATTCCCGTGGCTGGGAGGCTTCTGCGCGCCGGAGGACCAAGTCCCCGGGATGAAAAACCTTCGGCCGTACTCGGGAGTTGTAATATCTGGCTACACGTTGTCGGTATGCCGCCATTCGGATTCGGGCCTTGTCCCTCGTTTCTTCGAGGAGGTCTAGGTTGAGCATCATCCTGGCCGGGTTTTCTGTCTCGTCGTATTGCTCCACGCGCAGCGTGGGTATGCTGAGCTCGATCGGGATGACTGCCTCGGCCCCGAAGACGAGGTTGAATGGGGTTTCGTCAGTAGCCATCCTTGGGGTGGTGTGGTATGCCCAAAGAACGCTGGGAAGCTCGTCGGCCCACCTGCCCTTGGCTTGGTCTAGCCACGTGCGGAGGCCCTGAAGAATGGTCCTGTTCGTGACCTCGGCTTCCCCGTTGGTCTGGGGGTGCGCCACCGAAGTGAAGCGATGCTTGATGCCGAGGTCGTTGCAGAAATCTTCGAACTCTCGACAGTCGAACTGGCGTCCGTTGTCGGTGACCACGGTGTGGGGGAGGCCGAAGCGGCAGACGATGGACTTCCAGAAGAACTTGGCGACGTTTGCTTCGGTGATTCTTGCCAAGGGTTCGGCCTCGACCCACTTTATGAAGTAGTCGATAGCCACTATCAAGAACTTCCGCTGGCCGGACGCCGGCGGGAATGGGCCCAGGAGGTCCATCCCCCACTGGGCGAACGGCCAGGGGGCTGAGAGCTGAGAGATCGGGTTGGACGGTTGCCGCTGTACCGTGGCGTGACGCTGGCACCGGTCGCATTTCTTCACGAAGTCGGCGGCGTCCTCCTTCATCGTCTCCCAGAAGTAGCCTCGACGAAGGGCCTTGTACGCCAATGCCCTGCCCCCCACGTGGTTCCCACAGATGCCTTCGTGAATCTCCTGGAGCACAAGCTTAGCTTCTGTGGGTCCAATGCACTTGAGGAGGGGATAAGAGTAGGACCTTCGATACAGCTGCCCGTCCATCAGGACAAACCGCACGGCCTTCTTCCTGATGAGGCGAGCCGCGTCTCGGTCTTCCGGCAGAATGCCGCTGGTGATGTACGCAGCGTACTTGTCCACCCAGCCGGGCTCCTGGCTGACCTGATGGACCCCTGCCGGTGCTTCGAGGATTGGGACTTCGAGTCGCTCCACATGAGCGCGTCCCAGCATCGTGTCCGGTAGGGTCGCCAACCGAGAGAGGGCATCCGCGCGGGCGTTCTCCCTGCGGGGGATATGGAAGATGTTGAAGCGCCGGAACTTGGACGCGCCCGCCTTGACGAGCTCCAAATACTTCGCCATCTGGGGGTCGTGAGCGAGGTACTCCCCGGACACCTGCCCCGCCACGAGCTGGGAGTCAGTGAAAGCTCTGAGGTTGGTCACGCCCAGCTCGCAGGAGACCCTCAGTCCGGCGAGAAGTGCCTCGTATTCCGCTTGGTTATTTGTCGCGGGGAACTGGAAACGGAGCGCGCACTCGGCGACGACTCCGTCGCCGTTGGCAAGGATGAGCCCAGCTCCGCTCCCGCCGGAGTTTGAGGCTCCGTCTACATGGAGGATCCAGGCATCCTCTCCGGGCTCGTTGGTGCCGACCTCCATCGGCCGGGCCGGGGAGTCCTCCTCGGGCTCCTTGCCCAAACCTGCGCACTCGACCAAGAAATCGGCCAGCACTTGTGCCTTCATTGCCGACCTCGGTCGGTATGTAATGTCGAACTCGCTGAGTTTCAGTGCCCATTTGGCCAATCGCCCCGAGGTGTCGGGTCGGCTGAGCACCGCTTTCAGCGGTTGATCCGTCAAGACGGCGATGGGATGCGCTTGGAAATAGGGCCTGAGACGTTGGGCAGACACTATTAGCGCAAAAACGAGTTTCTCGGGCCGGGAATACCTGAGCTCCGCGTCCCGGAGGAGTTTGCTGGCATAGTACACCGGCCGCTGGATCCCGTGGTCGTCGGTTCGGACCAGGACAGAGCTGACGGCCTCCGGGATAATGGCCAAGTAGAGGGTAAGCTCCTCCCCTTCCTCGGGCCTGGACAGCAAAGGTGGTGATGCGAGCGTCTTCTTCAACTCCTCGAAGGCCTGCTGGCATTCCTCGGTCCAGGCGAAACCATTCATCTTCCTCAGCACCTTGAAGAAGGGACGGCAGCGGTCCACCGACCTGGAAATAAAACGGCTAAGGGCCGCAACCCAGTCGGTCAGTTGCTGCACTTGTTTCTTGGAGGCTGGCTGCTCCATGTCCAGGATGGCGTGGACCTTCTCCGGGTTGGCCTCGATTCCTCTCTGGGTCACCATGAACCCTAGGAACTTTCCGGCGGAGACCCCGAAGGCGCACTTCGCCGGATTCAGCTTCATCTGGTGGCGCCGGAGGTTGCCGAACGTCTCCGTCAGGTCGGCCACGTGGTCCGAGTCAAGTTTGCTCATTACTAGCATGTCGTCCACGTACACCTGCATGTTGCGGCCTATCTGATCTTTGAAGACTTTATTGACCAGACGTTGGTACGTCGCCCCCGCGTTCTTGAGGCCGAAGGGCATCATCCTGTAACAGAAAGTCCCGCGGTCAGTTATGAAGGCGGTACGCTCTTCGTCCTCCGGATTCATCCGGATCTGGCTGTATCCAGAAAAAGCGTCCATGAATGACAGGAGACGATGCCCCGAGGTGGTGTCGACCAGCTGGTCGATCTTCGGCAGAGGGAAGCTATCCTTCAGGCAAGCTCGATTGAGGTCGGTGTAGTCCATACAGATCCTCCACTTACCACTGCTCTTCTTTACCATGACCACGTTTGCTAACCAGCTGGGGTATTGGACTTCTCGGACGAAACCGGCGGTGAGAAGTTTTTCTACCTCCTCGTCGATCGCCTTCTGCCTCTCCATGGCAAAGCTTCTCTTCTTCTGGCGGACCGGGCGGCTACCTGGGTCCACGTTCAGGCTGTGCATGATAATCTCGGGAGGGATACCCGGCATGTCGGCCGCCGACCAGGCGAACACATCGGCGTTGGCACGGAGGAACTCTAGCAGGCGGGTTCGCTCCTCTTCGGGGAGCTGGGCCCTGACTTGCACCGTCTTCAGGGGGTCCGAACCAAGGGGAAAGGATAGCAGGCGCTCTACGGGCCCTCCCCTAGGTTCCTTCTCTCTCAGGTCGAGGTCCTCGATATCGTGGGCGAGCTCTGCGCCCATCGTTTACATTGCCATTAGACTCCCCTCCCTTGGGAGGGATTACATTCTCCAGGACTTCCCGGGCTCTCTTCTCTGCTCGGCCGGATCCGTGCGAGATCATGCCCACGGGCTTCTCTGTTGGTCGATTGTCGATCGCAGGGACAGGCGGCAAGGCCGCGAGCGGCTGCTTCTCAGAGGGGGCCTCGTTCTTGATGAACTTCCTGAGGTATCCCCTCCCGATCAGCTCCTCAATCTCCCGCTTCAAATGGCGGCACTCCTCCGTGTCATGTCCGTGCTCGCGGTGGAACTGGCAGTACTTTGATTTGTCTCGGGCGGCTCTCGGGTTCTGAGGTGGAGGTCGGCGGAGGTAGCGCTCGCCCTCGATTTCCATGAGGATTTTTGCTCGAGGTGCGAGGAGAGGGGTGTACCTCCGCTCGGGGGTAGACTCGGCCCTCGGCCTTGGATTCGGGCGAGGGTCGGCGGATGGCCCGGGCCTCCGAGCTCCCGGGGCGTCCCTCGGGATTGACTTCTTCGGAATCTTCCCGTCCAGCTCTCGACGGGTGCGGTCAGCCTCCTCCGCTCGGATGTACTTGTGGGCACGGAGGAGGAGCTCGGAATACGTCCTGGGCGGCTTCTTGTCCAGGGAATAGGTCAGGCGGGACATCTTGAGCCCGCGCTTCAAAGCCAGCATAGCGACGGGCTCGTCCAAGCTGTAGATCTCCAGGGCTGCGGTCTTAAACCGGGCGATGTAGTCTCGGAGCAGCTCCTGGTCCTGCTGGCGGATGGAGAAGAGACTGTCTACCTCCCTTGGCACCTTTCGACAAGCATCGAAATGCGCCACAAACTTTCCTTCCAACTGCTGGAAGGAGCAAATGGATCCGGGTTCGAGACGGGCGAACCAGACTCGAGCGGCCTTCCGAAGGGTTGCTGGGAAGGCGATGCATAGAAGGGCGTCGGTGGTGCCCTGGACCCTCATGAGAGCTTTATAACTCTCCAAGTGGTCCAGGGGGTCGGTGGTTCCGTCGTAGGGGTCCACCTGCGGCATGCGGAACCGTTTCGGGATCGGTTCCGCCTGGATTTCTTCGGAGAAAGGGGGGCGGGAGTCGTAGCCCGCCGGGTCGGCTGACGAGTTCTGCAGGTCGGCGAACTGTCGGGCAAACTCCGCCAACTTGCGCTCGTGCTCTTCTAGGCACCTCTCGGCCTGGCGCCTGATGGCTTCATCGGTGGAGTCTTCCACCGAGACTGCAGGTGAAGGGGGCGCCGATCGGTCTCGGCGCGAGGTCTGGCCCCGGCGTCGCTTGCTGCGATGCGCCGTTTCGGCCCCATCGGCCGGGGATCGACTCTCGTGATCCTCCGAGCCGGAATAGTTTCTCTTCGGGGGAGCTTGGCGGCTCCCTCGGGGGTTGGAGATGGCTTATGGATGGGACGGCCTGCCCTGGATTGAGCGCAGGCTCCCATGCTGTCCCACGACTCGGGCCGCGGGAGTCCCTGGCTGCGGCTGAGTGGCCAGGGATCGTTGCTGATGCTGAAGCTGTTAGACCGCTGAGGTCAAGGTCTGCAGCTGCTGGACGATGGCCGCAAGGGATCCGTCCGCTGGGATAGGCTGCTGCGGAAGAGGAGGGGGAGCCGAAAGCTCCCGTTCGGGGGTGTGGCCCCCTGGAGGGGAGTGGGCCTCTCCCACATGGCTGGTGGATGCCTCACGACCACGAGTGACCACCATTGCTAGAGAGCGTGACACCTGCAAAAAGCTAGTTCCCACTGGGGGTTAGTGTCCTGCCCCCCCTACCTGGCGCGCCAATCTGTTGCCGTTCTCGTCGCTGCGCCCGTGCCGTGGATCAGCCGATCCTTCCTGACCGCCTGGCAAGGGAGCCTCCCTTCCTGCGGAGAACCTGCAACAAAGGGGTTAGAGGACCCTGGCCGGGGATTCTGGCGAGGGGGCTCCGACGGTCAAGTCAGTAGACGACGAGAAGGAACAGACTCTCCCCTCCTGGCCCTCGAAAGGGTCCCAGATTTGGAGAGTTAACTGGTGAAGGGAACGCGCCGGGGACCGGAACCTCGGCTGGGCCTGCTTGCCGAGCTCACATCCAGTATTCCCCTCTCGGGATCTCTGGTTTCTCTCTTGGAGCGAGGCCTTGTGCCGGTCTTTCCTCCTTGTCCCCAAGCTAGTTGGCTTACCTTGCAGTCTCCGGATTCTTCCCTCTTTATCTCCCTCAGTCGTGCGCTTGTCCTTTTCCCCCTCGAAAACTCCTCTCCCCTGTCTTCCTTTCTTTTCCCTTTTTGGTGAAGGAGGCCAGGCGGCTTTCCAACCTCGTCCGCCGGGCCCAGCAGGGAGAAGGCAAGGACAGAAGAGAAAAGGAGGGAGGGCGGCACTGGCAGAGCGGCCAGTCGTCAGGCCTCGAGCTTCGTGAGAGTGCTCTTTTCCCCGAGCGTGGGCGCCATCCGTTTACGGGGCCTGTTCCGTCAGGATCGGGTCTCTCGACTGTGGGACCTGTCGGGCCAATGTAAGTGACATTCCGCGTGCCGCCGCCCTCCGTACGGGACACCGTCTGGGGTCGGTACGGCCCGAGGGATGGCCTCGGGACCTGTCGCTTTCCCCGGGGGCCTCTCCGTACGAGCGGTCTGACCTCGGCTGAGTTGGACCTGTCTCCGGGGGCCAACTGGCGAGAGGCGAGGGATCGGCCAACCTCGGCTTAGGTGGACCCCTCCTGGGTGGACACCTGGCGAGGCGGCAGGAGGTCGCCTGGCTTCGGCCGAGGTGGACCCATCTCCGGGTGGCCACCTGGCGCAAGGCGTTGGGTCAGCCAACCTCGGCCTAGGTGGACCCCTCCTGGGTGGACACCTGGCGAGGTGCAGAAGATCGCCTGGCTTCGGCCGAGGTGGACCCATCTCCGGGTGGCCACCTGGCGCAAGGCGAAAGGTCAGCCGACCTCGGCCGACCTTACTCGGGTCGGGCTCCTCCGGGCCCGGGCGCAGATGAGTCGGTGGAGGAACTCCGCGCCGAGCTCGACCTCGGCGGGAGCGGTTTGCTTCAGATAATCGTCGGGCGGTGCGGTCTTGCCGAACCCAGCTTTGAGGACGTGGCACTGATTCTAGCAGGGAAACTCACACGTGGCTCGCTCGCATTCGGCGATACCTGAGCCTGGCCACGTCACTGTCACGGCTGTAACAACGGGGAAAGGCGAAAATCTGGTGCGATGATGGCCGTGGTTGCCGGCGCTTCGTGGGATGGCCCCGTGGGCCAATGTGGGGGTGCCACATGGCCACATCCGAGGAGTAGTTAATGTTGGCAGAGAATTTAGAGCGGCTGGGATGCCTTTTTCATCGATGGGCAGCACGTGGTGCGGATCCGTTGGCGAGGGGGTCATAACAGCGCGGATTTGACGGGCCCTTTCGAAGTGAAAAGAAAAATTTTTACTCAAAACTCCCATTCTTTCAAATCCTTCATGCTTGTTGTAGTATCCGGACCCTCCTTCTCTGTGATCCGCTTCCGTTCTTCTCTTTTCCGGGGAACCAGATTGGCCCTGTCCTTCTTCCTCCTTTTCCTTTGGGGTGGGCTTCTTCTTCTGAGTCTAGTCTTCCTCTCTTCTTAGGTTATCTTTGCAAGATGTCCTATCCCGATCCTTCTGTTCAAGGGGTAGTGCTTTCCTCCTCCAACGAGGAGTTAAAGGGGGCACAGTTTAGGATTAGCAGGAGTCTGGCCCTTCCCGTCCACCCCGTGTCCATTAGAGAGCCGGGGGCTGTTTCTTCTCATACTACATGTCTTCCTCTCATACTCGAACCAGCTTCTGAATCTATCCGGTCAATAGGTCCGGGCTGGGTCACCTCGACGATTTCTGCCACGGAGTTGGGGGCCATCCGGGATGCCTATGGCATCCCACCTTCTGTTTGGCTCATGATCCCCCGCCCCAGGGAGCGGGTCACTTCCAGTGTTCCAGGCCGTCTCGCCTTTTATGAGGAGACCTTCTCCGGTGGTCTCCGATTTCCCTTTCACCCCTTCTTCTTATCTGTCTTGAATAACTATGGTTTAGTTCCTATACAGTTGGTGCCGAACGCCATCAAGGTCATCTTCTCCTTTATTGTACTTTGCCATGTCCATGGGTTCGTCACCCGGTTTTCCTTGTTTAGGGCATTTTTCATCCTGAAATGCCACCCGACTGAGGACGGGTGGTGGTCCTTGTCCTCTCGCCCTAAGGGCATCAAATTTGAGCTCCCCTCTTCCATCAAGGGATGGAAGAGCAGATTTTTCTTCGCGGCCATCGAGGGGGTCGACTGGGCCTGGAGCGAGCCGGATCAGTCCCCCAATCGGATCTCCGCGATTGACGCAACTGATCAAGACGATTATGAGCAGCTTCGCACAGCCCAGATCCCCTCTCTGGAGGTCCTGCTGTCGGAGCAGAACCTTCTTGACACCAAGGTTGACTCATCGATGGAGCCGGGTGAGTCCAATTCTTTCCCCCATGCATGTTTTTTCTTTTTCTTCATCTTAGGCTAACCTTCTTGGCTCCTGTGTGCAGGGATGATCCTCTCAGAGGGCGACCCATTGCCAATCTCCAAGAAGAGGCCACCCACGGGGATAGCCGCTGAGCCTCTCCCGAGGCGGGGCCCCGGATTGAGGGCGCACCGGTGTCTGCCCCCGCCGTGCCAATCGCCTCGAGGAGGAAGGAGGTCGAGGGGGCTCCCGCGCCATCCACGATGCCAGGACAGAGCTAGCAGGTGGTTCGAGGAACCAAAGGATGGGTGAGGCCACGGGCCGAAGTCCCTATTGTGGAGCCTGAGGCGACCGTCCGGGCTGGTTCCGCTGCCGCTGCATTGCCATCCCGTTCTCCGGGTTCGAAGATGATGGAGGCCGAGGGGGGAGAGGACCATACTAGGGCTCCTCCTGCGACGAGGGCTCCGAGCGTGATGGTGCCGGGTCCCCGACCGATTCTTGGGAGTCCCACCACCGGAGGGATGGGCGCACCTGCTCCCCGAGAGAGAAGGAGAGACGAGGCGAGGCACCGCCTTCCGTTCAAGCTGGGGCCAGAGAGCTCCTTGGCTGACAATCGTGCCCTGGCCGCTCGCATGATGGATTTCTCCATCCAACCATGCGATCAGAAGGAGATGGCTGGGCTGCGGCTGGGGGATGTGATCGATAGCATCTTCCCCCAGCTCTACACGGTAAGCAACTTCATCCTTCTTCTTCTTTCTTTTTCTTTTTCTTTTTTTTTTTTTTACCTTTTCATATGGTGCAGATCGGCGTCGAGGTCCTTTTCGTCAGGAGCAGCTACCGAAATTGGGAGCGAGCCGAGCAGCAATAGGCGGTCAGATCGAGTCGCTGAAGGCCGACCTGAAGGGGAGGGCCGACTCCGAAGGGGTGCTTGACCAATGAGTCAAGGACCTCGAGAGGCAGCTCACCGACTCTGAGGGGCGAGCAAAGGAGCTCCAGGAGAACCTCGATCATGAGCAGGGGTGGTCGAGGAAGAAGGCCAAGGAGCTTGCCGATGCCGAGCAGCGGTTGGGCATGGTTAACATCGAGGCGGCTCGGTAGAAGGGAATCGCCCAGTCCCTCCAAGCCCGGCTGGCGACGGAGAAAGAGAAGTCGGCCATGACCCAGAGGGCAGCTAAGGAGGCAGCCAGGTCAATCGTGGATGCCAGGCATGAGGTGGCCGCGGTGAGGAAGGAAGCCGAGGAGGCGGTTGCAAGGTACAGGGCCTCGGAGGAGTTTCTTGCCGAGATCCAACAAACGGCGTCAGACTTCTTCTTTAAGGGCTTCATGTACCTGCACCGCCTGGTTGAGGGATTCGTCTTGGCCGAGGGCCGTAGCAGCCTCGACTATCCCAGCACTTCGGACCAGGAGGCGGGCATTAAGGAGGCCATTGCTCCTGAGCCTTCTATGCCAGCCGAGGTCGGGGCAGTTCCACCTGAACCTGGAGCCACGTAGCCGGAAGTCCCTGCTAATGGAGACTCCCAGCCTGGCGATCTAGCTGGGGAGTAGTTATTTTTTGCTTCCTTTGTATCTTGTTTCTCTTCTGTACTTGGCAGGGCCACCCAGCATGTCGGGGGCCCACAGGATGCTTGTAATTGATACTTAATCAATAAAGCATAAACTTTCTTGCAACTAGTTTCTTTGTCTGCCTCTTCCTTTCTTTCTCTCTTTATTTCACTCCCCTTCTTCTTTTTCTTTCTTTTTTTTTTGATGAATGGGGAGATCTAAGAGGAGGGCCTCACCTTGCATGGGGTTGAGTTATTAGACTTCAACGTCGGCAAGTTGGGTGCAAGTTGATGGCACTTGAGAGCTGCTGGGCTCGAAAGTGTTGCTGATCGAGAGCCGTGTGGCTCGAAGTTCCCTTGGTCGGAGATCTGAGCTCCGGTCTTGGGCTGGCATCTTGGAGCTGGGCTCAGGGACGTGGATGACTGAGAGCTGCATGGCTCGAAGGTCCCTTGGCCAGAGATCTGAGCTTCGGTCTTGGACAGGCATCCTAGAGCTAGGCTCGGGGACATGGATGACTGAGAGCTGCATGGCTCGAAGGTCCCTTGGCTGGTGATCTGAGCTCCGGTCTTGCGCAGGCATCCTGGAGCTGGGCTCGGGGACGTGGATGACTGAGAGCTACGTGGTTCGAATGTCCCTTGACCGGAGATCTGAGCTCCAATCTTGGGCTGGCATCTTGGAGCTGGGCTCGGGGACGTGGATGACTGAGAGCTGTGTGGCTCGAATATCCCTTGGCCGGAGATCTCAGCTCCGGTCTTGGGCTGGCATCCTGGAGCTGGGCCCAGGGACGTGGATGACTGAGAGCTGCATGGCTCGAAGGTCCCTTGGCCAGAGATCTGAGCTCCGATCTTGGGCTGGCATCCTGGAGCTAGGCTCGGAGACGTGGATGACTGAGAAGTGGTAGCTTGCTTCCCTCTCGTTCTCTCTTTCCTTCCCCTCTCTTTTTTGATGATCGGGGATATTAGAGAAGAGGGTTCTTGCCGTGTTTTCCTCTTGTTCTCTTTCTTTCCTTCCCCTCTCTTCTCTCTTTTTTTTTTTGATGAGCGGGGAGATCAGAGAAGAGGGTTCTTGCCGTGTTTCCCTCTCGTTCTCTTTCTTTCCTTCCCCTCTCTTTTTTTTTTTATTTTGAGTGGGGAGATCAGAGAAGAGGGTCACAGGATTTGATTGCCTTGGAGCTAGGCTCGAGGCCTTCCTGGCCGAAGAGCTAGGCTCCAGTCCAGGGATTGCTTGAGGGCTTCGCTCAGGTCTTTGGCACCTTGGAGCTAGGCTCGAGGCGTTGATGGAAGCTGCATGGCTCCAAGATCCCTTGGCATCTCAGAGCTGGGCTCGGAGATGCTTGAGATTGAGAGCGACTTGGCTCGAAGTTCCCTTGACATCCTGGAGCTAGGCTTGGGGATGCTTGAGATTGGGAGCTGCATGGCTCGATGATCCCTTGGCCAGAGGTCTGAGCTCCGATCTTGGGTCGGCGTCCTGGAGCTGGGCTAGGGACGTTGTTGGTTGAGAGCGACATGGCTCGAAGTTTCCTTGGCATCCTGGAGCTAGGCTCGGGGACGCTTGAGATTGGGAGTTGCATGGCTCGATGATCCCTTGGCCAAAGGTCTGAGCTCCGGTCTTGGGTCGGCATCCTAGAGCTGGGCTCGGGGACGTTGTTAGTTAAGAGTAGCATGGCTTGAAGTTCCCTTGGCATCCTGGAGCTAGGCTCGGGGATGCTTGAGATTAGGAGCTGCATGGCTCGCTGATCCCTTGGCCAGGAGTCTGAGCTCCGGTCTTGGGTCGGCGTCCTGGAGCTGGGCTCGGGGATGTTGTTGGTTGAGAGTGGCATGGCTCGAAATTCCCTTGGCATCCTAGAGCTAGGCTGGGAGACATGGGCGGAATTCTCCTGCAAGACAGATAAACACTTGCGCAAGGAAAAAACCATTGTCATTATTATTGCTGGAAAATCTTACATTATTGATAGTATTTCTGCAAGTTGCAGGCATTCCACGTTCTGAGAAACCTGACACCGTCGAGATCTTCAAGGTAATAGGCCCATTTTGAGAGGGCTTCAGCTACTTTGTAAGGGCCTTCCCAGTTCGGTGAAAGCTTGCCACACTCTTTGGGCTGAGACACCTCTGCCCACCGTAGCACCAAGTCTCCGGGCTAGAAAGTTTTTGGCCTGACACGGGCGTTGTAGTACCGTGCTACTCGTTGTCGGTAGGCCGCCATCCGTAGGTGTGCTTTGTCCCTTGCCTCTTCAAGAAGGTCCAGGTTAAGCAGGAGGTGCATCGAGTTCCGTGCTTCATCGTACTGCTACACCCGCAAAGTGGGCACACTGAGCTCGACTAGGATGACCGCTTCGGTGCCGAAAACAAGGCTGAAGGGCATCTCGTTGGTCGCCATCCTGGGCATTGTGTGGTAGGCCCACAAGATGCTCGGGAGTTCTTCTGTCCATCTACCCTTAGCCTGGTCCAGCTTGGTCCCGAGTCCTTGGAGGATGGTCCAGTTGGTCACCTCGGCTTCTCCATTTGTTTGAGGGTGAGCCAATGAGGTGAACCAGTGTTGGATGCCGTGCTCGACACAGAATCCTTCAAACTCATGATTGTCGAACTATCGTCCGTTGTCGATGATGATGCAGCGGGAGAGCTCGAAGCGGCAAATGATCGACTTCTAGAAGAACTGGCAGACATTGGCTTCCGTGATCCGAGCTAGCGGCTCTGCTTCGACCCACTTAGTGAAGTAGTCGATCACCACCAGCAGGAACTTTCGCTGCCCTGGTGCTGGGGGAAATGGTCCCAAGATGTCCATTCCCCACTGGGCAAAGGGCCAAGGGGCTGAGAGTTGGGAGATCGGCGCCGCCGGCTAACGCTGTATGTTGGCGTGGTGCTGGCATTTGATGCACCTTTTAACAAAGTCGGCAGTGTCCTCCCTCATGGTCTCCCAAAAGTACCCCTGGCGGAGAGCTTTGTAAGCCAGTGTTCTCCCTCTCACGTGGTTTCCGTAGAGGCCTTCATGTATCTCTTGGAGTATAAAGGTTGCCTCGGCGGGCCTGAGGCATCTCAGGAGTGGGTAGGAGTAGGATCGGCGGTAGAGCTGGCCCTCCATCAGAACGAACCGGGAGGCCTTCTTCTTGACGAGGGCAGCTTCTGCACGGTCTTCGGGCAAGGAGCCATCAGTGATATACCGGACGTACTTGTCCATCCAGCTCAGCTCGGGGGTGACTTGATGTACCCCTGCCGAGCTTTCGTAGCTGGATTTTCGAGGTACTCGATGTAGGCGCATCCTAGAGATGAGTCCGGCAAGGTCGTGAGCCTAGACAATGCATCCGCGCACGCATTCTTCTCTCAAGGGATATGGAAGATGCTGAAGCATCAGAGGCCTGCCGTGCTTACATGGACCTGCTCCAGGTACTTCATCATCTGGGCATCCCTCATTTCATATTCTCCGAAGACTTGTTCGGCGACCAGTTGAGAGTCGGTGAAGACTTTCAAGTCCTGCACACCCAGCTCACGGGAGACTCTTAGGCTCGCGAGGAGTGCCTCGTACTCCGCCTGGTTATTGGTTGCGACGAACTTGAAGCGGAGGGTGCATTCTGCCACAACCCCATCGCTGTTAGTTAGGATGAGGCCTGCTCCGCTCCCGCTGGAATTGGATGCTCCATCTATGTGGAGGATCCAGGGCTTTTCTCCTGGCCTGGGCTCCGTTGCTGTCAGCTTTGGCTCCTCGATGAACCCGGTGCACTCGACCATGAAGTCGGCTATGACTTGGGCCTTTTGTGAAGACCTCGGTCGGTATGCTATGTCGAATTCGCTGAGCAGCAGGGACCACTTAGCCAACCTCCCAGAGATCTCAAGTCGGCTGAGTACGGTCCTCAGCGGCTAGTCCATCATGACCAATATTGGGTGTGCTTGGAAATAGGGCCTGAGATGCTTAGCAGACATTATTAGTACAAAAATGAGTTTCTTGGAGCGAGTATACCTGATCTCCGCATTGCAGAGGATTTTGCTGGTGTAGTACACTAGCTTCTGAGACTTGTCCTCATCTGTGTGGACGAGGACCGAGCTGACAGCTCCCGGCATAACCGCCAGGTACAGCAAAAGCTCCTCTCACTCCTCCGGCCTGGAGAGCAACCGGGGGGAGGCGAGGAAGTTCTTCAGCTCCTCGAAGGCTATCCTGCACTCCTCAGTCCAGGTGAAGTCATGCATCTTGGCAGTGCCTTGAAAAATGGCAGGCAACGATCAGCCGACCTGGAGATGAATCTGTTGAGGGTGGCGACACGTCCCGTCAGGTGCTGGACCTGCTTCTTGGAGGTCGGGTGTTCCATGTCGATGATGGCTTGCACCTTCTCCAGGTTTGCTTCAATGCCCCTCTGGGTGACTAGGAAGCCGAGAAATTTTCCTGCCGCCACCCCAAAGGCACACTTCGCCAGGTTCAGCATCATCTGATGTTGCCATGGGTTGTGGAAGGATTCGGCGAGGTCAGCTACATGGCTCGAACCCGGCCTGCTCATGATGAGCATGTCATCCACATATACTTGCATGTTACGGCCGATTTGGTCCTTGAAGACCTTACTGACCAAGTGCTGATAGGTGGCTCCTGCGTTCTTCAAACCAAAAGGCATCATCTTGTAGCAGTATATTTTTTTGTCGGTGATGAAGGTGGTGTGCTCCTCGTCTTCTGGATGCATGTAGATTTGATTGTACCCAGAGTATGCATCCATGAAGGAGAGCAGTCGGTGGCCAGAGGTGGCATCCACCAGATGGTTGATCTTCGGGAGAGGAAAGCTGTCCTTCAGGCAAGCTTTATTGAGGTCGGTGTAGTCAACATAGATCCTCCATTTGCTATTATTCTTCCTGACCATGACTACATTTGCCACCTAGCTCGGGTATTGGACCTCTCGAACGAAACCGGCAGCCAGGAGTTTATCAACTTCCTCCTTAATAGTTGCTTGTCTCTCCAGGGCAAAACTTCTCTTCTTCTACCAAACTTGTTTGTGCTTTGGGTCAACACTCAATCTATGAGTAATGATGTCAGGAGGGATACCTGGCATGTCCGCCGCCGTCCAGGTGAACACATATGCATTCGCCCGCAGGAATCCCAGCAGTTGGACCCTCTCCTCCTCGGGTAGCTGGGCTCTGATCTGTACCATCTTCGTGGGGTCATCTCCGAGCGGGTAGGAAAGTAGGCGCTCGACCGGGCCTCCCCTGGGGTCTTGGGCCCTTTGATCGAGGTCATCCACACTGGGGTCATCTTGGGGGACCTTGGCCTTAGGAAGGGTTTGGAAACAATGTTGCACCGGCTGGGGTGCTCCCCTCATCTTCCCAACACCATAGGGAGTTGGGAACTGTACAAGTAGCCTCTTGGTGGAGACAACGACGTCGAGCAGGTTGAGCCCGGGCTGACCCAATATCACGTTGTAGGTGGAAGGGAGCCTTACAACCATAAAAGTCACCATGACGGTGCTCTGCCAAGGTGGGGTTCTGACAGTGACCGGGACAGTAATTTCTCCTTCTACCCTTACAAAATCGCCCGTGAAACCAACAAGGGGTGTGTGCACGGGCCTAAGCTGATCGGGGAATAGATTCATCCTGGAGAAGGCATCATAAAAAAGCACGTCTATGGAGCTTCCACTACCAACCATGATGCGCTTTACAGGGTGCTTCACGATCGTCATCTCGATGACCACGGCATCATTATTTATATTTTTTTTTCTGTTTTCCCCTTCCCTCATAAAGGGAGTACGTTCTTAGAGTCCCCCGCCCCCCGGGTCCTCTTGGATGCATGCGCAGGTCCCAAGGTGACCATGCCCACCGACTTCTCGATGGGACGATTGTCGATGGTTGGAGCTGGCGGAAGAGCGATGAGTGCCTGGGACTCCACTTGAGGTCTGCCCCCCATGAACCTTTTGAGGTAGCCCCTCTTGATGAGTTCCTCAATCTTCCACTTGAGGTTGCGGCATTCCTCGGTGTCGTGGTCGTGGTCGCGATGAAAGCGATAGTACTTTATTTCATCGTGGCCGGTGGAGGTCCTCAACGGAGGCGGGCATCTCAGGTAGTCCTCGCCTTCGATCTCCATGATGATTTTTATCCTCGGGGCGAGGAGAGGGGTGTAACCCTCCTCGGGAATGGGGGTGCCTCTCAGTCTCAGTCGGTCCCTCCAGGAGCTCGAAGCCTGGGGTGCTAGCTTCTGGGTCCCGGATGCCTCGACGGGGGCTAGCTTCTTCAGGGGTCCTCCATCGAGCTCCCGCCTCGCACGATCCGCCTTCTCGGCATGGATGTACTTTTGGGCCCGAAGAAGGAGCTCGGAGTAGGTCTTGGGGGCTTCTTATCCAGCGAGTAGGTCAGGCGAGAGGTCTTGAGTCCTCGCTTCAGTGCCAGCATGGTGACTGGCTCTTCAAGATTGTAGATCTCCAACGCGGCGGCCTTGAAGCGGGCCACGTAGTCTCGCAGGGACTCATGGTCCTGCTGCCTGATGGAGAAGAGGCTGTCTGCCTCTCGTGGCAACTTCCTGCAAGCGTCGAAGTGAGCCACGAACTTCTGCCCTAGCTGAGCGAAGGAGCTGATGCTCTCTGGCTCCAAACGGGTAAACCACACCCAGGCTGCCTTTCAGAGAGTAGCAGGAAAAGCGATGCAGAGGAGAGTGTTGGTGGCCCCCTGGACCCTCATGAGGGTCCGGTAGCTTTCCAGGTGGTCCAGGGGGTCGGTGGTCCCATCGTAAGGATCCACTTGCGGCATCCAGAACTAGTGTAGGATCGGCTCCGCTTGGATTTCTTGGGAGAATGGTGGACGGGTGTCATAGCCTACTGGCTCACTAGCGGAGCCCTGCATGTTGGCAAACCGGTGGGCAAACTCTGCCAGCTTGTGTTCATGTTCCTCCAGGCGCCTTTCCACCGCGTGCCTGACGGCTTCATCAGTAGACCCCTCGGCTGAAGGAGACGAAGAATGTGACATAGATGCGTGTCATCCATGATGGGGGGGTCTTGCTTCTCCTACCTCGGTGGGCTCTGGGCGCCTCCCGCCCGAGGTTCGGCGAGCGGCTCTCACTGTTGACAGAGCCAACTCGTTGTCTCTTCGCCGGAGCTTGATGGTTGCCCCGGTTATCGGTGGTAGCCCGTGGTTGCGACGGTCTCCCTTGGAAGGAGCGCAGGCTGTTGCGGGGAGCTGCAGCATGGGCCGCCGGAGTCCCTAGTTGCTGGTGGGTAGCCACGGACCGGTGCTGGTGTTGAAGCTAGCGCACTGCCGTGGCAAGGACTTGTATTTGCTGGGCGAGTGCAGCCAGCTGGGCTTCCGGTGGAGGTGGCTGGACCGGACTGGGTGGCTCCGCTTCTTGGCGGTGTGGGTTCCCCCAGGAGGGGGAGTCCCCCGCATGGCTGGTGGAAGCCTCCCTTTCCCTTGTCGTCACCATCCACCCGCCTGGCTTGTCTGTGAAGAGATGGAGGGCTCGACTTGGATCAAAGATCATTCACAATGTTGCTGTCCCCCCTACCTGGCATGCCAATCTGTTGCCACCAAGATCGCCGTGGCCCGTAGCTGCTGCCGGTGTCGGAGTGCGCTCCCTTCGCTGCCTGGCGGTCCTTAGCTCCTGGACCTGCAAAACAGGGGTTAGTGACACGGGCCGGGATTTCTGGTGGGGGCACTCCGATGGTCAAGTCAATGACGAGCCAGGAGAACGGATCCTCTTGGTCGGGTCCCTCTTGATGGACTCCGCACTAGGAGGAGTAAAAGATGTGTGCGAAGGCGAAAACGTAGCAGGGGGAGAATGATAGCGGGGACATTGGGGTTCCTTGTTCCTCCGCCTCTCCTTGTTTTCCTCGTTTTCCTTCAACTATGGTGGTGGTGGTGGCGCTTCGCCCTCTTGGTCGAGCTTGCGCTTGTGTTGGTGGTCGATTATTATTACCTCCCCCCTATCGGGGGTGCCGATCGTTCTTTGTAGTTGAAAATTGGCCGTTAGGCGCTTGCCTCGGGATCTTCGCTGGGCTGGCAGGTGCGTGCAGCAGGATTCCAAGCCATGGATGAGACGTCTTTCATGATAGGTGGTAGGGAAAGCTTCCATTCATTCTGACATCCTCTCCAGTCACCCCATTCCGAGAAGCTTGGCAGAGCCTTGATCCGAGGGTCGCCATCCTAGGGGTTCATGCTTTTTGGCTGGCCCATCCCCCTGGAAGTACGGGTGGATAGGTAGTTATGGCGATATGGGGGGCGCCGTTCCGTAGTCCTCGGGCGGCTTGCCGGTGTCCCGGGATGGCAGGGCTCACTCCAGCCTGGATGCTCCGAGCTCATGTGGTCACCTTGATGGAGGAGGGAAGAGTGCGGGCCCAGTCCAGAGGGTGCGCGCTCGGAGAGGCTCCACGTGGCGGGTGAGCACTGAGCTCGACTCCGACCATAGGGCTCAAACCTTCGAGGGTCTCGCTCTCGAGGGTAGAGGGCGGCTCCGGCCTAGGCATCCCGAGCTCGCGGGTCTGACCTGGTGGAGGACGGAGCTTGGCTCGCCATCTTGGGGGAGCTCAGCTCAGCTCGGTAGAGCGAACTGGGCTGAGGTGTTGCCTGGGCGTCTGACGCGGCGGTCTCCTTTAACGTGGCACCTGTCAGCTACCCACGTCAGCGGTCTCGCCACATCAACAATCATGGAGTTCTTTTTGGTATCCAAGCTTTCTTGGGTCCTTGTAGGTTAGTTGGATTGGTTCCTTTGGAAACCCAAATCTTTCTAATTTTTTTTTTATTCTTTTTTTTTTATTACATTGAAATGACTTATGACCAACCCCATTGCAAGAATAACAAATAATTCTAGATTTTTGAAAAGGTACAAATGTAGAAGTTCTATATATAGAAGTGGAAACATTTGATTCAAAAGAATTTTGATTTGAAAACTTAGGTACATGAGTTTTTGAAGGTGTAAATCTAGTAGCTAAAATTTTATTTGCATGCAAAGGATTATAACCAATTCCAGCCTTGCTACCTGAATCTTTTTGATCTTTTAGAATCAATTCTAGTTTGTTTGAACTCAATGTTAGCTTTACAACTAAAGGTTTAAGTTTTTCAACTTCTTTTTGCAAGCCAACATTTTCTTCATATAAATCTTTATTTTTCTCAAGAAAAATATTCTTTTCTATTTCCAAAGCTGTATGTTTTTTAGAAAATCCACTCAATTCTTTTCTGAAATCTTTTCTTTTTCTTTCATCAAAATATCATTGCTATTTTTCAAAGACATTATTTTCAAAACCGGCCTTTTTGTACTCATTTAATAATTCGTGGAATGCAGTATTTAATTCCTCGAATGTAAATTCATCATGAGATTTAGGGGACATTACCTCATCTTCAAGATCCATTAGACATATGTTCGCTATTTTTGTGGTCTCTTCTTCTTCATTTGAAGTTGATGCTTCGCTGTCGCTTCAAGTTGCAACCATTGCTTTCTTCTTCTTATTTTTATAAGTTTTCTTCAAGTTTGGACAATCTAATCTGAAATGCCCTGGTTTCTTGCATTCGTAGCAAATGGACTGTTGCTCTTTATCTTTATCTTTTTTCAATTCCTTTTCCTTGTTGTATTCTCCTTTCCTATGAAACTTTTTCCAGTATCTTCCCTTTTTCTTGCCCATAAATTTCTTGAATCTCCTCACTACAAGTGCAATATCATCATCTGCTAGTTCATCTTCGAAGGAGGGGCTTTCTTCATCAATTTTCTCTTCTTGTTTCTTCAACTCTGTAATAGCTTTAAAGGTAATTGACTTCTTTTTCTTGATGTCATTTTCATTTCTATGCTGCATAATGAGCTCATGTGTGATCAGGGATCCCAATAGCTCATCCAGGGGTAATGTGTTGAGGTTCTTGGCCTCTTGAATTGCAGTCACTTTCAGGTCCCATTTGTTTGGAAGTGATCTCAAAATCTTTTGCACGAGATCTGCATTAGAATAAGTCCTGCCAAGACTCTTCAAACCATTAATAATATCTGTTGGCTCCACCCAGTGATTTTGATGAATAACAAAACATTGAGTACATATTGTATTCTAATGAGGATTTCAAGTTGTGGGTTTTCAGGAAGAAAGCATCTCAAAATTTCAAAAACTTATGGTGTATGGCACGTAATGGCAGGGAGCAATTCTCACATATCTGGGCATCCTCTTCATTGAAAAAGGGCATATAATTGTTTAACTATTATATGTTTATGTATTCATGAATTTTATTTTTGTTTTCGAGGCATTTACACTTGAATCTGAATGTTTTCAGTCTCAAGTGTCGACACCTGGACAGTCAAGTGTCGACACTTCAGCATTTGGCACGGACAAAAATCTTTGGCACGCCAAGTGTCGACATCTATATTCAAGTGTCGACACCAAGTGTCGACACTTAGGTTCCAAGTGTCGACTCAAGGCTTGAGATTTTTGAAAATACAGAATTTTATGGTTTTGAGGATTTTTGTGTCAAGTGTCGACATCTGTGCATCAAGTGTCGACACTTGAATGTTCAAGTGTCGACATCCAGAAATCAAGTGTCGACACCTGACAGCCAAGTGTCGACACCTGACAGCCAAGTGTCGACACTTGCAGCCTGACAGCTCTAACGGATCTATTTTTCTGGCTTGCAGAACTTGGTTTTCCAGCTCCAAACAGCTATTTCCAATGCACCAACGGTCACAAACCATTTTTAGAAGGTTTTTGGTGTATTTAAGCTCCACCAACCTCATTTTAAAAAAGAAAAAAGCAAGAGAGAAGTGAAGAGAAGTCTATTCAAGAGTATTCAAGTCCACTCAAAAACCATAAAGCCAATATTCTCTCCAAACTTCAAATCAAAAAGTCTCTTCTAGCTTGATTCCACTGAAAAGCCTACAAGCTCATCCTTACTTCATTCCAAAAAGAGGCACCTTGAAGAAGAGTGAAGACAAAGCATCCTTTTGAGCTTCGGAGATTCTAATCTATTCTTGAAGAGAGTTTGTTGTAGCTTTTAGATTTCATATCTGTTTTATTATGATTTGACCTTGCTTTCAATGATATCTTGAAAGAAGGTTATTGTGGTTTGTTGGTGAGCCAAAGGGACAAAACCAACTAGGGTTAACTTGTGAGCCCGAAGACAAAACACGTATTTAGGTTTGTTGGTAAACCTATGTGACAAAACCAACTTAGGTTTTGACTTGTGAGCCTTGTGAAAAAAAGTCGACTGTAATCTGATGTGGATTATAGTGAAATTCCCAAGGGTGGCTTGGGGAGTGGATGTAGGTGCTAGGTTTGCACCGAACCACTATAAACTTTGTGTTTGTGTATGATTGCTCTTTTCCTCTCGTACTCTTTAATTATTGCTATCATCTTGCATCAAATTTATTATTGCTCACAAGCACCACTGGACCTCCATTTTATTGTGTTAAATTTTTAAAAGATCCAATTCACCCCCCCTCTTGGGCTCCATTTCTGGGCAACAAGTGGTATTAGAGCACCGGTACTCTCTTGTAGGTCCAAGGATCTTGAGTAAAAGATCATGGCAGCCCCAATAGGCATGGGTATTGTAGAAGGTCAAGCTTCAAACCGACCCCCATTTTTAATGGCACAAATTACACATACTGGAAGACACGCATGCGCATATTTATACAAGCTCTTGATTATAATTTATGGAGAACAATTGTAAAAGGTCCTCATCAGCCTACAATGATGATTAATGGCATTCTCACTCCAAAAATGAAAGATGATTGGGATGAGAATGACATTAAGCAATTTGAGCTTAATGCTAAGGCAATGAACCTTTTATTTTGCTCTCTTGATCCTAGTGAGTTTAATAGAATATCAAACTGTCTCTCCGCAAAGGAGATTTGGGATACACTTGAGGTTACCCATGAGGGTACACACCAAGTGAAAACCACTAAGGTTAACATGCTAATTCACACATATGAAATGTTTAAAATGGAACCTACTGAGTCTATCAGTGAGATGTATACTAGGTTCACAAACATTGTGAATGGCATGAGAAGTCTAGGAAAAATAATTTCTAACGGTGAACTTGTGAATAAACTTCTCAGGTCTCTACCAGCTTCATGGGATGCAAAGGTCACTGCAATTGAAAAAGCTAAAGATGTCAACACTCTCCCGCTGGAACAACTGTTGGGTTCCTTGATGACTTATGAACTATCCCTCAAACAAAAGAACGGAGAGGTGGATAAAAAGAAGAAGGCGATCGCGTTCAAATGTACTACTAGAGAGGACTCAAGCGAAGACTCTAAAGAGGATGACGAAGAAGATGAAACGGCTTTGTTAGCAAGGAAATTCAGAAGGTTTATGAGGAAGAAAAAGTTCAACTACAAAAAGAAACCTCTGAAAGGTAGCCGAGTAAGGAAAAAGACAAGGAAAAGGAGAAGGAGCAGCCCACATGTTTTGAGTGTAAGAAACCTGGGCATTTCAAGGTAGACTGCCCCTTGTTAAAGAAAAGCAGAAGAAAGCTGAGAAAGAAAGCCATAATGGCAACCTGGAGTGAAAGTGAAGACTCCAGCTCTGAGGAAGAATAGCAGGAGGTAGCAAACTTTGTCTGATGGCCGATCAAGAAGAGGTATGCTCTGAAACCGAAAATGAATTTACTTTTGATGAGCTTCATGAGATTTTTGATGAACTAGTCATAGAATTTCAAAAATTAAAGTCAAAACATAAAGACTTAAAGAAGCAAAATTTGGATCTAGCTAAAACAAACAACAACCTTTCAAATGAAAATGAATACCTTCTAATACAAAATAAAAATTTAAATGATAACATTATGGCTCTTGAAAAAGAAAAGGATATCTTTGAAAAAAAAAGTGACTTTCAAATAAAAAATTGTCAAGACAAAGCAAAGAAATTTTAATAGAAAACAAAAGATATAAAGAAGAAATTGAAAAATTAAAACCTTTTGTTGAAAAATTTACTTACAATTCTGAAAAATTAAATTTACTATTAAATAACCAAAGAGCAGTATTTGACAAAGCTGGATTAGGATTCAGAACTCATAAGAAACAGAAACTCTTTAAAAATTTCTTTGTGCCTGCATCTTCATCCATTACATGCTATACTTGTGGTATTAAAGGACATAAATCTTATATGTGCAATAAAAGAAAATTAAATAACACTAAGAAAGTTTGGGTTCCAAAAGGAACCAATGCCGCTAACCAAAAAGGACCCAAGATGGCTTGGGTACCTAAAGTCTCCACTTGATCTTTATTGCAGGTATGCCTTGCAACCAATAAGAAAAGAATGTGGTACCTTGATAACGGTTGCTCAAGGCATATGACAGGAGATGTGGAGCATTTCTCATCACTCACATATTAAAATGGTGGCAATGTAACTTTTGGTGATAATGGAAAGGGCAAAATTATCGGTATTGGTAAAATCCATATCACCCCTACCTCTTATATTGATAATTTTTTATATGTTGATGGATTAAAACATAACTTGCTTAGCATTAGTCAATTTTGTGACAAAAATTTTAAAGTTGTTTTTGAATCTTCTTTGTGCATTGTTTCTAGTCTAGATGACAATGGCATTAAGTTCATCGGTCATAGGCATGGCAATATTTATATGGTTGATCTTGATGATCTCCCTATTCAGAAAGGTCAATGTATAGTGGCAATGGAAGCCAAGATCGATGAAACTAGTTGGCTTTGGCATCGTAGACTAGGACATGCAAGCATGCATTTAATTTCAAAACTTAGCAAAAAGAATTTAGTAAAAGATTTGCCTAAACTCAATTTTGAAAAAGATAAGATTTGCAGTGCATGTCAACTTGGAAAATAAACAAAATCTTCTTTCAAACCAAAAAGTAATCTCTACATCTAGACCTTTGGAATTGCTTCATATGGACCTCTTTGGGCCTACTAGAACATCTAGTTTGGGAGGTAAGAAGTTTGGTCTAGTCATTGTAGATGATTTCTCACGTTTTACTTGGGTCATGTTTTTAGCACATAAAGATGAAACATTTTCTAAATTTATTAGATTTCACAAAAGAGTTTTAAATGAAAAAGGTGTTTCAGTAGTATCTTTAAGAAGTGATCATGGAATTGAATTTGAAAATGCCGATTTTAATAAATTCTGTATTGAAAATGGAATTCATCATAATTTTTCTGCACCTTGGACACCTCAACAAAATGGGGTAGTAGAAAGAAAAAATAGAACTCTTGAACAAATGGCACGCACCATGCTTTGTGAAAATGATTTACCTAGATACTTTTGGGCGGAAGCCATAAATACTGCATGCTATATTTTAAATCGAGTTTTAATTCGACCGATTTTAAAGAAAACCCCTTATGAGCTTTGGAAGGGTAGAAAACCTTCAATCCATTATTTTCATGTTTTTGGATGCCATTGTTTCATCTTAAACAATGGTAAAGATAATCTAAGTAAATTTGATGCCAAATCAGATAAGGGAGTCTTTCTAGGCTACTCCACATCTAGTAAGGCATACAGGGTCTTCAACAGAAGGACACTTGTTGTTGAAGAATCCATACATGTGGTATTTGATGAAACTAACCAAAAATCTTCAAGAAAAGAAGATGTACTTTTTGATGAAACAGGTAGCAAGAAAACTGAAGAAATAAACAACAATGAAGGACTTACCAAGGAACAAAACGATGATCAAAACACTGACGGAGATCAAGCACAAGGTGATGAAAATACATCAACTGTTGATCCATTACCAAAAGAATGGAGGTATGCTCATGGACACCCAAAAGAACTAATTATAGGTGATCCATCTAAAGGTGTAAGTACTCGATCATCTCTTAGAAATATTTGTGATTACTTAGCTTTTGTGTCTCAAATTGAATCTAAAACTATTGAGGAAGCTGAATGTGATAGTAATTAGATAAATGCTATGCAAGATGAACTTAATCAATTTAAAAGGAACAATGTTTGGACACTAGTGGATAGGCCTTCAAACACATCAATTATTGGCACAAAATGGGTTTTTCGAAATAAACTTGATGAAAATGGAATAGTAATTAGAAATAAAGCTAGACTAGTTGCCAAAGGATACAATCAGGAGGAAGGGATAGATTTTGATGAAACCTTTGCTCTTGTGGCTAGACTTGAGGCAATTAGGCTATTGTTGGCTTTTTCTTGCTTCATGAATTTTAAACTATATCAAATGGATGTTAAAAGTGCCTTTTTAAATGGATTAATTGAAGAAGAAGTTTATGTTGAACAACCCCCTGGTTTTGAAAATTCTGAATTTCCAAATCTTGTTTATAAACTTCATAAAGCTTTATATGGATTAAAACAAGCTCCAAGAGCTTGGTATGATCGTTTAAGCTCCTTTTTGCTGAAAAATGATTTTACTAGAGGTAATGTAGATAAAACTTTGTTTTTAAAGAAAAAGAATGATGATCTCTTAGTAGTACAAATCTATGTTGATGATATAATATTTGGTGCTACTAATGAATCTCTTTGTCAAGATTTTGCAAGATTAATGCAGGGTGAGTTCGAGATGAGCATGATGGGAGAAATGAATTTCTTCCTCGGACTCCAGATAAGGCAAACCAAAGAGGGGATCTTTATCAACCAAACAAAATACACAAGAGAAATACTCAAGAAGTTTGGGATGGAGAACACTAAGCCGTTAGGTACCCCTATGAGCTCTACATGTAGACTTGACAAGGACGAATCAGGTAAGTCTATAGACCAAAAATTATATCGTGGCATGATTGGTTCATTATTATATCTTACTGCCAGTAGGCCAGATATCATGTTTAGTGTCTGTATGTGTGCTAGATATCAGTCCAATCCTAAAGAGTCTCATCTTTTGGCTATTAAACGCATACTTAGATATCTATCTGGCTCAATTGAAATTGGTTTATGGTACTCTAGAGATTCTTCATTTGATTTAATTGCTTATTCTGATGCTGACTTTGCTGGGTGTGAACTTGATCATAAAAGTACTAGTAGAACCTGTCAGTTTCTTAGAGTAAATTTGATCTCTTGGAGTAGCAAGAAACAGAACTCAGTTGCTTTATCTACGGCGGAAGCCGAATATATAGCAGCTGGGAGCTGTTGTGCTCAAATCCTTTGGATCAAACAACAACTCGAAGATTTTGGCATTTAACTAACTAAGACATCCATAAGATGTGACAATACTAGTGCAATCAACCTATCTAAAAATCCTGTGCAACATTCAAGAAGTAAACACATTGAAATAAGACATCATTTTATAAGAGATCATGTACAAAACTCTAATATAATTCTTGATTTTTTTTGTACTAATGATCAGTTAGCTGATGTGTTTACAAAGCCTTTGAGTGAGGATAGGTTCTGTCTAATTAGAAGAGAATTAGGTGTCATTGATCCATTCTCCTAGAATTCTTTTAGTATCATTTTTACCTAAATCCTAAAGCTCAAAATCTATTGATTAAAAACTCCAAAACTTTGTCAAAATTTTTCCTATTTTTTCTGGATTTTCTCGAATTTTTTTTGGCCAAGTGTCGACACTTGGAAAGTGTCAAGTGTCGACACCTGACCAAGTGTCAACACTTGACATATCTGAAGTGTCGACACTTGCGAATCTGAAACTATTTTTAAACAGACCGAACGATGGTTTTTTGAAATTTTCTTCCCCCCTGATTTCTTGGAACAGTGGTCCCCTCTGTCCAAATCCGTCCTTTCACCCTCAATCCTTCACAAATTAGGTATTTCTCCTTTCTAATTTCATTTTATTTTTCTTTGTTTTTAATTTTGTTGTTTTCGAACCAAACAACCATGTTTTGGGTTTTCCGAATATTTTTCTTGAATCTAACTGGGTTTTTGCATGTTTTAATGGATTTCTAAAACTCCATTTGAGGGAATAATGTTTTAAACTTATTTTTCTCGGATTTCCTCATCTTTTGGCCATTTTCACCCCTTTTCCGCAAAAATCACTGTTTCATTAATTTTGGGCAAAATAAATTGGGTTTTCATCTAAATTAAATTTACTAAATTTATTTATTGACTATTTGGAAAGGTTTTTCGTGATACATTTATGATATTTTTGCCTATTTGCTAAAACCCTAAGTGTTTAGACCCAAATCCCATGTTTTTTTTTTTAGACCTTAGACCTTACAAAAATTATTTTTCCAAAGATTCAAATGTGTTCTACCTAACAAAAGTTTTTCCTACAAATTTTGTTCGAAAGTTTGTCATTTGATCAAAATATATTTTCTACAAATATTATTTTTCAAACATTATTGATTCTGGTTTTCGAAACCTATCTAAACCTTTTTTTCCTAATCTCAACCTATGGCCAGTCCCTTGTTCTAAACCCTTCTTCCTTTTTCCTGGTCAGTTGGCTGTAATGGGTCCTAGGAAGAGACTTGCAGTTAGGGAGAGGCCCAGTCATGGTACTGAGAGGAGATCGAAGGCCAGATTTGATCCTGCACAGCCGAGCAGTACAGCCACACCGAGCTCCCCCCTGCAGAGAGGATGGCAGGGAAGTTTGTAGCTTCAGGGAGGAGAGTTGACTTGCAGTGCTTCGACAGGCACCACTTTGGTATTAGGCAGATACTCACTGATGCAGGACTAGTACCCTTCTGCACCATGTAGGAAAGGTGCTATCCTCACCTAGTGAGGGAGTTCTACGGTGCACTGGACTGTCGACGACTACTGTGGACGACATCTGTCAGGGGTATTCAGATCTCTTTGACTGATGAGCTTCTGAGCCATGTATGGGAGATACCCGGAGAAGAGTCTGTGCTTTTTCAGTGGATGATAGAGAGGCGGCATTTAGGTGCATCCTTGAGAGAGAGGATGTTCACGGTATTTCAGTGGTTACCGCGAACCAGTTATCATTAGAGATGCGCCTGCTGCACCATATTACTGCACGGATCCTACTACCGAAGACTGGCAGATTCGACTTCATCACCGAGAGGGAGTTGATGGTGATGACCAGTCTGATTGAGAGGAGACAGATAGATATACCCACTCTGATGCTGTCACAGATGTATGATGCTGCCACTCAGCGCCGATACTGTTTGCCATACGGCATGGCACTGACCCAACTTTTCAGAGCTTGTGGAGTATTATTGGAGGGGGAGATCCCCAAGGAGATACTGCACACGGATGTGTACGACGAGAGGTCATTGCACCGGATGGGATACAGGATAGTTGGAGGTCGATGGGTTCGCAGAGAGTCTGGCCAGGAGCCATATGAGGAGGACGAGATTCGAGAGGCTGAGGCTGGACCATCTGAGCCAGCAGTTCTTCCTCCAGTAGATGTACCATCGACACAGGCAGAGCACCTGTCTCCTGACACTTCAGCTCCTCCACCACCATCTACAGGACTATCTTTTGAGGAGCATGCCAGAGTACAGTTCTCAGAGATCAGAGGTGAGGTGACTCAGCTGCGTAGCGAGGTCGAGCTTCTACGAGCACATACTACCTCGGAGCATGCTGAGATTCGCAGATCCATGGAGGAGGGATTTACTTGCATTGAGAGTCTGTTGAGATCATTTATACCTCCTGCAGCCCCTGCACTTGCATGATCTGATGTTGATGACGATGATGATGATGATGGCAACGATCACCAGAGCGACCATGCTGATTATGCTGAGGGTGGTGATCAGGATGTTGACAGAGCTACAGAGGTAGTGGGCAGTGACAGCGACAGTGTGGGCGGTGCCGATGCTTATGAGGTGATCAGTCGAGATCCTCCTACTACACTAGCTCCTGCTACTGCCTTGGTTGACTCCACACCGGACCTTATTGCGTCAGCTGATCATCTTTCACCTCCTTCCACTAGATCTTCTAGGGTTGTACCCGCCTTTGGTCCTTCCGGCTGCACTAGGAGTCATAGAGCCTTAGCACCTCCTAGGGCATTAGCCACCAGATCTAGGATCAGTTCTCCTTTCAGTCTTGATATTCCATCTGATGAGGATTAGCCTCACAGATGTCTGTTTTAGCTCTTATTTTGTATATTTGATACATGTTTGACTCTGATGATTTATATATGTTTCAGCTCTTCCTGATGTCTTAGCAAATTTTGTACTAAAAACTTATCTTATATATATGTGTTTCTGTTCAGTACTCTGTTATCTTAAAAATTTTGTGCTTCACTAAATCAGTTTACTATTCTTTGGCTCTGATACTCCTCTATCTTGGTATATTTTAGCTCTGATACTCTTTGATATTAGCATAATTTCAGCTCTGATATCTATGTTATTTGTTTCTCTACTATCTTTTTGTATCCATGCTCATTGTGAGGGGGAGGTTATTCCCCTTTCTAATGATTGACAAAAAGGGAGAGAACATGTATTGATTTTGATTTTATTAAGAAAAAGGTGTATTGTATTGATTATATTGATTTCACCTTGCAAGAATCTTTAAAGTTTACCTTAATAAGAAGTATCTAATTAAGGGGGAGATTGTTTCCTCCTATCAATAAAGTTTTTGCCTCTATTGTGACTAAAATTCATATTTATAAATTAAATGGTTAAAGTTTGAACTATATTGCCCCTTCTTCTCAAGGTTTTGTCATCATCAAAAAGGGGAAGATTGTTGGCTCCACCCAGTGATTTTGATGAATAACAAAATATTGAGTGCATATTGTATTCTAATAAGGATTTCAAGTTGTGAGTTTTCAGGAAGAAAGCACCTCAAAATTCCAAAAACTTATGGTGTATGGCACGTAATGGCACGGAGCAATTCTCACATATCCGGGCATCCTCTTCATTGAAAAAGGGCATATAATTGTTTAACTATTATATGTTTATGTATTCATGAATTTTATTTTTATTTTTGAGGCATTTACACTTGAATCTGAATGTTTTCAGTCTCAAGTGTCGACACCTGGACAGTCAAGTGTCGACACTTCAGCATTTGGTACGGACAAAAATCCTTGGCATGCCAAGTATCGACACCAAGTGTCGACACTTAGGTTCCAAGTGTCGACTCAAGGCCTGAGATTTTTGAAAATACAGAACTTTATGGTTTTGAGGATTTTTGTGTCAAGTGTCGACACCTGTGCATCGAGTGTCGACACTTGAATGTTCAAGTGTCGACACCCAGAAATCAAGTGTCGACACCTGACAGCCAAGTGTCGACACTTGCAGCCTGACAGCTCTAACAGATCTATTTTTCTGGCTTGCAGAACTTGGTTTTCAAGCTCCAAACAGCTATTTCCAATGCACCAACGGTCACAAACCATTTTTAGAAGGTTTTTGGTGTATTTAAGCTCCACCATCCTCATTTTAAAAAAGGAAAAAGCAAGAGAGAAGTGAAGAGAAGTCTATTCAAGAGCATTCAAGTCCACTCAAAAGCCATAAAGCCAATATTCTCTCCAAACTTCAAATCAAAAAGTCTCTTCTAGCTTGATTACACTGAAAAGCCTACAAGCTCATCCTTACTTCATTCAAAAAGAGGCACCTTGAAGAAGAGTGAAGACAAAGCATCCTTTTGAGCTTCAAAGATTCCAATCTATTCTTGAAGAGAGTTTGTTGTAGCTTTTAAATTTCATATATGTTTTATTATGATTTGACCTTGCTTTCAAGGGTGTCTTGAAAGAAGGTTATTGTGATTTGTTGGTGAGCCAAAGGGACAAAACCAACTAGGGTTAACTTGTGAGCCCGAAGATAAAACAAGTATTTAGGTTTGTTGGTAAGCCTAGGTGACAAAACCAACTTAGGTTTTGACTTGTAGCCTTGTGAAAAAAAGTCGACTGTAATCTGGTGTGGATTATAGTGAAATTCCCAAGGGTGGCTTGGGGAGTGGATGTAGGTGCTAGGTTTGCACCGAACCACTATAAACTTTGTGTTTGTGTATGATTGCTCTTTTCCTCTCGTACTCTTTAATTATTGCTATCATCTTGCATCAAATTTATTATTGCTCACAAGCACCACTGGACCTCCATTTTATTGTGTTAAATTTTTAAAAGACCCAATTCATCCCCTCTCTTGGGCTCCATTTCTGGGCAACAATATCTGTAAAATGTGAGAACATGGCAGATATAGTCTCATTTGGTTCCATCTTAAATTGTTCATAGTTATGTATAAGAAGATTAATTTTTAATGCTTTCACGTAAGAAGTTCCTTTATGGGTTATCTCAAGTTTATCCCAAATTTCTTTTACTAATGTGTAAGTAAAAACTCGATTAAACTCATTTGCATCCAAAGCACAATATAACAAGTTCATGGCTTTGGCATTCAGCTCACCCATTTTCATATTGTGTTCATCCCATTCCTCTTCAGGTTTTGGGACATCCACGCCATCAACCTTTTTCATGGATGGGTGAGGTCCCTTAAGAATGACCTTCCACGATTGAAAGTTTACAGCTGGAATATATATTTTCATTCGGGCTTTTCACTAGGTGTACTTAGTGCCTGTGAACAAAGGAGGTCTATTTGAGGATTGGCCTTTGACCAAAAAAGTATTCATAGGGTTTTCCATATGATCTTTACTCTAAGTAAATTCAAAGACACTGCTCTGATACCAGTTGTTGCCCAGGTGGCTTATCTAAGAGGGGGGTGAATTGGATAATTAAGATTTTTGCAAGTATGTGCTTCTTTTCAAAGTTCTTAGTATGGTATGTGCTGTGAGTTAAGAGACTAATACGGAAGCAAGTAAGAACACAAGAAATACAATCACAAACATAGCAGATTTTATATTGGTTCAAAGCAAGCTAGCTCCTATGTTCACTACCCAAGATACCACTTGGAATTTTCACTATATTCACCCTCAGAATACAGCCGAATTATTTTCATGGGCTCACAATCAAAAATCCAAACTTGGTTTTATCCGGGGCTCCTATGTCCACTATCCAAGATACCACTTGGGATTTCCACTATATTCACCCTTGGAATATAGCCGGATTGTTTTCACGAGCTCACAATCCAAAACCCAAACTTGGTTTTATCTCGGGCTTACCAAAAATCCAATACAATGTTAGTTTTATTCGGGCTCACTAAACAACCCACTTTTGGTTTTCAAAGGCTCACAAAAAATCTTTACAAATCCAAGTTACAACTCCTGCTATACTTGAAACAATTTGAACAAAGAGTAGAAAATACAAAGCAACTCTATGACAAACCAAAGTTGACGGATGGTTGCAATTGTGGCACTTAAGAAGCCCTCTTGATTGCTTTTTGAATGCTCTTCAAGGCTTCTAGCTTCTTCAATAAGTGCTTTAAGAATTCAGATGAAAGTTAGGTGTTCTCTTAAATGCTCTCTTGAGTATTCCTTCAAAAACTCATTAATTTCTCATTCACTGCTCATTCTCTCCTTTTAAAAGTGATTCAAATCCCTTAAATATATTCCTCTTAACTGATTTTAGGAGGATATAGACATTGTAGACCATTGGGATTCAAAATATAATCATTGGAGACCGTTTTGGAATCAAAACGAAAGTTCTGGAACTAGCCGTTGCTTACCTGGAACCGTCATTCGAGTTAGCTCGGATGGGTCGAGTCGGCTCGATTTCTTAGGTAGGTCAAAACTTCACTCTGGTCAAGTCAGCTCTTCTACTTCGAGTCAGCTCGCCGGATGGTTCTTCAGAACTGAGATTTTTTGAACATTGGAAGAGTCAGCTCTTCTGACTTGAGTTGGCTCACTTGTCAATATGAGAAACTTTCATTCTGGTCGAGTTGGCTCGAATTCTCATAACATCAGAAATCACACTCTGCTAGAGTCGGCTCTTCATTCTTGAGTCGGCTCGAATGTCTGCATGCCAGAATACTGCATGCCATGCCAGACTGAGTCGGCTCTTCTACAATGAGTCGACTCTAGTGACTTGGCTAAATAACTTTCCAAACTTCTCAAATTTCTTCCAAAGGCATTCAATCAAGTCCAGAAGCTCTCCAACTCCATCAAAGTTAAGTCTAAGAGATTTAAACTAGAAAAATACATAGAGAGAGCCCATTTTCATAAATATATAATTGATTTTTTTTTGGGCTATACATTACATAATACAGTTCTACAAAATAAACTTGTCATATACCAAGGTTATAGGAACAATGATCTTTCATTTAAAGCATTCTACAAAAACTTAGAAAATACTTGGAAAGAGTTAGTAATTAAATGAATGCTCTAATGTTTGGTTATCATCAAAATCATTCCAAGGGTCAACAGAATTGTAGCAAAAAAAAAAGCTAGATTTGTAGCTAAAGGATATAATCAAGAAGAGGGTATTGATTTTGATAAAATTTTGGCTCCTATTACTAGATTAGAGGTAATTAGATTGTTACTTGTATTTGCATATTTCATGAACATTAAACTATTTTAAATGGATATCAAAAGTATATTTTTAAATGGTTACATAAAAAAAGAAGTTTATATTGAACAATCACCAGGTTTTGAAGATCATACTTGATCGCTGTCATATGCGATCAATTGAAAGGCTTCAATTGGCTATTTCTGGGCTCTAGTATGTTGCTTCCTTAAGCTAGATAGACTACAACTTTGATGATTTCCTTCAGTTACTCTAGTATCTACACCATAGACCGATTATCTCTTTCCTCTTTTATCTTTATTGATTGACCAAAAACCAACCTAATCTTCATTAATTACTTTATTTTTTTGTTAATTAATGAATTATATCTGACTTAGGGATTTTAATTGATCGGGTGGATACGTGGATCCATATAGCGAGGAGACTTGATCATGATCGAATCCTTTGCATTCAGGTAATCATGAACTCTATTTAAAAACCTATATTAGATGATTGTTAAATTCAAGGATTGGTCAAGACTCCTGGTTGTTAGGTTAGATTTGATGATTTAGGCAAGAACTTTCTATAAGATAAATCAAGTTATCGATTGCTTTCTAGAAGTCTAATAAGGTGTCAGTTATTTTAGGTCTTGGTTGATTTTCCAGGTTAGTAAATTTTTAAAAAATCTTAAGATAGAAATGGTGAGTTACCTTTACCCCTAGCATATTTTATTATGCACATGATTAACCTAATTTAAAAATTTATTTGTTGCTATGTTATATTGATTAAATTAAATATCTGATATGCTCTACATAAAAATGATTTTGATCAAATATATATGATTTATCTGGACATGAACTATATTTTGTTGCATCAAAAAATATATTATTTATTAGTTCTATTGCTCTCTAGTTTGACTATAATCATATGAATTAATGATCTAGCCTTTTTCTAGGCATCAAGTGGGGTGATCATCGGCATATGCTGGCTGATGGTTTGTTCTAATATGGAGCTAGTTTCTTTTGGGGCCTAGCTAGAGTGGGCTTATCGCTGACATATGCTAAGGAAACATGTTTATTTATGTGATATCAGAGATAGTTTTGTTCTAGTTAGGATCTAGTTTTTTTGGGGAGCTAGACACAGGTCAATCACTAGTACATGATTGATGGATGGCATATGATAATCAGGATCTATTTTTTTAGGAGCTAGCCATAGGCCGATCATGACTACAATGAGAGGGATTGGAAGAGTGAGAGTGGATGATTGATCTTTGGTTGTTTTGAAAATATATTTTGATCAAATGCATATTTTAAAATTCATGTTGATAGATATAATATGTTTCATGAACTCATTGGCATATTTTGAGATTTAAATATCATTTAAGAAAACTAGAGGCTTTGCTAATTAATTTACTAAGTCTGTAAAGCTCGCACCCCTTTTTCTATTTTCTTTCAAATATAGCTGATTTGATAGGGCTTGGGATCAAATAGTCATGAGCTTAGGAACTAGAAGAGTTTTTGGTTAATTATTCCTTGAAGACATTGATTAAACTTATTCATTACCATTCAGTGGTTTTATATTAATTATTGTTAAGGAGTTGAATTAATTATTTTTTAATCATTATTTGAGTTTTGGAATGATTCAAAGATACATATGAATAAAAAGGTAGGCTTTGCATGTTTATAGGGTGAATTCCTTTAAATGTGTGGTCATTTTTGCACGTTCGATTTTGGGCATGATAGATCAAATGATATCAAAGCTGACTCAGTCTAGCCTATGTGAGCTAGGAGATATTGCAGCATGGATGGGTAATAATATTTATGGATGGATGCATGGAGTTGGATCCTTAGCCTGGCAAGGATGCCAAGGCTTAAATGGGAGGAATATGTAAGTATTTATGCATGTGTGTATTTAGTCCTGTTGCCACCTAAATCTCTATGGCCTGTAACTCCTACGTGGCGCTGTTGAGTGGGCTTCTTGCCTGGTAGCCTCCAAGCATGATCGGTCCTGCAAAAGAGAAGAGACCCGGGCCGAGGATCCCAGCGGAGGCATTTTGACAATCAAGTTAGTGGACGATCAAGGAAAACAGATCCTCCTTGATAGATCCCGAAGTGGTCTCCACATTCAGAGGATTCTTGAAGAAATAAAGTAGAGGTTTTGAGTAGTGCGAGTTAGGAGAGTGGTGATTGTGATAGGGGGAGCTCTTGGAGAAGTCTCCAGACATTCCTCCTGCCCTTGAGCTTCACTCACCTGCTCTCACTTGCCCTGGTTTCTGCTTGTTTGCCCTTGTTTTCTACTTTGACTTACCTTTGACGGAGGCCCCTTTGAGCTTTTTATAGAAGCATGATTCATCTGGCAGGGTGTAGGGCCCTGGTTTGGTGCTCTCTGAGAGCATCTCCTATGGGTGGAGCATAGGTTTGTCTCCTTTCCTCCTGAGAAGAGGGAGACAAGGCATGTAGCCCTTATAGGAAGGTTCTGCCATGGATGCAGGCGAAGTACTATGATGTGCATGTCTCTTCCGTGATGAGTACGAGTGGCGTGCCACGGGACCTGACATCTTGACAGGGCACTGCTTTTTACGGGCATCATGCCTCCATGTCTAAGGGCCTGGTAAAGCACTGGCTTGGCGGGAGATGCTACAGGGTCTGAGACTCCTGGTAGAACCTTCCTCTTTCGGGTGGTACAGGTAGTGGGTTGAAAGGCACGATGCTCTGGGCTAAGTGCCTTTCCACAGAAAGTATCAACATCAAGCTGAGAGGCCTGGTACTCCGGTGGGATACTACTTCGCAAGGGATACAGGCGGCACGTCCTAGCGGAGTGCCACTCTTGAAACTTTTGCTCGACCTCGGGATCCTGGATAGTAAGAGCCTCTGATCATGTAGGAGATCATCGGCATGGAGTTGAGTCATACCTGGACCGGGGGCTTTAGGATCATCACTTCCTTGGCTCTAGATTCCTAGGGCAACTATAGCTGGCAGGCCTCCTTTATGGATCTTTGGGATGGACCTGCGAGTGCTCCAGTGGTGGTGGCACCATCTATAGTGCCAGGTCAAGTTATTGCACTATAGGAGGCAACATGGGGGTGGCTGCACCACAAGTTGTGGTGTCACAAGCGGCATTACAAGAAGAGGCTACACCATAGGGAGTGATGCAGGAGTGGCGAGACTCCTACCAATGATAGTAGGGCCTGATTATTGGCTTGGCTCTTCACTAACTAGGAGGTTGCTGTGTTAGTGCAACAAGATGAAGCACTTTTGGATGGCATTATCAACTTGCCTTTATATTGTACTTCTCAAAATTGGGATTAGGCCCTTTCTCTAATCTATTTGTACTAAAATCTATCAGACATTGGAGATGCTGGAGCTGGTGGTGAGAGGATCTTTAGAAAACTAGACCTATAAAAAATCCTGGCCAGAAGGTGTTCCAGCAAGGACTCTTTGATGCTTAAGTTAGGACTTCAGTCCAACGGTATTAGAAGTGTGAGGCAAAAGTTATTTTGGCATAATCTACAGGCTTTTAGGGAGCCGTTTTTATAGGTAAGAGATGAGAGAATTTCTGGGATGAGAAGTTTTCAGGAAGTTTGGTGAGAAGTACAGGACTAAGATCCAGTCACACAGGTTGTCAGAGTATCTCCCTATCCATATAGAATGTTTATTCCTATTTAACTAGAACTTTATCTTTTATATAGAATCAGCCATGTTTCTTAATAACAACATTGATCACTGCATAGGCCTAGTCACACTCCCCTTAATTGCAAAGATATGATAGTGATTAGCAATCATGGAACCTGAGATGACCAAAAGATCATGCAGTTTGGGGCATGGAGATGAGCATCGATTATGCCAACCTTCAGACAACCTAAGGGAGTGTTGCTTGGGAGTCAGTTAGCCATCACGCACAAGGGCTCGGGGTCGGCCCAAGCACCTCTATCATATCTAACGGATTGTCAGGCTGAGGGATGCAGGGCATGATTTTGCTTCACCCGAAGGATAGCAGGTCTTAGCTATTAGAGGTTAGGTTCAGCTGATGTTGAGGGGCCACTTATTGAGTCGAGATCTAGTCAGCCCAAAGATGCTTGGTTGGATTACATAGTCGACAAGCACATATTGTTGGCTTTTAGAGGGTCGATTAATGAGAAAGCATTAATCGCAGTTAAGGCTAGATCAGATGAAAGTGATCGGCGATTGATACTAAGCTAGATTTGGTCGGCTGGAAGATGTACCAACTTTTGATGAGGGATTAGTCAAGTGGTGGGACTGACCATGCGCCACGCCATTCATGTAGAATTGTTTGATAATATTAGGGCCAAGGAGAGATCATCAGCCGATCAAGGTCCCGATCTGATGAAAGGTTGGAAAACATGTAGCAGGGCTATCCGACTAGGCTTTATTGACTTGGGCTTCATGGGCCAAACTGTCCGACCAGGTTTTATTGACTTGGGCTTCATACCTTTGGCCTAGGCAAGGTTTCCCCCCAATAGGAAGATTATAAACCATTCTTTCGCATGAAAGATACATCCTGTCCCTCATGTACAGTAACCTTATTGTTGATAGAATATGTTCAAATTATTTGGAGCATGCTCACCACCTTAATCAGCCTCATAAATCTTGTGGTTAAACAAAACATGCATGCTAAAATTCATGTTCGAATGTAATCATTTTCATTTCTTCGCACTTCTTACTCGGACATTACAGATCATAGTGGCATTCATACCTCGGTTGTTATTTGACAGAGAAACTCTGATACATTTGACATTTCCTGTCTTGGTAGTTAGTCGATTTTGGCTAGTTATTTGCCTCAGTAGTCAGGAGATCGCCCTGTCCATGCTCGGTCCTGAGCATCGATCACAGTTACTCGATTTTACTGATAATTATTAGTTTCTAACTTGATCATCAATCAAGATATTCTCAGAGATCGAGTACTTGAGTAGCTGTCACAACAGGGCCCATAACAGAAGGTTAGCCCAAATGAGAACAAAAGGAACCAAGTACATGTAGGAACAGAAACCTATACAAAGGAGGGGCTCAAGATGACCAAAACAAGAATATAAGAACGGAAACTAAAGCTTCAAATTGTTTAAAGCATACTCACCACCTTAATCAGCCTCATAAATCTTATGGTTAAATAAAACATGCATGCAAGAAATCGTTGATGAGCAAATAATTGGATTCAGAACCACAAAGACTACCAGTAACCATATGCATAAGAGTTTTAGTTCTCCCCAATAGTCAAGGAAGGCCAAACCACACCATAGTCCAACTATTGCTACACAACAAGACACTTTCAAATCACAGCAAACTATAAGCACAGACTGCACGAGTAGGTATAGAGTTCATACTTGATAGAGATGCACACCTACCTTATCTCGCTGTTGGACCGCTCGCAGTAGCTTTCATGTCAGTGGATGCCGTTACAGTTGAATCAGTTCGATCCAGTTCCAGGGCTTCTACACGGATAATCTGAGCTCTTTCACGGTCGACCTCGTGTTGCAAGCTCTCCTTCAACTGTATCACCACTTCGGTCATTGTTGGCCTTTGACTAGCGGTTGGCATGGTGCACTCCATTGCCATATCTGTCACCTTCGAAACAGAGCAGGTGTCATACTCTCCTTTAAGCCCAGCATCAACAACGTCGGTGATGTCCCCTCTGTCTAGCTGCCGTCGCACCCGTCTGACTATGTGAACCCTTTCAGGGCTTTTAAGCACAGGCGGGAGGCCTGTAATCAGCTCTAAGAGAACAACCCCGAAGCTGTATACATCGCTCTTCTCGTTTAGCTGGAAGGTTTCATGGTACCTACACAACGATCGTATCAGTCTCTGCAATATCGAATAAATCTAACATTAGTTAATTGTCGAATGTTAAACAAGGATGTGGCAATTTTAATCTCAGGTACCAAGGCCCAACTGGCCTTCTAGTAGGCACTTCAACTGAGATGCATCAAATCAACGCATCAGCTTCTTGTTTCCTGTAGACAGGTTAGACAATGCATGATCCTCATTTTACATGAGCACAATTCCTCTGCGATGCAAGGGTTGCGCTGCAAAATAGTATGTAGCACTCGATGGTCATAATCTGTTGATGGATGACTTTCAAATAAGATGGACTTATGTATTATTATACATGGTACATCTGTTTGATGGCCATCCATTCATCGATGGCCATCCTTTGCAATGCAGATAGTGCATTGCAAAGGATTCTAAGTATTTTTACATGGCTTACAAGTTTCACATTGTTTACCATGAAAGAACAGTGCCGCGAGCAAAAGTGAAGGAATGTGGAAGTATGTTGGGTTCCTCCACGGTGCAAGTTCTGCATACGAAGTGCAATATAATTTCAGATAATTACTATATCATCTATCTCGGTGATGGGTAACTTTTATTCATTTCTGGAATATGATGAGATATTGTTAGTATGATACACGGTGATCGTGGTGATAAAAAAAAGCATCCATCTCCGAAATAGATGATATGATAGATATCACGATTGTACCGCATTTTAGGTACGGTGTAGAAGTCGCACCAAAGAGGATCCGATTTTTATGGAAATTGGCTGTGGCTAGTTATTGAATCATACTCTGGATCTATGTATCCTGGAGTGCCCACGACAACCTTGGTAGACACATGAGTGTGATCATCAGTAAGGAAAGCCTTTGACAACCCAAAATCTGCTATCTTGGCCACCAAGTTTTTTGATAAGAGGATGTTGCTAGTCTTCACATCTCTATGAATGATAGGTGGGGTGCATCCTTTATGCAGATACTCCAGCCCTGTTCACTAAATTAATCTTTAGCAAAATGATATGGATTCCTGCAACAAAAATATATAGTTGTAAAGGAACAAATCATGTAAAATTGAGCTAGACCTAGTGCAGCACCAATTGCAATCCCAAGCCGCTCTCTCCAATTAAGGACTTTTCCAGTACCATCTATACCTGCAAGAGATAGTATTAGACAAGTATATATATATATATATATATATATATGGAGGCTTGAATATTGGCAATTGCAGTTATGGACTATATTAACTCCAAATATTTAGTTGCTCGAGGAAATTAAGATAAAAGAAGGAAAAAAAACAAAAGGCAAGAGTTAATTTGACTAAACAGTTTTATAGTTCTTGTAATGGAATACACTAACTTTAATTGTTCATAGAAGCCATATAAATATGTGTATATATATATATTTTACACACACACATACATACATATATATACATACATATATATATATATATATAATTTGTGTAGAAAATGATTATGTTACAGCTATTGTTATAGATTTACATCTTTTTTGACTTGAATGATGGAGGTCCAATATGGATGATATAGATTTATTATCTTTAAACTACTCACACATATAAAATATCATGTTACTGGAAAACCCCTAGTTGATGTATTAAGTGCTAAATACATTTATTATTTTGTTTTATTTAAAATATTCAAAATTTAACCATTTGACATATAGTTCAGGGATTTGCCAGCCGCATGAATTTTGGAATGTAAATAGCTTTAGAGGTAACCTCCTTTTTTTTATTTTTTGATGCTAAAGATGAAGTCAGCATCTCCCAGCTTCATTTAACCTTGGCCTTTGTTTAATTCGAGACAGGGAAACGGACGGTTCCGGGCCTCCTTCGACCCTTCCCGACCCTTCTCTCGACTTCTCTCCCTCCCTTCCCCACTCTCCCTCTTCTTCTCCCTTCCTCCCCCCCTCTCTCTCTCTCTTTCTCTCCTTCTCTCTCTCTCCTACTCTCTCCACCTCCCTTTTCCTCTCTCTCCCTCTTTCTCTCCGGAATTTCTTTATCAATACAAGCTGAAACAGCATGATATTGGACTCTGTCATACCATACTACCAATCAACCAGCACACGTACCACGGAAAAGTTTTTTCCACTCGTTTACCTATTTTAAATCAATAGTTGGGATTGAAACATTCTTATAATAAAAAAAAATTATATAAAAATTATATACCTTTACGGATAGTTGCAGCCGGTAAAGGTTCTCGATTCAGAGCGAAAAAAAATTGTGTCATGTATCGAACAAAAACCTAATAGGCTGAAAATCGAAATGGAATGCTATACCACAATAAAATCTTTTTATATATCTTTTTCTTAAACATTATATATATATATATATGATGACGTGGAAATTGCTTGAGTTGGTTGGCACCTCCTTCTTGCAGATGGTATGCAAGTCTTTGGATTTGAACCCAAATATGGCATTCCTCGTATTTCTCACCATTTTTTCAGAAAGATTACTACTACTAACACTATAGATTGGAAAGTGCATCTCCATACCTGTAAGATGGTATTTGAGACTTCCTTGGGCCACAAACTCATACACAAGTCCGAGACAATTATCATCCTTGCAATAACCAATCAAAGACACCAAATTTCTGTGATGAACCCTTGATAAGAGCAGGGCCTGCAGCAGCCAGAAGCTAGGATGTTGTCAAGTGAGATAGGTAGGGAAAGATCATTCACAAGCTATTAGAATCTAGAAGTTAGAACGACCGTGGAATCCTAGTACTAAAATAGTTTGGAAGCACATACCTCGGCCTGGAACTCCTTCATTTCTTGCGCCTTGGAATCACTTTCCGTTGTCCGAGACTCATTGAACATAATCTCTCGCGTCGATGTGCGAGCCCGCAACTTGACTGCGACTTCGGTGCCATCTCGCAAACGGCCATAGAAAACGGTCCCGAACCCACCTTTGCCTACGACCCGCTCAAAGTTATTGGTGATGTTCTTCAACTCTAGGTAAGTGAATCCACCGTTCTCCGACCGAACAGGATGGCCTTCTATGGAGGTTGCTTTTTTTGGTTGTACTTGCGAAGGCGGTAGTGCTAAGCCACAAGTAAAGCGGTGTGTGAGTCGTCCAAAGGTTTTCATCAAAAAAAAAAAAAAAAAAGGTTTGCACGTCTATTGTTATGCAACGTCTTTAGCCTTTTTCTTGCCTTCTCATTTTAATATTACTTAATGAAATGTGGTGTGGCCCCATGCTGATATATATATATATATATGCTTAAAAGAAAATTATTTATTTGACGACATGGCCTCTAGTCTTGGAATCAGTGTTATAAAAAGATTGCAAGATATATGTTTTTTTTTAAAATTTCTTGGAAGCAGGGAAAATCATTGTCGAGTTTCTACACCAGTTTTTTTTTTTTTTTTTTTGGTTTGGATAGCAGGGAAGGCTAGCATAGCGACCCATATTAAGCAAAACTAATTTACAAGCAGATTGAGATGAGATGGTTGAAATACAAAATCAAAGGAGAAAGTAGGGGGCAAGTGAACCCAACTACATGAACCCTTGCGGGTCCGCTCTTTGATAAGTAAATATAACTAAAAAAATAATTATTTTTTTATTAATTAATTTATTCATTTTTTTATATTTTTAGATAGATTAATTATTTTTTTATAAATAATATTTACCTACTAAATAGGAAAAAAATCTTATCCACTTAGAAAGTAGATAAATCATTTTCCTATGAATCTAAAAAATAAGCTTTTCTTTTTATTTCTTGTATATAATAATAATATAATCATATAATAATAATATAATAATGATATAATATATATTATACTATAATATATTATATTATATATTATATTATATATAATTTAATGTAATATATTAATATTATTAGAGGAAAATATGATTAGGCCCGGGACATAGGGCCCAAGCCCGCAAATCAGGTATGATCGACCCAGCAGCATGGTCACCGAACGTGACCGTAAAGCCTAGGAGTCAATTGAGTTGCATGGTTTGATAGCAGGCATTATCTGACCATGCATCAAATTGAAGAAGACAATGCCTACAAATACCACTATAGATCATTTGATTGTGCATCAGATTGAATCCCCCGTGAAGGCAAGGTTTCACTATCGACGAGCGATTCTGGTGGTGATGTGTCAATCGCTTGTTGGATGGGGTTTCTAGTCATAGAGAATCTAAATCTGATGCTATCAAAAAATGCATTACTGCTGGCACCTGGTCGGTCTCGCTATTAGGCAATCTTCGGAAAAAAATGGTGCTTACCCTGCACAATAGGCAAGGTGTCAAACCTCCGAGCGACCCAGGATGAGAAAGGTTTGGTCACATACCAGCCATGCATTTCGATCGCTCTATCTTCCCACTCACCAAGAAGTTAGGTGGACCCAGCCAGGCACTGAACCTCCAAACATGCATACCCAAGCAGGCCTCGATAGCATTTTAATAACAAGTACCCGTCGACAACTCATCAAACCAAGATTGCACGCTTGATGCACAGTGGTCCCTCCCATCTGTGAGGGATGCCTCGATTGACCGAACCATGTCGGATGACACCCTGTCACCTCTGTTTGAGCTAGCCTCGGCAGTGGCCATCACATGTATCCGAGGACTCTACGAGAAACCACTGATCATTCGTTGGACACCCTCATGCACCTGGTGCATGACAATCCCATATGTCTTTGCCTGGCAAGAATCCTTTGGCCGGCTAGATTGTACTAGATGCGGCCTGACCAATCGCCTTCATCTAACCTAGTCTTGGTATAGATCGATTCCTATGGTCTAGCGATCTCAAACTCATCAGACGAACTCCTCATTTAATAGTTGCTGCTCAGACAAGCCCCCTCCAACCGACCAAGTCTTGGATGCCATAAGAGCATCCAGGATAGTAGACCCTTAGGCGATGCATCCACTCAAAACCTTCAATGCACATTACAATGATGTTCACTATCATGACCACTACCATGCAGCTGGACTCTCCAACGCATCTTAAATCCCTTATCATTGCCATATATGGGCAATTAAGAAAAGCATGCTCAACCTTGCATGGCGGTATGTGCCATTATTAATGAGGCATGATAGACATTGAGCAAATGACAATGTTGCATTTAAAGGAAAAAGACATCTCTTGTCAACAAGCAAGCCCTAAGTGACACATAGAGAGTCTTGCTGCTATTCACCAAATCCACGAGGTTTATTGTACCAAAAGTATATTCGCTTCTCCACCTATAAAAAGGGCTCCATGTAGGCCCCCAAGATATGCAATATTTCCTTGCCTACGCTCTTTACACTATTGGCCTGATCATTGACTTAATGTCAGAGTGCCTTTGCTGGGTCTACCTCAGTGAAGCTTTTATAGGTACCACCTTCCAGAGGATCTTTTATGCCACCCACTCTAGTACCATCTCTGGCATTCCCAGCGCTCGACAATTTTCGGCACAAATAAATATATAATATATTGTTATATTAATACAATATATTTTATAATAATAAACTATACTATTATAATATTATTATGATAACATAATAGTATATTATATTATATAATAGTATATTAAATTATTATATTATTATAATTAATATTTTTATGATAAAATAATTTATTATTATATAATATATTATATGATATATATCATAATGTAGTTTATAATATAATATTATTGTATAATAAAAAATATTATTTATATATTATTTTATTTTATGATATACTAAATTATATATAATATAATATAAATTATTATATATATAATAGATATATCTATATAATTAAGGGTATTTTGAAAATTATAGATAGTTTTTGATAATTTATCTAGGAAAGTAATAATGTAAAAGAATATAAATAATAGATTCTACAGCCATTTTCAATATATAAAAGAACATAGATAAAATAATTTTCTGTCTTAATATTGCCTGAGAATCATTTATCGAAAAAATAGAGATTCTCAAGGTTAGTTATTTACCCTTCAAAAGAACGTGCTCCAAAGGTCAACACCATAAGAGCAACCTAATCAAAAGCCAACCAGTTGAAGTATTTGATTGACCACATCAAGAATATATGTCCTGTTAGGATATCTTGGTCCAGGTACGAACCAGCTACCGGCTCGACCAGCTGAAAACATTTCTTCAGAATCACAAACTTCGGACCAAGGTATTCGGAAAAAGTCAGGCAATCCATGGGCAAGCCAAAGCTCTTATTGGACCTACGGTATCCGAAGATATCATCTTCGGATTACGTCTTCATTCTTTGTCAAAGATCAAGTCCTACGGTCCCCGAAAACAAGATCCTCAGCCTGAACCGAAGAACGACTTCATAAACTCCCGAAGACATAGTCTTCGGCCTATGACAAAGATCAAGTCCTCGATCTATGCCGAAGACAGGTTCTACGATCTGTCTCGAGAGGATCCGAGGATGAAGACATTCCCTGATTCAATCATGAAAATCTTCCTAAAAGGAAAGTCCGGAGACGAGTTCTCGACATGTTTCAAATCTCTATGAACAGGGCAAGCAACGGTTATCATCGACTATTTCCAGAATGTAATCATGGCACGCAACTCCAGTGACAACGCCTCCGGCCAGGCCACCAGAATCGCCCATTAGTTATCCATGATCCCATATCGTGGAAAGAAATTAACTCCTCAATCGTAACCGCTGGAGGAAGAACGGAACCGCAGGCTGGATAACTCCTTATAAATAATGGTAAGAGGGAATGCTTGAGGTAAGGACAAGATATCTTTGAAAATCTCAGAGTCTTTACCCTCTCCACTTTCCCCATTCTGTGGCTGGAGCCCATCTCTGACTTAGGCATCGGAGTGTCCCCGCCGGAGCAATTCTGGCTAGGGATTTATTTTGCAGGTGAACCATGGAGCGGGCCTACGATCCAGTAGCTCCGCCCCATCGAAAAAGGGATTCTACGCCAACAGATTGGCGCACTAGGTAGGGGGCATCATCTTGTGCAATTTGCATTATTAAGCTCCCCTCCTCAATCAAGGGGAAGTAAGAAATTTTTGATGACGAGAGGGAAGACTCAGATCGCCTCAACAAGTCGAAATCGAGCTCCATCTCAGGAGGGTGCACCCCCGATGGAGAACGACATTCCACCTCCCAAAACTGTCGTGGGACAGTAGCAGTTTGAAGCCCTCCTGAACCAAGTCACTAACCTCACGGCTATGGTTCAGGACTTTCAAAATAAAGCTCTTCAGGTGGAGCATCCGCCGGCAGCCTCTAGACATAGCTCTCAATCCCGGAAGAAGAGAACCACTCGAGAGGGGTCCACACATCTCTCCCCCCATCCTCGGCCCTCTCCTGAAGGTCGAAGTTCAAGAATGCCTAGGCCCACTGATTCCCCACAGAAAGGGAAAAGACCTAGACAAACTTTCTCATATTCTTCTGAAGACTCTAGTCCCGTAGAGAAAGCACCAAAACAGGCTCTCCCTGACTACAATGGAAAATTTAAGGCCATCGAGTCAGAGATGGCGAAAATGCGGGAGCAGAGAGATTACAATGATTTGGCGATGTGTGATCTACACCGCCCTATACCGATCGTGTCTTGGCCGAAGTCATCCCTCGATACTTCAGGGTTCCTCAGATGGAACCCTATGACGGCACCTCTGATCCTCTTGACCATCTGGACAGTTTTAAGGCCCATATGATGATCCAGAAAGCTTCGAATATAATGTACTGCCTCACATTCCTAACCACCTTGAAGAAAGCTACTCGGATATGGTACTCAAGCATACGCCCAGGTACCATCGATTATTTCTCCGAGTTAGAGAAATTGTTTGTCTTGCATTTCAGGACTTGCCGCAAGACCCCCCAGAATATGGACACACTGTTCCTCCTTCACCAAAATGAAGGAGAAAGCATGCGAGATTACATCTCTAGGTTTAATGCGGCCACACTGGAGATCCCTGATCTCAACGAGCATGTGGCCATGTCTGCACTGAAGAAGGGACTTCGTACATCCAGGCTCACCTTTTTCCTGGATAAGAAGTTCTCCAAAAGATATGCTGAGCTCCTGTCGAGGGCTCAGAAATATGTCGATGTCGAAGAGTAGGTGGCAAATTGATGACTAATCGAAGGGAAGCCCCCTTTGAAGAAGAAAAATAACAGGGACAAGGCCCCACTGTTTCTAACAATAACAAATATACTGACCGACGAAGAAGTCCTCCCAGGCCCAGAGCATCGAGCGGGAGATTCGACTCCTATACCCCCTTCAACCTCCCTCGTGAGAAGATTTTCTTGGAGATCCAAAAGAAAACTATCTCCAACGGTCGCGTCCCATGAAGGCATCCTCTTCCGCAAGGAACAAGAACAAATACTGCCGATTCCATCGGGACCACGGCCACAATACTGAAGAATACATCCAACTGAGAGATGCAATAGAGGATCTCATCAAGAGAGGGTATTTGGGATGATACATTGGTCATCAAGGACCTCGATCAGAAGCTACTGTTCCCCAATCAGCTCCTGAAGAAGTTGAACTACCAAATCAACAGCCCACCAATGGAGGCGTGGGGATGATACATCGACCTGTTAACTGGAGAAGAGATGAAAACGATGTCCAAAAGTGACTCAAGGATAACAATTCCATTCTCTTCTCTGATGATGACCTTGCGAGAGTCCGGTTCTCGCACGACGACCCTATTATAATTTTGACCATTGTGGCCAATTATGATGTACAACGAATCCTAATTGATAATGAAAGTTCGACTGATGTCTTGATCTATGATGCACTCTCTCGGATGTGTTTGTCTAGAGACAAGCTACAAAGGTCCCCTATACCACTTACCAGCTTTGGAGGGAATCAGGTTGATGCCGAGGGAGAAATAGTACTGCCTGTAACCCTCGGTACCAAACCTCGATAAAAGACACTACCAATCAACTTCACGATAGTTCGAACCCCTTCAACCTACAATATCATTCTGGGGCAACCTGCCTTGAACAAATTTTGGATTGTAGTGTCATCCTACTACCTCCTGGTATGCTTCCCCACCAGAAATGGTGTTGGAGAAGTAAGAGGAGACCATAGAGCGGCACGACAATGCTTGATGATCCAAGTCTAACACTCTAACGATCCCACCACTTGGGATTAGTTAGATCTAAGGGACTCGACTATAGATTCTGGCGAGCCTATAGAGAGAACTATCTCGGTACCTTTAACTAAGGAGGACCCTACCACGGTTGTGCATATCGGAAATATGCTTGATGAGAAAACCAGAACGGAGCTGATCTACTTCCTCAGGGATAATGCTGATGTCTTCGCCTGGTCATCTTCGAACATGCCAGGGATTCCCACCGAAATAATCACTCATCAGCTAGAAGTTGCCCCTGGATATAAACCAGTTCGACAGAAGAAGAGAAGCTTTGTCCCGAAGAGATAAAAAGTAATAGATGAAGAAGTGGGCAAGCTCCTCAAGGCAGGGTTCATCCGGGAAGCACATTACCCCGAGTGGTTGGTCAATGTGGTAATGGTAAAGAAAGCTAATGGCAAATGGAGGATCTGCATCGACTATACCGACCTTAATATAGCCTGTCCAAAGGACATCTTTCCTCTCCAAAAATTGACCAACTAGTCGACACCACTGCCGGCCACCAATTATTGAGCTTCATGGACACTTTGTCTAGCTACAATCAGATCCAAATGGACCCCCGGGATGAAGAGAAGATGGCTTTTGTCACCGACAAAGGCCTATACTGCTACAAGATGATGTTGTTTGGACTCAAGAACGTTGGAGCAACCTTTTAGAGGTTGATCAACAAGGTGTTCAAGGAGTAGTTGGGGAGAAATCTGGAGGCCTACATGGACAACATGATAGTCAAAAGCCTCCTTAAAAAAGATCACATCCAAGTCCTGAGAGAATCATTCAACGCCCTACGGCATCATCAAATGAAGCTAAACCCAACGAAGTGTGCCTTTGGGGTTTGCGATGTTATCAAATGAAGCTAAACCCGATGAAGTGTGCCTTTGGGGTTACTTTAGGCAAGTTTCTAGGTTTCATCGTTACCAAGCGAGGGATTGAAGCAAATCCTGAGAAAATTTAGGCCCTCAAAGACATGAGGCATCCATCCTGCAAGAAAGAAGTCCAGCAGCTGACAGGGAGGATCGCCTCTTTAAGCAGATTCATCTCTCGCTCAGCCGAGAAATGCCTTCCATTTTTCAAGGTACTTCGGTAGTCTTGAGGTTTTGAATGGACCGAAGACTGCCGCATTGCCTTTGAAGAGTTGAAGAAATACTTAGAGACCCACCTTTACTTTCCAAATCTCAAGAGGGGGAAGTACTTTATTTATACCTTTCCACTTCGGATGAGGCAATCAGTTCAGTCCTTGTCCGAAAAGAAAAAGACGGCTCCCACAAGCTGATCTACTACATTAGCAAAGTTCTGCATGATGCTGAAATAAGATTTCAAAGATGCAGAAGCTGATATACTCTCTAATAATTACAGCAAAGCGACTACGGCCCTACTTCCATGCCCATGCCATCCTGGTGTTGATCGATCAACCCCTCAAGGCTGTTCTCCGATGTCTTGATACCTCTGGAAGGATAGCCAAGTGGGCTATAAAGCTAAGCGAGTTTGATATCAGCTTCCAGCCTCGATCGGCTATGAAGGCCCAAGTGCTTTTAGATTTCCTAGCTGAGTGTACCTGAAAATCCGAAGATGAAGTGCCTCCCGCAGAAGAAAGAAACTTGAAGAATACGGAGTCCGATTGGGTGCTTCATGTAGATGGAGCTTCCAATTATGCTGGATGCGGAGCTGAACTTATACTGGCTGAACCCGATGGCCCACACGGTGGAGTACGCACTCCGGTTCTCCTTCCATGCTTCAAATAATCAGGCCGAATACGAAGCCCTGCTTGCAGGTCTTCAGATCGTCAAAAGTTTAGAAGTTCGGAGACTCCAGACTTTTTCGGATTCCCAGTTGGTGGTAAATCAGGTTAAAGGAGAATATGAAGCCAGAAATCCCACCATGGTGCGGTACCTGGAGAAGGTACAAATTATCTTCTCAACTGGAGTACTTCGAAATCATTCATGTCCCTGATCGGAGAACTCCTGGGCAGATGCGTTGTCTCGACTTGCTACCACAACCTCGGAATCTCTTGGTCAAACCTTCATTGATCACCTTGAAGCCCAAGTATAGCTGAAGAAGCTATGAAGGTACACCAATTGAGATCGAGCCAACCTGGATGGATCCCATTATCAAATTCTTAAACGAAAGAGTAATGCCGGAAGACAAGGCAGAAGCCAAAAAGATCCACTTGATGGCATCTCAATATATCATCTTGGATGGAGCTCTTACAAAAGGTCATTCTCACAACCCCTGTTGAAATGTTTGGGACTGACAGATACTGATTATGCCTTGAGAGAGGTCCACGAGGGGATATGTGGTGATCACTTGGGAGGCAGGTCCTTGGCATATAAAATTATATGCCAAGGGTACTATTGGCCCTCCATCCAAAAGGACTCAATCGACTTCGTACGAAGATGTGATAATGCTAGAGGTATGCCAACATTCAGAGGCAACCAGCGAGTCACTGACCCAACTGACAGCCCCCTGGCCTTTTGCTCAATGGGAGATGGATATTCTTAGCCCATTTCTGCCCGCATATAGGCAGAGAAAATTCCTCCTTGTGGCTATTGACTACTTCATAAAATGGGTCGAAGTCGAACCATTGGCCCATAATGGAGAGCAAGGTTGAGAACTTTGTAAGAAACTCCATCATATTTCGGTTCGAAATTTCACATACAATAATCACTGACAACGGGAGACAATTCGATAATCCGAAGTTCAAAGACTTATGTGCTCAGTACCATGTGCAGCACAGGCTGACTTCCGTTGCCTACCCGCAGTCCAACGGAGAAGCCGAAGTAACTAATCGGACCATTCTCCACGGTCTGAAGATGAGGTTGAACGCTGCCAAAGGACTTTGGGCAGAAGATCTAGCCTCCATCCTCTGGGCATACATAACTACTCAAGAACGGCCACCGAAGAATCTCCGTTCAACCTAGCATACGGTACCGAAGCTGTTCTTCCTATCGAAGTCTCCCTCCAATCTCTAAGAATTGATAAATGTGAAGAGCCTGAAAATCTCGACCACCGAAGAGTCGACCTTGACCTATTGCAAAGCACCAGACTCTAGGTCCAGATGAAAATGGCGACGTATCAACAAAAGGTTGCCAAATACTACAACTCCAGGATAAAGGAACAGATTTTACACGGGAGACATGGTGCTGCGAAGAGCCGAAGTATCTAAGCCAACTGAACAAGGCAAGCTTTCTCCCAACTGGAAAGGACCGTACCAAGTTGAAGGGTCATACGTCCAGGAACGTATCAACTCAAGACCTTGGACGGTAAAATGCTGTCTCGGTCATGGAATGTGCAAAATCTTCGCAAGTATTATCAATAAAACCCCCAGAATCTTTTGTGCAAATCTACTCAACTTAAATGACCTGTTGCAACAACAATGATTTTTTCCAATCTGATCAAAGAGATCGGCTAATGGTGCAAGGGAGAGTATGATTCACTCATCTTATTGGTATGTCCGATGAGCGCAACGGATGGCCCAATCAGGCTGCCGTAATGATCAAAGGCACGGGAATGGTTCATGTAACCTACCCTATGAAAAACCCAAATACGTGCCGGGGCGGGCTTGACCAGCCTACCTTATGTTAAAAAGGTGCAGGGACGGTTCCTATAACCTACCCTACAGAAAATTCGAAGACGTGCCGGGACGGGCCTGAATAGCCTACCTTAACCATAACAGAGATGCACAGGGGCAGCATAGATGCTATCCCTATGGAAACCCGAACATGTGCAGAAATGATTTCACATCACTCACTCTGCCAACATCAAGCTTTGAGTTCACACTTCGTGGGATTCAAAGAAGTATCATGCACAGAAAAAGAAAAAGCAGGAAGAAAGTCGGTACTTTCATTTCTTTTATTTTTACAAAAAAAAAAAAGAGAGATTGTAGAAATGGGAAAGCACATCTAGTGACCACCCACCGGCCCTTTCTCATGCCGGTGGGGGTGTCCTGTAAGAAGGATGATGAGGGGCCCCGAGGTTCCCATATGAATCAGAATCCGACTCCTCCTCAAAGTCGGAGTCGAACTCGTGTCCAGGAAAGGGAACGGAGGGTTTGATGTTGCCAAAGCCCTTCAAGTTATAATACTTGGAGGCCTTATCCCTACACTCCCAGAACCCTGGTGATAAGAGTCCAGAGCCACCTCGGCGACTTCCTCCTAGAAAGCAGAAGATGCCTTGAAGTCCGAGATGGCTTCTGCGACCTTCTTCTTGGCCCCTACTGCCTCCGTGATGGCTACCTCAACCTGAGCCTTGGCCTCCTCCAATTGAGCCTCTAGGGCACGGACTCCTCTCCAAGCGATCGACAACTGGGTCATCATCATCGCTCAGCCCGAGGAACCCTGGGCTGCCCTTTGCCTCGGTGCTGATGGCCCTCCTCTTCGCCACCCTCCGAAGCTCGGGAACACTAAACTTCATTTGCCGGGTCAATGGAGAAAGAAGAGGAACTTCTGAAATAAGAGTCCGAAACTATGATGACCTTCGACAGGGGAGGACAAGGTCCTATTTATAAGGATCTTACGCCCACGACTGGCCATAAGGAAACATGCTCCACGCCCTTTTCCAGACCCATCAAAAGATGCCACGTGTCAGAGAGATGCCTCGAGACCCAGGTGACTGCTTGGGAGCGGTATATAGTTACCAATAACTACTCTTGGAATGGCGACCGCCAGTACTTCAAATCTAGAAGAATCTCCATCGTGCGGCTATGACATTAATGGCTCCCTTTTAGAAAGGAAGGATATGGCGGCACCCGGGGTGCATGAAAATGTGACCATTCGAATATTGCCACTCATTACTGACAACAAAAATCATAATCAATGTTCCTTGATCATTAATCAACATGAAAATGACACCTGTCCGTTGTGTCCATTCCTAGATGGGTAGTTTAATTATCAAAAAAGGCTGACATCAACCTAGTTTGACCGTGGATAGTCTTCGTCAATGACATTCCAATTTGCTTCGAAACTCGTCTTCGATGCCAGCCGCGAGTCGAACGGTCTTCGGCTCCTCAATTAAGAAAGAAAAAGGAGCAATGAAATTCAAGTCATCATCAAAGCTAGAAACCTCGCTTAAACTGTATTAAAAAATATGGCGTAACATGTACAAAAGAAGGAAGTCATTTGAAACTTCAAAATAGTTTGCTAGTTACATTTCAGAGAAAAAACAAAGAAGAAATACAATGCCTAAAGATACACATATCCTAAGCATCAGCTGGAGGAGACCCGGCATCACAAGATTGTAGCAGTTTGTCGATTTGCATGGAGAGGGTTTCCTGAAATTGGGTTGAGTCCAGAGGGTCTTCAACCTAGACCTCCTCCTCAGCTCAAACTTCTTCTTGGGCCAAGATCGGGATCACATCCTTGTCTTCGACTGTGGTGGGAGTTTTTCCCTCCAAGTCCAGCACTTCTTCGACTTCTCAACTTGGGCCAAAATTATGCTGGGAATATCCTCCCTTGGATTGGCATCCCTATGATCTCCTCTTCAGCTCCAACTTCTTCTTTGTCTTCTCTCTTCTACAATGTCAAATGCGGGGATGGTAGAAAGATCCAGGTTAGGGAAAGCTTTACCGACCTTGGCGAGTCCGTCGTTGAAACCGTGCTGGTAGCTGTACAAGGTAGCCTCATTCATCTCCTGCTGAAAATCTGAGGACCTCCTAAAATCTGCTACAGCCCTACCTGCATTGGCACCGCATTCACTTCAGAGGCTCCTATGGAGGACGAAGTGCTCCCACTCCTCTCAGGACCATCCTTTCGAGCTCTATTCTGAACACCGATCTTGTGGAGGGGGCAAGAGCTGCCCTCTTCTCGAAGGATTGACGGAGCTAGCTCAAGTTAGGCTTCATCCCGCACCTGCAAACAAAAAAACCCCTCTGTGTCGACTGAACTACAACAGGAATGAGAGAAGAGAGGTAAAATTTCACTATTTTACCTAACACATGGAACTTGCTAATCCACTGCAAGATGGAGATTTCTCTCTTCCAATAAATCATGGATAGGAATGGCCTCCGAATCAGTCAATAAATCATAATCGGACTGATCGGCCGTTAAAACCTTTTTACCATCATTGGCTCCTTCCAATCACTGCTAAAGCCCCATGGATCAATAGACAACACAAAAACAAAGATGGGTTTTCACCCGTGGATGGCGCTGGGCATATCCTTGATGATCTTATGGCCTGGATGAGGGCCGATCACCCACCATCCATGGCCATGAAAATCTCTCTTGAGCATAAAAAGGACAGTAAACAGATTGGTCCTGGGCTCTATATTAGCTATGCGGCACGAACCAAGAACCCGCAGATGTTCCGAATGCTATTCGGAGTCAACTGCGCAGGCACTACTTGGTACAGACAAAATATTTGATGAAGAAAGGGTGCAGGAAAAATTGAAGGCCAGTCTTCAAATGATCTTTGTACATAGCCAAACACCCGGGAGGAGGTTTGTTCACCCGTTCCTCGGATGCAGGAAGAATCAAAAGAAACCCCTCGGGAACATGATAGCGTTCTCGAAGATAAGCAACTTTTCCCGGTGAAACAGAGCTGGGGACCAGCTCCAGACTCACTACATCACCGGCACCCGAAGGCCCAACTTATTCCCCGCGGCTTCCTACAGACTCAGCCATGATGAAAGAACGAGGCCAAGAGGCGGAAAGAAGATTCTACCTGCAGAAGGGACCGATGGCCAAGAACAGGGAAAGCTGAGTCAAAACTTAAAATATGGGGTTGAAGAAGCTTCCTCAGCAAGCCCCTTTTCTCTTCTCAAAAAGAAACGAAAAGACCCAAAGTAGCCCCAAGCTGATATGACACAGAATAAACCAAAGGTTGTAGTCTATTTAAATCAACGGCCAAGATGAAGTACATACATCATCCAACAGGCAGGAAGGAACCATGACAACCGCTCGAATCCCAACCAAAAGATTGGTTGAACCGTCGCATAACAGAAAAAGAAGAGGTGAATTAGGGCTATGTGACCCATTCTGGACCTGTTTGACCTAATTTTTGAAAATTAAGGAAAAAGTATCTAAATGTTTCAATTTTCTCTTTAGAGCATAGGACAACCTAGTTTAGGCTCAAGAAAACTTTAGAAATTGAGTTTGACCTATTTTGACCCTTAGACTGATATTTTGCTTAAGCCGACTCGAGTTATCAGGGTGCTCGGCGAGCCGACTCGAGTTATCAGGGTGCTCGGCGAGCCGACTCGAACGTCGGGCCGAACATTTTTAAATAGGATTTTCGTGTTTTCTATTCATTGTGTTTTTAAGTTTTGAGTGTTTTTTCTTAGCTGACTTCACATTCCACTCTAGAAAACATTCCAAAAACTCTCTCAAATCCCTCCAATCCGTCAATCTTAGCAAAATGGCACCCCGCAAAGCCATGGCCAAGAAAGCAAAGAGGGTAGTTCGGACTATCGCGAAAGAATGGAGAACCAAGAGGTGCTTGGACACTTCAAATCCGGATGAGGATCAACCGATTGAGCAGGAAGAAGTACCTCAAGCACCCTGACAGGTGATTCTTATGGGAAATCGTCAGGTTACCCCGGGTAGGTGTATTAATTTTAACTTTTTGGAGCAAGAACAACTACATATAAGGGATTGGCTTGAAAAACAGGGGTGGAAAGATTTTTGTTTGTTGAATATCCGACATATCCTAACTTAGTCCATCAATTTTTGAGAATATGTCACCGGGAGCATTTCATTTAGAAGAAACAGTTAAAGGGAAGCATATAGAGATAAGTGAACAAAAGATTTAAAGTTTACTAAACATTCCAAAGGAAGGAGAGTGTTACTTAATCTTAAAAGAGAAACAAAAGACCCTCAGACTTATACTGGAGAGAACAAATGTGAAGGGTATTGTGCATGTAAGTGCAAATCAGCTGTCATTGGAGATGAGGCTGTTGCACAATATTATTAGCAGGATTTTCTTGCCCCGGACGGGGAGATTTGACTGGGTCAGCGAGTGTGATCTTATGTTTATAAGGCGATTAATTGAGGGGGAGGCCCTCAACTTACCATTTATTATGATATCTTAGATGAGGGAGGCAGCCCGGAGGGCACGGGCCTGTCTGCTGTATGTGATGGTTTTCACATTGTTATTCCAGGATGCCCATGTAGATCTGACTGGAGAGGATTGTCGACTACTGCTTCATACTGATAGGTGCACTGTGAAATCCCTTACCAGAATGAGATTCATTAAAGTATATGGCAATTGGATCAGGAAGACTGTTGACTCTGTCTTGATTTTGATGATTGACAAAATGTTTAAGTATATATGAGTACTAATTATATTTTAAATGTGTTTTTTAGATTTTAGTACTCAACCATGTTGGATGAAGAAATGCTTGTATTTCAGTTGAAAAAGTCCTTAAATTAATGGAAAATCAAGTATATGGACTTTAGAATTAATATGGAAGAACTTGAAGAGGTTAAAGTTTCAATTTGAAGATGTTTCAGCAATGGCACAGGAAAGTGTCGACACCTGAAAATTAAGTGTTGACACCTGAGGATCAAGTGTCGACACTTGAAGAGTGAAATGTCGACTCAAGGCCTGAGACAAACAGAAAACTTCAAAAAGCACTTTCAGTCAAGTGTTGACACCTGGAGCTGAAGTGTCGATACTTGGAAGTAAAGTATCGACACTTGGAGAAAAAAGTGTCAACACTTGAAATTGAAGTATCGATACCTGGAGGTGAAGTGTCGACACTTGAACAGTAACGGCTAGTTTTATGGGCTGCAGAACTTCTCCAACTTGGCTCCAACGGCCATATTTTTCTTCCTAATGGCTATAAACGGCCATTTAAGTGTTGGGAGGCTATATAAACATCAAGAATCAAATGGAGAAGTAATCCTTTAGTGAGTTTCTTGAATATTCTTAAAGGATTCAATAGTTGAGTGATTAAAAGTCTTCAAGCTTCCAAGTTTCAAAGAGAGCATTCAAAGTCTACATATACAAGCATCAATCAAAGGCTTCATCAACTTGAAGACAAGATCTTCATCAATAATAAAGGGCTTCAAAGAGATATTGCTTTATTTTAAAAAGCTTTTATTATCTTCATTTATACTTGCTCTTACATTATTTTACTTAAGGTTTTTGGTGAGCCTTGGAAAATCAAAGAGATTTTTGGTAAGCCTTTAAAAACCAAAGTGGTTGTTGGTGAGCCTTGAAACCAACTAGGATTTTACTTGTGAGCCCGAAGCCAAAACAAGTTGTTTAGATTCTTGGTTATCCCGTAAAACCAACGGTGGTTGTTGGTGAGCCTTGAAACCAACTAGGGTTTGACTTGTGAGCCCGAAGACAAAACAAGTTGTAAAGGTTGTTGGTGAGCCTAAGTTATAAAACCAAACTTAGTGAAATTCTCAAGGAATTCTTGGGAAGTGGATGTAGGTGCTTGGTTGGCACCGAACCACTATAAACCTTTGTGTTTGTGTGATTGTTCTTCTTGTGCTTTTATTTCTTTATTTCTGCTGCATTTATTTGAAATACACAAGCACTTGAATTGCATTAGTACATACTTGCTTTAGTTCATAGATATTTTAAATAGTACAAAAGTTTTATAAAACCCAATTCACCCTCCCTCTTGGGTTGCCTACCTGAGCCTACAATTGGTATCAGAGCGGGTGCTCTGTTTGAAAATCTAACGATTTTGAGTTAAAGATTATGGCAACCCTATTAGGTATTAGTGTTAGACCACCATTTTTCGATGGCATAAATTATGCTTTTTGGAAAACTCGCATGCACATTCATATTCAATATATTAATTATTATCTTTGGAAAGTAATTGTTAGTGGTCCTCATATTCCTTCCATGTTGGTTAATGGTATTTCCATTCCAAAGCTCGAAGAGGATTGGAATGAATATGACATTAAGCAAACTGAACTCAATGCTAAAGCAATGAACTTGCTTTATTGTGCATTAGACTTAAATGAATTTAATAGAATCTCATCATGCATATCGACGAAGAAAATATGGGATACACATGAAATTACTCATGAGGGTACTCTTCAAGTGAATAACACTAAAATTAATTTGCTTGTACATTCTTTTGAAATTTTTGAAATGATGCATTATGAATCTATATCTGATATGTTTTCAAGATTTATGACTATTATTAATGAATTAAAAAGTCTTGGCAAAATCTATACTAATGCTGATTTGGTGAACAAAATTCTTAGATCCTTACCAAAATCATGGAATCCAAAGGTGACGGCGATCCAAGAAGCTAAAGATGTAGAAACCTTACCTTTGGAGGAGCTTATCGGTTCACTCATGACCTATGAGTTGAACTTATGGCAAAGGATAGTGGAAGCTGATACAGAAAAGAAGATAATGGCTTTCAAAGCCAAAAAGAAATTCAAGGCAATGATGGCAACTTGGAGCGATAGCAAAGATTCAAGTACGGATGATGAAGTTGCCCATCTTTGCTTCATGGCAAATGAGAAAAGGTATGTGCTAAAAATAATTATGATTTTACCTTTAAAGAATCACATGATGCATCTAATGATCTTGTGCATGAATGTAGATTGCAAAAAATTGAGCACAAGAAATTAAATAGGCATGTAGATTCATTTTCTCTTGACAACACCAATCTTGCAAATAAAAATGGTGATTTAAATGCCAAGATTGATATTTTGAAAAACGAAAAGAATAAATTTTTAAAGAAAAAGAATTTTTAGAAAAAGAAAATGTTATTTTGAAAGATTTATGTGATAAAAATATTTTGGTTGAGGAAAAGAAGCAAAAACTTTTGAAAAATTTCTCTATTCCTGCTTCTTTCAATTTATCTTCTAAATGTGGTTTTAATGCTTATCCTTCTAGATTAAGAAAAGTTTGAGTTCCAAAAGGAACCATAATTACTAATCATAAAGGATCCAAGAAAGTTTAGGTACCAAAAATATCCACTTAATTTGTTTTGCAGGAATGTCTTGCAACCCAATATGAAGAAAGGAAGTTCTTTAAAACAGGTTGTACAAGACAATTTAAAGAAGTGGACAAGCTACATTTTGAACTAAATGGTAAAAGGAAAGACTTTGTATATTGGTAAATTCTAAACATCTCCTTCCATAATTAAAAATATAGATTAATTTTTATTGCATTAATTACTTTGAAAAATTATTTTAAATAGTTAATTAGAATCAAGTTTGGACTTATCATCATTGGCTATGATCATGAACTTTATGGTGTTGATGAATTGCATGCTATCATGATTAAACTTATGATTGTAAGACCTTCACTTAATTTTGATTAATGTATTTCATGAAAAATACTTTTAAAAATGCATATTGATTTGAAAAATATTTAATTGATTAATTAGAATCAAGCTTAGACTAATAATTATTAGTTGTGATCATGACTATTTTGATGTAAATGGATTTCATGCTCTCATGATTTCAACTTATGATTATTAGACTTTCACTTGATTTTGATTAATACAGTTTTTGAATTATTTCAAGTGAAATATTACGATTTATGTGCTTTCATTGTTGGCATCTATGCTTCAATTAGAATTGATTTGAATCAAGTATAGAACTGGTAGTTAAGGGTTACATTTAAGAAGAATGTATGCATATTGACAAACACTTGCTCTAGTAGCTAGACTTGATATCATATTACTTCTAGCATTTGTATGGATATCAAATCATCTTAAAATGAATTTAAAATTATGCTAAAAGTTTTTAAGTGATATAAATGCTTTGTATTTTGAAAATCATGAATATCTTGAAAATTTTCAAATCTTGATGCATGAGCTTTCATGTTTTATTTCTCAAATAAATGCATATTTTCAAAGAAGGAATAATATTTAGGGAGAGCATTCAAAGATTTGTTATCATATTTGATGCTTTGAATATTTTGCTTGATATCATGCTGTACTTATATTGCTCTAATACTCTTTCTCCTTGTTTTCAAATCTAATTTTTTAAGGGGAGTTACATTCAAATGGTATCATATTTCAATTGGTATCATGTTCAATTTGTATCATATTCAATTAATATCATAATTATTTGATTTCATGCATTGATTTTGATGACCTACTTGCTATTCTTTCTGACTTCATTCCCACTTTGTATTGCCTTTCACCCTTTTTCATGATATCAAAAAGGGGGAGAAAATTATTAAGTATGAAAAGGGAAAAATTGGATAAACATGAAAAATCATTTGAGAAATGAAAGAAAGTGCAAAAGGGGGAGAAGAGTGTAAAATATTTTTATCTAAAGGGAAGAATTAGTAAGAAGAAGAAATTTTAAAAATTTGAAAATTTTGCATATTTTGAAAAATATTTTTGAAGAATTTTTTTGGATCATATTTTGAGGGGAAGCTTGGTGCTTATTATTTTGAGCTTACATGTTTATCTTATTGTTAATCTTTTTAAGCTTACCCTTTTTATATATTTAAAGGTTTTGTCATCATCAAAAAGGGGGAGATTGTTGACTCTGTCTTGATTTTGATGATTGATAAATGTTTAAGTATATATGAGTACTAATTATATTTTAAGTATATTTTTCAGATCTTAGTACTCAACCATGTTGGATGAAGAAATGCTTGTATTTCAGTAGAAAAAGTCCTTAAATTAATGGAAAATCAAGTATATGGACTTTGAAATTAATATAGAAGAACTTGAAGAGGTTAAAGTTTCAATTTGAAGATGTTTCAGCAATGGCACAGGCAAGTGTCGACACCTGGAAATGAAGTGTCGACACATGAGGATCAAGTGTCGACACTTGAATAGTGAAGTGTCGACTCAAGGCCTGAGACAAACAGAAAATCTCAGAAAGCATTTTCAGTCAAGTGTCGACACCTGGAGCTGAAGTATCGAAACTTCGAAGTGAAGTATCGACACCTGGAGAATGAAGTGTCGACACTTGAAACTGAAATGTCGACACCTGGAGGTGAAGTGTCGATACTTGAACAGTAATGACTAGTTTTCTGGGCTGCAGAACTTCTCCAACTTGGCTCCAACGGCCATATTTTCCTCCCTAACAGCTATAAACGGTCATTTAAGTGTTGGGAGGCTATATAAACATCAAGAATCAAATGGGAAAGTAATCCTTTGGTGAGTTTCTTGAATATTTTTAAAGGATTCAATAGTTGAGTGATTAAAAGCCTTCAAGCTTCCAAGTTCAAAGAGAGCATTCAAAGTCTACATCTACAAGCATCAATCAAAGGCTTCATCAACTTGAAGATAAGATCTTCATCAACAATTAAGGGCTTCAAAGAGATATTTGCTTTATTTTAGAAAGCTTTTATTGTATTCATTTATACTTGCTCTTACATTGTTTTACTTAAGATTTTTGGTGAGCCTTAGAAAACCAAAGAGGTATTTGGTAAGCCTTTGAAAACCAAAGTGGTTGTTGGTGAGCCTTGAAACCAACTAGGATTTTACTTGTGAGCTCGAAGCTAAAACAAGTTGTTTAGGTTCTTGGTTATTCCGTAAAACCAAGGGTGGTTGTTAGTGAGCCTTGAAACCAACTAGGATTTGACTTGTGAGCCCGAAGACAAAACAAGTTGTAAAGGTTGTTGGTGAGCCTAAGTTATAAAACCAAACTTAGTGAAATTCCCAAGGGATTCTTGGGGAGTGGATGTAGGTGCTTGGTTAGCACCGAACCACTATAAACCTTTATGTTTGTGTGATTGTTCTTCTTGTGCTTTTATTTCTTTATTTTTGCTGCATTTATTTAAAATACACAGGCACTTAAATTGTATTAGCACATACTTGCTTTAGTTCATAGATATTTTAAATAGTACAAAAGTTTTATAAAACCCAATTCACCCCCCCTCTTGGGTTGCCTACTCGAGCCTACAAAGACTTCAGGTGTTCCTATGGCACATTCTGAGGATTCAGAGGATGACACACAGGCTGCTCATGGACTTGGTGAGGAAACTGAGGCATAGGCTGATGAGGCTGGACCATCTAAGCCAGCTCCTACTACATCTCATTCACTAGTCAGGAAATTCTTAGCTACTAGACCTGATACAGAGGACAGATTTCAGAAAGTCTTGGAGGAGATAGCATGTCTCAGATCAGACACTGATAGCAGGATTACTCTACTCCATTCTGAGATTAAGCAGGGATTTTGTGATGTTATGACTATATTGAGACAGCTTTCTGCAGCCAGCCAGCATGTACCATCGACTTCCACAGCACCTGGCACTAGCACTGGCATTGATGGAGAGCAGGCACCGGTGACACATTCTAGTGATGTACCTTCTCATGCCACACCTGCTGATGTTGAGCTCGAGGCTGGTATGGAGCCTACAGGATCTAAGGTTGGACAGACTCCGACTACTCAAATACTTTTGACTACCAGCACCTTTGCACTATCCTTTGATCCACCGACTGCCAGACCTACACCTATTGTTATATCTTCAGAGTCCAAAGCCAAAGCCAAAACTAAAGTATCTAGGACTACTACTCCTACTAGGACTAGGATTAGGGATCTTCAACCTAGGTTCCCTAAGTTCAAACCTAGTCCAGGAATCTTAGAAGCTGGTTCCTCCTCTAACGAGGAAGAACCTGATAGTGATGATCCTAGCCCATCATTTTGATGTTTAGGCTTTTTATCCTGATGTTTTGGGACTCTATCTTGTTGTATTTTGGTTAATGTGAAACTATTTTGTCATGCCGTGGCACATCTGTAAAGTATCACATATGCTATGTACTGACTTACTTTATGTATATACATCACTTTTTATGATACATGTCCATTCTTATTATGATTGAATTAATGTTATGAATGAATGTCCATTCTTCATATGCCTTTTATTTATGACAAAAAGTGGGAGAATGGAGACTGTGTGCATGAAAAAGCTATAATATGCTATAATATGATATTCAATTCATAAATTTATATGAAAATTTGAAACGGTTATGTTATTTTGGAAATTGCTTGGAAATTGTGTATGAAAAGCTATATGGATGTTGATTGTTATGAAAATATGAATGATTGATTTGTTGAAACTTGATGAAATACTTTCACCATAGTAAGAGGGAGTTTTGTTAAGTTTCTTATTCAAAATATTTGATAATTTTATATGTTTCGATATGCATTATAAATGATATTCCTAACACATCATGTATCAATACATCATGTTTTGATACACTTGATATACTTGATACATATGATACATTGTGGCACACTGTATTGATACATTGATACTTAATCTATGTGATACACATTTTGTTTAATATCTTTTGATAAATATGAATATATGACAATTGTAAAGTGTTTTAAATTCTAATCATGCCCAGTGTTTTGTCATCATCAAAAAGGGAGAGATTGTTGACCCATGTAATGATTTTGATGATCACAAAATATTGGAACATGAATTTGATACTAATTCCTTTCAATTGTTTAAGAAGTGTTGCAGGAAATTGGTTACCTTTAGTTTAAAATGGTTTTCAAACTGATTGAAAGGTAATTCAATTGTGTATAAAGTTTTATAGACTTGAACTTGTAAAAGTCCTAGGTTTATCAATTTTGTAATCTTGTAAAATTGGCTGAAAATTGTAAAAATTATAAAGTATATAGATTAGCTTCTAGTTGATTCAATGTTGAAGATTTTTGGAGAAGCTTGAAGCATTTTTTTTAAGATTTGTAAGAGCTGACTCTTGGATCAAGAGCTGACTCGTGGTGGCACGGCACGGAGGAAGTTTCAGTGTTTCAGTATCAAGAGCCAACTCCTGCCTCAAGAGCCGACTCATCCAGAGTTATGCATTTTGAAGGTCTGAGAACTCAAGCCAACTCTGCACTGAAAAGTCGACTCTAGGTATTCATGATTTTAAATTGACTGAAGGCAAGAGTCGACTCCAGCCTTAAGAGCCGGCTCCTACAGATTTTCATTTTGGGCTGTTTGAGACTTCGAGCCGACTCTTGGAACTCGAGTCGACTCGTAGAGTCATTTTCTGCACTCCAATGGCTAGTTGCTGAAGTTGAAATTTGAATTCCAATTCGTCTCCAATAGCTATTTCACGAATTCCAAGGCCCTACAACGGCCATATCTCTTGGAAAACTATAAAAGGGATTGTTTTTAAATGATTAAATAATTATTAGAGCTTTATTGTGGAATTATCTTGAGAAATCAAAGAGCTTTCAAGTCATTCAACTACCTACCTCAAAGAGCATTCAAGTTGGATTCACAGCTTCACCAACTCTACTCCATCATTGAATCCACTCATTGAAGAAGGATAGAAGCAGCTTGAAGAGCTTTGAAGAGCATTCAAGGCTTGACTTCATCTTGGTCCACATCGGCAACACCTAAACAAACTTGGTTTGTTATAGTTGCTTGTTTATCATTTCTTTATCTTTGTTTACTCTCTAAGAACAGCAAGGGGCTGTGTCTTAAGAGAAGGTTGAAGGTTTTTAGGTGAACTTTATAAAATCTAAGTTGGGTTCTTGGTAATCCCGGTATAAAACCAGGTGTTGGGTTTTCTTTGATGATCCCGTTTAAAACCAAAGGGAGTTAGGTTTTCTTTGGTGATCTCGGTAAAATCAAAGTGTATAGGTTTGGGTTGTGAGCCTGGTAAAATAATTGGACTATATTCTGGTTGGGGGATATAGTGGAAATCTCAAGTGGTGCTTGGGTAGTGGATGTAGGAGCCGGTTGCTCCGAACCACTCTAAACCTCTTGTATTTATGATTGTGTTCTTCTTGCTTTATTGCTTTAAGTTAATTACTTCCGCATTGCATTTTGCACCACAACACCAATAGAGTTTTAAAAAGCACATACTTGCAAAAAAATCTTAATCCCAATTCACCCCCCTCTTGGGAAGCCACCTGGGTAACAGTAGGGTTAGAGACCACATCATGAAAATGACTGACATTGTAAGTCAATTAAAGAATCTAGATATGAAAGTTAATGACTCATTTTTAATCCACTTCGTCATGAACTCTCTTCCTACACGGTTTGATGTTTTCAAAACTACTTATAATGCACAAAAGGAGAAGTGGAAGCTAACAGAATTAATTACCATGTGTGCTCAAGAGGAAAAGCGACTTAAGTGGAGTAAGCTCGAAGAAGCACATTTTATGGGTCAGAAATCAGTCACTAATAAGAACAAGAATAAAAAATATAAGAAATATGGGTATGACATCAAGACCAATAGTGAATTTGGATCCAGTCAGGTACACAAGCCAAAAGGAAAGAAGTGAGTACACTGTTTCTTTTGTAAGAAACGAGGCCATTTCAAGAAAGATTGTTATGGTTACAAGAATTGGTTAGAAAAGAAAGGTAGCACTCATTGTCTAGTATGTTCAGAATCTAATTTAGCCACTGTTCCACCAAATACCCTGGTGGATTGATTCGAGAGCCACTATTCATATTTTCAATTCTATGCAGGAATTCATAAGGAGCCAGAAGGTCAATCCAAACCAAAAGATGCTCATAATGGGTAATGGGGTTGAAGCTCCTATTCGAGCTGTTGGTGTAGTTCACCAAGTCCTTGATACTAGTTTTATCCTTGTTTTAGATGATGTACTCTTTGTTCCTTCTATGTCTAGAAATCTCATTTCTGTATCAAAGCTTGACAAGTTGAACTATGAATTTCATCTTTGTAATGGTACTATTTCTTTGTTTTATAATTCTAAACTTGTTGGTTCGTGATCCTTGAGTGATAATCTTTACATGTTAAACATTGATCCATTATTTTCTCAATCCCTTCTATCTTTGAATGTGAGTACCAAGCGTGGTCTTGTTAATGCTCATTCAGCAATGTTGTGGCATAAACGTTTAGGCCATATTTTTAGAGAAAGACTAGAAAGGTTGGTCAAGAAGGGAGTTCTGAACACATTAGATTTTTCTGACTTTGGTTTTGTAATAATTGTGCTAAAGGCAAAATGACCAAGTCTAGAAATAAGAGTGCTACTACAAGTAATGAGCTTTTAGCTCTCATTCATACTGGCATTTGTGGCCCATTTCATCCCACTACCATTAGTGGTAAGAAGTATTTCATAACATTTATTGATGATTACTCTCGCTATGGCTATGTGTATTTGATTGGTGAAAAAGTAGAGGCATTGGATGTATTTAAAATTTATAAAATAGAAGTTGAGTGTCAGCTTGACAAGAAAATTAAGGTTATACTATCTGATCGTGGTGGTGAATACTACGGAAGATACGATCAAACATGTCACAATCCAGGGCCATTTGCTAGATATCTACAAGAGTGTGGTATAATTGCTCAATACACTACGCCAGGTACACCTGAACAAAATGGTGTATCTGAAAGAAGAAATCGCACTCTTATGGATATGGTGAGGTCTATGATGAGTCATCTGATTTACCAGAATATTTGTGGGGTGAAGCTTTAAAGACTGCTGCCTATATTTTGAATAGAGTGCCTTCTAAGGCAGTTTCCAAGACACCTTTTGAGTTATGGACAGGTAGAAAACCTAGTCTTAATCATTTGCATGTTTGGGGTTGTGCAGTAGAAGCTAGATTATATAATCCACATGAAAGAAAATTTGATCCCAGAACAATATCTTGTTCATTTATTGGATATCCAGAAAGGTCCAAAGGTTATAGATTTTATTACCCATCTAATAGTACTAAATTGATTGAAACTTTAAATGCTAGGTTCATTAAGAATGATACTCATAGTGTTGGTATGGAGCCCAGACATGTGGTAATTGATGAGGACCATAGTTTGGATTCATTTCATCAAACTAATATTTAATTTTCAATAATTACCATACAAGAAAGTGATGAAAATCACCAAGAGTCTGATGAGCATGTACCTCACATGGAGACTGAAGTAATTCCTGTCTCAATAGAACCAATAGTTAATTTGCCATTAAGGAGATCACAAAGAGAAAGAAGGCATGCTATACCAGATGACTATGTAGTTTATCTACATGAATGTGATTTTGATATAGGCGCGGAAGGTGATCCAATATCATTTTCTGAAGCCAAAAATTGTGTTCATGCTTTTAAATGGTTTGATGCAATGAAAATTGAGTTGACCTCTATGTATAAAAATGAAGTCTGGGATCTAGTTGACTTACCTGAAGGAGTCAAACCCATTGGTTGCAAGTGGGTATTTAAAACTAAAAGAGACTCCAAAGGTAAAGTTGAAAGATATAAGGCCAGATTAGTTGCTAAAGGTTTTACTCAACAAAAGGGCATTGACTATAAAGAAACATTTTCTCATGTATCAAAGGAAGATTCATTCAGGATTATAATGGCATTGGTAGCTTACTTTAACCTAGAATTGCATCAAATGGATGTTACTATTGCATTTCTAAATGGTTTCTTGTTTGAAGATGTCTATATGTTTCAACCAGAAGGTTTTGAGACTGAAAGCAAGGAACATTTAGTTTGCAAACTTAAGAAGTCCATTTATGGATTAAAACAGGCTTCAAGGCAATAGTATTTAAAGTTTGATGAGGTAATAAGATCTTATGGTTTTGAAGAAAATAAAATTGATGAGTGCATTAATCTAAAAGTCAATGGAAATAAATTTATTTTCTTAGTATTGTATGTTGATGATATACTCCTTGTTAGTAGTAATATAGGAATGATACATGAGACTGAATAGTTCTTATCTCAAAATTTTGAGATGAAGGATCTTGGTGAGGTTTCTTTTGTCCTTGGTATAGAAATTCACTGAGATAGGTCTCGTGGGCTTCTTGGATTATTACAGAGAACCTATATTGATAGAATTCTTAAAAGGTTCAACATGCAAAATTGTAAATGCGGAAATGCACCTATTGTTAAGGATGATAAATTTGGAAAGTTTCAGTGTCCGAGAAATAACCTAGAGCGGGAACAAATGAAAGGCATTCCATATGCTTCAGTAGTTAGAAGCCTCATATATGCTCAGGTGTGCACATGGCCAGATATAGCATTTGCTGTCGGGATGCTGGGCATATATCAAAGTGATCCTGGTCTGGATCATTGGAAAGCGGCAAAAAAAGTTTTAAGATATTTGCAACAAACCAAAAATTATATGCTCACATACAAAAAGACCGAAACACTTGAAGTGGTGGGTTACATAGATTCTGATTTTGCTGGTTGTCTAGATAGTAAGAAATTGACTTCATGTTTCATTTTTTTGATGGGTGGAGCGATATCATGGAAAAGTATGAAACAAACTTTGACAGCTTCATCCACCGTGGAGGCAGAGCTCATTGCTTGTTATGAGGCCACTTCACAAGCTTGTTATGCGTGCAATTCTCCTAATTATCTATTTTTTTAAAAAAAAGGAAAAACTGATAAAGTTATCATAAATGGATTAAGAGAACTTAAATTAGTTAACTATTGGTAATAAAGCTTATTGGCGCTATACCCTTAAGGGCATACTCTTTAGAAGATCAAATCTTGGGTAAGCTATTTTTTTTTTAAAAAAAAGAAAGATTATATTAGTACGTACATGTCCATGATAAATCATAATATTAGCTATCACAAAATGATCGACATACCTAGAGAGTATTAGACGTTGGTTTAACACTTACATAAGCATGTTTAAAGATGATTATGGCTTGCATGATTGGTCATATAGATGGTTGATATTATTGCCATTTTCGATGCATAATGCTTGGCAAAACAAAACCATATGCAAATTGCATGAAATGATGCTCTCCATAAGATGCATGATCAAGATATGATTCATGACTGCTGATGTGTCATGTTTGGTGCTTCTAGGAAAGCTAAAATCATGTCCATGTATGATTAATTTGCATCCAATTATATGAGCTACAAGTAACTATGGTTCAAACCTTTTTCTTTGACGACTAGCTCACATAGTGGGGTTGGTGTTTTTCTCCTCTTTTGGTGCTGTACCACCACTACAACGATCACCAATAGAATTAGTAAAGCTGGAATCACCACAACGATGACAATGATAGGAGTAGCAAGCGTCTTCTTTTTCCCATCATCTACGCATTGGTTCCCGTTAGGGCATAGATCCGGGTTATTTTCCATCCTTGCATAGACAAAGATCCTCAAATTAACGTTAAAATCTAGCATGGCTATAAAGGAACCTTTTTTTAACCCTATATAAAGTAGCATGGGCATTAATTAGATCGATAGTGAATCGGATATTATGTAATGAAGCAAACCTTAACTCTAGCAAGCCATTTTCTTTCTTTCGACGAAGAGCCGGTGGGATCCACCCACTAAGTTGGTTGTTTGACAAATTTCTGAAAGATGGCCAACAATATTAGATGATCAATATTCTATATTTATATCTAGCATATGAGTTTATAAGAAGACTAGCTTTTTCTTTTTTCTTGATAAGTAACAGATTGAGACTAGCTTAAGCTTACAACATGCAAAGGGATGACAATCCTGATAGAAAATCTGGTATCGGACCGGTGAAGTTATTGTTTGATAAGTCCCTGAGATAAAAGGCAATCAAAGACATCATGATTTATGAAGGATTTTATTGACATAAAAAAAAATTACCATAGTAGGTTAGTTGTAAATTTAGATTTGGTTCATACCAAACTTTAGACTAAAATATCTTCTGTATAAGAAAAAGTGAAAGATATGCAAGTACAGAAGCCTTCTTGCTCATAAAGAGAGAGAGCTAGACTTGGTAATACTTAGGTGGATCTCTACTCAGATCCATTCAGATCTACATTATTAGGTAATAGTTCTTCATTGATGATCCAATCCATATTTAAATGTGATGTACAATATCTAAAATACTTACAAACTAAAAATTATATTATTTGGAGATCCTAGCCTATATATCTAAGTAGTCAAAAAATTGGATAATATAGATAAAATATTAAGTTATATATGTTTTTTATTACTTGATGTATAGAACAAGAATCTCTAAATCACATAATTTTTAATTTTTAAGTATTTTAGAGATAATAAATCATATCCATTAACTTAGATTATCGATGTAAGACTCTCTCATTGTCCAATTTAGATCTAATTAGATCTTAGTAGAGATCCATTTGAGTGTAGCCAAGTCCAGCTCTCTCTTGATATACACGGAGAGAAAGAGACAAAGCTAAATCTTATAAAACTATTTCATAGAAATTCATTAATAACCTTTTTTTTTATAAAGCAAGCAAATTGATTTTGATTCCTAAATGATTTTGGTTCTATCGTAACAACAGATTCTCTTTTTATATGAAAAAGATTCATATCAACAATTCTTATCCTATATATAGACAAATTCTCGATATTTTATTTATCTATAATAAAATAGTTATTTTGTATGTTCGTAAAAAAAAAACTTATATATGAAATAAAAAAGAGTAGAAAGTGTTACTACACCTACAAACTATATATTGACTTTAAGTCCCTAGTAGTCAAGTCATACAAGCCAATTATCTATATTATTCATCAAATCCTGCTTTTCTTTTTTCGATTCATAATTTCTACCTCGAGTTGAGATCCTTTATACCTGGATGTATATGTAAACAAGAGATAGGGAGTTCAGTTCTAGTTAAAGTTTGCCTCTGGGATGGATATAAGATAGAAAAGGTAGGGAGCAGTCACTCCTGGTACATATATCATGACCAACTTCTCAATAAAAGATAAGAGATGTTCTACAATCCTCCATTATAAACATAATTGTATTTTTATCCATTAAATCTCAAATTGCAATAGTCAATCTAATGTGGATATACCATGCTTGGAAAGTTGTATTATCAATTTGGCTCAAAAAAATATATTATATATTTCCACATCATGGTCTATCCATCTTTTTAAACACGCCTCATGCAAATTGAGATATAATCAGGTAATGGACCCCTTTATCATAGAGATCGTGGATTAAAACTTTGTTAGTAGCTCTCAATGTTTGAGCTCTCTAATATTAAATAATAGTATTTTAATCATTATTTTTAATTACTTTACCAAAAAAAAAATCTTAACTATTCATATACTACACTTGACTTTCCGCGTCTCACATAAAAGATTGAGACTTTAAGTATATATGGTGTAATGAGATAACTTTTTTTAAAGGACTACTTATCCAAGATTGGCTATCAACTCCCTTCCCATCTCCAACAGTTCATTAAAAGAACAACAAGAAAAAAAAAAAAAGGATTGGGCATGTAGAAGATCAGTTGTTACATCAAAATCATTAAATGACCATCTTTGCAAATTTCTATATCCCTTAATTACCAACTTGGGATATTTTTTAATCTTTGCATAACCAAGTTGGCTAGAATATAGGTATCTGGCACTACTCTTAATAAAGAGGCCGGTGTAGCAAATATTTTGTGCATATGACTTCAGCTTGCGAGCGGTAGTTTTCGATACTTACAAGTACTCGATGGCCTTAAGATTGTTAATAGCAACGGGTATATCACCGGTCAATCCTAGCGAGGATAGATTTCTGCAAAGCAAATGAAACAATATAAATAGTTTAGTCTTAATATTATTAATATGTTTTAGAATTTTTTTAAAAAAAAATCAAAGAAGCTTACAAGGATGTTACTCTTGGAGGATTAGAGCTAGTAAAGGTACAGAGTATGCCTTTCCATTCGTAGTTCTGCGGAGCACATGGATCACCTTGCCAAATCTTCATGTGGTATGATTTTTTGAGATCCATCATAGCACGAACTAGCATGTTCACCAGGAAAACAAAAATCCATGTCTTATATTAATGGGAAAGAAAGAAAATAGGATCTCCAAAGAAAAAAAAAAATTCAGTCACATTTCCTAAAATATAGCTGGGTATCTCAAAGATTTGAGGAACAGTACGTGTAACATCATTCATGTGAAGGATGACAACCCGATCATGTCTCTAAGAGATTTTTAGATGCATGATCAAGGGTGATCATGCCTATTTATGATTAGACGAACATCCATGTATGAAAGACCACCATGGTGTTTTGAAAGACCACCATGGTGTTTCATGTGAAAGAATTAAACATAAGATGCTCATAATACAAAGGATACAAAAAAGCTTAGTTTTCCTACTTTCAATTATTCAATAATATTATGTTTTCAGAGAAGTAATGTTACCTGAAGATTTTTTTTGGTTAAAAGAGGTATTAGCCTTCGTTAAAAGTTGAGGAACAATATACATACCATCTGTTATATCGGATGCCAAACTTGGCAGGGAAAGAGTATTATAGATCTCCACGGCATTGAGGATTGGTGGAAGAATGGAATCAGCCGCCTTGGTTACGTTAAACAGATACATAGTAGAACGCCCAAGCTCATATGTGAGATTTATGTGAGTCACTAGTAAGTAAGAAGGCTGGAAATTCCTCTGAAGAACTTGCTCATTCACGATCACGTCAATTAATCTTGTCTTGTTTGGAGGGAGGGCATCAAACTCTGCGAAGTGCATGTAGCAATAGTACACAGGACGAACATATCCGGTCGGCGAGTGCCAGTAAAATAGCAAGCTGGTATTGTCTACTGGAGTGACTGCGCTACTCATAACAATGGACGGAACCTGGAAGGCATCGTCGGGATTAATTTGGATGGTCTTTGAAGTATTTATACGAAGCCAGTAAGGTAGGTTGTTCATCGACCACCAAATGCGATCATAGGTGTCATTTGGATACCTATTGATTAACAATTCCATGTTAAAGAAGTCATATTATGCAACTACATGATTTCCACTACTGAACTTGAAGAATATTCACATTTGCATACAATCTCATTGATCTTTGGTTGCAATACACACATGAACACACACATAGAAAGTGGAGCTAACATTAGAAATATATCTATGGAGAGAGTAGAGCTACACATAGACACTCATACAATAGTTCTAAAATTATTGGTCTTGAATCTTGAGGCCCTACATTGAAAATCCAAGTTGCTGGATATGATCTAAATATCTCTTATGATAAAAAATTATGTAATTTGAGGATCCTTGCTTTTGCATCCGGTGATTAAAATGAATGATTTAGAAAATACAAAACATGCAGCATGTTCTCTTTCTAAATATGGTTTTTATTTTTCATACATCCATTGTCACGCCCCGAATCCAGTACCGGAATCGGCTACGTGACCGGTTGCACAAATCCTAGGTTTTATCCTAGAGATTATGCAATGCCTAGGTACACAACAATTCAAACATATCCAAGTTAAATTAATATTATATTAATAATCCATTAACAATGTACAATTCAGTATTTAACTCGATGATCATAAATTTGTCTACTGACTCACAAACGTCAGTAACCGAATTAACTAACTACTTAGCTCAACAAACATGAAGCTCCGTCTCATGCCCAGCCCAGATCCTCTTTAAGTATCCTAAGTCTCTGAAAGAAAACAGATGATAGGGAGTGAGCTACATAGCCTAGTAAGGATTCCAAATAATCACCAATAATAATTTACATGTATATGAAAATAGCAAAATATTAGCATAATATATGACGAAATCAACAATTCAGATTTCATGTTTAACCAAAAACTTTGAAATTTTTACATTTTTTTCTTTTAGAATTTCCAATTATTTAACCATTATCTTTAGGGTTCTGGACTAACCACGGTCACACTCCAGCCTGTGACTGGCACACTATTGTCACACTCCAGCCTCTGATGGGCACACTATTGTCACACTCCAGCCTGTGACGGGCATACTATTGTCACACTCCAGTCTGTGACGGGCATACAAATTGTCACACTCCAGCCTGTGACGGGTACACTGAGAAACCACGGTACCGCCGTGGCATGGCTAGTCCAAACACCAGTTCACTTAACACTTTATCATTTCTTTTCACATAGTCAGATCATGTCACTTTCCAACGATCGATATCACGATCAAACACATTTCAAGATTACTTGGCAAATATAAACAACATTAATAACAAACTCATTCCGTAACCCGGAAATCAAATCATGTTATCCAAAAATTACCATGCATGAAAAATATTTAAGATATGCTCAGATCAAATCAGGTCATGTAAAATATATTAATATTACGTGTGATCAAGTTTAGAAGTCCTTACAATCAACTATCCACGCCTGTACTAATCTGTACCCGAAATCGGTGCGACGCCTTCTCGCTCAAGACTGATTCTCTACATAGATAGATAATTTTTAATTAAAACTAAATTCTCAATTTTTCTCAAATCTTAAAAAAATCCCTGATTTTCTCTCTCTTCCTTCTCTCCCTTCCTTCCTTCTCTCTCCTCTTTCTCTCTCCTCTTTCTCTCTCATCCTTCTCTCTCCTCCTTCTCTCTCCTCTTTCTCTCTCCTCTTTCTCTCTCCTCCTCCTCTCTCCTCCTTATTATATATATATATATATTTATTTTTTTTTTTTCTGGCCGTACAGAAAACCCTCCCCTTTTTTTTTTTTTTTTTCCTTTTCTTTTCTTTCTTTCTCTTTTCTTTTCTTTCTCCCGAACCACCCCTGTTTCTCCTCCTCAATCGGCCGAATCGTCTTCATCCCTTCCCCCCACTACCGGCAACCACGGTGGTTGCCGCAGTCTTCTCGGACTGTCAACGGCAGGTGATGGCGGTGGCGGCAGCGGCGATGGCGGCGGCAACGGTGAACGGCCCCAACCCAACCGAACCGGAAAAATCTAAAAAAAACAACAAATTTTCAAAAAATTTGAAAGACTTACCGGTGCTTGAAGAATTCTTCATCGCCGGCCGGAGAGGAGGACGTCGTGTGGAAGAAGTTCGATGAGGCTCGGATCGGTAGTGGTGAGGGAATTTTAAAGAAAATCCACCGGGTTTCATTGCCGTTTGGAACTCAAACCCATGAAATCGGGGTTTTCACCGTCCCGGACTCATCGTCGATCTCTTCCCTCCCCTCCACGACGCTTCCACCAATTTTTTCGACGAAGAATTCGGTCTAAGGAGCCCCGTTCGACTCCGCCTCTCCTTCCCCTGTTCCGGTCATCGTTCCCCTTTTTTTTTTCAGTATGGGTTGAAGTCGGCTGGGTCTGCCGACTTCAGCCCAGGCCCACGTCTTACATTCTCACCCCGTTAAAAAAATTTTGTCCTCGAAATTTACGTACCTGGTATTCCGAAAAGCTGTGAATATTTTGTTCGCATCTCTGCTTCAAGTTCCCATGTAGCTTCTCTTTCACTGTGATTGCTCCATTGCACCTTCACATAAGGTATGATTCGGTGTCTCAATTCTTGTTCCTTACTGTCGACAATTCGTAACGACACCTCCTCATAGGTCAAATCCTCTCGAAGTTGTAAAGGCACATAATCTATTGCATGATTAGGATCAGGACTGTATTTCCGTAACATAGATACATGAAACACGTTATGCACTCCAGAAATAACTGGTGGTAGCGCTAATCGGTAAGCCACCTCACCAACCTTATCCAAAATCTCAAATGGTCCCACAAATCTCGGGCTCAATTTTCCTCGTACACCAAATCTCATCATACTCTTTGTGGGAGACACTTTCAAAAAGACATGATCACCAACATTGAATTCTAGCTCTCTTCGTCTTTTATCAGCATAACTTTTCTATCGGCTTTGAGCAGTACATAAATGTTCTCTGATCATTTGTACCTTCTTCACTGTTTGTTGCACTATTTCTGGACCTAATAATTTTCTTTCTCCTACATCATCCCAGCAGATAGGAGATCTACACTTTCTACCATATAAAGCCTCAAAAGGCGCCATTTGAATACTGGCTTGATAACTATTATTGTAGGCAAATTCTATTAACGATAGATGATAGTCCCAAGCACCACCCAAGTCCATAACACAAGCTCTCAACATGTCTTCCAGAATCTGGATGGTTCGCTCAGACTGTCCATCGGTTTGGGGATGAAAAGCTGTACTAAAACTTAATTTGGTCCCCAATGCTTTATGAAGACTCTTCCAAAATTATGAAACAAACCTACTGTCTCGATCCGATACTATAAAAATTGGAATCCCATGTAGTCTCACAATTTGTTCTATGTACAAGTTTGCTAATTTTTCCAGAGAGAGTCCGATACGAAAAGGTAAGAAATGAGCTGACTTCGTTAGTCGATCCACAATCACCCACATCGCATTATTTCCCTTAGGGGTTTTGGGTAAACCTGTCACAAAGTCCATGGTAATGTGCTCCCATTTCCACTAAGGAATCGCAAGAGACTGCAATGGTCCAGCAGGTCTTTGATGCTCAGCTTTTACCTGTTGACACACCAAACATTGAGCCACATACTGAGCTATATCTTTCTTCATACCAGACCACCAAAAGTTTTCATGTAGATCTCGATACATTTTTGTACTACCTGGATGCATCGTATATACTGAACTATGTGCTTCTTCCATAATTTCATTCTTTAATTCTGGAAGTTTAGGAACACATAATCGATTACCAAATCTCAAGGTACCATCTTCATATATAGTAAATTTAGATTGCACACCAGACTCAACTGTCTCTTTAATTTTCTGAAGCTCTAAATCTTCCTTCTGAGCTGACTTAATTTTGTCAATCAGGATAGGTTGTAGCATAATATTTGCTAATTGCATTCCAGAATTATGAATTCGTACATCGATCTCTGATCTTTCCATATCCATTATGATATGCTTTTGATTAGTAATTAAAGTTGCCAACTTACTCGGGATTTTCCTGTCAGGGCATCAGCTACAACATTTGCCTTTCCTAGATGGTAGTTAATAGTCAAATCATAATCTTTTAATAGTTCCAACCATCTTCTCTGTCTCAAGTTCAATTCCTTCTGAGTAAATATATATTTTAAACTTTTATGATCTGTAAAGATTTCACAACGACTACCATACAGTTAATGTCTCCATATCTTTAAAGCAAAAACTACGGCTGCTAACTCCAAGTCATGAGTGGGGTAATTTGACTCATATGATTTCAGCTGTCTAGAAGCATAAGCTATCACCTGTCCATTTTGCATTAACACACAACCGAGACCCTTTCGGGATGCATCACTATATATGCAAAACTCTCCTGTCTCCGCAGGAACAGTCAATACTGGAGTAGTGATTAACCGTTTCTTCAATTCTTGAAAACTCTGCTCATAATCATCTGTCCATTCAAATTTTGTTCATTTCTGGGTCAGGCGAGTTAAGGATATAGCGATAAGAGAAAATCCTTCAACAAACCTTCGATAATATCCTGCCATTCCCAGGAAACTACGAACTTCGGACACATTAGTGGGTCTCTCCCACTCTACCACTGCTTCCACTTTCTTTGGATCCATAGAAATACCATCCTTTGATATAACATGGCCTAGGAAAGAAATTCTGTCCAACCAAAAGTCACATTTTTTTAGCTTGGCAAATAATTTCTCCTCTTTGAGTATTTGTAATACTATCTTTAAGTGCTCCTCATGTGCCTGTAGACTTTTTGAATATATCAGTATATCATCAATAAATACTACTACAAATTGATCCAGATATGGTCTAAACACTCGGTTCATGAGATCCATGAAAATTGCAGGTGCATTTGTCAGACCAAAAGGTAGAACCAAAAATTCATAGTATCCATATCTGGTTCTAAAAGCTATCTTTGGTACATCCTCTGTCTTTATCTTCAATTGATGATAACCAGAATGAAGATCAATTTTTGAGAATACCTGTGCTCCCTGTAATTGATCAAATAAATCATCAATCCTTGGTAAGGGATATTTGTTCCTTATAGTCACTTTGTTCAATTCTCGATAATCAATGCAAAGCCGAAACCTTCTATCCTTCTTCTTTACAAATAAAACTGGAGCACCCCAGGGAGACACGCTAGGTCTGATAAATCCTTTATCCAACAGTTCTTGCAATTGCTCCTTTAGTTCTTTTAATTCTGCCGGAGCCATTCTACAAAGAGCTTTGGAGATGGCACCTGTACCTGGTATAAGATCGATAGAGAACTCGATCTCTCTATCAGGAGGTAATTCTGGCAGATCATCGGGAAAGACCTCCAGAAATTCTTTCACAATGGGTATGTCTTCCAGCTTAAGCTCCTGCTATCGAGTATCTATTACCGTTGCCAGAAATCCTTCACAACCTTGTCTGAGGAGTCGCTTGGCAAAAAAAGCCGAAATTACCCTCCTCATAAGGGTTAACTTGTTACCCTTAAAATAGAACTCTGACTGATCGAGAATTTAAAATTTCATAATTTTCTCAAAATAGTTGATGGAAGCATGGTTTGCTGCCAGCCAATCCATTCCAAGGATTATATCGAAATCTTTCATATCCATGACTATCAAATCGGCTTCCATTGCTCTACCTTTGATATTCAATCTACATTTCTTGCAGATTTGATTAACCACAAAAACATCCCCACTAGGAGTGGAAATACAGAGTTCAAATTTTAAAGATGTCGGGGTTAACTCATTATTCTCCCTAACCAATTTAACATATACAAAAGAGTGTGTAGTGCCAGTATCAAAAAGAACATAAACATTACTAGAAAATAATTTGATCATACATGTTACTACAAAATTTGATGCATTAGCATCCTGCTGGGTGAGTGAATAAACCCGTCCCTGAGTTACTGATTTCTGTTGTCCTTCAAGTTACTATTTTCCACGAGATAATTGGTGCTGTGACCCCTGACCAGAGGGACACACAACTGCCTTATGTCCTGGTTTACCACAGTTATGGCACTTCCACTCATCTGGCCACGTACAATCCCGCTTATAATGGGAACCACCACACTTAAAGCACTTGACGTCACTCTTTGGTTGAGTCTTGTCATCTGAAGTAACATTGTCAAGCTTCCTTGTTTTTGCATTGGTACCTTTATAGAATTGGCCTTGATTCCCTCTTGTTCCAGATCTCTTCTTTAATGCTTTTTCTCTTTCAGCTTGAGCCACATCCAATCCCCTTTCTATAATTAATGCTTTATTAACAACCTCTTTATAAGTTGGTAGCTCAAAAGCAATCACTTGATGCTGGATCCGACTTCTAAGTCCATTTTCAAATTTCCTGGCCCGAATTCCTTCATCAGCTAAGAGTGATGGAGCATATCTCGACAATTCCTCAAACTTTGAGGCATACTGAGAAACAGTTAAAGTACCTTGCTCCAAGCGATCAAATTCTCGAAATTTTTGTATCCGAACATTTTGAGGAAAATATCTCTCATAGAAAACCTTTCTAAAATCTGTCCAGGTAAAAGGTATATCATTTGGTCCTTGTTTTCCAAGCTCCAGTTCCCACCAAACAACTGTCTCATCTTGCAATAAAAAGGTTGCGAATGTAACTTTCTCCTCTTCTGGACACCGCAAGGCTTGGAAAACTTTCTCAACAGCTTTAAGCCATCCCTCTGCCTCCATGGGATCAGAAGTCCCCTTGAACACTGGCGGCGCATACTTCTTGAAATCTATTAGTGTAATTGGCCGTTCTTGAAGAATTCTGACTTCAGGCTGTTGTCGTTGTAATAATAACTGTTGCATAAATTGTTGCTGTTGCTGTTGGGCTTCCATAAATCTTAGTGTATCAGCTCTTGCAGTAGCTTGCTGCTGCACTAAAATTTGTAATAGCTGAGGAAGACCCATCTGGTCCCCAGGCTGAACTCCAGATCCACCCGGTGTTCCTGTTTCAGCAGTTCCAGTCTCCGGGGTGTTATCCAAAGGATTGGGCACTGGTTCATGGGAATGCTCCTCATCACCAGTGTTGTCCATCGGATTCGGCATTGGGTCCTATGGATGTTCTTCATTATCAGATAAGGCTCCAGCATTCACATGCTGCTCAATAGGATCCCAAGCATTTGCTCCATCCGCAAATCTTGTGGGCCTCCTAACACGTCCACATCCACTACCTCGCGCCATGGAAAACCTACACCAATCATTGTTAATATACAACTAACACTCAGATGGTCAAAACAATCATGACATAATTTCTACCCCACATATGGATCAACCCACACTCTCTCTCGTTGAGCTTATATCCTAAGATCATAGAACCTGGTTTGCTCTGATACCACTCTGTCACGCCCCGAATCCAGTACCGGAATCGGCTACATGACCGGCCGCACAAATCCTAGGTTTTATCCTAGAGATTATGCAAGGTCTAGGTACACAACAATTCAAACATATCCAAGTTAAATTAATATTATATTAATAATCCATTAACAATGTATAATTCAGTATTTAACTCGATGATCATAAATTTGTCTACTGACTCACAAACGTCAGTAACCGAACTAACTAACTAATTAGCTCAACAAACATGAAGCTCCGTCTCACGCCCAGCCCAGATCCTCTTTAAGTATCCTGAGTCTCTGAAAGAAAACAGATGGTAGGGAGTGAGCTACATAGCCCAATAAGGATTCCAAATAATCACCAATAATAATTTACATATATATGAAAACAGCAAAATATTAGCATAACATATGACGAAATCAACAATTCAGATTTCATGTTTAACCAAAAACTTTGGAATTTTTACATTTTTTTCTTTTAGAATTTCCAATTATTTAACCATTATCTTTAGGGTTCTGGACTAACCACGGTCACACTCCAGCCTGTGACTGGCACACTATTGTCACACTCCAGCCTGTGACGGGCACACTGTTGTCACACTCCAGCCTGTGACGGGCACACTATTGTCACACTCCAGCCTGTGACGGGCACACAAATTGTCACACTCCAGCCTGTGATGGGTACACTGAGAAACCACGGTACCGCCGTGGCATGGCTAGTCCAAACACCAGTTCACTTAACACTTTATCATTTCTTTTCAAATAGTCAGATCATGTCACTTTCCAACGATCGATATCACGATCAAATACATTTCAAGATTACTTAGCAAATATAAACAATATTAACAACAAACTCGTTCCGTAACCCGGAAATCAAATCATGTTATCCGAAAACTACCATGCATGAAAAATATTTAAGATATGCTCAGATCAAATCAGGTCATGTAAAATATATTAATATTACGGGTGATCAAGTTTAGAAGTCCTTACAATCAACTATCCATGCCTGTACTAATCTGTACCCGAAATTGGTGCGACGCCTTCTCGCTCAAGACTGATTCTCTACATAGTAGATAATTTTTAATTAAAACTAAATTCTCAATTTTTCTCAAATCTTAAAAAAATCCCTGATTTTCTCTCTCTTCCTTCTCTCCCTTCCTTCCTTCTCTCTCCTCTTTCTCTCTCCTCTTTCTCTCTCCTCCTTCTCTCTCCTCTTTCTCTCTCCTCTTCCTTCTCTCTCCTCCTTCTCTCTCCTTTTTCTCTCTCCTCTTTCTCTCTCCTCCTTCTCTCTCCTCCTTATTATATATATATTTTTTATTTTATTTTATTTTATTTTATTTCTTTTTTTTTTCTGGCCATACAGAAAACCCCCCTCTTTCTTTTTCTTTTTTTTTCTTTTCCTTTTCTTTTCTTTCTTTCTCTTTTCTTTTCTTTCTCCCGAACCACCCCTGTTTCTCCTCCTCAGCCGGCCGAACCATCTTCATCCCTTCCCCCCACTGCCGGCAACCACGGTGGTTGCCGCAGTCTTCTCGGACCGTCAACGGCAGGCGATGGCGACGACGGCAACGGCGATGGCGGCGGCGACGGTGAACGGCCCTAACCCAACCGAACCAGAAAAATCTAAAAAAAACAACAAATTTTCAAAAAATTTGAAAGACTTACCGGTGCTTGAAGAATTCTTCGTCGCCGACCGGAGAGGAGGACGTCATGTGGAAGAAGTTCGATGAGGCTCGGATCGGTGGTGGTGAGGGAATTTTAAAGAAAATCCACCGGGTTTCACTGCCGTTTGGAACTCAAATCCATGAAATCGGGGTTTTCACCATCCTGGACTCATTGTCGATCTCTTCCCTCCCCTCCACGATGCTTCCACCAATTTTTTCGATGAAGAATTCGGTCTAAGGAGCCCCGTTCGACTCCGCCTCTCCTTCCCCTGTTCCGGTCATCGTTCCCCTTTTTTTTTTTCAGTCTGGGTTGAAGTCGGCTGGGTCTGCCGACTTCAACCCAGGCCCAAGTCTTACATCCATTTTTGCCTTTTGATTTATCTCTGAACTGACCATAGCTGACATGACAAAACAAACTAGAGTTTGCCATAAGTTTGTAATGATGCCTTCACCCTGGCCAACTAGCTCTTGCCACATGGATAATCCAAGGATGTGAGAGATGCCCAAAGTTTTTCCCATCTAGCTACGATTGGCCCATGATGGCAAATGTTTTTTTTTCATAACTATGAGATACAAGGGAATTGGAGTGCAGGAGAATCACCTACACAGTATCTTATGGACGTGTGAATGATTATCCAAAATAGCCAATTTGCATGTCCCAAAATTCCATAGTAATAGATACTAGCTCTCACTATATAAACTAGCCAAGGGGGGGTTCCAAGTCTATGTCTTAAATCCTACGTTTGAAGTTCTAAGCCCTCTACTCTAAGTTCTCTGGAGTTTCAACTTCTCTACCACTCACACAGCACCTCCATAGTTTTCCTGAGAGTCATCTAACTTAAGCATCAAAGGTTCTCCTACCGGATACTCTCCAAGAAAAAAGCTTCCTTATTTGTATTATTATAGGACTAGGCCGACATTGGAGCCATGGTTTGACTGCAATCTCCTTCCCTTAGCCACTGATTAGGCATAATCGATCCAGCTATGACCACATCTAAAGCTATCAATCATTATTGACCAGCTAGGGAGGTGCACCAAGATCTCCAACCAACTTCCTTGCTCTATATAGCACCTTGTCGAGCCCTCCAGCACACTAGCCAACTCAACAGCCTAGTCAAATTGGCTCCCAATGGTAATAGATTGGTTTTAGAGGAAGCGTCTTGATCCCATCACCAGAGACTTTATCCCATGGCAACCATGAAATCTCAAAGTGTACTAGCAGCTCTATCCATCACCCAGTCAAATGCACTAGTGGAGTTTGATGGCTCTATGTAGAGTCCATGGAAGGCTTTGCCTCCACTAGATATGCAGGTAGCTCTAGCGATCATTGCCAAGAAATTCTAGATGCTCCTACAATATATTTAGCTACTAGCTACGATCGTTCAAAGCTTGCAGTAGGCTACTGCTAACCCTCAACATCGTAGTAGCACCGAGAGGCTCACAAACCTGGTGATCATGGAGTCCCTATACAATCAAGTTAGCATGCTCCTCACTAAATTTCATAGCTAAGCCATCACCCTTGCTCTCTGAGCTTTGAGAAAGCACCCCACAATGGTCAATCCCCTCACTGAAGCTTGGAGTGAGTTCTTCATTATCGCTATTCTCATCCTTTAAGATCAAGGAAGGTGCCTCATACCCATCACTCACATCCATAAAGCCCAGGATGAGGAAAGAAGTACTTATCCTCCAGCTCTTCATTTTTGTAGAAGGATTTGATAATTGGCCAATCTTCTCCTTACCGATCTAAGAAAGGCTCCAAGAGGGGGCAGACCTTGACCACAAGCTGGAGGAGGTACATTGGTCCTCAAAGCATTGCATCAAGATCAAGTCAAGATTGGGAACAACCTATAGTTCTCCACCAAGCCTCCATTTTTAGCAAAGATCATGGAGAAATCCAACCTCCTCGGTTCAAGATACTACAACTCAAGACCTATAATAGCATCATTGATCCTTTGGATCACCAAGAGAACTTCAAGGCTCTCATGATACTTTAAAGAGCAATAGATTCAATAATGTACAAGGCCTTCCCAACTACTATTCAGAAGGTAGTCTGGATGTGGTATGCCAAGCTTTAACCAAGCTCCATTCATTTCCTTGAGGAGTTCAAGAAGATGTTTGCTGTCCAATTCAAGAGCAACAGAAGAACTCCATCACCCTCTTCACCATCAATTAAAGGTAAGACGAGTCCCTTTGAGACTATTTCAATCATTTCAACATGATTAATTTAGAGATTCATGACCTAAATTGCTTGGTCACGATGTTTGTTATGAGGAGAGGACTAAAGACAAGTCAATTTTTCTTCAGAAAGTAGTGATGTGCAAGCCCTTCCTAACTACTCTTCAAAAGGTAGTCTGGATATGGTACATTAAGCTTAAGCTAAGCTCCATTCACTCCCTTGAGAAGTTTAGGAAGACGTTTGCTATCCAATTTAAGAGTAGCAGAAGAATGCCATCACCCTCTTCACCATCAAATAAAGGTAGGACGAGTTCCTTTATGACTATGTTAGCCATTTCAACATGATTAATTTAGATTCATGACCTAAATTGCTCCGTCATGATGTCAGCCATGAGGAGATGATTGCAAACAAGCTAGTTCCTCTTTCCCTTTAAAAAAGATTCTTCAAGGACTACACTAAGCTCCTGGCTCAAGCAGACAAGTATATCAATGTTAAAGAGGCCATGGTGGATCATCGTAGTAAGAAGGCTAGCAAAATGAAGAATAAGTGGGTTAGGAATGACTTGAGCAAGCCCCATAAGAAGTCCAAGAAAGATGTGAAGAACTCTCACTGACCAAGGAATCCTCCTTGGAGGTTCAAAAGGTACACATCTCTTAATACTTCTCAAGGTTAAATCCTTATGCAGATCAAGAACCAAGAGTTTGTTAAGTGGCCCAAGAAAAAGAGGTCAAATGCTTGCAAGGATACAAGCAAGTTCTGCCACTTTTATTATGACTATGGGCATGATATATTAGCTAAAGAATGAAATTGAGACCCTCATCAAACAAGGCTTCTTCGGTGCCTATGTTATCCACCCATAAGATCTAGGTGAGTTTGGTTAGGGATAGCCTACTCATGAGCAGTAGATTGACAATTAGCCAACTACAAGAGTCATCAACATCATCTTAGGTGACCAGTGGCCAGTGGAATGAGCTCGACTGGGTAGATTTATGCTCGAGTGACACAAATAGGAAGCCCAAGTTCGAAGAGGGAGAGGTCAGATGCGAACATCTTCTAAAATGCTAATGCTAAGGATGCCTAGAATCTCCATGATGGTGTTGTTATAATTTTCCTTACCATTGAAAACTATAATGTAAAATAAATTTTGGTTAATAATGGAAGCTCAATAAATATCTTATTTTATGATGCTTTTTGCAAACTGACCCTATTGAAGGATAGATTTTGAAAGATCAACTCTCTTTTGGTCAGGTTCTTAAGAGACCTGATCTTCATGGAAGGTGTCATTTCCTTTCCTATTATTACTGGACAAGCACTAAACCAGACCACTGTGATGCTTGATATTTTGATCATCAAGGTCCCATTGGCCTATAATGCAATACTAGAATGATTGGGCTAAATACTTTATGTGTTCTTGTTTCTACTTATCTTTTGCTGATGAGTTTCTAACTACAAATGGTGTACTAATCAATGTTACTTAGTCTTTTGCTCAATAGGGGATGGACATCCTCGGATCTTTTTTGCAAGAAATCAAGTAATGAAAATTCTTCATAGTGGCTATTAATTACTTCACCAAATGGATTGAGGTTGAGCTACTAGCTTGATTGACTAATAAATATGCTTGGAACATCTTTTGGAAGTTCATCATATGCTGTTTCATACTCTCTTAAGTCATCAGCATAGATAATGAGAAGCAATTTGATAATGCCAAATTTAGTAAGTTCTATGTCAACTAGAATATTGATCATCAATTCATTATAGTTAGATATCTCTGAGCTAATGGGATGGTTGAAGTAACCAACAAAGCCATCTTACAAGACCTGAAGACATAGCTAATTAGGCTAAAGGACTTTAAGTGGATGAGCTTTTCAACATCCTCTGGGCTTATTTGAACATTCATTAGATTCTTACATGAGAAATATCCTTTAGCCTTGCCTTCGATATCAAAGCAACAATTTCCTTGAAGATTGGTCTGCCCTCCAATTAGATGGATTCCTTTAACTAGTAGAAGAACCTAAAAGATCTCCAAGCCAACTTAGATTTCCTTGAAGAGATAAGGGAACAAGTTGAATTTAGATGATGACATATTAGCAAGGAGTAGCTCAGTATCATAACTTTCAAGTGAAAGCTAAATTATTCCAACTTACAGACTGACTGAGGTGGCTTAGCAAGCTAAGTATAGTAAGCTCATACCAAATTGGGAAGGACCATATTGAGTTTCTAATTTTATACTTCCTAAAACCTATTGCTTAGAGCACTTGGATGGGACTTCCATCCCTCAAACATGGAACTTGGTCAACCTCCAACTATATTATCAATAAGATGTATCATTACACTTTTGTGAACCTGACTCATTAATGAAAACTCTTTTCTTCTTGCAAAAAATCTTCTCAAGTATTTCAAGTTAGGTATGTGACTCTTGAGCTAGCCATAAATCGCGTGCATCCCACAATGATCACTAACAAATGCTCTCTAGCATGGTAGATTGGGGGGCCATCTAATGGCCCCAAAAAGCCAACACCTCCATTCATCTAATGAGCCATCCAATAGTTCTGGGGAGGCAACACCTCCATTCATGTGGTTAGCCATCTAAAGGCTCCAAGGAGGTAATATCTCTGCTTATCAAGTGAGCCATCTAATAGCCTTGAGGAGACAACAACACCTCCATTTATCTAATGAGCCATCCAATAGTTTTGGAGAGGCAACACCTCCATTCATGTGGCGAACCATCTAAAGGCTCCGAGGAGGCAATATCTCTACTCATCATGTGAGCCATCCAATGGCCTTGAGGAGACAATACCTCCATTCATCAGATAAGCCATTCGATGGCTATAAGGAGGCAACACCTCCATTCATCAGGTGAGTTATCCAATGGCTCTGAAGAGTCAACACCTCCATTCATCAGATAACCATTCGATGGCTATAAGGAGGCAACACCTCCGTTCATCAGGTGAGCCATCCAATAGCTCTGAAGAGTCAACACCTCCACTTATTAAGCAAGCCATCCAATGGTTCTAAGAAGGCTACAACTCTGATCATTAGGTGAGTCATCTAATGGCCTTAATGAGGTAACAACTCCATTTATTCAATAAGATATATATTATGGTTATGCTCTAGACTTGCTAGTATGGCTGGAGATGGCTATTGAGTCATAAGGCTTCAAACTTCTCTCTATCAAGTATGGGCATTCCTAAACCTACAAAATAAAGAAAATATAAAAGTTCGATCATAGAGAGATAGTTCTCTATGATGGACCCTCCGATGTCTAAGTTAGTCTCTTGTAGAAGCAAACATAAAAAGAGAAAAAAGTATGGCTTCTACATAAATGATGCAGTGGTAGAATAATAGTGAGATGGAGTGGGAGTAGGCAAGGTAGTGAGCAATAGAGAGGTAGTGGAAGTAGTAGGTAGCCTTGGTGGGATACAGGCAAGGCAAGGTGAAGCTTACATGAGGCAAGGTGAAGCTTAAGTGAGGCAAGGTAGTCCTAACCTACACCTAGGCAATTCTCTGGAGCTTTCAGGTAGTTCTAGAAAAACTATTGAGTCTCCCAGAGGGCTCAAGATACTTAGGAATGCTTGCCTGGAAAAGCCTTTATGGAAAAGGGACTTCATGATAGAACCTCTAAAGGAGAACTTTTCCATAGGAGCTTCAGAGTATCTTACATGGAGAATCCAAGGAATATAGACAAAGTATACAAAATACCTGGCACCTATGGGGGCATTGTGCAATGTAGGGAGTAGTGGTCGGTACATCATTACAGAGTATATGCCCCTAAAGGAATGGCTAAAAATGATGCAGAGCTCGTCTACATAGCAGGCATGCTTCCATAGGGGTGCCGTATTAATGAAGAGTGGCCAGTGTCGGAGAGCCATGGTACAAGTTCACCTGCCCGTTACAAGAGAAGGGTACATCGAGCTTCCTTGCATGATAGCTAAGGTCATGTATTGAGGTTTAAGAAGTTTGCTTGCTATACTAAACTGGTAGGTGGGATAGCGAGCTGGTGGGTGAGGTAGCCTGAAGCTAACCTAGCAAGTGAGGTGGCAAGCCATGCGGAGTCCACATAGGTGCGATCATTTCTGGATACATCAATATCCAACAGCCCTAATATGCCAACCCCCATATCAAAGTCTTGTCAACCTACAAACCCCCCCATTTAGGATGATCCAAGCATACATTTTATCCTTTGCATTGAAGGCTTAGTAACTTAACCAACCTGTTCAGGCTAAGAAAGTGCACATATCCATTCCAGCCCCATTTTAAAAGCTTGGTAACTTATTCGATCTCTTAAGACCATCATAGCCTAACCACCCATTTATGCCCTTAAGCTAAAAGCTTGGTAACTTAATCGACCTCCTTAAGCTGGGATAGCCTAAGTGTCCATTCTAACCACCACGCTAAAGGCTCGGTGACTTAACCAATCTTTTCAAGGCAAGACAACCCAAATAAAGGTATCTAATAGGCTAGTCAGCTTCTCTAACTAGAACAACCCAAATTAGAGTACCAACTAATAAAGTAGCTTCCCAACACTTAGAGCTAGAATAGTTCAAAAATTAAATAATTCTTGTATGTAAATACTAAGTTTATACTTCAATCAAACCCTGCCTAGGCTAGGGGTCAAGGCCCTTGGTGATCTCCTAAAAGTTGATGAGCAAGATTAAGGCAAGGGGACAAGGCTGCAAGGCTACTTCAAACTACAAGTTCATACCTCGGCCCCAAGTGAAGAACTAATCGATTTGATAATCATTCATAACCAGTGCCAACAGTCCATTCATCGAAACAAGAAGCATGGAAAAATTTTTAAAAAATAATATTCATTATCAATTCTAATTACAAAGGTGTTAGCTTGGCATTTAAGCATGTTTATAAAAAAGAAAAAACTTAAGTCTATAGGTGGATCACCTAAAGTAGTCTCTGGTCAAAATGTTGCACCTCTCCTTAGTCATACTCCACTATCATTATAAAGCAGCTTAAGGATGGCTAAACCATTGCTAACTATGATATCCAAAAGAAGTCTAAATCTTCTTCATGATACCTTTCCTAAAGAAGATCAAGGAGATCAAGTAGGAGGCCTTTGCTGAGTAGCTACCTTTGAAGGCTAGGTGATCTTCCACTTGGGCTTGGTCAAAAGATCGTACTCCATTGACTATGGAACCCTCCTCTCAGCTTCCATAGCCCAAGGTAGCTTGTAGCTCTTTTAGCAAAGCAGAGTCCCTTAGATTTGCCTCCCCAAATTCAAACTCAACCTCCTTTAGCTTTATCTTCATCTATCACCCTTCAATGGGCGACCACTATCTTGTCTATAGCCAACTTGTTTTGGAGGAGGACAAGCTCACCTTCAACCTTTACCACCTTCTCCATGGCTTGTTTGAAGTTCTCTTGAAGTAATTCTAGATGCTCCAGCAATCATTCTACTAATGAATGATTCATGGCAGTGGCAATGGATGAAGAATTGGAGAAGATGAAGGGAGAAAGACAAAAGCTAATATATCCACAAGCAACAACCCCCCTCTCATTTTATAAAGTTCTTGAATATTCGAGATCAAGTTGTCCCTCTCTAATTACTTGCCATGTGTCAAGCTCTCCAAGTCTCTAACAATTCAAATTCACTTAGAAGATATTCCTTACAGTTTACCTTCCAAATTGCCATTGCTTAAAGTTATTACCCTTATAAAGATAGCATGACATCATTCACACATTCTTGAGGCAAAATAATGACATTGAGAAATAGCTCTAGATGCATGACCCCGGTCACATTATGGCTGGGGGTAGGCCACATCCGAGCTTAGCTTAACTCATCTACATACTTGCCATGGAGCATCTAGTGCATTGATTAACCAAGTAGACTTATATCAGTTTAAACATCGACCCACACTAGGTCTACCCAAGGACTTGGTAGAATTTGAGCTAAGCCTATAAATCATGCCATTCCAAATAGAATACTTGGCACAAAACTTAGATGAAAGATAAAAAGGATATTTCATTGCATAAGGAAGAGTTTACAAAGAGGAAATACAAATGCTCATGATGAATGAGCAACAAAATAATGCTCTTGATGAATAATCTTCTAATCTATGTCCCTCCTTCCTCTCCACTTTCTTCTTCTTCTTCTTCCTCCTCATCTTTGCTTGAGGACAAGCTTTGAAGGGTATTTGAGCTAAGGTCGGCATCCGAGAGTAGACCAATAACCTTATCCTCATAGAACCAAAAGCCCTTCTTAAAAGAATCTTGGGTGTTTTAGAGTAACTTATTGTAAAACTTCCTAAAGATTAATTATGAACTCTATGACAACCTACCCACTCACTTCTTCAGCTTATGTCATCCTCTTTTTGGCCTAGGTGGCTTTTTCCTCAGGTTTGGCGGCTCTCTTCCAAGCTAGAGCAGCTTTTTCTTTAGCTTAGATGGCCTTCTCCTCAACCCAAGCAACTACTTCCTCGACTCAAGTGGACTTCTCTTCAAATTGAGAAGACTTATCCTTTGCTCGAATAGCTCTCTCTTTAACTTGGATAGCTCTCTCTTCAAACTTGGAAAGCTCCTAGGCTTGTGCTATTTGACTTTCAGCTCAGGCTAGTTTATTTTTAGCAACCAAAGCCTTGTCTTCTGCAACTCAAAGAGTCCTTTGAAAATGAGTAACCTCTTCTTTCAATTTGGTTGTTCTTTTTTCTATTTCTTGCTTGGACTCCTCCAGGCTTTTCTTTGTTCCAAGAAGAGTTCTTTTGAAGTATGCTTTCTCTTTTGAGCAAGCCTACTCCTCAGCATGCTCCTTGACATCCTAGGTAATGGCATAATCTCACTTATCCATGGCTCTCCCTCACTTTACCTTGTGAATCTTATGCTCTGCCATCTTTGCTCTCTCCTGATATCCTAAAATGATGGCTGCTAGAGCATAGATAGTATAATAGGTTTGTAAATTAAATGGAGTCAATAAAGGATAATCAAGCTTTAATAACAAATCTCGATCTATAGAACTCATCTTTATCACAGTAGTGTATATTGAATCAATGACTTGATTCATTATCAAGTTTTGAAGAAACTTCACATCCTTAAGAATAATCATCCTTCTCACCATTTTGCCTACGAGCTTGGGAGTCTAAGACAAAGTCTGTGACTCTGAATGACTATGTTGGCAAAAAAAAATGTCTATCTCAGTCTCTTAAGATGAAGATGGAAGCTTCTAAGAGATCGTTCTCCTGGAGCCTACTATGAGATTGATGCAATTAGGATTTGACACCTAAAATTGAAGCTCATTCCAGGTTGTATATCAGTTCCAAGGCAGAGGTGGCTTCATCAATGACAAACAAACACCTCTACAAGCTAAACAGCAACCCTAAGATCCAAAGTCATAACTATAGGCAAGGTAGGATGTACATCCTAAGGGGCCCCAGTGAAGTTATCAAAGTAGATGGGTGAGCAAAAATTGAGGCTTCCAGCTTAACCTCGAATGCATGCACTTCACTAATACAAACCGAGCTTGGCTTATTTTTCCTTACTATCCTCCTCATCGAGGGGCTAGCCTCACTATTGCTAAGCTTCCTCTTACGAGGAGTACCCTGTCGCTCAAATTAAACTTCGCCTATGCAAAATCAGGATAATTAGTTATACAACCAAGCTATGATTTTTGGGGGATAACAAGGTATGTGCAAAGAAGATTACCCCTAAAAGAAGTGGGCTCGAGGTTGATATTTGCCAAGGTCTCATTGCAAAACTATTTAGTATAAGATAGTGCTTTGATCTTCCTAAGAGCATTGACTACCCCCTGCTCCTAATTGACAAAAGGGTGTAGAGGCTTAACACCTTCTTCCTTGACATCCTCTATTATGTCATGAAGCTCCATGGATCCGTCGAGGTGACAAAGAATAATTATCCCTTCTAGTCATGAAAAAAGGAAAGACCGGAAGAAAGGATGTTGTAACCTTTTCTATAAGAAGGTACTACCAACCTTTGCTTCGACAATGCATTTTCACTTGAAAAAAAGGCTCAGAACAGCCCTATGGTTGGAACAAACCCATGGAGAGTAAAGAGGAAAAAAAATTCAACTATCATCCTCTAATCAGTGGAGACAAGCTAGGCTAGAACTAGCTGATACTGACCTTGCAGCTCAATGATGATTGAAGAAACTGGAAGTCCCAGGCCTGCCTTCAGAGTTTCCTTATAGAGGGTAACCTGATTCTCCCAAGGAGACATCTCCTGACCAGAAGGGCTAGGCAACTTTAGGATAAAAATATGAGATATGTGGTACTTGATTCGAATCTGCTCATAGTTCACTATACCAAGACACTTTGCTTAGTATCCAAGCCTGAAGCAACTTTGAATGGAGCCTTATTTGACCCCAAGGAGGCTCAATCAAGAGAGCCCACTCTTTTATTATCTATGGACCATTCTCAAGTGGTAATTCTATGGTTGAAAAGAAAATGGGAGAAAGAAGACAGAGAACTTAGAGAAAGTCAAAGGAATACTTGAAGAACCGAGGATCTACTAACAACTTATGATGATGATAGGCCTCCAACAAAACTTTGATGGATGTGCCAAAGATAGAAGATAGATGCTAGAATGGTCACCACCATATCGAGCCGAGCATACTCTTCCTCTTCTCCCTTAGCACTAGTGAGCAAAAAGCCAAAATATGATAAAAGGATATGCTCAAAGGGCTCCGATTAATACAATTATTTAAAACCAGTGGTCCGATTCCTGGACTTGCATCAACTAGCTATTCAGCTTCGAACCATCACTACAATCATAATTGACAAAGCATCCAATCATTGTATAGGAAATCCTACCACTTATGATGTTGCTTTGAAAAATATAGATACCAGCACATTTCTTATAATGCAGTGTCCAGAAGTTTCTTGCAACAAAATTGAAAGGACAGCTATAATGGCTTGGCTTCATGGCTCCTCTTAATTGTTCAACTCTGTAACTTGGATTTACAATATTTCGACTAGTATCCTCACCCACTTTTCTATTTCTTTTATCCAAGCCAACAAGCTATCTTGGCCTCAGAAGTAGCAATAAGAGATACATGGAACTGAGTGCAACAGATATGGCAAAACTGACCAACCAAAGTTTGCCATGAGTTTGTCACGAGCAAGCTATGAAGCCTTCACCCTGGCCAATGAGCTCTCACCATGTAGATAACTAGGGGTGGATAGAGATGTCCAAATCTCCTCCCATTTGGCACATAGAAGAATCTCCTGCATGACTCTTTTTCCAAATGTGTGAATGGTTACTCAAAATGGCTGATTCATATATCCCAAGACTCCATAGCGATGGATACCAATCCTTGCCTATATAAACTGCTCCAAGGGGACTCTCCATGTAAGTCTAAGTTCCAAGTCTAAGTCTTAAGTCCTATGTTTGAAGCAAGCTCTTTATCCTAAGTGCTCTAAAGTTTCCATCTCTCTACCACTTACACAACACCTCCGTTCTTTTCTTGAAAGTCTCTCGCTTAGGCATCGTAGGATCCTCTATAAGAGACTCTCTATTTAGAACGCTTTCTTATTTGTAGTATTTTAGGAGCCGGCCCAATATTGGAATAGAGTTCTATCATAATCTCTTTCCCTCAACCATTGATCAGGCATGATCGATCCAACTATGACTGCATCTAAGTCCTGGTAACTATCATCTGTTAGCTAAGGAGGTGCATCGAGATTTCCAACTAACTTCTTGGTCCATGCAACACCTTATCGAACCCTCCAACACACTAGCCAGCTTGATAGCCTAATAAACCAGCTCCCAACAGCAATACTTTAATATAAAATTTTAATTAAAAATAAAAATAAAAAATATTTTATTTTCTTCTTTTAATCATTATTATTTATATCAATCATGAATTGTATATGCTAACTTGCTAGTTTATCATGATTGCAACTTTTAGATTGATTTATAATCCACACATGACCCACGGGTAGGGCTGGAACTGGGCCGGCCCTAAGCCCATTCCCTGGAATTGGGCTGGGCCAGCTCAATAAACTTCGGGCCGGCTCGAAATCGGTTGAGTTTCGGACCAAATTTTAAGCATATCAGGCTAGACTTCAGGCTGTAAAATAGAGTCTATTTAATTTTTGGGCCAAAATGATGCCCGGATTCGGTCCGAAAATTCTTAAAATATGATCTGAAATCTGATTCAATTTTGGACTGGGCCGGTCCAAGGACTTTGGGCCGGCCTAGTTCCAGCCCTACCCACGGGCCTCACCAATGATACACCAACAAGTGTGTGCTACTCAAGTAACTAGTCACACAAAAATGTCATATACATACATACATACATATACATATATAAATAAAAATGTCATATACATATACATATATTTTTTTAAAAAAAATAGCATACAAAGTTTAAATCTTCATATAATTGCATAAAAATCCTAAATTTACATAATTGTAAGGAAAGATGTGTTGCATAAGAGAGAAAAGGAGCAATATTGGTCATGGCCAAAAAAAATACTTCATGTAACATAAAGATCCTGGGAAAGGGTCTTCGTTTGAACTATTATGTCTTCTTTTATGTTGCTTTGTGAATATATTTAAAGAACAGCACATTATGCATTTATATGATGGTATGATGTTTTACAAACAAAAAATAAACTAAAAAGGATAATTTGTAATAAAATTGCTCCTACCAATATGGCTCATTGAATATTTGCCCATGAAAATTAATACACACACGCATCTTAGTTCATGTTATTTCTTTATTGTTGTCCTTGTCATTGAATTTTTGGTCGCTGGGTAGAAAATAGCCATTGTAAATATAAAAGATTAACCAAGAATGCTTGCTGAGATGATATCGCCATTTTGGCATTTGGGCAAAAGGGAGCAGGGTTTTAATTCTAGCTAGATTTAGCCTTCAAGGATGGGGTGGATATATGATAAAATGTTAAGGGCTTGGTCCCACTTAATATTAAAAAAAAACTAAAATGATAGTGTAGCTGTCTTCCTTTATGTTGCTTAAGTACCCTGGGAAAGGGTTTTGTTTGAATTATTATGTCATCTTTTATGTTATTTTGTGAATATTTTTGAAGAACAGCATATAAGAAATATGGCTTATTGAATATTTGCCCGTGAAAATCAATGTACACATGCACGCAACGACAATCTTCTTAGTTCGTGTTATTTCTTTGTTGTTGCCCTTGTCATTGAATTTTTGGTCGCTGGCACTATAAAATAGCTATTTTAAATATAAAGGGATTAACTAAGAATGCTTTCTGGGATGATATCGCCCTTTTGGCATTCGGGGAAAATGGTATGCAGGGGTTTAATTCTAGTTAGATTTAGCCTTCAAGGATGGGGTGGACATATGATAAATATCACGGAGCCTGGTCCCTCTTAATATCAACAAAATAGAAGAAAAATAAATAAAATGATTAATACTCTTAAAAAAACTTTTCTATTTTTAGTTTTAAGATGTATTAATACAAGAGAGTAATAGAGTTAATTTATACCTAAAATGGCTATTTATTGATGCTGTCAAAAATATAGTGAAAGGGATAGCATTGAAATATGAAATAATGAAATACGAGTTATCTATATAGGGATTTTTAGAAGATAAATATATATGCAATAAACTATAATTATATGCATGTGTGTGGGTGCACGTCTATATTGGTACGTATGATCTACTTGGGCCCCTGTGAATGAATGATTCCGGTAGATTGCCATAGTTTCTTTTTCCCTCCCTTTGTGAACTGCCAATTATAGCTACATCACCTGATTATGTCAGGACTTCCCCCAACGTTGAGTCTGGTGAAGAGTACCAGGGAATTTAATGGGTTTACGTCCTTGTAAACATCCACGCTGTCAATCAGCCTCAACTCAAGTGAAGATATGAACGGAGTTCCGGACCCGGTTTTCACCAGACAAACTGAGAAATAATCGTCCTTGGCAACCGTAATGATCTCGGCCGTACGGAGACGCGATGAATTGGTAACGTTCACCGTTCTCCAGTAATTGACGCCGAGATGAAGGTCAAACAGCAGCGGGCTACCGTTGCTTGCGCTGTCTTGACCGTCGTAGTTACCATAAAGGAATAAAGCTCTTATCAGGTACTTTTCACCCTGGATCACTTGATCTATCGTGTAGCAATTACGATATCCATCTGGAAAGCTTCTGAGAGTCTCGACTTGTGGAGGGTACCAACTGGTCAAATCAGTACTCTTGGATATTTTGCGGTTTATCCCGGTATCTATGAATTGGGTATCGGGTTGGTACACGATCCCGGTAAAGCTATCTTCGATGCTACCGTCTGCATCCGTGCCGCAGTCAATGCTGACAAACCCTGCAAGAATTTTGATGCTCACCATCAAAAAACCAAGTCAGAACATTGCCCTGTTTGACTATCTTGCACTAGATCATATTCCTTAATTAAACAGAAGTTTAATGTTTTTTTTTTTTGCGATTAAAACCGATTTGGACTGCCTGCAGAACTCTTTCTTTTTGAGATGAAAAGTGCATTTAGCACTATGAGTACAAGCTAACTGAATCAATTAAATCTTTTTAATCAAATCAGGCTAAGTTGCCACAAATTTTATTAAAATGAAATAAGTATAATAAATTAATTTATTTAAAAATAAAGAGAAGGAGAGAAGAATAAGCCAAGCAGATCCAAACAGTCCGGGCACTCGGAACTAGTCTTAAAATGAAAATGCAATCACTAAAGATGCATTTGTTTAGCCACTTAAAAAAAAAACGTTTTATGCTTTTTGATTTTTTGAAAGCAAAAATCGAAAAAACAATATTTTATAACACCATAAAAAGAAAATAAAGTAAAAATAAAAAATAATTATTTTTTTGTGAAAAAGAAATTTATTTTTTACTTCTTAAAATTTGCTTTCTTACTTTTTAAAATAATTAACATAAAACCTTAGTAAGCACGTATGTATATGCACGTACACACATGCATTCATGCATGCGTGCGCATATATATATATATATATACATATATATACATATACATATATACATATATACATATATGTATATGTATATACATATATGTATACACATATGTACATATATGTATACACATATGTACATATATGTATACACATATGTACATACATATATACATATAAACATATATACATATATATGTATATATGTATATATGTATATATATATATGTATATATGTATATACATATATACATATATATATGTATATATGTATATACATATATATATATATATGTATATATGTATATACATATATATGTATATACATATATACATTTATACATATATATATATACATATATACATATATACATATGTATATATATATATATACACACACATTCATACATACATACATGCATGAATACATGCTGTTACAGCCGTTACGATGACGTGGAGTGACTCAGATTCCGCCGAGCGTGATCCGAACCATGTAGATTTTTTCGGCAGAACGGGAACGGTCCAGCAAGGTCAGATGTGGCTCCACCACAGCCGAAGTCGAGGTCGGGCCGGGCCTTCCTGCTCCTTCGCCAGGTGGCGCCCGGACACGGGTCCACCTCAGCCGAAGTCGAGTGCCCCTCTGCTGCTCCTTCGCCAGGTGTCAGCCCAGGAGGGGTCCACCTCGGCCGAAGTCGAGCGCCCCTCTGCCGTTTCGCCAGGTGTCCGCCTAGGAGGGGCCCATCTCGGTCAAAGCTGGCAGCCCCTTGCTCACTCACCGGGTGGCGCCCTGAGACGGTTCCACCTCGGTCGAGGTCGAGCCGGGTCTTTCTGCTCCTTCGCCAGGTGGCGCCCGGACACGGGTCCACCTCGGTCGAAGCCGAGCGCCCCTCTGCTGCTTCTTTGCCAGGTGTCCGCCCAGGAGGGGTCCACCTCGGTCGAAGTCGAGCGCCCCTCTGCCGCTCGCCAGGTGTCCGCCCAGGAGGGGTCCACCTTGGCCGAAGCCGGCAGCCCCTTGCTCCCTCGTCGGGTGCTGCCCTGAGACGGTTCCACCTCGACCGAGGTCGAGCCGGGTCTTTCTGCTCCTTCGCCAGGTGGCGCCCGGACATGGGTCCACCTCGGCCGAAGTCGAGCGCTCCTTTGCTGCTCCTTCACCAGGTGTCCACCCAGGAAGGGTCCACCTCGGTTGAAGTCGAGCGCCCCTCTGCCACTCCGCCAGGTGTCCGCCCAGGAGGGGCCCACCTCAGCCGAAGCCGGCGGCCCCTTGCTCCATCGCCGAGTGGCGCCCTGAGACGGTTCCACCTCGACCGAGGTCGAGCCGGGCCTTCTCGCTCTTTCGCCAGGTGGCACCCAGACACGGGTCCACCTCGGCCGAAGTCGAGCGCTCCTCTGCTGCTCCTTTGCCAGGTGTCCGCCCAGGAGGGGTCCATCTCGGCCGAAGTCGAGCGCCCCTCTACCGCTTCGCCAGGTGTCCGCCAGGAGGGGCCCACCTCGGCCGAGGCCGGCAGCCCCTTGCTCCCTCGCCGGGTGGCGCCCTGAGATGGTTCCACCTCGACCGAGGTCGAGCCAGGCCTTCCCACTCCTTCGCCAGGTGGCGCCCGGACACGGGTCAACCTCGACCGATGTCGAGCGCCCCTTTCCCGCTCCTTCGCCAGGTGGCGCCCGAACACGGGTCCACCTCGGCCGAGGTCGAGCACCCTTCTGTCGCTTCGCTAGGTGTCTGCCCAGGAGGGGTCCACCTCGGCCAAGGCCGGCTACCTTGCATGGTGAGGCCGCCGAGAAGCAGGAGCACGGGTTCCGAGACCGCCCCTCGAGCAGCACGCGCCGCACCCCGAGAGGAGCGCCGGTACGGTCGGCAGCAACGCGCGAAACCTCGTTTACATCGGCCCGACAGGTTCCGTAGCCGAGAGGCGAAGTCCTGGCAAGACAGGACCCGGTAACGGACGTTGTCGGGGTCTAGGAAGGAGAGCACTCGTGCTCGGCCCAAGGTCTGGCCGGTGTCCTCCCTCTACCCTTTCCTCGCTGGGCTCGGCAAGCAAGACAAGGAGGCCGCCGGGTTCTTGGACCCGAAGGGGAAAGGGGAAAGAGAGGGAGAGAAGGAGGCGAAAGCGAAGAGGGGGCCTCCCAAGGACGGGAAGTCGGAGGCAGCTTGATGGGATTAAAGCGAACGACCAGGTAAGGGGAAAAAAGGCTGGGAAAGAAAAGGCACCGAGAGCAGGATCCAAGATCCCTTGGCGCAAGCTCGGTGAAGGAACATGGCTCAACTTCCACTCTTCTTGAGACCTTTTTTGCTAAGATAATCTCTAAGCCTCAGACTCCTTCGGGGGCCTGCCTTGGAGACTCTGTTCCATCTCACCGTTTTCTAACTTGACCGTCGGAGCTCCCTCGCCGGGATCCCCGACCAGGGTTTCTGACCTTGTCTTACAGGATCATGAGCATGCAGACCTCGAGGCGAGACGGTCTGACCCCGCCACCAGCTCTGAAGTTACAGGCCGCGGTGGCGAGATCGGCAACAGATTGATGCACCAGGTAGGGGGGCAGGACAACACCCCCAGTGCGAGCTAGCTCTCTGTGGGTCGAAGCGCGCTCCGACCATGGTGGTCACACGCGGGCGCGAAGCATCCACCAGCCGAGTAGGGGAGGTCCCCTCCCCTCAGGGGCCACGCAGCCCGGAGAGGGAGCTTCCTGCTCCACCTCCTCTTCCACTACAGTCGACCTCGATGGATGGACATTTTGCAGCTGTCATCCAACAGTTGCAAACCATGACTACAGCAGTTCGGCAGCTACAGCACCAGCAGCGCTCCTTGGCCACGCAGCCTCAGCCAGGGACCCCCGCGGCTCGGCCGCGCGGAAGCCTGCGCTCCATCCATGGCAGGCCATCCCAACCGCGGGCAGCCTCCAACCCCCGCGGGAGCCACCAAACCCCCGCGAAGAGAAATTACTTCGGTTCGGCGGATCGCGAGAGTCAATCCCCGACCGATGATGCCGAGACGGTGCGTCGCAGCAGGTGGCGTCGGGGCAAAGCCCCTCACCGAGACCGATCGGCGCCCAATTCACCAGCGGCCTCGGTGGAAGATTCCACTAATGAGGCCATCAGGCGCCAGGCCGAGAGACGCCTAGAAGAGCACGAGCGCAAACTGGCGGAGTTCACCCACCGATTTGCCGACCTACAGAACACCTCAGCGGACCTGGCGGGCTATGACTCCCGGCCACCCTTCTCCCAGGAAATCCAAGAGGAGCCGATTCCGAGCCAGTTCCGCATGCCGCAGGTGGATCCCTACGATGGGACCACCGACCCTTTGGACCATCTGGAGAGCTACAAGGCTCTCATGAGGGTCCAGGGGGCCATGGATGCTCTTTTATGCATCGCCTTCCCCGCTACCCTCCGGAAGGCTGCTCGAGTCTGGTTCACCCGCCTCGAGCCAGGATATATTTGCTCCTTCCATCAATTGGAAGGAAAGTTTGTGGTGCACTTCGACGCTTGTCGGAAGGTTCCGAGAGAGGTGGATAGCCTCTTCTCCATCCGCTAGCAGGACCAGGAGCTGCTTTGGGACTATATTACCCGCTTCAAGATCGCTGCCCTGGAAATCTACAGCCTGGACGAGCCCGTGGCCATGCTGGCATTAAAGCGCGGGCTCAAGACGTCCCGCCTGACTTACTCTCTAGACAAGAAACCCCCGAGGATGTCTTCCGAGCTCCTCCATGTCCACAAGTATATCCGAGCGGAGGAGGCCGATCGCACCCGGCGAGAACTGGACGGGAGGACCTTGAAGAAGCCAGCCCCGAGAGATGTTCCCGGGACCCGAAGGCCCGGGCCACCTGCTGACCCCCATCCAAATCCGAAGCCGAAGGGCGGAGCTGCCCCGGAGCGAAGTTTCACCCCTCTCCTTGCTCCCAGAATGAAGATCCTCAAGGAAATTAAGGGCGAGCACTACCTCCGCCGACCTCCCCCTCAGGACCCAAGGAGCACCCGCGACAAGTCAAAGTACTGCCAGTTCCACCGCGAGCATGGCCATGACATAGAGGAGTGTCGCAATCTGAAGTGAGAAATCGAGGAGCTGATTAAAAGAGGCTACCTCAGAAAGTTCGTGAGGAACGAAGCTCCAGCGGAGGGACAGCTGCTCGTGGCCCTCCCCCCGGTCCCTGCGATCGATAATCGCCCGATGGAGAAGCCAGTGGGCATGATCTCTTATGGAATCGGGCGAGCGACAAAGAGAGCCCAGGAGGTGGGGGACCCGAAGAATGTATCCCCTTTTGAGGAGGGGAATGAAAACAAAAATGTAAATAATGATGCTGTGGTGGTCGAGATGACCATCGCAAAGCATCCTGTACATCGCATTATGGTGGATAGTGGGAGCTCTACTGATGCGCTTTTTATGATGCTTTCTCCCGAATGAACCTGTCTCATGATTAGCTAAGGCCGGTGCACACCCCTCTTATGGGCTTTACCGGGGACTCGATGGGGGTCGAAGGGGAGATCACTCTCCCTGTCACCACTGGATCCCCACCTCGATAGACCACAGTCATGATGACGTTCACCGTCGTCAAACTCCCCTCGCCTTATAATGCGATCCTCGGTCGTCCGGGGCTCAACCAGCTGGACGCCATGATTTCCACGAAGCGGTTGCTAGTACAATTCCCCACGGCCTCCGAGCTTAGGGTGATGAGGGGGACGACCCAGCCAGTCCAGCACTGCCTTCAGGCGGTCCCGGGTGCCCGAGGTGCCGGGCTCGGTCCCGACGTCGACGACCTCGACTTAAGGGAGAAGGAACCCAGGGGAGGACCCGTGGAACATCTGTTGGTGTATCCCCTCGATTCGGACCCTCAGAAGATAGTGCAGGTGGGGGCCCAGCTCCCAGAGGAAGAGCGGACCCGCCTGCTGGATTTCCTCCGCGCGAATGCGGATGTGTTTGCATGGTTCGCGGCCAACATGCTGGGTATCCCCCCTGAAGTCATCACCCACAGGCGAGGTGCCGCCCGGTCTGCCAGAAGAAGAGGAGCTTCACCGCAGAAAGGCAGAGGGCATTAACGAAGAGGTGGAGAAGCTCCTCGCCGCCGATTTCATGCGGGAAGTATAATATCCCAGCTGGTTGGCGAATGTGGTCATGGTGAAGAAGAGTAGTGGTAAGTGGAGGATCTGTGTGGACTACACCGACCTCAACCGAGCCTGCCCGAAGGACAGCTTCCCTCTTCTGAAGATTGACCAGCTGGTGGACACCACTTCGGGGCATCGCCTCCTCTCTTTCATGGATGCCTTCTCCGGGTACAACCAAATTTGAATGCACTCGGAAGACGAAGAGCACACCGCCTTCGTCATCGACCACGGAACTTACTATTACAAGATGATGCCATTTGGCCTCAAGAATGCCGGGGCCACGTACCAGTAACTGGTCAACAAAGTCTTCAAGGATCAGATCGGCCGCAACATGCAGGTGTACATGGACGACATGCTGGTAATGAGCAAGCCCCTTTCGGATCATGTTAGCGACCTGGCGGAGACCTTCGGCAACCTCCGACTTCACTATATGAAGCTGAACCCGGTGAAGTGCGCCTTCAGCATCTCCGCCGGGAAATTCCTGGGGTTCATGGTGACCCAAAGAGGGATAGAGGCCAACCCGGAAAAGGTCCAGGCCATCTTGGACATGGAGCAACCCACCTCCAAGAAGCAGGTGCAGCGACTCACCGGCCGGATAGCCGCTCTGAGTTGGTTTATCTCGAGGTCGGCCGACCGCTGCCGGCCCTTCTTTAAAGTGCTGAGGAAGATGAGCGACTTCACCTGGACCGAGGAGTTCCAGGAGGCATTTGACGAGCTGAAGAAGATGCTTGCATCGCCCCCACTGCTTTTCAGGCCCGAAGAGGGAGAGGAGCTCGTCCTCTACCTAGCAGTCACCCGGAGGCCATCAGCTCGGTCCTGGTTCGGACCGATGACTAGGGAATTCAGAGGCCGGTGTACTATACAAGCAAACTCCTCCGCGATGCGGAGCTCAAGTATTCCCGGCCTGAAAAGCTCATTTTTGCATTAATAGTATCCGCTCAGCATCTCAGGCCCTATTTCCAAGCATATCCCATTGCCGTCCTGACTGATCAGCCGCTGAAAGCGATACTCAGCCGACCCGACACATCCAGGCGATTGGCGAAGTGGGCGCTCAAGCTCAGCGAGTTCGATATCGCTTATCGGCCAAGGTCGGCCATGAAAGCACAAGTGCTCGCCGACTTCTTGGTCGAGTGCGCAGGCCTAGGCAAGGGGACAAAGGAGGACCCTCTGGACCGGCAGTTGAAACCGGGAACCGAGGAAGACGTGTGGATCCTTCACGTGGATGGAGCCTCGAACTCCGGTGGGAGCGGAGCCGGTCTCATCCTCGCCAACGGCGATGGGGTCGTCGCCGAATGTGCACTTTATTTCCAGTTCGCCGCAACTAACAACCAGGCAGAATACGAGGTGCTCCTTGCCGGGCTGAGAGTGTCCCGCGAGTTGGGCGTGGCCAACCTCAAGGCCTTCACTGATTCCCAGCTGGTGGTTGGATAGATCTCCGGAGAGTACGGTGCGCACGACCCTCAAATGACGAAATACCTGGAGCTCGTGAGAACGAGCGCGGCCGGATTTTGGCACTTCATCATCTCCCATATACCCTGCGGGGAAAATGCTCATGCAGATGCTCTCTCCCGGCTGGCAACCCTGCTAGACTCATTGCTGGGCCACGCTCATGTTGAGTGTCTCAAGGCCCCGAGCTACGAGACCCTTGTGGAGGTCCAACAGGTCAGCCAAGAGCCCAGCTGGATGGACAAGTACACCGAGTACATTACTGGCGGTGCCTTGCCGGAGGACCGCACGGTGGCCCGCCTTATCAAGAAGAAGGCCGCGCGGTTCGTCCTAATGGATGGGCAGCTATATCGGAGGTCCTACTCCTACCCCCTCCTCAAATGCTTGAGACCCACGGAGGGCGCACTCGTACTCCAACAAATCCACGAGGACATCTGCGGGAACCACGTGGGGGGTAGAATGCTAGTGTATAAGGCCCTCCGCCAAGGTTATTTCTGGGAGACGATGAAGGAGGATGCCGCCGACTTCGTGAAGAGGTGTGATCAGTGCCAGCGGCACACCGTGGTGTAGCGGCAGCCCTCCACTCCGCTTTCCCAGCTCTCGGCTCCGTGGTCGTTCGCCAGTGGGGGATGGATCTCTTAGGACCCTTTCTCCGGCGTCCGGATAGCGGAAGTTCCTGATCGTGGCCATTGACTACTTCACGAAGTGGGTCGAGGCCGAACCCCTAGCACGGATCACGGAGGCAAGCGTCACCAAGTTTCTCTGGAAGTCAATCATTTGCCATTTTGGCCTACCCCATACAATTATCACCGATAATGGATGTCAATTCGACTGTCGGGAGTTTGAAAAATTCTGCAGCGACCTCGGCATCCACCATCGCTTCACCTCGGTGGCGCATCCGCAGACAAATGGAGAAGCCAAGGTGACGAATAGGACCATCTTGCAAGGCCTCCGGACAAGGTTGGATCAGGCCAAGGGTGGGTGGGCAGAAGAGCACCCGAGCATCCTGTAAGTATACCACACCACCCCGAGGATGGCCACTGACGAGACCCCGTTCAACCTCATCTTCAGAGCCGAGGAGGTTATCCCGATTGAGCTCAGCTTACCCACCCTGCGCGTGGAGCAGTACGACGAAGTGGAGAACCCCGCCAGGATGATGCTAAACCTAGACCTCCTTGAGGAGACGAGGGACAAGGCCCGAATCTGGATGGTGGCGTACAGGCAGCGAGTGGCCAGGTACTACAACTCCCGGGTGCGACCGAAGTCCTTTCGCCTAGGAGATCTGGTGCTCCGGCGAGCTGAAGCTTCTCAGCCACGGGAGTGCGGGAAGCTCTCCCTGAACTGGGAGGGCCCGTACAGGGTGGCGGAAGTTCTCCCTCACGGGGCCTATTACCTGGAGGAGTTAGGAGGGTCCAGATTCCCTCGGACCTGGAATGCCTCGAACCTGAGGATGTATTACCAATAATGTAAGGTTCCTCGAACTCCTGCAATGAAATCCTTTTACTTCAAATGCTTCTTCTCACCTCGTAGGAAGAGAGACGCTTAGCTCTGAGTTCGGCAAACACGGTCGTGGCCGAAGACCCGAGAAGGCGAGAAGTCCCGGACTTCGGTCCGGAAGGCGGGACAGAGCCAAACTCGCCCAAGCGATCAGGGAGAACAGCCCAGCAAGCCGCGCAGGGCTCGGATAAAGCCTGCGGCCCCGGGGTTCAGTCCAGAAGTCCCGGACTTCGGTCTGGAAGGTGGGGCAGAGCCAAACTCGTCCACGCGATCACGAAGAACAACCCGGCAAGCCGCGTAGGGCTCGGATAAAGCCTGCGACCACGGGGTTCAGTCCGGAAGTCCCGAACTTCGGTCCGGAAGGTGGGGCAGAGCCAAACTCGCCCACACGATCACGGAGAACAGCCCGGCAAGCCGCGCAGGGCTCAGATAAAGCCTGCGGCCCCGGGGTTCAGTCCAAAAGTCCCGGACTTCGGTCCGGAAGGCGGGGCAGAGCCAAACTCGTCCACGCGATCATGGAGAACAACCCGGTAAGCCACGCAGGGCTTGGATAAAGCCTGCGGCCCCGAGGTTCAGTTCGGAAGTCCCGGACTTCGGTCCGGAAGGCGGGGCTGAGCCAAACTCGCCCACGCAATCATGGAGAACAGCCCAGCAAGTCGCACAGGGCTCGGACAAAGCCTGCGGCCCCGGGGTTCGGTCCGGAAGGCGGGGCAGAGCCAAGCTCACCCATGCAGTACCAGAGGATAGGCTGGCAAGCTCGAAGAACTCGCGGAAGGCCTGCTCCACCGGCGTCCAACCCGGAAGCTCCGAACTTCGGTCTGAATGCTGGACGGGACTCGGTCTGCCCGCGAGCTCAGCTCGGAGCACACCACAGGGCTTATCCTTGGCACTCGAAACCAACACTCGGCCTCAACAACAAAAAAAAAAAAGAGAGAAGCGGGCAACGAACCCGTGGAAGTGGCAGAAGACAATGAAGGCGAAGATGACCCGGATGGCGTTTGGAGCCAACTGGGCCGGGACCAAGCGATAGTGACTGAGAAAGGAGAGGAAGAAAGGATGTAGGGGGAACCGAAGACCCCAAGGAGGAAGTCCTCGTAGAAGGCTATTCGCACGGGACCGCTTAAGGTGACGCGATCCCCGGGCCGCGGGAGAGAAAGATGGATCGACTCCGGGATGCCATAGACTTCCCGGAGCAAAGAAAGGTCACCTTCGGTCATTGATGAAACGTGACCGGAGGGACCAGCAGAATAAATGGAAGGAGGAGGAAGAGAAGAGATGGGACGGGCGGAAACTACAGGAGGAGACCTAGGACCCCTAGGGACGCCTATGGTTACACCCCCAGGCTGAAGCCGCCTGTGGATCTCTTCCGGGATCACCTCCCCTTCCGAGGAAGAGGAGGATGGAGTCCTCGGCCGGGATGGACCGGCCTCGTTCGGATTAGACGAAACATGACGATGGCACGCCATTGGAAAGGAAATGGTGGAGAGAAGTTGCTAAGGAAAGGGGACGGGGGAAGGAGGCAGACGAAGGCACTCATCGAAACACACTGTGCAAAAGAAGCGGCAACCTAGGGAAGTGAAGGATAGCCCACTGCAACCACCGGCGGAGTGCGAGAAAGGGAAAGGGCCTCATTCCGGAAAGTCCCCCTCCTTTTCAAATTTGATCGACAGCGGCCGTACCCCTCATTCTGTTCCGGACCACCAGATGGATGCCGCATGGACGCACGCCCGACATCGACGCTTCGGTTACGAGGAAACGTCCTCCTTTTCGAAGCGATGCATTAAGTGCAACCGGAGAGGTGACGCGTGGCAGCCTCTCATAGGACCTCGGGTGCAATGAGGAACAGCAACGAGGATCGTGGCAATCATGGCACGAGATCTTCGCCTTCCCCATGTCATCTCCACATTAAATCCCACATTCCGAGCCATGACACCTCAGTGGAACGGGGGGATAGGGGGCAACTGTTACAGCTGTTACGATAACGTGGCGTGACTCAAATTCCGCCAGGCATGATCTGAACCATGTGGATTCTTTTGGCGGAACGGGAACGGTCCAGCAAGGTCAGATGTGGCTCCACCATGGCTGAAGTCGAGGTCGGGCCTGGCCTTCCTGCTCCTTCGCCAGGTGGTGCCCGAACACGGGTCCACCTCGGCCGAAGTCAAGCGCCCCTCTATTGCTCCTTCGCCAGGTGTCCGCCCAGGAGGGGTCCATCTCGACCGAAGTCGAGTGCCCCTCTACCGCTCCGCCAGGTGTCCACCCAGGAGGGGCCCACCTCGGCCAAAGCCGGTAGCCCCTTGCTCCCTCTCCAAGTGGCGCCCTTAGACGGTTTCACCTCGGCCGAGGTCGAGCCGGGTCTTTCTGCTCCTTTGCTAGGTGGCGCCAGGACACGGGTCCACCTCGGTCGAAGTCAAGCACCCCTCTACTGCTCCATCGCAAGGTGTCCACCCAGGAGGGGTCCACCTCGGCCGAAGTGAGCGCCCCTCTATCACTTCGCTAGGTGTCCGCCCAGGAGGGGTCCACCTCGGCCGAAGCCGGCAGCCCCTTGCTCCCTCGCCGGGTGCCGCCCTGAGACGGTTCCACCTCGATCGAGGTCGAGCCGGGTCTTTCTGCTCCTTCGCCAGGTGGCGCCCGGACACGGGTCCACCTTGACCGAAGTCGAGCGCCCCTCTGCTGCTCCTTCACCAAGTGTCTGCCCAGGAAGGGTCCATCTCGGCCGAAGTCGAGCACCCCTCTACCGCTCCGCCAGGTGTCCGCCCAAGAGGGGCCCACCTCGGTCGAAGTTGGCGGCCCCTTTCTCCCTCGTCGAGTGGCGCCCTGAGACGGTTCCACCTCGATCGAGGTCGAGCCGGGCCTTCTCGCTCCTTCGCCGGGTGGCGCCCAGACACGGGTCCACCTCGGTCGAAGTCGAGTGCCCCTCTGCCGCTCCGCCAGGTGTCCGCCCAGGAGGGGCCCACCTCGATCGAGGCCGGCAGCCCCTGCTCCCTCGTCGGGTGGCACCCTGAGATGGTTCCATCTCGACCAAGGTCGAGCCAGGCCTTCCCGCTCCTTCGCCAGGTGGCGCCCGAACACGGGTCCACCTCGGCCGAAGTCGAGCGCCCCTTTCCCGCTCCTTCGCCAGGTGGCGCTCGGACACGGTTCCACCTCGGCCGAGGTCGAGCGCCCTTCTGCCGCTTCGCCAGGTGTCTGCCCAGGAGGGGTCCACCTCGACCGAGGCTGGCTACCCTGCATGGTGAGGCCACCGAGAAACAGGAGCACGGGTTCCGAGATCGCCCCTCGAGCAGCGCACACTGCACCCCGAGAGGAGCGCCGGTACGGTCGACAGCAACACGCGAAACCTCGTTTACATCGGCCCAACAAGTTCCGCAGTCGAGAGGCGAAGTCCTGGCAAGACAGGACCCGGTAACGGACGTTGTCAGGGTCTGGGAAGGAGAGTGCTCGCGCTCAGCCCAAGGTCTGGCCGGTGTCCTCCCTCTACCCTTTCCTCGCTGGGCTCGGCAAGCAAGACAAGGAGGCCACCGGGTTCTTGGACCCGAAGGGGAAAGGGGAAAGAGAGGGAGAGAAGGAGGCAAAAGCGAAGAGGGGGCCTCCTGAGGGCGGGAAGTCGGAGGCAGCGTGATGGGATAAAAGGATGGGAAGAGCGGACGACCAGGTAAGGGAAAAAAAAGGCTGGGAAAAGAAAATGTACCGAGAGCAGGATCCAAGATCCCGAGAGGGGTCCCTTGGCGCCAGCTCGGTGAAGAAACTTGGCCCAACTTCTACTCTTCTTGAGACATTTTTTGCTAAGATAATCTCTAAGCCTGGGACTCCTTCGGGGGCCTGCCTTGGAGACTCTATTCCATCTCGCCATTTTCTAACTTGACCGTCGGAGCTCCCTCGCTGGGATCCCCGGCCAGGATTTCTGACCTTGTCTTGCAGGATCGGGAGCCCGCAGACCTCTAGACGAGACGGTCTGACCCCGCCACCAGCTCTGAAGTTACAGGCCGCGGTGGCGAGATCGGCAACACATGCATACTTCCATCATCCATATATATCTCTATATATGCATACATACATCATGCATGCACATATATGCATGCATCCATCCATCCATACATACATGCAATATATACATGCATACATCCATCTATCCATATATCCATATATATATATATATATATATATACATTCATACATTTATACATATATACATGCATGAATACATGCATACATCCATCATCCATATATATCTCTATATAGGCATACATACATCATGCATGCACATATATGCATGCATCCATCCATCCATACATACATGCAATATATATATGCATACATACATCTATCCATATATCCATATATATATATATACATACATATATACATACATGCATGCATACATATATTGGTGGGGACACCAGGATCAGACACAGATCCCTGTATCCCATATGGTTTACTTAGTCATGTGTCAAAGTTTTGAAAATTTTGTAATCAATTAAGATTGAGTCCTGTAATAAGTTGAGGTTAGTTGATTTGTCTCAACCCTCAACCTAGTCAGTATTTTGAGTCATGTATATCAATTATGAGTCCAGTATGTGTCCAATTTTTGTACAAGAGAAAAGGTCACCCTATTTTGGAGTTCCACTAGGAGTCAGAGACCGCTACATCAATCCATTGGATCTTGTGTGACAACCTAGGATCCAAGATGCTTCCAGAAATCTTGATTCTTTCCAGATGTCCTTTAGATGCCCAGATTCCAGTTCAGATGCCAGAGCATATTCCCAAACCAGGGCATCCATGGTTCCAAAGGTCCCTCTACATCCTAGCCAAAAGAAATCAAGTCCAAGTGCCAAGCCCAAGCCCTAAAGAAGCAAGATTCTATGGAATATTTCTGCTACCAGACTACCAGGCCACCCCAGCTTCCAGAGGTCCAAACCCATGCACCCAAGCCCCTTTAGGCTGATCCCTTGCTGCCTCTAAAAGCCCAACATGCCCTCCTAGGCATCCTTGAAGTGTTGACCAAGTCCAAAAGGTATCCTTGAGTGGGATAGTTATAGCATGAAGGAAAAAGGAGAAGACTAGGTCAATTCCTAATCTAATGGAGATTTGTTTTTCTAACCTAGCTAGGAAAGGACTTGTATTCCAATTTGGAAGAGGACTTGCAACTCAAGTGTAACCATGGTTAGTGAGGGCATGGGAACTCTATAAATATCCCATCCCTCCCCCTCTTGTAATCAACTCTTATTCATGATATCAAAACCCTGGTGAATTTATTTTGAGATTGCGAGCTTGTGTTACTTTGTTTTTTTTTTGGTTCTTTGGTTTGTGTTTGTGTTTCCTTGCTGCCCTAGCATCTTTCCACACCCTAACTCACTGCCATCCAAGCCTTTACACATCCAAGAATGAGTGCCCTAGACCACCAAGCAAGGAGATCTTCAACAAGCTTCAAAAAGCCCAGCTTATAATCCTTAATCTGATTTCTTCTAAACCTAGTTTCCTTTCCTTTTCTTATTTGCTGTTTTGATTGACCCTTGACATTTTGCAGGATCCCCAAGGTGTTTCACCTCCCTAGAGGATGCTTTCCTTGCATCCATAACCATCCAAATCAGCCATCTAATCAAGGAAACCAAACTTCATCATCCAGACTCTAATCAGAGTGCTATGTGATCTCTTCATCGGATGTTCTTCAAATCACTAATTGGTAACATCCTTCCCTTCTTTTAATTTCTAATTTGATGAAGATAAGCTATCCTAATCCAGAAGTTTCTTAATTCTCGGGTCCTGGAATTTATTATTTTACATGAGTTTGCCTGCGATACGATGATTCTATGCATTGCTCTTCTTCTTGCTAGTTCTTACTTTTATTTGAGAATTTAGCTTACAAACTAAATTATAAAAATCATAAAAAAATTTATTTTACTATTTTTTATACATGTTTAGCAATCTTAGAGTTGTCCCGCATCATTTTGGTATCAAAGCGGGATTAGAATAGTTTTCTATTTGCTTTGCATTCACAAACCCTAATTCAGCATTCTGTCCACTACATTAGGTGTCTAGGTTTCATTTAATTTTGTCATCCTAAATATTTTATTTTTTTATGAAATTTGCACTACATGTCCTCTGTTATGTCCTAGTAATTATAATAATTTTTAATTATTTTTATAGAAACCCTAATGTCCTAAAAGTCAGCATCATAGGAACCCTAATAAAATTTTAAAAACCTCTATAGCAGTCAAAAATCCCTAAGCTTTGCATCATCATTTGATTTTTTTTCTACATAAAATTTGGTAGGTAGAATTATCACTGTCCATCCTCTGTTCTAGAGTTTTTTAATTTTTTTTGCATCGAAACCTGTGTCAAATTTTGCATCGGTTGAAACCCTAATATCCTGAATTCTGTTATTTCTGCATTTTGACTCAACCTAACCTAATCAACTTCCAAACCCCCCAATCCCAAGCCAAATTTTGTTTGCTAACCCCAGTAAACTTAAACTTAACTTGACATCTCATAAATTAATTAAAAATAATTTTATTTTCTGATTGTTTTAGATTGCATCAGGACCATTGAATGTTCATCATCTTTTAATCTAATCTTAAGGGCAATCAATATAACATCAGGGCAGGAGGTCATAACCTTTCCTGGGCCCAAAACAACCATCCAGCATTTCCACCCAAGCCTTAATTAAAATTAATTAGACTTAATTGGCCTTAGTGGGCTTGGTGACACCCAACAGGTCGGGCTCGAACCGTGTGGGCCAACTAGTGCATTTAATCTTGTGGCTATTACTGAAAGCTGGTGTCTAAGGCTGGGGGTCCAGAGTCAAATGACCTAAGTGGACTGGTGGTTTATAATTAGGATCCTGTGATAAGAAGGGGGAGCCTCCCAGCACCCCACCCCCTACCTGGCCAGTGGAAGGATTAGTTGCTGGGTTAAGTATAAGTTGAGCTGACTCACCCAGTTTTGGCTCTAGGTCTAGGAAACCCTGGATTAAGCTAACCCAATTTTGCATTCTTGGCTGCACCATCTCATTTTGACTGATTGCTTGATTGTATGACCACTAGACTAGGAACCCAATATCAAAAGTCTAAACCCCAACCAAACCCAACCATGGATCCTAATTTCGAGGCTTTCATAAAAGCCATGAATGACCAGATGGTTACCCAATTAACCATCTAGATTAACCAATCCAATACCCAATTGAACCATAAGCTTGACCAACTGATCCAATCAAGTAATCAAGCAATCCATAGTTTTGACCAAGTAGAAGATCAGTTAGGAACCCTAGGCAAGACCCATAGAGTTGAACCCTTGCCTTATGAGCCCCAAGAACCCATAGTCCCTAAATATGAACCCAGTAGTAACCCACTATCCCTCAGTCAACCTGAACCCTATAGGATTAGTACCCCTAGCTGTGAGCCTAGTATTGGTCCATTAATCTTTTGTCAACCCCCTCCTACCACCCCATTGGTTCACCAGGATGACCTTGAAGAGGAAATATATGAAGCAGATGAGAGCCTAGTGAACGAGTATGAGGAAGAAGAGGAGTTCCCCATAGAAGACTTAATTCTAGTTGAATTAATAGATCCCAGGTAGAAGCCATCCTAGAATCAGTTGACCCTAACCATACCCATATAGTAGTCGACCCAGAGTTAGATGGCCCAGATCACACCTAGGCAATAATGGAAGAGCAGTTAGAGGAAGGGAACCCAGATCCTATTACTAGAGCACCACCTGAGGAAACTTTAGAAGAGGATCCAATTGTAGAGCCTAGTCCTAAATTTCCTGAGCCAGAAGAGTTTATTGAGGACTTGGCTTATCTCACCCAGTACCCTCTAGATGAAGTCACTTCCTTGCTCGCAATTGAAGATCTTTTTCCTGAAATTAGTGACCCATTCTTTCATAGGGCAGACCCAGTAGATAAACATCAACCCCATAGGGTCAATCTTATTAGTCTAGATTTAATCCCTGACACCCCTTCTTACATCTTATTCTATCCAATCAACCTTGAACCCTTTTTATCCCATCAAACTAATCCTGAATCCACCTCATATTTCTTGTCTTTTCATGAATTTTCTTATATTTCTTTAACCATTCATTTGCATTTTATAGAAGTAAGCATACTGCATTCATACATTGTGCATGTTAGGTTTGCATCTTACTTCTTGCATACCCTTTGGCATTTAGTAGGCATACATAGTAAATTTTCATGTGCATGCCATGCTAGGGTCAAACCTAGAGAGTTTATAGTGTGTTAGGTTAGACCCTAGAAAGTCCAATAAAATTTTCTTCGATAGGAAAGTTTAGTCAAGTCTAATAGGTATTAGTTGAGTCCAATAAAATTCACATTCCTAAATCTATATGTTTGCACCTACACTAGCCTCTGCACAGCATATGCATCATGAAATTAGTTAAGAGCTAAACATAATTAATGAACTAAATAACGACTTGGCTAATTCCCAAAAGAAAGATGAAAAATCTTCTACAGAGGAATATGTGACTGTTCAAGAATTTTTTGCTCGCAAAGCTGGCCCATCCGAAATAATGAATAGTAGTGGACCCAATGCCTATGTGCCTGAGATATCACTTGATTTAGGTATTAGCTCCACCTTCATCATCTCAGACTTTGTAAAGTCTAGGGAGCCAGTAGTGATACCCAGCAAGCCCCTTGAGCCACTCCCGTTCTTTAAGAGAACTCATCCCAGAGCGACCACATATAATTTATGGTGAGGTAAAGATTGAAAGAGCTCTAGATGATCAAGCTATCGGTACCCAGGATACAGACTGTCAGTGGTATTTGGTCCGATGGCAAGGTCAGCCAGAATCTGAGGACTTGTGAAATATTGGTACGGATCTACAGCGCCTCAACCTAGACCCTCCTTGAGCCAAATTGACCTATACTCGACGGGATCGAGTTCCTCCCGCCCCGGGAGAATTGGTGGGGACACCAGGATCAGACACAGATCCCTGGATCCCATATGGTTTACTTAGTCATGTGTCAAAGTTTTGAAAATTTTGTAATCAATTAAGATTGAGTCCTGTAATAAGTTAAGGTTAGTTGATTTGTCTCAACCCTTAACCTAGTCAGCATTTTGAGTCCTGTACATCAATTATGAGTCCAGTATGAGCCCAATTTTTGTACAAAAGAAAAGGTCACCCTATTTTGGAATTTCACCAGGCCACATCCAGGAGTCAGAGATCGCTACATCAATCCATTGGATCTTGTGTGACAACCAGGATCCAAGATGCTTCCAGAAACCCTGATTCTTTTCAGATGTCCTCTAGATGCCCAGATTCCAGTCCAGATGACAGAGCATATTTCCAACCAGGGAATCCATGATTCCAAATGTCCCTCTACATCCTAGCCCAAAGAAATCAAGTCCAAGTGCCAAGCCCAAGCTCTAAAGAAGCAAGATTCTATGGAATATTCCTGCTACCAGGCTACCAGGCCACCCCAGCTTTCAAAGGCCCAAACCCGTGCACCCAAGCCCCTTTGGACCGGTCCCTTGCTGCCCCTAGAAGCCCAACACACCCTCCTAGGCATCCTTGAAGTGTTGACCAAGTCCAATAAGTGTCCTTGAGTGAAATAGTCAAAGCATGAAGGAAAAAGGAGAAGATTAGGTCAATTCTAACCTAATGGGGATTTGTTTTTCTAACCTAGCTAGGAAAAGACTTGTATTCCAATTTAGAAGAGGACTTATAACCTAAGTGTAACCATGGTTAGTGAGGGCATGGGAACTCTATAAATATCCCATCCCTCCCTCTCTTGTAATCAACTCTTATTCATGATATCAAAACCCTGGTGAATTTATTTTGAGCTTGCGAGCTTGTGTTACTTTGTTTTTTTTTGGTTCTTTGGTTTGTGTTTGTATTTCCTTGCTGCCCTAGCATCCTTCCACACCCTAACTCACTGCCATCCAAGCCTTTACACGTCCAAGAAGGAGTGCCCTAGGCCACCAAGCAAGGAGATCTTCAACAAGCTTCAAACAACCCAGCTTATAATCCAATTGAAGCCTGACACCAACTAGCCACAAAGTCCTTCACCATGGCTTACTAATTCCTGCAACAAGTCTAATCCGAAAGTGCATGGAGATATCTAGATTTTCTCCCATTTGACGATAGCTGGCTCGCAACGATGGAACTGCCTTTCTAACCATAAAATCTACATCTCACCATATGGCATCGTATCTCCTAAACGTGCAAGTAGCTATCTTCAACAAATTCTCTTGCATGTCTCAAGATACCAATCATGATGAGCTCTGGTCTAGTTCTATATAAACCATCCTCGGGGACCCTCCATTTAAATTCAAATGAATAAATTCAAGTGAAGTTGAAGTCCCTAAAGCCTTACTGAATCACTGTGTCCCACCTGTGAGCTTAAGGAAGCAAGTGTCATAGGAGATCCCTAAAGAGCCTCTTATAATTTCAAATTGAGAAGTGCCCCCCAAAGGACCAATATTTTCTAAACTCATAGAGTTCTCTCTTTCTCTCTCTTACCACCATTCAAACCTTCCACATAGAGTCTAGCTTCCCCTTCTCTCTTTGCCTACTTACGCTCGAAACCTCTTCTGCTCTATCAAAGAAGACTGACTTAGGCCTCGAAGGTCACTCATTAGGATACTTTAGGCAAATGGACTTCCTCTGCTTCTAGAGTTTTAGGGTGCCCTAATAGGTTTGATTGGAGACCCAACCGTCATCGACTTCCTAAAGATTTTCAACTTGCTTCTTGGCTCCTTAGATAGCCACCCTTGACTTACCATCATCAGCTCCAGCACATCAACTTGAACCAGATCGATCCTCGATGACAACAGAAATTATTGATCCTAGGAATGATTTTGATGATTACAAAATATTAGAGCATGAATACTATACCAATGCTTTTCAAATGATAAATAATATTTATGTATAAAGCTTTCCAATAGATAATCTTCAATTTAAAACCTTATGGATCATTGGAAGTGTTTGTGAGCCATTAGAATGTTAAGTTAGCTCTCAAGAATCATTGTAAAAACTTTATGTATCATGGTAAATCATTAAAGAGAGTTTTTGTATCATAGGAGTACATAGTTTATTCTTGTAATTAAAAGTATTTAAATTAGTTAGAGAGTCCATTTATATCCCTAGAAATTCTTAGAAGTGATTGAAAGATCTTTAGAAGCTTTAAGAAGCTAAATACATCTCGGATGACATACCCTGAACTGCCATCGATATCATGGACACTGCCATCAAAGCTCACCTTGACAAATCCCAAAAAAGAGGGCTCCCAAGAAATGAAAATAGCCCTCTGGACCACTGCCAAGACAGCATGGAAGTTGCAAGGAAAGTAGCAGTGTCAAACTGGTGATACTCCATCACCATGAACCTAGCTCTCTAAAGAACCTGGTGTGCTGGAGTGGCCTTAGCCTAAAAAACCATTGCATTTCTGGATAGCCAAATATGATAGATAATGTAGACAGAATGGCCGCCCTCCTATGCCAAACTCTGGCGAAAGAAATCTAGGAAAGAGCACAATCATGATGCATCATCGACATCCCAAGGCCAACTCCTAGCAAGCCTCCAAACCAGCTTCACCTTAGGACAACTCAGGATAGCATGCTTGATGGACTCATCCTGTACACCACACACCTGGTAGGACACCGACAAAGCCATACCTCTACACCTGAGCAGAGTCCTCATAGGGAGGTAATCCCAAGCCATCTTCCATGGAAAGAGGTGCACTCTTGAGTGAACGAGAAGTCTCCAAATCCAGGCCACTATATTTCTCATATCAGAAGGTCCCCTACACAAATCTAAGAGGGTGCTCAAAGAAGCCTTAGGGGAGTAAAAGGGACACCCCACCCTCAAGTCCTGAACCGGTGAGTCAAAATCAGGATAGCAAAGATCTGAGTTGTTAGCTGGCTCCTAAAATATCTAGTGATCTCCTAGGCTCTCCAAGTCCTACCATCATTCGTCAGCAAGTCACAGACCCAGAAATTGTCAACAACCTCTATGCTAACAAAGGTCAGCCACCTGACTGATATCAATCATGGTCCTATTGCCAACCAAACATCTAACATGGGTCATCACAGCAGGGCCATGGGCATAGATCTCCCTCCAAATAAAAGAGCAACCATGGGTGGCTTGAATATGGGATCCCTAACTCTAAGCACCATAGCGGACCCTCATCATCCTGTTCCACAGATAGTTGGTAGGAGAAGATATCTCATTGTATATCTGGTGATGAGCTCCTCCCTCCTCACTAGAAGGGGCTAGATCCAAAGGCCTCCATCCCTGACTGGCCGATAGATAGTATCCCAAGATACCAGATAAATACCATGACTATCATGTTTGGACCTCCACAAGAAGTTATGGAAGATCTGCTCCATTTTCCTCAAGTAGAAGTTAGGCAACATAGTGTTCGCTAGGAGGTAAATAATGATAGAGCTTATGACATACCTAATAAGAGAGTCTGTCCATCATAGAGAAAGTAGTAGTCTGCCAACCCACCAAACGATCGCATACCCACTACACCATGGGTCTGCACTTCGTCCTCCTTAACCTCCCACCAGTCATAGGGATGCCAAGATAAGTAAGAATCCTGGACTGCTCAGAGATCCCCAGTTTGGTTAGGATGGTCTACTTCATTCGGGCCTTCATTTTAGGACTGAAAATAATAGAAGACATTTGCAAATTGACCAGCTAACCAGACAAGCACTTTTTTGTGGCTTAATGCCTCCACATAAAGCCACAGCATTTAATCAGGAGTTACGGTTTAGGAGAATTGATCTATTCTTTCAAGTAGTCTACAATGTGGCTGAATTGCTATCATGTGCTAACATGCGGCCAAAAGGAGATTTGGGAAGCGATCTAATGGCTGGGGAAAAGCCAACCGGCAAAAGAAGTTGACACATGATTTCAGGCATCATCAAGTGTCGAGAACTCACTTGGGCAATGTCCAATGGCTGAGAATTCCCTTGAAGGAAGGATCGGACGAGTGCCTCAATTCCAAACTAACTTGGAACGATCTAGGATGTGATATACTATGATGCAGTGCAATTTTAGAAGATCAGATAGCCAGTAGCTTTCTCAGACTTGTCATGAGCTTTGACAAAGCATAATCAATGAAAATTGGCCTTGTAATGAAGATCGGACGGTGATGTGATTCAGGACTAATCCCACTCTATTTCTACTCCAAATTTCAGAGGGATTTAGCATGTCCAAAACTCTATTTAAAGAGGACCCGAAGAACCAAGAAGTGGAGGTAGCCAGTAACCAACATAATTTTATTTTATTTTTATTTTGTAATTAGTTTAGGCTATTGAAAGAGAAGGTGAGGAATAAAGAAGAAGAGATTCTTTAAGGAAATGAGATGCTGGATAGAGCCCTAAATCTTCAAGAAGATATATTTAGAAACCATGCCAAACTAAGGTATAGTTTATAGGAGAATACAGGTATCCATACATATTTTCTTATATTTCTTTTCTATTCTATATAATTGAATAAATACCTGTAATTTTTATTTAATTTTTTTATGTTTGATTGCCTAAATAAATTATCTATAGATGGGATGGATCATGATCTTGACACGGTATAGTTTATACTTAGCATAGATAATTAATTATAAAATTTATTATTCATGTATTCTACTAAGATCTGTTTAACTAAATCATTGGATAGCCTATACTTATAGGACGGGCTATGATCTTAAAATGATATGGTTTGTACTCGATAAGATAACCTATGCTAGGGATTAGTTTATAAGATTCTTGATTAATTACAAACTTTGATTATTTAGATTAAAACAAATACATGATTTATGTTTATGATTACCTAGAAACCTGAAGACATATTTTTATCATATAAACCTCTCGATTTTATAATTAATTTAGATTAGTTAGTTTTAATTAAAACATTACCTACTTTTAAAGAGTTAAACTTTCATCTTTTTCTTCGTTAAACAATTGTCCTGTTCCTCGAGGATATGATTCCTATTTATCCTAGCTATAGTAATAAGTTAGGTTTTTATTTTTGACCACCCTATGATAAGCGATCAGTCGTTAAGCAAATCCAAGGAGAGTATGAGGCCAGGACTCCCAAAATGATAAAATATTTCTAAAAGGTACAAGATATCTCCTACTCTTTTGACAAGTTTAAGATTTTGCAAACACCTAGGGTAGAAAATATCTGAGCTAATATGCTCTTGAGTACTCCGACCTCCAAAGGATAGCCTACCTGGAGGTGCTCCACAAATCTAGCATCGAAAAGGATCTAACTGCAATCCTACAAGTTGATTTTAAGCCTACCTGGATGGACCCACTAGACTTTCAAGGGACAAGAATGAAGTGCAGAGGATCAAGAACTAGGACACATGCTACATTCTACTTAAGGGGAAGCTCTATGAGATGTCATTCACTTTGCCCCTACTCCATTACCTCCAACCTTCTGAAATAGAGTATGCAATTCAAGAAGTATATAAAGGCATCTATCGACATCAACTGGGGGGCAAGAAGGCCTTATCCTACAAGGTTCTATGGCAAGGCTATAACAGGCCAAGCATTTAGAAGGACATATCTGACTTCATAAAGTAGTGTGACCAATGCTAATCACATGACAATATTCAACATTAGCCAGTAGTCCTACTCATCTCAATCATTTCTCCTTAGTTATTTGCTCAGAGGGGAATGGACATCCATAGACCTTTCGCATAGGCCATTGGGCAAAGAAAGTTCTTGATAGTAGCCATCAACTACTTCACAAAGAAGGTCGAGCCGCTAGCCTAATTCACAAAAAAGAATGCCCTAGACTTTGTCTAGAGATTCGTCATATGCTACTTCAAACTTGCTTGAGTCATTATTACTAATAACGGCAAGCAATTTGACAACCCCCACTTTCGATAATTCTACATCGACCTATACATTATCACCAATATACTTTAGGCGGACATCCCCAAGCTAACAAAAAAGCTGAGATGACCAAATGGGATAATACTACAAGGCTTGAAGACATGGCTAGACCAACCCAAAGGACTTTGGATAGATGAGATGCATAACATCCTTTGGGCCTACCATACCACTCATTAAACTCTATCTAGGGAAACATGCTTCAACGTTGCCTTCGGTAATGAAGTGTCATTTCCTTAGAGATTGAGCTACCTTCTTGCCGAGTAGACTCCTTCGATAAGCAGAGAAACCTTGAAGACCTCCGAGCCAACCTAGATCTCCTAAAAGAAACTAGGGAAATAAGCCCGGATTCGTATGATAGCATACCAATGCAAGTAGTTCATCACTATAATTCTTGAGTGAAAGTCAAATTTTTTTGACTCAAAAATCTGGTACTTAGAAGAGCCGAGGTGACTTAGCCAATGGAAGCTAGAAAGCTCTTGCTAAATTAGAAAGGACCTTACCGAGTCTCTAAGGTAGTACACAATGGGACCTATCTTCTAGAATATTTAGATGGGACACCCATTCCTTAGAAATGGAACTCTATCAATCTCCAACCTTATGATCAGTAAGATGTACCCCTGAGAACTCATGTAAAACCTAGCCTCTTAGTGAATTTCTCTTCCTTTTGCAAGAATTTCTCTCTAAGTGTTTTGAGCCAGAAATATGGCTCATAAGCTAGCCAAAAGTAGTCAAACATGTCTTGTAATGATTACCAATGAGTATGCCCTGGCACCGACCAGACAAGCCAATCAATGGCTTTGAGATGTGGATCCTCATGCCAAAAGTCTTAGGAACCAACCAACCCATATAAGCGGAATAGTCTTCTGATGATTTTTTGGACCTACAAGCAAGATGGACTGAGCCAAGCCACTGCACTTACAAAGTCTCAATATCTAATGAAGTTCCATAAGCTTAACAATTCAATCCAAGCCACCATGCCTACAAAGCATCAGTGTCTAACCAACATCCACAAGCTTAATGACCCGAACCAGACCACCATACCTACAAAGCCCTGATGTCTAACTAGCCTCTACAAGCTTAACGACTCAAGCCAGGCGACCATGCTTGCAAAGCCTCAATACCTAACTAGCCTCCATAGGCTTAATGACCTATGCCAGGCCACAGCAACGAGGTAGCCTAAATATGACAAACGACCCAAGCATCCTAGCCACCATGCCAAAAAGCCTTGGTGATAGATGCACTTATACAAATGGCACAACATGAGCAAGACGGGCCACCATGCCTTAAAGCCTTAGATAGGTAGTATAGCAAGTACTTCTAGCCACCATGCCTAAGTCTTGAAAGACACTGACCTAAACAAGAGGGACAACTTGATCACTTTAAGCAACATGCCCTCAAGCCAACAAACTAGCCTACAAGCAGTACAATTTGAGCACTTTTTTTTGATACAGAATAGGGATAGGGAGGATAAACCTGGTGTAGCTACCCCTGCAGGTCCCCGCTCTGCCTAAAAATATTTGATTCAAGGTGCTAGATTTTCGTAGCCTTTCTCTATCCGAAGGTGAGTACAACAATCCAATACCACCAAGGTGCCAGTTGATCAGAATGGGGACTTGGAGGGAGACCCGAAGGTGATTAAGCACTTTCAATCACCATACCAAGGCCTCAATGGTTCACCAACCTACACAAGTGGCTCAGCCCAAGCACCAAAGAACTGGCAGCTCACCCACCTTTCAAATAAAAGACAACTTAGTTCTCGAAGCATGGATGGGTCGAATGTCAAATTCATCAGGTAAGCCAATACCAATTGGACACATTAGGGTGCTCTTAATGGCACTAAAGAACAAGACCCTCGATAACCTCCATACAACTAGCCATCAAGACTGAGATTAGGGGTAAGGCCCCAAGGACTACCTCAATGGTAGATATTGCAAAATAAACCAAAGAATAGATCGAGTAGCTATACGATACCATACATTGGAGCACAACACATACAAGATGAACTTTCTATTAATTAGTTCCAATTACAAGGTGTCAGCTCGATGTTCAAGCATAGTTACTTGCAAAAAAATATAAAGTCTAATCTATAGGAGATCCACTGGAGTAGCTAATCGATGTTGCACCTCAATTCAGCCCCATAATGGCAAGTAACTTAAGGATGGCCAGTCCCTTGTGGACTACAACATCCAAACAGAGTCCACCCTCTATCTTGGGCTCTATCCTCGAAAGACTTAAGGAGCTTATGGAGGAGATCTCAACTGGACCTCCAAAGACTCAACCACCTCCCTCTCCAGCCCACTTGAGAAGTCACATTCCATTATGCATGCAGCCCTCCTCTTAGCTTCAACAACTTGTTGATAGGCTGCCTGCAATTCCTTCAACAGAGTGAACACTCCCTGGTCTGCCTCTCCTAACTGGAACTCCACTATCTTAAGCTTCTCTTTGATCTTTGCTACTCTTCATGAGCTGTGGCCACTTACTTCACAACCAACCAATTTCAGAGAGAAGCAAGCTCTATTTCAACCTCCATCGCCACGTTCTTAATGATGTCGTCAAGAGAGGTCTACAATGCCTCCAACCTCTTTGGCAACTAGTCAGCTAGCAAGATATTCATGGTGGCAGAAAGCTAGTGACAAACTAGTGAACTTGAAGGGTGAAAGGTCAGTCCACTCTCCAATGGCTAGCTCCTTTATTTATAAGGCACATAGATGGCTAAGATCCAACCTCCCTATTCTAATCTCATGCCACATGCAAACTCCAAACATAAGGCATTCTTTGCAAGCTTCACTCTCGAAGCATCATCACCTTGGATATCCATCTCTATTAAAGATAGCATGGCATCTGGAGCAAGAGTCCACTCTAGGTGACAAGCTTAAGGATCACCTCTCAAGATTACTTGTTAAGCAAGCCAAATGTCATTCATATATCTTCAAGGCAAAGCAAACACTGGAAGTAGTTCAGGATGTGTGTTCCTCCTATTATGGCTAGGGGGCAAGGCCTAATCGAACTCAACCTAGCCTACCTATATGCCTACTATAGACCAAAGACGATGGTTGATCCAAGTCTACACAAATCTAAGCCTTAACCTTTGTTTTGATGTTCTGATGACCAACCAAGTAGCTCTAGATGATCTAAGGGACTTGGCTACACCCTAATTACCTACACAGGTCAGTTTACTCAGAGTAGCATGCTTGATATCAAAAGCATTCATGAGCAAATTACAGACATATAATTGAAGAGGAAAATATATTATTTTATTCTAAAAAGTACAAGAGGATACTACAAACTCTTTCAAGCTACAAAAATACCTGGAGGAGGAAGTACAAAAAGGTGCTCATGATGAACGAGCTATTGATTTGCCTCCTCTTCACCATCCTCTTCCCCGTCTTCATCCTCTTCATCTTCTTGGTCACCACATGAGGGTCTGTTTAGAAGGACGAGGGGGCTAAAGTTAGTTTTCGGGAAATGTTTGGTGAGCTTTTCCTTGCAATGTTCAAAGCCTTTTCTAAAGGAGTCCTAGCTAGCCTTCAGTACTTCCTTACAATAAGCCTTGGAGTCCTTAAAGTTAGTGACTACTTAGTAAGCAACTTTTTCTACCTAGGCCACCTTCTGCTTGGCCTAAGTCAGCTTTTCCTCAACAATGGCTGTCTACTTGGCATTTTGACCAGCCTCCTCCTTAGCTCACATCACTTTCTCTTTAGCTTGAACCACCTTTTCTCTCAATTGGACAACTTCTTCCTTAAAATAGGCCACTTAGTTCTTATCTTGGTGACACCCCTCCTCAGCCTCAAAGAGTTGGCTCTCAACACCTGTCACCAAACTCTGAAGGCAAGCAGCTTCCATCTTGCCTTCCTTCGAAGCAAGGGCAATCTTGGACTCGAGAGAATCCTCAACCTCTTTAAGTCTTAGCTTGATGACCTCAACCCTGGTCCCTTCGAGATGAGCTTGATTCTTCACCTCCTCTAGGGACCTTGATGCTGTTTGCAGCTCTTCCTCAATCTTGACACTATCTCTCCTAGTCTCCTGAAGGTGATAATGCTCAATCTCCCTAAGCTCTTTCTAGAGAAGTTTAGTAAGGTAAGCTAGGCTCTATGTATTATATTATCCCTATGAGAAGATAAAGTTAAGTAGCTATCTGAGACAGAAAGATAAACTCCAAAAGACTAAGATCCTTAATGTCCATACCGCTAGCCAAGCAGATAACATCCTCCAGTAATCACTTCCTCAGCTACTCCTGGTCCTGGGAGAGTATGAGCCTGTTCAGCATCCTACGATAGACTTCAATATCTCTCTAGCTACTGAGCATCGAGTTACGCATCATGACCATCCTATCAGGTCAAAAGGTCGCCAACTCAGGCATACTCGACATGGATACTAGATAGATGATAAAACCTGAAGTGGCTATGGGCTCGAGGGTGTTAGCCCTTGAGGGTGTTGTCCTCAGGTCACAAAGTTATTAGTAGCTGTGGGCTCAAGGGTATTAGCCAGGGAAGGCTTGATCCTCGATGCTTATAGAACTAGCACTTTGGGAACTCCATAAAACTCTCTAAACGAGCACTTCAGCATTGAAGTAGAGGCTAATAGAGAAGTGTCCAAGGCAAGCCTATGCATCCCAGGGAAGGAAGTCTCGAGCCATCACACCTCAGGCATCCCCAACTTGGTGGGCACAACCTTGATTGCTCTTGCCTCAATAATGATAGTCTCCATGGACAAGGCTTGGGCAGAAGCTTGACAATTGGAAAAGATGGCTTCTCAACCATCTTCTTCCTAGGGTGCTCAATATTGCTTGGCCTATTATTTGGAATGCCCATCAGCTTGTCTATATCAAACTTCATTCTACAAAAGTCAAACAAATGGGTTAGCTCACTAAACTTCATCTTCAGGATCTAAAAATGGAAGCAAAGGAACTTACCCTACAGTAGTCTTGAGGCCGAACTATGATAAATTCTCCTTTCGAAGAAGCTTGAAGCAAGGAGAGCCTTAACCTCCTTAACTGTCACCTCTTCCTTCTTGGTCAGAAGAGGGTAAAGACTAAAAGCCTTGTTCCTCAGCAACTCCTGCCATGTTGAAAAGCTCCAGGGATCTGACAAGGAAACAAAGAAGATTGGCCTTTCTAGCCATAGATGGAAGAAGGGCCATGGGGAAGGATATTGCAACCTCTCTAATAGGAGAGGTTCCATCATCCTCTACTCTAAGGATGCATCTTCACTTAGAAGAGTGCTCAAACTATCCCCATGCTAGGGCATATTCCTGAAAGCTATAGGAAACAAAAGAACCCAACTATCATCCACCAAGCATTGGAGATGAGTTAGGCTAGGCAAAGTGAATATTAATTCAATAACTCAGTAGCAATTGAAGGGATCAGAAGTCTCAAGCTAGTTTTCAAAATCTCTTCATACAAGGCCACCTGACCCTCTTGAGGAGATGTCACCTAATCAGAAGGGCCAGGCAACTATAGGAGGAACTATTAAGGAATGATGTACCTAGCTCAAATCTGATAAATCTTAGCCTATTCTAGGATGCTTTTGATAGAATCTGGATCCAAGATAACCCAAATGAAACCTCATCAAACTCTATAGAGCCTTGCTTAGGAGATCTTTGATTGATGACCTCCTAATCCATAGCCCTTTCCTCGAAAGGCCCCATTAATAGAAAAGAAAGGAGAAAGGTAGACTGGCGACAAAACCAAAGTCTTCCTTCTTCTCCAACTCTAATGGACAAAATGCCAAAAGTATCCACCTTTACCTCTTCCATGCCTTTTATAGAGCCCCGAAGGGCTCAGATTGATCATTGGACATGTGTCAACCAATCGTTCAGTACTACAATGTTACCAGAATCACAAGCAGTAAAGTGTCTAATCATTGCCCCGAATTACTTGCCAATCATGATGCTGCTTCAAGAAGTAGAGATGCCAATATGTATGCAATTAATACAGTGTCCAGAAGCTTCCAAGGGCGGCTTTAAAAAAGTAGTTGAGATGGTATAACCTACCCTACAACTATGTAGCTCAGCTACCACATTTAACTTGATGACATGGTTCATGGCTTCATTGTTATATATACCACAACCCGGCAAATAGTGCCACAACTAGTCATCCAAGTTGGCTCTTCTACTTCCTTTGCTCGAGCTCTCAAAAAGAACATTGGTCTCAAAGTAGGGGCCAATGTGATACACTTTAGATTCAAACCATTTAATATAGTGATGCCAACTAATTAAAGTCTAACATGAACCTCCATGAAGCCCTTCATCTTGAACTATCAATTCCAGCCATGTGGCCAATCCGAAGGCATGCAAGATGTCCAAATTTCCTCTCATTCAATGATAGCTAGCCTACTATGATAGAATGATCTTTTTAACCATGAGATCCGCTTCTCACCATATCATGTCATATCTCTTGGATGTGCGAGCAGTTATCTTTAACAATCTCCCATGCACATCCCAAGATGTTGATCATGATGGGCTCTAGTCCTATAAACCATCCCCAGATCCTTTAGGTAAGTTCAAGTGAAGATGAAGTATTTGAAGTTCTATTAAGTTATTGAGTCCCACTTATAAGCTCAAGGGAGCAAGTGTCAGAAGAGATCTTTAGAGAGTCTCTCATAGTTTCAAGTTAAGTAGAGTCCCTGAAGGACTAGACTCTCCTGAACTCACAGAGTTCCCCCATCTCTCTCGCCACCACTCAAGCCTCCCACATAGACTATGGTTTCTCCTTATCTTTTTCAGCCTATTTTTTTCCAGAACCTCCTCTATTCTATCGAGAAAGACTGCCTTAGGTATTAGAAGGTCTCTCCCAGGAAATCCCTAGCAAGTGGACTTTCTCTGCTTGTAATATTTCAGGATGCCCTTGGAGATTCGATTGGAGATCAACCATCGTCGACTTCCTTGAGATCCAACTTCTTGGCTCCCTGGATCACTACCCTTGACTCACCATCATCAACTCTAGCTCATTGATATAAGCCAAATTGATCATGGGCAGCAACAACCTCAGAAGAAATGACAAGCATAGAAAAATTATTACAACGAGAGTTATAATAATGATAATAGGCAATAGTCTGGATATAGAGGATATGACAAAGATGGCTAGCGGATGTTATAGAAATTGGTCTTATATATAGCCAGTTTCCTATAATCAATTGGTTGTTCTAATAAGCTAGTTGTTTGTCAAGATCATTATAAAGATATGGCTTTTGTGGGCATGATTGGGAGAAATTATATCATGTAACACCTGCACCAATAGATTAACACATGATGAATGGGGTTTATAGAACGAGACAACATGATTGTCATGGTGCACAACTACATTGCAGTGTAGAATATAATTATATCTATCTTGGAAACTGACAACTCTCCGTCATCTTTACGATGTGCCATGTATGCTGAAAAGTACATGGACATATTTGACATATTTTCAGGATAATTGAGAGCTTTCGATCTCCGTGTTGGATAATTTAGTAGCTATCACAGTAGTATAGGATTACGATGTAAAACTTGGACCATAAAGGATCCAAGCTCTATAGCTGTATGTTAGAAGGAACAAGCTTCTCCTACCACTTTTTAATTTGCTTCCAATTTAGATCGTTTTGTTTCTCTTTTTTTTTTCCCCCTTTTTTTTCTTTTTTTGGGAAAAAGAAAATCCTAAAAAATCATTTTTATATCTCAAGAATTCAGGCTACGAAGAAACCCATCCTTTTCTGAAAACAAAGTACCGTTATTAATTTTTAAAAACCGAAGAAAGACATGGACCCAGAGTTTTCCTCATATGAAATATTTTTTTATCAGATATTTTAAGAAAGAAAAAAAAACTTCAGGGAAGTGCTTCAACCAGTGCAGTACAAGCCGTTGCGAAGGAAAAAAATTCCTTCTCCTTGAAGAAAACATTTCTCAAAGATTAGAGCAAATCTTCTCTATTTTCCTTGGTAGCTGGAAACCTTGGGGAGCTCAGGGAAGATCAATTGACCCAAGTCCTGGTTCTCAAACGCAGAATCCATCCCTAGGCCTGGTAAGCCACGCCCAGGCTTAGCAAAGAACAAAACTGTCCCTTCTTTTTTCCATGCGCGCGCTAGACTTGGATAATTTTGCTTCATTTGTTTGAAATGATATATGGATATTGAGTGATACCCACTCCTTATTCTTAAAATAAACACATAAATACTGCAGTAACGATGCTAAAAGAATTTTTAATTTTCTTTCAATAGAAATTCGAAAAAAAGTTCTAATATGGCTAAACCTCTCTGTTCCTCGTTCCCACCTCTCCTTGCCTAATCTTCTCAGCCCTTCATGTTTCTATAAGAGATCAGACTTAATGGATGACCCAAGATCTTTTGTGGTATACGATTTGCACTATAGTGTGCTACGCGATACCCAATGACCTCCACCAGCTATCAACAGCGATGCGTTGTATATGGCACATAAAGATACCTTGTTGATAGCCATCAATTTCATAATAATGATGGCCATCGTTCATTGCATGGCACTCTATAGTGCAAACTATGCACCATAAAGGATTTGTGCTCTACATGGATGAGAAATTATTAGTTAGACCTTGTTCACAGTGGATCAAAGATTTAGTTAGAAGAAGGGAAAAGACCTTACCAAAAAAAAAATGAAAAATGCATTAGATGCATGGTAAGGCGGTTAAGGGGGGCAAATATATTAAATAAATCGTTGTTATGGAACATGAAACAAAGAAGTGGAGGAAAATTGATTAAATTATTTCTAATCTACTGTGAAGCAACTCCAACCAATAATTTTTCCACATGAATAGGGTTAGCGGCGACTTATACTAGTATCATATGCCAAATCTTTGACCTCTTGACATTCTAAAAAGCTCAGCAGAGATAACCGAGAAGAAGGAAAAGATTTCGATTAGAAAGTATAGTTTATATCTATACCTTCTTGGCCATTAATAACCCGAACTGCTCCCGCTGCTAAGAAACTTATTTGAATGAGGATTCCCATTGTCTCCCTTGGTAAACGGAGGTATTCTGCCATCGTGGTTCTCTGAACCATTGATTCGATGTGTTTTATGTCAGTCTAGTGGCATAACTTTAAAATATACTAGCTTACAACCCGTGCGATGCATGGGATACAATTTTTTTAAAAAATATTTTTTTATTTATCTATTTTATATCTATTCTATAAATATTTCAAAAATAGTTAAAAAAAGATAAAAAACTACATTTTATGTATAGCATGGATTATAAACAAATTATTTTTTTTTGCTAAATTTTAGATTCCTCTAACCTTATTTTTCTTCGAAACCTTCATTTTATTGTGAATGATAATATAATTTATAATTATTATTTATTTAATTTTTTAAAATATTTTATATATATTATTGTTGGAAAGTTGAAGGGATACTCGAATTTAACTGGTTTGTGTTGGACTTATTCATATTTGAATCTGTCTATTCTTGCATTTTTTTTTTCTATTTATCTTTTTCTTTAAAAAAGACATGTATTTACGATGGTTATCTAGCTAATTTAGTCAGTCAATGCATATGTACAATTTTTTTCATATGAAATTAGTATAAACCTTTAAAAATCTTCATTGTTGATATTTAATAAATATAAAAATAAAATTGGTAGTGCAAAATGATGTCCACCATATTAGCTTATTAATCTTTAAGATCAATTAAAATCTTATCTAATCCAATATTAACATTTTTCGATTCTAATTCCTGACCTATTAATATTGGTTTTAAAAAAAAAATCATGGTATTTGATACTAATAAGTAGCAGTAAATGCAATCCAAGAAAATTTTCACATATAATTAAATGTTATGTACATGCAAGGTAGATGTCTATACATGTATAATATATATGCGATGGAATAGTATTTCAACTGACATTACTTAATTAAAAAATATATACATGTATAATATATATACGATGAAATAGTATTTCAACTGACATTACTTAATTAAAAAAATATGATATTCTTTTTCTTTCTCATTTTTAAAATATATTTTTTATTGCTACATACTATATAGCTAAGTGATACATATAAAATAAATTAATTAGCAAGTATTTTTTATTATATCAAATTTATTGGCACTTACATGCCTAGTTAATACATACTAAGTAAATTAGTCGTCTAAGAACCTAATACATATATTCAAACAAATTGATACATTATTTTTGAAACACCATATTCATCAATATACACTACATAGCTAAATAATACATATTAGTCAACTTCCTATTATGTATTGCAAGCTTTTTTTATATACATCCAATAATGATTCGATAAATATTTTTAGATAAAAAGCATATTCTAAAATTATATATTAATTTATTTGGCAGTATATATATTATATTACTATTGGGTATGTATCAAAGAAGTTTGCTGTATGTATCAGAAAATTGATAAGTATGTATTAGTTGATTATAAAATATATAATTAGTGAGCATAATATTTCAGAAATTATGTATCATTTACTTAAAGGTGTATATTGGATTGCTCAATAACTAATTTGCTAAGCATGTAATCTAAAAACTATAAATCAATTTATATAGATATATCAATTAGCTTGTTTAATGAGTAATTTGTTTGATATATATTATTTGGTATAGTATATACCAGTAAATAGCATATTTAGAAATGAGGAAGATAAAAATATCATATATGTTTTTTTTATTATAGGACTAATGACTCCATTACCGAGAAAAGTTTCTAATTTTTGAACCGTTGCTTTTATTGAGTATATATATATATATATATATATATATACATACACATACATATATACATATACATACATATACATACATACATATACATATACATACATATACATACATACATATACATATACATACATATATATATACACACACATACATATATATATATACATACATACACACATACATACATATATATATATATATATATATATATAAAAATAGGAATCAGCCCCATATTTGCCTGGCCCATATGACCTTTTTGTTCCTAGCACAAAAGTTGCCGTGTGAGGGCAAGTTGATGGGGACAGGGCTGGCATAAGTGAGCTCTCTCCATCAAGCATTTAAGCTTTTTTTAGTCTTGGAATCTTGGTTCTATGTTACCAAGTGATATATGATTGGCTTTCACGGCTTTCTTTCTCACACAAGGTTGAAGAAATTAGGACAAAATATCGAAAGCCCACCTTGACTAGCAGTCTTTGACGTTTCTGAGACTAACCCTCCATTTGGTCCAAGGAGTAGATTAGAGAAAGATGGCTAGCATGGACAGGAGGGAATCATTCTTGTCCACCTATTTTTTTTTATATTTGATAAAATATTTAAAAAATGGATAACAATATTTTTATTTTTTTTAGTATAGAAAAAATAAAGAAAATGAAAGATAATATTTATATGATACTTTTACTAAACTATTATATGATGAAAAAATATTATTATTATCAATTTCTAACACTCATTAAAACTAATAAAGTAGGAAAATATATGAACTTGTAACCTTCATAATCTATAATTATATATAAAAATATATAAATATTTAATTTTAATTTAATTAAATAAATAATTTTATAAATTAATTATATATAAATAAAATTATATGTTAATTATATAAATAATTGATTAATTTATAATTCGATTTAAATAGTTAAATAATTTTATACAAATAGTTAACTAAAAAATAGTCAAAACTATAAATAAAATAAAATAAATGTTAGAATTTTCTAAATTTACTTATAATTATCTAAATTTTGTACTAAAGTTAAAATAATAAATAACAAAATTTAATGCTATCAGGTAAATGGCATAGGTAAAATAAAATAAAATCAGTGAAAAAATAAATAAATCTTAGAATTTTGTCAAAAAAAATAACCAATGATAGTTCCGTGAACATAAAAACATATGTCTTAAATTATCCATACATCATTCCATATTGGAAAAATGTAAATTGATGCATGGATAAGGGTGAATGGATAGATAATTCCTCTTTTACATTTATTATTTCTAAAAAAAATTTTATCAAATAATAGGGGGTTCATCCATCTTTCTGACCCTATTTATTCTATATCTCGTCATCCCAATCGAACATAGGATAAAAGGTCCCTTTCTCGAAATTGTTAGTCCACCCACAAACTTTAACTGATAGATTTTATGTGACACCTAAAAAATAAGTGAATACCTCATTTCACTTGTTGGGAGAATTCGAGGCATTGATCTCACTTGTTGGGAGATTCGGACCAGCGTCTATACGTAGCGGATGCAGTGGAAGCAACGTGGAAGCATATAGTCTAACAACATGTTCTTAAATTTAATATCATGCAATAATAGAGATATAAATGTAGGAGAAAAAGAGAGATTATTTTATTCCTTTGGAGAAAGAACATTGTTACAATAAACAAGACAACACTCGACAACATCCCTTTTGAAATCCCAGAAGCTTCTCGCTGTCCCACACATCTTCTCCTTTGCAGGCCTCATGCCCCAAGAACCCACGTATGCCATGCACGGACAATACCTCAACATACGTCGCTTCTCCAAACCCCCTGGAACACCCCACGGTACTAAGCCCTCCACGTGATATCTCCCTCACATGCACCTCTTTGCAGCCCAACATCGTGGCCTCCTTGAAACCCAGGATGCTCTCCATGGTCCACACCCCAAGGGGCATCCTCAAGCCCTCACGATCCAAGACTAGGACCGTGAGAAGTCCTCATGGACTCCATTCTAGACCAGACCCCAAAGGGTCAGCCTCTCTTGGACACTCAAAACCACATGCCCCATCCCTCTTAAATTGAGTGGGTGGTGAAATCCTCTTGGTCTTGGGCATCTTGACTCCTTTTTGGACTCTTGGGCTCAACTACTTCTTGGTGGTTAAATCACATGGGCGGTTAAGACTTGTCTTGGGCCAATAACAAACTGATTATGATACATCACATGGTTAGAATTCCTAATTTGTTACAATCAACGAACTAACCAACCAACTAGCTAACCTCCTAACCAATTAAACAAACCTAGATCCAATCCCATGATCCAATTGGGTTATGTTACAATCTCTCAAAAAAACCCCTCCCTAAGTCACATGAGAAAACACTCAAACTTAGAACATCCTTGGAGCACCTCCAGGAATCCGATTGGAACACGCTCTCAAGCTCCAGGGATTCCTCCAGCATCCCTTCCATGGCCTTTCAAGTCTCTCCAAGGCTTGAGAGCATCACACAAAACCCTACAATCTTCACCTTGGTACCCCAAGCCTTAGCAAGCCTGGCAATTTCCTCTTGCACAACCTTGCTGTAACTGCATGTCCTGATAGTCTCTTGTGCAGACCTCCTTGCCTCTGCCAACACCCTTCAGTTGCTACGTGCCCTTGGAGGCCTTTGAGATGACCACCTCCATAGCTGAAGATCCTTGCTTGTATTTTGCACCACGATTGTAGTATTCCTTCTGCCTAGCAGCTGCATTAGGCTTTTTCTCGGACTTCCCTGGAGAGAACACAGTGAACCTGAACTGGCACTCACTGTAACTAGAGCTCTACCTAACACCATCTCCACAGAGCCACGCCAATCTCTACACACTTTGCTCTACCTAGCTAAGTGCACCCCTGGGTCTCGTGTTAGGACCTGGCCAGTATCTCTGCACCTCTCGCTCTGAACTCATGTCCAATCCTTCTCCACCTGTGAAGCCACCTATCACCGGAGCTCCACCTGAGACTAAAGTCTCATTGATGCCACAAAAAGAAATCTTGAGGATAGCCACTCAATGCTGCCCTGCTGAGCCTACCGCTGCACCTCGTACCTAGTCACTGCCTTCTTGAACCCTCCGCACACCGTGGACCTCTCCAGACCGTTTTGGATACACTGCAACCCTGCAGGCTCCTCCGAAACCAAGAGCTCATCCAACTCTTTTGCTAACCCAGCGACTGAACTTAGCAACCATCTCCACTTGGCTGCTGCATCATGGCCCAACCTGTTTCCTGACTACATGATGTCCATGGTGCTTCCTGAGACCTGTCCCTAGTCTTCCTGAGCTGCCATCTCCATCAGTTCCAGTCTTCATCCCTAGGCCAATGCCGCAATACCGGGATACTCCAGACTACCCGATACTGGGGGTGCTCCTTGAGACTGTCTCCTATTTCCTTGAGCTATCATTGGCATCGTCTCTGCTGATGTACTCTAGTGAACTTGAAAAATCTGGACTTTTTTTCTCCATCCATGCGGGATACCATACCCACGTACAACTCCACCTGCCTCGATGCACTCCTTGAATCCTCCTCTTCCACCCTCAAACCAGTGACTCTGCAACCGCTCCACTTCCGCTTGAATAATGGCTCAAACTAAGCTCTGATACCAGTTGTTAGAAAAATCCGAGGCATTGATCCCACTTGTTAGGGAGATTCGGACCAGTGCCTATATGCAACGGAAGCAACGTGGAAGGATACAGTCCAACAACCTGTTCTTGGATTCAATATCATGCAATAATAGAGATATAAATATAAGATAAAAGGGAGATTACTTTATTCCTTTAGAGAAGAACCTTGTTACAACAAACAAGATAACACTCGACAACACCCCTTTTGAAACCCTAGAAGCTTCTCGCTGTCCTTCACGTCTTCTCTCTTGCAGGCCTCAGGCCCAAAAAACCTATGTACGCCACTCATGGACAATACCTCAACGTGCATCCCTTCTCCAAATCCCATGTAACATCCCACGGTACTAAGCCCTCCACGTGATATCTCCCTCCTGTGCACCTCTCTGCAGCCCAACATCGTGGCCTCCTTGAAACCCAGGAGGCTCTCCACGTTCCATGCCCTAAGGGGCGTCCTCAAGCCTTCACGGTCCAAGACCAGGATCGTGAGAAGTCCTCACGGACTCCACACCGGACCGGACCCAAAGGGTCGGCCTCTCTTGGACTCTCGAAATCGCATGCCCCATCCCTCTTAAATAAAGTGGGTGGTGAAATCCTCTTGGTCTTCGGCATCTCGACTCCTTTTTAGACTCTTGGGCTCAACTACTTCTTGGTGGTTAAATCACATGGGCAGTTAGGACTTGTCTTGGGCCAATAACAAACTGATTAGAACATCTCAAATGGCTGAGATTCCTAATTTGTTACAATCAACTAACTAACCAACCAACTGGCTAACCTCCTAACCAATTAAACAAACCTGGACCTAACCCCATAACCTAATTGGGTTATATTACAATCTCTTAGAAAAACTCTCTCCTAAGTCATATGAGAAAATACTCAAACTTAAAGCATCCCTGGAACACCTCCAAGAATCTGCTTGGGACACGCTCCCAAGCTCCAAGGATTGCCTCTAGTATCCCTGTCATGGCCTTTCAAGTCTCTTCAAGACTTGGAAGCACCATGCAAAATCCTACAATTTTGCTAAGCTAATAAATCCAGTCTGATTAAGAATTTCTCTCCTTGGTTTATTCAATTGCCTAAGTGTAGCTCTCATGGATGGTGGGTATAAAAGGAAGATATCATTTCCTGCATGCACTGACATGATCGCCCACATAACCAATAATGATCACTAGTTTCTATGATGGTGTACAAAGATGTATACTTAATGAATGGGCTTAAAAGAAAAATAAATCGTTATTATTAGGGATGATAATTTTTATCGATCTGGTAGATATCCAATCCAATCCGATCCCAGTGAGATGGATAAAATCCAACCTGCCTAATTTATAAATAGATATGGGTTATATATAAAAAAAATTCGACTCGGATTCAGATCGAGTATGGATAGTAGTACGTCCTGATCCAAATCCAACCTGTTTATATATATAAAAAAGTTATGTTTATAAAATATTTAAGTAAATTAGATATGGAATGGATATACTCGATTCGACTCGACCCATTTAGGTTTTAAATAAACTAGGTTTTATGAGACCGGGTATACCCGACCCGATCCGATCTAAACATAATTTTTGTTATACCCGACTCGATCCGATCCGACCCGAGGCAGTATGGAACGGGTATGGCATGAAGATTTTTTTAACGGGTGGGTATGGGTTATAGATGATCTGATCTAAATCCGATTTGTTTCCATCCCTAGCTATTATTGGCTAGGTGCATGGTATAGGCAATAATTTTTCTATAAAGAGTGGTATTATGGGATCACTCATGGCTGATTCGTCACTCTTGAAAGAACAGTACAAGATCCTATCGAAACTTATTTTTGAACTTTTTTTCTTTTCTTTTTCTATTTTTTGTTGACATATCAAAATGCATGACCCAAAGGTAATGCCTTGCTCTTGCAAGAGTGAGGCCAAATAATGACATGTCAGTCGGGATACTCTCTATCTCCTGACTAAATTGGAAAGGTTTGGTCCACAATCACATGCCATCCGTGTATTAGCTTTATGTAACATATAGACCTTACATAATCAAGGTTATCTTGCGATATACCAATAGGATATGATTGTAAGCTAAATCTATCTTGTTCAATGATGAATTTGAGATAATCCAAACTCAGGGTTCATACAAGGATAGCCCCTCCGTATGAAAGGTCCTAGAGAACAAGGAAGGAGAGCACATAAGCCAAAGTGAGAAGTTAAGATTTAAAATAGAAAATATCAAGACAACTTAACCTAAACTTTAGAAATTATGCATGTTTAGGTATTGTTATCTCAAATTTTGTCTCATAATTACATCAGTCTCAAGTTATCATAGACTATGGATCGTTACTGTTGTAAAATGAATTGAAAAAGATATCCACTTTAATGCATAGGTTGAAAGGCATGCTTTGAGCTTCGGCATGGAGCATGATGTACTTCCCACCAAGATATACTAACAACCAAGAATATGTACACCTCTATAAAGAAAACATCATCTCCACGAAAGTCTCATATACGAGACCTTACGGTGTTCGTTGGCTGCAGTAAGTTTATTGTAGGAGTAGAGTGTTCACTCGTAGGGATCTATCAGCCTTAGTAGTAAGGAATAATCTTATGCAACTTATTGAGACTAAGTCCAAAGAGTCTATGGTCATAGCAGGGTGATGATGAAAAGGCATTTTTATTGGTATCACAGTTGGACTTGAGTCAATTAAGTTTAAGCATATGATTGATGGATTGACGAGATTCCGTAACCGACATCGAGTCAGGGATTATGAAGAGGAACCAACATACAGTAACTAGAATCTACATACTGCTAGGGTTGTCATACTGCTAGGTGTCGCTAGATTGTGAGAGCCCATTAGGATCGTTCTCGATTTGATGATCCTAATTAGGATTGAGTAGAAATTGTTTCTGTCCATCGAAAGGTATTTCGATGATGTATAATGGAGATTATAGCATATCTTCATTACCAGACAGAATAGGACTGAGGGGTCATACATTAGAGACTTAAGTAACTAATCAACAAATCAATTTGGACCTAATTGTAAGTGTTACAATTAAGATTTGACCTGATTAATTATGAATTAATTATTAATTAAATTAAATCAAATTTAATTTGATTTTAATTAATCCAAATAGTGTTGGGTCAATAGCCTTTTCGAAATAGGTTCGATTAGATTTAAATCTGGCTTTGATTTGAGAGTCAAATTAGACCATGAGTTAGAGCCCAATTGGACTGGGACTCTCTCTCCTCATGCCACATGGCACTCTCCCTCTCTCCTTCCACATGTCACATGGGATGATGGATGCATGATGTAAGCATGAATGAAGAGGGATGACATAAGCAAACTTAGTCTCCTCTCATTTATTACTTGGAAACTTCTTATATCTTGTGTTCACACTAGTCTCCTCCCATTTTTGACATGGTAAACTCTTATTAACTTGTCATAATCACCAAGGGTGGTGACTTGGAATGGAAAATTGACATCATTAATGAGAGTAGAGAGGAAGGAAAAAATTCTTCCATGTGAAAAGGCTTAAGAAGGCTTTCATGATAGTGTGAAAGCATTAAAAGAGAAAAGATCCTCTTCTCCTCTTTAAATGGTTTCACACACATGCTTTTATGGCATTATTGGATGATGGCCTATATAAGGAGAGGGAGGGGAGTGGCTGGCCAAGCATGAGTAATTGTGGGAGTGCTTGGGTGAGTGAAGAGAAGGGGAGAAGGGAATATCACCACTTGGGTGTTTTGCTACCAAAGGTTCCCTTCCCTCTCATTCATTCCTTTTCTTTCTCTTAGTGTTTCTTCCAAGAGTTGAGAGGATATTTAGATAAGAAAAGGAGAGGAAAGAAGGTCCTAGATCTTGCAAAACTTGTTTGCAAGATAGAAGCCAGAAGCTGGTCCAGCTATCGATCGGGTCACTTTTTAAAGTAAGCCCGAGTTGCTAAAAGATAAGAGGGCTGCAAGGATCTAGCAGTCCAGTGACCTCTACGACTCTGCTATGACAACCTCTATGTGGATACCAGCAAAGGTCGGGCGCTTGCATGGCTGCAATTGAACCCCAGTCCAAAGGAGTAACTACACGAATTTCAGAACAGCCCAAGATATCGATCCAGGTATGTAACTGTTATTTAAAATTATCATATTTTTAGATTTGATCTTGTTCTCATCCTCTAATGCATGTTTAAGAACATTATCATGAATAAATTAGATTTATTTATATTGCATACGGGATATAAATTATTTTTATATCTGTTTTCGCTGCGTCACTCTGATTGAGAGGCCTGATTTTTTATGCAATATACCGATCCTGGGAGGAACCCAACAACAGGCCTCGTGAACCAATAGCAATGGCTACCGATGGACCAGTCTACGTTTTGTAGACCCAGTGGCTAGTCCATGGTAGACCAGTTGCTTTAAAATGTGTGTGCTTCTATGATAAACTTCCACTCTAATTTTGAAATGGACTGGCTGCTTTAAAATGTGTGTGCTTCTATGATAAACTTTCAACTCTATTTTGAACCTATTTGAACTTCAATTTGAGTGACATTTATATTGTTGGATTTCATATCTAGCTCTTTCAATCCATGGACTCCTTTTCTACAAAATACAATAAAAGTATCAATTCTTAATAATATAAATTAATTAATATTTATTTTAATGGATAAATTAAGATAATTAATAGACTTATCAGTTTGCCCCTCACTCTGGAGGGGGAACATCTGAAGGCTAGAACTGGTAAGGCTCGAAGTAGCCAAGTACAAGAATGTTGTGAGTACCTGCATTATGGTTGCAAGTGACTCGACTCGGAATAAGAGCTGGTGGAACTATTTGGCTGTAACTGGAAGAGCAACCGAAGGCTAGTAGTACTTTAATTTGGGAGAGTCTAAAGATGATCTACCTAGACCACCTGTTCCTTCGCAAGAGGAGCAGTGAATCTAGTCCTACCTTCTTTCTCTCCATGGTTGCTTGAGAAAAAGGAAAACTCCAAGTCCTCTTCATAGTTGTTTGGACCAAGGCCCTTTCTTTAGCACCATATGTTGCATGCAGGTCCACTCGAGACTTGCTGACATGGCTGGAGATGACTATTGAGTTAAATGGCTCTAGGCTTTCCCCATCGGGCACGGGCATTCAGAACTTACAAAATGAAGAGACATGGAAGTCTAGTCCATGTATCATGGTTTTCCATGGTGACCATCCGATGCCTAAGTCAATCTCTCATTGATACAAATAGAAAAGAGATAGCAAGATGGTGTAGAAGTAAACAAGGTAGTGGAGCTAGCCATAGGTTGACAGTGGAAGTGGTAATGGTCTTGGTAGATGCAGGCAAGGTGATGTAGGTGGGTGCTAAACGAGCTCAGAGAGTGAGTGAGATTTAAGCAAGGCAAGGTAGTCCTAACCTTACTCAAACAGTGTTATGGACTCTCAGGTGACTCTGGAGGATTGCTAGGTCTTCTAAAGTGTATAGGACACTTAGGGACACTTGCCTAGGAAAAGTCCTTGTGGAAAAGGAACTTTTCAGTAGAACTTCTAGAGAGGACTTACCTGGAGGGTTTGGAAAACTAATTTATAGGCAAGGTATATGGAGAACCTAGTATTTATGGACATATGGTATAGGAAGAGGTGATCGACACTTCACTATAGGGTGCATGCCCCTACAGGATTGGCGAAGATGATGCAGAGCTCGTCTACATAGTAGGCATCCTTCATAAAATACTTACATTAATTAGTAGTGACCAGAGTCAGAGAGTCATGATATACAGTTACCTATCCTTTTGTAGGAGAAGGGCATGCCAGGCTTCCTTATATGATATCGGGGGCTACATTTGGGACCTAAGAAGTTTGTTTGCTGTCTTGAACTGGTAGGTGAGATAGCCTAGAGCTGAGCTAATAAGTAAGGTAGCTTGGAGCTGAGCTGGTGGTGAGGGCGAGCCACGTGGAATCCACATAGCTTGACCATTTCTGGATACATTAGAGGTATTAAGAGAGTTTCAATTAATAGTAGAATATTTACTTGAGTTCCATTTTTTTTTTTGTTTTAATGAAAAAAAAATACATTCCAGTCCAACTTGCATTCTAAATTTTATTTAAATAATATGAGTTGATATATGCATGTCTTCATACATGAAATAATGCAAGAGCATGAGTATATAATGCCTTCCTTGATCTCATATCTATGCCTCATCTTCTTAAGAGAATATGCTGGTTTGCCATCCAGTTGTTGCAAAGAGAGTAAGACCAAGTATGATCCTAAATCTACCCGAGTCCCAAGCTCGACTCGGCTTGGCTATTATCGAGTTTGAGTCAAGCTTAGTAGCTCGAATAATTTTTCATGTCAAGCTCGAGTAGTAAGATACTCGACTCGAAAACTACGTGCCTACTTAAATTTTTATATATATATATTAAATCATTTTATTTTTATTTATAAATATATGTTTAATATATATTATACTAGGCTAAATTCAAATTCGAGCTCGAACTTGAGCTTGAATATGGGTTGGCTGATAGCAAGTCGGTCAAGTCGAGCTCGAGTATTGCCTTTTCTTATCAAGCCAAGCTTGAACTTGGGATATTAAGACTCATGAGCCCAGTCAAGTTTCGAGCCCGAGTATTTTGAATTAACTTAGCTAGAGCTTCTAACTACTCAACAACTCCGATTATGTCTCTGGAATCTATCCCAAATTACTGGCCAAGTTGTCATGTGAGGACAAGTTGGCAGAGACAAGCCTAGTGAGCTCGCTCCATCAAGCATTGAAGCTTTTGCTAGTCTTAGACTCTGTGTTCGTTACCAAGTGATATATGATTGGCTTTCATAGCCCTCCTTTCTTTCTCAATATCTAGCATGAGATTGGACAAATTGCACCTACCATTAAATATCGAAAGCCAATATTAACTAATAGTCTTGACATGACATCTAAAAGACCAACCCTCCATTTGGTTCGAAGAATTGATTAGAAAAAGAATGGATAGCCAAGGAAGCATGGAGTGGAGGGAATCATTCTCATCCACCCATCACCTTATATATTTGGTGAAATATAGAAGAATGGATAACAATAATTTCTTTCTTTATTTAGTATAGGAGGAATAAAAGAAAGGATGAATAAAATTTATAAGACACTTTTACTAAACTACCATTTGACAAAAAAAGTATTATTATTATCAATTTATAACACTTATTTATACTAAAAAAGCAAAAAATAAATAAACTTGTAATATTATAATCTATAATTATATTAAAAATACTTAAATATTTAATTATAATTAATTAAATAAGTAATTGTAATTAAATATTATAATATATATTAATTATATAAATAATTAATTAATTTATAATTTGATTTAAATAGTTAAATAATTTTATACAAATAGTTAACTAAAGAATAGTTAATATAAATAAAAATAGAAGATAATTAAAATTATTTATTGATAATTATCTAAATTGTGTACTAAAATTAAAATAATTAGTAATAAAAGTTAATAGTATAAGGTAAATGATGTAGGTAAAATAAAATAAGATAAATGAAAAAGATAAGCACTACAGCAAAACAGGGTTATCCCGACCCTTTTCTGGCGACGCTTTGGGAAGCATGGGAAGAACCAGACCCGCCGACGCTTTTTGGAAGCTTAGGCAAAATGAAAGTCCGCCGACGCTTTTAAACGTCGGCAATTAACCCTCATTTTACCGACGCTTTTAAGCATCGTCGGATCATCCCGCTTAGACTTCGGACATTTACCGACGCTTATAAGCATCGCGGAGTCCAGGGACCTTTGCCGACGCTTAAAAGCATCGCCAATCCGACATTTGCCGACGCTTTTAAGCGTTGCCGAAGTCCAGGACCTTTACCGATGCTTTAAAGCGTCGCCACAGTTTGGTACCTTTGCCGACGCTTTTAAGCATCGCTAGACTACACATTTGCCGATGCTTTTAAGCATCGCGGAGTCCAGGGACCTTTGTCGACGCTTTTAAGCATCGCCGGATCGTACATTTGCCGACGCTTTTAAGCGTCGCCGAAGTCCGGGACCTTTGCCGACGCTTTTAAGCGTCGCCATAGGTCCCAGGACATTTGCGACGCTTATAAGCGTCGCTAGAGTTTACAGGTCATTTGGCCTGCTTATAAGCGTCGCCGGAGTCCAGGACTTTTGCCGACGCTTAAAAGCGTCGCCGGACTCCAAGCCTTCCCCCAAAACCTGGCACCCTCTCCCGAGCCCTAATTTCTGCAGCCGCGAACCAACCCCTCCCCCCACCCCCCTCTCCTCCTCCTCCCCCCCCCCTCCTCCTCCTTCTCCTCCTCCCCCCGCTCGTCCGCCGCGGCCCTTTCCCCCCCTCCCAATCCTCCTCCTCCTCCTCCCCACCCCCCCCCGCCACCGCCGAACCCCCCCCCCAAACTCCTCCTCCTCCTCCTCCTCCCCCCCCCACGCCAACGAACACCCCCCCCCCCCAACTCTCCTCCTCCCTCCCCCCCCCCTCCTCCTCCTCTCCTCCTCCTCCTCCTCCCCCCCCCCCACGCCACCGAACACCCCCCCCCCCAACTCCTCCCCTCCCCCCTCCTCCTCTGCTCGGTCCGCCGACGCAGCAGCCGTCCGTGATCTCCCGGTCGAGAGCCGCTGCCGACCCCCCTCCTCCTCCTCCTCCGCTCGGTAAGTTTTTTTTTCTTTTCCAAAGTTCAAAGTTATTGAAGTAATGGCACAAAGGATGCTACACTAGGAATTAAAATGAGATTGAAGACTTGTTTATAAATTTCTTGCTGAAACTGAATATCATCATGTGTGTAATGTTTTCGGTTCTCGTATACAAAAGTGTTAGTTCAAGCTTTGGCCACCAATAACTTCATTAGAGCATTAAAATATTTATACTAATTAGAGGTTTGAATAGGAAGATACTTCTATGCATGTATGGTTGTATTATTAGAAGCTAAAGAAAATTTATATTACAATCTAGGATGGGAATGTTGGATAATTGTAATATTTAATTAAAGAAAGAAAGAAAGAAAAGAGAGAAAAGGCCCATGGATGTACGATACGGTCTCCTCTCAAAAATACATGAAGCAGAGAAACGAAGGCCATATTGATATTTACGGTTGCTTTACAAAAAGATTTCTTGAAAAGATATGTTTACCGAATAGACTTCAATTTAAATTAAAATCTGGACGAAATATTTCACTCTACTAAGATAATCTTCGGTATTATACTTCAGTTCATATATGGGTGTTTCAGATAAAACTATGGATATAAACTTCAATTTAAATTGAAGAATTATATATTTATGGATTGAAAAGTCACATATCCATGGATTGAAAAAGTAACATATCTGTAGATTAAAAGTTACATATTAAAAATCACGCATTCAAAGAAAGAAAAACCTAACACGTATTCCATCTAGTTCTATAGCATATGCTGCTAACTCATCAGCTATTTAATTAATTAGCTTATCAACAAAATTACTGATCTTGTTATTATGACCATTTGCTAAGCTTCCGGTGCAACAGACAACAATAGGATGCTACTAACATGGATTTGAGAGTCTACATAAACATTTTCAATTTTTTTTTGATATTTGTAAATGCATAAAGGTTTTCGTAGTAAAGGATTTCGAGTCCAATCAGCTTTTTTTTTTTTTCTGTAGAGAAGTAAAAGGTTCTTCAATATGAATATCTTAGGATAATGTTAGTGAATATATTCAATATAGTTATTAATTTTCAATTATTTGCACCCTTAATTAGTGTATTATTACTACTTAATTCTGAATTTCAAAATTTAGTGCACATGGAAGCTATTAATTAAATAATTAAACACATTAGGTCTAGAACCTATGAACCTTATGTGTGCAGAGTTAATTAATCAACACACAATTCATAAAATGGCTTTTTTTAAAATGATTTTAGTGCTTTTAAACCTTAAAAAATTCAATGGTCTAATTTTCAAGAGATATTAAAGCTAGGTGACAAAGTGGTTGACCACTCGAGTTAATTTCAGTCATCTTTTATAAATAACCAAGACCTTAAGGATCTCAAGATAAAAACTCTTTTTTATGTTCATTACTTACTTTCTATCTATTCTAGATGTCTAGCTTGAATGTTGGAAGATCCTTGCCAGAGCTAACTCCGGCTAAAAACTTTGTTTATAGATCACTTCAGTGATGATTAATTCGATATCGAAATCTACTGCAACATGTTCGATAAGTTGTCCATGAATAACTCCATTTTTATATATTTCAATACCATCTATAGTTTTGTTACGATCAATTATGATTTTTATATATTTTTTAAAAACTTGCATTGCATTGAAACATAGACCCGTCAATTGATTAAAGTACATATTCTACACGATCCGTATAATTATTTAATTTTTGTACGGATGGCAGAAATATGTACAGTGGTCAATTGAATGTCCAGTTTGGACAGTTTGAGAATTGCAAATAATTTTATAGGTGCTTACAGTAATCAAACGGTACAGATAGAGTTCCAGATATATTTCGGATATCATTTCCTTTTAGTTCTCCTCATACATATTTATTTGTATGGGGAGAACTAAGGGAAATGCTGCCAAAATTTTCTGAAACTTCTATTGCGTATCTTTTGGTTACTGTAAATGACCTATATAATTAATGCAATTCTTGAATGGGATAGGACCTCTTTACCTATTAGTTGGTGATAGGGTGCATTTAATAATACTGTAATTGATCTATTGAATAAACTTATTTTAAATTTGTTCTGTTCTTATAAATATTTATTTATTTCAGTTAGCTTTTCTTACAATGGATAAGAGTTGGATAACTAAACCGAGGAATAGCAAAGAATATCTGGATAGAGTACAGAATTTCATTAAATTTGGTATGGAGAGTAGTATCAGTGGGAAGATTTTATGTCCATGCCGAAAATGTGTAAATTCCAGTTCTCTATATCCAAATATTGTTGAAGAACATTTGGTATGGAATGGTTTTTTAAGAGGTTATACTGAGTGGTTTTTTCATGGAGAGTCAAGGTTACAATCTACATGTAACCAAACCTCTAACATGGAACATATACCTGATTTTGGATCTAGTAACCAACAGAAAAATCTTGCAAGAGAGATGATATCAGGGTTTGCTCAGAGATGCTTTTGAATATGGTGCTCAACATCCTGGAGATTACAGTGGAGGACAAGTAGCAGCTGGGTTTCCTGAGGATCCTATATTTACTGAATCTATACATGATGGAGAGCCGATACTCCCAACTAATGTTGGAACAGATCGTTATCAGAAGCTGATAAGAGATGCAGATCAAGAATTATATGCCGGTTGCAAGAACTTTTCAAAAATTTCTTTTCTTGTGCATTTGTTCCATATAAAATACTTGAATGGATGGTCTGGTAAGAGTTTTACTATGCTGCTCAAGTTGTTAAAGGATGCATTTCCTGAAGGTACTAGTTACCAACATCTTGTTATGAGGCCAAAAAACTAGTAAAGGAATTGGATCTTGGATACGAAAAGATTCATAGCTGTCCAAATGATTGTATATTATATCGGGGAGAACATGCCGATCAAGATTCATGCCATGTGTGTGGATGTTCACGATGGATGAAGCAAAAAGAAAATGAGAGTGAGGGATTAGATGAATTGGATGCAACATACATTAAACAAAAGCCGACGAAGGTATTACGCTATTTTCCTCTTGTACCTAGATTGAAAAGGATCTATGCATCATCAAAGACAGCTTCGTCAATGAGATGGCATGATGAAAGCCGTACAAAAGATGGAATGCTGAGACACCCAGCAGATAATTTAGCATGGAAAGCATTTGATGAGAGACATCCTGATTTTGCATCTGATGCTCGTAATGTCAGGCTGGGTTTAGCCAGTGATGGGTTCAATCCATTTCGGACCTTAAGTTCTGTCTATAGCACCTGGCCAGTTGTACTGATTCCTATAATTTGCCACCATGGATATGCATGAAACAGTCTTCACTTATTTTATCAATGGTCATTCCAGGTGATAAGGGTCCAGGTAATGATATTGATGTTTTCTTACAACCTTTAATAGATGAATTGAAACAACTGTGGGAGGGTATCAGTGCAATTGATGCTTCGAATGGCCAAACATTCAATCTACGGGCAGCTCTATTATGGACTGTTAACGATTTTCCTGCATATGCTAATTTATCTGGCTGGAGCACTAAGGGACGAGTTGCATGTCCTTCTTGTGGTGAATCAACCCATTCAATTTGGTTAAAACATGGAGGAAAGTTCTGTTATATGGGACATCATCGATGGTTGGAGGCAAATCATCCATTTCGATTTCAGAAGGATTTATTTGATGGTACCATAGAGTTGGGATCTGCTCCAATTCTACCTTCTGGTTCTGATATTCGTAGACAAATGCTTGGTATCAGACACAGTTATGGCAAGATGACAAAGTCCTCTAAAAAGCGAGGAAGAGATGATGTTGAGACTTCGGTACAAGAAGAAGTATCGGAGGAAGTCAATACTTGCACCTTAGATACGGCAGTGTTCGAGGATCCGGATAATTCTTTGAAGTTGAAAATGATGATGATATAATCACAGCAACTACCCATCAGCATACTAAACAATTATGGAAGAAAAGAAGCATATTCTTTGACTTACCTTATTGGGAGCATAATATACTCCGGCATAATCTTGATGTTATGCATATAGAAAAGAATGTCTGTGATAATTTGATTGGAACAATATTAAATCTTGATGGAAAGACTAAAGATAACATGAAGGCGCGTCTTGATTAAAAGAAATGGGCATCCGACATGAACTTCATCCACAAGTGCTTGCAAATGATAGAACTTATATCCCTCATGCATGTTATACAATGTCTAGTCGAGAAAAAAGATCTCTTCCTGACAGTTTTAAAGAATATCAAAGTTCCTGATGGATATGCCTCAAATATTTCACGATGTGTGAATCTGAAAGAGCGCAAAATTTCAAATCTTAAAAGTCATGATGGACATATATTAATGCAAGATATTCTTCCATTGGCTTTAAGGTCGTCAATGCCAAAACAAGTTATTACGGTTGTTTTCAGTTATCATCATTCTTCAAGGCATTATGTTCTAAGGTTCTTGATCCTCAGGAGCTTGATCAGTTGCAGTCTCAAGTCGTACTTACATTATGTCAGATGGAAAAGATTTTTCCTCTGGATTTTTTACGATTATGGTTCATCTACTCATTCACCTAGCTTCGGAAGCTAAACTTGGTGGACCGGTACACTACAGATGGATGTATCCTATCGAGAGGTAATGCTGTAAAACTTAAATTTAATCTTTATATAACTTTTTCATTATTTAATATGATATAAATATCATACTTTTGAAGGTATCTTGTACGTTTGAAGGATTATGTATGAAACAAAGCCCATCCTGAGGGCTCAATAGCAGAGGGATATATTGCTGAAGAGTGTTAACATTTTGTTCAAGATATCTCGAAGGTGTTGAGACTGTATTCAATCGACCTCAACGTCATGGTGATAATATGGAGAATACAGATATATACAAATTTGCATCATCCGGAAGATTTATAGGAAAAGCTGAAAGTATTGTTCTTGACCATAAATCCATGTCACAAGCACACCGTTATGTATTGCTACATAGTGACATAATATCTGACTATCGCAGGTTAGTCTATCTACACATGGATAATACTAAATATTAGACATGTTGTTGTCAAACTTATATTTGATTGTCATGCAGTGAATTTTTATCTGTACAAAGACAAGCCAATCATTCCACTCGTCCTAATCCAAGGATTGAACAAAGATGGTTGTTGAGTTATTCCCTAATTGGCTTGCCAATCAGGTTAGTATATATAAGTCGTATAATAATTTTATATATTTTTAACATCGAATAAATGATCGATAATTGATATTATATTTTTAGGTACCGTACTGATGGAGAAAAATAGTTCAGCAGAATTAATTGCACTTGCCAGAGGTCCAAATTATATTGTGAACAAATATAATGGTTTTATTATAAATGGCTTTAAATTTCATACCAAGGAGCGCGAGAAACTTAGAAAAACTCAGAACAGTGGTGTTATGGTTGAAGCAGATGGAAAATCTTATTATGGTATACTTAAAAGATATTTGGAGTTGGATTATTATGAAAATTTAAAGTTGTATTATTTCGATGCGATTGGGTGGATATAAATACACCGAGGGGTTTGAAAAAGGACTCAAACGATTCGTACTTGTCAATTTTTCAAGATTGATACATACGGTGTGTTATTGAAGGATGATCCATTTATCTTTTCATCTCAAGCTCGACAAGTTTTTTATGTACAAGACTCGAAAGATAAAGAATGGGCTACTGTTATTAAGACAAAACCCAGAGACTTGTATGACATGGGAAAAAGGGTGGAAGAAGAAGATGATGATACTTACACTCAGTGTATGCCTTATAATATTGTACCGGATGATCATATAAATGATACAACCATTTTGGTTAGGTTGGATTCCGAGGAAGGTACAACTGGTTGATTATGACAAGTAAGTAGTTTGTAAGATGGTTTACATTTTTTGCATTCATGATTATGTTATCTTTTAAATTGCAATTCATTTCCGTTATAATTTGATTATAATGTTGACTGATTTTTAAATAATGCAGGTTAGGTACACCATGCCTCGAAGGAAGCGATTAGCAGATGTACAGTTTCAGTTTTCCCAGACCGAGGCTGGTACTTCTTCAGCACAACAGCCTGAGGGCAGTCGATCAGTTTCACATCGGTCTGATGGCAGTCCCTCTATTTCTGCACATCAGCCTCAGGACGACGTTATTCCCTCCGAGTCCGCACATCACGATCCTTCTATGGATCATCCTGATGACGAGCCTATCGTCGATGATATACAGATACAGGGTACATAATTTAATAATTCTATCTCATTTCATTCATGCATATGCAATAGTTTTGATATACAATGTTCTGTATTTTTTTTTTTGTAGATGGATCCGGGAGACTCAGGCATAGGCGAGGACCCACATTAGTCCGTGATGTGTGGCAGTTACCTGAGGGTGAGAGGATAGTGATAGAGTGCAACAAGCTAGGGCAGCCTATTAAGAAAGCTGCTAGCTTGTTGACTAGCTTTCTGGGGACAGTAGCACGCCGTGGTCAGCTATGTCCCCTGAATTATTCGAAGTGGAACGACATGCTTCCTGCATATAAATAGAAATGCTACGAGTTGTGCAGGTAAAAAAATTAATATTATTTTATATATTAGTTTTTAACAATTGAATTGCTTTTTTTATTTAATATTTATTTTATTGTTTAATTAAATTGTAGAGCAAGTTCGTTCTTCCTTCAGATTCATCTGATTTGTGCTTAAGTCTCTCAATCACAAGTGGAAAGAATATAGGGCGAAGTTGAAGAGAGACTACAAGCTAGAGGGTAGGACAGAGGAGCAGGTTGTAGCTACCTGTCCTCCTGATGTTCACCCTCATCAGTGGATGGCTGGTGCACTATTGGTTCTCCTAGAGGGCACAGGTTGTGTAGCATCATCAAACACTTCGAAATTTATAATTTTCACTTGTTATAATTATATTTATACAATATATAACATTGTTTTATTTTATTTTGCAGACGTATTCTGATATTGGTAGAGCTGCACGAGCGCTCAGCTCAGTTCCTCACACAGCGGGGTCCAAGAGTTATGCACGGCTCAGGCATGAGTTTGTATGTTTCTCATCCATAATAATTTTAGTATACTTTTAGTTTAACATAATGTATCATCATGTATCATGCATGTGCCATGTATAATGGTACGGGGATATAAGATGTGTTATTTAAATTTTTTGTAATATTTATTCTTTATATAGGCTGATCAGCAGGGAGGGAGCCTGGTGAGGTGGAGTTCTATTGATGACTCACGTTCACCAGGATGGCAGTTTTGTTCGGGACGAGTCCAGAGATATATATGTATTTTTTTATTTATGTTATATGATTTATATATTTATTTTTATTAAGTATTAATATATGTGTTTTTTGTAAAATATAGAATAGGGCTACCTCTATGATATCCGAGCGTGCTGGCGAGGTTCATCATCTACATAGAGCAGTCGCATCGAGGCCGAGGTATTCTCGGAGTTGATGGGACCAGAGCGTCCTGGACGAGTGAGGGGTTATGGGATTGGAGTTACCCTACTCATTATCTGAGGTGCGTAGATATACTTGGGATACTAGAGAGAGTCATGATCAGTTACATGTTCGTCAGCTCCAGGAGGAGATAGCAGAGCTCCGACAGACACGTGATGCAGACAGAGCAGAGATGCAGACCATTAGGTCTCAGCTAGAGCATGTTACATCTGTGCTGCATATGTTCATGTCATCTCAGTAAGTAATTATTTATTAATTTTGTATGTATCTAATAATTTAGAATATATATAATGTATGTATTATAATTCCTGATGTATATCTTGCAGGTTCCTGGTGCATCTGCGAGCCGCAGACCTGACGACGACCAGCCTCCCACGGATCAGTGATGCTAGATGGTTTTTTTATTATTATGTATGTCTTTTTGTTTATTTGAACTGGATTGATATGTTTTATATATATAAAAAATTTTATATTTGGTTGTATTTGTGTGTTGTGTATGTGGGATGTGCTATGTGATACAGGTTTGAAATATTGTCATTTGTTTGTGTATGTTGATGTGATACAGGTTTGAATGTTTCATTTTCATAATGTATACAGGTTATGGGTTTGTATATATGGCTGTTTATTTTTTTTTTTTAAAAAAAAATCTACCGGACGCTTTAAAGCGTCGCTAAAACTGAAACTGGCGACGCTTTAAAGACCCATATTCATTCATCTTCTCGTAATCCTAACAACAAACACAAAGTAAAGGTTCCCTTCCATGAGAAATTATTAGCCACCCACCAACATTGACTGGTAGTCTTTATGTGACATCTAAAAGTATAAAGACCTCGTTCCACTGAGCTGATAAACCCAGTCCGATTAACAATTTCTCCTCTTTCTTTATTCAATTGTTTACATGTGGTTCTCATAGATGGTGGGTATAAAAGGGAGATATTATTACCTGCCTACATTGGCATGGTTGCACGTACAACCAATCATGATCACTAGTTTCTGTGGTGGTGCACAAAGATGTATGCTTGATGAATGGGGCCTAAAGGAACCAGTGGCTAGCTAGGTGCATGGTCATGTAGCCCATATAGTATAGGCAATAATTTTTTTATAAAGAGTGATCTTATGGGTCGGTGTTAACTGTTTACATTTGGGATCCTATAGTCATTGAGATCTTTGAATTTTCAAGGTTGCCTTTCCATCCTTGGGATCATGCATGGCTGGTACCTCACTCTTGGAAGAGCAGTGCGAGATATTATCAGAACTTATTTTTATGTTTTTTTCTTTTCTTTTGCTCTTTTTGATGTGTTAGAAATGCATGACCCTAAGGTACTGCCTTGCTCTTGCAAGAGCAAGACCAAAAAGTGACATGTCAATTAGGTACAAATAATGGTATACCCCCCCTAATCCAACCTGATATAATTTTAATTTAAATATCATATTTCAAAGTTACAATTATTTTAGAATGTTTACATGATAAATTACTTACTTGATTTGATCAAATCTAACATGTCTTATCTATCCAAACCAACATGACGTGCACCATATATACCAAACTTGACCTGAGGCAGATAGGGGGCAAGCAGGGATATAGGGTTCTTAATTATGGAATGGATATGGATATTAGCCAACCAAGTCCATCTGATCTTTGCCATCCCTATGATGACCGAGTTTGAGAATTATCAAAGAAGACATACAATAAATATTATAAGAAATTAAAAAAAAAAAAATTGGAGCTACAAAAGTTTGTAACAAAATCATGTGGAGCGAGCACTAGAAAAAGGAATATAGGTTTGGCTTTTGATTTTTGCCACGTTTTCTTGAATACTCATCTTAAGAAAAATTCTAAAAGCCAAATACTATTATTAACCAAATTACCAATGCTGCGATTTAAAATAAAGTAGAGTATTCTCTCTCTTTCTTTTATATATATAACATACTTTTTTATTAGTATATATAATTGTCACGTCCCGAATCCAGCACCAGAATCGGTACGCGACCGCCGCACAAACTCTAGGTTTTATCCTAGAGATCATGCAAGGTCTGGGTACACAAGAGTCACTTACCTCAAAAAAACTCATTCATCACCAAGCCCGAATATCTGCACAACTCTATATAGGAAAACAAATAGAGGGTTGTGAGCTTAAACACCCAGTAAGGTTTCCTCACAATCACACCAGTATTAATATCAAAACTGAAAGCAGCAAGATCTTAATCATATAATGAAAAACGATAATTTTTCGGTCACGCAACCAAACCAATCACATATCAAGTATATCAAAACTTTCATAACATTATATTTCCTTATATATTTTTATTAACTTTTCTTCAAAAGGAATATAGGTTTGGCTTTTGATTTTTGCCACGTTTTCTTGAATACTCATCTTAAAGAAAAATTCTAAAAGCCAATACTATTATTAACCAAATTACCAATGCTGCGATTTAAAATAAAGTAGAGTATTCTCTCTCTTTCTTTTATATATATAACATATTTTTTTATTAGTATATATAATGTCACGTCCCGAATCCAGCACCAGAATCGGTACACGACCGGCCGCACAAACTCTAGGTTTTATCCTAGAGATCATGCAAGGTCTGGGTACACAAGAGTCACTTACCTCAAAAAAACTCTCATTCATCACAGCCCGAATATCTGCACAACTCTATATAGGAAAACAAATAGAGGGTTGTGAGCTTAACAGCCCAGTAAGGTTTCCTCACAATCACACCATTTAATATCAAAACTGAAAGCAGCAAGATCTTAATCATATAATGAAAAACGATAAATTTTTCGGTCACGCAACCAAACCAATCACATATCAAGTATATCAAAACCTTTCATAACATTATATTTCCTTTATATGTTTTTATTAACTTTTCTTCTTCTTTAGGTTCTGGACTAGCCACAGTCACACTCCAGCCTGTGACTGGCACACTGTTTTCACACTCCCGCCTGTCACTGGCAATCTCATAATCGATCATTTACAATCTGTTCATAGCCAGACTCATGTACTAAGCCCGCTCTAGCTATGTAATTGACCATGTACAACCTGCCCATGACCAGGCTCACGTACTAAACCCCTCTGGCTATATAACCACGATCCTGTGGCATGGCTAGTCCAATACTGTTAACACTTATCTTTCACATCATCTTGTCAAAACATGTCATTTTCCAACAATCAATATCACGGTCTAATCCATTCCAAAGATCAATTGATAGCCATGGTATTAAATAAAACACAAATAACAATAATAACAATCCATTTATATTTTGGAAAATCAATCATACTATCCGAAAGCACCCATGCATGTAAACATATATATATTCGGATCAATCAGGCAAATAAAATAATAAACATATATATATATATACTGGTGATCAGGTCTAAAATCCTTACCTTCAATCGCTAATCCTAGATATCTGGTATTAATCTATACCTGAAATTCATACAAATCCTTCCTGCTCAAAGGTTGATCTCCTACATAATAAATAAATTCATCAAATCCTAGTTTTCACAAATTTTGAGAAAGAAGGTTCTCCTGATTTTTTCTTTCCTCATCTTCTCTCTCCTTCCTCTTCTTTCTCATCTTATCTCTCCTCTTTCTCTCTCTATCCCAAATCCGCATATCCTCAAACTGATCGCTATCCCATGCCATCAAAGCATGACAATCTCCCTCTTCTTCAAGATCCCTTTCCTCTCCCCATTCTCTCTCTTCTCCTCTTTCTCTTTCTTTCTTTTTCTCTTTTCTTTTTCCTTCTTTTTCTCTCTCTTCTGGCTCTCTCTGCAGGCTCTTCCCTGCTTCTATCGACATCCCTGATTAAAACGAGGAGTAAAACCAATCCAAAACCACCTAAATGTAATCTGAGAAGTCCAAAACCATCAAAATATCTTCCCGGCCGTCAGATCTGAGATCGACGCCTCAAACTGCGTCCAAATCCGAATTTAAAAGCACTAATCAAGCCTAACTCTTTGGATTAATCTCAGCCATTCGATCAGGTGATCAGATGGTCCAGATCGCTCAGAAATCCCATGGACCATCATGAGCCACGCGAAACACCTTGGGGAAACGCCCGGAAATGCGTGGGAAACGTCCCCGCGATGGCTGGCTCCAGCTGGGCCGAGCCTAGCGCTCGCGCGCGCACGTGCACGTGGGCCTGGGCCGCGCAACACGCGCCAGTCGTGATGGGCCGGGTCGCGCACCGCGCGCACGCGCGTTGCCTCGCTCGCGCGTCGTCGCCTGCCATGCTCGCGCGCACCCCATGCTTCTAGGCGATGCAAAGGTCAGGGCCGTCCATTCTGGTGGGCCGCAGGCCTTCAAACCCTTTTTTTTATTATTTTATGGGTCGTTACATTCTCCACCCGTTAAAATAATTTCATCCTCGAAATTAACTTGATTGAAATCTGAATCAGTGCTCGCATCAAAACACTCCTAAATCACTATGCTTCCACTGCGCACTCTGATATATTTACTAAACCTTCTAGGTTCACTAATAAATCTTTCCAGAATTTCTGTCATGTCTTACTAATCATCATGTAAATTTCCTAAACTCTGGCATAATTCTTATCATTCCTAATAACCATCATGTCATTATTATTATCATCCACTTGTATCACCATCCCAAGTGATCATAACCTAAGCTTTGATACCACTCTATCACACCCCGAATCCAGCATCGAAATCGGCACGCGACCGGCCGCACAAACTCTAGGTTTTATCTAGAGATCATGCAAGGCCTCGGTACCAAAGAGTCACTTACCTCAAAATAACTCATTCATCACCAAGCCCGAATATATGTACAACTATGTATAGGAAAACAAATAGAGGGTTGTGAGCTTAACAGCCCAGTAAGTTTTCTCGCATCACACTAGTATTAATATCAAAATTGAAAGCAGCAAGATCTTAATCATATAATGAAAAACGATAAATTTTTCGATCACGCAACCAAACCAATCACATATCAAGTATATTAAAACCTTTCATAACATTATATTTCTTTTATATATTTTTATTAACTTTTCTTCTTCTTTAGGGTTCTGGACTAGCCACGTCACACTCCAGCTTGTGGACTGGCACACTGTTGTCACACTCCGCCTGTGACTGGCAATCTCATAATCGACCATGTACAATCTGTCCATGGCCAGGCTCACTACTAAGCCTATTCTGGCTATGAATTGACCATGTACAACTGCCCATGGCCAGGCTCACGTACTAAACCCGCTCTAGCTATATAATTGACCATGTACAACCTACCCATGGCTAGGCTCACGTACTATGCCCGCTCTGGCTATATAACCACGATCGTGGCATGGCTAGTCTAAATACTGTTAACACTTATCTTTTCACATCATCTTGTCAAAACATGTCATTTTCCAATAATCGATATCACGGTCCAACCCATTCAAGATCAATTGATAGCCATGGTTATTTAAAATAAAACATAAATAACAATAATAACAAATCTATTTATATTTTAGGAAATAATCATGATATCCGAAAGCACCCATGCATGTAAACATATATAATTCGGATCAAATCAGGCAAACTAAAATAATAAACACATATATATATACTAGTGATCAGGTCCAAAATACCTACTCAATCTCTAATCCCAGATATCCGGTATAATCTATACCTGAAATTCGTACAAATCCTTCCTTCTCAAAAGGTGATCTCCTACATAATAAATAAATTCATCAAATCCTAGTTTTCATAAATTTTGAGGAAGAAGGTTCCCCTGATTTTCTCTTTCCTCATCTTCTCTCGCTTCCTCTTCTTTCTCATCTTATCTCTCCTCTTTCTCTCTCTATCCCAAATCCAGCATATCCTCAAAACTGATCGCTATCCCATGCCATCAAAGAAGGACAATCTCCCTCTTCTTCAAGATCCCTTTCCTCTCCCCATTCTCTCTCTTCTCCTCTTTCTCTTTCTTTCTTCTTCTCTTCTCTTTTCCCTTCTCTTTCTCTCTCTCTGGCTCTCTCTGCAGGCTCTTCCCTGCTTCTATCGATATCCCTGATTAAAAAGAGGAGTAAAACCAATCCAAATCATCTTAAACATAATCTGAGAAGTCCAAAACCATCAAAATATCTTCCCGGCTGTCAGATCTGATATCGACGCCTCAAACCACGTCCAAATCTGAATCCAAAAGCACCTAATCAAGCCTAAACTCTTTCGGATTAATCTCAGCCATTCGATCAGGCGATCGGATGGTCCAGATCGCTCAGAAATCCCATGGACCACCGGAGCTGCGCGAAACGCCTTGGGGAAATGCCGGAAATGCATAGGAAACGCCCAGCGATGGCCAGCTCCAGCTGGGCCGAGCCCAGTGCTCGTGCGCGCCGCATGCATGGGCCTGGGCCGCGCAACGCATGCCCGCCGCGATGGGCCGGGCCGTAAACCACGCGCCCGCACGTCGCTCGCCCGCGCATCATCGCCCGCCACGCTCGCGTGCACCGCGCACTCCTGGGCCGCACAAAGGTCAGGGCCGATCCATTCTGGTGGGCCAGCAGGCCTTCAAACCCTTTTTTTTTTTTCATGGTCATTACAATAATATAGTAAGGTGATACCCATCACATAATTAATCACCAAGCAAATCGATATACATGTTCAAATAAATTGATATATAATTTCTAAAATATATAATTCATCAATATACAGTATATACTTAGGTAATACATACTAAGTAAATTAGTAATCTAATAACCCAATATATATTTTCAAAAATAATGTTATATAGTTCCTAGAACATCTTATTCATCACAGTGATACATATTTGTTGACTTCATCATACATACTACAAACTTTTTTATACACACTATACAACAATCCAATACATACACTACATAAAAATATATTCTAAAAACTATGTATCAATCAACCTGGAGGTATATATTATATTATTATTGATTATGAAAAAAAGCTTGCAGCATACATCAATAAATCAACAAGTATATATTACTTGACCATGTAGTATATGTGTTGCCGATCTCGCCGCCGCGCCTGTGCCTCGGATTCGTCGATCCTACCGGACCGCCTGGCTCCTGGTGTTCCTGGCTGGAGCGAACCTGCAAGAGAGAGGGTCAGAAGACCCTGGCCGGGGATCCCGGCGAGGGAGCTCCGACGGTCAAGTTAGTAGACGTCGAGAAGGAACAGATTCTCCAAGACGGGCGCCCGAAGGAGTCCCTGACTCAGAGAATTTACTAGCAAGAGAGGTGCTACAGGGACCGGAAGCTCGACCGGGCCTCCCTGCCGAGCTCACGCCAAGCAATCCCCTCTCGGGATCCTGGATCTTACTCTCGGAGCGGCTCTTGGCCACTGTTCCTTGCTTGTCCCCATCTTTTTTTTTTAGCCTCCCTGGTCGCCTCCAGCTTCCTTCCTTTTATCTCCTCCCACCGTTCGCCTGTCTTCTCCTCGCAGGAGGCTCCCCTTTCCATCCTTTTCTCTTTCCCCTTTTTGGTGTTGAGGGCCAGGCGGCTTTCCGACCTCATTCGCCGAGCCCAGCGTGGAAAGGGCAAAGACAGAAAGGGGGGTGGCGCCGGCAAGGCGGTCGGTCAGACCTCGGGCCCAGTGAGGGCGCTCTTCTTCCTAAGTGCCGGCGCTGTCTGTTTACAGGCCCTGTTTTGTCAGAGCCGCGCCTCTCGACTGCGGGACTTGTCGGGCCGACGTAAGTGGTGTTTCACGTGCCGCCACCATCCGTACGGGGCGCCGCCTGCGATGCGCACAGCTCGAGGGCCAACCTCGGAACCTGCGCCTCTCTCTTTGGGATCTTCTCTGTACGGGCGGCCTGACCTCGGCGGAGGTGGACCCCTCCTGGTGGACACCTGCGAGGTGGCAGGAGGTCACCTGGCTTCAACCGAGGTGGACCCGTCTCCGGGGGCCACCTGGCGAAGGGGCGAAGGATCAGCTGACCTCGGCCTAGGTGGACTCCTCCTGGGTGGACACCTGGCGAGGTGGCAGGAGGTCGCCCGGCTTCGGCTGAGGTGGACCCGTCTCCGGGGGCCACCTGGCAAAGGGCCGAAGGATCAGCCGACCTCGGCCTAGGTGGACTCCTCCTGGGTGGACACCTGGCGAGGTGGCAGGCGGTCGCCCGGCTTCGACCGAGGTGGACCCGTCTCCGGGGGCCACCTGGCGAAGGGGCGAAGGATCGGCCGACCTCGGCCTGGGTGGACCCCTCCTGGGTGGACACCTGGCGAGATGGCAGGAGGTCACCCGGCTTCGGCCGAGGTGGACCCGTCTCCGGGGACCACCTAGCGAAGGGGCGAAGGGGCGAAGGATCGGCCGACCTCGGCCTAGGCGGACCCCTCTCGGGCGGACATCTGGCGAGGTGGCAGGAGGTCGCCTGGCTTCGGCCGAGGTGGACCCGTCTCCGGGGCCACCTGGCGAAGGAGCGAAGAAGCGGCCGACCTCGACCTTGGCGGACCCCTCCTGGGCGGACACCAGGCGAGGTGGCAGGAGGAGCACCGAACCGAGCTCGACTTCGGCGAGGGTGGCAATGTCTCGGGAAGTCATCTTGCGAGGTAGCCTGGCCGAGCTTGACCTCGGCGGTGTGGGAACCGACGCTGACTCGGTCGAAGAAACCTCCACGTGGCTTGATTATATCTGACGGTATCTGAGCCCGGCCACGTCATCATTACGGCCGTAACAGTTGCCCCCCAGCCCACCGTTCCGTTAGGGCATCGTAGAACGGAACGTCGGGATTAAATACGGATATGACATGGGGAGGCGAAGATCTTGCATCATAATTTCCGCGATCCTCGTCGCCGCTTCTCGGTGCGCCCGAAGCCCTATAGGGAGCCGCCACGCGTCGCCCACTTGCTCATAATAAATGCGTCGCTTCGAAGCAGAGGCAGTTACCCTGCTAACGAGGCGTCGGTGTCGGGCGTGCATCCATGCGGCGATCATCCAGTGGCTCGGGGCGGAATGATGGGTACGGCTGCTGTCGACTGAGTTTGAAAAGGAGGGGACTTTCCGGAACGAGGCCTTTCCCCTTGCTCCGTGGGCGGTTTGCTGCAGGCTAACTTCCGCTGCCCCGCACTCGCTCGGTGTATTTTCGGTGAGTGTCTCCACCTTCTCTCTAGTTCCCTTCTTCCTCTTCTTCTTTGAATCTTCGTTTCTTCCTTCTTTGTCATGGCGCGTCGTCGCTATGTTTCCTCTAATCCGGACGAGGCCGGTTCGTCCCGGCCAAGGACTCCGTCTTCTTCCTCCTCAGAGGAGGAAACGATCCTGGAGGAGATTCGCAGGCGACTGCAACCTGGGGGTGTCACCATCGGCATTCCCCGGGGGGTCCGGTCTCCTTCGATTGCTTCCGCTCTTCCGCTTCTCTCTCTTCCTGCTCCGCCTCTTCTTCCTGCTCTGCCTCTTCTTCCCGCCGGTCCCTCCGGTCATGCTTCCACCATGACCGAAGGCGACCTTTCTTTGCTCCGGGAGGCCTACGGCATCCCGGGATCAATCCATCTATTTGTTCCGCGGCCCGGGGAACGCGTCACCATGAGTGGCCCCGGTCGCATAGCCTTCTATGAAGACTTCTTCCTCGGGGGTCTTCGATTCCCTCTGCACCCTTTCTTCCTCTCTTTCCTTAGCCATTTCCATCTTGTTCCGGCCCAGTTGGCTCCCAATGCCATCCGGGTCATCTTTTCTTTCATAGTTTTTTGTCATTTCCACGGGTTTGTCGCCCGTTTCTCCCTCTTCAGGGCCATGTTTACCCTAAAGAGGTATTCCACTGACGACGGCTGGTGGTACATCTCGCCCCAGCCCAGGTGTCTCCGGTTCGACCTCCCCTCTTCTATCAAGGGCTGGAAGAACCGGTTTTTCTTTGCCTCGGTCGAAGATGTCGACTAGGCCTGGAGTGAATCGGACCAGTCTCCGAACCGAAACTCCCAGGTCGAGTCGGCGGACCAGGAGGCCTACTCCCTGCTCTTGAGCGACGTGGTCCCGGCGCTCGAGGTTCTGCTCTCGGAGCAGAATCTTTTTGGGGCCGGGATCAGTCCCATCCATGAGCCGGGTGAGATTCGGTCCTCCCTTGACTCTTGCATTCTTTTCCCTTTATGACCGAGCTGGCTGACCTTCTTCTCTTTTGCGTTGCAGGCATGAAGTTCTCACTGGAGAGCCTCCTGGAGGGCGCGGCCTAGAGAGACGTCGCCGAGGTAGATGAGCCTGCGGTGAAGAGGGCTCGCACCGAGGCGAGCCAGGAGGCTGCGTCGGCGACCGTACCCAGCCCAGCGGCCGCTGCTCCCCTGCCCAGGCTGCCTCGGGGCGGGGCCATTGATTCTTCAGCCGTTAGACCCGGTGGTGCTGCCATCGAGGGGGCTCCACCACCTGCAGCTCCGTCCGGTGCCGGCCCTGTCATCGCCGCGGCTCCAATGGCACAGCCTGTGTCCTCTGTCGGCCCGTCAGCTGCGATTCCTGCTGGAGGGACAGTCGTCACTGGAGCTGACCTGACGGCTCCACCACCGGTGATCACCCACCGGTGTTCAGTCATCCGCGACAAAGGGCTCGCGGAGAAAGTGATGGAGTACACCTCCACAGCTCGGGACCGCCGATCTCGAGGCGGCCGGGACTACGCTGATGCTCTGCTCGGGATCCTCCCGCAGCTCTTTACGGTAAGCTTCGAACTCATATCCTTCTGTCCTCCATGACCTCGGATGGTCTTTCCTCTAACCCGATTGCTCCACTGTGCAGATTGGGAACGACGTTCTCCTATTGAGGAACTTCCTCGTAGGGAACGCGAAGAGGGATACCGAGAAGGAGAAGAAGCTCGGCAAGCTCGCAGCCGACGTCAAGGACCTCATGGAGAAGGGGGTCGAGCTGCGAGCAAACAACCAGGCCCTCCAGACAGACCTAGCACGCATCGAGAGGCGGAACAAGGAGCTGGAGTCTTCTCTGTCGGAGGAGAGGACCTCCCACCAGCGTCGCGCGGAGGAGGACGCGGCTGAGAGGGCTCGCCTTCAGGCCCACTCCCAGTGGCTGGAGCGCCAGCTGGAGGAGGCCAGGCGGGATGCGAATGCGGCGAAGGAGCGGAGCGCGTATGTCAATGAGCTCTTGGAGGCCGCGAAGCGGGAGGCACAGGAAGCTGTCCCGAAGTTTCGGGCTTCCGACGAGTACACGTCAGAGGTCCGGGAGGCCGCCGTGGACTCCTTCCTGAAGGGGTTCCGGATGTGCCGGGAGAAGGTAGGGACCCAAGAGCAGAGCCTCCGACGCGGCCGACGCCACGCCTGCGGCCCCGGCGACCGACGAAGCCATGGCTCCGGAGTAGCCGCCTGAGCCGGCAGCCGCTGAAGGCGAGGATGCGGAGCGCGCGACCCAGGCTGAGGGCTCCGACCCTGCACCGAACTGAGCCACCCGTCTTCTCACCCTTTGTTGTCGTTGTTGTATTTCTTCTTCTTTTCTCTTTTTTTTTTGGGGACTCCCGGCCTATCGGGATTCCCAGCTTGTACTTTTCCTTGGATCAATGAAAACATCATTTGACTAAGTCTCGAGTTCACTTTCTTCCCCACTCTCCCATCTCCTCTTTTTTCCTTCTTGAGATGTTGATGTGGAGTGCCGTAACGAGCGTGGACCTGGTCCCGTCCGTCGCTCAGATCGAAGGTTGGGGCATTACGGGCCGCGTGGCGTCAGAGTAGACCTTGAGCGGGTCCATCTTTGGATTGCCTTCATGCTCGCGTGGGCGAAGTGGTTTCTGCCCCACCTTCCAGGCCGAAGCCCGGGACTTCCGGACTGAACCCCGGGGCCGCAGGCTTTCTCAAGCCTTGCACGGCTTGCCGAGCTGTTCTCCATGCTTGCACGGGCGAACTGGGTTCTGCCTCGCCTTCCAGGCCGAAACCCAGGACTTCCGGATTGAACCCCGGGGCCGCAGGCTTTCTCAAGCCTTGCACGGCTTGCCGAGCTGTTCTCCGTGCTTGCACGAGCGAACTGGGTTCTGCCTCGCCTTCCAGGCCAAAACTCAGGACTTCCGGACTGAACTCCGGGGCCGCAGGCTTTCTCAAGCCTTGCGCGGCTTGCCGAGCTGTTCTCCATGCTTGCACGGGCGAACTGGGTTCTGCCTCGCCTTCCAGGCCGAAACCCAGGACTTTCGGACTGAACCCCGGGACTGCAGGCTTTCTCAAGCCTTGCACGGCTTGCCGAGCTGTTCTCCATGCTTGCACGGGCGAACTGGGTTCTGCCCGCCTTCCAGGCCGAAACCCAGGACTTCCCGCCTTCTTCGACCGTCAGCCATGATCAGGCATGCCGAACTCAGGGCCATGCACCGGTTTCCCTGGCCACACGCTGCCTATACGCCGCCATCCGAACTCGGGCCTTGTCCCTCGTCTCCTCGAGAAGGTCAAGGTTGAGCATCATTCTGGCGGGGTTCTTTGTCTCGTCATATTGCTCCACACGCAGCGTGGGTAGGCTGAGCTCGATCGAAATGACCGCTTCGGCTCCGAAGATGAGGTTGAACGGGGTCTCGTCGGTTGCCGTCCTCGGGGTGGTATGGTATGCCCAAAGGACGCTGGGGAGCTCCTCGGCCCACCTGCCTTTGGCCTGGTCCAGCCGCATGCGGAGGCCCTGCAGAATGGTCCTATTCGTGACTTCGGCCTCTCCATTGGTCTGGGGATGCGCCACTGAGGTGAAGCGATGCCTGATGCCGAGGTCACCGCAGAACTCTTCAAACTCCCGGCAGTCGAACTAGCGCCCGTTGTCAGTAACCACGGTGTGGGGGAGGGTGAAGCGGCAAACGATCGATTTTCAAAAGAACTTGGCAACGTTTGCTTCAGTGATCCGTGCCAAGGGTTCGGCCTCGACCCACTTCGTGAAGTAGTCGATGGCCACGATCAAGAATTTTCGCTGTCCGGACGCCGGCGGGAATGGGCCCAGAAGGTCCATCCCCCATTGGGCGAATGGCCAGGGAGCCGAAAGCTGGGAGATTGGGTTGGAGGGCTGCCGTTGCACCGTGGCGTGGCGCTGGCACCGATCGCACCTCTTCACGAAGTCAGCGGCGTCTTCCTTCATCCTCTCCCAAAAGTAGCCCTGACGAAGGGCCTTGTAGGCCAATGCTCTGCCCCCCACGTGGTTCCCACAGACGCCCTCGTGAATCTCCTGGAGCACGAGCTTGGCTTCCGCGGGTCCTACACACTTGAGGAGGGGGTAGGAGTAGGATCTTCGATACAATTGCCCATCCATCAGGACGAACCGCACGGCTTTCCTTCTGATGAGGCGGGCCGCCTTGCGGTCCTCCGGCAGGGTGCCGCTAGTTATGTATTCGGCGTACTTGTCCATCCAGTAGGGCTCACGGCTGACCAGATGGACCTCCACCGGGGTCTCGTGGCTTGGGGTCTCAAGGCGCTCCACGTGAGCGTGGCCCAGCATCAAGTCCGGCAGGGTTGCCAGCTGAGAGAGAGTGTCCGCACGGGCGTTCTCCCTGCGGGGGATGTGGAAGATGTTGAAGTGTCGGAATCTGGCCGCGCCCACCTTGACGAGCTCCAAGTATTTTGCCATTTGGGGGTCATGCACGGCGTACTCCCCGGAGACCTGCCCCACTACAAGCTGGGAGTCAGTGAAAGCTTTGAGGTTGGTCACGCCCAGCTCGCGGGAGACCCTCAGCACAGCGAGGAGTGCCTCGTACTCCGCCTGATTATTTGTCGCGGCGAATTGGAAACGGAGCGCGCATTCGGCGACGACCCCGTCGCTGTTGGCAAGGATGAGTCCGGCTCCGCTCCCGCTGGAGTTCGTGGCTCCATCTACATGGAGGATCCAGGCATCCTCTCCGGGCTTGTCGGGGCCCGTTCTCAGCGATTGGCCTAAGGGGTGTTCCTCGGGCTCCTTTCCTAAGCCTGCACATTTGACCAGGAAGTCGACCAGCACCTGTGCTTTCATGGCCGACCTTGGCCTATACACGATGTCGAACTCGCTGAGCTTCAGTGCCCACTTCGCCAATCGCCCGGAGGTGTCGGGTCGGCTGAGCACCGCTTTCAGCGGTTGATCCGTCAGGACAGCGATGGGATGCGCTTGAAAATAGGGCCTGAGATGCTGGGCAGACACTATTAGCGCAAAAACGAGTTTCTCGGGCCGAGAATACCTGAGCTCCACGTCGCGGAGAAGTTTGATGGTATAGTACACCGGCCGCTGGACTCCTTGGTCATCGGTCTGGACAGGACCGAACTGACGGCTTCCGGGGTGACCGCCAGGTAGAGGATGAGTTCCCCACCCTCCTCGGGCTGGGACAGCAGCGGTGGCGATGCGAGCGTCTTCTTCAGCTCTTCGAAGGCCTCCTGGCATTCCTCGGTCCAGGTGAAGTCGTTCATCTTTCTCAGAACCTTGAAAAAGGGACGGCAGTGATCTGCCGACCTGGAGATAAAGCGGTTGAGGGCCGCAACTCGGCCGGTGAGTTGCTGCACTTGCTTCTTGGAGGCGCGCTGCTCCATGTCCAGGATGGCCTGGACCTTCTCGGGGTTGGCTTCAATTCCTCTTTGGGTCACCATGAATCCTAGGAATTTTCCGGCGGAGACGCCGAAGGCGTACTTTGCAGGGTTCAGCTTCATCTGATGATGCCGGAGGTTGCCGAACATCTTCGCCAGATCAGCTATGTGGTCCGCATCGGGTTTGCTCATCACTAGCATATCGTCCACGTACACCTGCATGTTGCGACCGATCTGGTCCTTGAAGATCCTGTTGACCAGACGCTGGTACGTGGCCCCAGCATTCTTGAGGCCAAACGGCATCATCCTGTAGCAAAAAGTTCCACGGTCGGTGATGAAGGCGGTGTGCTCTTCGTCCTCCGGGCTCATTCGGATCTGGTTGTATCAAGAGAAGGCATCCATGAATGACAGGAGGCGATGTCCCGAGGTGGTGTCGACCAGCTGGTCGATCTTTGGGAGAGGGAAGCTGTCCTTCGAGCACGCTCGGTTGAGGTCGGTGTAGTCCACACAGATCCTCCACTTACCACTGCTCTTTCTTACCATGACCACGTTCGCTAGCCAACTGGGATACTGGACTTCCCGCACAAAGCCGGCGGTGAGGAGTTTCTCCACCTCCTCGTTGATGGCCTTTTGTCTCTTCATGGCGAAGCTCCTCTTCTTTTGGCGGACCGGGTGGCAGCTCGAATCCATGTTTAGCCTGTGCGTGATGACCTCGGGCGGAATGCCCGGCATGTCGGTCGCCGACCAGGCAAACATGACTGCGTTCGTGCGGAGGAACTCCAGCAGGCGGGTCCGTTCTCCTTCGGGGAGTTGCGCCCCGACCTGCACCATCCTCAGCGGGTCCGAACCAAGGGGATAAGTCAACAGGCGTTCTATGGGCCCTCCCCTGGGTTCCTTCTCCCTTAGGTCGAGGTCGCCAACATCGGGAGCGAGCTCCGCACCCCGGGCGCTCGGGACCGTCTGGAGGCAATGCGGGACCGGCTGGGTCGTCCCCTTCATCTCCCCGAGCCCGGAAGGCGTGGGAAACTGCACCAACAACCTTTTCATGGAAATTGTGGCATCCAGTTGGTTGAGTCCGGGATGCCCGAGAATGGCGTTGTAAGGCGAAGGGAGCCTGACGACGGTGAACGTCATCAGGACAGTCGTCTGCCGAGGTGGGGATCCGGTGGTGACTGGGAGAGTGATCTCCCCTTCGACCCCCACGGAGTCCCCGGTAAAACCTACTAGGGGGGTATGCACCGATCTTAGCTGATCGTGGGACAAATTCATCCGAGAGAAAGCGTCGTAAAAAAGCACGTCAGCCGAGCTTCCACTATCCACCATGATTCGATGTACAGGATGCTTCGCGATGGTCATCTCGACCACCACGGCATCATTGTTTACATCTTCATTATCCTTCCCATCCCCGGGAGGGATTACATTTTCTGGGTTCCCGACTTCCCGGGCCCTCTTTGCCGCTCGCCCGACCCCAAGTGAGATCATGCCCACGGGCTTCTCCGTCGGGCGGTTATCGATTGCGAGAACTGGTGGTAAGGCCGCGAGCGGCTGCCCCTCCGGGGGGACCTCGTTCCTGACGAACTTTCTGAGGTAGCCCCTCTTGATCAGCTCCTCGATCTCCTGCTTCAGGTTGCGACACTCCTCCATGTCGTGACCGTGCTCACGGTGGAACTGGCAGTACTTCGATTTGTCCCGGATAGCCCTCGGGTTCTGAGGAGGAGGTCGGCGGAGGTAACGCTCGCCCTCAATTTCCATGAGGATCTTCGTCCGAGGTGCGAGGAGAGGGGTGAACTTCCGCTTCGGAATGGCCTCGCTTCTCGGCCTTGGATTCGGGCGAGGGTCGGCAGACGGCCCGGGCTTCCGAGCTCCTGGAATGTCCCTCGGGGGTGGCCTCTTCAGAGTCTTCCCGTCTAGCTCTCGACAGGTGCGGTCGGCCTCCTCCGCTCGGATGTACTTATGGGCGCGGAGGAGGAGCTCGGAGTACGTCCTGGGAGGCTTCTTGTCCAGGGAGTAGGTCAGGCGAGACATCTTGAGCCCGCGCTTCAAGGCCAGCATGGCGATAGGCTCGTCCAGGCTGTAGATTTCCAGGGCTGCGGTCTTGAACCGGGTGATGTAGTCCCGGAGCAGCTCCTGGTCCTGCTGGCGGATGGACAAGAGGCTATCCACCTCTCTCGGCACCTTTCGACAGGCGTCGAAGTGTGCCACAAACTTTCCCTCCAACTGGTGGAAGGAGCAGATAGATCCAAGCTCGAGACGGGTGAACCAGACTCGAGCGGCCTTCCAGAGGGTAGCTGGGAAGGCGATGCACAAAAGAGCGTCGGTGGCCCCCTGGACCCTCATGAGAGCCTTGTAGCTCTCCAGATGGTCCAGAGGGTCGGTGGTCCCGTCGTAGGGATCCACCTGCGGCATGCAAAACCGTTTTGGGATCGGTTTCGCCTGGATTTCTTCAGAGAAGGGAGGACGGGAGTCGTAGCCCGCCGAGTCCGCCGATGAGTTCTGCAGGTCGGCAAATCGACGGGCATAGAAGATGTGAAAGCTAAAGAACAAGCTACAAGTCGGTGCCAAGCGGAAGGAAAGCTACCTTCAAAGAAAAAAAATTCAAAAGGCAATGAATCACTGCCTACTAGTGTCAACGACATACCGGCCCATCGGAGAGCCCGAAGCCAAAGAACTTGATCGGCAAGGCTCAAGTCGGCAAGTATGACACTTACACTCCTTTATCTCTCCTAAGGAAGAAGATATTAATGGAGATTGAAAGGAAAGTTTTCTCCAAAGGCCTCGACCGATGCGAGCACTTCCAACCTCGTGCAATAAGGTCAAATACTGTCGGTTCCACAGAGATCACAGACATACTACTGAAGAATGCATTTAGCTGAAGGACGAGATCGAAGAACTGATCAAATATGGATACTTAGGAAGGTATGTCCACAATCAAGATCGTCCAGCTAAAATGACTGCCCCTGATAGTGCAGAGCTCCCCAACTAGTGACCCACTTATGGCATGGTTGGCATTTTTTATAGCTGACCATACTACGGAGACGACAGTGCTTCAATGAAACCTCAAACAAGCAATGTCATCAGTAATGAAAGCCCAAGTATTAGCTAACTTCATCGCCGAATGCACCTGAGGTGAAAAACTCTCGAATTGACTCACTATCCCATTTGGCCACGAAGGTGCCCGGCTTCACAAGTCAGATTTTTGTTAAATACTTGGAAAGTCCCAACATCTCTGTTGAAGGAGGTGAAGGGACCCATCAGATCAAATAGGAGCTATTATAATAAAACGATCCCAAGAGTCAATTAGACCCAGCCAGACTAGGCAACTGGATAGGTTGGTACGATGCTAATTCCAGAGCTCAACAGGAGAACGGATCGATGCTGCACTTCAGCCAATGGTGACATACGACTTGCGGTCGGCTTTTGGTCATACTTCGAAGAGAATGGCTGATCTGCAAGTAGCCCTCTCTGAAGAGAGTGGCCAATCCATAATACATGATCCAAAGAGGATAGCTCCAAAGAGAGTGGCCGATCCACAACACATAGTCCAAAGTGGATGGCTAACCCATAACGTGTTTTTCGAAGCAAAAGGACTCTGAGCCAATGAGCTTGTTTCAGTTCTCTGGGCATATTGAATGACTCCCCGATCTATAACATGAGAGCCACCATTCAACTTAACTTATGGAATCAAAGCTACGATCACCCTCCAATCAAGAGGAACCGACCACTTCAAAGAGCCAGATAATTCAAGACAAAGAAGAGCCGATCTAAATCTACTAGAAGATACAATACTCTAGACATAGCTATGAATGGTGGTAGCTAACAAAGAGTCACCCGATACTACGACTTGCAAGTCAAGGCTAGACCATTCTGACTTGAAGACCCAATACTACGAAAGAAAAAAATATCTCGACCAATGGATCAAAGCAAACTTGCCCCTAATTGGAAAGGCCCTTATCGGATCATCGAAGTAATACGACCCGGAACTTACTGGATCGAAAGCCTAGATGGCTACCAAAAGGCCTGACCTTGGAATGTGAAGAACCTTCACAAATATTATCAATGAAGTGATCTCTTTTTCCTCCCAACTTTTCCTATTATGATCCATCCGACAAATAATGAGTAGGCCTGCCCAGCCAACTCAAACGGTGCCTCTGACAAATAATGAGTTGACCTAACCCGTCGACTCAATCAGTATATCCGATAGATAAAGAGTTGGCCTAACCCGCCAACTCAATCGGTACACCGACACTTCAAGGGTTGGCCTAACCTGCCGACCCACATCTGATAAACAGAGCTGGTCTAGCCCACGATCTCATCAATATATTTGAAGAAAGATAGTCTGACTAGCTAGGTCACAATGTTCCTCAAAAAGAACATTAATGCCCCTTTTAATAGCCCATATACCATGGTATCTTCATTTCGAAGGCACTACACTATTGAGAATAAGAAAAAGTTGACAGGCTTAGACTTTGAAAACTTTTGTAAAGCATCCTGAGAAAACACAAGCATCGAAAATCAAAAATAAGATCGACCAATCAATACCTAGAAAAATTTCAAAGTGCAAAAGTTATCATTGAACAAAAGAAGAGTTTTATTCATCTGGAAAGATTTATTACATACTTTTGAAAGGAAGTTGATCTACATGGATAGAAAAAAAGCGAATAAAACTATATACATCAAGATTATTTTTCTTTGCCCAGTCCAGAAGTTGGAGCAAGAATGGTTGCCTCTAAGATGGATACTTCTTCGGTTGAAGGAGCTAGCATACCTTCGGCTAGTTTTTCTACTCCGTCTTCCTCATCAGTGTCATTAGTGGTAACAGTAATGGTGAAGATGTCTAAATCCAGATATATTTTCTTGACTTTCTTTAGGTAGTCTTGAAAGCCAATGTTGTAGCTCTCCACCCCCGCTTCATTCATTTCACTGTCAAAAGCTTTGGATTTCTTGTATTCTTTGATGGTGTGAAGGGCTTGTTGATCAGCTATCTCAGCCCTTTGTTCGGCCGACTCCACCCTTTGTTCAAGGGTGCTGACCTTCTCTTCCAATTCGGCCCTCTAGACCATGGCCTCTTCAATGTTCTTGAGGTTGTCTTTTATTATTATTTCTGTCGAATGTAGCTTCTTCTTTTTCTTCTTTAAGTTGGCTATGAGTTCGGCCATCTTTGCTTAGACCACCTTCAATTCTTTCTCTAATGAAAAATTAACAGTAGTGGCCTGGTTCAATTTCTATTCCATGGCTGCTCGAAGTTCCTTGGCCACTTCTTTCTCAGCTTTAATTGATGCCAACTGGTCCTTAAGACTTTTGTTGAGGTCGACAAGTCCATGGACGCTCTCCTCTATTAGAGAGATTTCGTGGATAAACTGCCAAGAAAAAACATGGACAAAGTTAGTAGCAATGATAAAGACATGCGAAAGAAAATCTTGAAGATGATTTTAATATACACATACAGTTTATTGGGATAGATGGAGGTAAAAATATCCTCCAGTCGATGTTTCTTTGTTATCTCCGAATCCTTCTAGAGAATATTAGCCTTCAGCATGGTCTTAGCCAATCTTGGATTAACAAGACCGATATTAGCAGCATATACATTTGAACCCCTGAAGCCTTTTTCTTCATCGACTTGTGGTTCGGGTCTGACTCGTGGCTTAGACGTTGTTTTAATAATGGGAGCCTTGCCCTTATCCTTCTAATTGGGCTCTGCAAGCATCTCAGTGGTAGACGGTGCCTTCGGCTATTCAGTAGAAGTATTCGGCTACTATGAGGGAGAATCAGCCAACCTTTTCTTCAAGAGATGTTCTATCAAAGGGATATCGTCTTCATTCGAAGTCGATTCTACAATTATAGGGGTATTCTCCCCAACGGGGACCTTTGAAGAAGCCCGAGAAAATGTAGTGGATGAACGGGTCCTCTCCGTACCCCTTCGTTGTTGTCCTATTGAGGAGTCTATTGCTGCCTTCTTCTTGACAGCTTGTCGGAGCCTTCTAACGTTTGACTTCATCTTGACATCGGCGAAAGAAAAGAAATATCAAGATTTGTTAATTAAAAGGAATAAGAAATTTTGACCACCGAAAAGACCATCATCATCCCCACCGGTGGAGGACCTCACGATGGACAAAATCTCTAAAGACCTAACCATTGAGAAAAGAAGAAAGTCCAACCTGAGAAAATGGAAGGAGAATTTGCAGAAGCGAAAAGCCGGATGAAAACTATCCAGAGAACAACAGTGCTAATGGCAGAAAAGATTTCATCCTCGGGGACAAAGACCTCTTATATAGGAAATGCCAGTGGTCTGGATTTCTTGTTCAACCCTTCAACACCCTTTTGATTATGCCACATGTACATTCCAATCGACGGAAGTTGAGGCGATGACCTTGACCCATGAGAAAGAGGTTGAAAGAAATAAAAAGACGATGACCGATCCGGTTTCGAAGTCATACAGCTTTAATGACTCCGATCGATGCAACTCCATGATAATTTCTCCATCAATGACAATATGGCATCTGGCAAGGGCGGTACGCCCCACTAATGGAGAGTCGAAATCGCCAACAAAATTGAGATTTGTCATTATTTACCTCTTTCTTTATCTTCATTAAAAAAAGAGGAAAAGGGGGCAATCCCTCACTACCTCTTATTAACTCCCATCGTTCAAGATATCGGAGCTTACTTGAACTCGGGGGCAAGTTTTACGACAAACCAAGTAGACCAATTCACTAAAAGCTGGATCAGGCCCAAGGAAAGGCCAGAATAGACCTAAAGACTGGAGAGGTAGTATATAGCTGATCTACTCCCAAAGGCTGACCGGTTGTCACATAAGAGCCGATCAGTGCTCTATGGACACAAGAAGGTCGATTGACATATAAGAGCCAATCGACGCTCTAAGGTCAGTTGATACAAAGGCTGACTGACTCATAAGAGCTGATCAACACTCTAAGACTAATTGACACAAAGGCCAACTGACATATAAGAGCTTATCAGCGCTCTAAGACCGATTGACACAAAGGCCAACCGTCACATAATGGCCGATCAAGCATAAGAAGATGAAAACAGTAAGAAATGAGGTAATTATCCTACCAAAATAACTAATTACTATTATTACAGGCATGGGTTAGTTCCTAACAGAACTAACCATCTGAGGTCTATCTAACTGAATTCAGTTAAGGCCCAAGCCTATAAATACCAATCAATTGGGGACCTTCGAAGGTAAGTGAGGTGAAGTGAAATCAACCAGTGAAAATACTCTCTTATTCTTAGCCATCTTCTTTGAGATTTCTATATCTGTTCATCCGAACCCTTGCTAACTTAAGCATTGAAGTGTCCTCCACCGGAAAAATTCTAGCAAGGGGTTTCTTTTGCAGGTCATCAAGAAGTTCATTTGAGCAATCCCAAATGGTGCATCAGAGTCACACTGGTTCAGCCACAACAATAGTGTTAGTATGTTTTTAAAGATCACATAACATCTTGTAGCAGCACAAGAGATTATAGGCATCAAGTAATAAATGGAATTAGTATTGGGACATGAAAGCAATGATATGATGGGGCGCAATTAGGTACTCATTCACTGATATCCAATATTTTTTTGGGGGGGTAGAATACTAATCTCCATGCTTATAATGAAAGTTTTACCCAAACATGATAGTATTCATTCCATACTAGTTTTGGTTCGAATTGTTGATGAGAAAGATTCATTTGATCAAAGATTAATTATGTTCTCTCATTGCTCATCAATGCATCTCGTTTTCTACCGTCTGAATTAAATCTATTGTCACTTTAGATGTTGGGAGCCAACAACTGTTAGCTTAGTTTTTTTTTTTTTTTGATAAGGTGAAAAGGGAAGGGGGGGATAAATCCCATTGTAGCTACCCCCTACTGGGATCCTCTCCCTGCCAGACCATGTTCAATTCGGGTCGCATGTTTTTGCATGCCCTCCCCACCATAGATGAGTATGTCAGCCTGACCCTGCTAAGCCAACGGAGTAATGCACTCTCCCCCCACCCCGGTCACGTGCTCTAGGGTGCACCCTAGATTTAATCGAGTCATCCATAGGGATCATGTCTCGAACCCGTGATCGGTGGGTGAGAGGTTTAAGCCCCTACCAACCGGGCTACCGCCTTAATAGTAACTGTTAACTTAGTTAGCTAGCACTTCTTCCTAAAAGACTTGCCTTTAAATGAGGTTTGCAGTCAAAACTTAGGTTTACTTAGAAAAACAAAATTCTTTGAATAAAAAATGTCAGAAAAATACCAAAAAAATGATGTCAAAGAGAGGTAGCCAAAATAGTGGAATCATGAGAAGTGAGATTTTAAAACTTGAATATTATGGGGTCAAAGTCTTTAGAAAGGTAAAGAGTAGTGGTACGCCAGGATTCTTTATCCATCACTATTTTATCTGAAGGAATGAAACGTTACTACCTTTCCCCTTAAAACAATTTGCCATGAATTTGCTAAATTTGGCAGTCAACATGAAAGTGACATTTATAATTTACCATTGAAAGAAAAATAGAGCAACATGTACCATTCATAAATAACTTAGTTTGGTCTGTATAATAAAAGAAAAAATATAGTCAACAAAAAAATAAAAATAAAAAATAATTATTGAGTTTATCTTGAGTTTTATTTTTAATAGAACAAATGCACATCAACTAAAAATCTATTTTGGATGGAAATTTAATTCTACATTAAATTAGGATACTAGCCTAAGTTGATGTATTATTGGTGTTGCTATCAAATACTACTCCTCGAGCTTTGGTAGTGCCTGAAGATCTCCTGGCCTTCTCCAGTATGTTGTGAGCTACTCCTGGATGGAAACCTGCAAGAACAATCCTGCTTGACTAGTGATGACCGACAGGGAACCCCCTTATGCTCAAATCAGTGAGAAAAATGGGCTAAACAGTAGAGCTGAGAGCAATGACTAGAGAGACTGAGTGAGTGTGTGAGAGTGGTAAGAATGCCTTACTTCACTGGTAGTCCCCTCTTACTTATTTATAGAATTACTTGGGATAACTAAATTCCATTGGGAAATGGCCTCCTCTAACATAGATAACAAATTTATGGTAGGATGTTGGGATCCAGTCTCTTAGAATCTTTTCATTGATATCTTTGTATTAGGATGGCGACTCTTGTAGGGATCCTATCTACCACGATCTCTACAAAGTTAGCTATGATCATTTGCTTTTGCTACTTGCAAAAGGATTCCAAGCATTGGGATAGCTTACTCATCACCTAGACATTGTATCCTGGCATACTCGACTAAGTTTACCTAGATAATTAGTCAAGTTCGAGTGATTACTCGATAAACGTGCATAGAGGGATGTTGTGTTAGTCAGGCCTAATAGCTTCTCGATCCAGGATGTTGGCATTGCTTGTTGGCTTAGTTGTCTCCTCCTTAGTCAGTAGTCCGATCAATCCTCAAGGCTGAGTAAGTAGTTGCCATAACAGTTAACTTTCCACTCTCAAGTCTAGAATATTGTTGAATAACCTTTTTGAACCTTATCACTTCTGGGCAAAAGGATAGTCACTTTTTTGGCCTCGAGAGTTGAGCATAACTTTTTATAGCTTGGATATTCTTTAACTCTTTAGGAATCATTGCTAGCTATTTTATTGCCTCGATCATGGGAGAAAGAAAATTATTGGCACAATGCTTGAAAGGGTTGTGCATTAATTTTTTAAATGACGGGTGATTTGGTCGATCTTCCTTAGCCACTCAGATGGTGCCACGTGGCCAGATAGCTACATCCTTTAAATAGTTTGCATGGATCTCAGTGTCGAGAGTTAATCGATCGATTGTAATTTCAAAACAATAGACATTGCTCAGCTCGGGTTGTACCACATGTCAGGATCTGGTGACTTTCACCAAGTTGAAGTTTTAATCCTAGCCATTCAGGCTGGGTTTCAATAGGGCTTCTTTGCCATTGTTGCAAGAATCCTATGTAGGGTTTCAGAGATGAAGGGATGCACATTGAGGTATTGTTCGTGCATGGCCATACATGGGTTCTTGGGGTGTGAGGCCTGTAAGAGAGAAGACATGCGGCTGATGGCGAGAAGCTTCTGGAATTTCAGAAGGGGTGCCATGGGTATTGTGTCTTGACTTGTAACAAGGTTCTTCTCCAAAGGAATAAAGCAATCTCTCTTTTCCTCCTATATCTCTCTTTATTTTCTTGTGTAAATCTTGAATCCAAGAGCAGGTTGCTCCACTGCATATAGGTGCTGAATTGGATTCTCCCAACAAGTGGAATCGATGCCTAGGAATATCTAACAAGTGGTATCAGAGCACAGGTTCAAGCAGAGCAGTATTAGAGCCTTGTTCGAGCATTGGGAGAGAAGGATTCAAGGAAGAAGAGGTCTGACATTGGTATTAGGTTTGCACAGCTGTCTGGGTATACTGCAGAAGCACAGGTTGGTGTTGCAATCACGGGGACAGAATAGGAATATATTAGTTCAAGGTCAAGAATATGGTGGAGCACGAGTCTTAGGAATTGTGGAGCACGAGTCGATGTTCCAACTAGGGAGGCGAGGTGGCTTTGATGGGAAGATGTCAGCTCTGGAGACAGCAGGATGGGAACAAACGATCACGCAGAGCTTGTCAGGGATAGAGAAAGAAAAAGCTCGGATTTCTCAGGTTCAGTTACTAGGTTAGAGGAGTTGGGATGAGCTCATGTGTTTCGAGAGAGCCTGCAGGGGATGCAGTGTATCTAAAATGGTCTCGGAAGGGTTCACAATGAGTGAAGGGTCTGAGGAGGCAGTGATGGGGGTACGAGGTTCAGGGCCAGCTCAATAGGGCAGCGTTGAGTGGCTGGCCTCGGGATTTTTTTCTATGGCATCAGAGGGACTTTAGTTTTAGGTAAAGCACTGGGAAGAGGTGGCTTCATGGGTGGAGCAGGATTCGATATGAGTTCAGAGCAGGAGGTGCAAGGATAATGGCCACATCCTAGCATGAGCGCCAAGGGTGCACTTAGCCAGATGGAGCAAAGTGTGCAAAGATTGGCATGGCTCTATGGAGTTGGTGTCAGGTAGAGCTCCAGTTACAGCGAGTGCTGGCTCAGGTTCACTGTGGTCTCTCCAGGAAAGCTCAAGGAAAAAATTGATGCAGCTGCCAGGCAGAAGGAAGGCTATAATGACGGTGTAAGGATACAAGCAAGGTTCTTCAATTGTAGAGGCGATTATTGCAAAGGCCTCTAAGGATGCACAGCAGCTGAAAGGTGTTGGCAGAGGCAAGGAGATCCACACAAGGAGCTGTCAGGACATGCAATTACGATAAAATTATGCAGGAGGACATTGCCCGGTTTGCCAAGGCTTGGGGGTACCAAAGTAGAGATTGTAGGATTTTGTATGGTGCTCCCAAGCCTTAGAGAGACTTGGGAGGCCATGAAAGGGATGCTGGAGACGATCACTGGAGCTTGGAGGCATGTCCCAAGTGGGTCCTGGAGGTATTCCAGGGGATTCTTAGAGGTATTCCAGGGGGTTCATGGTGATTCATGGATAGGTTTGGAAGCTTAAGTTTATAAGTTTCCAAGGCCCCAGAGTCATGTTGGGTCAGGGGGCTTGACCCATGGTTGAGGATTTTCTCACATTGATTTGTTGGGAGGAGTTTTTTGAGAGATTGTAACATAACCCAGTTGGGTTATGGGGTTGGGTCCAGGTTTGTTAATTGGTTAGAGGTTATTCAGTTGATTGGTTGTAACCAATTAGGAAGCTCAACCATGTGAGGAGTTCTAACCAGTTTATTATTGGACCATCCAAGTTATAACCGCCCATGTGATTGAGTCCTAAGAAGATTCAAGAAGTTGTTAGCCCAAGTAGTCCAAGATGCCCAAGGACCAAGAAGACCAGGATTTCACCACCCACTCTATTTAAGAGAGAAGGGCATGCGATGGGAAAGGATATCCGGTTTGGCATGAGAGGCGTCCGTGGGGGAGCTCCCCTTTGGGGTAGCCATGGTCTTGAGAGGACCGTGAGGCTTGGCTCACAATCTTGGATGGTGTCTTCTCAATTTGGAGAGACCTAGGGTTTGACTGCCAACCCTAATATGGTTTATCCAGATCGTGTCTCAGCTTTACAAGTTCTGTGACTCATCACAAGAACTATCCTAGCCAATGATTTGCTAAATTAAGACATAGTGAGTCATTCACTCCAAACTATTTGGAGGGGTCAATTCCATCTTGATCCACCATCGCTCCACAAGTACTTGACTACACCCAGAAACCATCCATCACTGGATTAGAAATCCAGGTAGTCCGGCATCAAAGTATAGTGAGTTGCTTGCAAGCTACCATGGTGATCTCAGGTCTGAGGGACACATATACCCATATCCCTTCGCGAGCAATCCTTTGACAGAAGGGAGCTCCGCAGATGGTCACGTTCAGTGAGATGTCATGCATTTTACTTGCATGTTACACCAGTGTCTCCACACTCCTTCGCTAGGAGGACAACCAACAAATGCGACATACAACAACCTACACTTGATACATCGTCGTTCTATAACAATGTATCCTTTTGTTATGAACCAGTTTAAGAACTACTTGATATATCATCTCTATATCAAAACAATGTAGTTCTAAGGACTCCATCATACGAGAGTTCATTTCAGGAAAATGCAAATATGATGAACAGTCAAAAAAGAAAAACTTTTAAAAATCATATACAGTTGCAAGATAGCACAACTGTCTACAGCCTAGATGATTGGCTTTGGGATACAATTCCCAACACCAGTCATAGGTGGAATCATGACAAATATTGCCAATTATAGGCTTGGATAATGATATTGCCAGTCATGGACTGGAGCATGATCGTGGTTAGTCTAGAACCCTAAAGAAGAAGGATGATTAAATTAAAACATAAAAAGAAAATATGATTTTGATAAAAGATTTTGACAAATATGATATTTAAGTTGTCTTGGTTGCATGATTTGATAAACTATTGTTTCATAGTATTTTCAAGTTATACTATTATTGGGTGACTGTTTGGAGACCTTACTAGGCTATAAAGCTCACAACCCCCTATTTATTTTTCCCTCTCTGAGTTGTGCAGGATATTTGAGCTTGGTAGTGGATTGGACTCATGGTGAAATGATGCATAGCAGGGATCTGGCTTGGTGTGAGACTGAATATCAATATTTAGATTGTGTAGTTAGTTTTGTTCAATTAGTCGGTTACTGATATTTATGTAATAAATTAGTGGACCATTTAATGATTTCGACTTGAATAAATAGATTGTTTAGTTATTATTTAATTATATAAATAATATTGATTTATTTGAAGTGATTTTTGTGTGAAGTGAATATTGTGTACCTAGGCCTTGCATGATCTCTAGAATGTATTCTAGGGTTTGTATGGCTGATCATGTAGCCGATTCCGGTGCTGGATTTGAGGCATGTTAGAGTAGTATCAGAGCTTAGGTTATGATCACTTGGGATGGTGATACAAGTGGTTAAAATAATAATAATAACATGATAGTTATTAGGATATGATAAGAATTGTATTAGAGCTTAGGTTATGATGACTTGGGATAGTGGTATAAGCGATTAGGATAGATATGAGTGATATCAAAATTTAGGTCGTGATTGTTCGAGACTGTGATATAAGAGATTAAGAAATAACTTGGTGATTATTAGGACATGACAGAATGATATCAAAACTTAGGTTATGATTACTCGAAACTATGATGTAAGCGATTAAGACATGACATGAAAGATATTAAAGTTCAGCTTATGTTTACTTGAGACCGTGATATAAGTAGTTGGGACATGACATGAATAATATCAAAGTTTAAAGTATAATCACTTGGGATGGTGATATAAGTGATTCGGATATAATTTGAATGATATTAAGCTTTGGGCTATGATCATTATGGATTATGACTTAAGAGATATCTGAATTTAGTATCATAATCAGTCAGGATATGATAAAAATTACAAGAATAAATTAAAAGTTAGATTTCTAATCTTTAGGTATTATGCATAGGATCTGACATATGATTGATGTAAAGAAGGAACACGATTTTTGGTCTATAATATACGTAATGGGATTGAACTGAGATAAATGTAAAGAGCTGAATGATTTGTATCTTTGATTATGATAAATAAGAATATTATGAATTTTCAGAGCTAGATAAGATGCGATAAACGGATTTGATCTAGCTTTAGAAGTGTTGACCTGAAAAATATGGTGTGCTGAATACGGATGATAAATTACTAATTGAATGATGTGGCAATCCTAAACTTGATATGAATGGAGATCATGATAAGTAATCATATGATGGATATTACAGAGTTGTATAAGTTGCATCTTTGTCTTTGATAAGTGAGTGGACCCAGGCATCAAGAGTACTGGCTTGAAAATATAGTATATGAATGTATTATGCTAAATATATATAGGTTTAATTATTACTTGAATGATTTTGGAATCCTGAATCTGATGTGGATATGGATCATGATAATATGCTAGTTCTATTGTTAATTATCGGATTGTAAATTTTGGGACTATTATAAGAAGATGTTTAGAGTATAAGTTATGAAAGAGTTTAATGATATAAGAAAGGATATGTTTTCGAGGAATCTATATGTAGATTATCATTGAAAATATATGAGAAAAAATATGTTTGGGATGATAAATAGCTTGTAACTCTCTATTGGTGGTTTAGATTAAATTATGTTGTCATGGCACACATAATTTGATAGAATTTTGATAGCCTATGTTAGCAATTTTGGATTGGATTACTACATTTTATCCTATAATTGTTGGGGATTATTGTCGAAAATATGTAATGAAAAATATATTTGGGATGAAGCATAGATTGATAAATTATTATCAGCGGATTAAATTATATTATATGAACATGTCATGCATATCTTGATAGAATCCTTGATGGCTTAGGTTAGTAGTTTGGGATTGAATTACTTGATCCTCCTTTGTTGACCCCACAAGTGATTTTGATGATAACCAACATTGGAGCATACACATTTATTTCTAACAACTCCTCGAGTGGTTTACAAGTTTTTGTAGGATGACTTATTTGTTCAAACTTCAACTCCTACATCTTCACTTCTTGTTTTGAGTTGTATTATAATCTTATTTTGTAAAGAAGAACCCAATGAAAAAGTTTAAGAAAAATTATGTGAAAGGGTTACTTTTATGTGTGTTATATTTTAAATTTATTTTGAGTTAGTTTGCATGAAAAGTTTAAAAGTGTTGGTGAGAGCTTTCTTTTGAGTTGAATTATAAAAATCCTGAAGAAATCACTCGAGCCGACCCAGCATGATGAAGAGACGACTCCACCTTATGGCAGGCATCAAGGATTCTGGTACACAGCAATTCGAGCCGACTCAAAGGTAACCGAGCCGACACCAGTAAATCCAAGTCGACCGAAATAAGTCCGAGCCGACTCTTCCAGAGTAAAGATTTTAGAACCTGAGAAGAAGAGCCGATCAAAGTTCAAGAGAGCCGACTTCTCGAGTTCAATATTTTCAAAAATATAAGTTCGAGCCGACCCGAGCTATCAAGAGCCGACTCATCCAGAGTGAAGTTTTGCACCCTGAGACAAAGAGCTGACTGCACTGAAGAAATGGCGACTCGACCTATCGACTCGAAGGATCTGAGCCAACTCGGAGGAATTTGAGCAGACTTGAATATCATTTTCAGGTACATAATAGCTAGTTCCAGAATTTCTTTTTGAATGCCAAAAAGTGCTCCAGTGGTCATATGTCACATCCCAATGGTCTACAACATCTCAAACTGCCTTGGAGTGATGGAAGACCTTATATTTGAGAGATTTGAACTTCCTTGAAAAAAAAATTGATTAATGAGTTCCTCAAAGATTTGAAGCTTTATTGAATATCCTACCCACCAACAAGGAAAAGAGCAAAAGAGCATTCAAGTCAGTCTTCAAGTCTTCACCAACTCTAATCTGAAGCTTGAAGAAATTTGGAAAAAAGCCACTGAAGCAATTAAAGCACCTTGAAGCACATTCAAGTGGACTTCTCACAAGCTACACCAGCAACTATCCGACAACTAGAGTTTGTCATTATTGTTGCATTTATTTCAATTCATCCTTGAATGTTGGGTTATTGGTGAGCCCGTTTGAAAAACCAAATAGGTTCTTGGTGAGCCTTTGATAAAAACCAAGTTGGGTTCTTGGTGATCCTGGTAAAACCAAGTTAGGTTCTTGGTGATCCTGTGAAAACCAAGTTGGGTTTCTTTGGTGATCCTGTTCAAAACCAAAAGGTGTTGGATTTTCTTTGGTGATCCCGTTAAAACCAAAGTGTAGAGGTTTTGGATTATGATCATGTAAAACAATCCTATTGTATTCGAGTGTGAATATAGTGGAAATCCCAAGTGGTATCTTGGGTAGTGGATGTAGGAGCTGAGTTGCTCCGAACCACTAAAAATTTTGTATGTTTGTGTTGTACTTCTCTGATTCTATTTAGCTTCTGCAAATTATTATTCTTCCACAGCACCTAACACTTTATAAGGAATTTTTAATTGTACATTATCTGCTTTAAATTTTTAAATTCCCAATTCACCCCCCTTTTGGGTAGCCACCTAGGCAACAACTGGTATCAGAGCAGTGTCTCTAATTACATTAGAGTAAAGATTGATGGCTCATCCCATGAGTACATCGTTGGCAGAAGGCCAGTAAACTAATAGACCTTCACTCTTCACAGGCACAAATTATTCTTATTGGAAGGCTAGAATGAAAATCTATATACAAGCTATTGATTTTCAATTGTGGAAGGTCATTCTTAAAGGGCCACATGTTCCCATGATCAAAATTGATGGCATGGATGTCCCTAAGCCTGAAGAGGAATGGGATGAACACGACATAAAATTAGGGAAATTAAATGGCAATGCCATGAACTTGCTATACTGTGCTTTGGATTCAAACGAGTTTAATTGAATTTTCACTTGCTCTGCAGAAAAAAAAATTTGGGATAAACTTGAGGTGACCCATGAAGGAACTTCCCAAGTGAAGACTTCAAAGATTAATCTTTTAGTACACAACTATGAACTGTTTAAAATAGAACCTAATAAAAATATCTCTGCCATGTACACTAGATTTACAGATATTATTAACGGTTTGAAAAGTCTTGGCAGGGTTTACTCAAATGATGATTTGGTATAGAAGATATTGAGATCACTTCCTGACAAATGGGACCCTAAAGTTATTATCATCCAGGAAGCTAAAGATCTAAACACTCTATCCATGGATGAATTAATGGGCTCTCTCATCATACAAGAATTAGCCATGCAGCATAGAACTGATGATGATCAGAAGAAGAAAACTATTGCATTCAAGACTGTATTGAAATCAAAGAATGATGAAGAGATGGAAGATGACTCTACCTCCTCCGAAGATGATCTAGAAGATGAAGATATTGCAATGGTCGTGAGGAGATTTAGAAAGTTTATGGAAAAGAATAAAGGAAGATTCAATAAAAAATTCCATAAACAAGGAGAACATTCCAAAAAAAAGGAAAGGACAAAGTCAAAGAAAAGGAACAAGTCCCTACCTGAAATGAATGTAAGAAATCAGGGCATATTCGTCCGGACTGTCCACTATTAAAGAGATTTTTCAAAAAAAAAGAAAAAGAAAGCAATAGTTGCCATATGGAGCAATAGTGAAGAATCCACCTCAACTGAAGAGGAAGAGACCACGAAAATAGCTAACTTATGTCTAATGGGTCTCGAGGATGAGGTAACATCCCCCAATGCTCAAATTGAATTTACATTTGATAAGTTAAATTCTGTATTCTATGATTTTTTATCTAAATTTAAGAAAGTTGGAGTAAAAATTAGATCTCTAAAGAATACTAATGTTTTTTTACTCAAAGAAAAAGAGGAAATTTCAGAAAATAATACTTTGTTGCAAAAAGAACTTCATATCTTTTCTGAAAACTATAGAGTATTGAAAATTGAGAATGTTGATTATCTTGACAAAAATAAAGTTTTGTTGAAAGAAAATAATGAGTTGAAAAAGGAGGTTAAAAAACTCAAGCCACTTGTTGAAAAACTAACTCTATCTTTTAACAAGCTTGAGTTGATTCTTAAAGAATAAAGAATTTCTAGTAACAAAGCTGGAATAGGTTTTAATTCTTCAAATTCAAATTATATTTCAGCAACTACTTTTGTGAAACAAAAAGATTTTGTTCCAAAGTTTACTTCTCAAAAAGCTTTTGTGACAAAAGGTTCTACTTCCATTTCAAAAGCTACCTTGTATGTTCCTAAAAACTCAAATACAAAACCTGCTATTTCTGCATCTCATGCATCTAGAATTTCAAAGCATAAATCTTTTCAGAATTCTAAAATCAGATATTTTGCTTGTAAAGAGATAGGACATAAAGCTTTCAAATGTAATGCTGATAGAAATGTCCACAATAAATCAAGAAAGATTTGGGTTCTCAAAGGAACCACCTCAGCTAACCTGCAAAGACCTAAGTTAGCTTAGGTACGTAAAATAACTCCTTGATTGTCTTGCAGGAATGTCTTGCAGCCTATAAATTGAAGAAAAGATGGTATCTCAATAGCGGCTATTCAAGGCATATGACGGGTGACAAGGATCAATTCATCATCCTAGAAATGAAAGAAGGAGGTATGGTTACTTTTGGAGACAATGGCAAGGAAAAAATAATCAGAATTGGTAAGATCAAAATAACCCCTTGTACTTTCATTGAAAATGTATTGCTAGTAGATAAATTGAAGCATAATTTATTGAGTATTAATCAATTGTATGATAAAGGCTTCAAGGTTATCTTTTAATCATCTATGTGTATAGTAACTAACTCTCTTGATTCTAGCAACAAATTCATTGGTCATAGACTTGGAAACATCTGTGGTAAATCTAAATGATTTAGACATGATTAGTAGTTCTAGTCTAGTAGCAATGAATGCTAAGACCAAGGAGTTATGTTTACTTTGGCATAGACGATTAGGTCATGCTAGCATGCATACTATTGTCAAGTTAATTTCCAAAAATTTGGTAAGAGGCATCCCTAAGTTTAAAGTTGATTTTGATCATGTTTGTGATGCATGCCAAATAGGTAAACAAACTAGGGGGAGATTTAAATCCAAAAATATGATTTCAACTACTAGACCTCTAGAACTATTTCACATGGACTTATTTGGACCAACTAGGACTACAAACCTAGGAGGTATGAAATATATCCTTGTGATTATAGATGATCTTTTTAGATTTATATGGATTTTGTTTATAGCTCACAAAGATGAAACTTTCAAAGTATTTCGAAAATTTCATAAAAAGATTTCAAATCAGAAAAATCTTTCAATAATTTCAATTACGAGTGATCATGGCACTGAATTTGAAAATCAGGTTTTCGATGATTATTGCACTGAAAATGGCATTGATCATAACTTATCCGCTCCTAGGACACCACAACAAAATGGTGTTGTAAAGAGAAAAAATAGGACTTTGAAAGAAATGGTCTGAACGATGTTATGTGAAAGTAATCTTTCAAGGTACTTTTGGGCAGAAGTGGTGAACACTGCTTGTTATATTTTAAACCGCGTTTTGATTCATCCTATTTTGAAGAAAATCCCCTATGAGCTTTGGAATGAAAAGAAACCCAATATCAATTATTTTCATGTGTTTGGATGTAAATGCTTTGTGCTTAATAATAGTAAAGATAATCTAGGATAATTTGATGCTAAATCTGATGAAACAGTTTTTCTTGGTTATTCATTACATAGCAAAACATATAGAGTTTTTAATAAGAGGACTCTTACTGTTGAAAAGTCAATGCATATTATTTTTGATGAAACTAACCCTTCACCTTCTAAGAAAGAAGAGTGTATAGATAGTGATGCAGGTACAATTCAAAAAGAGATGGAAGACATGAGCATACAAGAAAGACCAATTGAAGAAGGAGAAGAAATGGTAAGTAAGGATCATGCAGATCTACCAACAGAATGGAGGTACGCTACTTCCTATCCTAAAGAATTAATTATTGGTGATCCTTTACAAGGTATTAGGACTAGGTCATCATATAGAACTGTACATGACTACCTAGCCTTTGTATTACAAATAGAGCCTCACACCTTAGAAGAAGCTGAAAATGATCCAAACTGGATGATAGCTATGCATGAAGAATTGAACCGTTTGAAAGAAATAAGGTTTGGACATTAGTTGATAGACCTGAAGACCACCAAATCATAGGAACCAAATGGGTCTATAAGAACAAATTGGATGAACAAGGAAATGTCATTAGACACAAAGCTAGATTAGTGGCTAAGAGATATAGTCAAGAAGAAGGTATTAATTTTGATGAAACATATGCACCGTGCAAGACTAGAAGCCATTAGATTACATTTTGCATTTGCTTGCTATATGAATTTTAAACTTTTTAAAATGGATGTAAAAAGTGCATTTTTAAATGATTTTATCTTCGAACAAGTTTTTGTAGAACAACCATCAGGTTTTGAAAATCATGCTTTTCCAAATCATGTGTTTAAATTGAATAAAACTTTTTATGGTTTAAAACAATCTCCTAAAGCCTGGTATGATAGACTTAGCACTTTCTTGATTGAAAATAATTTTTTAAGAGGAAATGTTGATAAAACCCTTTTCATCAAAAAGAAAAATAATAACATATTAGTTGTACAAATTTATGTCGATGATATTATATTTGGTGCAACTAATGAAAGTTTTTGTGAAGAATTTGCTAAGCTAATGTAGGGAGATTTTGAAATGAGCAAAATGGATGAACTTAACTACTTCCTCAGACTTCAAGTAAAGCAAACTAAGGAAGGGATCTTCATCAACCAAGCCAAATACACCAAGGAAATAATTAAGAAGTTGGTATGGAGACGAGCAAACAAATGAGCACACCCATGAGCCCATCTTGCATAGTAGACAAAGATGAGAATGGATCCAATGTTGACCAAAAGCTATATAGAGGTATGATCAGATCCTTATTATATTTAACTGCAAGTAGACCGGGTATCTTGTATAGTGTATGTGTATGTGCTAGATTTTAATATAATCTCAAAGAAACACATATGCTTGCTATTAAAAGAATATTAAGATATTTGTAAGGTACAAGTAATCTAGGTCTTTGATTTTCAAAACAATCATCTTTAAATTTAATTGGATTCTCTGATGTTGATTATGCTGGCTGTAGAATTGTTAGAAAAAGTACTAGTGGCACATGTCAATTTCTGGGATTGAATTTAATCTCATGGCACTGTAAGAAACAAAACTCGGTAGCACTTTCTATTGCTGAGGCAGAGTACGTTGCTACAGGGAGTTGTTGTGCACAAGTATTATGGATTAAACAATAACTAGAAGACTTTGGTGTTACACAATGCAAAATTCCTATCAAGTATGATAACACAAGTGCTGTAAATTTGACCAAAAATCCTATTCAGCATTCTAGGACTAAGCATATAGATATTAGACATCATTTTATTAGAAATCATGTTTTGAATGGTGACATTGAACTAGAATTTATCCAAACTGAAAAATAAATAGCTGACATTTTTACTAAGCCACTAAACCAGGATAGATTTGAATTGCTTAGAGGAGAATTAGGGCTTTGTGATCCTCTCTAGATTTTCTTAACCCTATTTCCTTTAAAAATTAAGAAAAAATTATCTAGAAAACCTCATGCAACTATTCATGATTGTTGAACAACTTTTCTTGAAATTTTATTGAATCAAATTCAATTTCTGAATCATTTCATTTTTTATGGAAAGTTTCTGTTCGAGTCGACTCGAGCAATTTTGCTCTGATCAAGCCAGCTCGAATATCTGAGTTTTTTGCTCTTGCTTTGGTCGAGCCGACTAGGTCAACTTGAAGACTTGCCTAGCTGAAACGGTATTCTGATTGTTTGAGTTCGCTCTGGTCAAGTTGACTCGGATGTTTTTAGGGCTGAGAAAGCCGACTTGAATATCGAAAAATCATTATTTAAGTAGATCCGAGTAATCTTTTCTTGCTCTTAACTCTTTCTATTTCACTTCAAACTCACTTTACTCTACTCGGAACATTTACCAATATCTCAAAAACCATTCCCCGGAACCTTGATTTCCTAAATCCCACTGCAATGGCTCCAAGGAGATCTGCATGGAAGATTCCACAAGCAGCAGAATCAAGCAAACGCAGTGAAGATCTGAAGAAAAAGGAAGAAAAGAGGATGAGGTTCACTCCTAAACAACAAGAAGAAGAAACATCCTCTCCGACTGGGAAATCCACTTCAATGGCCAACAAGCCTGTTACTTGTGGAAGAAGGATCGATTTCTCCTTCCTAGAAGAACTAGAAATGAAAATAGGGAGATGGATAGACAACCAGGGTTAGAAGTATTTCTGCTCACTAGATATTCTGACCTACCCTTTTCTGGTACGAAGTTTCTATGAAAACCTAATTCTTGAAGAGTACCATTTGGAATCAACTGTTAAGGGAGTCAAAGTCATTGTGAATGAAGAAAAGTTGGGCAACTTACTTAAATGCCAATGGACGGCGCCACCAAGCTTACCCTAACTGACAGAGAACATACATTGAAGCTCATTTTGGAAAAAGAAGATGTAAGCTCCATCCAACATGTTCAAGCCAACTTGCTGTCAAAGGAAATGAGACTTCTTCACAACATGGTCAGTAAAATTTTTCTTCCCAGAACCGATCGCTTTGACTGGGTGAGTGAAAAGGATATGACTTTTATGGGACATCTAATTGAAGAAGAACCTCTTAACCTTACTAAAGCATGCCTACCCTACGGTATGGTTTTTACCTACTATTTGAAGAAGCCGGAATTGATCTAACTGATGAGATAGGCAAGCCTCTACATCACTCAGACACTTATTCCTTCAATTCACTTAAAAGAATGGGATACAAATTGCAAGAAGGAGTATGGATAAAGAAATTGTCTGGTTAGTTTGCTACTACTTCCTCAGATGATGATGAACCTACCGCTGTCGAAGCCAACAAGTCTGGAAATAAAGATGAAGAAGGATCTGAACATGCAACGATAACTCCATCTAAACTTAAGTTGTTGATATTTCAAAGGATGGAAATAATTTCTAATTCACTGACAGGTCATATAAATTATGCTCTAGATGATTTAAGAAGTTCAGTTATGCCAGTTTGCAGAAAATGAGATCAAAATAGATGCTTCACAGGGAGAAAATGGAAAAGAAAATGGAGAACTTTAAAGAAGAAATCAAAAGTATCTTACTGCAATCTTCAAAGAAAACATTCAATGCTGAGGATACTCTTGTACAGATCAACAAAGAGTCACTTGAGACTCCTGTTCAACCTTCTCCTATTCCTTCATTTGATCCATCTTCAGTCAAACCTAAACTTGTTAAAGCCAAGAAGAAGTCAAAGACCAAGAAGACTAAGACACTTAGAGCCCCAGTTAGAACTAGATTCAGGGATTTAAGGTTTAAACCCCTGAAAACCAAGACCTCTGATAAGGTTATAGAGGTTGGCTCCTCTTCTTCTACTGAAGAAGAAAAATAGGTTGTTTAGTTAGTTTTTTGGTTATTTTTGTACTTCTCAATATGAATGCTCTACTTTTTATCTTCTACTGAATGAATGTATTTTCTTTCATACTTTGTATGGCAAATTTCTTATCGAAATGAAAGCTTCTTTAGTAATTTCTATTGTTATCATGAGTTATCCTTCTAATCATACAATGCTTTTGATACAACTATGATGAGTTTTTAATTAGAATTTCTAATTTAAGAAAGTAAAATTATCTCAAATAAATATTAAATACTTTCTCAATCTATTTTAAAATCTAAGCTTCATTGAAATCACCTTTTTGATTGGTTGACAAAAAGGGGGAGAATGGTATCAATATCATTACTAATGATTGAGCTGTCATGAAAATTTTAATATCTATGTTGAGCTTCCTACCAATTATTCTTAAAGTGTATTAAAAGAATGAAAAAGGGGGAGCACAAAAGTGATAGTATTCAAATGGACCTAACTGCTATATTATTTTAAAACTTAGAGAAAGGGGGAGATTTTCTTAAAGAATGGCTTTATCTCTAAATCATTCTCTTGCTTCGATTGCTCTGCATTTTAGTCTTAATTATGTCAATATTTTTTTTAAACTCTGATACTCCATGTTTGTACTAATTCTGATTTTATGAAGCATGCAAAGTCTAATACTTTGATATATGCAAAAGCACTAATATCAATACTATACAATTTCGTCACTAGAGCTCTGATACTTATTTACAAATATAGTTAGCTCCAATACATGTGAATACTTACCTTCAAATACTTTTATACACGTAAGTGTAAAGAATTTTTCATGCCCAGTATTTTGTTATCATCAAAAAGGGGAGATTGTTGACCCCACAAGTGATTTTGATGATAACCAAACATTGGAGCATGCACATTTATTTCTAACAACTCTTCAAGTGGTTTACAAGTTTTTGTATGATGACTTATTTGTTCAAACATCAACTCTTATATCTTCACTTCTTGTTTTGAGTTGTGTTATAATCATATTTTGTAAAGAAGAACCCAATGAAAAAGTTAAGAAAAATTATGTGAAAGGGTTACTTCTGTGTGCTATACTTTAAATTTATTTTGAATTGGTTTGCATGAAAAGTTTAAAAGTGTTGGTGAGTGCTTTCTTTTGAGTTGATTGTAAAAATCCTAAAGAAATCACTCGAGCTGACCTAGCATGATGAAAAGTCGACTCCACCTCATGGCACGCATCAAGGATTTTGGTACGCAGTAATCTGAGCCGACTCGAAGGTAACCGAGCCGACTCTAGTAAATCCGAGTCGATTGGAATTAGTCCGAGCTGACTCTTCCAGAGTCCAGTTTTTGAAGTTTTCTGAGAACAACCAGGCGAGCCGACTCTTCCAGAGTAAAGATTTTAGAACCTGAGAAGAAGAGCCGATCAAAGTTCAAGAGAGCCGACTTCTCGAGTTCAATATTTTCAAAAATATAAGTTCGAGTCGACCCGAGCTATCAAGAGCCGACTCATCCAGAGTGAAGTTTTGCACCCTGAGACAAAGAGCTGACTGCACTGAAGAAATGGCGACTCGACCTATCGACTCGAAGGATCTGAGCCAACTCGGAGGAATTTGAGCCGACTTGAATATCATTTTCAGGTACATAATAGCTAGTTCCAGAATTTCTTTTTGAATGCCAAAAAGTGCTCCAGTGGTCATATGTCACATCCCAATGGTCTACAACATCTCAAACTACCTTGGAGTGATGGAAGACCTTATATTTGAGAGATTTGAACTTCCTTGAAAAAAAATTGATTAATGAGTTCCTCAAAGATTTGAAGCTTTATTGAATATCCTACCCACCAACAAGGAAAAGAGCAAAAGAGCATTCAAGTCAGTCTTCAAGTCTTCACCAACTCTAATCTGAAGCTTGAAGAAATTTGGAAAGAAGCCACTGAAGCAATTAAAGCACCTTGAAGCACATTCAAGTGGACTTCTCACAAGCTACACCAGCAACTATCCGACAACTAGAGTTTGTCATTATTGTTGCATTTATTTCAATTCATCCTTGAATTGTTGGGTTATTGGTGAGCCCGTTTGAAAAACCAAATAGGTTCTTGGTGAGCCTTTGATAAAAACCAAGTTGGGTTCTTGGTGATCCTGGTAAAACCAAGTTAGGTTCTTGGTGATCTTGTGAAAACCAAGTTGGGTTTCTTTGGTGATCCTATTCAAAAGCAAAGGGTGTTGGGTTTTCTTTGGTGATCCTATTAAACCAAAGTGTAGAGGTTTTGGATTGTGATCCTGTAAAACAATCCTACTGTATTTGGGTGCGAATATAGTGGAAATCCAAGTGGTATCTTGGATAGTGGACATAGGAGCTGGGTTGCTCCGAACCACTATAAATTTTGTATGTTTGTGTTGTGCTTCTCTGATTATATTTAGCTTCTGCAAATTATTATTCTGCCACAGCACCTAACACTTTATAAGGAATTTTTAATTACACATTATATGCTTTAAATTTTAAATTCTCAATTCATCCCCCTCTTGGTAGCCACCTTGGCAACATCCTTATATTTGTTGGAGATTATTTGGTATGTCAAATTCTGAGTCAAATTTAAAATCTATCAGAAGATTTAAGTTATCCACTACTGACATTGTATTGAGCGAAGAAAGTGGTATTGGAAGACTTATATGTGTTCAACCTATGAGGAACAATATTTTGGATAGTTTATTAATTATGCTAAGGAGTATGGAAGATAGTTCTATGAGCGATAACATGATTGATTGAAAGTCATTTATCTTGTTAGAGTTAATGATAACTTTCTTAGAAAAAAGTTGATATAAATTGTCTAGTCGAATTGTCAAGGAAGGTATGATTAATCCAAACTTGAACTAGAGTTATTGGTGTCTTAAAAGGATAGTGAGATGTATACAAGGACTTTCAATGTGAAAACTAGGTCAGAATAAACTTTGATATGATATGTCTGAGTTATGAACGAGATAAAGAGACTCAACATCTTTATTTAAATGACTTGAGATCTCCATGATATCAAAATAAGATAAATTTTTAGAGGGATTTATTTAGTGAACCTATATGGTTTAGTAAATTTTATCAGAGGGCACAGTGAAAGCGTAGTAGTCTGAGTTATCCTAAAATCAATTAAGAATATTAATTCTAACTTTAGAAGTGTTATGATAGAAATACTAATTTGAATCTCAGTAACAAAACTTTAGTAGCAAATGAAAAGATAATATTGTTGATCTTTGGGCTAGTCTATAGGTGATGCTATGAATTTTTTTATCAGTAGGTTTCCTTAATATAGAGGACTCTAGTAAAAATTTTGGACATCTTTAAACCTAGAATAATAATGTGATGATCCTTACGCGGCTAGGATCGAAATATTTTGATACCAAGCTCCTTTAGTTATGATATTGTGATTCCTCTATTTAAGAAGTGCTCGAGATTTCTATAAGATAAAAAGACTGATTGTAAAATTATGGAAAAGTTAAGAGAAGAAAAAATGTTAAAGACCATGGCAAGTATCTAATATTCAAGCCTTCTTCTAATTTTTGGTTAAGAATGGAGTTGACGGATTATGATGTAGGTTAATCAAGAAAAATAAATTCAGGGGATAAGAATTTTGTATTTTAAATCAAGGTTGAGGCATTAATGTTCATTTTAAAGAGACTGGGAGAATTTATTATATATTGTAAATGATGTGATATAATTTTATTATGTTAGGGACTTATAAAGAAAAGTTCTAAGAAAGGGATCATGTAGAAGCTTGAGGATGATGGTAATTTATGTATATCCAATGTTTGGGCATCATAAAATTTTTGTAGAATTAATCAAGCATTGTGAATGGAAAGGATCAAGTTTTGAGTAATGTATATTTTCATTACATTAAGACTTGAGAAATAAATGCCCTATGAGGAAGACGTATTGAGAGTTTGAGAATGACCTGAGGGTTGGTTACTTTCAAGGTTAAAATCTCAATCAAGCTAATTTCGAGGATGAAATTATTTTAATGGAGGGAGAATGTAGAATTGAGCTTCCTGGGCCGAAGTCAGCAGGCCCAGCTGACTTCAACCCAGTGCAGAAAAAAATGAGAAGAAAAGAGGAGTTGGAATAGGGGACTCGATCTCCCCTCTTATCCGGCCGAAAATCTCATCAGAAAGGATGCCGGACCATCATGAAGGGCAGGGACAGGGCTGGCGACAAGTTGGGGTGGGATGGGGACCTTTGATCAATGAGTTTCTCTTCTCCATGGCAAGGACAATTTTCTGTTCTCCATACAAATCTCTTCCCCTCACAGCTCCTACGGCTTGATTCCGAGAATGATTGAGCACACCTTCGATGGTGGCTCTCGGCGGTGCACAAGCTAGTTCGGTGAGGTCCCTATGGAGGCGATCGAGAGTGGTCCTTCCGAGATGCGAGAGGTAGAGTGTCATCATCTACGCCATCTTCGTCGAAGCAAGGGAAGTTTTTTTGTTGACAGTATCTCGTCAGAGGCGAGGGAGGAGGCACTCGTGGAGCACTTCAAGAAGTATGGGGAGGTGAAGGAGGTGGTGGTCGTGAGGGACTGGACCATGGATAATTGCCGGGAATTTGGATTTCGTTTGGCTTGGACTGTACGCCATCGGTGTCCGCATCGTTGCCTTCCTTCCGGCCAGCCAGCCTCTTCCAGTGACCACCCCCCATGGCCGTCGCCGGCAATCGTGGGGAGGCTGGCTCAAGCCGAACCAGGGAAGAAGCAAGGGAGAAGCCTCAGCTCGGGAGAAGAAAAGAAAGAAGAAAGAAAGAAAAAGAAGAAGAATAAAAAAGGAAAAGGAAAAAGAAAAAAAAAAAAAAGAAGAGAGAGAGGAGAGAGAGAGGAGAGAGAAAGAAGAAAGAGGAGAGAGAGGAGAGAGGAGGAGAGAGAGAGAGAGAGAGAGAGAAAGATGAGAGAAAGATGAGAGAGAAAGAGGACAAATAAAGAGGAGAGAGGGGATAGAGAATTGGAAAGCTTTCTTTCTTGAAATTCGTGCAGTTAGATTTTTTTGATGAATCATGGAAGAATTTTAAATAAATTATTTATTATTATAGGGGATCAGCATTTTAAGCAGGAAAGTGTTGAGCAAGCTCCGGATATGAACTAATATTGGATATATTAGGAGTAGCTTCTAGAATGTAAGGATCTCTGGAATTGATCACTAGTATATATATGTGTTGATTATGACATGATTTGATTCGTGCATATGAGCATCGGCATGCATGACTAGTTTTGCATGCAATAGTTTTATTTTTTATATTTGACAGTATGATTGTTGTTGTAACTAGCTATGTTCCTATATACCATGTATTATAAATAATGTGATATTTGTATCGGTTGGACCATGATACTAGTTATTGGAAAGCTATAAATAATATGATTTGACATGATAATGTGGAAGGATAAAGTGTTAACAGTGTCTAACTAGCCATACCATGGAATCATGGTTACTGAGATTGCCGGTCATAGACGGAATCGTGACAAATATTGCCTATCACAGGCATGGACAATGATATCGCCTGTCACAGGCAGAATTATGACAAATATTGCCTATAACAGGTATGGACAATGATATTGCCGGTCACAGGCGGAATCGTGACAAATATTATCTATCATAGGCATGGACAATGATATTGCCGATCACAGACGAAATCATGATAAATATTGCTAATCATAGGCATGGACAATGATATTGCCAATCATGGGCTGGAGCATGACTGTTGTTAGTCCAGAATCCTAAAGAAGATGGATGATTAAATTGAAATATAACAAGGAAATATGATTTTGATAAAAGGTTTTGACAAATATGATATTTGAGTTGTCTTGGTTGCATGATCTGATAAACTATTATTTTTCATTATTTTCAAGTTATACTATTATTGGTGTACTATTTGGAGACCTTACTGGGCTGTAAAGCTCACAAACTCCTATTTGTTTTTCCCTCTCAGAGTTGTGCAGAATATTCGAACTTGGTAGTGGATTGGATTCATGGTGAAATGATGCATAGCAGGGATCTGGCTGGGTGTGAGACTGAATATCAATATTTAGATTGTTTAGTTAGTTTTGTTCAGTTAGTCGGTTGCTGATATTTATGTAATAAATCAGTGGACCATTTAATGATTTTGACTTGAATAAATAGATTGTTTAGTTATTATTCAATTGTTTAAATAATATTGATTTATTTGAAGTAATTTTTTAGTGAAGTAAATATTGTATACTTAGGCCTTGCATGATCTTTAGAATGTATTATAGGATTTGTACGGCCGGTCACGTAGCCAATTTCGATGCTGGATTCGGGACGTGCCACTAACGTAACCCATAACTGGCCTGAAATAAGTGGATATAAGCCTTAGTCTATCCTATAAACAAACGACTTGAATCGTTTATCAAATTGGTCAATTTCAGATTCAGAGCTCTGAGCCATCTCGACCTGTTTGGTAATTATGTCAGTCCAATGTGGTTTTAATGCAATCCATTTACTGATTTAAGTCATTTAAAACTCATTTAACTATTTAAAACCTGTGTAACCCGTGATAATTACCTGATCTAACCTGCTTTAAATGAATTATGAAGATTGAATTATTATGTTGGATGAGTAAGTTTTATTATTTTTAGTTATATGAAAATCATGTAAACACCATCTGTGAGTATGTTTTTGCATGCTAAGCATATCGAGACGTACGGAACTTTCATATAATATATACAAGTTATTAATTCTCTTAATATATATGAACTTTTCAAAAAAAGTTGCTTTTTTATGTATTATGTATCTCTATCTATAGACTAATGATAAATTTTCCAATCTGATTCACCAACTTTAACTGGCCAAATTTTTTTTTTGGTTGTATTAACTCTGCTAATCATAGAGAAAGTCCTTACCAAACCCTTCTCTAATTTGACTTAATAACTAGGTGCAAGAATGGATATTGTGACTCCAAATCCCTCAAGCATTGCCTCCTGAGCTATTCTAATTTTGAGTCACCATTCACTTGATTTTAGCATTGAATACTTGTACTGAAAAAAGGGAATTTTACAGGCTACTCAGTTTTTTATCCGATGCTTGTTTCTTATAACAATTTAATAGTGGTGCAAATGCAGCAGTGAGCTCATCTACAGGGACCGAGTTGTATCTTCCACACAAAAGAATGATTAACCTTCCTTTGCAGGAAATCATCGCTGGATCATCAACTGCACAGCTCTCAAAGCACTCTGAAATCTGCCATTCCTCCATCAGGATGGATCTCAAAGTGGGCAGCTGATGATCCAGTGGTGGTTTCGCATGAAGGAAGGTTATATCATTGTTTTGCACCAAAGATACACCCTGCATGTCCATCATGTACAATACCATATTTTGTTAGAACAGCAATATAAAAGAAGATATATTTGGCTTGGAGGCATGAAGAACACACTTTCTTAAAGGTGTTATTTTTTTACTACAACAACAACATCTTAAGTGATGGGGACATCGGCTGGAAGAAATGTTACAAATTGATACTCTTTGATTTTGCAGTTAGTTTCACTTTCCAAAGGTTCTACTTCCTTGAGCCAACTCAAGAAAAAAAGTTCTATTTTTCATGAGTCGTCTCAAGCAAAAGAAGCTACTTCCATGAGCCGACTCAAAAAGAAGAGCTCCAATTTTCAAGTATCGACCCATACACCTTGAGTCGACTCAACCTGTCCTTGAGCCGACACCTTTGTCAAGCAATATTTTTTTATGCCACTTGGGAGATTATCAAACCTTCTTTATTTGGCTACTTGCAAGTTTATTGAAGCACCACTTGAAGCACTCTTGAAAGAGCCTTGGGCACCATCCCCTTATAACACTTGAAAGTTCCCTATTGATCATACTTAGCAGCATCCTTGTGAAGACTTCTCATGCCGTCACTTGAAAGATCACTTTTATTGAGGACACATGGAGGAATCCTTGATGACACATGGCAAGTTAAGGAGGCGCCACATGGAAGTTTGTTGCAGACGAATTTTATTATTAACAATTTCTTGTTAGAAGTTGTAACTAGTTTTTAGTTAAGGCTAACTAATCATGTAATTACGATAACTAATCCATGGATTAATTATGTTTTAATCCTTCTTGGCCAAATTTTCTAGAAGCTCCTTGGCCTATAAATAGGGCCAAGCCTCCCCATTGTAAAGCAGGAAGTATTTTGAAATGAATTGAAGTCTTTTTTTGTTCTTTTTCTCTTTGCCAAGTTCTAGTCTTGCTCCTTGAGTGTGGAGAGGGTGAGATACCCATTAGTTTTGCTTAATTTCTTGATTTCCTAGTCTTAGAGCTAGGTCACTCCTTTTGGGAGAGGGTGAGAGGCCCATTTGTTGCTTTCAAGCATTCCTACCAGGTTTCCTATGAGTTCTAAGAAAAAGAGCCAAGTGTTGCTGCCTAGTTTCAGCACTTCTTCAAAAACCCTTCTCTTCTTTGCTTTGATTCCTTCATTTTCCTTCCATTTCTTGTTCCCACGACCTTACTACCATTACTTTGTAGGTTCTCTTGAGGATTTGGAGTTAAGGATAATGGCTCCATGTCAAGGATCAAGTACCAAGGTGAGTTCTCAAGTAGGGAGTGCTGATTTTGTCAATCAGCCTTCAATTCTCTGAGTCTTGTGTGCATTCCTTCCACCACATACTCTTTCTTCATTGTTGGTAAGAAGAACCCTCTTGATCCTTTGGACCTGAGGTTTTAAAGGTGTCTCTTGACCTAGTTGGAAGGTTTCCTAGCCTTTTAGATCCTATCATTTTTTACTTTGAAAGTGATTTGCATGAGGGTGTTCAGATTTCTGATCATTAGTTCCTTGCTTGGTGTTCTTTGCGCCTTCCATGCATGAATTCAGTCTAAATTTGTCCTCAATTGCTTATTTGGATTAGCTAATCATGTAGATCAAATCATCATTCATTCACTTCATCATTTTTGTCTCCCATCAGCTTTGGTATCAGAGCTTTGGTCACTAGGTCAAGTATTCAAGCTGCTGAAATTTCCTGCTCTAGTTTTAGTCAGAGATTTCCATGAATTTTTGTATTTTTTTTCAAAAGACACAAAATCCAAAAAAAATAAATTTCTGCACTTTAGGACTTTAGGATCTGAAATCTAAAATTTTAAAAAATATTTTCTTTATAATTTTTAGATTTTAAAATTCGGATTCTTAGGTTGTTATCTAGAAGCTTGCTCAAATTCTATCCCTCCATTAAGTTTGATTTTCAAAAAAAAAATTCAGATTTTTTTTTTCTGAATTTCAAATTCAAGATCTGAGATCTAGATTTTAAATTCTAATGATTCCCTTTAAATTTTAAATTTTAGAGGGTTTTTAAATTTGAGTTTTGAATTTTGAATCAAGGTAGTTGGAGGTTTGTTAAGCTGCTGGAATCTTCTAGTAACCACTTCTCGTAACAACTTTCCTAAACAAATTTTGAAATTTTTTAAATTCAAATTTTAAATTCTGAGATTTTAACTCTGATATCTAACCAATTCAATTTAATTTTGAATTTTTGGAAATTTAAATTTAAAATTTTGAATTTTCAAAACTAGTTAGTTGGAGGTTAGTTAAGGAGCTGAAATTTTCATACAACCATTTTTATCTCCAAGGACAAAATTTTTAAATTAAAATTTGGAATTTAAAATTTAAAATTTGAGTTTTAAAAATTAGGCTTCTAGATCTGCCATTTCCAATTTAAATTTTTTGAACTTTAAATTTTGGTGAATAGAATTTTAATTCATAAATTGTGCTAGTCTAGTTGTTGTACTAGCTAATTGCTGGGATTTGTGTGCATTCATTTCTAAATCACTTTAAGGGCACTTAATATAACATAAGGGGAGGAGGTAATTACATTTCCTTAGCCCACAACAACCATCCATCATTGTGCATTGACCTAAGCCTTAATATAAAAATGAGTAGGAACCTAAAAACTAGGGACACCCACAAGTCGGGTTCAAGTGCAAGATGAGGTAAAGTGCTATTTGAATTTGTACTTACTCCTTAGAAATTGGTGTCTAAGGCTAGAGGTCCAATGGCAAATGCCTTAAGCGGACTTGCGATTCTTTAATTGGGTCCTCGCGAGAGCGAGGGGGGGTGTCCTGCATTCCCACCTCTTACCTGGCTAGTGGAAAGGATAATTGCATCCTTAATTAGTACCTAGTTAAATCCTGTATTTTGAACTCTAGGTCTAGGAGCCCGAGAATCTAGGTTTGTACTACTTGTCCTTTGTACTGTTTATCCTATAGGTCAAAAGCTCTATTACCCATAGTCCGATATTCAGTCTGGTTTTGCTCATGGATCCTAATCTAGAATTCTTTATAAGGACCTTGATTGAAAAGTTTGACACTGTCATTGAGCAATTAAGGCAAATCAACAAGAAATTAAATCAAGTAAAAGATAGAGTTGGGACCCTTGAAGAGACCTAAAGAATCCCCACTGAACCTGAGTCATCTAGGTCAATTCCTCAAGGTCCAAGAGTCCAACCTTATGAGCACACCCCTGAGAACAATCCAAGGAGACTTCATCCTGATTTTATGGAAGAAGCCCGTCGAGTCCATTTTGAGCCTGAGTCACCGAGGCCAATTCACCATGCCCATCAGCATGACTTCACCCCTGACCATACCCCTAGGTGACCCCACAGGATTACTTAGATTAAGATAAAAGAGTCATGAGGAATATTCGATTATAGGCTCCTATCTTTGATGGAAGCCTGGACCCTAAGGCCTACATAGACTGGGAGGAAGAAATGGACCAATATTTTGAATGGTATGAGATGACTGAGAAAAGAAAGTTCAAGTTTGCCAAACTTATATTAGTCCGCCAGGCTAGGTTATACTGGGGTAATGTTGAGAGAGTGATTAGGCAAAGAGGATACATTCCCATAGCCACCTGGAGAGCAATGAAAATCAAGCTTAGGAAAAAATACCTCCCTATGTCCTATCACCAAAGACTATTAGATCAGTGGCAAAGGTTATACCAGGGCAATAAGACTGTGTCATAATATATTGCCAAGTTTGATGAGTTTGATGAGTTTGCAATGAGGTGCAACATTGATGAATCAGAGGCTATAACACTATCTAAGTTTAGAGCTAGTCTGCAAGAAGAGATCCAAAGGGAATTGTTTTTAAGGGAAGTCACTGATCTAGACCAAGCCTATCAGATAGCCAAGGATAGTAAGAGATTTCATAGGGGACCAATAATTCGATGACCTGATCCAACTAATGTTAGTGCCCCTACTCAGAAACCAGGACTCAACCAAGTGCATCAAAATCACCCCATTCCTCTAGCCCCAGCAAGCCAATCAGTTGATAAGAGTAAGGCCCCTGCAATTCAGAAGAGTGATAACCCAAATATCCAATGTTTCAAATGTCAAAAAATGGGACACCTTGCTAGCCAATGCCCTACTCGATCCTTACATATAGGAGAGTTAGCTGATGAGGAGACTAAACCCACTAGAGAGTTTGAAGAAGAGGTATATGAGGCTGAATCCAATCTAATTAATGAGTATGATGAAGAAGAAGAAGAAGGTAATTATGATAAGACATCAGGTGTTGTTAGAATCTTGGCCCAGACTAAAGAAAAGGAGGATTGGAAAAGGACTAACATCCTCCAAATATTTGTCAAGATAGGAGAGAAAGTCTATAAAATCATTATAAACAATAGGAGTTGTGTAAATGCGATTTCAACCGAAGCCCTTAAAAACTTAGGCTTGATCCCTATTCCACATTCTAATCCATATAAAGTCTCTTGGATAGATTCTGCTTCAATCCCCATCAAGTCCAGATCCTTGGTTCCAATTCAAATCCAATCATATCAGGAACAGGTCTGGTATGATGTTCTTCCCATGGGGGTAATAGCATCATTTTGGGTAGGCCATGGTTATATGACCATGATGCAACTTTATATGGTCGATCCAATTATTGTGCCTTCACCCATCAAGGAAAGAAGCATGTCATTAACTCGACCCCACCTAAGGACAACATCAAAAGAGGGTCTAGTGACTTGAAAGAGAAGAAACAAGGTTTAAATTTAATTGATGCCAAGGATGTGGAGAAAGAAATCAAGGAAGGATCACCCATGTGGATTTTAACCCTTAAGGAAGTCCAGGAACAAAATCATGAAGAGCAACCTGAGGAGATAAAAGAAGAGGACCCAGAATTAATGTTAATCAATGCTAAGGGTTCACAACAAAAGATCATTGAAGGACCATCCCAAAAAAGGCAACCCCAGGAAGTTGTAGAAGTTTGGAAGGATTTTTAATATGTATTCCTTGAAAATTTTCTTGATCATATTCCACCATTATGGGACATCCAGCATAACATCGATATAGTCCCAGTAATATTCAATAGTTCTTTTTGGAAAACTTTATCGCACATGCTAGGGACCAAATTGAGATTTACAGCAACCTACCTGAAGTTGTGTATAATAGTCTTGGAAGTCTATTAAGGGGAGAATATTGGAAGTTAAGAACTTTTTGCTTACAATAAATCAGTCAATAATTTCACTAAGAATAAAGCCCATTTGAGCCTGTCCTTTTGTTATCTGGTGTCATTTGAGTTTATCCATCTATGATTACTGAAGTCACAGGATTTGATAAATTAAAAGAGGAATACAAAAACTATCCTGACTTTAGTAAAATTTTGAATCTATTCACCAAGGACCATCTAGTGAACACAATTCTTCATGATAGATACCTTTTTAAAAGGAGACAAGTTGTGTATCCCCCAAACCTCTATCCAGGAATTTTTGATTTGGGAAGTCCATACAAGGGGATTAGCTAGCCATTTTGGTAGGAATAAAATTATTCTAGCTTTGGAAGAACAATTCTTTTGGCCCAGCTTGAAACGAAATGTTGCCCAAATTGTAGCCTAGTGTCGGACATGTGCTGTTGCTAAAATGCAAAAACAAAATATTGGACTATACACCCCTTTACCTGTCCCTAATCGACCATGGAAAGATATTAGTATGAACTTTGTGATAGGACTACCAAAGACCTTACGAAGACATAATTCCATCTTTGTGGTAGTTGATCGATTCTCCAAGATGGCACATTTTTGCCTTGTTCCCAGACTTTGGATGCCTCAAAAGTGGAAAAGTTATTTCTTGATGAAGTGGTTAGGTTGCATGGGTTACCTAAAATCATCGTGTCTGATAGAGATGTTAAGTTTACCTGTTACTTTTGAAAAATCCTATGGCACCTGTTAGGAACCAAGTTAAACTTTTCCACCACTTATCACCCCCAAACTGATGGCCAAACGGTAGTCGTAAATAGAAGTCTTGGAAATATGTTGAGATGTTTAGTGGGAGAATATACCAGAAATTGGGACCTTGTACTACCTCGCATAGAGTTTGCCTATAATAGCTCAGTTAACAGGTCCACCGGAAAAAGTCCTTTTGAGATTATTCATGAGTATAAACCATGAAAGCCAATCGATCTCATTCCATTGCCCATACATACACGAACATCAGAGTCTACTGAGTCATATGCACAACACATTAGGGATTTATACAAAAAAATTAGCAAGAAAATCCATATGAGCAATGAGAATTACAAGCATATGACTAATTTCCATAGAATAGCCAAAGAATTTCATATATGAGACTTTATCATGATAAAGCTCAAACCTGAATAGTTTCTACCAGGAACTATGAAGAAACTACATGCTCGTGGTGCAGGTCCTTTCAAAATAATAAAAAAATTGGACCTAATGCTTATGTGCTGAACCTACACTCTTTGGTATTAGCTCCACCTTTAATATTTCAGATCTGATAGGGTACAAGGAACCAACAACGATTCCCAACGACTTTTTGGGACTTGATCCCACCTTTAAGAGTGAGCCAATCTCAGAGTATCCACCAACCACATTACCAAATAAGTGAGATAGAATTGAGCAGATATTAGATGACAAGACTGTCACTACTCGAAATAAGGACTATCAACGCTATTTGGTCCATTGGCAAGGTAGACCTGATTTTGAAGACTCATGGATCACTCAAGAAGAACTACAAAGAATCAATCTAGATCTACTAGAGTATTACCAAAGCCAAAATGATCCATACTCGTTAGGGCCAAGTTTTTTCCACCCGGGAGGATTGATGGGGACATAGGCAGGAAGAAAAGGTTACAAACTGACACTCTTTGGTTTTGCAGTTAGTTTCACTTTCCAAAGGTTCTACTTCTTTAAGCCGACTCAAGAATAATATTTTCAATTTTCATGAGTCGACTCAAGCAAAAGAAGCTACTTCCATGAGCCGACTCAAGAAGGAGAGCCCCAATTTTCAAGTGTCGACTCATGCACCTTGAGTCGACTCAACCTGTCCTTGAGCCGACACCTTTGTCAAGCAATATTGTTTATGCCACTTGGGAGATTATTAAACCTTCATTCTTTGGCCACTTGCAAGTTTATTGGAGCATTATTTAAAGTACTCTTGAAAGAGCCTTGGGTGCCATCCCCTTATGACATTTGGAAGTTCCCTATTGATTATACTTGGCAGCATCCTTGTGAAGACTTCTCACCGCCACTTGAAAGATCACTTTTATTGAGGACACATGGAGGAATCCCTTGATAATGCATGGCAAGTTAAGGAGGCGCCACATGAAAGTTTGTTGCAGCCGAATTTTATTAATAACCATTTCTTGTTAGAAGTTGTAACTAGTTTTTAGTTAAGTCTACCTAATCATGTAATTAGCATAACTAAACCATGAATTTGTTTTAATCTTTCTTGGCCAAATTTTCTGGAAGCTCCTTGGCCTATAAATAGGGCCAAGCCTCACCCTTGTAAAGCAGAAAGTAGTTTGAAATGAATTGAAGTCTTTTTTGGTTCCTTTCCTCCTTGCCAAGTTCTAGTCTTGCTCCTTGAGTGTGGAGAGGGTGAGATGCCCATTAGTTTAGCTTAGTTTCTTGATTCCCTAGTCTTAGAGCTAGGTCACTCTTTGAGAGAGAGGGTGAGAGGCCCATTTGCTGCTTTCAAGCATTCCTACCAAGGTTTCCTACGAGTTCCAAGAAGAAGAACCAAGTGTTGCCGCCTAGTTTCAGCACTTCTTCGAAAACCTTCTCTTCTTTGCTTTGCTTCCTTCATTGTCCTTCCATTTATTGTTCCCACGACCTTACTACTATTATTTGCCTAGTTTCAGCACTTCTTCGAAAACCTTCTCTTCTTTGCTTTGCTTCCTTCATTTTCCTTCCATTTATTGTTCCCACACCTTACTACTATTATTTGCCTAGTTTCAGCACTTCTTCGAAAACCTTCTCTTCTTTGCTTTGCTTCCTTCATTTTCCTTCCATTTATTGTTCCCACGACCTTACTACTATTATTTTGCAGGTTCTCTTGAGGATTTGGAGTCGAGGATGATGGCTCCATGTCAAGGATCAAGTGCCAAGGTGGTTCTCAAGTAGGGAGTGCTGATCATGTCAATCAGCCCTCAATTCTCTGAGTGTTGTGTGCATCCCTTCCACCACATACTCTTTCTTCATTGTTGGTAAGAAGAACCCTCTTGATCTTAGATCTGAGGTTTTAAAGGTGTCTTGATCTAGTTGGAAGGTTTCCTAGCCTTTTAGATCCTATTTTTGTTACTTTGAAAGTGATTTGCATGAGGGTGTTCAAATTTCTGATCATTAGTTCCTTGCTTGGTATTCTTTGCCCCTTCCATGCATGAATTCAGTCTAAATTTGTGCTCAATTGCTCATTTGAATTAGCTAATCACGTAGATCATATCATCATTCATCCACTTCATCATTTTCGTCCCCCATCGTTAAGGATACAACAAAGCCTCTAAACTCTTTTAAGAATCTGAAGAAAATATTATGCAGGAGAAGGAAAAATATTGTGATTTATGTCTGTCTACTTAAATAGAGCACCAACAGTCACAACTATTATAAATGATATATAGTTATAATTTGTATAGTTATAAACCTTGATAACTACCATTTAAATAGACACAATTTTAAAAAATTGAAAACTAACTTTTGATTCTGAAAATCAAAAAAATGCCTTCATTTTACATTTAAATATGTACATTTATATGAACTCCAACAAGCATGACTTATATTTAACTTGTAGTCTCGCTCAGAGCCTATACTTTAAAACTCTTTCACAAAATCACCTTTTCCAATATGGGACCATTCTTTCTCCCAACATTTCAATTTAAACCAACATATTCTTGATGGAATAGGTCCAAATTGATTGAAGTACACCCACCACCTTAATCAGCCTTGTAGATCTTACAGCTAAAGAAAACATGCATGCAAGAAATTGTCCACGAGCAAATAACTACATTCAGAATCACAAAGTTTACCAATAACCATATGCATAAGTCTTTTAGAGTCCTTCCCAACAGTCAATGAAGGCCAAATCACACACCATGGTCCAACTATTTCTACACAACAAGACACTTTCAAATCACACCAAACCATATTTATCTAAAAACAAACAGCACCAAACCATGAGCACAGACTACACAAGCATGTATAGAGTACATATATACTTCATAGAGATGCACCTTATCTTGCTGCTGGACCGCTCATTGTAGTTTTCATGTCAATGCTTGCCATTTCAGCTGAATCAATCTGATCCAGCTCAAGGGCTTCTACATAGATATTTTGAGCTCTTTCATGGCCAACCTCGAGTTGCAAGCTCTCCTTCAACTGTATCACCACTTGGGTCATCGTTGGCCTCTGACTAGCCATTGGCATGGTACAATTCATTGCTATATCTGTCACCTTCCAAACAGTGTTGGTGTCATACTCCCCTTTAAGCCCTGCATCAACAACATCAGTGATTTTCCCTCTGGCGATGCGTTGCCGCACCCATTGGACTATGTGACCACTATCAGGCTTTTGAAGCACAGGCGGTAGGCCTGTTATCAGCTCTAATAGAACAATCCCGAAGCTATACATCGCTCTTCTCGTTCAGCTGAAAGGTATCATGGTACCTGTATAAATTAAGATTGTATGATCAGTCTCCATAATCTCGAATAAACCTAACATTAGTTAACTCATTGTTGTCGCATGTCAAACAAGGATGTGGCCTTTTTAATCTCGGGAACCAAGGCCTTCTAGTAGGCACTTACCGAGATGAATCAAATCAATGCATCAGCTTCTTAATTGTATCCTGCAGGCGGGCTAGAGAGTACATGGACCTAATTTTATGTAAGCGTACATCCTTGGGGGTGAACGGTTTGCACCGCAAAATAATGTGCAGCACTTGATGGATGGCCTTACATGTTATACACACCACATCTTGTTTGATGGGCATCCATTTATTGATGGCCACTATCAAGTGGTTCACTCTATGGTGCAAATAGGGCACCGCAAAGAAAGAATCTTGAATAATTTTACACGGCTTAACAAGTTTTAAGCAAAAATAAAGAGACATGGAAATGAGCTTGAATCCTCCATGGTGCAACTTTTGCATGCACAATATTGTAGTATAATCTCAAATAGCTGCCATGTCATATATCCCGGTGATAGGAAGCAGTGATTCATTTCTGGAATATGATGAGTACTGTTACTATGATATATATAGCGCATCATGATGATAAAGAAGAATTTGCCCATCTTCGAAATAGATGATATGGTAGCTATTTAGAATGGTAAATATCGCATTCTATGATCCAAAAGTTGCACGGAAGAGGAACCTGTTTCTATGAAAATTAGTGGTGACATACTCAGGATCCATATATCCTGGAGTGCCCACAATAACCTCGGTAGACACATGAGTGTGATCATCGGTAAGGAAAGTCTTTGACAACCCAAAATCTGCTATCTTGGCCATCAAGTTTTGTGATAAAAGGATGTTGCTGGTCTTCACATCTCCATGGATGACAGGTGGGGTGCATCCTTTATGCAAATACTCCAGCCCTGTTCATCAAATTAATCTTTAGTTGGATGATGGGGATTCCTACAACAAAAATGCATAATTATAAAAGGATAGATAATGTAAAATTATGACAGACCTTGCGCGGCATCAACTGCAATCCGAAGTCGCTCTCTCCAACTTAAAACTTTACCGGTACTATCTTTCTGACCTGAACATGTGCACATCCAACAAATCTAGGCTCATCATTATAGGATTGCAGTAATGGATTATTATAGTTCTAGTAATGGAATACATTATATTTGTGTGGAAAAGGATCACATTATAGCTACTATAAATGCTATAGATTTACATCTTTTTTGACTTGAATGATGGAAGTCCAATATCCATGATACGAACCATTAGATGTGATCTATTATCTCTAAACTATTTACACACCAAAAATAATGTAACTTAAAAATCTCTATCTATGTATCGAATAGGTAAATGTATTTGTTTTATTTAAAATATCCATATTTTGATCACTCGATGCATAATCTAGGGATTGGCAAGCTACATAATTTTTGGTATGGAAGCAACTTATAAATAGTAGATTACATCCAACATCTCATATAATCAATGAAGGAACCCCATCATGTAACTCAAAAAATGTGTAACTGTATAATAGTTGTATCAGGTGTTGATCCAGGAGAATCCTCAAACTCGGATGTGAACTTGTTTGGCCACTACAAATAAGAGCTGGATAGGATTTAGAGTAAGATCCACTAGGTCAAGAAGGCAAATCACGAGCCAAACTTGAAGAGATCCTAACATGGTTACAAAATATCCAATTAAGATGAACTTTTTCTTTTTTTAAATTAGATATCTTTTCAAAATCTATAATTTTAGATCGATTTTAAACATGGCTAAATCAAGCCAAAATTCTATCATTTTGATCTTAAAACAATTGATTAATCCAAAATTTTCTTTTCAAGAAAGACTTCAACTAGGTATTATCTTCCAATTCATAAAGAATTGAATAGAGCGATAGAAGACAAAATTGATACATAAATTAAGATTTGTTTTTTCATAAAATTATATATTTTTAATATTTTTTTATATTTATCATACTTTTAGAAACTTAGTCCTATTTAAGCTAGGAAGAGGAGTCTAGTCCAATTTGTTAAAGAATGGACATCTTTCTAGAAAATTAAAAAAAAAATCAATCTAAACTATACAAGGATAGACCTCACTATTATAAATAGAAACTATATATATCAATTATAGTATGGAGAATTAATTAATAAAAGGGAGACTTATACCTTACTTTCACAATTCTTCCATCATCTTTTTTTTTTTTTTGAAAGATTTGAGTAAGAAAATATTTTGTTCTTTTTGATTAGATCAAGTTGGTATTAGAGCATAGATCCTCTATATCTATGAAAGGGCCTTAGTGTATGATTTGGATGTGCAAGCAATACAACCAATTGGGAGAAAGGTTATTCATGTTTAAAGTATCTCGAAGGATGAAGGTGAGTATGGTTGCTAGATGGAGGGATATCTCGCATAATTAGAGAAAAAAATTAACCAACTCATCGAGATCATCTCCAGAATGATGGTACCTTTCATGCAAGTACAAGAAACAACAACTCCTATTAGGAAGCTATCTCTAACATTTAGAGAAGAGGATTCTCTATATAGCAAGATGGATGAGCAACCTAGATGTATAAAAACTCTCTCTCTTTAATCATTTAATTTTGAAGCTCGAATCAAAATCTCCATATACGATAAGATTGTTGATATAGAAATGCTAGATAACTGATTAGATCAGTTAGAGACTTATTTTAGAATCTATAGATATTTTAGTATTCAGAAGGTAGCTTTTGTCCATCTCAAGCTTTCTAGTTATGCTCTCATGTGGTGGAATTTGTACATGAGAAACAACGATACATGTTTCTCTAATCTTATGTGGAGCAAATTGAAGGGCTTAATCAAGAAACAATTTTATCCAGTTGGCCCTGAGAAGGATCAGTGGATTAAATGGCAATACTTATGATAGAAATATAATTAATCTATCCACGACAACACCACCGAATTTCATAATTAAGCAATATTTCTCGAAATCTCCATCTATGATCATGTAGTTATTATGAAGTATATTGGAGATCTCCATGAGAGCATCCAAAAGAAGTTGAAACTATTCAAAGTTGAAGACATTAATGAAGCTAATGTAAAGGTCATGGGGATTGAGGAGAAGAGTCAACCTAGAAAATACAAGGACAAGAAGCATGTCAATAATACTTCGAAAGAATATTGCAATCACTGTAACCTTCATGGACATACGAAAGAACGATGTTGGAAACTTCACCCCAAGTTCGATCCTAAGAGAAAGAAACCAAAAGATGATAGCTCTAAGAAGAAAGAGAAGGTGGTCCTTAATACTATAAAGGTTGAGGAATTGTTCAAACTTGAGCAAGCATACTCCAAATTGAGCTTAATAATGAGAAAGCTTAAGACAACAGCTGAGGTAGATCTAAAGGCATGTGAGAAACTCTTCTATTTAAAGATTCAGATAAAATAAAGCATCGTCAAGGCTATTTTAGATCCTAAAAGTCAGAAAAACCTCTTCTCCAAAAATCTGGTTCAAAAACTATGATTACAAACCAAGCATTATACATGTCCTTACCCTCTTAGCTGAATTTAGAAAGATATTGAGTTAAAGATTACCAATTAGTACACTTTCAAGTTTACCATTATTGAGAGATATATTTATGCGATAACTTGTAAAGCAGTTCCTTTGATGTTTGCCAGGTTATTCAAGAAAGCTCATATCTTTAGGATCGAGATGCAGTCTTCTAAAAATAGTAGAGAAAGTATCTTCTTGTAAAGGATGAGAAGGAGTTCATCATCAATACATTCAAAGCACAAAAAAATGTAGACCTTGTAGCTGCTGCTCAAGCAAAATGACTTGTTAATACTTATAACAAATCTATTATAATGGTACAAGAAGTTAATACCACTCACGAGAAGCCAAGCTCTTGTCCTTTGGTTCCATCAATAGCTTAACCAAGATTAAGATTGAAATCGAAGAGGAGTCACCATAGTTGTCATCAATAGTAAGGAAAGATGGCAATGAGTGTCTCTACCACGAAATCTAGATACGAAAGAAAATTAAGTGGTTTACCAAAATCCAAGAGCAAAGAAGACAAAAACTAGAAACTATTTTCCAGTATAGCCAAGCGGTTCAACCGTGAGACAACAAAGCAGGCATTTTCCTATCTTAGTTTTGATTTAGCGGGAGCAAGGGGAGCTTTGATCCATGAAGATCCTTAGACTTGATGTGGACTTGTTTGCCACTATGAATAAGAGCCGGATAAGATTTAAAAATAAGATTTGCCACATCAAAAAGTCCAATCACGTGCCAAATTTCAAGATGTCACAACTTGGTCATACAATATCTAATTAAGATGATCTTTTATTTTTAAAATTAGATATTTTTTAAAGATGTACAACTTTAGGTTAGTCCTTAAAGGGGTGGACTAAAATTTCATCATTTTAATCTTGAAACAGACTAGTCAAACCAAAATTTTTCTTTTCAAAAAAGACTTTGATTAGAGATTATCTTCAAATTTATGGATAATTGGGTAGAATAATAGAAGGCATAGTTGATATAAAAACTGAGATCTATCTCTTCTAAATTTTTTATATTTTTCATGATTTTTTATATTTATCATATTTTTAGAAACCTAGTTCTATTTAAGCTAGAAAGATAAGTCCAATCCAATTTATTCAAAGATAGACGTCCTTCTAAGAGATAAGAAGAGAAATTCATTTCAAATTATACAAGAATGAATCTCATTATTATAAATAGAGGCTATGTATCTCAATTTATGTTATGAAAATTAATTAATGAAAGGGAGACTTATATCCTACTTTTGTAATTCTACTATCATCTTATTTTTTTTAAAAAAATTGAATGGAATATATGAAAGAAAATCTTTTCTTCTTCATGATTGGATCAAGTGTAAACTTAAACATGACCCTTTTTTTTTATTTTTGATGCTTAAAATGATGTGATAGCATCTGCCTACTTCATTTGAAGCATAAAAAATAAAAAATTACCCATAACCCTTATTTAAATAGGGGAATAGATGATTCCGGGCCTCCTTTGACCCTTTCCAACCACCCTCTCTGTCCCTCTTGCATGTTCTCCCTCGCTCCCCGCCCCCCACCCCCCCCCCCCTCTCTCTCTCTCTCTCTCCCTTTTTGGTTTCTTTTTTATCCACACATGTCGGAACGGTATGACATGGAACCACAAAATACTATACTACTGGCCAACTAGTACAACTAGCATTTAAAAGTTTTTTTTTTTTCGCTTGTTTACCTTTTTATATCAATGGTCAGGATTGAAACATTCTGATGATAAAAAAAGTATATAAAAATAATACTGTGGCAGAACCGTTATAGATTTGATGAACATAATTTTTTGCTTATTTTTTCTTTAAATAAAGCTTTTTTTCCTCCCATTGCCTGTGGAAGTTGTTGATGAACATAATTTGTTGGTGAACATAATCTTTTTTTTCATCAATTAGGATGTAGGTTTTGTTTTGAACCCGGATATGACGTTCCTTGTCTTTCTCATCATGCTTTCAAAAAGATTATTACTAATTAACATAATATTGGAAAATGTATCTAGCTCCATGCCTGTAAGATGGTCTTTGAGGCTTCCTTGGGCCACAAACTCATACACAAGTCCGAGGCAATTGCTATCCCTGCAGTAACCAATCAAAGAGACCAAATTTCTGTGATGAACCTTTGATAAGAGCACGGCCTGCAGCCAGAAGTTAGGATGTCGTCAAGTGGGATAGGTGGGGAAAGATCATTCTGAAGCGATTAGAATTATCTATAAGTTAGAGAACGACAGTGGCATCCTAGTACTAAAATAGTTTGGAAGCACATACCTCGGCCAGGAACTCCTTGATTCTTTGCGCCTTGGAATCTCTTTCCTCAGTTTGAGACTCATTGAACATGCTCTCCTGTGCAGGTGTGCGAGCCCGCAACTTCACTGCGACTTCAGTGCCGTCTCGCAAGCAGCCGTAGTAGACGGTTCCGAACCCACCTTTGCCGAGGACCCGCTCAAAGTTATTGGTGATGGTCTTCAACTCTACGTATGTGAAGCTACGGTTCTCTGGTTGAACGGGTTGTAGTTGCAACCGAGCTAGTGTTGAGCAACATGCAAAGTATGGTGTGTGAGTCGTCCAATGGTTTGCACGTTTTTGTTATGCTACGTCTCTAGCCTTTTCTTGCCTTCTCATTTCAATATTACGTAATGAAATGTGGTGGCCTCATGCAGGCATATATGCTTTAAAAAGATTATTTATTTGACATGGCATCTATTCTTGGAACGTTATTATAAAGAGATTGCAAGATATATGCTATTTTTTTGGATTTCTTTGAAAGAGGAAAAATCATTTTCAAGTTCCAACACCATTTTTTTTGTTTTGATAGTAAGGGAGGCTAGAACGTCCACCCAGCTTTTATCAAGCAAAAAGTAATTTACGAGCATCTTGAGATGATAAGATAGTAGAAATACAAAGTCAAAGGAGAAAATAAATGAGGAAAGTAGACCTGCCAACTATCTGGACCCTCAAAGGGCATCACATTAGGAACAATCTAATCAGAAACTAGCCTGTTGACGTCTCTGATTGACCACGTCAAGAATTTGCATCCTCTAATTAGCAAAAAGGCCGGAGATGGCATCACATTAGGAACAATCTAATCAGAAACTAGCCTGTTGACGTCTCTGATTGACCACGTCAAGAATTTGCATCCTCTAATTAGCAAAAAGGCCGGAGATGTAGAGCATGCAAGTACGGACCACCATGAACCATGATGTAATTAGAGAATGAAGAACTAGAAAAGGCTGCTCTAATGCAAAAGAAACGTGGCTGAACGTAACCATAAAATCAATCCAGATTTTAATTAAAAAAAAATATTAATTAATGTTAGTCCAAGTTAAAAAAATTTTACATTCTTTCACTTGGACTATATCAATTATAATATTAAAATTATTTTATTTTTAAAAATGACTCTCGGGTTGAATATAAAATATGGTCACTATATGATCCATAAACAATACCTACAAATGACTCGGTCCAACAGTATACATAATGCTGAATCATTGGACCGTTGTACTACTTAACTGATACCAGACTTATCCATGGTTACAAGCATCATAAGCACCATCGATATGAGTCTTGGTATGGTAGTGTAGCAAGAAAATAGCATCAAGGTGACCAAATAAACATGTTATTTTTTATTATCAGTTCTTCAATTTCTCTTCAATATGCTTAGAAACAAAATAAGCAAGAAAAATCGTTATGGCATCAAACAACAAGCCATCCTGTCTCACGTACTTAACAATGGTGTCAATGACGAGACAGCATAACAAATATGAAACTCGACACTATGTCTTGGTCAGGTACATAACCAAAAGAGATATCTCATAATCAAAGTAAATTAAATATATGTATCCGCAATCATGATTTCTCTTTAACCACATGCTATATCACAAGCTAGAGAAATCACACGGAAGTCTGTATGTCTCCAAACACAATGAGATCTCAGAATTATCAAAATAAGATATACACATACAACTATCATTCTTGAGATAATAAAACACATTCTTGAGATACTATATTGTACGTTATTCCACATGTGCATATATAAAATCATATAGGAATGCAATCCATTAACTATCATGTCAACAATGTATATAAATACACATGATAGAAAAATAAATGAAACCAAGCTTTATAATAATAAAGCACAATATAAAGTCACTTCCACTAACCAAGTACAATAAAAGAATTCAATATACCAATATTTTTAACATACTTTGTAAAGCATACGGGCTTCAAAATTCTTGGTTAGAGGATCGGCCAACATGGACTTTATATACTCGACACTTATGTATCCTTGGATTACAATCCAGCAATCAATGACAAATAAAGTTTGTCAATTAAGTCAATGTATAAATGCATCAAACTCCAACTAATCCCAAATTCAAAAGATTCTAAAATGTCCATATTCTTGACATGTTTCATAAAAATTATGGATCTTAATCTTGATTAGGGGATCAACAAATATTGACTTTGTATATTGTACAAAATATCTTCCTTTCAACTACAACCTCTGACTGACAAAAAATTCTATCTTTATATAGATAGAGATAATAAAAACTTTTATTGTTCCTTTAAAGAAATGGTTGCCTATGATTATAAGAAATTATAAGTGATTTTAAGACATAATCAATAATTATAAGACCCAAGACAAAGTTTTACAATAAAATAATATGAATTGTGACTCTGCAATATGCCACAAACTTTGCTTGTAAATCCAAGAATCCTCCTAGATTCTATTTATAAATCTTTCTATGAAACAAAACCTCTAGTCATTTATATTGTCATAAGAAATGACATGTATCTATTTTTTTAATATATTTTTTTTACTAGTGCTGCATCAACTAGTAATGAGTTACTATAATTAGTTTGTATATTTAATATTGCTCTCTCACTATTTTTCAGTAAGATAAAATAAAATATTTATATGAGCAAAAACTTATTTTCTTGCAATGTCATACTTCTAATATATAAAAGCATCCAACATTATATAAATCAAAATCTACAAATATGATATGATTTGATTCAATATTCTTTATACCTCTATTAAGATAGTAGAATCTGTATTCATTTAAAATTATTTGGATAACCAAAATAAATAATATATTATTATAAAATCAAGATTTATTCATTGATGGATTATCAATAACTAAGTGTTACAAGACAGCTCCAACCATAAAGATAAAAGATATTGGACTTCCTGTCACTCTTTAACTCAAGCAATATCATTTTTCCAAGAATTTATTTAAAATATAGATGGTAGTTGTTGCCGCCTAGATTGCTATGGCCTGCAGCACTTACAAGGCCTAGGTGAGTGGACTCCCCGTCGACATCACCAAGTTCGTTGATCGGAGGCGATCAAGGAAAACATGCCCTCCTCTACGAGACTTGGTGGAGTCACCATGTTCGGAGAGGTCGTTATGAGAATGAGAGTAGGAGTCATTTGGAAGAGTCCTCAAACGTTCCCTTGTCCTTATCCTAACTCCTTCTGGCTTGCTTCAAGATCGTCAGCCCCTAGGGGCTTGGAATTGTGTTGGTCGTCTTGTAGGCCTCTCTAGTAGGAGAAATTCTTTTCCTCGTCGCTCCTCACAAATGGAGACTTGCAAAAAGTCTCGGCCGGGGGTACCAACGGGGATACTTCGACACTCAAGTCAGTTGGGTTTTTTCTCTTGGAAACAGCCGGAGCTGTGTAGGAGAAGAATGGCCTGAGAACCGGTCAATGAGCATGAGGTAGTTTTTCTTGCCTTGGTTGGAGGTCCCTCTTACCTATTCATGAGATTGCTCCTATCATTTGGGGAAGCGTGCTCTTCTTGACGTAGGCCTGTAAGGCTCCTATAGGCCTAAGAGGCTAGGATTAGCCTGTGAGGCCATGATGGGTTGTTGAACCTTCCTCTTCTGGGTGGTTCAGAAGGTTGGTGAAGGAGCGCAGTGCCTCGGGTGGGGCATTCCTCCTTGATTAGTATAAACAGTAGCCGGGGAGGTTTTAATGTAGTCCTCCGTTGCAGGCAGCGCGCTATAGGACATGTAGCAAGTCTGGTAGGGATGGTAACTTTACGTGTCGGGGTTGCCATCCAGGTCTCCTCTATATGTTCCTTGGGAAGCATGCCGGGCCCACGTGGATGGGGTTGAACTATGCAATGCTCCTAGCGGTCAGCCGGGCTGAGTTGCCGAAGTGCTAGACTAGCTGGGGTGGAGCATGCTGCTCCTTGGCGTGCCAAGGCAGAGTTGGAGCATAGCCATGCAGGCACACTTCTGGATGGAGACAGATGTGGCCATGCGGGCGTGCCTCCAGACCCCTACGGACGGAGACGGACATGGCCATGCGGGCATGCCTCCGGACCCCTGCGGGCAAAGATGGAGGCGGGCCATCCATCGGAGCATACTCGAGGTGGACAGAGCTGTAGACGAAGGCGGGCTTCATCTCAGTCATGATGGCTGAGAATAGGAAGAGCCGGAGGGCTCCTTCTTAGGGGCCGAAGCAGCCACGGGGCTTTGGATCAAGACGGACCTCCCTTTAGCACTGGAGACGGATGGAGCCGGAGAGCTGGATCGCCATGCGAGCTGCAATAGAGGAGAGCTTCATCTGAGTCATGATGGCTGAGAATATGAAAAGCCGGAGGGCTCCTTCTTAGGGGTCGAAACAGCCACGGGGCTTTGGATCGAGGCGGGCCTTCTATCAATGCCGGAGATGGATGGAGCCGGAGGGCCATGCTAGGCAAGCCAGATCGAGGCTGGAGCTGAACTGGCCGGGGCAAGCTGCTCTCAGGGATGTCGCGCAGGCTAAGGTGGACGACTGCTCCCCGGCGATGCCGACATGGAAGCCGAGGGGGACATACCCAAGGTGGACAAGTCCAGGCGAGCTTGATGATGTCGTTCTTGCAGGTGAAGCTGTGTAAGACATGACCGTCTTTGAAGCCAAGCCGATTATGATGGTCTCTAGCTAGGGGGAATGCCACCATGGAGGATGGTCCGGACTGAAGGTCCAGACGGAGGCGAGCATGCCACGAGCAGAGCCGGGGTGCTCCTAGCATGCGTGGCTCCCATGCATGCGGACCGAGGTGCAAGCCAAGATGGGTGGAGCCAGATCGCTCCCCGTGATGCCGACGCACGGACTGACCCACTGGCCGGGTTGGGCGGACGGATTCCATGCGGGCATTGAGCCTGGCCACAAAATTTTGCTAGATTGAGGTGCGCGGGGCCGGACTTCATGCAGGCAAAGCCGGACTTGGGGCATGCCACGGGCGGTGCAGAGCTGGCTGAGACACCGTGCAAGGGGCCTTTTCTCCCCTACCATGCCGATGCGCGAGGTGAGGTAGGACTCCATGCCGAGCCTAGGTGGCCATGCGGGACTCCACGCCGGACCGGGGTGTGGGCTGAGCTGCCATGAAGATGGGCTCCATGCATGGCCGAAGTGGGCTGGCTGAGGTGCCGACCTGGCCACTGCAGGGGCCAAGACGCTGCAGCAAACATGGCTGGACGGAGTTCTTGCCATCATCCATCTCATGTTGAGCCCACTCGTGAGAACCTGACCTGGCCTGGGTAAAGGCCTAGGTTGAGCCTCCCTTTAGAACAAGCGAACATGCTATCTTCTTTTAATGGGAGACTTGGGGATGCTGCATGAAGTATGTGGCCACGTCAGCCAAACAGGGATATTGCTGTGTTAGCGCCGAATGAGTTTTTTTACTACTATAACAGATGCCCCCACTCCCTGAGTCGAAAGCATTACTTCTCATCATTTTAGATGAAGGGAGTAGCTTTATCCATTCTGCTCCTTGCTTGTAGCAGGCCTTGTACTAGTTGTAGGAAGTCGGTCACTGGATGGAACTTAACCTGTCAGAGATCAACCATGGGACTTTAAGTGCCTGCCTGTACCTCAATCAAAGGTTGGTTGGCCAGGTGAGAGATGATGTTGCATGGTGATGATGCTAGTACTTCAGCCTGACTCCTCATTGGCCGGGTAGAAGGTGGTGCCAAGGAGGAAGAGGCTGGTGAGGTGCATGACTTGGGTGTACACATAGATGACCGGGCACATGGTTGACATGGCCGAGCTCACAGCACTCCTCAAGGCTTTTGATGAAAGCACAGAAACTACAGGAAGGTTTGAGGAGCAGGAGCTTGGTCTCGACCAGAGGCTCGACCTTGGGGGAGCCATCCTGGTGGAAGACTCAAGGAACGGGAGTTCGACTTTAGCTAGAGGCTCGACCTTAGCTAGAGGCTCGACCTTGAGGGAGCCATCCTGGTGGAGGAACTCAAGAAGTGGGAGTTCGGCTTCGACCAAAGGCTCGACCTCGAGGGAGCCATCCTGGCAGAGGAACTCAAGGATTGGGCGACTTCGACCAAAAGCTTGACCTTGGGGGAGCCATCCTGGTGGAGGAACTTAAAGAGTGGGAGTTCGACTTCGGCCAGAGGCTTGACCTCAAGGGAGCAATCCTAGCGGAGGAACTCAAGGAGCAGGTACTCGACTTCGGCCAAAGGCTCGACCTTAGGAGAGCCATCTTAGCGGAAGAACTCAAGGAGTAGGGGTTCGACTTTGGCCAAAGGCTCGACCTTAGGGGAGCCATCATGGCAGAAGAACTCAAGGAGCGAGAGTTCAACTTTGGCTAGAGACTCGACCTCGGGGGAGCCATCCTAGTAGAGGGACTCAAGGAGTGGGAGTTCGACTTTGGCCAAAGGCTCGACCTCGGGGGGAGCCATCCTGGCGGAGGAACTCAAGGAGTGGGAGTTCGACTTCGGCCAAAGGCTCGACCTCGGGGAGAGCCATCCTGGCGGAGGAACTCAAGGAGTGGGAGTTCGACTTCGGCCAGAGGCTCGACCTCGGGGGAGCCATCCTGGTGGAGGAACTTAAGGAGTGGGAGTTCGACTTCGGCCAGAGGCTCGACCTCGGGGGAGCCATCCTGGTGGAGGAACTCAAGGAGTGGGAGTTCGACTTTGGCCAAAGGATCGACCTAGGGGAAGCCATCCTGGCTGAGGAACTCAAGGAGCAGTAGTTCGCTAGCATATGTGCAGCCGTCGCAAACTCCAGTTGGTGGAGGTGCAGCCATCACAAGCTTCCATGGTGGTTGGCCCCATGTATTCCAGTGGCCGAGAATGTTTAATGAGGTTGGTGACGATGGTGTTGCGAAAGTCCTCAAGAGGGGAGCAGTGTAGTGCATGCACTTGTGAGCTTTGTACCATCCAATGCCTATGTTGCATGGAGTAACTGGATCATTGTTTGCATCATGTTTGCATGGAGTGGAAGACGAAATCTCGCTCCATAGTCTTGCATGGTGTGTGTGAGGTGACGGGGTCTTCGTTGCTTCCATCTTTTGGGAATTGCACCTCGTTCGCTGCCTTCCCTAACCATGGTGGGGGTTGGTATTATTTATTTCAAATGGAAATTTGACCTTAGCAGGGAGCTTGGTCTTAGATAGGAGCTTGACTTCAGTAAGGAGCTTGGCCTCAGTGAGGAGTTTGGCCTCAGTAAGTGGTGTGGACACCAGAAGCTGAAAGAAACTTCACTCCAACAAGGTTAGCCTTATCCCAATTTGGATCGAAGATAATTAGGCTACCTTGTATCCTTTAGTTCAAAAATATTTTATTTTGAAGAGTCATTTCCTTTTCAAGAGTCCTGTAATTAATTTTGAGTTTCAAATCAAGAGTGTTTATTGAGTCCTGTAATTACTTTTAAAATTTCATTTCTTGTAAGTCCATTTCAAGTTTTAAAGTCTAGGTCAGTCTAGTCAGTTTAGTTGAGTTAAGTCTAACTCAGTTGAGTTAAGTCTAATCAAGTCTTAAAGCCATGAAAGCCAGCAACAAGACCAGAAGCTGAAAGAAACTTCACTCCAACAAGGTTAGCCTTATCCCAATTTGGATCGAAGATAATTAGGTTACCTTGTATCCTTTAGTTCAAAAATATTTTATTTTGAAGAGTCATTTCCTTTTCAAGAGTCCTGTAATTAATTTTGAGTTTCAAATCAAGAGTGTTTATTGAGTCCTGTAATTACTTTTAAAATTTCATTTCTTGTAAGTCCATTTCAAGTTTTAAAGTCTAGGTCAGTCTAGTCAGTTTAGTTGAGTTAAGTCTAATTCAGTTGAGTTAAGTCTAATCAAGTCTTAAAGCCATGAAAGCCAGCAACAAGACTCAAATTCTAGACCCCAGAATTTGACCACATGAAGAAGAGAAGACACATCAACCAAGCAAGAGAAAAGGACCATCAACTAGGACCATTGGGCGCCACATGTCATTCTTATCCAAGTAGAAGACCACCTCACCATGCCAAGTCATCAGGTGCAACTTCACTAGCCACCTCATCACCCTTTGGGCGCCAACAAGGGAGATTCAAATTCAAGGAGGTTGGCCACATCCCTCCAAGTCCTCTACCAAATCCTCCAACCCCCCCCCACATCCCTCCAAACTCTCCACCAAATCCTCCAACCACCCTTGTAATCCTCCTCGATTTGGGGAGTTTTTAAATTTCAAAAGCTAGCTTTGTGAGGCTATTAAAAGCCTTGGACTCCCATTGTAAAAGAGAGGGATTTTGATGAGATGAATGAAAAATGAAGTTGAAGTTGAAGTTGTAGTCTTATATTATTTCTTTGAGTGATTGTTCCTAAGCCCCCTTCCCCCCCACTCGAATCTACTTTCTTCTCCAAGCCATCCAACGCCAAGTTCAAGAAGGATACATTGGAGCCGGCCAAACCATCTCAGACTTCCTTCCTTGCTCATAAATTATTCCATCCCTTCCATATGCCTGCTTTCTTCTTCCTTAACTTTTGATCTTCATTGCAGGGTCCTTCGAAGTCTTTGAGTTGTGAACAAGGTTCCCCTTGACAATGAACCAACAAGCTGAAGCCCAAGCCCAGCGTTCTGATCTCTGTTATCCGAGTTCTCCAGTCCAGAGCATCGGTAGTTTCAAGGTTTGAAATCATTAGAAGGTTGGAAAGCTCAACAAGGCAAGTCCTCAATCATTAGCCCCTATTGTCTAGATCTTCTTCCTTCTTAGTTTTAGGTTTGTGTCTAATCATGTAATAGTCCCTTTTCATGTAATCCTTAAGACTTATTATGATGAGTACAATGCTAGTGTAATTAGGTTTCATTGCTCTACAAACACGAATCAAATCACTAATCATATGCTTGCCGCATCAAATTGGTATCAGAGCATGGTAGAATAAGTTCCTGATTGCATAGCATTAAGTCCTTGAAGTACTTGGATCGGGGGCGTTACCAGGCCGTCCGGTCTTAGGAGAAAGTAGGGTTTAAACACCCTCTCTTCCCATTCCACGGGGATCTCCTAAGGCGTGTCGGGGTGCCATTGTGATTGACCCGTGAAAAAGAAAGCCAAAGGACTTTTTTAGATTTCATTTGTGAATTTTGCATTGGTCACGTTCTGTTTTTCTGCTTGCTGTATTTTCTGAAGGCTGACTGTAATCCGCCTGCAACTTCAAAGGCAAGTCACTAATTTTTTATTGAAATATTTTTTTTCTTGTTCCTTTTTAAGTCAGTTATCACCATATTAAATTTCATCATCAGAAAAAAATTATAAAAAAAATAAAATTTCTGCAGTTCGACACTGTCATTAGGGTTATGTTCTGTCCTTTTTATTTATCTTCATTTGTAGGATCTGCTTAGATTAGTATAGATTTTAGTTTTAAAATTCCTTTCATCTACATTGAAACATATAAGTTAGGAATCCTTTGTGAATTTTTCAGAATTTTTGGACATTTTTTTCATCACGTTTTCCACACCACTTTCAAATTGCAACACACTTCTGCAGCACCTTTGCATTTCATTCATCTCATGAGAAATCAAATTAAGGGCATCAATTTGACATAGGGTCAGGGTTTCATCACCTGTCCCTAGCCCAAAAATCACCAACCAGCATATCGATCCCAGCCCGTTAATTAAAATTGAGTAGAACGTTAATTGCCCTAGTGGGTTAGGGACACCAACAAATTGGGTTCAGGTTAGGGTCAAGTTAACTGTGTCAGCTAATTGGTGTGTGCTTACTGGCTTGGTGTCTAGGATTGGTGCATCAGGGCTTGTGATTTGGTCCGCCTACCTGGCCAATCTCAGATTGGTGTCTAAGGTTGGCAATCAGGGACCTTCACTCCCCACCACCTACCTGGCTAAGTCCCATAAGTACTTCTAGCTAGTTGGTTCACTTAATTAGACTTCTAATTTGTGCTCTAGGTCTAGGAAATCTTAGCTCGAACTTGAGTCCACTTCCATGCATGAAAACTAGATCAGGAGCCTCATATTCACCAGTCCAGACCCAGTCCAGTGTAGCCATGGACCCGAATCTTGAAACCACGCTGAGAGGCCTAAATGATCTAATGGCCCAATTGAACCAAATGCTGGCTAAACAATTTTCCTTAGACCAACCAACTCCTACTATCCCATTAGCTCATATGAATGATAAGAGTAAGAACCCTGAAGTACAAGTTGAGTTCATGAATACTCAAGACTTAGGGTATCCTCAAACTGAAGGGCTAGGGAAGGAAGAAGGCAAATTTGAACCTAGTAAATATATGTATGAGACTGACATAAGTTTAATAGATAAAAATGAAGGGGAAGACTGTGAAGAGAACAACTTTAATACCTTACCTGAGGAAACCTTTGGTAAAGAAAAGATTATTGAGCATAGTCCTGAAACATCAGAACAACCAAAATTTAGTGAGGACTTGGTTCCCGTAAGACAATGCCCTCAGGAAGAACCCAATACTTTAGCTTCGACACAAGAACTCCTTCAGGTACCTGAGAAGAACCCAATCATTATTCTAGAAGACTTTCCTGATGACCTTCAACTACCTAGAAGCATGCTGCCTGTAGATCAAAATTCTAATCTTAAGGTCATCATGAGTAACCAAGGTCTATTTCAAGATTCCCCTAAATTATCCCAAGACTCGGATTCCTATTTCCTGCCTTTCCTTAAGTCTTATCCTAATTTTAGAGCCATTAAGTTTCATTTTGATGAGATTACTAGGTTGCATGAGCCTTTAAAGCCTATTCCTTTTGCTACCTACTTTTGGAAAACCTTATGGCATTTGCTAGGAACCCATGGTAAATTCTCATGTACATACCAGACCAGGGTCAAACCTAGAGAGTCATTAATCTGTTAGGTTTAGGCCCTAGAGAGTCCAATAAAATTCTTCTCAATAAAGATGCCTAGTTCAGTCTGCATTTTGTAAGTGCTTGTGTAAGTTTCTGAGTCTGCTGAGTCTTTTGCACAGCATGTCACAAATCTGCATAAAGAAATCAGTAATAAGATCAACCTGAGCAATGAAACTTATAAACACTTAGCTGACTCACATAAGAGGGCGAAAGAATTCTGTGAAGGGGATTATGCGATGATTAGGCTCAACCCTGAACGGTTTCCCCCTGGAACCATAAAGAAGCTGCATGCCCGCGGAGCGGGACCTTTTAAGATCTTAAAGAAAATAGGGCCTAATGCATATGTTTTGGAACTTCCACCTGATATGGGTATTAGTACAACCTTCAATGTTTCAGACCTAGTAGAATACAAAGAACCACTACTAATACCTAATGAGCCTTTTGAGCCAGAAACTTTCATTGAGAGTGAACATATTTCCAAGTGTCCACCACCAACCTTACCTGAGCAGAGAGAGAGGATTGAGAGAATCCTGGATGACAAGATCATTACTACCAGGAATAAGGACTATCAGCGATACCTGGTTCAATGGCAAGGTCGACCTGAGTCCGACAACTCTTGGATTACTCGAGAGGACCTGCAAAGACTTAATCCAGACTTGTTCGAGTATTACCAGGGAAAAACTGAACCATACTCGACTGGGTCGAGTTCTGCCCACCCCAGGAGAATTGGTGTGGACACCAGAAGCTGAAAGAAACTTCACTCCAACAAGGTTAGCCTTATCCCAATTTGGATCGAAGATAATTAGGTTACCTTGTATCCTTTAGTTCAAAAATATTTTATTTTGAAGAGTCATTTCCTTTTCAAGAGTCCTGTAATTAATTTTGAGTTTCAAATCAAGAGTGTTTATTGAGTCCTGTAATTACTTTTAAAATTTCATTTCTTGTAAGTCCATTTCAAGTTTTAAAGTCTAGGTCAGTCTAGTCAGTTTAGTTGAGTTAAGTCTAATTCAGTTGAGTTAAGTCTAATCAAGTCTTAAAGCCATGAAAGCCAGCAACAAGACTCAAATTCTAGACCCCAGAATTTGACCACATGAAGAAGAGAAGACACATCAACCAAGCAAGAGAAAAGGACCATCAACTAGGACCATTGGGCGCCACATGTCATTCTTATCCAAGTAGAAGACCACCTCACCATGCCAAGTCATCAGGTGCAACTTCACTAGCCACCTCATCACCCTTTGGGCGCCAACAAGGGAGATTCAAATTCAAGGAGGTTGGCCACATCCCTCCAAGTCCTCTACCAAATCCTCCAACCCCCCCCCCACATCCCTCCAAACTCTCCACCAAATCCTCCAACCACCCTTGTAATCCTCCTCGATTTGGGGAGTTTTTAAATTTCAAAAGCTAGCTTTGTGAGGCTATTAAAAGCCTTGGACTCCCATTGTAAAAGAGAGGGATTTTGATGAGATGAATGAAAAATGAAGTTGAAGTTGAAGTTGTAGTCTTATATTATTTCTTTGAGTGATTGTTCCTAAGCCCCCTTCCCCCCCACTCGAATCTACTTTCTTCTCCAAGCCATCCAACGCCAAGTTCAAGAAGGATACATTGGAGCCGGCCAAACCATCTCAGACTTCCTTCCTTGCTCATAAATTATTCCATCCCTTCCATATGCCTGCTTTCTTCTTCCTTAACTTTTGATCTTCATTGCAGGGTCCTTCGAAGTCTTTGAGTTGTGAACAAGGTTCCCCTTGACAATGAACCAACAAGCTGAAGCCCAAGCCCAGCGTTCTGATCTCTGTTATCCGAGTTCTCCAATCCAGAGCATCGGTAGTTTCAAGGTTTGAAATCATTAGAAGGTTGGAAAGCTCAACAAGGCAAGTCCTCAATCATTAGCCCCTATTGTCTAGATCTTCTTCCTTCTTAGTTTTAGGTTTGTGTCTAATCATGTAATAGTCCCTTTTCATGTAATCCTTAAGACTTATTATGATGAGTACAATGCTAGTGTAATTAGGTTTCATTGCTCTACAAACACGAATCAAATCACTAATCATATGCTTGCCGCATCAGTAAGGAGCTTGACTTTAGTGAGGAGCTTGACTTTAGTGATGAATTTAGCCTCTGCTCTTGGCTTGAAGGCAGGTCTTCAAAAGCTCCCTGCATCGAGGGCTGAACTGTGAGTTTAGGCGATAGATGGCGGGATTCATGGGGTTTCCTGGCCGATGTTTCAGGACTATGAGTTGGGCAGCAGGTGTGGGACTTCTGGAGTTTCCCATCTTAAGGTTCCAAGCTTCGGAAGTTTCCAGTCTTAAGGTGCTAGGCTTCGTAAGTTTGCGGGCTTAAAGTACTGGGCTTTGTAAGTTTTTAATCTTAAGGTGCCGGGCTTCAGGAGTTTCTGTTCTTGAAGTACTGGGCTTCATAAGTTTCTAAGTTTAAGGTGCTGGGCATCAGGAGTTTTCAGTTGAGGTGTCGAACTTCATAAGTTTCCAGGCTTAAGGTGCCGAGCTTTAGGAGTTTTTGGTCTTGAGGTGCTGGGCTTTGGAAGTTTCCAGTCCTAAGGTGTCGGGCTTTGTCAGTTTTTGATCTTGAGATGCCGGGCTTCATAAGTTTCCGAGCTTGAGGTCTCAGGCTTCATAAGTTTCCAGGCTTAAGGTATGGGCTTCAGGAGTTTTCGGCCTTGAGGTGCTGGGCTTCGTAAGCTTTCGGGCTTAAGGTGTCGAGCTTCGTAAGTTTCCAAGCTTAAGGTGCCAGGCTTCAGGAGTTTCCAGTCTTGACACTTATCAAGGAACCTTGCGGGTAGTGACAGGCTCTGGTGGACTGTAGTGCTTGCCCTTAATAGTAGTACAAGAGCTTCTCCTGTAGAACTTGTTGGCTTTGGCTCCTTAATTTTGATAAATAACAAAATACTGAGTATATGTTTAAACTAATATTTCAATTACAGTATGAATTTCAGGCCTTGGGTACATCAATTTCTCCAACAAGAAGGTAACAAGTTTAAAATTTTGAGAGCAAGAAGTTTTTTATGGTTGATTGAGTTTTTCACCATTGAACATCATCAAAACAATCTCTTTGGACTATATGAAGAATGATCAAATGGATTCATGCACAAAACCTTAAGGAATTCAAGTTTGGCATGTTTCTTTGGATGGGACATAAGCAAATGTCGACTCACAAGGTCGACTCATGAAGAAAAATTAATAGTTTCAGAAGACCGGCATGCAAATCTGAAGTGGCATGTCCAAGTGTCGACTCATGAGGTCGACTCATCGCCTGAGAAAATCTCTGGGATAGAACTTCAAGTTTTCTGGATTCTGCATCAAGTGTCGACTCATGAGATCGACTCAAGGTCTAACGGCTAGTTTTTCAAAATTTCAGAATGCTTCCAAACGGTTCCAAATGGCTATTTTTCGAATTCTAATGATCTTCAATGGTCTTTTCAATAGATTTGAGATATTTAACACTTACCAAACCTCATAAAGTCAAGAAGGAAGAGTGAATTCACATGAGACAAACTCCAATCATTTGACAAGACAAGAAGAGTGTGTTTAAAGAGATTCCCTTGCAAAAGCCTTTCATTTTTGAGTTGTTAAGGTTTCAAGTGCTTGGCCATAATTGTGTATTCAAGAGATTCCAAGAAGAAGTCAACTCAATCAATCAAGAGAGCTACAACGATCTTCATTTCAACTCATTTTAGGAGCTTTTTTTGTGCTCTTTATTATATTCTGGTTCTTGCTTTGTTGACCTAGGTTTCAAGGTTTTTGAAACTAGGTTGTAAAGGTTATTGACAAGCCAAAGGATAAAACCAACTAGGGTTCGACTTGTGAGCCCGAAGACAAAACAAGTTGTAAAAGTTGTTGGTGAGCCTAGGTGATAAAACTAACTTAGGTTTTGACTTGTGAGCCTTGAAAAACAAGTCGGCTATAATCTTGAAGAGATTATAGTGAAATTCCTACGGGATAGCTTGGGGAGTGGACGTAGGTGCTTGGAGTGCACTGAACCACTATAAAATATTATGTTTGTGTGTGATTGCTCTTTTTCCTACTTGCTCTTTATTACTTGCAGTTAATTTGCTGTTATCCATTGCATATCTCTTAGAGCTAATCATTTTGTTTCATAAACACTTCAAGGCCAGCACATAATTATTTTAATTTTTCAAAGACCCAATTCATCCCCCTCTTGGGCTCTATTTCTGGGCAACAAGTGGTATCAGAGTACCGGTACTCTACTTGTAGTCCAACAATCTTGAGTGAAAGATCATGGCAGCCCCAATTGGTATGGGTGTTGTAGAAGGGCAAGCCTCTAACCATCCTCCATAGTTTAATAGCACAAGTTATACATACTGGAAGACACGCATGTGCATTTATTTACAAGCTATTGATTACAATATATGAAGAATTATAGTTAAAGGGCCTCATCAGTCCACTCACTTGGTTAATGGCATTCTCACTCCTAAACTTAAAGAAGATTGGGATGAGTATAACATTAAGCAAGCTGAAATCAATGCTAAAGCTATGCACTTATTATTCTGTGCACTTGACCCTAGTGAATTCAATAGAATTTCAAATTCTCCCCGCCAAGAAACTATGGGACACACTTAAAGTTATCCATGTGGGTACACATCAAGTGAAGACTACCAAAGTGAACATGCTTATTCACACCTATGAAATATTTAGAATGGAACCTTCTAAATCTAATAGTGAAATGTAAACTAGATTCACTAATATTGTAAATGGTACGAGAAGTTTAGGTAAGGTTATTTCTAATGGTGAACTTGTGAATAAACTCCTCAGGTCTCTTTCGGCTTCATGGGATGGTAAAGTCACCGCCATAGAAGAAGCAAAAGATGTCAACACACTTCCTCTCGAGTAGCTTTTGGACTCATTAATGACTTATGAGCTCTCCTTAAAACAAAAGACTGTGGACAATGATAAGAAGAAGAAAGTAATTGCCTTCAAGTCCACTACAAAAGAAGAGTCAAGTGATGAATATGAAGAAGAGGATGATGAAGATGAGATGGCTCTCATAGCAAGAAAGTTTAGAAGATTTATGAGAAAGAAGAAATACAATTTCAAGAAGAAACCTCAAAAGGGAGAGCCTAGCAAAGAGAAAGAAAAGGAGCAGCCCACATACTTTGAGTGCAAGAAACCTAGCCACTTCAAGTTGGATCGCCCCCTACTCAAAAAGAGCAGAAGAAGATTAAGAAAGAAAGCAATGATGGCAACCTGGAGCGATAGCGAGGACTCAAGTTCCGATGAAGAACAGCAAGAGGTTGCAAATTTTTGTTTAATGGCCAATAGTGATGAGATAATGCCTAAAGAAGAATTTACTTTGGAAGAATTGCATGAAGTTTTTGATGAATTAGTAGTTGAATTTCAAAAATTTAAAATAAAACACAAGGAACTAAGAAAGCAAAATCTGGATTTGCTTAAAACAAATGATAAGTATTTGATTGAAAATGTTTGTTTGCTCCAAGAAAATAAAAGCTAAATGCTAAAATTATCTTTTTGATAAAGGAAAAGGAAGATTTGAAAATGATAAATTCTTTTGTTTCAAATGAAAATTTTACTAAACAAAATAAAGAGCTTTTGCATGAAAACATGAAGTACAAGAATGAGCTTTAAAAACTAAAACCTTTTGTGGAGAAACTTACTTATAGTTCTGAAAAACTTAACATGCTTTTAAATAATCAAAGAGCTGTTTTCAACAAAACTGGATTAGGTTTCAAAACTCAAAAACAACAAAAGCTTTTCAAGAACTTCTTTGTGCCTGCTTCATCTTCTATTACCTGCTATTCTTGTGGCAATATAGGACATAAATCATATCTGTGCAATAGAAGAAAATTAAAAATTAAAAAGGGTTGGGTTCTAAAAGGAACTTTAACTACTAACCTTAAAGGATCCAAGATAACTTGGATACCTAAAGTCTCCACATAGTTTGTTGTTGTAGGTGTGCCTTGCAACCAACAAAAGAAGAATGTGGTACCTCGACAGTGGTTGCTCAAGGCACATGACTGGAGATGTGGAGTAGTTCTCTTCACTTGAATATTAAAATGGTGGAAATGTAACTTTCGGTGATAATAGAAAAGGCAAAATTGTTAGCATTGGTAAAGTCAATATCATCCCTTCTACTATATAGATAATGTTCTTTATGTTGATGGTTTAAAGCATAATTTACTTAGTATTAGTCAATTTTGTGACAAAGATTTCAAAGTTATTTTCGAATCTTCCATGTGCATTGTTTCTAGTCTTGATGATAATGGCATCAAGTTTATTGGTCATAGGCATGGCAATATTTATATAGTTGATCTTTATAATCTTCCAATTCAAAATGGTCAATGCCTAGTGGCTATGGAAGCCAGGATCAATGAAACTAGTTGGCTTGGCATCGTAGACTAGGATATGCTAGTATGCATTTGCTTTCAAAACTTTACAAAAAGAGTTTAATAAAAGATTTACCAAAACTTTGTTTTGAAAAGGATAAGATTTGTACTGCTTGCCAACTTAGAAAACAAACTAAATCATCTTTTAAACCAAAAGGAGTAGTCTCTACATCTAGACCTTTAAAATTATTTCTTATGGACCTCTTTGGACCAACTAGAATATTTAGTTTGGGAGGTAAGAAGTATGGTCTAGTTATTGTGGATGGTTTCTCACGTTTTACATGAATCATGTTTTTAGCTCATACAGATGAAACTTTTTCTGCATTCATTAAATTTTATAAAAGAGTCTCCAATGAAAAAGGTGTTTCAATTATTTCTTTAAGAAGTGATCATGGTACAGAATTTGAAAATCATGATTTTGAAAACTTTTATAGTGAAAATGGTATTCATCACAACTTTTCTATACCTAGGACACCTCAACAAAATGTGATAGTAGAAAAAAAATAGAACTCTTGAAAAAATGGCACGCACTATACTTTGCAAAAATGATTTACCAAGATATTTTTGGGCGGAAGCCATAAACACTGCTTGCTATGTTTTAAATCATATTTTAATCCATCCTATTCTAAAGAAAATATTTTATGAACTTTGAAAAAACAGAAAACCTACTATTAAATATTTTCATATTTTTGGATACTGTTGTTTTATTTTAAATAATGATAAAGATAATCTCAGCAAGTTTGATGCCAAGTCAGATGAGGGTATCTTCTTAGGATACTCTACTTCTAGCAAGGCATATAGGGTCTTCAATAGATGAACGCTTCTAGTTGAAGAATCCATTCATGTAGTTTTTGATGAGACTGATCAAAAATCTTCTAGAAAAGATGTTGTTGATGATGAAACAGGTATGCAAAGATCTAAAAAAGTGAACAACAATGAAGAACCTTCCAAGGAGCAAGATGACAATCAAGACAATAAAGGAGAACAAGTACAACAAGTTGAAGTATCCTCAACACAAAATCCACTTCCTAAAGAATGGAGGTATGCTCATGGACATCCCAAAGAACTTATAATTGGTGATCCATCGAAAGAGATAAGTACTCGTTCATCTCTTAGAAATGTATGTGATTTTCTAGCTTTTGTTTCTCAAGTAGAACCTAAATTTATTGAAGAAGCTGAATTTGATTATAATTGGATGAATGCTATGCAAGATAAACTAAATCAATTTAGAAGAAATAATGTTTGGACTTTAGTTGAAAGACCTACTAATATTTCAATAATTGGTACAAAATGAGATTTTAGAAATAAGCTTGATGAAAATGGTTTGGTCACTAGGAATAAAGCTAGGCTAGTTATCAAAGGCTACAATCAGGAGGAAAGAATTGATTTTGATGAAACCCTTGCTTCTGTTGCTAGACTTGAGGCAATTAGGCTATTATTGGCATTTGCATGTTTTATGGATTTTAAATTATTTCAAAAGGATGTTAAAAGTGCCTTTTTGAATGGTTTTATCGAAGAAGTTTATGTTAAACAACCTCCCAGTTTTGAAAATCATGAATTTCCGAATCATATTTTTAAACTTCATAAAGCTTTGTATGGTTTAAAAAAAGCTCCAAGAGCTTGGTATGATAGATTGAGCTCTTTCTTGCTTAAAAATAATTTTTCTAGAGGAAATATAGACACTACTTTGTTTTTGAAAAAGAAGAATGATGATCTCTTAGTATTACAAGTTTATGTGGATGATATCATATTCGGTGCTATTAACGAATGTCTTTGTTAAGATTTTGCAAAGTTAATATAGGGAGAGTTCAAGAGGAGCATGATGGGAGAGCTTAACTTCTTCCTTGAACTCCAAATAAAACAAACAAAAGAGGAGATCTTCATCAACCAAACCAAGTACATAAAAAAAATATTAAAAAAGTTTGGGATGGAGAGCACCAAGCCATTAGGTACACCTACGAGCTCCTCTTATAGACTTGACAAAGATGAATCAGGTAAATCTATAGACCAAAAATTATATAGAAAGATGATTGGTTCATTACTTTATCTAACTACTAGTAGGCCAGATATTATGTTCAGTGTTTGTATGTGTGCATGATATCAGTCTGTCCCTAAAGAGTCTCATCTTTTGGCTATTAAATGCATACTTAAATATCTATCTGGCTCTATTAATATTGGTCTATGGTAATCTAAAGATTCTTCATTTGAATTGATTGCTTATTCTGACACTGATTTTGTTGGGTGTAAACTTGATCGAAAAGGTACTAGTGGAACTTATCAATTCTTAGGAGTTAATTTGATTTCATGGAGTAGCAAGAAATAAAATTCAGTTACTTTATCTATGGTGGAAGCCGAATATATAGCAACTGGAAGCTATTGTGCTCAAATCCTATGGATCAAACAACTCGAGGATTTTGGCATTAAACTAATTAAGACACCCATAAGATGTGACAATACTAGTGCAGTCAATTTAACTAAGAATTTTGTGCAACATTCAAGAAGCATACATATTGAAATAAGATATCATTTCATAAGAGATCATGTACAAAATGATAATGTAATGCTTAATTTTGTGTGTACTGATAATCAATTAGCAGATTTTTTTACAAAACCTCTTAGTAAAAATAGATTTTGCATGATTAGAAGGGAACTAGGTATCAATGATCCTTTTGCCTAAACCCCTTCAAATTCTTGTTAAAATCCTTCAAAATATTTCAAGATTTCCAAAATATCTCTTATATCTTTTCCTGGATTTTTCTAAATTTTTTTGGAATTAATTTTGCTTTACCTGGAACAAGTGTTGACACTTGAAAAATTGCCAAGTGTAGACTTATGTGAAGTGTCAATACTTGAACGTTTTTGAAGTGTCGACTCATGATATCAGGATTGAGATCTTTATGAATTCCATAAACCCTTTTTAACCTAATTTTCTCCCTCTCCTTAGAGCCGTGTGGTCCCCAAAAACTGTCTGAACCTCCAAGAACAGTGGATTTCCCCTTTTAGCCTTTAGATTTTAGGTATTTTCCCTCTTTTTTTCATTGAATTTTCCAATCGGACCATATTTCTTTATTTTTCTCTCATCTTTCTTTGCATTTGGTCCGAACCTTGCTTTGTTACTGAGTTTCTTGGCCAAACTCTTTGTTTCCATCGTGATTTTCTCCCTCATCCAAGTCATTCCCATTCTTTTGGATTGCATTGGGCCGTAGCTTGCTCGGTTTCTCTTCTCTCCTTCTTCCTTATTTCATTTTTCTCCCGATTACTCCCACATTCCAACCCTCTCTCACTTCTTCGACCCATTTCTCCATTTTTGGTTCTCTTTTGATCCATTGCTCTTCCCTCTCTTATTTTTCCTAGCCTTCTTTCCTCTTCCATGTTCCTCTTCTCGGTGTTGCTTGAAAATGGGTCCCCAAAAGCAGATGACATTCAGAAAAACAAGAACAGAGCAAGGACAGTCTAGCAGAGAGAGGAGGACTAAGGCCCGTCAGGATACGGCTGAGTAGATATGGCATGCTACTCAGGAGCAGTCTTCTCCTTCTTTCCCTGGAGCAGCTAGAGTCATGGGGAAGACCATTGCTTATGGTAGGCGAGTAGACATTCATTTCTAGGATTCACAAAGCTTTATCATTAGAGATTTATTGAGGGCAGCTGGCCTTATACACTTCTGTACTATGCGAGAGTGCTACTATCCTTAGCTTATCATGGAGTTTTATGGCAGTAAGGCTACTAATGGCCTTCATTGGATAGCTGTAGTCAGAGGAATTGAGATACAGGTGATCCCTGAGGTGATTAGCAAGATATGGCAGATCCCACTCCACGGTAGAGCCGCAAACTGTGTTGGGAACCAAGAGGTAGCTTTTCAATGTATTCTGGAACAAGATGATGTGGCTGGCATTTTAGTTGTTTCGGTGAACCAGCTCTCGATCAAGATGTGAGTACTTCATCATATCATTGCTCGGATTCTGATTTTGAAGACCGGGTGATTCAATTTTATTACCGAGAGAGAATTGGTTCTTATGGTGGTTCTGAGATAGCAGAACCCCATCAACTTGCCGATGATTATGATCCATCAGATGGGTGAGGCTGCCACCCAGTGGAGATTATGTTTGTCTTATGGCATGGCACTGACCCAGGTTTTTAGAGATTTTGGAGTTCCATTAGAGGGGGAGCCCTCCAAAGAGATCCTCTATACAGACACATATTGAGATAGATCTCTTCATAGGATGGGATTTAGACAGATTAGTGGTCGGTGGGTATGCAGAGAGTCTGGCCAGGAGCCAGATGAGGAGGATGAGCTTCGAGCAGCAGAGGTAGGGCCATCTGGGCCTTCTGATTATCATACACCTCCTAGACCAGCACCAGCAGCAGCATCTGACTCTGAGCCTGTCACACCTACACCAGCTATTTCACCTACTGCTACTCCTCCTTCAGTTGCAGAGATATCTTTTGAGGAGCATGTTAGGCAGGAGTTCACTGAGGTTAAGAGCGAGATCTTGGGTCTGGCAGTCAGGTCTACCTAGCTCAGGATTGAGATTGAGGGATTGAGGGCTCATACTGACACTCAGCTCTTAAGCATTCGGCAGACCATGGAGGCAGGCTTTACTGAAATCCGAGATCTGTTGAGATCACTTTTACCTCCAGCAGCACCTACAGGTCCACCTCCTCCTCTGCCAGTAGATGATGATGACGACCACCCAGATCGACATGATGATACTCATGATAGTGATGGTGGTGATGAGGCTAGGAGAGATATAGTTAGTTTTGGTGGTAGTGATAACAGAGCAGGAGACTACGAGATAGTCAGCCGAGAGATCTAGAGTCCAGTTGCTCCTCCAACTAATCCTTCTGAAGCTCAGATTTTGACTGCACCTGCTTTTGTGATGCCAGCAAAGTCTTTGCCTACTCTTTCCTCTAGGTCCCCTAGGGTCTATTCCCGTTCTGGACCTGCCCTTAGGACTAGGAGCTAGAGCAACTATAAGACCCCTAGAGCCCTTGCATCTAGGACTAGGATCAGTGCTCCATTTTTTCTTGATCTTCCTTCTGATGAGGAGTAGCCTCACAGATATTTATCTTGTTATGTTTGTTAATGTATTAGTTTGTCTTTACTATATCAGATGATAGACTTATTTCAGTGTTTGCTATATCAGTAATTTTGTACTGAAATTCACTCATTATATATGAAAACTTACTTTTATTACTCTTCTCTTGTCTATTTGCTTTGATACTAACTGTTGATTGCTGATATTAGCCTCTAACCTTCTTTGTTTACCTTAATGCATTAATTCAGGAGAAGATTACTTCATTTTAATGCTTGATGTTGACAAAAAGGGAGAGTAAGGAAGATAAAATAAAAGATAAAAGTAAACAATAAAGAATTTTTTAATGTTTCACAGATTACTTTTGATAGGAGGAGACTTTTATTTTCTCTCACCTTGAAACTCTTTGAAACTTTGGTATATGAACTGAAAATCTGATCTTTTCTTACTAAAATAAGTATATGAACCTTGTTTGTTGTCAAATATGAAGATACTTTGATAAATTCATATATTTCCAAAATTCTTGATACTATACTTATCAATCTTTGAAATTTATTTGCTTATATACTCAAGGTTTTGTCATCATCAAAAGGGGAGAGATTGTTAGCTTTGGCTCCTTAATTTGATGAATAACAAAATACTGAGTATATGTTTGAACTTATGTTTCAATTGGAGTATAAATTTCAGGCCTTGGATACATCAGCTTCTCCAACAAGAAGGTAACAAGTTTAAAATTTTGAAAGCAAAAAGTTTCTTATGGTTGATTGAGTTTTTCACCTTGGAACATTGTCAAAACAATCTCTTTGGACTTTATGAAGAATGATCAAATGGATTCATGCACAAATCCTTAAGGAATTCAAGTTTGGCATGTTTTTTTGGATGGGACAGAAGCAAGTGTTGACTCACAAGGTCGACTCATGAAGAAAAATTTAGAGTTTCAGAAGACCGGCATGCAAATCTAAAATGGCATCCCCAAGTGTCAACTCATGAGATTGACTCACACACCAAGTGTCGACTCATGAGGTCGACACATCGCCTGAAAAAATTTCTGGGATAGAACTTCAAGTTTTTTGGATTCTGCGTCAAGTGTTGACTCATAAGGTCGACTCATAGATCAAGTATCGACTCATGAGGTTGACTCAAGGTCTGACGGCTAGTTTTTCAGAATTTCAGACTTACTTCCAAACATTCCAAATGGCTAGTTTTTGAATTCTAACGGTCTTCAACGGTCTTTTTAGTAAATTTGAGGTATTTAACACTCACCAAACCTCATAAAGTCAAGAAGGAAGGGTGAATTCACATGAGATAAACTCCAATCATTTGAAAAGATAAGAGGAGTGTGTTTAAAGAGATTTCCTTGCAAAAGCCTTCCATTTTTGAGTTGTTAAGGTTTCAAGTACTTGGCCATAATTGTGCATTCAAGAGATTCCAAGAAAAAGTCAACTCAAGCAATCAAGGAGCTTCAACGATCTTCATTTCAGCTCATTCTAGGAGCTTTTATTGTGCTCTTTATTATATTCTTGTTCTTGCTTTGTTGACCTAGGTTTCAAGGTTTTAGAAACTATGTTGTAAAGGTTGTTGGTGAGCCAAAGGATAAAAGCAAGTAGGATTTGACTTGTGAGCCCGAAGATAAAATAAGTTGTAAAGGTTGTTGGTGTTGGAAATTGTGTTCCAAAGCCAATCATCAAGGCTGAAGACGGTTGTTCTATCTTTGTATTTGTATATGAGTTTCTTTACAATAAATAAAAGTTATTTATTTTTGGCTGTCCATCATTTTACATTTGTAAAGGTTGTTGGTGTTGAGAATTGTGTTCCAAAGCCAATCGTCAAGGCTGAAGACGGTTATGCTATCTTTGTATTTGTATATGAATTTCTTTATAATAAATAAAAGTTATTTATTTTGGCTGTCCATCATTTTATATTTTCTTGTAATAAACTCTTGTATGATGGAGTCCTTAAAACTACTTTGTTTATATCAAGTAGTTCTTAAACCGGTTCACAACCAAATGATACATTGTTATAGGACGACGATGTATCAAGTATAGGTTGTTGTATGTCATGTTTGTTGGTTGTCCTCTTAACCAAGGAGTATGGAGACACTGGTGTGACATGCAAGTAAAATGTATGACATCTCACTGAACGTGACCATCTGCAGAGCTCCCTTCTACCAAAGGATCGCTCGTGAAGGGATATGGGTATATGTGTCCCTCGGATCTGAGGTCACCATGGCAGCTTGCAAGCAACTCACTATACTTTGGTGCCAGACTACCTGGATTTCTAATCCAGTGATGGAAGGTTTCTGGGAATGGTCAAGTACTTATGGAGCGGTGGTGGATCAAGTTGGAATTGACCTCTCTAAATAGTTTGAAGTGAATGACTCACTACGTCTCAATTCAGCAAAACCTTGACCAGGGTAGTTATTGTGAGGAGTCACAGAACTTGTGAGGTTGAGACATGATCTGCATAGACCAAATTAGGGTTGACAGTCGAACCCTAGGTCATCCTAAGCATTATAAGGTCAAAGGGATGAACTATGAGGCAACCATATGCCAAAGGTTCTTGTGAGATGCTCTGCATCTTCGACCTATCTGGACATCGGGTATCATTGCTAGATGAAGATTTTGACTGGTACTGGAAATATTCCAGTGCTACCGGCTTAGTGTTCGAACCTATGGGGTCACACACCATAGAGGATTTCTATCTGATCATATGGCTAATCGACGATTGAGAATCGTTTGTCGTCACCCGATGTTAATATAATTGACTTTGTTCCAAGTGTCGATACTTGAAATTTTGCAGGTGTCGATACTTGGTGAAGTGTTGACACTTGGCGATTTTCGAGTGTCGACACTTCCTATAATGAGCGAAAATTCTAGGAGGATTTCGTGGAGATTTTTGGGCAGATTTTGACCTTGTTTGAATTTTGAATCCAAACCAATTTTGACTCTAAGGTTTTATGGTATGAAGGTCATACTTTTCTCTTTGGGTTGGACCTATTTGGAATGACCTTGATCCTCTCCTCCATTCTCTCCTCTCATCTCTCCTCCTTCCTTCTTCCTCCTCTCCCTGCTGCCCCTATAAATATGGGACATTGTGGTGGCTGCTGGGGTTACAACACAACAACAGCAAAAAAATCTTTGGGAGAAGAGGATTGAGAAGAGTGAGAGCTTTAGGGATAGGGTGTGTGCTACCTAGCAATTAAGCTAAGTCTTGGGAGTGAGGTTTTGGGAAAGGGTTCCTGCTCTCTTTCTAGTCTTCCTGAAAGTTGAAGATCGGCCAAGGATCCCGAAGAGCTAGCACTCTGAGGGAGTTGATCAGAGTCGAGCCCAAGTGTGGACTTCCTGTAGAGGCTAAATGCTTGTGTGGCTCGAGTGCTCTCCTCCTCCTTAGAGCTCTTCATAGCTTCTCTCCAGCACTCACCGAGGTATCGAGGTATGACCTTTATATTTGTGTTGTTTTAGATGTTATATGCATGCTAGGTCTTTATACTAGTTCCTGTTGCGAGCATATCGATTGATAGTTTACATCTATCTACCAAGCCTTTCACTGTGCATGTCTAAAAATATTTTAAAATATATTTCTTCTGCCCTACTTTTCTTGCATAATGTATGCTAGGTGTATGTGTTTTTCACCTTCAATAGTATCAGAGCCACAGGTTCATTTTGTAGTATAATGATGCTAGCATGCTAATAACATCTCCTTTTTTTCTTAAGTACTTGGATTGAGTGCTTCACCAGGCCATCCAGTCATAGGAGAGAAGTAGGGCTGCAAAACCCTCTCTTTCTATTCAATGGGATCTCCTATGGCGTGTAGGGGTGCCACTATGATTGGCTCATGAAAAAGAAAATAAGAAGAAAGAAAATTATAGGTTAAAAATATTTTAATCTAATGACATGATCATAAGACACTTTAGATAAGATCTAAAAGTTTTTATTGATCGGTTTTTGATTGAATGTTTGGAAAAACATTAGATTTAAAGTCACTATTTTTTTCATTGTCTCAGGCTGTGAGTCGACACTTGGCCTTTCAAGTGTCGGCTCATGAAGAATTTTTCCTGAGATCTGATTTCTATTTTTGTTCTGAGATAGGTTGAAGTGTCGACACTTGCCCATGAAGTATCGACACTTGACCCTGAAGTGTCGTCATTTGACCTTCGAAGTATCGACACACGAGCATGTCCAGAAAATAGATCGTTCTATTTTCTTTTCTGTCTCAGGCCTTGAGTTGACACTTGCTCCTGAAGTGTCGACACTTGGCATGAGAATTTTGAAAAATAATGAATTTAAATTTTATTTTTGTTGTAAAATTATTTTACATGATAGATTAAAATTATTTTAATTTATTTTAAGGCCATTAAACTTAATTTTAAATTAAGATTGACTAAGAACTCTAGGAATGTGATTCAAAGATCTTAAGTCATTTCAATAAGCCTTAAGGGTCATTGGTTAGCTTCTATTAGGTCCTTGATTGGGTTAGACCTAAGTTTAGATTCATTAGACAAGTTAGAGAACTAATCTAATCAAAAGTTGAGTTAGGATGTCTTCTCTAGATCTATCTAATAGTTAGATTGATTAGTCCATAATCTAAATGGATCTTATTTGTGGCTCAGTGGAAAGCCCGAGTCTTTAGGCTAGTCTAATCGAGTCTGATGAATCGATTGGTGTCGAGGTAAGTTTGGCATTGTGATCATGGTTTTTTGGGGCTATCTCTTACCTGGCTAACTCTGTTGGCGTCTAGGCAAGATGGTTAATGGTGCAACCCAACCCATGATCTCACTTACCTGGCCAATGTGGTCAATCAGGATTGATTAGATAGCTCATTGACTCGTGTTAACCCTTGTCACCCAAGGTTAATCAGTCTTGACTGATTTTAGGTGCCCATGGATCATTGTTATGTGTAACCCTCCTAGATTGCTAATGTGGTCATTAGGAGGTTGATCCATGTCTTCTCTTCTCTTCATCTGTCACATTAAAGTTAAAAACTCTCTAAATTATTAGGTCCTTAAAAGGACAAAGTTATAGAGATAACCTAGTCCTTGCCTTCCATTAAGTGGGATGGTAATGGGTCCAATATTAAGGTGTTCATCGACAGATCCAAAGATCGGGTGTTCATCGGGCTATTGAAATTGTTGTTCCTAATATGATGGCTCAGTGTGACTCTCTTAATGGTGGTCAGGTGGGCCGACCAAAGTCGGGCTTGACTATTCATTAGTTAAAAGCATTGAATTTTGTCATGTTAATGGTTGGACCTAACTAGGTCCTTCAATAGGAGGCCCAAAGGCTGATTGAAGTGTACCTTAGGACAAAACCCAGTTACTAGAGGTTACTTGGAGAAGTAATTGGTTAAAGAACTTACCTTTATACACGTATGGGTGGGCCGGCCAAAGTCGGGCTCATATGTTGTCTATTGGACTCTGGTACCCACTAAGGAATTAAAGTAATTTCTCGAATTGGAGGTAGAGGCTACCAATCTATGCTAAATAGTGGGAGGGACCTTTAGACTAAAGTCTATGACTTTAGGTTAATTATTCATATACACTAATTAGTTTTGGTTTTTCTTTTAGATGTCTTCCAACCTGTCACTCCGGTCTCTTCTCGACAACGAGAAGCTCAATGGACCCAACTTCGATAGCTGGTATCGAAAGCTCAGAATTGACCTGGAGCACGAATGGATCCTATATGTGATATCAAATACGGTACCTGAGATCCCTGTTGCCAATGCTCGGGGTTCGGTCAGAGACACTTATCAAAAGTGGCTCTCTGACAGGACCACTGTCTGATGCATCATGTTGGCTACGATGAATGACAAGTTCAGCCGCAAGTTTGAGGAAGCCCAGCCAGAAGAAATCCTTCAAAAGTTGAAGGAGTCTTTCGGGACACCAGACGATGTTGAGAGGTGCAGGGTCTCCTGTGCCATCTACAACGTGCGGATGCATGATGGGACCTCAATTACTGATCATGTATTGTACATGATCGAGATGATTGAGCACCTGGGCAAGCTCGGTTGTCCCTTGCATGAACAGCTTGGGAAATATGCGATACTGAATTCTATCCCCTCTTATTTAGACTTCCTTAATCATTATAGAATGAACAAGCCTGCAGTTAACTACCACGGTTTGTTGGGGTTGCTGCAGACTTTTGAGAAAGACCACCAGTTGAATAAAGGGGTGGTGAATCTAGTGGGAGGTTCTTCGGGTGGGTGTCATCCCTTTAAGAAAGGGAAGAAGAAGAATAAAGGAAAAAAGGTGCTTAGTACTTCTGGGCCCAGTCAGGCCAAGAAAGTGAAGGCTGATCAAAGTCGTGCAGAGTGCTTCTTTTGCAAGAAGTAGGGACACTGGAAGAGGAACTGTCCTCTTTATATTGCATCCCTTGATCAGAACAGGTCAAAGAAGAGAAAGCTGCAGGATGGTCCTGGACAAGGTATTTATATGATAACACCTTGTAGTTTCTCTGTTTGTGATACTACTAACTAGATATTGGATACAGGAAGTCCAATTCATATTTGCAATTCTTTGCAGGAACTTCAAGTTAGTAGAAGATTCGAAGACGACGAGAGGTTCTTGAATGTGGGAAATGGAAGCCGAGTTCCAGTTCTGGCCTTAGGAGTCCTTAAACTTGTTTTCGAGTCCTATACTGTCATTCTAAATGAATGTCATTTTTATCCTTCTTTTATTTTAAATATCATTTCTATAGGCCAGTTAGCCATGTATGGTTATGAACTATTAATAAAGAATGACATTTGCAAAATCATTTTGAATGATTCTATTGTTTTGAATGGACAAATGCGTGATGGCATCTATGTACTGTCGTGACCTGTTAGTATAATGTACATGTCTAGCAAATGCCCTAGGATAGATAATGTCAGCAAAGTGTACCTATGGCATTGTAGGCTAGGTCATATAAACAGGAACAGGATAAATAGGTTGAAAACCGAGGGTCTCCTCGATTTTAGTGAAGATAGTTAACTTCCAACCTGTGAGTCCTGTCTTCTTGGAAAAATGACTAAGTCACCTTTTACTGAAAAAGGTGATCGAGCCAATGAAATTCTAAGTCTGATACATACTGATGTATGCGGACCTATGAATGTTAGTGCTAGGGAAGGATACGGTTATTTCATTACTTTTACAGATGACCTTTTAAGGTATGGTTATGTCTTATTGATGAGATATAAATCTGAATCGTTTGAAATGTTCAAACGATATCGTAATGAAGTGGAAAAACAAACCAGAAAGTGTATCAAAACCCTTCGATCTGATCAAGACGGTGAATACCTTTCGGATGAGTTTCTGACATATCTTGAGGAGAATGGGATTCTCTCTCAATGGACACCCCAGTTAAATGGAGTGTTTGAGAGGAGGAATCGAACCCTATTAGACATGGTTCAGTCCATGATGGGCTTTGCTTCTCTGCCGATATCCTTTTGGGGATATGCTTTAGAATCAGCTTGCTACCTTTTGAAAGGGCTTCAAGTAAGTCCATTAGTAAAACACCATATGAGATGTGGACTGGAAGTAAGCCGATACTTCACACCTTCGAGTCTAGGGGTGCCCGGCTTATGTAAAATATTTGGAAACGGACAAACTTCGACCTAGGTCTGACCGGTGCCTATTTGTTGGGTATCCAAAAAAGTCTAAGGGGTATTACTTTTACTTAACTGAGGAACAAAAGTTGTTCGTCAATCTTAGGGCTATCTTTTTGGAAAAAGAGTTCCTTGGTGAAGGAACTATAGTCGCTAAGATTGAACTTAGTGAAGTTCAACAAGTAGAAGAACCAACATATTTAAGCGACCACATAGAACTGAGTGTGATTAGATTACACCCAGATCCCACTCCAGAACCATTAAGGAGATCTGGTAGAGTACCGAGCCGATCGGATAGATACTACGGTTTCTTGGTTCGGGACGGTGATCCCATTGAACTCGATGAGAACAATGAGGATCCGATCACCTATATGGATGCGTTGCAGAGGTTCGACTCTGAGTCATGGCTAGGAGCCATGAAATTCAAAATGGAGTCCATGGAGATCAATAATGTATGGACATTGGTTGATCTACCTGAAGGGATAAAACCCATTGGGTGAAAATGGATTTTCAAAAGGAAAAGGATCGCAGACAGAAAGGTAGAGACCTATAAAGCCTGTCTAGTTGACAAGTGGTATCGTCAACATTATGGTTTTGACTATGACGAGACATTTTCTCTTGTGGCAATGCTCAAATCCATTCGGATTATGCTTGCTTTAGCAGTGCACTTTAACTATGAAATTTGGCAAATGGATGTCCGAACAGCTTTCTTGAATGGTGAGCTGGAAGAGGAGGTGTATATGATACAACCTGAAGGATTCATATCCACAGATGAGTCAAAGGTATGCAAGCTTCTAAAGTCCATTTATGGACTGAAGCAACCATCAAGGAGTTGGAACATGCGATTTGATAAGTGTATCAAGTCATATGGCTTCGTTAGGAACGGAGAAGAGCCTTGCATCTATAAATGGGCTAACGGTTCTGTGATTATATTCCTTGTGCTGTATGTGGATGATATTCTCTTAATCGGGAATGACATCGCAGCACTGCAAGGAATAAAGGTCTAGTTATCATCTCAGTTCTCTATGAAAGACTTGGGTGAAGCCTCTTACATACTAGGTATGAAAATCTATAGAAATAGATCTAAGAGGCTTCTGGGACTATCCCAGTCTACGTACATCAACACCGTGCTGAAATGGTTCAGCATGGAGAATTTCAAGAAGGGCTATCTCCCGATAGGCACTGGAATTGATCTCTCCGAAAGGAATTATGCAACAACTCCTGAGAAGAGAGAGCATATGAGTAGAATTCCATATGCTTTGGCAGTGGGTTCTATCATGTACGCCATGACATGTACTAGACCAGACGTGGCATACTCACTAGGTGTAGTGAGCAGATACCAATCTGACCCAGGTGAAGCTCATTGAAAAGTGGTTAAAACCATCCTTAAGTATTTACAAAATACTAAGGACCAATGGTTAATTTATGAAGAATCTGACTTGAAACTTATGGGGTATACTGACTCCAGTTTCTAGTCAGATAAAGATGATAGCAAAAGTGTGTCAGGTTTTGTCTTTACCCTGAACGGAGGAGCTGTCTGCTGAAAAAGTTCCAAGCAGCCTACTATGGCGGACTCAGTATGCAAAGTAGAGTACATTGCAGCATCAGATGCAGTGAAGGAAGCTATGCAGTTGCAGAAGTTCCTTAGCGAGCTAGGAGTGGCACCTTCTCTGGATGGTCCTATTCCAGTGTACTATGACAATACTGGAGCCATTGCTCAAGCCAAAGAGCTGAAGTCTCATCACCATACAAAGCATATTCTGCGATGCTATCATCTTGTATGAGAGATCGTGGAATGATGTGATATCGACCTTCAGAAGATTGATGGAAAGGAAAACCTAGCGGACCCCTTCACTAAAGCCATCGGAGTTTAAGAGTTTGATTGTTGTAAAAGAAAAATAGGAATGAGATTCCGTACTAATTGACTTTAGTCTAAATGGGAGTTGTTAGGAATTGTGTCCCAAAGCCAATCGTCTAGGCTGTAGACGGTTGTGCTATCTTTGTATTTGTATATGAATTTCTTTATAATAAATAAAAGTTATTTATTTTTGGTTGTCCATCATTTTACATTTTCCTGTAATGAACTCTTGTATGATGGAGTCCTTAGAACTACTTTGTTTTGATATAGAGATGATATATCAAGTAGTTCTTAAATCGGTTCACAACCAAAGGATACATTATTATAGGATGACGATGTATCAAGTATAGGTTGTTGTATGTCGCATTTGTTGGTTGTCCTCTTAACCAAGGAGTGTGGAGATACTGGTGTGACATGCAAGTGAAATGTATGATATCTCACTGAACGTGACTATCTGTGGAGCTCCCTTCTGCCAAAGGGTTGCTCGCGAAAGGATATGGGTATATGTGTCCCTCAGACTTGAGGTCACCATGGCAGCTTGCAAGCAACTCACTATACTTTGGGCCGGACTACCTAGATTTCTAATCTAGTGATAGAAGGTTTCTAGGTATGGTCAAGTACTTGTGGAGCGGTGGTGGAACAAGATAGAATTGACCTCTCCAAATAGTTTGGAGTGAATGACTCACTATGTCTCAATTCAACAAAACCTTGACCCGGGTAGTTCTTGTGAGGAGTCACAGAACTTGTGAGGTTGAGACATGATCTGGATAGACCAAATTAGGGTTGGCAGTCGAACCCTAGGTCATCCTGAGCATTATAAGGTCAAAGGGATGAATTATGCGGCAACCATATGCTAGAGGTTCTTATAAGGTGCTCTGCATCTGCGACCTATCTGGATATCGGGTATCATTGCTAGATGAGGATATTGAGTGGTATTGAAAATGTTCCAGTGCTACCGGCTTAGTGTTCGAACCTATGGGGTCACACACCATAGAGGATTTCTATCTGATCTTATGGCTAATCGATGATTGGGAATCGTTTGTCATCACCTGATGTCAATATGATTGACTTTGTTCCAAGTGTTGACACTTGGAATTTTGCAAGTGTCGACACTTGGCGATTTTCGAGTGTCGACACTTCCTGTGACGAGCAAAAATTTGGGAGGATTTTGTGGAGATTTTTTGGATAGGTTTTGACATAGTTTGAATTTCGAATTCAAACTAGTTTTGGCTCTAAGGTTTTATGGTATGAAGGTCATACTTTCCTCTTTGGGTTGGACCTATTTGGAATGACCTTGATCCTCTCCCCCATTCTCTCCTCTCATCTCTCCTCCTTCCTTCTTCTCCCTCTCCCTGCTGCCCCTATAAATGTGGGACATTGTGGTGGCTGCTGGGGTTACAACACAACAATAGCAAAAGAATCTTTGGGAGAAGAGGATTGAGAAGAGTGAGAGCTTTAGGGATTGGGTGTGTGCTACCTAGCAATCAAGCTAGGTCTTGGGAGTGAGGTTTTGGAAAAGGGTTCCTGCTCTCCTCCTAGTCTTCCTAGAAGTTGAAGATCGGCCAAGGATCCCGAAGAGCTAGCACTCCGAGAGAGTTGATCAAAGTCGAGCCCAGGTGTGGACATCCTGTAGAGGCCAGATGCTTGTGTGGCTCGAGTGCCCTCCTCCTCCTCAGAGCTCTTCACAGCTTCTCTCCTGCACTCGCCGAGATATAGAGGTATGACCTTTATATTTGTATTGTTTTTGATGTTATATGCATGCTAGGTCTTTATACTAGTTCCTGTTGTGGGCAGATCGATAGATAATTTAGATCTATCTATCGAGCCTTTCGCTGTGCATGTCTAAAAATATTTTAAAATGTATTTCTTCTGTCCTATTTTTCTTGCATAATGTATGCTAGGTGTACATATTTTTTACCTTCAATTAGTGAGCCTAGGTGATAAAACCAACTCAAGTTTTGACTTGTGAGCCTTGGAAAACAAGTCGGTTGTAATCTTGAAGAGATTATAGTGAAATTCTCAAGAAAAAACTTGGAGAGTGGACGTAGGTGCTTGGAGTGCACCGAACCACTATAAAATATTGTGTTTGTATGTGATTGCTCTCTTTTCTACTTGCCCTTTATTACTTGCATTTAATTTGCTGTTATCCGCTACATATCTCTTAGAGCTAATCATTATGTTTTACAAACACTTCAAGGCCAGCACATAATTGTTTTAATTTTTCAAAGATCCAATTCACCCCCCCTCTTGGGCTCCATTTTTGGGCAACAGAACTGAAACACAGTTTTTCATATTGCAAGTATAGTGGGGAATGAAGTTACCTATTGAGATCCGATCATATAAATACATAAAAATTTATTTTTTCCTTGAGAAGGCCAGAATTAAATTTGCCGACCACCATCTCAGGAGAGAATGGGACTCCATTGCATGGGAGGACGAGATTCCGTTGCATGGGAGGATGGAACTCCATTGCATGGAAGGAAAGAACATCGTTGCATGGGAGGAGAGGACTCCGTTGCATGGGAGAGCAGGGCTCTGTTGCATGGGAGGAGAGGAGTCTGTTACATGGGAGAGCAGGGCTCCGTTGCATGGGAGGAGAGGACTCCATTTCATGGAAGGAAAGAACTCCGTTGCATGGGAGAGCAGGGCTCCGTTGCATAAGAGAATAAGACTCCTAAGAAGTGACAAGTGTTTGAAAAGACCACGGGCATGAATCTCTTCTTCTCTTCTTCTCTCCTTTTTCTTCTCTTCTCCTCTTCTTCTCTTCTCCTTCTTTTATTCTTCTCTTGTTGAATAGGACTCCTGGAAGGTGGCACCGCCCGGAGGTGGCTCCATCTTTGGCTTGCTGCCTGTTGCCCTATCGAGGATGATGATGCCCCTTCATAGCTCGGGATCTTTTCTCGAGGCCACTCCTTGGAGCCCCGAGAGAGATGGATTCTCTCGTGCCCCCAATCTACCACCCGGGGACCAAGGACAAAGGTGGCTACTATTATCCCACCATGTTGAGGAGCTTTGATCTACGCCTTCGTGGTGCACCAATCTATTGCTGTCTAGATCACCGTGGCTTGTAGCTCTTACATGGCCTAGGTGAGTGGACTCCCCGTCGGTGTCACCGGGTTCACCAATCAGAGGTGATCAAGGGGAACAGGCCATCCTCTATGGGACTTGATGGAGTCACCATGTTCGGAGGGGTCGTTATAAGAATGAGAGTGGTAGGAGTCTTTTGAAAGAGTCCTCAAACATTCCCTTGTCCTTGTCATGACTGTTGAGTCTCATGTGATGTATCCAAGACATCTGGAGTCAAGTTTTTGGTCTCTGTCATGCTGGTCATGATGTTACTAGAGCTAGGAGTGAGTCCGGTAAGAGTCCTAGGTGATACACTATGTTTATAATGTTTATTGTTCAATATGTCTGTTCGAGTCGGCTCGATGGTCCTTCGAGTCAACTCGGTTGGTGGCACAGCATAGGGGTCTGGGTGATGTACTTGTTTCGAGTCGGCTCAGTTTCCAGGAGTTGACTCTAGTTCTCAGGGCAATTATGTAGACACTCTAGATGAGTCAGCTCGGTTTGTTAGAGTCGGCTCGTATTCTCGGAACAGATGAAGGAGTGGTCTAGACGAGCCGACTCAAACCCTGCAAGTCGACTCAGATGATGGGTTCGCTATTTTGATGATGTGCCAGTTGGGAGTTGATTCAAGGGACTAGGTTTGGTTTAACCTAGGAATATATATACATTGTATGGTCTTGGTTCAAGGGAGGAGAAGATATCTCTCGAGTCTTTCAAGAGGTCCTGTAACCTATTCTGACAGGAGATAATTTATTAAACCCTTGTTTCTCTCCCTAAACTTCTTAATCTTGATTCATTACTTGTTTGATCTTCATTACCCCTATCTCCTAAGATCCATGGTATAGAGTTCACGCCAGGCTTGTTGCTTCCGTTATACTCTCTTCACGGTGCTTCGTGTTTGAGATGTTGTAAGTGGTCCGGACAGGATGATCTCATCCAGTGTGTCCCGACAATTTGGTATTAGAGCCTGGGTTGTGTGAAGGAAAGAAGATCACTGCTGGGATCAGGTGCAAAATAGTTTTTTGATCAAAACATCAAAGTAAGTAGTTGGTGTTGTTGATTTGATCAGATCTGTTGATATGGCATCTAGCAGTATCAATACATACTTTGGAAAATTTGATGGCAAGGGAAACTTCATCCTTTGGCAGCAAAGGATGAAGGATTTACTTGTACATAACCGGATCTATAAGGTGTTAGTACGAGAGAAGCCAGAGAAGGTTAGTCTGGAAGAATGGGAGGAACTGGAGGAGATAGCTTTTAGCACAATCAGGATATGCTTGGCTGATCAGGTTCTACCTGAGATCAGTGGAGAAACCATAGCGAAGGGTCTTTGGAGAAAGTTGGAGAACACATATTTGGGCAAGAATATGATGAACAAGTTATGGTTAAAGAAACAGCTGTACAGCTTGCGGATACCTGAGGGAGGAGATATGATTGCTCATATTCAAAATTCAATCAAGTGTGCTTGGATGTTATGAGCCTTGATATGAAGATAGATAAGGAGGATAGAGCTCTCCTGTTGCTGTGTTCACTCCAGTATCATATGATAGTCTCATTACAACTCTGGTGTATGGAAAGGAGACCTTAAACTTCGAAGAAGTGGTTAGAGTTCTTAGGTCTAATGAACAGCGAGAAAAGCTATGTAAAAGGAGTTCAAGTTCAGAGATTCTTGCTGTGAATGAGAGGCAAGGAAAGCCAAGGGAAAGGACTCGAGGAAAATTAAAAGGTAGGTCTAAGTGTCGAGGTAGTCAGCAGGGCTGGAAGTGTTTTAAATGTCATCAGCCTGGTCATCTGAAGAGGAACTATCCACTTCTGAAGAATAAGAAGGGGAAGGGTTTTCTCCAAAGGAGATTTGACCGGTGAGAGTGGTGCACATTCATCTAAGGATAGTGATGGTGATTTACTGGTTGTATCAGATGGAGCAATGGAGGATGACAGTGAATGGACATTGGATTCAGCTTGTTCTTTTCATTACACTTCACACAGGAATTGGTTTGCTTCTTATGCCAAAGCAAATGGTGGAAGTATGAGTCTCGAGGATGATCAGCCATGTAAGGTTGCTGGTGTTGGTACAATCAGGATAAAAATATATGATGGAGTCATACGGACGCTTACCAATGTCAAGCATGTGCCGGAGCTGAAGAAGAACTTGGTTTCCCTAGGTTATTTGGAGAAGCAGGGGTATGCCTTTAGCTGTTCACCAGGTAGTGGATGCTTGAAGATAACCAAGGGTGCCTTGGTGGTGATGAGAGGAAGGAGACTGAGCAACAACCTTTATAGGATGGAAGGCTCAATAGTGATGATAGTGTGGAGATTCTTGCTACAGTACAGGAGAAGCAGCTTACCTACCAGCTATGGTACTATCGGATGGGTCACATGAGTGACCGAGGACTCATGGAACTCTCCAAGAAGGGTCTAATTCCAGCACTTAGAAAAGAGGGAGATGATCTATGTGAGCCTTGCATTTATGGCAAACAGTACAGAGTAACGTTTGCTAGGAGTACCAAGCGAAGTGGAGTTTTCGAGTTAGTTCACTCGGATGTATGGGAGCTGGCACCCGTATCAGCCAGGGATGGAGAAAAATACTTTGTTACCTTCATCGATGACTTCTCTAGGAAGGTGTGGGTATATCTGATCAAGAAAAAATCAAAGGTATTTGCCCGATTCAAGGCCTGGAGAGCTGAAGTGAAAAAGGAAATAGGAAAATCAGTCAAGTGCCTGCGGTCTGACAATGGAGGAGAGTACACAAGCTTTGAGTTTAGAAGCTACTATGAGGAGAATGGCATCAAACACCAATTCACAGTGAAGATGACTCCCCAACAAAATGGTGTAGCTGAAAGGATGAACCAGACATTGACAGAGAAGGCCAGGAGCTTGAGGCTGCAAGCATCACTGCCCAAGGTTTTTTAGGGTGATGCTATAACATTTTCTTGTTTTCTTGTAAACAAGTCCCCAAACAGAAGGATCGAAGGAGGCATCCCAGAGGAGGTCTAGAGTGGCAAGAAGGTGGGCTTGGTCACCTAAAAGTTTTTGGCAGTCCAGCATATGCACTGGTGGAAAGAGCCAAAAGGAATAAATTGGATCCAAAGCTACGCAAACTGGTATTCATTGGATCCCTAAGGGGCGTGAAAGGTTACCTACTGGTGGATCCTCACTCTCAGTGGTCCACAATCAGTAGGAATGTTATCTTCGATGAGAGGAGCCTTCTAAGGAAGATCGGTTTTACAACTAGAGTTGACAAGTCTGTGGAGGATAGCAGATCTCATTTTTTGCAGTCAAGAGATGAGCCATCAGTTTTAGCTTCAAAATAGGTTTACTTTGAGGTGACGAGTCGCAGTCATATTCCCACACATGAGGTACGGCATAGATGAGACCAAGCGAAGTGGAGTTTTCGAGTTAGTTCACTCGGATGTATGGGAGCTGGCACCCGTATCAGCCAGGGATGGAGCAAAATACTTTGTTACCTTCATCGATGACTTCTCTAGGAAGGTGTGGGTATATCTGATCAAGAAAAAATCAAAGGTATTTGCCCGATTCAAGGCCTGGAGAGCTGAAGTGAAAAAGGAAATAGGAAAATCAGTCAAGTGCCTGCGGTCTGACAATGGAGGAGAGTACACAAGCTTTGAGTTTAGAAGCTACTATGAGGAGAATGGCATCAAACACCAATTCACAGTGAAGATGACTCCCCAACAAAATGGTGTAGCTGAAAGGATGAACCAGACATTGACAGAGAAGGCCAGGAGCTTGAGGCTGCAAGCATCACTGCCCAAGGTTTTTTAGGGTGATGCTATAACATTTTCTTGTTTTCTTGTAAACAAGTCCCCAAACAGAAGGATCGAAGGAGGCATCCCAGAGGAGGTCTATAGTGGCAAGAAGGTGGGCTTGGTCACCTAAAAGTTTTTGGCAGTCCAGCATATGCACTGGTGGAAAGAGCCAAAAGGAATAAATTGGATCCAAAGCTACGCAAACTGGTATTCATTGGATCCCTAAGGGGCGTGAAAGGTTACCTACTGGTGGATCCTCACTCTCAGTGGTCCACAATCAGTAGGAATGTTATCTTCGATGAGAGGAGCCTTCTAAGGAAGATCGGTTTTACAACTAGAGTTGACAAGTCTGTGGAGGATAGCAGATCTCATTTTTTGCAGTCAGGAGATGAGCCATCAGTTTTAGCTTCAAAATAGGTTTACTTTGAGATGACGAGTCGCAGTCATATTCCCACACATGTGGAGGAACTACAAGGGGAGACTTCTATCAGGAGGATGTGCAGGAGGAGCCAAAAACTGCAGATTTGCAAGACAACCCAAGAGGTGTAGCATTGCACAAGCCCAAGAGGAACATCCAGAAATTGGTGCGGTACGGCATAGATGAGACCATCTCATACGCTCTCATCTTTGCCAATGGAGATCCAAAGACATTTGAGGAGGCCATGGATAGTTCAGATATGAGATCATGGATGCAGGCCATGATGGAGGAGATGGACTCTCTTCAGAAGAACAAGACATGGCAGCTGGTGGGTCTACCAAGAGGGAGTCGATCCATTGGCTCCAAATGGGTCTTTACAAGGAAGGAGGGAAATTCAGAGCAAGGTAGAGTGAGGTACAAGGCTAGGCTGGTAACCAGGGGTACTCACAGAAAGAAGGCATTGATTACTCTGAGGTCTTCTCTCCCGTTGTCAGGCATACATCTATCAGGGTGATGTTAAGCATTGTAGCAGCATAGGATTTGGAGCTAAAGTAGATGGACGTGAAGATAGTATTTCTCCATGGACATCTTGAGGAGAGCATCTACATGGAGCAGCCACAGGGGTTCAGGGAGCCTGGATCAAAGGAGAAGGTATGCTTGTTAAAGAAATCATTGTATGGGTTGAAGCAGTCACAAGACAATGGTACAAGCGATTTGATACCTTCGTGAGGAGCATTGGACTTTCTAAGTGCAATTTTGATCCATGTGTGTATATAAAATCTCTGGAGGATGGATCCAAGGTATATCTACTCTTGTATGTAGATGACATGCTGATAACATGCAAGAGTAAGAGGACAGTGCATGATTTGAAGGCAAGCCTATCGCGAGAGTTTGAGATGAAGGACTTGGGGGCTGCATGGAAGATTTTGGGTATGGAGGTTTTCAGAGATTGAGCCAAGAAGTTGCTGTATTTATCTCAAGGAGGATACATTCGAGAGGTGCTGAAGAGGTTTGGAATGAAGGGGGCCAAACCAGCAGCGCTGCCACTTGCAGGACATTTCAGACTTTCGAAGAGTATATCACCACAGACTGAGGTGGAGGCTCAGGAAATGGAGATGGTGCCTTATGCATATGGCATGGGAAGCCTAATGTATGCTGTGGTATGTTGTAGGACGGATCTAGCCCATGCAATGAGTCAGGTGAGCAGATTCATGGCGCAGCCTGACAAGGAACACTGGCAAGTACTGAAGGGGATCTTCAGATACTTGGTGGGATCAGTTGGAGTGGGCATCTACTACGAATAGCGAGGAGGTGCTGTGGAATACTCTAACATAGCCAAGGTTGCTTAGGGGCAGATGGAAGGCTTTGTGGATGTAGACTTTGGTGGAGATGTGGATACCCGTCATTCCACAACAAGTTTCATATTCAGCATGAATGGAGGACCTGTGTCTTGGAGGTCTGTTTGCAGCCTATAACAGCATTATCCACCACTAAAGCAGAATATATTGGCATCACGGTGGCAGCAAAGGAGGCTCTATGGCTAAAGGGATTGGCTTTGGAAATGGGCTGCAAACAGGAGGCTATCAAGGTATATTGTGATAGCCAGAGTACATTATTACTTGCACAGAATTTAGTATATCATGCCAGGACAAAGCACATGGACATCAGATACCATTGGGTTAGAGAGCTAATGGAGGCAGGTGAGGTGGGCTGGAGAAGGTTTATATCAAGAAGAATCCAGCTGATGCACTGACGAAGGTTCTTCTATGGGACAATTTTCATAAGTGTACAGAACTGATGCGTTTGATGGATAAGATGGAGTTAACCGAAGCCTTGAAATACCAAGATGGAGATTGTTGAGTCTCATGTGGTGTATCCAAGGCATCTTGAGTCAAGTTTTGGATCTTTATCATGTTGGTCATGATGTAACTAGGGCTAGGAGTGAGTCCGGTTAGAGTCATAGGTGATAGACTGTGTTTACAATGTTTATTGTTCAATCTGTCTGTTCGAGTCGGCTCGATGGTCCTTCGAGTCGACTCGGTTGGTAGCACAGCACAGGGGTTTGGATGATGTACCTATTTTGAGTTGGCTCAGTTGCCAGGAGTCGACTCTAGTTCTTAGGGCAAGTATGTAGACACTCTGGACGAGTCTGCTCAGTTTGCTGAAGTCGGCTCGTATTCTCAAAACAGATGAAAAAGTAATCTGGATGAGCTGACTCAAACCCTGCGAGTCGACTCGGATGATGGGTTTGCTGTTTTGATGTTGTGCCAGTTGGGAATTGATTCAAGGGACTAGGTTTGGTTTAACCGAGGGATATATATACATTTTACGGTCTTGGGTCAAGGGAGGAAAAGATATCTCTTGAGTCTTCCAAGAGGTCATATATCCTATTCTGACAGTAGATAATTTATTAAACCCTTGTTTCTCTCCCTAAACTTCTTCTTAATCTTGATTCATTACTTGTTTGATCTTCATTACCCCTATCTTCTAAGATACGTGGTATAGAGTTTATGCCAGGCTTGTTGCTTCCATTATAGTCTCTTCATGGTGCTCCGTGTTTGAGATGTTGTAAGTGGTCCAGACAGGGTGATCTCATCCGGTGTGTCACGACACTGACTCCTTCTGGCTTGCTTCAAGATCGTCGACCCTTGGGGCTTGGAACTATGTTGGTCATCTTGTAGGCCTCTCTGGTGGGAGAAATCCTTTTCTTGTCACTCCTCACAAATGGAGACCTGCAAAAAGTCCCGGCCGGGGGTATCAGCGATGACACTCCGACACTCAAGTCAGTTGGGTTTTTCCTCTTGGAAACAGTCGGAGCTGTGTAGGAGAAGAATGGCCTGGGAACCAGTCAATGAGCATGTGGTAGTTTTTCTTACCTTGGCTGGAGGTCCCTCTTACCTATTCATGAGATTGCTCCTATCATTTGGGAAGGCATGCTCTTCTTGACGTAGGCCTGTGAGGCTCCTATAGACCTGAGAGGCTAGGATTAGCCTATGAGGCCATGATGGGTTGGTGAACCTTCCTCTTTTGGATGGTTCAGAAGGTTGGTGGAGGAGCGCAGCGCCTCGGGTGGGGCACTCCTCCCTGATTAGTGTAAATAGTGGCCTGAGAGGTTTTAATGTAGTCCTCTCTGGCAGGCAGCATGCTACAGGACTTGTAGCAAGTCTAGTAGGGATGGTGACTTTACATGTCGGGGTTGCCATCCAGGTCTCCTCATATATGCTCCTTGGAAAGCATGCCGAGCCCACGCGGATAGGGCTGAACTGTGCGATGCTCCCAGCGGTCAAGCCGGGATGAGGTACCGAAGTGCCGGACCGGCCAGGGTGGAGCGTGCTACTCTTGGCATGCTAGGGTAGAGTTTGAGCGTAGCCATGCAGGTGCACTTCTGGATGGAGATGGACGTGGCCATGTGGGCGTGCCTCCGGACCCCTAAGGGTGAAAACAGATGCTGCCATGCGGGCATTTTTCTGGACCCCTACGGGCGGACATGGAGGCGGGCCCTTCATCAGAGCATACTCGAGGTGGACGGAGCCATAGATGGAGGTGGGCTTCATCTCAATCATGGTGGCTGAGAACAGGAAGAGCCAGAGGGCTCCTTCTTAGGGGTCAAAGCAACCACGAGGCTCTGGATCAAGATGGACCTCCCGTTGGTGCCAAAGACGGACGGAGCCGGAGAGTTGGATGGACGTGCGAGCTATGACGGAGGCGGGCTTCATCTCAGTCATGATGGCTTAGAATAGGAAGAGCCAGAGGGCTCCTTCTCAGGGGTCGAAGCAGCCATGGGGCTCTGGATCAAGGTAGGCCTTCCATCGGTGCCAAAGATGGACAGAGCTGAAGGACTGTCTGGGCGTGCCAGATCGAGGCTGGAGCTGAACCGGCCAGGGCAAGCTGCTCCCAGGGATGCCATCATGCGGGCTGAGGCAGACGGAGTCGGAGTGAGGTGGGCGGAGCCGGAGAGCTCCAACTGAAATGCACTGCTCTTTGGCGATGCCGACGTGGGAGCCGAGGGGGACATCCCGAGGTGGACAGAATTAGGCAAGCTTGAGTTGTCATTCTTGTGGGCGAAGCTGTGCCGGACATGACCATCTTCGAAGCCAAGCCGATCGAGGTGGTCTCTAGCTGGGGGGAACGCCGTCATGGAGGACAGTCCAGACTGAAGGTCCGGACGGAGGCGGGCATACCACAAGCAAAGCCGGGATGCTCCCAGTGGCATGGCTCCCATGTGCACGGATCGAGGTGCAGGTCAAGTTGGGTGGAGCCGGACCTCTCCTCGCAATGCCGATGCACGGGCTGACCCGTTGGCCTAGTTGGGCGGACAGACTCCATGTGGGCATTGAGCCTGGCCATGAGATTTTGCTGGATCGAGGTGCACGGGGTCGGACTTCACATGGGCGGAGCCAGACTTGGGGCATGCCATGGGCGATGCAGAGCTGGCTGAGAGAACATGCGAGGGGCCTTTTCTACCCTGCCATGCCGATATGCGAGGTGAGGTAGGACTCCAAGCCGAGCCTAGGTGGCCGTGCGGGACTCCACATCGAACCGGGATGCGGGCTAAGCTACCATGAAGCTGGGCTCCATGCATGGCCAAAGTGGGCTGGTCGAGGTGCCGACTTGGCCGCTGCAGGGGCCAAGGCGCTACACCGAACATGGCCAGACAGAGTTCCTACCATCATCCATCTCACGTTGAGCCCACTCTTGAGAACCTATAACCTGGCCTGGGCAAAGGCCTAGGTCGAGCCTCCCTTTAGAACAAGCGGACCCACTATCTTCTTTTGATGGGAGACTTGAGGATGCTGCACGAAGCATGTGGCCACGTCAGCCAAATAGGGATATTGCCGTGTCAACGCTGAATGAATTTTTTTACTACTATAAGAGTTGTTATTTAGGATCTTATACTAGAAACATCGTGATAAATTTCACCCACTCATCTTATTTTATACCATGTTTGTCAGAATGTACTTTGCCTTTCAATCACATCATTTTTACAAGAAATTTCAGGCATAGTATATTAAACAACTATCCTATACTTATACAAATATTTAATAATATTATTTGTTTATTATATATGGGATCTTAGAATGTGACTGATACACCTTATCAATACCCTTATCCTTTTCACAAAATTATTAAAAAACTTTTGAAACAAAATATGATATAATTTATTAATTATTTTACATATATGATTTTAAGTTCATTAAATTGTATAGCAAGAAAACTAAATATGATGAGTAGCTTATGTATTAGAGATAGAAGTCTCATAATACTAATTTTATATGTAATTTTCTTTAGTTTTAAGATATAAATCTTAACACCATCATACCATCAATCTCATACTAATTTATCTATCTATCAGCTATCCAGACTTTTTTTTATCAGATTCTACATATCTATCACAAATGAGGTCAAAATAGATTACCATTCTTATATACAACAATAAGAATAGAATCAATTATATGAATATATTTCAAATAAAATAATTCATACTCTTTACCACTTTTAAGGCAGCTTTATTTCAGAGTACTCTAATAAGACAACCAAGATGAAAGATCATTACATAATGTAATATCTATATTCCATCATACTTAGTGCTAGCACAATTTTAGTTTTTATATCTATATTTCAGTCAGAGTCATCATAATGGGAGCATTAACTCTATTGAACATAAATATACTAACTGCTAAATAATTGTTATGCAATTAATCAATAGAGAAATATAATAATATATTTTAGAAAATCTTTATAAATATTATTTTAATGAGAGCCTTTGGTCCAACGCAACAAAACTTTCTTTAGAAAGAAAATGACCAACATAAAGAAACTCTCTTTAACATATAATGCTTCACAATCCCTTCTAAAAAGCTCACAGAAGGATGTAGTAAATCTCAATGAATGGACCACTTTGGTGATCACCATCCATCAAAAAATACTAACCTTCTAAAGAGGGATCATCAAGTCATGACCTCTAAGATGGCATAAAACATCAATCAGGCTCATGTATGATGCAACATATTTGAGGTACAAACAATGAATCAATAAAGATTTTGAATATAATAAATCATTTTCAACAAATGTATTATGTGCATCATCATAAAACTCTCCTATAAGCAGAGAATGTTATGTACTTTTAAGCTCCAAAAATGAAGTCGATATAATTTTTGAAAATATATCTCCATTTGGATAAACAAATTTCTTAGACCCAATATATTTCTTTTCAAAGAAAATAAATATTAACACAATGAGAATACAAGGCATTCGAAAATCTGTCCCCTTTGGGCAGACAAATTTTTAAGTCCAATATACATCTACCTCTGATATTTTGACCCAGTCAAAACTGAATAACAACATTATTATTAATATAAATGACTGTATAATCAAAAATGGTAAGAATGCTAAATACTAGTCAATGGGCGTATACCATAATTGATATACAGGAGTCTAAATGCAATATCACATATTTTTCTTTGGGCAGAATATGTAATATGCATAAGTACTCTTTACATGAAGTCATAAGTAAATGAAATATCCTAACAGTCATGAACATATCCCCTTTGGGCAGATAAGCCCATGAAAGCTAGAGCACCATTACAAGATAATGCATCATGCTACCTTTCCAGATTAAAATATACAATAACTCCCTTTGAGCAGGCAGTTGTATGCAATAACCAGAAACCCTCTCATAATAAAAAAACTCATGGACAACATAAATAAACCACTTTGGTGATAAATACTTATGCCTACCCATAAATTATTCATACATGAAAGATAAATGCCCAAATAAACATAAAATGACATACTTCAACGACATGTATGCCACCAAAAGATTAGTCCAAAATGGGATACTCTATAACATGCACCCCGTTAATCATATTATTACATGATAATGCATTCCAACTACCACATCTGTCAATACACTTACTACATAACTATAAAACACCTTTGAACAAGATTTATAGTATATAATAAGTATTACAATCAATTACAGTCAATTTTGGGTTAATTGTTATAGAGATATCAATATGCAATTCTAAATAAAAGATAAGTCATTAGTCCTCATTAACTCATCCATTAAAAATTCATAGAGTGCTCCAAACTCTTTGAGGCTACATAAAAACATACTCGAACTATATGATAGTGAGTAGAATTACACATAAATAATTTTAAATTATTTAAATAGTTTATCAAATATGAAGAACTCTACCAAAATATTTTTTAAATTATTATGAGTCCAACAGTCCAAAAATCGCTCAAATCGAATGTACAATGAGCAAGTTACAGCAATATTTTATCAAAAACAATAGTAGAGGACCAAACCGTAAATTTCATAAATTTATTTGGACTCATATTTAATTTATAGGAGCTTAAGTACAAAAAACTCCTTAATCCCAAAATTAAAATAAGTCCACTATAATTGGATCCAGCCAGTTCTTCAATTTGGGCTAAATTTATAATTAATAAATTCTGTTTAAAGCGGGTTGTAACCCGATAACCCATCAATCCAAAAAACCTTTAAAATATTTTCTTTTTCCTCTCCTTTTCATCCCAACTGAGACTTTTCAAAACTCCATTAATGACTTCTCCGAGCTTGGAATCTTCCTTCGCAAAGAGTCACCAACCAAACTGACCACTGGCGGCCATTCCCTGGCCACTGGCGACCCAAAGTTCAGGAAGAGACAAGAACCGAGTGACACAGGAGAGCCATCAGCCACTCATCTAGATGTCCAAAAAATTGCCACGGCATTCACCACAAGCTGGGCAGGGTCTGGCAATCTAGCAACAGCCTCTACTATCTCTTTCCGGAAGATGGCGAGGTCCTTGCGATAGGACACCACGAACTACCAAAATCCAAAAAGATCCATCTGGCGGTAGTACAGTAGAGGACCACTTGGAGGTCCTCAAAAAAACAAGGCCAGTACCAAGGGCCCAGCACCACTCGGCACCGGCACCGGTAGACGAGCCATAGTCACCACTGTCCAAATGATCACCGATCAATCATTGCCGGATGCTTCTAATGAGCTTCGGGAGGAGAAGAAGGGCACAGTGGTTCCCACAAGTACCAGTCCCTTTTTTTTTTAACCAATATATTTCAAGGTCTCAACTATAGTAGGGCTTATTTATAATTTTTGTAAATCTAGGGGCCTAACTGCAAAATGGCCTTTTGGACCAAAATATAATTATAAAATTGGAGGGACTAAATTGTAAAAGGGCTAATATATAATTTTAGAAAATCCAGGGGCCTTAGTGCAAAATGGGTCCTTTTTTTTGTTATTGGCTTATTGGGTATTAGATTATTGGGTTACTAGGTTTGAACCCAAAACCCAAACAAAACCCAAAACCCCTCTTCTTCCCACGATCAAACCCAATCAAGGCTTGAACCCAGAAAAAATCCAAAACCTCTCTTCCTGGTTCAACCCCACCGGCATCGCCACCGGCGAAACCACCACAGGGGCCGGCCAAGAAGGGTCGTCACCGGCTTCAGTGAGCACGTTGGAGGTTGGAATGCCTTCGACGACCGACGGGAAGAGTAAGAGTCTTCCCTAGTTTTTTTTTTGTCAGCCGCCCCTCTCTTCCTAAACATCCCACCGCCAGTGTTGGAATAGCGGGACAGCCACGACGACCGACCGAGAACTGCCGGTCGCTGCCTTTAGCATATCGTCGTTGTCCGATCCAGGCTCGACAGCGAGCAGCCTCCTTTTTCTTCCTTTGTTTTTTTTCGTTATGGTCAGTCATCGACAGTTATCAAGACCTCTGATCATCGCTGCCAGGGAAAGGAAGAGGAGGGTTTTCCGGTCATGGAAACTGGCTGGAAATGTGGCCAGCGATGACAGCCCAGGAATGGCCGATTGCGGCTTCCATGGTAGCTGCCCTTTTTTTTTTTGCTTTCGGTGTGTCAAAAATAAACACCGATCATCTCTACACTGACCGATTTCAATCTCGTTGCCATTGGCTTGTCCACAGCCGACGAAGGTCGGGCATGAATAGATTAGGCCAATGACAAAAGATGGGAAGGAAGGAACGAACAACAACAAAATATCGATTATATGTTTCAAATCTAAAATATTGAACACGATAATTCTAATCTGATACCAGAAAATGTAGGAAAAATATTTTCTAAATCCCTAGGATCAATCAAAATATTAGAATCATGTAAATGTAAATAGATCTAAGAAATGAATACCTGTATTTGTCATGAATCCCAAACCTCAAACCTGAAAGTGATGCTCACATGAACATCGAAAGAAGAGTCCTTCTCTCCGATCTTTCTCAGAAAGGCGGCTCTTAATGGAGAAAATCACCGTATCATAAATTACTGAATACATGATATATATAAATAGAGGAAGCAGAGAGGGGACCTAGCCAATAAAATGAAAATGCCCTAACTGACCCTCCCATCACGAGTCAAGTCGGGCTAAGGTCTGCACTATGCTGCCTCAACCACACCAATCACATGAGGTACTCCTAGTCTAATTAATGATCACATAATAATGGGCTTAACCTACGTCTATCAACATAGACTATAAAATCAACCCAGATTTTAATTAAAAAAAATATCAATTAATGTTAATCTAAATTAAGAAAATTCTTATAAATAGTACTCTATATCAGAATGGTTTGAAGGCCTGTAATTTCCATGCCATCATCTGGAGTCATCCTGGGCACAAACCTCATCATTTTCAAAGTAAGTTCAAGCGTAGGATCAGAGATTTCAGAGCCAACAGTATCAAGTGTAAGAACAAGATCAAGAGTTGCAATAGAGCCCAAAGGAGAAAGGAATGACACTCTGTAAGTAATAGAGAACAAACCAATTGTTACCCATCCAAAGACCTACAACAAGATAGAATGCATTTGATTTTGCTCCAGATATTCCAAAACCAGATTGATCTTTAAACGAGAAAAGATAAGGCCAATCATTAAATATAGAGATACGTCTAATAGTAATGGCAGATGCAGGATGAGACTTAATGGGGGGAGATTCTTGAGTTCCTTGCAGTCTAAATGCTCCAAAAGATCACTACAATTAGCAGATTTATTGAAAACCCTTATAAATAAAGGGATGTAGGAGATCAAAATACCCTCAGCATCCTTGAAGGATTGCCCATTCCATAAGAGGTGAGAAATTTGATTGAATTTTTGCTGAAAATTGTCGACTATATGAAAATAAGTAGTGTTATTATTACCTTCCTTAGCCATTTAACCTTGGCACACTGCTTCCAGTAAATCTCTTTATTTTTATAGATAAGAAGCAGCTCCTTAATTTCTAAAAGTGATTCTATTCTGTAGCTTTGAATAAGTAAAGGGCAGGGTTCTTCCTCATGGTCCAACATAATGATTTTACTAAGGAGATTAGTGTTTTGGCCCTTTCAGCTACCTTAATTTTGGCACTCCAAGATTTAAGTGTTGCCCTGGTCTTTCCCAGCTTCAGCTCCTGGGTGGTAGTAGCATCATTAGTTAGAGGGGTAAAGTGCCAAGCATTAGCGACAATTTCACGGATGGAATCGTGAGACAGCCATGATCTTTCGATTCTGAATGGACCATTTATTTTAGGCAAGGATTTGATAGAAAGAAGAATAGATGCATGATCCAAGCAAGGATTTGCAAGGGTCGATTGGCCAAAGTTTGATAGAGGCCATCTCACTCACAAGAGATAAAAATAATGAGTTTGGCAATAATGGGAGGTCTGATGAGATAATTGGAGAAATCCGCTATGCAGTTGTGGATCACCAATGCACTCATCAAGCTTATAGGTAGCGTTGAACTCTCCACTGATAACCCAAGGACTTGAAAAGAATTCCCGGATTCGAAATCCTCCCAAAAAGGAGGCTTCTGATCAATATCAAAAGGACCATGCACAATAGTGAAGCTCCCAGAAGAGTTCAAAAGATGATCAAGCTAGTTGATAGAGATATAAAAGGAAAGAGTTTCCTTCCTCAAAAGATTGAAATGTGCTATGCTCCAACCTAGAAGGATTTCACCCGCTAAGCCAATAGCATTCAAAGCTAACCAGAAATCCACTTGACCTCCAAAAATAGATCGAAATATGGAGGGAGTAACTAAATCAAGTTTGGATTTCTCAAGACTTACAACAGCATAACTATAAGGGCTTATTAAGTCCTAACTGCCCTTCTTTTGAAGGGTTCACCAAGGCCCATAATATTCAACATAAAATGGACATGAGGATAAGAGAAACTCCAGAACAAGATGAGATAACATGTTAAAATATTTGTGGAAGAAAAAAAAAAAAAAGAGAAAGAGAAAGAAATAGAAATTAAATTTATTATCTTTATTTTAATTTTATTAGATATAGAGTTATTTATAATAGTATATAAACATCATATAAGAAAAATAATAATAACTAGTACAGAATCAGACTAATCAAGAAAAATAATAACCAATACAAAATCATGCTAATAAAAAAAAATGATATGGAATAAAACTAAAAAAAGTATGATAAGATCACATTAACAAGAAAAATTATAATAGAATGGTGTGTGTCCCAAAAATTGTGCTAACACTCCCCCTCAAACTCAAGATTATATTGTACGTGCCAACTTGAATTTGAAAATTATTTTTTTTTTTATAGATAAAAATATCATAGAAGAAAATACTAGTACTCGAAGAGAAAGTAGCTAAAGACCGATAATTCTTGTAGACAAAAACATCTATGAAGAGAATATTAGCACTTAAAGTGAAGGCGATCAAAGATCGATGATCTTTGTAGACAAAAATACTATATAAGACAAAGTTGGAAATCAAATAGAAGATAAGTCGATAATTTATGATCTGGCAACAAAAATATTATAAGAAAATAAAAATATCTCAAACTCGGCAATGAAAGAGCCAAAGGCTAAAAAAAAAGGCCTCAAATTCAACATCGAAGGAGTCAAAGGCAAAAAAATATCCAAAAAGCAAAGAAAAAGGTTTCAAATAGGATCGTAAAATACTCAAAGAAAAAAATATCTCAAATTGGATGATGAAGAAGTCCAAAGTAAAATAAAATCCAAATAAAAGGAAAAATGTGGTAAACGGTAACTACAAATTTATCTACAAAATAAAGGATCTTCAAGTCAACTACTGAAAAATAGATGATTTATAGATTCACTAAAAATAGAGAATTTGTAGGAAAATAGAGATAGTTGGTCAGATACCATGTTAAAATATTTATAGAAGAGAGAAAAATTAAGAGAGAAAGAGAGAGAGATAGAAACTTTATTATCTCTATTTCAATTTTATTTGATGCAGAGTTATTTATAATAATGTACAAACACCATACAAGAAAAATAAAAATAACTAATATAAAATCAAGCTAATAAAATAATAATAATAATTGATATAGAATTATGTTAATAAAAAAATGATACATAATCAAACTAACAAAAAAAATATCATGAGATCACATTAACAAAGAAAATTATAATAGATTAATATGTGATCCCTAGAATCAAGCTAACAAACCAAAAGCGACTAGATTACTGGACCTCTACCTCATTTCTTTCCTTTTCCAACCCAATAATATTGCATATTGAATTTTCTCTACCTTTATGTTGGAAACATAAAAACCATATTGTCTTGTCCACTAAAGAAGAGTATTATGAGACAATCATGAAGTGTTCCTGTAGCATGACTTCGTACATTTGCATGTATATATAGAATTCCTCGTGCTATCCTTTTATCTAGTAAAATCAATTCATTGAAGTTGTTGTTGATTTAACTCCAACTTCTAGTTTTTTTGGCTATTATTGATGTTAAACCTTTTATTTTATTTTTTCATGTCTTCGATGAGAAGAATTGCATGCAATTCTCCTAATAATCTTTTTTATAAAAAGAATAGAAAATCGGTTAAGTTATCACAAATAGTTTAAGAGACAACTTAAATAAGTCAAATGATCGGTAATAAAGCTTATCGGTGCTATTCTTGGAAAGGGCTTGCTGTTTAGAAGAAGGTCAAATCCTTGGTAAACTTTTCTTCTTTTTTTTTTTTTAAGAAAGGTTATTTTAGTATGGAGTCCATGATATATAAATCATAAAATTAGCCATCACAAACCAATCAACATACCTAGAGAGTGCTAGACCTTGCTTTAACACTTTACATAAGCAAGTTTAATTAAACAAGATTATGGCATGCATGATAAGTCATGTATAGATTGTTGCTATTATTGTTGCTTTAGATGCATAATGCATGGCAAAACGAAAGTTAATGCAAATTGCGTGAAATGATGCTCTCCATGAGATGCATGAATGAAGATATGAATCATGACCATTGATGTGTCATGTTTGGTACATATAGGAAAGCTACAATCATGACCATGTACGGCTAATTTGCATCCAATTATATAAGCTACAATTAACTATGGTTCAAACCTTTTTCTTTGACTGCTAACTCACATGGTGGGGTTGGTATTTTTCTCCTCCTTTGGCGCTGTACCACCACAACGATCACCAATATAATTAGTATAACTGGAATCACCACAACGATGACAATGATATGAGTAGCAAGCGTCTTCTTTTTCCCATCATCTACGCATTGGTTCCCGTTAGGGCATAGATCCGGGTTATTTTCCATCCTTGCATAGACAAAGATCCTCAAATTAACGTTAAAATCTAGCATGGCTACGAAGGAACCTTTTTTTAACCCTATATAAAGTAGCATGGGCATTAATTAGATCGATAGTGAATTGGATATTATAGAATGAAGCAAACCTTAACTCTAGCAAGCCATTTTCTTGCTTTTGACGAAGAGCCGGTGGGATCGACCCATTAAGTTGGTTGTTTGACAAATTTCTGAAAGATGGCCAACAATATCAGATCATCAATATTCTATATTTATATCTAGCATATGAGTTTCTAAGAAGACTAGCTTTTTCTTCTTTCTTGATAAGTAACAGATTTGAGACTAGCTTAAGCTTACAACATGCGAAGGGATGACAATCCTGACAGAAAATTTGGTATTGTGCCGGTGAAGCTGTTGTTCGATAAGTCCCTGAGATAAAAGGCAATCAAGACATAATGATCTATGAAGGATTCTATTGACATAAAAAGAGACAAAGCAAAATCTTATAAAACTATTTCATAGAAATTCATTAATATCTTTCTTTTTTTATAAAACAAATCGACTTTGATTCCTAAATGATTTTTTTTCTATCGTAACAAAAGATTCTCTTTTTATATGAAAAAGATTCATATCAACAATTATTATCCTATATATAGACAAATTCTCGATATTTTATTTATCTATAAGAAAATAGTTATTTTGTATGGTCGTAAAAAAAAAAAACTTATATATGAAATAAAAAAGAGTAGAAAGTGTTACTACACCTACAAACTATATATTGACTTTAAGTCCCTAGTAGATAGGTCATACAAGCCAATTATCTATATTATTCATCAAATCCTGCTTTTTTTTTTTCGGTTCATAATTTCTACCTTGAGTTGGGATCTTTTATACCTGGATGTAATATAAACAAGAGATAAGGAGTTCAGTTCTAGTTAAATCTTGCCTCTAGGATGAATATAAGATAGAAAAGGAAGGGAATAGTCGGTCCTAGTCTCAAAAATTGTATATATATGATCAACTTCTCAATGAAAGATACGAGATGTTGTACAATCCTCCATTATAAATATAATTGCAATTTTATCCATTAAATCTCAAATTGCAATAGTCAATCTAATGTGCATATACTATGCTTGGAAAGTTATATTATCAATTTGGCTCAAAAAATATATTATATATTTCCACATCATGGTCTATCCATCTTTTAAACATGCCTCATGCAAATTGAGATATAATCAGGTGATGGATCCCTTTATCATAGAGATCGTGGATTAAAACTTTGGTAGTAGCTCTCAATGTTTGAGCTCTCTAATATTAAATAATAGTATTTTAATCATTATTTTCAATTACTTTACCAAAAAAAAAATCTTAACTATTCATATACTACACTTGACTTTCCGCGTCTCACATAAAAGATTGAGACTTTAAGTATATATGGTGCAATGAGATAACTTTTTTTTTCAAGGACTACTTATCCAAGATTGGCTATCAACTCCCTTCCCATCTCCAACAATTCATTAAAAGAACAACAAGAAAAAAAAAAAAAAGGATTGGGCATGTAGAAGATCAGTTGTTACATCAAAATCATTAAATGACCATCTTTGCAAATTTCTATATCCCTTAATTACCAACTTGGGATATTTTTTAATCTTTGCATAACCAAGTTGGCTAGAATATAGGTATCTGGCACTACTCTTAATAAAGAGGCCGGTGTAGCAAATATTTTGTGCATATGACTTCAACTTGCGAGCGGTAGTTTTCGATACTTACAAGTACTCGATGGCCTTAAGATTGTTAATAGCAACGGGTATATCACCGGTCAATCCTAGCGAGGATAGATTTCTGCAAAGCAAATGAAACAATATAAATAGTTTAGTCTTAATATTACTAATATGTTTTAGAATTTAAAAAAAAAAAAATCAAAGAAGCTTACAAGGATGTTACTCTTGGAGGATTAGAGCTAGTAAAGGTACAGAGTATGCCTTTCCATTCGTAGTTCTGCGGAGCACATGGATCACCTTGCCAAATCTTCATGTGGTATGATTTTTTGAGTTCCATCATAGCACGAACTAGCATGTTCACCAGGAAAACAAAAATCCATGTCTTATATTAATGGGAAAGAAAGAAAATAGGATCTCCAAAGAAAAAAAAAAATTTTCAGTCACGTTTCCTAAAATATAGCTGGGTATCTCAAAGATTTGAGGAACAGTACGTGTAACATCATTCATGTGAAGGATGACAACCCGATCATGTCTCTAAGAGATTTTTAGATGCATGATCAAGGGTGATCATGCCTATTTATGATTAGACGAACATCCAAGTATGAAAGACCACCATGGTGTTTTGAAAGACCACCATGGTGTTTCATGTGAAAGAATTAAACATAAGATGCTCATAATACAAAGGATACAAAAAAGCTTAGTTTTCCTACTTTCAATTATTCAATAATATTATGTTTTCAGAGAAGTAATATTACCTGAAGATTTTTTTTGGTTAAAAGAGATATTAGCCTTCGTTAAAAGTTAAGGAACAATATACATACCATCTGTTATATCGGATGCCAAATTTGGCAGGGAAAGAGTACTATAGACCTCCAGGGCATTGAGGATTGGAGGAAGGATGGAATCAGCTGCCTTGGTTACATTAAACTGATACAAAGTAGAACGCCCAAGCTCATATGTGAGATTTATGTGAGTCACTAGTAAGTAAGAAGGCTGGAAATTCCTCAGAAGAACTTGCTCATTCACGATCACATCAATTAATCTTGTCTTGTTTGGAGGGAGGGCATCAAACTCTGCGAAGTGCATGTAGCAATAGTACACAGGACGAACATATCCGGTCGGCGAGTCCCAGTAAAATAGCAAGCTGGTATTGTCTACCGGAGTGGCTGCGCTACTCATAACAATGGATGGCACCTGGAAGGCATCGTCGGGATTAATTTGGATGGTGTTTGAAGTATTTATACGAAGCCAACGTTCGTAGTTCCACGATCCCCAAATGCGATCATAAGTGTCATTTGGGTACCTGTCGATCAACAGTTCGATGTTAAAGAAGTCATATTATGCACGTACATGATTTCCACTACCGAACTTGAAGAATATTCACATTTTCATACAATCTCATGGATCTTTGGTTGCAATACACTCATGAACACACACATAGAAAGTAGAGCTAACATTAGAAATATATCTATGGAGAGAGTAGAGCTACACTTAGGCACTCATACAATAGTTCTAAAATTATTGGCCTTGAATCTTGAGGCCCTACATTGAAAATCCAAGTTGCTGGATATGATCTAAATATCTTTTATGATAAAAAATTATGTAATTTGAGGATCCTTGCTTTTGCATCTGGTGATTGAAATGAATAGTTTAGAAAATACAAAACATGCATCATGTTCTCTTTCTAAATATGGTTTTTATTTTTCATACATCCCTTTTTACCTTTCGATTTATCTCATAACTGACCATAGCCGACATGACAAAACAAACTAGAGTTTGCCATAAGCTTGCAACGATGCCTTCACCCTGGCCAACTAGCTATTGCCGCGTGGATAATTCAAGGATGCGAGAGATGCCCAAATTTTTTTCCATCTAGCTACGATTGGCCCATGATGGCAAATGGTTTTTTTTCATAACTATGAGATACAAGGGAATTAGAGTGCAGGAGAATCACCTACACAGTATCTTATGGACGTGCGAATGATTATCCAAAATAGCTAATTTGCATGTCCCAAAATTTCATAGCAATAGATACTAGCTCTCACCTATATAAACTGGCAAGGGAGGGTTCCAAAGTCTAAGTCCTGAATCCCAAGTTTGAAGTTCTAAACCCTCTACTCTAAGTTCTCTAGAGTTTCAACCTCTCTATCACTCACACAGCACCTCCATAGTTTCTCTGAGAGTTATCTAACTTGAGCATCGAGGTTTTCCTATTGGATACTCTCCAAGAAGAAAGCTTCCTTATTTGTATTGTTATAGGACTAGGCCGACATTGGAGCCGTGGTTTGACTGCAGTCTCCTTCCCTTAGCCACTGATTAGGCACAATCGATCTAGCTATGACCGCATCTAAAGCTATCAATCATTATTGACCGGCTAGGGAGGTGCACCAAGATCTCCAACCAACTTCATTGCTCTATGTAGCACCTTGTCGAGCCCTCCAGCACACTAGCCAACTCAATAGCCTAGTCATATTGGCTCCTAATGGTAATAGATTGGTTCTAGAGGAAGGGTCTTGATCCCATCATCAGAGATTTTATCCCATGGCAACCATGAAATCTCAAAGAGTACAAGTAGCTCTATCCATCACCCAGTCAAATGCACTAGTGGAGTTTGATGGCTCTATGTAGAGTCCATGGAGGGCTTTGCCTCCACTAGATATGCAGGTAGCTCTAGCGATCATTGCCAAGTAATTCTAGATGCTCCTACAATATGTTTAGCTACTAGCTACGATCGTTCAAAGCCTGTAGTAGGCTATTGCTAACCCTCAACATCGTAGTAGCACCAAGAGGCTCACAAACCTGGTGATCATGGAGTCCCTATACATAGGGATGGCAATGGGCCGGGTTCGGGCCGGGTGCATAACTACCCAAACCCAAACCCAAATATTCAATAAATTATCCAAACCTAGCCCAAACACTATCGGGACTGGATTTTTTTTATCCAAACCCATCTCAATTGGGTATCGGGTAATCGGGTTTACCCGGCCCGAACCCAAATGAGTCATATTAAATATTTTTTCATTTTTATCAACTTTAAAATCATCTACAATTTTATAAATTATACATACATTAAACAAATAAAATCTAACTATATTTTCAGTTCAACCGCATTTAATTTCATATTCAATCAAAATTTATATCCTGAAGTTAGTAAACTATTAATTATGAAGTTGGTAAACTTGCAAGGATACAAGCAAGTTCTGCCACTTTCACTATGACTATGAGCATGATTTATTAGTTGAACAATGAAATTGAGACCCTCATCAAACAGGGCTTCTTCGGTGCCTATGTTATCCACCCATAAGATCTAGGTGAGTTTGGTTAGGGATAGCCTACTCATGAGCAGTAGATTGATAATTAGCCAACTATAAGAGTCATCAACATCATCTTAGGTGACTAGTGGCCAGTGGAATGAGCTCGACCGGGTAGATTTATGCTTGAGTGACCCAAATAGGAAGCCCAACTTCAAAGAGGTAGAGGTCAGATGAGAACATCTTCTAAAATGCTAATGCTAAGGATGCCTAGAATCTCCATGATGGTGTTGTTATAATTTTCCTTACCATTGAAAACTATAATGTAAAATAAATTTTGGTTGATAATGGAAGCTTAATAAATGTCTGATTTTATGATGCTTTTTGCAAACCGGCCCTATTGAAGGATAGATTTTGAAAGATCAACTCTCTTTTAGTCAGGTTCTCAAGAGACCTGATCTCCATGGAAGGTGTCATTTCCTTTCCTATTATTACTGGACAAGCACCGAACCAAACCACTATGATGCTTGATATTTTCATCATCAAGGTCCCATTGGCCTATAATGCAATACTAGAATGATTGGGCTAAATACCTTATGTGTTCTTGTTTCTACTTATTTTTTGCTGATGAGGTTTCCAACTACAAATGGTGTACTAATCAATGTTAGTCTTTTGCTCAATAGGGGATGGACATCCTCAGATCTTTCTTGCAAGCAATCAAGCAATGAAAATTCTTCATAGTGGCTATTAATTACTTTACCAAATGGATTGAGGCTGAGCTACTAGCTTGATTGACTAAGAAATATGCTTGGAACATCTTTTGGAAGTTCATCATATGCTGCTTCATACTCCCTTAAGTCATCAGCATAGATAATGAGAAGCAATTTGATAATGCCAAATTCAGTAAGTTCTATGTCAACTAGAATATTGATCATCAATTCATTACAGTTAGATATCCCTGAGCTAATAGGGTGGTTGAAGTAGCCAACAAAGCCATCCTACAAGACCTGAAGACATAGCTAATTAGACTAAAGGACTTTAAGTGGATGAGCTTCTTAACATCCTCTAGGCTTATTTGAACATTCATTAGACTCCTACATGAGAAATATCCTTTAGCCTTGCCTTCGATATCAAAGCAACAATTTCCTTGAAGATTGGTCTGCCCTCCAATTAGATAGATTCCTTTGACTAGTAGAAGAACCTAAAAGACCTCCAAGCCAACTCAGATTTCCTTGAAGAGATAACGGAACAAGTTGAATTTAGATGATGACATATTAGCAAGGAGTTGCTCAGTATCATAACTTTCAAGTGAAAGTTAAATTCTTCCAACTTATAGACTGACTGAGTTGGCTTAGCAAGCTAAGTATAGTAAGCTCACACCAAATTGGAAAGGACCATACTGAGTTTCTAATTTCATCCTTCCTAGAACCTATTGCTTAGAGCACTTGGATGGGACTTCCATCCCTCGGACATGGAACTTGGTCAACCTCCAACTATATTATCAATAAGATGTATCATTACACTTTTGTGAACCTAACTCATTAATGAAAACTCTTTTCTCCTTGCAAAAAATTTTCTCAAGTATTTCAAGTTAGGTATGTGACTCTTGAGCTAGACATAAATCACGTGCATCCCACAATGATTACTAACAAATGCTCTCTAGCATGGTAGATTGGGGAGCCATCTAATGGCCCCAAGGAGCCAACACCTCCATTCATCTAATGAACCATCCAATAGTTCTGGAGAGGCAACACCTCCATTCATGTGGTTAGCCATCTAAAGGCTCCAAGGAGGTAATATCTCTGCTTATCAAGTGAGCCATCTAATAGCCTTGAGGAGACAACAACACCTCCATTTATCTGATGAGCCATCCAAGGGTTTTGGAGAGGCAACACCTCCATTCATGTGGCGAGCCATCTAAAGGCTCCGAGGAGGCAATATCTCTACTCATCATGTGAGCCATCCAATGGCCTTGAGGAGACAACACCTCCATTCATCAGATAAGCCATTCGATGGCTATATGAAGGCAACACCTCCATTCATCAGGTGAGTTTTCCAATGGCTCTAAAGAGTCAACACCTCCATTCATCAGATAACCATTCGATGGCTATAAGGAGGCAACACCTCCGTTCATCAGGTGAGCCATCCAATGGCTTTGAAGAGTCAACACCTCCACTTATTAAGCAAGCCATCCAATGGTTCTAAGGAGGCTACAAATCTAATCATTAGGTGGGTCATCTAATGGCCTTAATGAGGTAACAACTCCATTTATTCAATAAGATATCTATCATGGTTGTGCTATAGACTTGCTGGCATGGCTAGAGATAGCTATTGAGTCAGAAGGCTTCAAGCTTCTCTCTATCAAGTGTGGGCATTCCTAAATCTACAAAATAAAGAAAACATAAAAGTTCGATCATAGAGAGGTGGTTCTCTATGATGGACCCTCCGATGTCTAAGTTAGTCTCTTGTAGAAGCAAACAGAAAAAGAGAAAAAATTATAGCTTCTACATAAATGATGCAGTGGTAGAATAATAGTGAGATGGAGTGGGAGTAGGCAAGGTAGTGAGCAATAGCAAGGTAGTGGAAGTAGTAGGTAGCCTTGGTGGGATACAAGCAAGGCAAGGTGAAGCTTACACGAGGCAAGGTGAAGATAAGTGAGGCAAGGTAGTCCTAACCTACACCCAAGCAATGCTCTAGAGCTTTCAGGTAGTTCTAGAAAAACTATTGAGTTTCCCAGAGGGCTCAGGATACTTAGGAATGCTTGCCTGGAAAAGCCTTTATGGAAAAGGGACTTCATGGTAGAACCTCTAAAGGAGAACTTTTTCATAGGAGCTTCAGAGTATCTTACATAGAGAATCCAAGGAACAAATTTATAGATAAAGTATACAAAATACCTGGCACCTATGGGGGCATTGTGCAATGTAGGGAGTAGTGGTCGATACATCATTACAGAGTATATACCCCTGGAGGAGTGGCTAAAAATGATGCAGAGCTCGTCTACATGGCAAGCATGCTTTCATAGGGTGTCGTATTAATGAAGAGTAGCCCGTGTCGGAGAGCTCGTCTACAGAGTATATACCCCTGGAGGAGTGGCTAAAAATGATGCAGAGCTCGTCTACATGGCAGGCATGCTTCATAGGGTGTCGTATTAATGAAGAGTGGCCCGTGTCGGAGAGCCATGGTACAAGGTCACCTGCCCGTTACGGGAGAAGGGTACATCGAGCTTCCTTGCATGATAGCTAAGGTCATGTATTGAGGTCTAAGAAGTTTGCTTGCTATACTAAACTGGTAGGTGGGATGGCTAGCTGGTGGGTGAGGTGGCCTAAAGCTAACCTAGCAGGTGAGATGGCAAGCTATATGGAGTTCACATAGGTGCGATCATTTCTGGATACATCAATATCCAACAGCCCTAATATGCCAACCCCCATGTCAAAGTCTTGGCAACCTACAAACCTTCCCATTTAGGATGATCCAAGCATACATTTTAGCCTTTGCATTGAAGGCTTAGCAACTTAACCAACCTGCTCAGGCTAAGAAAGTGCACATATCCATTCCAGCCCCATTTTAAAAGCTTGGCAACTTAACCGATCTGTTAAGACCATCATAGCCTAACCACCCATTTATGCTCTTAAGCTAAAAGCTTGGTAACTTAATCGACCTCTTTAAGCTGGGATAGCCTAAGTGTCCATTCTGACCACCACGCTAAAGGCTCGGTGACTTAACCAATCTTTTCAAGGCAAGACAATCCAAATAGAGGTATCTAATAAGCTAGTCAGCTTCTCTAACTAGAGCAACCCAAATTAGAGTACCAACTAATGAAGTAGCTTCCCAACACTCTATCTAGAAAGCTTTCTTATTTGTAGTATTTTAGGAGCAGGCCCAATATTGGAATAGAGTTCTATCATAATCTCTTTCCCTTAACCATTGATCAGGCATGATCAATCCAACTATAACTGCATCTGAGTCCTGGTAACTATCATCTGCCAGCTAAGGAGGTGCATCGAGATTTTCAACTAACTCTCTTGGTCCATGCAACACCTTATCGAACCCTCCAACACACTAGCCAGCTTGATAGCCTAATAAACCGGCTCCCAACAGCAATACTTTAATATAAAATTTTAATTACAAATAAAATAAAAAATATTTTATTTTCTTCTTTTAATCATTATTATTTATATCAATCATGAATTGTATATGCTAACTTGCTAGTTTATCATGATTGTAACTTTTAGATTGATTTATAATCCACACATGACCCACGGGTAGGGCTGGAACTGGGCCGGCCCTAAGCCCATTGCCTGGAATTGGGCTGGGCCAGCTCAATAAATTTCGAGCCGGCTCGAAATCGGTTCGGGTTTCGGACCAAATTTTAAGCATATCAGGCTAGACTTCAGGCTGTAAAATAGAGTCTATTTAATTTTTGAGCCAAAAGGATGTCCAGATTCGGTCCGAAAATTCTTAAAATATGGTCCGATCCAATTTTGGACTGGGCCGGTCCAATGGACTTTGGGCCGGCCTAGTTCCAGCCCTACCCACGGGCCTCACCAATGATACACCAACAAGTGTGTGCTACTCAAGTAACTAGTCACACAAAAATGTCATATACATACATACATATACATATATAAATAAAATGTCATATACATATACATATATTTTTTAAAAAAAATAGCATACAAAGTTTAAATCTTCATATAATTGCATAAAAATCCTAAATTTACATAATTGTAATGAAAGATGTGTTGTATAAGAGAGAAAAGGAGCAATATTGGTCATGGCCAAAAAAAATACTTCATGTAACATAAAGATCCTGGGAAAGGGTCTTCGTTTGAACTATTATGTCTTCTTTTATGTTGCTTTGTGAATTTATTTAAAGAACAGCACATTATGCATTTATATGATGGTATGATGTTTTACAAACAAAAAATAAACTAAAAAGGATAATTTGTAATAAAATTGCTCCTACCAATATGGCTCATTGAATATTTGCCCATGAAAATTAATACACACACGCATCTTAGTTCATGTTATTTCTTTATTGTTGTCCTTGTCATTGAATTTTTGGTCGCTGGGTAGAAAATAGCCATTGTAAATATAAAAGATTAACCAAGAATGCTTGCTGAGATGATATCGCCCATTTGGCATTTGGGCAAAAGGGAGCAGGGTTTTAATTCTACTAGCTAGATTTAGCCTTCAAGGATGGGATGGATATATGATAAAATGTTAAGGGCTTGGTCCCACTTAATATTAAAAAAAAAACTAAAATGATAGTGTAGCTATGTCTTCTTTTATGTTGCTTAAGGACACTGGGAAAGGGTTTTTGTTTGAATTATTATGTCATCTTTTATGTTATTTTGTGAATATTTTTGAAGAACAGCATATAAGAAATATGGCTTATTGAATATTTGCCCGTGAAAATCAATGTACACATGCACGCAACGACAATCTTCTTAGTTCGTGTTATTTCTTTGTTGTTGCCCTTGTCATTGAATTTTTGGTCGCTGGCACTATAAAATAGCTATTTTAAATATAAAGGGATTAACTAAGAATGCTTTCTGGGATGATATCGCCCTTTTGGCATTCGGGGAAAAGGGTATGCAGGGGTTTAATTCTAGTTAGATTTAGCCTTCAAGGATGGGGTGGACATATGATAAGTATCACGGAGCCTGGTCCCTCTTAATATCAACAAAATAGAAGAAAAATAAATAAAATGATCAATACTCTTAAAAAACTTTTCTATTTTTAGTTTTAAGATGTATTAATACAAGAGAGTAATAGAGTTAATTTATACCTAAAATGGCTATTTATTGATGCTGTCAAAAATATAGTGAAAGGGATAGCATTGAAATATGAAATAATGAAATACGAGTTATCTATATAGGGATTTTTAGAAGATAAATATATATGCAATAAACTATAATTATATGCATGTGTGTGGGTGCACGTCTATATTGGTACGTATGATCTACTTGGGCCCCTGTGAATGAATGATTCCGGTAGATTGCCATAGTTTCTTTTTCCCTCCCTTTGTGAACTGCCAATTATAGCTACATCACCTGATTATGTCAGGACTTCCCCCAACGTTGAGTCTGGCGAAGAGTACCAGGGAATTTAATGGGTTTACGTCCTTGTAAACATCCACGCTGTCAATCAGCCTCAACTCAAGTGAAGATATGAACGGAGTTCCGGACCCGGTTTTCACCAGACAAACTGAGAAATAATCGTCCTTGGCAACCGTAATGATCTCGGCCGTACGGAGACGCGATGAATTGGTAACGTTCACCGTTCTCCAGTAATTGACGCCGAGATGAAGGTCAAACAGCAGCGGGCTACCGTTGCTTGCGCTGTCTTGACCGTCGTAGTTACCATAAAGGAATAAAGCTCTTATCAGGTACTTTTCACCCTGGATCACTTGATCTATCGTGTAGCAATTACGATATCCATCTGGAAAGCTTCTGAGAGTCTCGACTTGTGGAGGGTACCAACTGGTCAAATCAGTACTCTTGGATATTTTGCGGTTTATCCCGGTATCTATGAATTGGGTATCGGGTTGGTACACGATCCCGGTAAAGCTATCTTCGATGCTACCGTCTGCATCCGTGCCGCAGTCAATGCTGACAAACCCTGCAAGAATTTTGATGCTCACCATCAAAAAACCAAGTCAGAACATTGCCCTGTTTGACTATCTTGCACTAGATCATATTCCTTAATTAAACAGAAGTTTAATGTTTTTTTTTTTTTGCGATTAAAACCGATTTGGACTGCCTGCAGAACTCTTTCTTTTTTGAGATGAAAAGTGCATTTAGTAATCTTATTGCATATGAATCCACGTTCAGATTGGATCAGGTTGCACAATATCTATATATCTACTGACCAACTTAGCACTATGAGTACAAGCTAACTGAATCAATTAAAACTTTTTAATCAAATCAGGCTAAGTTGCCACAAATTTTATTAAAATGAAATAAGTATAATAAATTAATTTGTTTAAAAACAAAGAGAAGGAGAGAAGAATAAGCCAAACAGATCCAAACAATCCGGGCACTCGAAACTAGTCTTAAAATGAAAATGCAATCACTAAAGATGCATTTGTTTAGCCACTAAAAAAAAAAACGTTTTATGCTTTTTGATTTTTTGAAAGCAAAAATCGAAAAACAATATTTTATAACACCATAAAAAGAAAATAAAGTAAAATCAAAAATAATTATTTTTTTTGTGGAAAACAAATTTATTTTTTACTTCTTAAAATTTGCTTTCTTACTTTTTAAAATGATTAACATAAGATTTTAGTAAGCACATATGTACATGCACGCACACACATGCGTGCACATATATATATATATATATACATATATATACATATACATATATATACATATACATATATATACATATATATATATATACATATATATACATATACATACATATACATATACATACATATACATACATATATGTATATATATATGTGTGTATATATATATATATATACACACACACATTCATACATTCATACATACATGCATGCATGCATACATGCATACATCCATCATCCATATATATCTCTATATACGCATACATATATCATGCATGCACATATATGCATGCATCCATCCATCCATACATACATGCAATATATACATCCATCTATCCATATATCCATATATATATATACATTCATACATATATACATGCATGAATACATGCATACATCCATCATCCATATATATCTCTATATAGGCATACATACATCATGCATGCACATATATGCATGCATCCATCCATCCATACATACATGCAATATATATATGCATACATACATCTATCCATATATCCATATATATATATATATATATATATATATATATATATATATATATATATATATATATATATATATATATATATATATATATATATATATATACATACATGCATGCATATATATTGGTGGGGACACCAGGATCAGACACAGATCCCTGAATTCCATATGGTTTACTTAGTCATGTGTCAAAGTTTTGAAAATTTTGTAATCAATTAAGATTGAGTCCTGTAATAAGTTGAGGTTAGTTGATTTGTCTCAACCCTCAACCTAGTCAGTATTTTGAGTCCTGTACATCAATTATGAGTCCAGTATGAGTCCAATTTTTGTACAAGAGAAAATGTCACCCTATTTTGGAGTTCCACTAGGCCACATCCAAGAGTCAGAGACCGCTACATCAATCCATTGGATCTTGTGTGATAACCTAGGATCCAAGATGCTTCCAGAAATCTTGATTCTTTCCAGATGTCCTTTAGATGCCCAGATTCCAGTCCAGATGTCAGAGCATATTCCCAAACCAGGGCATCCATGGTTCCAAAGGTCCCTCTACATCCTAGCCCAAAGAAATCAAGTCCAAGTGCCAAGCCCAAGTCCTAAAGAAGCAATATTCTATGAAATATTTCTGTTACCAGACTACCAGGCCACCCCAGCTTCCAGAGGTCCAAACCCATGCACCCAAGCCCCTTTGGGCCGGTCCCTTGCTGCCTCTAGAAGTCCAACACGCCCTCCTAGGCATCCTTGAAGTGTTGATCAAGTCCAAAAGGTATCCTTTAGTGGAATAGTCAAAGCATGAAGGAAAAAGGAGAAGACTAGGTCAATTCCTAATCTAATGAAGATTTGTTTTTCTAACCTAGCTAGGAAAGGACTTGTATTCCAATTTGGAAGAGGACTTGCAACTCAAGTATAACCATGGTTAGTGAGGGAATGGGAACTCTATAAATATCCCATCCCTCCCCCTCTTGTAATCAACTCTTATTCATGATATCAAAACCCTGGTGAATTTATTTTGAGATTGCGAGCTTGTATTACTTTGTTATTTTTTTGGTTCTTTGGTTTGTGTTTGTGTTTCCTTGCTGCCCTAGCATCCTTCCACACCCTAACTCACTGCCATCCAAGCCTTTACGCATCCAAGAAGGAGTGCCCTAGGCAAACAAGCAAGGAGATCTTCAACAAGCTTCAAACAGCCCAGCTTATAATCCTTAACCTGATTTCTTCTAAACCTAGTTTCCTTTCCTTTTCTTACTTGCTGTTTTGATTGACCCTTGACATTTTGCAGGATCCCCAAGGTGTTTCACCTCTCCAGAGGAGGCTTTCCTTGCATCCAGAACCATCCAAATCAGCCATCTAATCAAGGAAACCGAACTTCATCATCCAGACTCCAATCAGAGTGCTATGTGATCTCTTCATCGGATGTTCTTCAAATCACTAATTGGTAACATCCTTCCCTTCTTTTAATTCCTGATTTGATGAAGATAAGCTATCCTAATCCAGGAGTTTCTTAATTCTTGGGTCCTGGAATTTATTATTTTACATGAGTTTGCCTGCGATATGATGATTCTATGCATTGCTCTTCTTCTTGCTAGTTCTTACTTTTATTTGAGAATTTAGCTTACAAACTAAACTATAAAAATCATAAAAAAATTTATTTTACTATTTTTCCTGCATGTTTAGCAATCTTAGAGTTGTCCCGCATCATTTTGGTATCAAAGCGGGATTAGAATAGTTTTCTATTTGCTTTGCATTCACAAACCCTAATTCAGCATTCTGTCCACTACATTAGGTGTCTAGGTTTTATTTAATTTTGGCATCCTAAATATTTTGTTTTTTTATGATATTTGTACTACATGTCCTCTGTTATGTCCTAGTAATTATCATAATTTTTAATTATTTTTATAGAAACCCTAATGTCCTATAAGTCAGCATCATAGGAACCCTAATAAAGTTTTAAAAATCTCTGCAGCAGTCGAAAATCCCTAAGATTTGCATCATCATTTGATTTTTTTTCTGCATAAAATTTGGTAGGTAGAATTATCACTATCCATCCTCTGTTCTAGAATTTTTTTTAATTTTTTTTTCATCGAAATCTGTGTCAAATTTTACATCGGTTGAAATCCTAATATCCTGAATTCTGCTATTTCTGCATTTTGACTCAACCTAACCTAATCAACTTCCAAACCCCCCAATCCCAAGCCAAATTTTGTTTGCTAACTCCAGTAAACTTAAACTTAACTTGACATCTCATAAATTAATTAAAAATTATTTTATTTTCTGATTATTTTAGATTGCATCAGGATCATTGAATGTTCATTATCTTTTAATCTAATCTTAAGGGCAATCAATATAACATCAGGGCAGGAGGTCATAACCTGTCCTGGATCCAAAACAACCATCTAGCATTTCCACCCAAGCCTTAATTAAAATTAATTAGACTTAATTAGCCCTGGTGGGCTAGGTGACACCCAACAGGTTGGGTCCGAACCGTGTGGGCCAACTAGTGCATTTAATCTTGTGGCTATTACTGAAAGCTGGTGTCTAAGGCTGGGGGTCCAGAGTCAAATGACCTAAGTGGACTGGTGGTTTATAATTAGGACCCTGTGACAAGAAGGGGGAGCCTCCCAGCACCCCACCCCCTACCTGGCCAGTGGAAGGATTAGCTGCTGCGTTAAGTGTAAGTTGAGCTGACTCACCCAGTTTTGGCTCTAGGTCTAGGAAACCCTAGATTAAGCTAACCCAATTTTGCATGCTTGGCTGCACCATCTCATTTTGATTGATTGCTTGATTGTATGACCACTAGACTAGGAACCAAATATCAAAAGTCTAAACCCCAACCAAACCCAACCATGGATCCTAATTTTGAGGCTTTCATAAAAGCCATGAATGACCAGATGGTTACCCAATTAACCATCCTGATTAACCAATCCAATACCCAATTGAACCATAAGCTTGACCAACTGATCCAATCAAGTAATCAAGCAATCCATAGTTTTGACGAAGTAGAAGATCAATTAGGAACCCTAGGCAAGACCCATAGAGTTGAACCCTTGCCTTATGAGCCCCAGAAACCCATAGTCCATAGATATGAACCCAGTAGTAACCCACTATCCCTCAGTCAACCTGAACCCTATAGGATTAGTACCCCTAGCTGTGAGCCTAGTATTGGTCCATTTATCTTTTGTCAACCCCCTCTTACCACCCCATTGGTTCACCAGGATGACCTTGAAGAGAAAATATATGAAGCAGATGAGAGCCTAGTGAACGAGTATGAGGAAGAAGAGGAGTTCCCCATAGAAGACTTAATGCTAGTTGAATTAATAGATCCCAGGTAGAAGCCATCCTAGAATCAGTTGACCCTGACCATACCCACATAGTAGTCGACCCAGAGTTAGATGGCCCAGATCACACCTAGGCAATAATGGAAGAGCAGTTAGAGGAAGGGAACCCAGATCCTATTACTAGAGCACCACCTCAGGAAACTTTAGAAGAGGATCCAATTGTAGAGCCTAGTCCTGAATTTCCTGAGCCAGAAGAGTTTATTGAGGACTTGGCTTATCTCACCCAGTACCCTCTAGATGAAGTCACTTCCTTGCTCGCAATTGAAGATCTTTTTCCTGAAATTAGTGACCCATTCTTTCATAGGGCAGACCCAGTAGATAAACATCAACCCCATAGGGTCAATCTTATTAGTCTAGATTTAATCCCTGACACCCCTTCTTACATCTTATTCTATCCAATCAACCTTGAACCCTTTTTATCCCATCAAACTAACCCTGAATCCACCTCATATTTCTTGCCTTTTCATGAATTTTCTTATATTTCTTTAACCATTCATTTGCATTTTATAGAAGTAAGCATACTGCATTCATACATTGTGCATGTTAGGTTTGCATCTTACTTCTTGCATACCCTTTGGCATTTAGTAGGCATACATAGTAAATTTTCATGTGCAAGCCATGCTAGGGTCAAACCTAGAGAGTATAGTGTGTTAGGTTAGACCCTAGAAAGTCCAATAAAATTTCTTTCGATTGGAAAGTTTAGTCAAGTCTAATAGGTATTAGTTGAGTCCAATAAAATTCACATTCCTAAATCTATATTCTGCACCTATACTAGCCTCTGCACAGCATATGCATCATGAAATTAGTTAAGAGCTGAACATAATTAATGAACTAAATAACAACTTGGCTAATTCCCGAAAGAAAAATGAAAAATTTTCTGCAGAGGAATATGTGACTGTTCAAGAATTTTCTGCTTGCAAAGCTGGCCCATCCGAAATAATGAATAGTAGTGGACCCAATGCCTATATGCCTGAGATATCACCTGATTTAGGTATTAGCTCCACCTTCATCATCTCAGACTTTGTAAAGTCTAGGGAGCCAGTAGTGATACCCAGCGAGCCCCTTGAGCCACTCCCGTTCTTTAAGAGAGAACTCATCCCAGAGCGACCACATATAATTTGGCCTTATAGTGAGGTAAAGATTGAAAGAGCTCTAGATGATCAAGCTATCGGTACCCAGGATAGAGACTGTCAGCGGTATTTGGTCCAATGGCAAGGTCAGCCAGAATCTGAGGACTTGTGAAATGCTGGTGCGGATCTGCAGCGCCTCAACCTAGACCCTCCTTGAGCCAAATTGACCCATACTCGACGGGATCGAGTTCCTTCTGCCCTGGGAGAATTGGTGAGGACACCAGGATCAGACACAGATCCCTGGATCCTATATGGTTTACTTAGTCATGTGTCAAAGTTTTGAAAATTTTGTAATCAATTAAGATTGAGTCCTGTAATAAGTTGAGGTTAGTTGATTTGTCTCAACCCTTAACCTAGTAAGCATTTTGAGTCCTGTACATCAATTATGAGTCCAATATGAGTCCAATTTTTGTACAAAAGAAAAGGTCACCCTATTTTGGAGTTCCACCAGGCCACATCCAGGAGTCAGAGACCGCTACATCAATCCATTGCATCTTGTGTGACAACCCAGGATCCAAGATGCTTCCAGAAACCCTGATTCTTTCCAGATGTCCTCTAGATGCCCAGATTCCAGTCCAGATGCCAGAGCATATTCCCAACCAGGGAATCCATGATTCCAAATATCCCTCTACATCCTAGCCCAAAGAAATCAAGTCCAAGTGCCAAGCCCAAGCTCTAAAGAAGCAAGATTCTATGGAATATTCCTGCTACCAGGCTACCAGGCCACCCCAGCTTTCAGAGGCCCAAACCCATGCACCCAATCCCCTTTGGACCGGTCCCTTGCTGCCCCTAGAAGCCCAACACGCCCTCCTAGGCATCCTTGAAGTGTTGACCAAGTCCAATAGGTGTCCTTGAGTGGAAAAGTCAAAGCATGAAGGAAAAAGGAGAAGATTATGTCAATTCTAACCTAATGGGGATTTGTTTTTCTAACCTAGCTAGGAAAGGACTTGTATTCCAATTTGGAAGAGGACTTATAACCTAAGTGTAACCATGGTTAGTGAAGGCATGGGAACTCTATAAATACCCCATCCCTCCCCCTCTTGTAATCAACTCTTATTCATGATATCAAAACCCTGGTGAATTTATTTTGAGCTTGCGAGCTTGTGTTACTTTGTTTTTTTCTGGTTCTTTGGTTTGTGTTTGTGTTTCCTTGATGCCCTAGCATCCTTCCACACCCTAACTCACTGCCATCCAAGCCTTTACATGTCCAAGAAGGAGTGCCCTAAGCCACCAAGCAAGGAGATCTTCAACAAGCTTCAAACAGCCCAGCTTATAATCCAATTGAAGCCTAACACCAACTAGCCACAAAGTCCTTCACCATGGCTTACTAACTCCTGCCACAAGTCTAATCCGAAAGTGCATGGAGATATCTAGATTTTCTCCCATTTGATGATAGCTGGCTCGCAACGATGGAACTGCCTTTCTAACCATAAAATCTACATCTCACCATATGGCATCGTATCTCCTAAACGTGCAAGTAGCTATCTTCAACAAATTCTCTTGCATGTCTCAAGATACCAATCATGATGAGCTCTGGTCTAGTTCTATATAAACCATCCTCGGGGACCCTCCATTTAAATTCAAATGAATAAATTCAAGTGAAGTTGAAGTCCCTAAAGTCTTACTGAATCACTGTGTCCCATCTGTGAGCTTAAGGAAGCAAGTGTCATAGGAGATCCCTAAAGAGCCTCTTATAATTTCAAATTGAGAAGTGCCCCCCAAAGGACCAATATTTTCTAAACTCATAGAGTTCTCTCTTTCTCTCTCTCACCACCATTCAAACCTTCCACATAGAGTCTAGCTTCCCCTTCTCTCTTTGCCTACTTTCGCTCGAAACCTCTTCTGCTCTGTCAAGGAAGACTGACTTAGGCCTCGAAGGTCACTCATTAGGATACTTTAGGCAAATGGACTTCCTCTGCTTCTAGAGTTTTAGGGTGCCCTAATAGGTTTGATTGGAGATCCAACCGTCATCGACTTCCTAAAGATTTTCAACTTGCTTCTTGGCTCCTTAGATAGCCACCCTTGACTTACCATCATCAGCTCCAGCACATCAACTTGAACCAGATTGATCCTCGATGACAACAGAAATTATTGATCCTAGGAATGATTTTGATGATTACAAAATATTAGAGCATGAATACTATACCAATGCTTTTCAAATGATAAATAATATTTATGTATAAAGCTTTCCAATAGATAATCTTCAATTTAAAACCTTATGGATCATTGGAAGTGTTTGTGAGCCATTAGAATGTTAAGTTAGCTCTCAAGAATCATTGTAAAAACTTTATGTATCATGGTAAATCATTAAAGAGAGTTTTTGTATCATAGGAGTACATAGTTTATTCTTGTAATTAAAAGTATTTAAATTAGTTAGAGAGTCCATTTATATCCCTAGAAATTCTTAGAAGTGATTGAAAGATCTTTAGAAGCTTTAAGAAGCTAAAATACATCTCGGATGACATACCCTGAACTGCCATCGGTATCATGGACACTGCCATCAAAGCTTACCTTGACAAATTCCAAAAAAGAGGGCTCCCAAGAAATGAAAATAGCCCTCTGGACCACTGCCAAGACAGTATGGAAGTTGCAAGGAAAGTAGCAGTGTCAAACTGGTGATACTCCATCACTATGAACCTAGCTCTCTAAAGAACCTGGTGTGCTGGAGTGGCCTGAGCCTCAAAAACCATTGCATTTCTGGATAGCCAAATCTGATAGATAATGTAGACAGAATGGTCGCCCTCCTATGCCAAACTTTGGCGAAAGAAATCTAGGAAAGAGCACAATCATGATGCATCATCGACATCCCAAGGCCAACTCCTAGCAAGCCTCCAAACCAGCTTCACCTTAGGACAACTCAGGATAGCATGCTCGGTGGACTCATCCTGTACACCACACACCTGGTAGGACACCGACAAAGCCAGAAATATGGCTCATAAGCCAGCCAAAAGTAGTCAAACATGTCTTGTAATGATTACCAATGAGTATGCCCTCGCACCGACCAGACAAGCCAATCAATGGCTTTGAGATGTGGATCCTCATGCCAAAAGTCTTAGGAACCAACCAACCCATATAAGCGGAATAGTCTTCTGATGATTTTTTGGACCTACAAGCAAGATGGACTGAGCCAAGCCACTGCACTTACAAAGTCTCAATATCTAATGAAGTTCCATAAGCTTAACAATTCAATCCAAGCCACCATGCCTACAAAGCATCAGTGTCTAACCAACATCCACAAGCTTAATGACCCGAACCAGACCACCATACCTACAAAGCCCTGATATCTAACTAGCCTCTACAAGCTTAACGACTCAAGCCAGGCGACCATGCTTGCAAAGCCTCAATACCTAACTAGCCTCCATAGGCTTAATGACCTATGCCAGGCCACAGCAACGAGGTAGCCTAAATATAACAAACGACCCAAGCATCCTAGCCACCATGCCAAAAAGCCTTGGTGATAGATGCACTTATACAAATGGCACAACATGAGCAAGACGGGCCACCATGCCTTAAAGCCTTAGATAGGTAGTATAGCAATGCCTAAGTCTTGAAAGACACTGACCTAAACAAGAGGGACAACTTGATCACTTTAAGCAACATGCCCTCAAGCCAACAAACTAGCCTACAGGCAGTACAATTTGAGCACTTTTTTTTGATACAGAATAGGGATAGGGAGGATAAACCTGGTGTAGCTACCCCTGTAGGTCCCCGCTCTGCCTAAAAATATTTGATTCAAGGTGCTAGATTTTCGTAGCCTTTCTCTATCCGAAGGTGAGTACAACAACCCAATACCACCAAGGTGCCAGTTGATCAGAATGGGGACTTGGAGGGAGACCCGAAGGTGATTAAGCACTTTCAATCACCATACCAAGGCCTCAATGGTTCACCAACCTACACAAGTGGCTCAGCCCAAGCACCAAAGAACTGGCAGCTCACCCACCTTTCAAATAAAAGATAACTTAGTTCTCGAAGCATGGATGGGTCGAATGTCAAATTCATCAGGTAAGCCAATACCAATTGGACACATTAGGGTGCTCTTAATGGCACTAAAGAACAAAACCCTCGATAACCTCCATACAACTAGCCATCAAGACTAAGACTAGGGGTAAGGCCCCAAGGACTACCTCAATGGTAGATATTGCAAAATAAAGCAAAGAATAGATCGAGTAGCTATACGATACCATACATTGGAGCACAACACATACAAGATGAACTTTCTATTAATTAGTTCCAATTACAAGGTGTCAGCTCGATGTTCAAGCATAGTTACTTGCAAAAAAATAAAAAGTCTAATCTATAGGAGATCCACTGGAGTAGCTAATCGATGTTGCACCTCAATTCAGCCCCACAATGGCAAGTAACTTAAGGATGGCCAGTCCCTTGTGGACTACAACATCCAAACAGAGTCCACCCTCTATCTTGGGCTCTATCCTCGAAAGACTTAAGGAGCTTATGGAGGAGATCTCAACTGGACCTCCAAAGACTCAACCACCTCCCTCTCCAGCCCACTTGAGAAGTCACATTCCATTATGCATGCAGCCCTCCTCTTAGCTTCAACAACTTGTTGATAGGCTGCCTGCAATTCCTTCAACAGAGTGAACACTCCCTGGTCTGCCTCTCGTAACTGGAACTCCACTATCTTAAGCTTCGCTTTGATCTTTGCCACTCTTCATGAGCTGTGGCTACTTACTTCACAACCAACCAATTTCAGAGAAAAGCAAGCTCTATTTCAACCTCCATCGCCACGTTCTTAATGATGTCGTCAAGAGAGGTCTACAATGCCTCCAACCTCTTTGGCAACTAGTCAGCTAGCAAGATATTCATGGTGGCAGAAAGCTAGTGACAAACTAGTGAACTTGAAGGGTGAAAGGTCAGTCCACTCTCCAATGGCTAGCTCCTTTATTTATAAGGCACATAGATGGCTAAGATCCAACCTCCCTATTCTAATCTCATGCCACATGCAAACTCCAAACATAAGGCATTCTTTGCAAGCTTCACTCTCGAAGCATCATCACCATGGATATCCATCTCTATTAAAGATAGCATGGCATCTGGAGCAAGAGTCCACTCTAGGTGACAAGCTTAAGGATCACCTCTCAAGATTACTTGTTAAGTAACCCAAATGTCATTCATATATCTTCAAGGCAAAGCAAAGACTGGAAGTAGTTCAGGATGTGTGTTCCTCCTATTATGGCTAGGGGGCAAGGCCTAATCGAACTCAACCTAGCCTACCTATATGCCTACTATAGACCAAAGATGATGGTTGATCCAAGTCTACACAAATCTAAGCGTTAACCTTTGTTTTGATGTTCTGATGACCAACCAAGTAGCTCTAGATGATCTAAGGGACTTGGCTACACCCTAATTACCTACACAGGTCAGTTTACTCAGAGTAGCATGCTTGATATCAAAAGCATTCATGAGCAAATTATAGACATATAATTGAAGAGGAAAATATATTATTTTATTCTAAAAAGTACAAGAGGATACTATAAACTCTTTCAAGCTACAAAAATACCCGGAGGAGGAAGTACAAAAGATGCTCATGATGAATGAGCTATTGATTTGCCTCCTCTTCACCATCCTCTTCCCCGACTTCATCCTCTTCATCTTCTTGGTCACCACATGAGGGTCTGTTTAGAAGGACGAGGGGGCTAAAGTTAGTTTTCGGGAAATGTTTGATGAGCTTTTCCTTGCAATGTTCAAAGCCTTTTCTAAAGGAGTCCTAGCTAGCCTTCAGTATTTCCTTACAATAAGCCTTGGAGTCCTTAAAGTTAGTAACTACTTAGCAACTTTTTCTACCTAGGCTACCTTCTGCTTGGCCTAAGTCAGCTTTTCCTCAACAATGGCTGTCTACTTGGCATTTTGACCAGCCTCCTCCTTAGCTCACATCACTTTCTCTTTAGCTTGAACCACCTTTTCTCTCAATTGGACAACTTCTTCCTTAAAATAGGCCACTTAGTTCTTATCTTGGTGACACCCCTCCTCAGCCTCAAAGAGTTGGCTCTCAACACCTGTCACCAAACTCTGAAGGCAAGCAGCTTCCATCTTGCCTTCCTTCGAAGCAAGGGCAATCTTGGACTCGAGAGAATCCTCAACCTCTTTAAGTCTTAGCTTGATGACCTCAACCCTGGTCCCTTCGAGATGAGCTTGATTCTTCACCTCCTCTAGGGACCTTAATGCTGTTTGCAGCTCTTCCTCAATCTTGACACTATCTCTCCTAGTCTCCTGAAGGTGATAATGCTCAATCTCCCTAAGCTCTTTCTAGAGAAGTTTAGTAAGGTAAGCTAGGCTCTATGTATTATATTATCCCTATGAGAAGATAAAGTTAAGTAGCTATCTGAGACAGAAAGATAAACTCCAAAAGACTAAGATCCTTAATGTCCATACCGCTAGCCAAGCAGATAACATCCTCCAGTAATCACTTCCTCAGCTACTCCTGGTCCTGGGAGAGTATGAGCCTGTTCAGCATCCTACGATAGACTTCAATATCTCTCTAGCTACTGAGCATCGAGTTACGCATCATGACCATCCTATCAGGTCAAAAGGTCGCCAACTCAGGCATACTCGACATGGATACTAGCATAGATGATAAAACCTGAAGTGGCTATGGGCTCGAGGGTGTTAGCCCTTGAGGGTGTTGTCCTCGAGGTCACAAAGTTATTAGTAGCTGTGGACTCAAGGGTATTAGCCAGGGAAGGCTTGATCCTCGATGCTTATAGAACTAGCACTTTGGGAACTCCATAAAACTCTCTAAACGAGCACTTCAGCATTGAAGTAGAAGCTAAAAGAGAAGTGTCCAAGGCAAGCCTATGCATCCCAGCGAAGGAAGTCTCGAGCCATCACACCTCAGGCAACCCCAACTTGGTGGGCACAACCTTGATTGCTCTTGCCTCGATAATGATAGTCTCCATGGGCAAGGCTTGGGCAGAAGCTTGACAATTGGAAAAGATGGCTTCTCAACCATCTTCTTCCTAGGGTGCTCAATATTGCTTGGCCTATTGTTTGGAATGCCCATCAGCTTGTCTATATCAAACTTCATTCTACAAAAGTCAAACAAATGGGTTAGCTCACTAAACTCCATCTTCAGGATCTAAAAATGGAAGCAAAGGAACTTACCCTACAGTAGTCTTGAGGCCGAACTATGATAAATTCTCCTTTCGAAGAAGCTTGAAGCAAGGAGAGCCTTAACCTCCTTAACTGCCACCTCTTCCTTCTTGGTCAGAAGAGGGTAAAGACTAAAAGCCTTGTTCCTCAGCAACTCCTGCCATGTTGAAAAGCTCCAGGGATCTGACAAGGAAACAAAGAAGATTGGCCTTTCTAGCCATAGATGGAAGAAGGGCCATGGGGAAGGATATTGCAACCTCTCTAATAGGAGAGGTTCCATCATCCTCTACTCCAAGGAGCATCTTCACTTAGAAGAGTGCTCAAACTATCCCCATGCTAGGGCATATTCCTGAAAGCTATAGGAAACAAAAGAACCCAACTATCATCCACCAAGCATTGGAGATGAGTTAGGCTAGGCAAAGTGAATATTAATTCAATAACTCAGTAGCAATTGAAGGGATCAGAAGTCTCAAGCTAGTTTTCAAAATCTCTTCATACAAGGCCACCTGACCCTCTTGAGGAGATGTCACCTAATCAGAAGGGCCAGGCAACTATAGGAGGAACTATTAAGGAATGAAGTACTTAGCTCAAATATGATAAAGCTTAGCCTATTCTAGGATGCTTTTGATAGAATCTAGATCCAAGATAACCTCAAATGAAACCTCATCAAACTCTATAGAGCCTTGCTTAGGAGATCTTTGATTGATGACCTCCTAATCCATAGCCCTTTCCTCGAAAGGCCCCATTAATAGAAAAGAAAGGAGAAAGGTAGACTGGCGACAAAACCAAAGTCTTCCTTCTTCTCCAACTCTAATGGACAAAATGCCAAAAGTATCCACCTTTACCTCTTCCATGCCTTTTATAGAGCCCCGAAGGGCTCAAATTGATCATTGGACATGTGTCAACCAATCGTTCAGTACTACAATGTTACCAGAATCACAAGCAGTAAAGTGTCTAATCATTGCCCTGAATTACTTGCCAATCATGATGCTGCTTCAAGAAGTGGAGATGTCAACATGTATGCAATTAATACAGTGTCCAGAAGCTTCCAAGGGCGGCTTTAAAAAAGTAGTTGAGATGGTATAACCTACCCTACAACTATGTAGCTGAGCTACCACATTTAACTTGATGACATGGTTCATGGCTTCATTGTTATATATACCACAACCCGGCAAATAGTGCCACAACTAGTCATCCAAGTTGGCTCTTCTACTTCCTTTGCTCGAGCTCTCAAAAAGAACATTGGTCTCAAAGTAGGGGCCAATGTGATACACTTTAGATTCAACCCATTTAATATAGTGATGCCAACTAATTAAAGTCTAACATGAACCATCCATGAAGCCCTTCATCTTGAACTATCAATTCCAGCCATGTGGCCAATCCGAAGGCATGCAGAGATGTCCAAATTTCCTCTCATTCAATGATAGCTAGCCTACTATGATAGAATGATCTTTTTAACCATGAGATCCGCTTCTCACCATATCATGTCATATCTCTTGGATGTGCGAGCAGTTATCTTTAACAATCTCCCATGCACATCCCAAGATGTTGATCATGATGGGCTCTAGTCCTATAAACCATCCCCGAGATCCTTTAGATAAGTTCAAGTGAAGATGAAGTATTTGAAGTTCTATTAAGTTATTGAGTCCCACTTATAAGCTCAAGGGAGCAAGTGTCAGAAGAGATCTTTAGAGAGTCTCTCATAGTTTCAAGTTAAGTAGAGTCCCTGAAGGACTAGACTCTCCTGAACTCACAGAGTTCCCTCCATCTCTCTCGCCACCACTCAAGCCTCCCACATAGACTATGGTTTCTCCTTATCTTTTTCAGCCTATTTTTTTCCAGAACCTCCTCTATTCTACCAAGAAAGACTGCCTTAGGTATTAGAAGGTCTCTCCCAGAAAATCCCTAGCAGGTGGACTTTCTCTGCTTGTAATATTTCAGGATGCCCTTGGAGATTCGATTGGAGATCAACCATCGTCGACTTTCTTGAGATCCAACTTGTTGGCTCCCTGGATCACTACCCTTGACTCACCATCATCAACTCTAGCTCATTGTTATAAGCCAAATTGAACATTGGCAGCAACAACCTCAGAAGAAATGACAAGCATAGAAAAATTATTACAACGAGAGTTATAATAATGATAATAGGCAATAGTCTGGATATAGAGGATATGACAAAGATGGCTAGCGGATGTTATAGAAATTGGTCTTATATATAGCCAGTTTCCTATAATCAATTGGTTGTTCTAATAAGCTAGTTGTTTGTCAAGATCATTATAAAGATATGGCTTTTGTGGGCATGATTGGGAGAAATTATATCATGTAACACCTGCACCAATAGATTAACACATGATGAATGGGGTTTATAGAACGAGACAACATGATTGTCATGGTGCACAACTACATTGCAGTGTAGAATATAATTATATCTATCTTGGAAACTGACAACTCTCCGTCATCTTTACGATGTGCCATGTATGCTGAAAAGTACATGGACATATTTGACATATTTTCAGGATAATTGAGAGCTTTCGATCTCCGTGTTGGATAATTTAGTAGCTATCACAGTAGTATAGGATTACGATGTAAAACTTGGACCATAAAGGATCCAAGCTCTATAGCTGTATGTTAGAAGGAACAAGCTTCTCCTACCACTTTTTAATTTGCTTCCAATTTAGATCGTTTTGTTTCTCTTTTTTTTTTTCCCCTTTTTTTTCTTTTTTTGGGAAAAAGAAAAATCCTAAAAAATCATTTTTTATATCTCAAGAATTCAGGCTACGAAGAAACCCATCCTTTTCTGAAAACAAAGTACCGTTATTAATTTTTAAAAACCGAAGAAAGACATGGACCCAGAGTTTTCCTCATATGAAATATTTGTTTATCAGATATTTTAAGAAAGAAAAAAAAAACTTCAGGGAAGTGCTTCAACCAGTGCAGTACAAGCCGTTGCGAAGGAAAAAAAATTCCTTCTCCTTGAAGAAAACATTTCTCAAAGATTAGAGCAAATCTTCTCTATTTTCCTTGGTAGCTGGAAACCTTGGGGAGCTCAGGAAAGATCAGTTGACCCAAGTCCTGGTTCTCAAACGCAGAATCCATCCCTCGGCCTGGTAAGCCACGCCCAGGCTTAGCAAAGAACAAAACTGTCCCTTCTTTTTTCCAAGCGCGCGCTGGACTTGGATAATTTTGTGTCATTTGTTTGAAATGATATATGGATATTGAGTGATACCCACTCCTTATTCTTAAAATAAACACATAAATACTGCAGTAACGAAGCTAAAAAATGTTTAATTTTCTTTCAATAGAAATTCGAAAAAAGTTCTAATATGGCTAAACCTCAGTTCCTCGTTCCCACCTCTCCTTGCCTAATCTTCTCAGCCCTTCATGTTTCTACAAGAGATCAGACTTAATGGATGACCCAAGATCTTTCGTGGTATACGATTTGCACTATAGTGTGCTACACGATACCCAATGACCTCCACCAGCTATCAACAGCGATGCGTTGTATATGGCACATAAAGATACCTTGTTGATAGCCATCTATTTCATAATAATGATGGCCATCGTTCATTGCATGGCACTCTATAGTGCAAACTATGCACCATAAAGGATTTGTGCTCTACATGGATGAGAAATTATTAGTTAGACCTTGTTCATAGTGGGTGATAGATAACTTATCAGTTAGAAGAAGGGAAAAAGGCCTTACCAAAAAAAAAAAGAAAAATGCGGTAAGGCGGTTAAGGGGGGCAAATATATTAAATAAATCGTTGTTATGGAACATGAAACAAAGAAGCGGAGAAAAAATGTTTAAACTATTTCTAATCTACTGTAAACCAACTCCATCCAATAATTTTTCCACATGGATAGGGTTAGCGGCGACTTATACCAGTATCATATGCCAAGCCTTTGATCTCTTGACATTCTAAAAAGCTCAGCAAAGATAATCGAGAAGAAGGAAAAGATTTCGATTAAAAATTATAATTTATATCTGTACCTTCTTGGCCATTAATAATCCGAACTGCTCCCGCCGCTAAGAAACTTATTTGAATGAGAATTTCCATTGTCTCCTTCGATGAACGGAGGTATCCTGCCATCGTGATTCTTCGAATCAATTGATTTAATATTTTTATATCAGCCTAGCGGCACAACTTTAATTATATACAAGCACTCGAAAGATGGTGAACTGTCATATCTCTGAAAAGGCATTTGGCTACGGGCAAATTCACAGAAGACTTTTCAAAACGTCCTTCCTGGAATCTTGCATTACTGCCACAAACCACAATGTCGTCCCTCTTTTGCAAGTTACTGTAGTTTTGCTCTCTCCTATATTTTATTACGTATATCTTATGGGACCCAACACCCGTTATCAGTAATTTTTAACTTTATACAGATATTAATACATATATATAATATAGGAGAAGAACCTTTCTTCCTCACCTTTAAAATAAAAAAATAAAAAATAAAAACTTTAATTATATACTATCTTACAACCATACAATGCATGAGATACGATTTTTTTAAATATTTTATTTTATTTATCTATTTTATTATATCTATTTCATATACATTTCAAAAATAGTTAAAATAATAAAAAAATTGCATTTGGTGCATTAGCATGGATTATAAATAAGCTTCTTTTTTTTTCCTGAATTTTGGGTTCCTCTAACCTTATTTCTCTTTCAGACCTTTATTTTATTATGAATGAAAAATATTATTTATAATTATAAGTTATTTAAAGTTTTTAAATATTTTTATATAATATTGTCGGAAAGCTTAAGATATACTTGGACTCAATTGGTTCATGTTGGACTCATCCGGTATCAAATTTATCTATTTATGCTTTTCTTTCTATTTATTTTTTTTAAAAAAAATACATGTATTCATGATAGTCGGTTTATTTGGTTAGTCACCGCGCATGCACAATTTTTTTCACCTGAAATTAGTCTAAATCCTTAAAAATATTTATTGTTGATATTTAATAAACACGAAAATGAAATTGGTAGTGCAAAATGATATTCACCATGTTAGCACATTAATCTTAAGTTCAAAAACTTATCTAATCCAATGTCAACATTTTTTTTGTTCTAATTCCTAACCTATTAATGTTGATTTTAAAAAGGAAAAAAATCATGATATTTGATACTAATAAATAGCAGTAAATGCAATCTAAGAAAATTTTCACATGCAATTAAATGTTATGTACATGCAAGTTGGATGTCTATACATGCATAATGTATATGCAATGGAATAGTATATAAGCTATCATTACTTTGCTTGCAATTCTATATTCTCCTATATAGAACTAATAAATGGGAGACAGTTAACATATCTAGTCATGCTATAATAGGATACCAAAAGAAAAATTGCTTCCATAATCCTATGGAAAACAACCATGATACTAAACATTTATTTCTTTTAGAAATAATTACTCGTACGGATGATAAAAGTATGGCCTATATAGATGGTAAAAGAAGAGCTCGTCGATACAAAGCTTACATTTTAATATAGATATATTACACTAGTTATGAGCCACATGCTATGGATATGCCTAAACCAATAAGAAATCTAAAGTACAAAGCAAGAATTGCCGTACCAATCAATACCATACTATATCGGATGTATCGCACAAAGACCAGGCCAATACATGTCTTGTATCATGCCAACACTTGGTACATATCATCATCCATACTATACCACTAATTGATACTATAATAGGATGATACTAACATGGGTCCAATGCCGAGACGACAAACCTTAGTCCCAAGCATTTGCACCCTAAGATCTAATGATAGAAATTGTAGCCAACCTACCAGGGATCTGTTTGGGGTTCCTATAGCTTTTGACCAAAAAATAGTTTTTGGTAAAAGCTATGTTTTAATGTCAAAAAATATTTTGGAACAAAACAGCTTTTTGTTTGGATATAAATGTCTTAAGTTGTTTTAAAACTATGGAAATATTTTGCTGTATATTTGGTTGATAAAATCAAAAGCTATTTTGAATAATAAAATGACTAAAAAGATAAATATCAAAAATGAGAGAATCTTGATCAGGGATTGAGATGAGAAAAAATTATCCAAAGAAAAAATTCTAATAGACAACGAAGTCAAGAAAAAAAGAAGTCAAAGACATGGATAGAGATGAGAGGAGATTAATGAAGAAATAAAGAGTTCTAATATACAAGAAAGTTGGATTAAAGGAACATGTTAATCTAAGCAAATAAAGAAGTTAGAAAAAAGGGTTGTTGATGATGAGATTAATCAGGATATAAAGATTAATTTTAAAAAGAATCTCGATACATAAGGAAGTCAGAAAAAGGAAACGTGGACAATGAATTGATCAAAATGTGCATGGAGATTAAAGAAGACAAAAAGAATCAAGTGAGAAAAAGGAGTGTGTAATAAACATGATATTTAGCTTGCGATGCCATACGAGAAGTAGAAGGAGGTCAGCTTTCCCTAAAAATTTAGATTTAAAATCACTTTTGACCAATACCAACGCACTCCCAAATATGCACTAGGTACCTAACCTATCCCAACCCAAATAAGGCTTTACTCAAACTGATTAGATAAAATTTTTAAAGTGGGTTCATATTGGATACGAATAATGGTATGCACTGCCTCAAGCTTGACTTAACATCATCTTAATCTAATCCAACCTTTCAAAGTTATGATTATTTTAGAATGTTTGTATGATGTATTGCTTACTCCATCAAATCTGACCCCTAACCTAACCCATCTTATCTACCCACTCAACTTGAACCTAGGGGTGAAAATAGGTCGAGTTGGACCAGGTCGTGAGCAACCTCGATCCGACCTAGTTCTTTGATCGGATCCTAATATACACCTAGGCCCAATCTAATAAAAATTTAGATTGGGTCAGGTTGGGTCTATGATCAAAGTTTTCGATCCAATGGGTCATTCAGGTTAGATCAGATCCATGAATAACCCAATACTAATCTAAAAAATTTAGATCTAAATCGGTTCTGAATTAAATAGAGATAATTATGTTTTAATTATCACATGACCAACTATTATTAATCACAAAATTAACAATAAACAATGCTACTCTCAAAATAAATTAAAATATAAAAATAATTATAAACCTATCTTTACATTAAAAACAAGTACTATACAAATCTTAAATTACAACTTAGAGATCCAAATAGGTTTGGATTTTAACAGTATTAGTAGGTTCGGGTCCAATCATATCGAGTCGGATCCAAATTCAATAAACCCATATCCAATCCAAAAATGGAATGGGTTCAATTTTAGGACCCAACTTAGATCCATGGATCCTTAAACTCATGTTAGATCGAGTCTAAGTAGGTCAGGTCGGATTGGGTTACAGGTCAACCCGACCTATTTGTAGCCCTACCTGAACCGTACATCTACTAGATCTAACTTAAGTTCAGTATAAAGCAAGCATGTATATGGTGTTTTTAATTACGAGGCGGTTATGGATATTGGCCAACCTAATCTATATCATATCCATTTCCATCCATATGAAGGAGTTTGAGAATTCTCAAATGGGACATGTATATGAAGCATATTTAGGAAATAAAAAAAATGTAGCCACATAAATTGGGAATAAAAATCATTTGGGGCAAGCACCAAAGAAAGGAATGTGGGGCGCGCTTCTGATTTTACACTATTTTTTCTAATGTCCATCTTAAAGAAGAAATCTAAAAGTTAAAAACTCCTACTAATCAAGTCATCAATTATATGATTAAAAAAAGTATGGTATTCTCTTTCTTCTTCATTTTCATAATATATTTTTATTGGTATATACTACATAGCCAAGTGATACATACCAAATACATTGATTATCAAATAGTTTATATCATATAAATTCGTTGGTGCACAGAACATGCCTAGTTAATACATACTGAGCAAATTAGTTGTCTAAGAACCTAATACATACCTTCAAGCAAATTCATACATAGTTTCTAAAATATCGTATTTGCCAATATACACCACATAGCTAAATATACATACTTATCGACTTCCTATTATGTACTGCAAACTTTTTTGATATATATCTAGTAGTGATTTGATACATACTTTTAGATAAAAAAATATATTCTAAAAACTATGTCTCAATTTATTTAGAGGTATATATTAGATCATTATTATGTATGTATCAAAAAAGCTTCCAATATGTATCAAAAAAATCAACATGTATTTATTATTTGGCCAAGTAGTATGACTAGTAAATATAATATTCTCTTGAAAGTGTGTATTGTATTACTAAATGACTAATTTGCTAAGTATATAATCTAGAAACTATATAGCAATTTACCTAGATGTATTTGTTAGCTTGCTAGATGAGTAACTTGCTTGATGTGTATTATTTGGTTATAGTATATACTAGTTGTTGGGCGAAAATGTGCTTGGACCAGGGATATAAGGCCTAAACTAGCAAACATAGCCGACCGACCCAATTGCATAACCACTGTCCGACTAGCAACTAGGATATGAAGCCCAAAAGTGAACTAGCCAAGTCAAATGATTAGATAACGTGAATCATCTGACTATTCATCAAATTGGTGGGGTTGATCACCAGGGGGACATCCTTTGACCTCAACTCTAAACAACTCAAAAAGCTGATCAAGCGGCTTGACAACAAGCACTGACTAAGAAGATCCGCTACATGCTTGCCGACCATTTGTTGAATGTGAGCCTGGTCGGGGAAAGACTCATTTCGACTCTAATGTTATTGGGCAAGACAACATTACTGGCACATGCTCAGCCTAATCTTTCAGCTCACCCCTTATCGGGAGGGATAATGCCTTTCCCGATCAACCAACTAGGCACAAGACCTCCAAGTAACCTCCATACGAGCAAGGCTCGACCACATACCCCACTATATGGCCAACTGCTTAACCTGTCTAACCCCACACTAGGAAATTGGCCCCTAGCCCATTCCAATTAGCTAGACCCATCCGAGTACAAAACCACCGAATAACTGCATTTGGGTAGGTCTCAGCAGTAGCTAATGCTTACTAGTATCCACAACTATCATCAAACTGTCGACTACTCATCAGATTTGACCACATGCTCGGCGCACGGCAATCCCTTAACCAGTCTGCCCATCCAGCAGGAAGAAACCTTGATCGATTAAACTATTATGGATGTCATCCATCGACTGCCTTCATCCAACCTGGCCTCAGCATCAACCGACCCCACAGCCTAGCAATCCCAAGGTCATCAAATGCTTTCCACCTTTAACTAAGACCGTTCAAATGAGTCCCCTAGCTGAATCTTTAGGCAATATATCTCTTCGAATCCTTCAAAGGCCAATATTCCGATGCTCACTGCCATAGCCTCCACCACGAGGCCAAATTTCATGTTATGCCTCGTGATCCCAAATCATTGCTATAGTAGTTTTTATCATCATTAAGGAAATATGGACTAATTTGATTGGGTACTAATATTGACACTGCCAGTCCGGTTGCCAGTTCGATCGGTATCAGTATTCAATCAGATTAGTGATCGGATGGTGGCTGGACTTTTTAAATTTTTTTTAATTATTTTAAAAAATTTAGGTCAGTGATCGGTACCAGTTCGGGTGCCCCATAACTTTTTTTTATTTTTTTTAAAATTTTAGATTTTATTATATTATTTTAAATATTTTTAATTTTATTATATTATTTTAAATATTATAAATTTATTATGTTATTTTAAATATTTTTAATTTTATTTTATTATTTTAAATATTTTATTATGTTATTTTAAATTTTGTTATTTATTTTTAAAAATTTTATTAGATTAAAATTTCATTAAAAAAGAATATTTATGGTGTGGAGGTATTTAATGGTGGGGTTTTTTATTTAATTCCGTAAATAACTTTTGAAAGTAAGCTGTAAATGGTATTTTCAAATTAAATCAAATATTATAAATGTAATTTTTGAAATTAAATCAAATATTATGAATGGTATTTTCGAAATTAAATCAAACATTACGAAGGGTATTTTAGAAATTAAATCTAAATATCCTTTGTAAGGATATTTTTGAAATTAAATCCAACAATACGAATGGCATTTTTGAAATTAAATGAAGGATATTTTGAAATTTTTATTTTTTTAGGGGCGCCATGCCTTCTTCGATACGATTTTTTTTTTTCATTCATTAGGAGAAGACGCATGTTCGACTCACGCCTTTTTTTTAAAATACGTGGGTTCAACCCGTGATTTCAGTATATTGGGTCCGGACTGGTTTACATTGAAAACGCGAGTTGAACCCGCGTTTTTATCCTGAATTCATGGGTTCAACCCGTGTTTTCATATGCTACGTGGGTGTTCAGAGCTAAAACCGAGAGTTCAACCCATGATTTCGTACAAAATTTACGGGTTCAACCCGTGTTTTCACCCTCCATGCCACGTACCTAAATAACCCTGTCATGTATCTAAGTAGGAAAGATACGCGACCAAAATCATCTAGACCCGTAAATAAAAAGGGACTGCGGTAGTTTGATAAATAATTTTTTTTATATTATTTTGGTCAAAAACTCTTTGCTAGGTCTTGGACTCCTGGTGCTCTGTTTCCAAGTGGTATATGATTGGCTGGCATGGCCCTCCTTTCTTTGTCAATAGCTGGCACGAGGTTGGACAAAGTATACCAACGAGTAAAGCCCACATTAACCAACAGTCGTGACACGACATCTCAAAGACTAACCCTCCTTCTAGCCCAAAAGAATAGATAAAAATAAATAGATAATTTGAGCATATGCATCAGATATTACTTGATAAGACAGGCATACGTGAGATAGCTACATCAAAATTTATCTTTCATTTTTTTAAAAAAATAAAATTAAAAAAAGAAGCAGCAGTATGGAAAGAAAGAAATCAATCATATCTGCCCATCATCTTATATATTTAATAAAATATATAAAAAAACATAACAATAATTTCCTTCTTTATTTAGTATAACAAAAATAAAAAAATAAATAGTATTTAGATAATATTTTTACTAAACTATCATTTAATTAAAAAATATTATTATCATCAATTTATAATATTTATTTAAACTAATATAGTAGAAAATATATAACTTGTAATGTTCATAATCTATAATTATATATAAATATATAAATATTTAATTTTAATTTAATTAACTAAATAATTTTATAAATTAATTATATATAAATAAATTTATATATTAATTATATAAATAACTAATTAATTTATAATTTAATTTAAATAATTAAATAATTTCATACAAATATTTAACTAAAAAATAGTCAATATAAATAAAAAAATAGAAGATAATTATATTTATTTACTTATAATTACCTAAGTTTGTACTAAAATTAAAAAATAGTAACAAAATTTAATAGTATAAGATAAACTATATTGGTAAATAAAATAAAATAAAAAGAATAAAAAAGTAAATAAGTTTTAGGATTTTATCAAAAAATAAATTAACAAGTGGTAGTTCTGTGAACTTAGAAACCCATTCCTTGAATAATTCATCCATCCTTCCAAATTGAAAGAATGTAAATTGATGGGTTGGGATGATCGAATAGGTTATCCCTCTATTTCATCAGTCATTTTCAAGATTTTTAAAGCTAAATAATGGATGGGGCCACCTATCCTTTTTCATGGCCCCAATCAAATACAGGATAACAATTCCCGACTGGGTCTTTCCGTGACATCCAGAAGGGCAAAGACCTTTAGTCTACCCACCAACATTGACCGAGTCTTTCTGTGACATCTAAAAAGGTAAAGACCTCATGCTGCTGAGCTAATAAATCCAGTTTCACTAATAATTTCTCCCCTTTATTCAATTATCTAGGTGTGGTTCTCATGAATGGTGGTTCTTATTGACTAACAGTCTTTGACGTTTCTAAGACTAACCCTCTATTTGGTCCAAGGAATGGATTAGATAAAGATGGCTAGCATGGACATGAGGGAATCATTCCTGTCCATCTATTTTTTTTAATATATTTGATAAAATATAAAAAAATGGATAACAATATTTTTATTTTTTTTAGTATAGAAAAAATAAAAGAAATGATAGATGATATTTATATGATACTTTTACTAAACTATTATATGTAAAAAAATATTATTATTATCAATTTCTAACACTTATTAAAACTAATAAAGTTGGAAAATATATGAACTTGTAACCTTCATAATCTATAATTATATAAAAAATATATAAATATTTAATTTTAATTTAATTAAATGAATAATTTTATAAATTAATTATATATAAATAAAATTATATATTAATTATATAAATAATTGATTTAAATAGTTAAATAATTTTATACAAATAGTTAACTAAAAAATAGTCAAAACTATAAATAAAAATAAAATAAACGTTAGAATTTTTTAAATTTACTTATAATTATCTAAAGTTTGTACTTAAATTAAAATAATAAATAACAAAATTTAATAATATCAGGTAAATGGCATAGGTAAAATAAAATAAAATCAATGAAAAAATTAATAAATGTTAGAATTTTATCAAAAAAATAACCAGTGATAGTTCCGTGAACATAAAAACATATCTCTTAAATTATCCATACATCATTCCATATTGGAAAAATGTAAATTGATGCATGGATAGGGTGAATGGATAGATAATTCCTCTTTTACATCTATTATTTCTAAAAAAAAATTTATCAAATAATAGGGGGGTCATTCATCTTTCTGACCCTATTTATTCTATATCTCGTGATCCCAATCGAACATAGGATAAAAGGTCCCTTTCTCGAAATTGTTAATCCACCCACCAACTTTAATTGATAGATTTTATGTGACACCAAAAAATAAGTGAATACCTCATTCTGCTTGTTGGGAGAATTCGAGGCATTGATCCCACTTGTTGGGAGATTCGGACCAGCGTCTATATGTAGCGGATGCAGCGGAAGCAACGTGGAAGGATACAGTCCAACAACCTGTTCTTAGATTCAATATCATGCAATAATGGAGATATAAATATAGGAAACAAAGAGAGATTATTTTATTCCTTTGGATAAAGAACCTTGTTACAACAAACAATATAACACTTGATAGCACCCCTTTTGAAATCCCAGAAACTTCTCGCTGTCCCACACGTCTTCTCCTTTGCATGCCTCATGCCCCAAGAACCCACGTATGCCACGCACGGACAATACCTCAACGTACGTCCCTTCTCCAAACCCTATAGAACACCCCACGGTACTAAGCCCTCCACGTGATATCTCCCTCACGTGCACCTCTCTGCAGCCCAACACCGTGGCCTCCTTGAAACCCAGGATGCTCTCCATGGTCCACACCCCAAGGGGCATCCTCAAGCCCTCACGATCCAATACTAAGACCGTGAGAAGTCCTCACGGACTCCATTCTGGATTGGACCCCAAAGGGTCGGCCCCTCTTGGACACTCGAAACCGCATGCCCCATCCCTCTTAAATAGAATGGGTGGTGAAATCCTCTTGGTCTTGGGTATCTTGACTCCCTTTTGGACTCTTGGGCTCAACTACTTCTTGGTGGTTAAATCACATGGGTGGTTAAGACTTGTCTTGGGCCAATAACAAACTGATTATGATACCTCACATGGTTGAGATTCCTAATTTGTTACAATCAACGAACTAACCAACCAACTAGCTAACCTCCTAACCAATTAAACAAACCTGGATCCAACCCCATAATCCAATTGGGTTATGTTACAATCTCTCAAAAAAACTCCTCCCTAAGTCACATGAGAAAACACTCAAACTTAGAGCATCCTTGGAATACCTCCAGGAATCCACTTGGAACACGCTCTCAAGCTCCAGGGATTGCCTCCAGCATCCCTGCCATGGCCTTTCAAGTCTCTCCAAGGCTTGGGAGTATAACGCAAAACCCTACAATCTCCACCTTGATGCCCAAGCCTTAGCAAGCCTGGCAATATCCTCTTGCACAACCCTGCTGTAACTGCATGTCCTGATAGTCTCTTGTGCAGACCTCCTTGCCTCTGCCAACACCCTTCAGTTTCTATGTGCCCTTGGAGGCCTTTGGGATGACCACCTCCACAGTTGAAGATCCTTGCTTATATTTTGCACCACGATTGTAGCATTCCTTCTGCCTGGCAGCTGCATTAGACTTTTTCTTGGACTTCCCTGGAGAGAACACAGCGAACCTGAACTGGCACTCACTGTAACTGGAGCTCTACTTGACACCATCTCCACAGAGCCACACCAATCTCTACACACTTTGCTCCACCTAGCTAAATGCATTCCTGGCGCTCGTGCTAGGACCTGACTAGTATCTCTACACCTCTCGCTCTGAACTCATGTCAAATCCTGCTCCACCCGTGAAGCCACCTATCACCGGTGCTCCACCTGAGACTGAAGCCCCACTGATGCCACAAAAAGAAATCTTGAGGATAGCCACTCAATGCCACCCTGCTGAGCCTGCCGCTGCACCTCATACCTAGTCACTGCCTTCTCGAACCCTCCGCACACCGTGGACCTCTCCGAGACCATTTTGGATACGCTGCAACCCTGTAGGCTCCTCCGAAACCAAGAGCTCATCCAACTCTTTTGCTAACCCAGCGACTGAACCCAGCAACCATCTCCACTTGGATGCAACATCATGGCCCAGCCTGTTTCACGACTACATGATATCCCTGGTGCTTCCTGAGACCTGTCCCCATCTTCCTGAGCTGCCATCTCCATCAGTTCCATTCTTCATCCCTAGGCCAATGCCGCCATACCGGCATACTCCAGACTGCCCGATACCGGGGGTGCTCCCTGAGACTGTCTCCTATCTTCCTGAGCTATCCCTGGCATCGTCTCTGCTGATGTACTCTAGTGAACTTGAAAAATCTAGACTTTTTTTTCTCTATCCATGCGGGATACCATACCCACGTACAACTCCACTTGCCTCAATTTACTCCTTGAATCCTCCTCTTCCACCTTCAAACTAGCGGCTCTGCAACCGCTCCGCTTCCACTTGAATAATGGCTCAAACCAAGCTCTAATACTAGTTGTTAGGAAAATCCGAGGCACTAATCCCACTTGTTGGGAGATCCGGACCAGCGCCTATATGCAGCGGAAGCAACGTGAAAGGATACAGTCCAACAACATGTTCTTGGATTCAATATCATGCAATAATAGAGATATAAATATAAGATAAAAAGGAAGATTACTTTATTCCTTATGATAAGAACCTTGTTACAACAAACAAGATAACACTCGAGAGCACCCCTTCTGAAACCCCAGAAGCTTCTCGCTGTCCTGCACGTCTTCTCTCTTGCAGGCCTCAGGCCCCAAAAACCTACGTACACCACTCACGGACAATACCTCAATGTGCGTCCCTTTTCCAAATCCCATGTAACATCCCACGGTACTAAGCCCTCCATGTGATATCTCCCTCCCATGCACCTCTCTGCAGCCCAGCACCGTGGCCTCCTTGAAACCCAAGAGGCTCTCCACGTTCCATACCCTAAGGGGCATCCTCAAGCCTTCACGGTCCAAGACCAGGACCGTGAGAAGTCCTCACGGACTCCACACCGGACCGGACCCCAAAGGGTCGGCCTCTCTTGGACACTCGAAATCGCATGCCCCATCCCTCTTAAATAAAGTGGGTGGTGAAATCCTCTTGGTCTTCGGCATCTCGACTCCTTTTTGGACTCTTGGGCTCAACTACTTCTTGGTGGTTAAATCACATGGGCAGTTAGGACTTGTCTTGGGCCAATAACAAACTGATTAAAATACCTCAAATGGTTGGGATTCCTATTTTGTTACAATCAACTAACTAACCAACCAACTGGCTAACCTCCTAACCAATTAAACAAACCTGGACCCAACCCCATAACCCAATTGGATTATATTACAATCTCTCAGAAAAACTCTCTCCTAAGTCACATGAGAAAACACTCAAACTTAGAGCATCCCTGGAACACCTCCAGGAATCTGCTTGGGACACGCTCCCAAGCTCCAAGGATTGCCTCCAATATCCCTGCCATGGCCTTTCAAGACTCTTCAAGACTTGGAAGCACCATGCAAAATCCTACAATTTTGCTAAACTAATAAATCCAGTCTGATTAAGAATTTCTCTCCTTGGTTTATTCAATTGCCTAAGTGTAGCTCTCATGGATGGTGGGTATAAAAGGAAGATATCATTTCCTGCATGCACTGACATGATCGCCCACATAGCCTATAATGATCACTAGTTTCTATGATGGTGTACAAAGATGTATACTTAATGAATGGGCTTAAAAGAGAAATAAGTCATTATTATTAGAGATGATAATTTTTATCGATCTGGTAGATATCCAATCCAATCCGATCCCAGTGAGATGGATAAAATCCAACCTACCTAATTTATAAATAGATATGGGTTATATAAAAAAAAATCCGACTCAGATTCAGATCGAGTATGGATAGTAGTATGCCCTGATCCAAATCCGACCTGTTTATATATAAAAAAAAGTTATGTTTATAAAATATTTAAGTAAATTAGATATGGAATGGATATACTCGATTCGACTCGACCCGTTTAGGTTTCAAATAAACTAGGTTTTATGCGATCGAGTACACCCAACCCGATCCGATCCAAACATAATTTTTGTTATACCCGACCCGATCCGATTCGACCCGAGGCAGTATGGAACGGGTATGGCATGAAAATTTTTTTAACAGGGTGGGTATGGGTTTTAGATGATCTGATCTAAATCCGATTTGTTGCCATCCCTGGCTATTATTGGCTAGGTTCACGGTATAGGCAATAATTTTTCTATAAAGAGTGGTATTATGGGATCACTCAAGGCTGATTCGTCACTCTTGAAAGAACAGTACAAGATCCTATCGAAACTTATTTTTGTACTTTTTTTCTTTTCTTTTCTATTTTTTGTTGACATATCAAAAATGCATGACCCAAAGGTAATGCCTTGCTCTTGCAAGAGTGAGGCCAAATAATGACATGTCAGTCGGGATACTCTCTATCTCCTGACTAAATTGGAAAGGTTTGGTCCACAATCACAAGCCATCTGTGTATTAGCTTTATGTAACATATAGACCTCACCTAATCAAGGGTTATCTTGCGATACACAAATAGGATATGATTGTAAGCTAGATCTATCTTGTTCAATGATGAATTTGAGATAATCCAAACTCAGGGTTCATACAAGGATAGCCCCTCCGTATGAAAGGTCCTAGAGAACAAGGAAGGAGAGCACATAAGCCAAAGTGAGAAGTTAAGATTTAAAATAGAAAATATCAAGACAACTTGACCTAAACTTTAGAAATTATGCATGTTTAGGTATTGTTATCTTAAATTTTGTCTCATAATTACATCAGTCTCAAGTTATCATAGACTATGGATCGTTACTGCCATAAAATGAACTGAAAAACATATCCACTTTGATGCATAGGTTGAAAGGCGCACTTTGAGCTTCAGCATGGAGTATGATGTACTTCCCACCAAGATATACTAACAACCAAGAATATGTACACCTCTATAAAGAAAACATCATCTCCACGAAAGTCTCATATACGAGACCTTACGGTGTTCGTTGGCTGCAGTAAGTTTATTGTAGGAGTAGAGTGTTCACTCGTAGGGATATATCAGTCTTAGTAGTAAGGAATAATCTTATGCAACTTATTGAGACTAAGTCCAAAGAGTCTATGGCCATAGCAGGGTGATGATGAAAAGGCGTTTTCATTGGTATCACAGTTGGACTTGAGTCAATTAAGTTTAAGCATATGATTGATGGGTTTGACGAGATTCCGTAACCAACATCGAGTCAGGGATTATGATACAGGAATCAAATCATACAGTAACTACACCTAGGGATTCCAATCTTATTCTGTTGGGTTGTCACTACATACTGCTAGGTATCGCTGGTAGATTGTGAGAGCCCATTAGGATCATTCTTGATTTGATGATCCTAATTAGGGTTGAGTAGAAATTATTTCTGTCCATCGAAAGATATTTCGATGATGTATAATGGATATTATAGCATGTCTCATTACTAGGCAGAATAGGACCTGAGGGGTCATACATATTAGGGACTTAAGTAACTAATCAGCAAATCAATTTGGACCTAATTGTAAGTGTTACAATTAAGATTTGACCTAATTAATTATGGATTAATTGTTAATTAAATTAAATCAAATTTAATTTGATTTTAATTAATCCAAATAGTATTGGGTCAATAGCCTTTTCGAAATAGGTTCGATTAGATTTAAATCTGGCTTTGATTTGAGTGTCAAATTAGACCATGAGTTAGAGCCCAGTTGGACTGGGACTCTCTCTCCTCATGCCACATGGCACTCTCCCTCTCTCCTTCCACATGCCACATGGGATGATGGATGCATGATGTAAGCATGAATGAAGAGGAATGACATAAGCAAACTTAGTCTCCTCTCATTTATTACTTGGAATCTTCTTATGTCTTGTGTTCACACTAGTCTCCTCCCATTTTTGACTTGGTAAACCCTTATTAACTTGTCATAATCACCAAGGGTGGTGACTTGGAATGAAAATTGACATCATTAATGAGAGTAGAGAGGAAGGAAAAAATTCTTCCATGTGAAAAGGCTTAAGAAGGCTTTCATGATAGTGTGAAAGCATTAAAAGAGAGAAGATCCTCTTCTCCTCTTTAAATGGTTTCACACACATGCTTTTATGGCATTATTGGATGATGGCCTATATAAGGAGAGGGAGGGGAGTGGCCGGCCAAGCATGAGTAATTGTGGGAGTGCTTGAGTGAGTGAAGAGAAGGGGAGAAGGGAATATCATGCACTTGGGTGTTTTGCTACCAAAGGTTCCCTCTCCCTCCCATTCATTCCTTTTCTTTCTCTTAGTGTTTCTTCCAAGAGTTGAGAGGATATTTAGATAAGATAAAGGAGAGGAAAGAAGGTCCTAGATCTTGCAAAAACTTGTTTGCAAGATAGAAGCCAGAAGCCGGTCCAGCTATCGATCGGGTCACTTTTTAAAGTAAGCCCGAGCTGCTGAAAGATAAGAGGGCTACAAGGATCTAGCAGTCCAGTGCCCTCTACGACTCTGCTACGACAAGCTCTGTTTGGATACCAGCAAAGGTCGGAAGCTTGCACGGCTACAATTGAACCCCAGTCCAAAGGAGTAACTACATGAATTTCAGAGCAGCCCAAGATAGCGATCCAGGTATGTAACTGTTATTTAAAATTATCATATTTTTAGATTTGATCTTGTTTTCATCCTCTAATGCATGTTTAAGAACATTATCATGAATAAATTAGATTTATTTGTATTGCATACGGGATATAAAATTATTTTTATATCTGTTTTTGCTGCGTCACTCTGATTGAGAGGCCTGATTTTTTATGCAATATACCGATCCTGGGAGGAACCCAACAACAGGCTCGTGAATCGATAGCAATGGCTGCCGATGGACCAGTCTACGTTTTGTAGACCCAGTGGCTAGTCCATGGTGGACCAATTGCTTTAAAATGTGTGTGCTTCTATGATAAACTTCCAACTCTAATTTTGAAATGGACTGGCTGCTTTAAAATGTGTGTGCTTCTATGATAAACTTTCAACTCTAATTTTGAACCTATTTGAACTTCAATTTGAGTGACATTTATGTTGTTGGATTTCAAATATCTAGCTCTTTCAATCCATGGACTCCTTTTCTACAAAACACTAATAAAAGTATCAATTCTTAATAAATATAAATTAATTAATATTTATTTTAATGGTTAAATTAAGATAATTAATAGACTTATCAGTTTGCCCCTCACTCTGGTGGGGGAACATCTGAAGGCTAGAACTTGGTAAGGCTCGAAGTAGGCCAAGTACAAGAATGTTGTAGTACCTGCATTATGGTTGCAAGTGACTCGACTCGGACAAGAGCTGGTGGAACTATTTGGCTGTAACTGGAAGAGCAACCGAAGGCTAGGTAGTACTTTAATTTGAGAGAGTCTAAAGATGATCTACCTAGACCATCTGTTCCTTCACAAGAGGAGCAGCGAATCTGGTCACTACCTTCTTTCTCGCCATGGTTGCTTGAGAAAAAGGAAAACTCCAAGTCCTCTTCATAGTTGTTTGGACCAAGGCCCTTTCTTTAGCACCAATATGTTGCAGGTCCACTCGAGACTTGCTGACATAGCTGGAGATGACTATTGAGTTAAATGGCTCTAGGCTTCTCTCCATCGGGCACGGGCATTCAGAACTTACAAAATGAAGAAGACATAGAAGTCTAGTCATAGTATCATGGTTTCCCATGGTGGACCCTCCGATGCCTAAGTCAATCTCTCATTGATACAAATAGGAAAGAGAAAAACTGTAGCTTCTAAGTGGATAGTGTAGCGATAAAGTGATAGCAAGATGGTGTAGAAGTAAGCAAGGTAGTGGAGCTAGCCATAGGTGAGACAGTGGAAGTGGTAATGGTCTTGGTAGGATGCAGGCAAGGTGATGTAGGTGGGTGCAAACGAGGCTCAAGAGAGTGAGTGAGATTTAAGCAAGGCAAGGTAGTCCTAACCTTTACTCAAACAGTATTATGGGACTCTAAGGTGACTCTGGGAGGATTGCTAGGTCTTCTAAAGTGTATAGGACACTTAGGGATACTTGTCTAGGAAAAGTCCTTGTGGAAAAGGAACTTTTCAGTAGAACTTCTAGAGAGGAACTTACCTGGAGGGTTTGGAAAACTAATTTATAGGCAAGGTATTTGGAGAACCTAGTATTTATGGGACATATGGTATAGGAAGAGGTGATCGACACGTCACTATAGGGTGCATGCCCCTAAAGGATGGGGCGAAGATGATGCAGAGCTCGTTTACATAGTAGGCATCCTTCCATAGGAATACTTACATTAATGAGTAGTGACCAGAGTCAGAGAGTCATGATATACGGTTACCTATCCTTTTGTAGGAGAAGGGCATGCCAGGCTTCCTTATATGATATCGGGGGCTACATGTTGGGACCTAAGAAGTTTGCTTGCTGTCTTGAACTGGTAGGTGAGATAGCCTAGAGCTGAGCTAACAAGTAAGGTAGCTTGGAGCTGAGCTGGTAGGTGAAGTGGCGAGCCACGTGGAATCCACATAGGCTTGACCATTTCTGGATACATTAGAGGTAATTTAGAGAGTTTCAATTTATTAGTAGAATATATTTACTTGAGTTCCATTTTTTTTTGTTTTAATGAAAAAAATATATTCCAATCCAACTTGCATGCTAAATTTTGTTTAAATAATATAAGTTGATATATGCATGTCTTCATACATGAAATAATGCAAGAGCATGAGTATATAATTCCTTCCTTGATCTCAATATCTAGGCTCATCTTCTTAAGAGAATATGCTGGTCTGCCATCCTAGTTGTTGCAAAGAGAGTAAGACCAAGTATGATCCTAAATCTACCCGAGTCCAAGCTCGACTCAGCTTGGCTATTATCGAGTTTGAGTCAAGCTTAGTAGCTCGAATAATTTTTCATGTCAAGCTCGAGTAGTAAGATACTCGACTCGAAAACTACATGCCTACTTAAATTTTTATATATATTTTAAATAATTTTATTTTTATTTATAATATATATGTTAATATATATTATAACTAGGCTAAATTCAAATTCGAGCTCGAACTTGAGCTTGAATATGGTTTGGATGATATTCAAGTCGAGTCAAGTCGATCTCGAGTATTGCCTTTTTCTTATCAAGCCAAGCTTAAACTTGGGATATTAAGACTCAATTGAGCCCAAGTCAAGTTTCGAGCCCGAGTATTTTGAATTAACTTAAGCTAGAGCTTCTAACTACTCAACTCAACTCCGATTATATCTCTAGAATCTATCCCAAATTTACCTGGCCAAGTTGTCATGTGAGGACAAGTTGACAGAGACAAACATAGGTGAGCTCGCTCCATCGAGCATTGAAGCTTTTGCTAGTCTTAGACTCTGTGTTCGTTACCAAGTGATATATGATTGGCTTTCATGGCCCTCCTTTCTTTCTCAATATCTAGCATGAGATTGGACAAATTGCACCTACCATTAAATATCGAAAGCCAATATTAACTAATAGTCTTGACATGACATCTAAAAGACCAACCCTCCATTTGGTTCGAAGAATTGATTAGAAAAAGAATGGATAGCCAAGGAAGCATGGAGTGGAGGGAATCATTCTCATCCATCCATCACCTTATATATTTGGTGAAATATAGAAGAATGGATAACAATAATATCTTTCTTTATTTAGTATAGGAGGAATAAAAGAAAGGATGAATAAAATTTATAAGACACTTTTACTAAACCACCATTTGACAAAAAAAGTATTATTATTATCAATTTATAACACTTATTTATACTAAAAAAGCAAAAAGTAAATAAACTTGTAATATTTATAATCTATAATTATATTAAAAATACTTAAATATTTTAATTTTAATTAATTAAATAAGTAATTTTATAATTTAATTATATATAAATATATATTAATTATATAAATAACTAATTAATTTACAATTTGATTTAAATAGTTAAATAATTTTATACAAATAGTTAACTAAAGAATAGTTAATATAAATAAAAATAGAAGATAATTGAAATTATTTCTTGATAATATCTAAATTGTGTACTAAAATTAAAATAATTAGTAATAAAAGTTAATAGTATAAGGTAAATGATGTAGGTAAAATAAAATAAGATGATTGAAAAAGTAAATAAGTATTAGGATTTTGTCAAAAAAAATAATAGGTGGTAGTTTTGTGAATGTAAAAACCCATCCCTTAAATGCTCCATCCTTCCTTTCTTGCATTTTCTCAAATTAAAAGAATGCAAATTGATGAGTCAAGATAAATAGACAATTCCTCTTTTTCGTCTATGATTCCTAGAATATTTTTGAGCCAAATGGTGATTAGGAGCCATCCATCCTTCTGCCCATATTCATTCATCTTCTCGTAATCCTAACCAAACACAAAGTAAAGGTTCCCTTCCCTGAGAAATTATTAGCCGTCCACCAACATTGACCGGTAGTCTTTATGTGACATCTAAAAGTATAAAGACCTCGTTCCACTGAGCTGATAAATTAACAATTTCTCCTCTTTCTTTATTCAATTGTTTATCTGTGGTTCTCATAGATGGTGGGTAAAAAAGGGAGATATTATTACCTGCCTACATTGGCATGATTGCACGTACAACCAATCATGATCACTAGTTTTTGTGGTGGTCCACAAAAATGTTTGCTCGATGAACGGGGCCTAAAGGAATCAATGGCTAGCTAGGTGCATGGTCATGTAGTGCATATAGTATAGACAATAATTTTTCTATAAAGAGTGATCTCATGGATCGGTGTTAACTGTTTATATTTGGGATCCTATAGCCATTGAGATCTTTGAATTTTCAAGGTTGCCTTTCCATCCTTGGGATCATGCATGGCTGGTACCTCACTCTTGGAAGAGCAGTGAGAGATATTATTAGAACTTATTTTTATGTTTTCTCTTTTCTTTTTTATTTGTTCTTTTTTTATGTATTAGAAATGCATGACCCTAAGGTACTGCCTTGCTCTTGCAAGAGCAAGACCAAAAAGTGACATGTCAATTAGGTACAAATAATGGTATACCCCATCCCTAATCTAACCTGATATAATTTTAGTTTAAATATCATATTTCAAAGTTGCAATTATTTTAGAATGTTTACATGATAAATTGCTTACTTGATTTGATCAAATCTAACATGTCTTATCTATCCAACCCAACTTGACCTGCACCATATATATACCCAACTTGACCTGAGGCAGGTATGGGGCAAGCAGGGATATAGGGTTCTTAATTATGGAATGGATATGGATATTAGCCAACCAAGTCCATATCTGATCTTTGCCATCCCTATGATGACCGAGTTTGAGAATTATCAAAGAAGACATACAATGGATATTGTAAGAAATTAAAAAAAAAAAAATGGAGCTACATGAGTTTGTAACAAAAATCATGTGGACCGAGCACTAGAAAAAGGAATATAGGTTTGGCTTTTGATTTTTGCCACGTTTTCTTGAATACTCGTCTTAAAGAAAAATTCTAAAAGCCAAATACTTTTATTAACTAAATTATCAGTGCTGTGATTTAAAATAAAGTAGAGTATTCTCTCTCTTTCTTTTATATATATAACATACTTTTTCTTAGTATATATAATTGTCATGTCCCGAATCTAGTACCGGAATCGGTACGCGACCGGCCATACAAATTCTAGGTTTTATCCTAGAGATCATGCAAAGCCTGGTACACAAGAGTCACTTACCTCAAAAAAACTCATTCATCACCAAGCCCGAATATCTGCACAACTCTGTATAGGAAAACAAATAGAGGGTTGTGAGCTTAACAGCCGAGTAAGGTATCCTCACAATCACACCAGTATTAATATCAAAACTAAAAGCAGCAAGATCTTAATCATATAATGGAAAACGATAAATTTTTCGATCACACAACCAAACCAGTCACATATCAAGTATATCAAAACCTTTCATAACATTATATTTCCTTTATATGTTTTTATTAACTTTTCTTCTTCTTTAGGGTTCTGGACTAGCCACGGTCACACTCCAGCCTGTGACTGGCACACTGTTGTCACACTCTCGCCTGTGACTGGCAATCTCATAATCGACCATGTACAATCTGTTCATGGCCAGGCTCACGTACTAAGCCCGCTCTAGCTATGTAATTGACCATGTACAACCTGCCCATGGCCAGGCTCACGTACTAAGCCCGCTTTAGCGATATAATTGATCATGTACAACCTGCCCATGGCCAGGCTCACGTACTACGCCCGCTCTGGCTATATAACCACGATCCCGTGGCATGGCTAGTCCAAACACTGTTAACACTTATCTTTTCACATCATCTTGTCAAAATATATCATTTTCCAACAATCGATATCACGGTCTAACCCATTCCAAAGATCAATTGATAGCCATGGTATATTAAAATAAAACACAAATAACAATAATAACAAATCTATTTATATTTTGGGAAATCAATCATGCTATCCGAAAGCATCCATGCATGTAAACATATATATATTCGGATCAAATCAGGCAAACTAAAATAATAAACACACACACACACACACACACACACATATATATATATATATATATATACTGGTGATCAGGTCCAAAATCCTTACCTTCAATCTCTAATCCCAGATATCTGGTATTAATCTATACCTGAAATTCGTACAAATCCTTCTTTCTCAAAAGGTTGATCTCCTACAATAATAAATAAATTCATCAAATCCTAGTTTTCACAAATTTTGAGAAAGAAGGTTTCCCTGATTTTCTCTTTCCTCATCTTCTCTCTCCTTCCTCTTCTTTCTCATCTTTATCTCTCCTTTTTCTCTCTCTATCCCAAATCCAGCATATCCTCAAAACTGATCGCTATCCTATGCCATCAAAGCATGACAATCTCCCTCTTCTTCAAGATCCCTTTCCTCTTCCCATTCTCTCTCTTCTCCTCTTTCTCTTTCTTTCTTCTTCTCTTCTCTTTTCCCTTCTCTTTCTCTCTCTTCTGGCTCTCTCTGCAGGCTCTTCCCTGCTTCTATCGACGTCCCTGATTAAAAAGAAGAGTAAAACCAATCCAAAACCACCTTAAACATAACCTGAGAAGTCCAAAACTATCAAAATATCTTCCCAGCCATCAGATCTGAGATCGACGCCTCAAACCGCGTCCAAATCTGAATCCAAAAGCACCTAATCAAGCCTAAACTCCTTCAGATTAATCTCAGCCGTTCGATCAGGCGATCGGATGGTCCAGATCGCTCAGAAATCCCATGGACCGCCGTGAGCTGCGCGAAACGCCTTGGGGAAACGGTCGGAAACGCGTAGGAAACGTTCCCGCGACGGCCGGCTCCAGCTAGGCCGAGCCCAGCGCTCACGCGCGCCGCACGCGTGGGCCTGGGCCGTGCAAGGCGCGCTCGCCGCGATGGGCTGGGCCATGCACCGCGTGCTCGCACGTCGTTCGCCCGTGCATCGTCGCCTACCACGCTCGCGTGCATCGCGCGCTCCTGGGCCGCACAAAGGTCAGGGCCGATCCATTCTGGTAGGCCGGCAGGTCTTCAAACCCCTTTTTCTTTTTTTTCATGGGTCGTTACAATAATATAGTAAGGTGATACCCATCACATAAATTAATCACCAAGCAAATCGACATACATGTTCAAATAACTTGATATATAATTTTTAAAATATATAATTCATCAATATATAGTATATACTTAGGTAATACATACTAAGTAAATTAGTAATCTAATAACCCAATATATATTTTCAAAAAAAGTGTTATATAGTTTCTAGAACATCTTATTCATCACAGTGATACATATTTTGTTGACTTCTTCGTACATGCTACAAACTTTTTTATACACACTATACAACAATCCAATACACACACTACATAAAAAATATATTCTAAAAACTATGTATCAATCAACCTGGAGGTATATATTATATTATTATTGATTATGATAAAAAAGCTTGCAGCATACATCAGTAAATCAACAAGTATATATTACTTGACCATGTAGTATATGTTAGTAAATATAATATTCTAGAAATTATATCAATTTTTTTGAAAGTATATATTTGATTGTTAAATAACTAATTTGATAAATATGTATCATTTAATCATGCACCGTGTATTAGTGAATATTATGTTCTAAAAATTATATATAGATTTATCTAAATATATGTATTGACTTTTTAGATGATTAATTTATTTAATGCATATCATTTAATTATATTATTTATATTAATAAAAAATATATTTAAAAAATAAAAAAGAAAGGAGATGTCTTGTGTAATTTTATTTTATATATATATATATATATATAGATTTTATCATAGGATGAATGACTATGTTAGTAATTTTTCTTTGATTTTTAAATTTTTACTAACGATGAAAACAAAATTGAAAAAGAAATCCATCCCAAATTTCTTTCTCTAGAGTCTGCCCAGCGAACATGATTTTTTTTTTTTTTATCCTGCGTCAAGCCGATGGAGACTGGCATAACTGAGCTCGCTCCATCATGCAGTCAAGCATTTGCCAGTCTTGGTGCCCTGATACCAAGGGATATATCATTGGCTACCATGGCCCTCCTTCCTATGTCAATGGCACGAGGTTGGACAAACTACACCTATCATTAATTATCAAATGCCCGCACACTAACTAAGCATGCAAGATAATAATTTTTTTATAAAGAGTGGTAGCAGGATTAATCCTAGAACTTGAGATAGTTTGTATGAATATAAACTAGAATTTCTTTCTTGTTCCTGTTCCATCGGCCAGCATTTTAGTGATGTCAGGTTGATATACTCATCATTTGATGGAAAGAAATAGTAAAAATTTAAGCATCTTGAATCGAATTTTATTTGATGGGATGAAAATTCATAGAGTAGATACACCAGGATTTATCCCCCTATCATTTTTATTAATTAAAAAAATGATATCATGGGCCAACGTACTGTTTGCTTTTGGGATCGGATAATGATAGGGATCTTTTGAATTGTCGAGGTTGCCTTCCCATCCTTGGGTCACTCGTTGCTGGTACCTTATTTTTTAAAAAAACAATGTTAGGTGCACAGTATAGTTAACGGGATTTTTCTTTTTTCTTTTTTTTTTTTTTGGAGCCGAGTACACTGAAAATTAAATTTGATATCTAGACAAAGTTTATCCAAAGGACCTATATGCGTTTTTAATATTTTGTTTTTATAGAATGTATTTATATCAAAATTATGTGACCATTTATTTATAAAAAAATAAAGTTCTATCAAAGTTTATTTTTTTTATTTTTTATTTTTTCATATAAATGTATGGTTCGAAGATATCTCCTTCTTTTTATAAGAACGAGATCAAAAAATGACATGTCAATACGGAGAATCTCCTGATTGCACTAGAAAGGTCTTGTCCACGATGACAAGCACTTTGTGTATTAACTTTACGTGGCATATAAACTTCATCTAATCAAAGTTTATCTTGTAAAACACAAGTAGGCATAGCAAAATCTATTTAGTTTAGTGATAAATTTGAGAGAATCCAAATTCATAGTTCATATAGGGATAGCCCCTTTGTACCAAGGGTGCTAGAAGATAAGGAAGGAGAGCATAGAAGCCAAAGTGAGAAGTTAAAGATTTAAAACAGAAAATATCAAGACAACTTTGAGTTAAACTCTAGAAATTAAGCATGTTTAAGTATTGTTATCTCAAATTTTATCTTATAATTATATCAGTCTCAAGTTATCATAAACTATGGGTCGTTACTGCTGTAAAATGAATTGAAAAAGATATCCACTTTGATGCATAGGTTGAAAGCCGCCCGCTTTGAGCTTCGGCATGGAGCATGATGTACTTCCCACCAAGATATATTAATAACCAAGAATATGTACACCTCTAGGAAGAAAATATCATCTCCAAGAAAGTCTCATATACACTGAAATACTAACTCTTCAAATTCTTCGAGGAGGCCTCCTAAAGGTTGGATTGCAATTACTGCTTGTCTGCTATTAGAGCATCCAAATGCCTTGCAGACAATTACAATTTCATCCCCCATTTTTTTGGCTTGAATGTTACATTGTCCCCCATTTCGTCGACCACCTCCTACACCTCTCACGACCCCATTTCTTTCTTTCCTTCTATTTCATACTTTTTTATTGGTCCAATTGTATCCACGGTGGCATGATGAGACAGGGCAGGTTTAGGTTATACATTGAGTATGACTGGCATTAATTACTCTTCAACTTTTATTTAAAATTTTTGTCCCATACCAAAATACCCTTTCCCTCCAGCCCCTTTTTCCCCGCCTTGTTACTTGGATTTTGGGGAATGTTTCAATCTAAATATGCTCTGGTTTTTGTCCAAGGTATCAGTAAAGGTTGATGAAAAATCTTCCTCGCTCAAAAATCTACTCTAAAATCTTCCTCTCTCTAAAAAAGTGCACTTCATATATTTTGATCCAAGGTTGGAATAAGCCATCGAAGAGTTCTTCTATATGTTCAAAACAAAATATCATATCCGACAGGAAGTAAACAAAGCCTTCATAGATTCATGTTTAGTTTTCTTTTTATAGTTCCTTTATTACACCAACTGTTTTGGTAGTTAGAAAAATTTAATGACACTCTGAGAGTCATAACTCAGTTCGCGGGTTATAGATACTCTCGGTAGGAGGGGATAATAAATATAGTTTAAGTTTTTGTGCAGGGATGTCGTAGGTGTAATACCCGGGCTTGGGCTGAAGTCGGTAGGCCCAGCCGACTTCAACCCAAACTGAAAAAAAAAAAAAAAAACAGAAGAGTTTGAAACGAAGAAGAAGACTAAAACGGGGAAGGAGGTCGCGGAACAGGGGAGGTATCTTCTCCCTTATCCGGCCGGAGTCTCTGCCGGGAGTCTCGGTGGGAGAGTCGTGAGAGGTGTGGGAGGTGGTCGGCGACGGGTCCGTGTGGGTTTGGGATTCGTTTGGTCGGTGGTAGAGTTTCAATCGACGAGGGAACTCTCATTGATTTCCCTTTAAAAAAGTCCACACCGTCGTCTCATCGAGCCCTACATACATTTTTCCCTCTCCGACAAGTGACCGGGAGCTCTCCAATGCTGGTCGGTAAGTCCTTTCCATTTATTTTCAATTTTTGGGAGGATTTTTGGATGGTTTTCTTGGGTTGGATTTCAGTTTGGAGTTGGGGCCATGGATTTTCGGAAGGCTGTACCGCCATCCATCTCCGTCCATTGAGGTCTTCCGGTGACCTCCTCCCATTGGTCACCGTCGGTGACCATGGGAGGCCGACTCGGTTGAGTCGGGGAAAAGCAACAGGGGGGCTTCAGGAGAAAGAAGGAAAGAAAGAAGAAGAGGAAGAAGGAAAGAAGAAAGAAAAATATAATAAAATAAGGAGAGAGAATGAAGAGAGAGAAGGATGAGAGAGAAGATGAGGAGAGAGGAGAGAGAATGTAAGGAGAAAGAAATAGAGAGAATAAATATTTTATAATAATATATTGTTATAGGAGAGAGAGGATCGGGAAGTTTTCTCAGAATTCGTGCAACCAGAAATTTAGATTTTAATTAAATTATTTATATAGGGAATCAGTCCCCTGAACAGGAAGGCGTTGCACAGATCTCGGGTACAGACTAGTTCATGTATAGATAATTGATTTTTGAGAAGTAAAGATTCTGGACCTGATCACCGGTATATATATATATATATATATATATATATATATATATATATATATATATATATGTATGTATGTGTTTATTATTTTACTTGTCTGATTTGATCCGAATATATATATGTTTATATGCATGGGTGCTTTCAGTTAGCATGATTGATTTTCCAAAATATAAATGGATTTGTTATTATTGTTATTTATGTTTTATTTAATATATCATGGTTATCAAGTAATCTTTGAAATGGGTTAGACCATGATATCGGTTGTTGGAAAATGACATGTTTTGACAAGATGATGTGAAAAAATAAGTGTTAACAGTGTTTGGACTAGCCATACCACGGGATCGTGGAGTTCTGAGGTAGCCTGAGCCACGGGCTTTATACGTGAGCTAGCTTGACCACGAGGAATGGTCGATTGTGAAACTAGCCTGACCACGAGGAATGGTCGATGAGACTAGCCTGACCACGAATAAAAGGTCGATTAACGGGCTTGTACAAGGCTAGTTTGGCCACGGCGGATAGCAAATAGCCAATTATGAGATTACCAGTCATGGGTTGGAGCATGACCGTGGTTAGTCCAGAATCCTAAGAAGATGAAAAGTTAATGAAAATATTTAAAGAAAATATAATATTATGAAAGGTTTTTGATATACTTGATATGTGATTGGTTTTGGTTGCGTGACCGAAAATTTATCGTTTTCCATTATACTACTGTGATATTGCTGCTTTCAGTTTTATATTAATACTGGTGTGATTGTAAGGGAACCTTACTGGGCTATAGAGCTCACTCCCTACTTTTTGATTTTTCAGAGACTCAAGATGCATGACAGGATTTGGGCTATATGTTAGACGCAGCTTCATTAATGTTGAGTTAGTCAGCTAGTTAGAGTTAGTTTCAGTTACTGATGCTTGTTGTGAATCAGTAGGCCAATTAGTGATATTGATTTAATAAATGGATTGTTTAATTGTTACTCAGTTGTTTATATAATATTAGTTTTAATTTAATATGTTGACTCATATGTGCCTTGGTCTAGCATGAACTCTAGGGTAAAACCTAGGATTTGTGCGGCCGGTCGTGTAGCCGATTCCGATGCTGGATTCGGGACGTGACAGTAGGTTTATAACTAGAGTGTCTAGTATTTGAACTAGGGTGTCGTAACATTGTTTCAGCATATTAGTTAAGGTCCTTTTACATCCGTAGCATGTTATGATATCCTAGGAGTCATAACTCAGTTCACAAGTGATAGGTTCTCCAAGTAGCAGGGGTTACTATATTTAGTTTCATGTTATATGATCGAGTATCGTAATCTTTTAACTAGGACGTTGTAACTCCTGAACTAGGATATCGTAACTTCTGAACTAGGATGTTATTCAATAAAAATTCCTTTTTTAAAAATTTTTTTTCTTCCTGGTCTTTTTATCATAATTTAACAATCTTATTTAAGCCAATGCACGGTTGAAATGTCCCATGACGGAGGATAAAAGCTTTTATTTTCTATTTTATAACGAGTTGTTCGTGTTTCAAAGTTTTTGATACTCAAGTTTTCTCAGAAGTATTTTATTATATTATGGATATCATATATCAGCAATGCATACCGAAACACTTATGTTATGAAGGATCAAAATATCCGATTTAAGTTTTTGTGCAGGGATGTCGTAGGTTTATAATTAGGATATCGTAGTATTTGAATTGGGGTAGCGTAACACTGTTTCAGCATATATTTGTGATCCTTTTGCATTCATAGCATGTTATGACATCCTATAAGTCATAACTCAATCCACAAGTGATAGGTTCTCTAGGTAGTAGGGATTATTATATTTAGTTTCATATTTTATGATCGGGTGTCATAATCTTTTAACTAGGGTGTTGTAAGTTCTAAACTAAGGTGACGTTTTGAGAAAACCCCTTTTTTGTGAAATCTTTTTTCTTCCCGATCTTTTTTATTACAATCTAACAATCTTATTCAAGCCAATGCATGGTTGAAATATTCCATGGTAGAGGATAAAAGTTTTAATTTTTTGTTTCGTACTGAGTTGTTCATGTTTCGAAGTTTTTGATACTCAAGTTTTCTCAAAAGAATTCTATTACATTGTGGGTATCATATATCAGCAATACATACTGAAACACTTCTATTATGAAGGATCAAAACATCTGTTTAAATTTTTGTGCAGGGATATCGTAGGTTTATAACTAAGGTGTCGTAATGTTTGAACTGGAGCGTTGTAATACTATTTCAGCATATATATATGTGATCCTTTTGCATCCCTAGCATGTTATGACATCCAATAAGTCATAGCTCAGTTCACAAGTGATAAGTTCTCCAGGTAGTAGTGGTTTATGTTTTTAGTTTAATATTTTATGATTGGGTGTTGTAATCTTTTAACTAGGGTATCATAAATTTAAATTACTATTTTTAAAAATATTTGGTTCTATGCCCTTATTATAGCACTCTCGTGTCATATTCTATCCAATGCATAACTCATTATTTATTATTCTTTAGATAAAATGTCATCTAAAATATTAGTATATATCAATGTTTATATTTTTTTATGTAGATATTTCTATATATGGTGTTGAAATTAGAAATCTAGAAAAAGTCCAAAATGATTATTTGGATGAGGTTGCTGATGTTGTTCAGAAGAATGCATCTTCTCCTATCACCCCAATTACAGAGTGTTACAGCTGTGACAGTGACGTGGGCAGGCTCAGGTATCGCCGAATGCAAGCAAGCCACGTGTAAGTTTCCCTGCCGGAATCAGCGCCACGTCCTCAAGGCTAGGATCGACAAGACCGCACCGCTCGACGACTGTCTGAAGCAAACCGCCCTCGCCGAGGTCGAGCTCGGCCCAGAGTTCCTCTACCACCTCATTGGCGCCCGGGCCCGGAGGGGTCCGCCCGGGTGAGATCGGCCAAGGTCGGGCGACCTCCTGCCGCCTCGCCAGGTGTCCACCCAGGAGGGGTCCACCTGAGCCGAGGTCGGCAGATCCTTCGCCCTTCGCCAGGTGGCCACCCGGAGACGGGCCCACCTCGGCCGAAGCCAGGCGACCTCCTGCCACCTCGCCAGGTGTCCACCCAGGAGGGGTCCACCTGAGCCGAGGTCGGCCGATCCCTTGCCCCTCGCCAGTTGGCCCCCGGAGACGGGTCCAACTCAGCCGAGGTCAGACCGCTCGTACGGAGAGGCCCCCGGGGAAAGAGACAGGTCCCGAGGCCATCCCTCGGGCCGTACCGACCCCAAACGGTGTCCCGTACGGAGGGCGGCGGCACGCGGAACGTCGCTTGCATTGGCCCGACAGGTCCCGCAGTCGAGAGACCCGATCCTGACGAAACAGGCCCCATAAACGGATGGCGCCCATGCTCGGGGAAGAGAGCGCTCTCACGGAGCCCGAGGCCTGACGACCGGCCGCTCTGCCAGCGCCGCCCTCCCTCCTTTTCTCTTCTGTCTTTGCCTTTTCCCTGCTGGGCCCGGCGGACGAGGTCGGAAAGCCGCCTGGCCTCCTTCACCAAAAGGGTAAAAGAAGGGAAGACGGGGGAGGGGAGTTTCCGAGGAGGAAAAGGACAAGCGCACGACGGAGGGAGATAAAGAGGGAAGAATCTGGGGACTACGGGGTAAGCCAACTAGCCTGGGGACAAGGAGGAAGCACCGGCACAAGGCCTTGCTCCGAGAGAGGAACCAGAGATCCCGAGAGGGGAATACTGGACGTGAGCTCGGCAAGTAGGCCCAGCCGAGATTCCGGTCCCCGGAGCGTTTCCTTCACCAGTTAACTCTCTAAATCTGGGACCCTTTCGAGGGCCCGGTGGGGAGAGTCTGTTCCTTCTCGTCGTCTACTGACTTGACCGTCGGAGCTCCCTCGCCGGGATCCCCGGCCAGGGTCCTCTAACCCCTTTGTTGCAGGTTCTCCGCAGGAAGGGAGGCTCCCTCGCCAGGCGGTCAGGAAGGATCGGCTGATCCGCGGCACGGGCGCGACGACGAGAGCGGCAACAGATTGGCACGCCAGGTAGGGGGGCAGGACACTAACCCCTAGTGGGAACCAGCTTTCTGCAGGTGTCACGCTCTCCAGCAATGGTGGTCACTCGTGGTCGCGAGGCATCCACCAGCCGTGTGGGAGAAGCCCACTCCCCTCCAGGGGGCCACACCCCCGAACGGAAGCTTCCGGCTCACCCTCCTCTTCCGCAGCAGCCTACCCCGGTGGACGGATCCCTTGCGGCCATCGTCCAGCAGCTGCAGACCTTGACCTCAGCGGTCCGACAGCTTCAGCATCAGCAACGGTCCCTGGCCACTCAGCCGCAGCCAGGGACTCCCGCGGCCCGAGCCGCGGGGCAGCATGGGAGCCTGCGCTCAATCCAGGGCAGGCCATCCCATCCGCGGGCCATCTCCAACCCCGAGGGAGCCACCAAGCTCCCCCGAAGAGAAACTATTCCGGTTCGGAGGATCACGAGAGTCGATCCCCGGCCGATGGGGCCGAAATGGCGCATCGCAGCAAGCGACGCCGGGACCAGACCTCGCGCCGAGACCGATCGGCGCCCCCTTCACCTGCAGTCTCGGTGGAAGACTCCACCGACGAAGCCATCAGGCGCCAGGCCGAGAGGCGCCTAGAAGAGCACGAGCGCAAGTTGGCGGAGTTCGCCCGACGGTTCGCCGACCTGCAGAACTCGTCAGCTGACCCGGCGGGCTATGACTCCCGCCCCCCTTTCTCTGAAGAAATCCAAGCGGAACCGATCCCGAAACGGTTCCGCATGCCGCAGGTGGACCCCTACGACGGGACCACCGACCCCCTGGACCATTTGGAGAGCTATAAAGCTCTCATGAGGGTCCAGGGCGCCACCGACGCCCTTCTGTGCATCGCCTTCCCAGCGACCCTTCGGAAGGCCGCTCGAGTCTGGTTCACCCGTCTCGAGCCCGGATCCATTTGCTCCTTCCAGCAGTTGGAAGGAAAGTTCGTGGCGCACTTCGACGCTTGTCGAAAGGTTCCAAGGGAGGTGGACAGCCTCTTCTCCATCCGCCAGCAGGACCAGAAGCTGCTCCGAGACTACATCACCCGGTTTAAGACCGCAGCCCTGGAGATCTACAGCTTGGACGAGCCCGTCGCTATGCTGGCTTTGAAGCGCGGGCTCAAGACGTCCCGCCTGACCTATTCCCTGGACAAGAAGCCGCCCAGGACGTATTCCGAGCTCCTCCTCCGCGCCCACAAGTACATCCGAGCGGAGGAGGCTGACCGCACCCGTCGAGAGCTGGACGGGAAGACTCCGAAGAAGCCAATTCTGAGGGACGCCCCGGGAGCTCGGAGGCCCGGGCCGTCCGCCGACCCTCGCCCGAATCCAAGGCCGAGGGTCGAGTCCACTCCCGAGCGGAGGTACACCCCTCTCCTCGCACCTCGAGCGAAAATCCTCATGAAAATCGAGGGCGAGCGCTACCTCCACCGACCTCCACCTCAGAACCCGAGAGCCGCCCGAGATAAATCAAAGTACTGCCAGTTCCACCGCGAGCACGGACATGACACGGAGGAGTGTCGCCATCTGAAGCGGGAGATTGAGGAGCTGATCGGGAGGGGTTACCTCAGGAAGTTCGTCAAGAACGAGGCCCCCTCTGAAGGGCAGCCGCTCGCGGCCTTACCGCCTGTCCCCGCGATCGACAACCGCCCAACGGAGAAGCCCGTGGGCATGATCTCACGCGGGTCCGGCCGAGCAGAGAAGAGAGCTCGGGAAGTCCCGAAGAATGTAATCCCTCCCAAGGGAGGGGAAATTAATCACAATGTAAACAATGATGCCGTGGTGGTCGAGATGACCATCGCGAAGCATCCTGTACATCGAATCATGGTGGATAGTGGAAGCTCGGCCGACGTACTTTTTACAATGCTTTCTCTCGGATGAACTTGTCTCCCGATCAGCTGAAACCAGTGCACATCCCACTGGTAGGTTTTACAGGGGACTCCGTGGGGGTCGAAGGAGAGATCACTCTCCCGGTCACCGCCGGATCCCCATCTCGGCAGGCGACCGTCATGATAACATTCACTGTCGTCAAGCTCCCTTCGCCTTACAACGCCATTCTCGGGCGTCCCGGGCTCAACCAACTGGACGCCACCATCTCCACGAGGAGGCTGCTGGTGCAGTTCCCCACGCCTTCCGGGCTCGGGGAAATGAAGGGGACGATCCAGCCGGTCCCACTCTGCCTCCAGACAGTCCCAGGCACCAGGAGCGCAGAGCTCGCCCACGATATCGAGGATCTCGACCTGAGAGAGAAGGAACCCAGGGGAGGGCCCGTAGAGCGCCTGCTAACTTTTCCCCTCGGTTCGAACCCCCTGAAGACGGTGCAAGTCGGGGCCCAGCTCCCCGAGGAAGAGCGAACCCGCCTGCTGGAGTTCCTCCGTGTCAACGCTGACGTGTTCGCCTGGTCGGCGGCCGACATGCCGGGCATCCTGCCCGAGATCATCATGCACAGCCTGAACGTGGACCCAGGTTGCCGCCCGGTCCGCCAGAAGAAGAGAAGCTTCGCCATGGAGAGGCAGAAGGCGATCAACGAGGAGGTAGAAAAGCTCCTCACCGCCGGTTTTGTCCGAGAAGTCCAATACCCCAGCTGGCTAGCAAACGTGGTCATGGTAAAGAAGAGTAGTGGTAAGTGGAGGATCTGTGTGGACTACACCGACCTCAATCGAGCTTGCCCAAAGGACAGCTTCCCTCTGCCGAAGATCGACCAGCTGGTCGACACCACCTCGGGGCATCGCCTCCTGTCATTCATGGACGCCTTCTCCGGATACAACCAGATCCGGATGAACCCGGAGGACGAAGAGCGCACTGCCTTCATAACTGATCGCGGGACTTTCTGTTACAGGATGATGCCCTTCGGTCTCAAGAACGCGGGGGCGACGTACCAACGTCTGGTCAATAAAGTCTTCAAAGACCAGATAGGCCGCAACATGCAGGTGTACGTGGACGACATGCTGGTGATGAGCAAACTCGATTCGGACCACGTGGCTGACCTGACGGAGACATTCGGCAACCTCCGGCGCCATCAGATGAAGCTGAACCCGGCGAAGTGCGCCTTCGGCGTCTCCGCCGGGAAGTTCCTAGGGTTTATGGTGACCCAAAGAGGAATCGAGGCCAACCCGGAGAAGGTCCAGGCCATCCTGGACATGGAACAGCAAGCCTCCAAGAAGCAAGTGCAGCAACTGACCGGCCGGGTTGCGGCCCTTAGCCATTTTATTTCCAGGTCGGCGGATCGCTGCCGTCCCTTCTTCAAGGTGCTGAGGAAGATGAATGGCTTCGCTTGGACCGAGGAGTGCCAGCAGGCCTTCGAGGAGTTGAAGAAGATGCTCGCATCGCCACCTTTGCTGTCCAGGCCCGAGGAGGGAGAGGAGCTTACCCTCTACTTGGCGGTTACCCCGGAAGCCGTCAGCTCTGTCTTGGTCCGAATCGACGACCACGGGCTCCAGCGGCCGGTGTACTATACCAGCAAACTTCTCCGGGATGCGGAGCTCAGGTATTCCCGGCCCGAGAAACTCGTTTTTGCGCTAATAGTGTCTGCCCAGCATCTCAGGCCCTATTTCCAAGCGCATCCCATCGCCGTCTTGACGGATCAACCGCTGAAAGCGGTGCTCAGCCGACCCGATACCTCAGGACGATTGGCCAAGTGGGCACTGAAACTCAGCGAGTTCGACATTACATACCGACCGAGGTCGGCCATGAAGGCACAGATGCTGGCCGATTTCTTGGTCGAATGCGCAGGCTTGGGCAAGGAGCCCGAGGAGGGCCCCCCGGCCCGGCCGATGGAGGTCGGCACCGATGAGCCCGGAGAGGACGCCTGGATCCTCCATGTAGACGGAGCCTCAAACTCCGGCAGAAGCGGAGCTGGGCTCATCCTTGCCAACGGCGACGGGGTTGTCGCTGAGTGCGCACTCCGTTTCCAATTCCCCGCGACAAATAACCAGGCGGAGTACGAGGCACTTCTCGCCGGACTGAGAGTCTCCCGCGAGCTGGGCGTGACCAACCTCAGAGCTTTCACTGACTCCCAGCTCGTGGCGGGGCAGGTATCCGGGGAGTACGTTGCACACGACCCCCAGATGGCGAAGTATTTGGAGCTCGTCAAGGCGGGCGCGTCCAAGTTCCGGCACTTCAACGTCTTCCATATCCCCCGCGGGGAGAACGCCCGCGCGGATGCCCTCTCTCGGCTGGCGACCCTGCCGGACACGATGCTGGGACGCGCTCATGTGGAGCGACTTGAGGTCCCAAGCCTCGAAGCACCGGTGGAGGTCCATCAGGTCGGCCAGGAGCCCGGCTGGATGGACAAGTACGCTGCGTACATCACCAGCGGCACCCTGCCGGAGGATCGAGAGGTGGCTCGCCTCATCAGAAAGAAGGCCGTGCGGTTCGTCCTGATGGACGGGCAGCTGTATCGAAGATCCTACTCTTATCCCCTCCTCAAGTGCATCGGACCCACAGAAGCCAAGCTTGTGCTCCAGGAGATTCACGAAGGCATCTGCGGGAACCACATGGGGGGCAGGGCATTGGCGTACAAGGCCCTTCGTCAAGGCTACTTCTGGGAGACAATGAAGGAAGACGCCGCCGACTTCGTGAAGAAGTGCGACCGGTGTCAGCGTCACGCCACGGTGCAGCGGCAACCCTCCAACCCGATCTCTCAGCTCTCAGCCCCCTGGCCGTTCGCCCAGTGGGGGATGGACCTCCTGGGCCCATTCCCGCCGGCGTCCGGCCAGCGGAAGTTCTTGATAGTGGCTATCGACTACTTCACAAAGTGGGTCGAGGCCGAGCCCTTGGTAAGAATCACCGAAGCAAACGTCGCCAAGTTCTTCTGGAAGTCCATCGTCTGCCGCTTCGGCCTCCCCCACACCGTGGTCACCAACAACGGATGCCAGTTCGACTGTCGGGAGTTCGAAGATTTCTGCAGCGACCTCGGCATCAAGCATCGCTTCACCTCGGTGGCGCACCCTCAGACCAACGGGGAAGCCGAAGTCACGAACAGGACCATTCTTCAGGGCCTCCGCATGTGGCTGGACCAAGCCAAGGGCAGGTGGGTCGACGAGCTTCCCAGCATCCTTTGGGCATACCACACCACCCCAAGGACGGCTACCGATGAAACTCCATTCAACCTCGTCTTCGGAGCCGAGGCAGTCATCCCGATCGAGCTCAGCCTACCCACGCTACGTGTGGAGCAATACGACGAGACAGAAACCCCGGCCAGGATGATGCTCAACCTAGACCTTCTCGAGGAAACGAGGGACAAGGCCCGAATCCGAATGGCGGCATACCGGCAACGAGTAGCCAGATATTACAACTCCCGAGTGCGGCCGAAGGTTTTTCGTCCCGGGGACCTGGTCCTCCGACATGCAGAAGCCTCCCAGCCACGGGAATGCGGCAAGCTTTCACCCAACTGGGAAGGCCCATATCGGGTGGCAGAAGCCCTCCCTCATGGGGCATATTACTTGGAAGAATTGGGAGGTGCCAGGTTCCCCCGGACATGGAACTCCTCGAACCTGAGAATGTACTACCAATGATGTAAGGCTCCCAGTTTCTGTAACAAAGCTCCCCCACTTCAAACACTCCTTTCTAACTTCAACAAGAAGGCCTGCGGCATCGAGCTCAGTCTGGAAGATCCTGGGCTTCGGCCTGGAAGGTGGCGCCGAACCCAGTTCGCCAACGCAAGCCCGGAGCACAGCTCAGCAAGCCGTGCAAGGTTTGAGAAAGCCCGCGGCATCGAGCTCAGTCCGGAAGATCCTGGGCTTCGGCCTGGAAGGTGGCGCCGAACCCAGTTCGCCCACGCGAGCCCGGAGCACAGCTCAGCAAGCCGCACAAGGTTTGAGAAAGCCTACGGCATCGAGCTCAGTCCGGAAGATCCTGGGCTTCGGCCTGGAAGGTGGCGCCGAACCCAGTTCGCCCACGCAAGCCCGGAGCACAGCTCAGCAAGTCGCGCAAGGTTTGAGAAAGCCCGCGGCATCGAGCTCAGTCCGGAAGATCCTGGGCTTCGGCCTGGAAGGTGGCGCCGAACCCAGTTCGCCCACGCGAGCCCGGAGCACAGCTCAACAAGCCGCGCAAGGTTTGAGAAAGCCTGCGGCATCGAGCTCAGTCCGGAAGATCCTGGGCTTCGGCCTGGAAGGTGGCGCCGAACCCAGTTCGCCCACGCGAGCCCGGAGCACAGCTCAGCAAGCCGCGCAAGGTTTGAGAAAGCCTGCGGCATCGAGCTCAGTCCGGAAGATCCTGGGCTTCGGCCTGGAGGGTGGCGCCGAACCCAGTTCGCCCACGCGAGCCCGGAGCACAGCTCAGTGAGCCGCGCAAGGCTTGAGAAAGCCTGCGGCACCAAGCTCAGACCGAAGATCCCGGGTTTCGGCCTGGAAGACGGTGCAGAAACCATGTTGTTCGCCCAAGCATGAAGGCAACCCAAAATTGGACCTGCTTAAGGGTTGCCTTGCTGCGACGTGACTCAACGGGCCCCATCCTTCGATTTGAGCAATGGAAGGACCAGGCCTGCAGTTATTTCAGGTGTTCCAGACCGACATCTCAGAAAGAAAAGAAGAGAAAAGTGAGACGAAACAGCAACCAAGGTTTCGATAAAGATCAGATCTTCATTGATATAAGTAGTCGCTACAAGCTGGGAGCCCCGACAGGCCGGGACTCCCAAAAAAAAACAAAAACTACAGAGATAAAGCAAAAAGACAGTGCCGGGTCACTAGGGTGCGGGTTCGGTGCCATCTGCCGGAGGCGCGGGCGCTGCTTCTTCAACTTCTACTGTGGCCGGCTCCTGGGCCTGTTCCGAGGCCGCGGCATCGCTGGTCGACGGCGCCGCAGGTGTCGCTTTGGCAATGCCGGGAGCCCTGCTCTCGCCCCCTGGCTTCCTGCCGCCGACGACGACTCCGCTCAGGTCCAGCTGGGGAAGAAGGCCCCCACCTTCTCCCAGCAAATCCGGAACCCCTTCAGGAATGAGTCCACGGCAGCCTCCCGGACCTCCGACGTGAACTCGTCGGAGGCCCGGAACTTGGGGACGGCCTCTTGCGCTTCCCGCTTGGCCGCCTCCAGGAGCCCGTTGACGTAGGCGCTCCGGTCCTTCGCCGCGGCCACCTCTCGCCGGGCCTCCTCCAGCTGGCACTCCAGCCATTGGGAGTGGGCCTGCAGGCGGGCCTTCTCCGCCGCCTCCTCCTCAGTTCGGCGCTGGTTGGAGGTCCGCTCCTCCGATAAGGAGGCCTCCAACTCCTTGTTCCGCTCCTCGGAATGCGCCAGGTCGGACTGGAGGGCTTGCTTCTCAGCTCGCAGCTCGGCCCCCTTCTCCATCAGATCCTTCACGTCGGCTGCGAGCTTGTCGAGCTTCAGCTCCCGATCGGAGTCCCTCTTGGCATTCCCTACGAGGTAATTCCTCAGTAGGAGGACGTCGTTCCCAATCTGCAATGGCAAAAACGACGCATGTCAGAGCAGAGGCAGAAAGTCTCGAGGTAGAGACCAGGAAGAAGAGGAAACTCGGACTTACCGTGAAAAGCTGCGGAAGGATGCCGAGCAGTGCATCCGCGTAGTCCCGGCCACCCCGAGCTCGGCGGTCCCGGGCGGTGGAGGCGTACTCCATCATCTTCTCCGCCAGCCCCCTGTCGAGGATGACCGAGTCCCGGTGGGAGATCACCGGTGCCGGACCCTTCGGGCCGGCCCCTGCGGTGGCTGCCCCCTCAGCCGAAGCCGCAACCGACGGGCCGGCGGTCGCCACAGGCGGTGCCGTCGGGCTGGCAGCAAGGACGGGCCCGGCGATGGGCGGAGCGGCGGGCGCTGGAGCTCTCTCTGCGGCGCCGCCAGGTCGCGTGGCCGAAGTACCAGGAACCCCGCCCTGAGATGGCCTGGGCGGGGAAATGGCAGCAGCTGGGCCGGGCACGGTCGCCGCCACGACCTCCCGGCTTGTCTCTGTACGAGCCCTCTTCGCTGCGGGCTTATCCACCTCCACGACGTCCCGCTGGGCCGCCCCCTCCAGGAGGTTCTCCAAAGAAAACTTCATCCCTGCAAAATGAAAAAGACAGAAGGTCAGACAGCTCGATCTTAAAGAAAGAGGGTGGGGGCAGAAATCAATGCGGGGCCAAATCTCACCAGTCTCACGGATGGGACTGATGCCGGCCTCAAAAAGATTCTGCTCAGAGAGCAGAACCTCGAGCACCGGGACCACGTCACTCAGGAGCTGAGTGTAGGACTCCTGGTCCGCAGACTCGACTCGGGAATTCCGGTTCGGCGACCGGTCCGGTTCACTCCAGGCCCAGTCGACGTCGTCGACCGAGGCAAAGAAAAACCGGCTCTTCCATCCCTTGACCGAGGAAGGGAGGTCGAACCGGAGACACCTAGGCCAGGGCGAAATGTACCACCAGCCGTCATCGGTGGAGCACTTCTTCAGGGTGAACAGGGCCCTGAAGAGAGAAAAACGGGCAACAAATCCATGAAAGTGGCAGAAAACAATGAAGGAGAAGATGACCCGGATGGCATTAGGAGCCAGCTGGGCCGGGACGAGCCGGAAGTGGCTGAGGAAGGAAAGAAAGAAAGGGTGCAGAGGAAAACGAAGACCCCCGAGGAGGAAGTCTTCGTAGAAGGCAATGCGACCGGGGCCACTCATGGTGACGCGCTCCCCGGACCGCGGAACAAATAGACGAACAGACCCCGGGATGCCATAGGCATCCCGGAGCAGAGAAAGGTTGCCTTCGGTCATGGTAGAAGCATGACCGGAGCGGAGGGACCGGCGGGAAGAGATGGCGGAGCGGGAAGAGATGGCGGAGCAGGAAGAGAAGGCAAAGCAGGAAGAGATGGCGGAGCGGGAAGAGATGGCGGAGATGCCAATAGTGACACCCCCGGGTTGCAAACGCCGGCGGACCTCCTCTGGAATTACCTCCTCATCCGAGGAGGAAGAAGATGGAGTCCTCGGCCGGGATGGACCGGCCTCGTCCGAATTGGAAGAGACATGGCGACGGCGCGCCATGGAAAAGGAAAGGACAAAGAAATCGGATAGGAAATGAGAAAGAAGGAGGGGGGCTAGAGAAGGAGAAGAAGGCACTCATCGAAAATGCACAGACGGGCGCGAGCAGCAGAAGTTGTTAGCCTGCAGCAAACCGCCCACGAACCAAGGGAAAAGGCCTCATTCTGGAAAGTCCCCTCCCTTTCAAACTCAGCCGACAGCAGCCGTACCCATCATTCTGCCTCAGACCACTGGATGGTCGCCACGTGGGCACACGCCCGACACCGACGCCTCGTTAGTAGAGTAACGACCTCTGCCCCGAAGCGACGCATTGATTACAGGCAAGTGGACGACGCGTGGCGACTCCCCATAGGTCTTCAGCCGCATCGAGCCACGACGAGCGAGGATCGTGGCAATTATGATGCAAGATCTTCGCCTCCCCACGTCATGTCCGCATTTAATCCCGACGTTCCGTTCTACGATACCCCGACGGAACGGCGGGCTGGGGGGCAACTGTTACAGCTGTGACAGTGACGTGGCCAGGCTCAGGTATCGCCGAATGCAAGCAAGCCACGTGTAAGTTTCCCCGCCGGAATCAGTGCCACGTCCTCAAGGCTAGGATCGACAAGACCGCACCGCCCGACGACTGTCTGAAGCAAACCGCCCTCGCCGAGGTCGAGCTCGGCCCGGAGTTCCTCTACCACCTCATTGGCGCCCGGGCCCGGAGGGGTCCGCCCGGGTGAGGTCGGCCGAGGTCGGGCGACCTCCTGCCGCCTCGCCAGGTGTCCACCCAGGAGGGGTCCACCTGAGCCGAGGTCGGCAGATCCTTCGCCCTTCGCCAGGTGGCCACCCGGAGACGGGCCCACCTCGGCCGAAGCCAAGCAACCTCCTGCCACCTCGCCAGGTGTCCACCCAGGAGGGGTCCACCTGAGCTGAGGTCGGCCGATCCCTTGCCCCTAGCCAGTTGGCCCCCGGAGACGGGTCCAACTCAGCCGAGGTCAGACCGCTCGTACGGAGAGGCCCCCGGGGAAAGAGACAGGTCCCGAGGCCATCCCTTGGGCCGTACCGACCCCAGACGGCATCCCGTACGGAGGGCGGCGGCACGCGGAACGTCGCTTGCATTGGCCCGACAGGTCCCGCAGTCGAGAGACCCGATCCTGACGGAATAGGCCCCATAAACGGATGGTGCCCACGCTTGGGGAAGAGAGCGCTCTCATGGAGCCCGAGGCCTGACGACCGGCCGCTCTGCCAGCGCCGCCCTCCCTCCTTTTCTCTTCTGTCTTTGCCTTTTCCCTGCTGGGCCCGGCGGACGAGGTCGGAAAGCCGCCTGGCCTCCTTCACCAAAAGGGGAAAAGAAGGGAAGACGGGGGAGGGAGTTTCCGAGGAGGAAAAGGACAAGCGCACGACGGAGGGAGATAAAGAGGGAAGAATCTGGGGATTACGGGGTAAGCCAACTAGCCTGGGGACAAGGAGGAAGCACCGGCACAAGGCCTTGCTCCGAGAGAGGAACCAGAGATCCCGAGAGGGGAATACTGGACGTGAGCTCGGCAAGTAGGCCCAGCCGAGATTCCGGTCCCCGGAGCGTTTCCTTCACCAGTTAACTCTCTAAGTCTAGGACCCTTTCGAGGGCCCGGTGGGGAGAGTCTGTTCCTTCTCGTCGTCTACTGACTTGACCGTCGGAGCTCCCTCGCCGGGATCCCCGGCCAGGGTCCTCTAACCCCTTTGTTGCAGGTTCTCCGCAGGAAGGGAGGCTCCCTCGCCAGGCGGTCAGGAAGGATCGGCTGATCCGCGGCACGGGCGCGACGACGAGAGCGACAACACAGAGAATGAGTCTGTTGATCCTAAAATTGCAATGGAGTTCAATTCTGCAAATGATTTATACAATTTCTATAATAGATATGCAAAAAGAGTAGGTTTTGGAATCACAATAGTGTGCAGTAGGTCCAACAATAACAAAAAAATATGCTTCAAGTACCTGGCATGTTGGAGGCAAGGAAAATCTAGAAAAATCGATAACTCCATGAATCCTAGAGATACTGGCAAAATTGATTGTAAGGCTTCGATAAAAGCAAGACTAAATTCTAAAAATGGTAAGTGGATATTGGTTGATATTTTTCTAGAACATAACCATGAGCTGTCATTATCATTTGCTGGTTATCTATGGTCCCATAGGAGGATTAGCACACTAGAAAAGGTAGAGATCAGTAATTTACATACCGTGAATATTTTCACTAGTCAAATATACTCTGTCATGGCTAGAAGAAAAGGGGATAGAAGATAATTAGATTTCACAAAGAAGGATACTCATAATTTTATCTGTCGGGAATGTCAGAGTCAGCTGAAAAAAGGAGACGCGCAGTCAATGGTAATTCATTTCACATAAATACAAGCAAAAATCTAAATTTCTTTTATACTTTGGACTTGAATGATAATGGACAGCTCAGGACTGTCTTTTGGATCCATCCTGGGTCAAGATTGGCCAGCACTTACTTTAGTAATGTACTGACCTTTGACTCAACCTATTTGACAAATACATATCAAATGCCCTTTTGTCCATTTGTCGGAGTCAACCATCATGGACAGTCCACATTGCTTGATTACGTATTGTTATCAGATGAGATGACTGAGACATTTAAATGGGTATTCCAATCATGGCTGGATGCAAATGGTGGTCAACCACCTAATGCCATCATAACTAACCAAGATAAAGCAATCGAGGCTGTTATTAGGAATGTGTTTCCCAATGCACGATATAGATTTTGTCTTTGGCATATTTTGAAGAAGATTCCTGAAAAGATTAGCCATATTAGCACTGCAAATTTCAAATTTATGATAGAGTTTGAAGATGTGATATATGATTCAGTTACCATAGTGTCTTTCGAGGAAAGATGGGCACATTTAATAGAGAAATATGTAGAATGCAAGGCTGTATATTGGTTAAATGATATACATAAATGTTAGGATAAATGGGTTCCAGTTTACCTTAAAGATACATTCTTCGCAGGTTTGTTAGTCATTATGAATGACTAATATTCATTCTTTTAAAATTTTTAACAAACTTTTTATCTTCAATGCTTCTATTTTTTAATATTTATGAACAGGGATGTCAACTTCACAAAGGAGAGAGAGCATCAATCACTTCTTTGATGGATTTATAAACTCTAAGACTATGCTCAAGGAATTCATCGATAAGTATGAAGATACCTTGGAGAAAAAATATGAAGCAGAAAATGAGGAAGACAATAAAATATTGCAAACAAATACTTTCCTAAAGACATCCTCTCCTTTTAAGAGACAAGCAGCAGAAAAATATACAAGGCACATATTCAAAAAATTTCAGAATAAGGTCCTTGAAATGGCTGCATCAAATGCCAAATTAGTTGAAGAAGTTGATAATAGTGATGTATATTCTATTAAATCATATGAAAGAATTGAAGTTGATGGAATCAAGAAGGAGATTATAAAAAAATATGAGGTTTCATATGACAAATTTTTGAAAGATGTTAACTGCCAATGTGGATCCTTTTAGTATAAGGGTTATCTGTGTAGGTGTGTCTTATTGGTTCTTCATTAAAGCGATGTATTTTGTATTCTAGATAAGTACTTCTTGAATAGATGGTGCAAGGACATGAAATACCAATTCGACGATCTCAAATGCAACACTCAATTTTATGATAAAAGCACGCGAAAATCATGGTACGCACTCAAGGATTTGTTTCAAATCAGATGTCTTATTTTATGTTTATATAAACATATCATATGTCATGAAATCTTAATACAAATATTATATTTTATTGATCATAAATATGCTTTGATGAGTCATCGGATGATGAAGCTTGCAGAGATAGCCTCCATGTCTGAAGATGCATTCAATTTAGTGATAGAAGATCTTATACCATTATTCAGAAGAGCTGTAGATGCTAACTGTGTAGCTAAATATAGCACATAACTTCTAATCCAAGATCCTGATCAACTTACTACGAAAGGTCATCCAAGAGATAGTAGAATTAAGAGTGTAGTCGAGAAGAAGTCAAAGAAATCAAGAAAAAATATGGATAAGGCTTCCGTTGACACTCCAGTGCAAAATAAAAGAAGAGGTAGTACTAGCAAGAGGCAGACTTCCCATATTGTAATGGAAGTGCTAGAACCAGTAATTGAACACACTGTACCATCTTCCGATCCTTTTTTAGATAAATTTGATGCTTATGTATGCAGTCAACTAACACAAGAGAGGATATAAAATGCTGAATTATCGTACAGTCTTGTACATATTTAGATTATCTGGAGAAATATAAAACAGGATATATTAGAAATGTTATTGAATCTAGTTATTTTCAAATGTGAATTATAGTACTACTTGATATGGCCAAATACTAAAACAGGGATAATAGAATTATGTTGAATCTACGTACTACGACACCCTAGTTTAAAAATGACAACCATGCAAAAAATATAAATTAAAATATTTATAATCTCTTCTACCCATAATTCATATCATCTGTGGCTTGGTTTATGACTCACAGATTGACAAAAATTGCCATGGGTGCTATAAGATCATCCAAATAATCTGAAACAGCATCACGACATCCTAGTTTAAAAACTATGATACCCTAGTTCAAAACCAATGACATCCTAGTTCAAAAATGATAACCATGCAGAAAATATAAATTAAAACATTTCTAATCCCTTCTACCCATAATTCATATTATCTATGGCTTGGTTTATGACTCCCAGATTGATAAAAATTGCCACGGGTGCTATAAGATCATCCAAATAACCTGAAATAGCATTACGACATCTTAGTTCAAAAGCTACGACACCCTAATTCAAAAATGACAACCATGTAGAAAATATAAATTAAAACATTTTAATCCCTTCTATCCATAATACATATCATCTATGGCTTGGTTTATGACTCCCAGATTGATAAAAATTACCACTGGTGTTATAAGATCATCCAAATAACCTGAAACGGCATCACGACATCCTAGTTCAAGAGCTACGACATCCTAGTTCAAAATCTACGACACCCTAATTCAAAAATGACAACCATGCAGAAAATATAAATTAAAACATTTATAATCCCTTCTACCCGTAATTCATATTATATGTGGCTTGGTTTATGACTCCCAGATTGACAAAAATTGCCACGGGTGCTATAAGATCATCCAAATAACCTGAAACAACATTACGATATCCTAGTTCAAAAGTTACGACATCCTAATTCAAAACCTACGACATCCTAGTTCAAAACCTATAACACCCTAGTTCAAATGCTACGACACCCAAGTACAAATACTATGACATCCTGTCAAGAAATATAATATTCCTTTATATCATCATCACAGCAATGAAGAATTACAGAATACTATTTGAATGAATTACATAAAACTACATGTAATAAGAAAATGATATTCAAAATAATACTGGTTGAATAAATTACAGAATTTTTCTTTGAGAATGATGCTTAAAATATAAACCTCAAGTGAGTTACAAATTTATGTAACATATTACAGAAGTAAATGAATCAAAAAGAAAGAGTACATAACAAATAATTTGCTTTTACAAGCTAATTCTTGACAGCACTTTCAATCTTTTGATTCAGACTCTCTCTCTCAAAATTCTTGCTGTTAACTGGCGGTGGTACATGCTTATATCTTTTTTGTGAAATTCCAAGATCAGGCCTATCCCTGCGAGCATTAAAATCCATATATTTCAAGCAAAATAAATCACAGTCTAGTGATCCTGTAGCTTGGGAAGGGCATTCAGTAATCTCTCGCATGGACCATTTGGATACCTTAGTATTGTCATAAAATATATGGAACGTTGGACCTAGTATATTGTGCCACTTCCTTCCATTGGCCTTATACTTGGAATTGCATTATATTGAATTCAGATGCATCAAAACTTTTTCTTGCATGTCAACCGCTACCAGGTGCCAGTGAAAATTGTCCGAGTTTATGATAGTGAAGAGAAATCAAAATTCCTTCTTATCTACATCATTGACTCCATCAAAAATTATATTCCGGGCTGTTCTAGCAAGTTCATGATATGGTGATGCTGATGTTAGGCACATGTCGAAGGTCATTACAGGTGCAACTATACTCTTATGATATCTTTCTGCATTCTCAATCTAATTCTTTGTGATGAACTCCTTCCCGGCATCAATTATCTGTCAATACAATATAAATTGATTAATTATAAGTAACTTGATTTCATAAAATTCTAAAAATGAATATAATAATTATTAAAAAATATATCATAACATATATAAAGATTAAGAATAAAATGATGTAATACTCCATTACTTACATCATCAACTATCATGTCATTGTTTATCAGATCAAAAAGATTTTTCCTAGTGATAGTGCCTCTAAATTTATTGTTATAGATGGCATATTTAAAATTAATAAACATAAAGGATATTATATATTCTCGACTATAAATTAATATACATATTAGAAAAAATAGATATAACTTACGAGTTCATCTTTTGTTTTTAAAATGTGTTAATTAAATTTTCATCATCTTTAGTTTAAATATTCAAATTTGATTCCTCGGGCTGAGATGTGCCCACTATCTTCATCTTTTTTTCGATGGGCCTGTTTTGAAAGCAAAATTAGCTATGATTTGGGAGGCCTTCCGCAGCCTAGATTTTTTTTTACCCTCTTGATAAGTGAAGGAATCTGAATTTTTTCTTTTTTCCCCTTAGCTTCCTCACTTACAAGGGTATCCTTCAATTTTTCATAAAAAATTTCTTCTACCTCAACCTCAGTATAAGGAGAGTTTCAACTATCATAAGCCTCTTCTTTATCTCTTCAACTTCAGCCTTCACTTGTGCATAACTTGCACAACGTTTTGCTTTTTCAGAGGATACTGCTATTACTGTTTCTTCAGTGAGAAGCTATTATTTCGTTATCGTAGGCTCAATAGCTCCCTCCACCTGCAAGCTAAGAACAATAACAAAATAACCATATAAACCACCAACCTGTCGCTGAGGGGTGCCGGTGTTAAGAAGCCCGTCAGCCTCTTTCCCACGTTGTTCTGAAGCCCCGAAGGTCTTTGGGAGCACGTGTCGACGGGAAGAGGGCGAGATCCACCTCACCTTCCTTCGCTGACTCCGTCCCTGATGGCATTCGGCATCCTGCTGAAATCCCGAGGGACTACACCAGCAAGATCTTGTGCATGGAGGAGCGCATTGTTGAGCTAGCTGATCGACAAAAAGTCGAACGGGGGTAGGCGTACGACTCCCGCCCACCTTTTTCTACTGAGATCATGGGGGAGTCGATCCCCCATCACTTCAAAATCTTGCTGGTGGAACCCTATGACGGTACCACCGATCCGCTAGACCATCTGGGCACTTACAAGGCCACATGATGGTACAAGGTGCCTCCGACGCCCTTCACTACATTGCCTTCCCTGCCACTCTTAAGAAGATCGCTCGGATGTGGTTCTCCGCCATCCGACCAGGTACGATCCACTCCTTTCCTCAACTTGAAAAACTTTTTCTTTCTCATTCCAAGACCTGCAATCGGAGCCAACAAACACCAACTGCCTCTTTCTCGTGCTGCAAAAGGAGGGAGAGACCCTCTGGGACTACATGGTCCATTTCAACTCAGCAGCTATGGAGATCCCAATTTGAATGAAGGCGTAGTTATGTCAACCTTCAAAAGAGCGCTGCGCTCTATAAGCTCACCTTTTTCCTGGATAAGAAATTTTCAACAAGCTACTCAGAATTGCTGGCCCGGGCATAGAAGTACGCCCTGGCAGAAGAACAGGCAGTGAGCCGATGCCAGGCTGAAGGGAGGTCGGCTCCCAAGATGCGAAGCAACAAGGCTCTCAAAGTCTGACCTCCCAGCGATGGCAACCACTCGGCCCAACGCCGCATCCCAAAGCTGAAGGACTTTCCTAGGAGCTTCGAAATCTATGCACCCCTCTCCCTTTCGAGGGAGAAGATCCTCCTGAAAATTAAGAATGAGACCTTCCTGCAAAGGCCTTGTCCGATGAGGGACCCCTCTGCATCCAGAAATAGAGACAAATACTGCTGGTTCCATCAGGACAATGGACACAACACTGAAGACCTCATTCAGAGAGGGTACCTGCATAAATACGTCTGATCCCGTAGGGATCGGGCTGAAGCCTCAGCTACCAGAGACCCCCCAAAGGAGACAGAGCTTCCCAACCAGCGTCCGACCGATGGGAATGTCAGCATGCTGCACCATCGGTCCGACTGGAGATATAATGAGGACCGGGACATTATGAAGAGGTCTAGGGGTTTCAATGTAATCAGCTTCTCCGATGAAGAACTCTTAGAATCCCATGTCCTGGAAATGATCCTGCAGTTGTGTCGGCAGTAATTGCCAACTATGATGTAAGGCGAATTCTTATTGATAATGAAAGCTCCACAAAAGTATTATTGTATGATGCTTTTGTCAGGATGAATCTGTCCCGATCAAGACTGCAAGAATCCCCTATGCCACTGACCGGCTTTGGAGAAAACTCCGTCGGAGTTGAAGGAGAGATAACTTTACCTGTGACCATTGGGATGGAGCCTTACTAAAGACTCTCTCCATCAACTTTGTGGTCATACGGACGACCTCGGCTTACAATGCCATTTTGGGCCTGCCGGCCCTCAACAAGTTCAGAGCCATCATCTCAACCTACCATCTACTGGCCAAGTTTCCGACTCGGAATGAGGTTAGAATTATGAGGGAAGATCGTCGGATGGCCAGGTAGTGCTTAACTATTTAGGACAAGCAGTCAGAAGGCCAATCTACTCTTGAACAACTTGACCCTAGAGCCGAAGCTGACGGCCGCAGCCAACCAGTTAAAAGAATTGTATTTGTTTCCCTTCAAGAGGATGACCCCACTAAGGTCCTCCAAATTAGGAGCACTCTCAATGAGGAGGTCACGTTGGAACTGATCGACTTCTTGAGAAATAATGCCAACGTCTTTGCTTGGTCGGCGTCGGACATGCTAGGCATTCCATCGGATGTCATTACTTGCCAGCTTAAGGTGGATCCGACCTACAGGCCTATTTGACAGAAGAAAAGGAGCTTCACTCCTAAAAGACAAAAGGCTATTGATGAGGAGGTCAAGAAGCTCTCTGATGCTGGCTTCATCAGAGAGATCCATTACCCTGATTGGCTAGCAAATATCGTAATGGTGAAGAAGGCCAAAAGAAAATGGAGGATCTGTGTGGACTACACCGACCTCAACAAGGCTTATCCGAATGACAGCTTTCCCTTATCCAAGATTGATCAGCCGGTGGATGCCACAGCCGGCCACCAACTTTTGAGTTTCATGGATGCCTTCTCCGGCTACAATCAGATCAGGATGCACCTGGAAGATGAGGAGAAGATGGCCTTTGTCACTGATAAAGGGCTGTACTGCTATAAGATGATGCCCTTCGGCTTGAAGAACGCCGGAGCCACATTCCAAAGGTTGATTAACTGGGTCTTCGAAGGACAACTCAAAAGGAATATGGAGGCGTATGTTGATGATATGATAGTCAAGAGCCTCCATAGAGCCGACCACATCAAAGACTTGCAAGAGTCCTTTAATGAAATGAGACGTCATCAGATAAAGCTAAACCCCACCAAGTGTACTTTTGGGATAACTTCCGGAAAGTTCCTCGGCTTCTTGGTCATGCAAAGAGGAATCGAAGTCAATCCTGACAAGATTAAAATCATTATCGACATGGGGCATCCGACCAACAAGAAGCAAGTTCAAGAACTTACGGGCCGAATAGACTCTCTCAACCGCTTCATTTCCCGGTCAGCTAAGAAATCTCTACCTTTCTTCAAGACTCTCCACCAGTCGAATCGCTTCTATTGGACTAGCGAGTGTCAGTCAGCTTTTGAAGCTTTGAAAGATTATCTGAAGAACCCTCCATTATTGGCTAAGCCAACAAAGGGAGAGCCCCTATACTTGTACCTATCAGCTTCGGACGAGGCAGTCATCTCCATCCTCGTTCGGATTGGAGAAGACAATCAGCAGAGGCCTGTCTATTACATCAGTAAAGTTTTCCATGATACCGAAATAAGATACCCCAAAATGTAGAAGATTGTGTATTCCTTGGTCATAGTAGCCAAGAGACTCCGACCCTACTTCCAGGTGCACCCGATCATCGTGCTGTCCGACCAACTCCTTAAGGCAATTCTTCAGAGTCCAGACACTTCCGATCAAATTACCAAGTGGGCTATCAAGCTTGGTGAATTCGATATCTCTTTCCAACCCCGTATCACACCCCAAATCCAGCACCGAAGTCGGCTACACGACCGGCCGCACAAACCCTAGGTTTTATCCTAGAGATCATGCAAGGTCTAGGTACACAAGAGTCACTTACCTCAAAAAAATCTTATTCTTCACCAAGCCCGAATATCTACACAACTCTGTGAAAGAAGAAAGTAGGGTTGTGAGCTTTACAGCCCAGTAAGGTCACAAAACAGTCACCATCAATAGTAATAATTTGAAAATAGCAGGATATAAGAGTACACATCATGCCATGCAACGAAACAACTCAAAATGTCACATACGACAAAACCTTTTGCAAAATCATGTTTTTCTCTTTTTAAGTTTTTAATTTAATCATCCATCTTCTCTAGGGTTCTAGACTAGCTACGGTCATGCTTCAGTCCATGACTGGCAATCTCAGTATCACATTTCAGTCTGTAACTGGAAATCTCATTGTCACACTTCAGTCTGTGACTGGCAATCTCATAATCGACCATGTACAACCTGCCCATGACCAGGCCCACGTACTAAGCCCGCTCTGGCTGTGTAACCACGATCCCATGGCATGGATAGTCCAAATACCGTTAACACTTTATCTTTTAACATCATCCTAATAAATCATATCATGATGTCACACCACATCATGATGTCAAACCATGAAATCTCAAATCTTTCGATGACCGGTATCACGGTCCAAACCATCAAAATATAACTTTCTTGGTAAAACATGATATATAGGAACATAATTAACAATCTCCAACATACTATCAATCTTGAAAAATCAAATATACGATGCAAAACAAACATGCCCGCCAATGCTCATATGCACGGATCAAATCATGTCATGTAAAACCATGTATAAAACTGGTGATCATGTCTAGAATCCTTACCTCAATAGAGATAATCCAAAATACCCGGTATCAATCTATACCCGGAGCCTGCACAACACCTGCCTACTCAGAAGGTTGTTCCCCTACAAAAATATATATATATTTTTAATGTAAGTTAATAATCCTAGGATAAATTATAAAACCCAACCTTTTACATAAATTTCATCAGGGGTCCTTCCGTTGATACCCCACTCCTAAATTTCCAGAGAAAGACTTTTCAATCTCCCCCTACTATTTATTTATTTATTTTTCCTTCTTTCTCTCTCCTCTTTCTCTCTCCTCTCTCCTTATATTCTCTCTCCTCATCTTCTCTCCTCTCTCTCCTCTTTCTCCCTCTCATCATATTCTCACTCCTCTTTTATTTTTTTATTTTTTATTATTTCATTCTTTTTCCTTTTTCCCCTTTTTTTCTTTTTCTTTTCTTTTTTTTTCTTTCTTCTCTCTTCTTCTCTTCTCTTCCCCCGAACCAGTCAGTGTTCCTCCTCAGCTTGACCAAACTAAGACCCCCCCCATAATTGCCAGCGGCCAAGGGAGGTGGTTGCCGAGGGAGGGCTCGATGGACCGGAGGCAAGTGGTGGTGCGGCCACCGACAGTCGGCCCCAAAACCAACTAAACTGAAACAAATCCAAGAAAAGATCCGGATTTAAATCCTTCTAAATAATAAACTAAAACTCACTGGTGCTTGAAGAGACTCTCCGTCGCTCGCTGGAGAGGAGAAGGATGGTGTGCATGGCTCAATGGGCTCGAATCGACGATGGTGGATGGGGATTTAAAGAAATCCACCGACGGTCCCTTAACATTTAAGGAAGGGAAAAAGTACGTCAACCGGAGTCCCAATCAACCCAAACCACAATGCCGGCCAACTCCCTCTTCCCCCCACGACTCATCCTTCGAAATCTTCGGTGAAAATGTCGACCAGATAGGGGTGAGGAAGCCTCCCCTGTTCCGACTCCGCCTCTCCCTCTATTTTTTTTTTTCCGTTGTTGGCTGAAGTCGGTTGGACCTGCCAACTTTGGCCCAAAAACATAAAAAAAATAGGGTTTCACACCCCGGTTAGCCATGAAGGCTCAGGTAATCGCTGACTTCATTGCAAGTACACCTGGAGGTTGAAATTGCCCTCGCAAGCGGCTGGCGCGCCTGAAGCTAACCCCATTGAAGAAGTAGAGCCTGCTTGGACCCTTCATCTGGATGGAGTTTCCAACCTTGCAGGCTGTGAGGTGGGTTTAATCCTAGCCGACCCCGACGGACAAAGCTTGGAGTATGCCTTACATTTTTCATTTCAGGTGTCAAACAACCAAGCAGAATATAAAGCCCTCCTTGCAGGACTGAGAATAGCCAATGAGTTGGGCATCAGCCAAATCAGGGCCTTCTCCAATTCTTAGCTAGTGGTGAATCAGGTGAATGTCAAGTTCGAGGCGAGAAATCCAACCCTGGCCAAGTACTTGAGCAAGGTACAAAGCCTAGTATCTCAACTTATATTCTTCGAAATTCTCCACATACCTCGATTACAGAACTCCCGGGTGGATGCTTTGTCAAGATTGGCTACGGCCGTCACCAACACCTCCGATCGAACCTTTGTGGAGCATCTACAGTGCCCGAGTATTGCTGAAGAGCCAACCGAGGTCCACCAAGTTGAACAAGAAGCCTCTTGGATGGACCCAATTCTTAGATTCCTTATTAGAGGGACTCTACCAGAAGATCCAACTGAAGCCAAGCGTGTACGCTTGATGGTTTCAAAGTACGTTGTCCTTGACGGCATTCTCTACAAGCGGTCATTCTCACAGCCGCTGCTGAAGTGCTTGGGGCCAGCTGATGCTGACTATGCACTCAGAGAAGAGCATGAAGGCATCTGCGATGACCATTTAGGAGGAAGATCTTTAGCTTACAAGATCATCCGACAGGGATACTATTGGCCTACAATTTAGAAGGATGCATCGAACTTCATCAAAAGGTGCGATGCATACCAAAGGTACTCTAATATCCAAAGGAGGCCTGCTAGCCAGCTGACCCCACTCACCGCACCTGGCCATTTACGTAGTGGGGGATGGACATCCTGGGACCTTTCCCACCGGCATCCGGCCAGCGAAAATTCTTGATCATGGCCATAGATTACTTCACCAAGTGGGTGGAGGCCGAACCACTGGCGCATATCACAGAAGCCAAAGTAGAGAGCTTTGTCTAAAACCGCATTATTTTCTGATTCGGCATCCTACATACAATTATTACCGACAATGGAAGGCAGTTCAACAACCCCAAATTCAGGGACTTCTGCCAGCAATATCACATCTTCCATTGGCTTACATCAGTCGGCCATCCATAGTCCAACGGAGAAGCCGAAGTCACTAATCGGACAATCTTGCATGGACTAAAGACCAGACTAAATGATGCCAAAGGGCTTTGGAAATAAGAACTTCACTCAGTGCTTTGGGCCAATCAAACAACTGCCTGAACGATGACTGGGGGGACTCCGTTCAACCTGACCTACAGAATTGAAGCAGTCATCCCTGTAGAAGTATCCTTGTAGTCCCTACGGATTGATCACTTCACTGAACTGATTAACTCAAAGCAATGGAGGGCTAACCTAGATCTGTTCAAAGAAACCAGGCTCCAGGCAGGCTTGAAGATGGTGACTTATTGTCAGAAGATGGCCGGATACTACAACTCTCGAGTCAAAGCTCGAACTTTCTGAGTCAGAGATCTGGTCTTGTGAAGGGCAAAAATATCAAGGCCAACCAAGCAAGGGAAGCTCTCCCCTAATTGGGAAGGCCCTTATCGAGTCGTAGAAGTAATTCAAGCTGGAGCCTACCAGCTCGAGCATTTGGACGGACGGCAAGTAGCATGTCCATGGAATGTAGACAACCTTCGCAAGTATTATCATTAAAGGCCACAACTTCTCTTACAACCCACTTCTGAAAGTTCGACTCTGGTTGGCAAAGGCTCTAGGGTAGCCCACTTCTGAAGGTCCAACTTCGATCGGCAGAGGCTCTAAGGTAGTCCACTTTCGAAAGTCCGACTCCGGTCAGTAGAGGCTTTAGGACAGCCCACTTCTGAAAGTCCGACTCCGGTCGGCAAAGGCTCTAGGGCAGCCCACTTCTGAAAGTCCAACTCTGGTCGACAGAGGCTCTAAGATAACCCACTTCTAAAAGTCTGACTTCGGTCGGCAGAGGCTCTAGGGCAGCCCGCTTTCGAAGGTTCGATTCCGGTCGGCAAAGGCTCTAGGACAGCCCACTTCTAAAAATCTGATTCCGGTCGGTAGAGGCTCTAGGGCAGCCCACTTCCGAAAGTCTGACTCTGGTCGGCAGAGGCTCTAGGATAGCCCACCTCCGAAAGTTCGACTCTGGTCAGTAGAGGCTCTAGGGCAGCCCACTTCCGAAAGTCCGACTCCGGTTAGTAGAGTCTCTAGGGCAGCCCACTTCCAAAAGTCCGACTCCAAACGGTAGAGTCTCTAGGGCAGCCCACTTCAGAAAGTCTGACTCCAGTCGGCAAAGGCTCTAAAGTAGCCCACTTTCAAAAATCCGACTTCGGTCGGCAGAGGCTCTAGGGCAGCCCATTCCCGAAAATCCGACTATGGTCGACGACAGCTTCAAAATGATCCACATTAAGATCTGGTCTCAAGTTCGGACGAGTCGACGGACCAACACTTAAGAAAATTCCTAAGTATCTAGGTTCGGATTGAGCTACTGTCCAGTAGTCACTTTGGAGGTCTCAAGTTTAGACGAGCCGACGGACCAACACTTAGAAAATTTTCTAAGTGTTTAGGTTCGGACTGAGCTACTGTCCGGTGGCCACTTTGGAGGTCTTAAGTTCGGACGAGCCGATGGACCAACACGTAGAAAAGTTCCTAAGTGTCTAGGTTCGGACTAAGCTACCATCCAGAAGCTCCTTCAAAGTGTCTACGGTCCCATCCAACCGACCGTCGACACTTAGAAACATTTCAGAAGAAGGAACTTCGGTCAATCCGACCAACCCACACATACAAAGACGTACGTAGGAGATGTGACAAAAAAAATTCTATTATATTATAAGAGAAGTTTCTTGCAAAAAAGACGGTCAGACCTTTACAAACATCTTAGGTCTGACCCACTGGAGATACAAGTATGGCTTCGACTTCGACCCCCTCGGCCTCCCCAGGAGCTCCGATTGGCATGATCACCCCTCCCGCCTCGGCTTCGACCTAGGTGCCCGCTCCGGCCTCCTCTACGCCAGCTTCAGCCGAGGGTTCGACCCCTCTGTCGGTCAAGTCTGCCTCCTCTTTCATGCCTTCCTCTTCTACTTGTTTGGGCGGCTGTAGGAAGGCGACGTCGAGCTCCAGAAACGCATCACTTACCTTTGCCAGGCACTCTTCATACCCGTAGTTGAAGTTGACCGTGCCGGCCTCATTCATCTCCTCTGTGAATTCATCGGAGGCCTTATACTTCTTCACGGCCACTTCGGCCACCGTCGCCATCAGCTCCTGGGTTTTCTTCAGCAAACCCTTGTATCTCTTTGCCTCCGCCTGGTGGCCCCTCGAGCACCTCTCGGACTCGACCAGCCACCCCTCCTCTTTAGTCAGCCAGCGGTTCAAAGATTTCAACATATGCTTCTTCCTTTTCAAACTGGCTCTCCGGTCAGCCAGCTGACCCCGCAGGCCTTCCGTCTCTTTCTTGAGGGTCTCTGCCTCTGCTCGATAGGCAGACAACCCCTCCTCGACGACCTTCTTTGCTGCCTCCACCGCAGCTTTGGCCGCCTCTACCTCTTCGGCCATCTTGGCTGAGCGCTCTTTCAGGTACAACAGCTCACCTAGGCCATCGTTCATTAGCAGCATGTCTTGAAGGAGCTATAAACAACAAAACAATATTAGTGGCTCACAGGCAATAAAGCAAAGGCTAAGGGCTCGGATACAGGTGACTTACCCCCATCATGTGATGAAAGGAACTCCTGGCAGCCTCGTTCACTGATCGTCGATCGACATCCATGATGGCCCTTTTGAGTAGGTCTCTGACCCGCTCAGCATCATGAATGGCGTGCCATTTCTGACGCTCCCTGTCACTTGCTTCGTCAACTTCCCCCCTGCCGACTACTCTTCCTTCAGCTACATTTCCCCCTCCAACCGTAGGGGGAACCTCCTCGGTCATCTCGATGAGCGGTGAGGTCGGGACCGTCTCTCCGTTGTTCGATAGCAATCGGTCTTCCCCCGTCCGGGCAGTCGATTGCCCGACCGAGGGTGAGCGCTCCAACGCCCTCACCACAAGGTGCTCCGATAACCGTACATTCTCTTCAGACTCTACGAAGACAATGTCGGTAGCCCGCTCCTCTACCCATTGCTTCTTCGACCTCTTAGAGGTTAACTCTTCCGTCCGTGGCCTCTTTGGCCTTTCGGATGCCAGCTCGGTAATCCGAATGCCCCTTCTCTGCGCCGCCCATGCTGAAATGGTCGCTCGGTCTAGCTTCATTTTTTTGCCTGCCATAAATCAAAGTTGAAGTTAGTAACAGAGATAAAGCCGACAGAAGAAGAGATAGAAGATCTTCGACCAGGGCTTCTACCCTACCCAGGCTTTGATGTTGGCATATCCCAGCTAGGTGGAGATTCTCCTCTCGGAGTAGATCATGCACAAATGTTGCATCGTTCTCATCCAATTTATTGAAATCGGCCTCGTCGACCCTCGACACCTTCCTCCCGTCTACGACCTTCGGCCTGGGCTCTCTCCACATCGGTTCAAAACCCCAAGGTTCCAGGCTATCTACAAAGAAATACCGTGACTTCCACCTAGATAGCCGATGGAAGCCCCCCTAATATCCTCCGACCAGGGCGGGGACTGAACATCCACCACTCCTGGCTTTGGAAGTCCTTTTTCAGGAGAAAGAAATTTGAGAAGAGGGACAGCCTCGGCTCGACTCCGGCCCTCTAACAAAGAACCATAAAACTGCAGATCGCCCGAATGCTGTTCGGGGTTAACTGCATTGGGGACACCCTATAACTATTGAAGACTCGAACAAAGAGGTCATGGAGAGGGAAGCGGAGGCCAGCCTTAAGATGAACCTCGTACATTGGAAGGGCTCCCGGATTCAAAGGACCATTCACTTTACCCTCCCAGGTTGGAATGGTTATATGCAGGGTGGAGGGAATGTTGAATATAACCCTAAGGTTCTCGCCCTCTCCCTAGTCATTTCAGAAGGAATGTTGCTGGGACCTGGCTCCCTAAATCAGGACTCCGCCTACTGAAAGCCATTCTAATGGAAGTTGGGGAAGAAAGAAGGGATGGACGGGAAACTGACCTGGTGTTCTGGTTTCCTAATGGAGCGAGGCAGCGGGAGAGGAGGGTTCTCTCTCCTCGGGCACAAATGCAGTGGAAGACTCCCTTCGGGCCTCCTCCCTCTCCTTTTATAGACGCTAAGGGGCTGCTTCCCAGCTCCCTCGAGCACTGCAATCCATTGTCAGACGATGCGATCTCCCAATCCTACGGAGAAGCCGATGGGATGTGCCGGATCATGCCCAATCATGATCCGCGTAACCGCCCAACCAGCAGTGGAAGAGTAGATCTGGACACTGCGCCAATCACTCAGATTTCGCCACATCACCCACATCGCGTCAAGAACTTGATGGACGGGCATTTCAGGCTGGTAGCCCATCATTACGCCCCACCAGCATTAACTACTCCCCTGCCATCGCTTCCAATGTGGTGCTGACACTTGTCTTGCGGACAGGATTTCAAAGTAGAAGGCGGCCGGTCGCAGCACGCCGGATCGGATTTGCAATCATCTCAAGGATCGACGCATTAAATGCCAAATAATGCTCTCATTCTTCAAAGCTACAGAACCGCTCGAAGGCCAAGAGCAAGGAGGCAACTGTTATACCCAACCGGCTCACCATCGAACCGAACCGCCATATCTACTGAGGTCCGACCGGGTCATTTTTACGGACATCCGGGTGACCTTCTCCTACTGAAGCTCCAACGAACGCTCTCCTTCGAGGGTCCGACTAACCCACTGAAGTAAAGGTCCGAACGACCCACTTCTGCTGAGGTTCAGTCGACCTTCTCCTACTGAAGCTCCGACGGAGGCTCTCCTTCGTGGGTCTGATCAACCCACTGAAGTAGAGGTCCGAATGACCCACTTCTGCTGAGGTCCAGTCGACCTTCTCCTGCTGAAGCTCCGACGGAGGCTCTCCTTCGAGAGTCCGATCGACCCACTGAAGTAGAGGTCCAAATGACCCACTTCTGCTGAGGTTCGGTCGACCTTCTCCTATTGAAGCTCCGACGGACGCTCTCCTTCGAGGGTCCGAACCGACCCACTGAAGTAGAGGTCCGAACGACCCACTTCTACTGAGATCCTGTCGACCTTCTCCTGCTGAGCTCCGATGGACGCTCTCTTTCGAAGGTCCGACCGACCCACTGAAGTAAAGGTCCAAATGATCTAATTCTGCTGAGGTCCGGTTGACCTTCTGCTGAAACTTCGACGGACACTCTCCTTCGAGGGTCCGACCGACACACTGAAGTAGCGGTCTGAATGACCCAATTATGCTGAGGTCCGGTCGACCTTCTCCTGCTGAAACTCCGACGGACGCTCTCCTTCTGAGGTCCAACTGATCCATTAAAGTAGAGGTCCGAGCAACCCACTTCTGCTTAGGTCTGACCAACCCACTCCAAGTATCTCAATAACTCCAGAAGCCTCCTCTAGCTGATACCAGAATTTTGTTATAATAGACTCCTGCCACATCAGCACCACTACTCCACTACTCTCATGACGTCGCCCTATCTTGGCGCCATGTGGCCACTCTCCGGATTCTCCTTGCTCTTGGCCTAAGGCAAGCACTAGCACTCTCTTCCTTCTCCATACGCTGTCTCTTTGATTTCTCCATTCTGTTGTCCTCAAGCTCCCGCTAACTTAAACATCGAAGTGTCCCCCGGCGGAGCACCACCGGTCCTTGGAGACTTTGTTACAGGTAAACCGGGAGAAGAGCGCTCCAGCCCAGCCGTCCAAGTCCGGTCCGGGAGAAGTTGCAGCAACACATATCATTGATATCTATTGAATTTCAAATTAAGAATGACTATGATATTCGTTGGTTGCATGAATGTTGGCAGCCCAAAGAGCCACAACTCTATCGGCCCAGAGATTACCTTCTTTATAGTGCTTCATCCCAATATTTCAGCTACACTTTCATCATACTCCAACTGGCATACCATGAACAGGGTTTGAGCAGGGATCATTCTCTCATTTGGATTACAGCTTCAGCCTTCTCACAAAGACATTGGGGTAAATGGTCTGCGTCTGCTGCCTGTTATACTAATCAGGAAGAGGTATTCTGCTGCTGTACCCAAATTCTTCCTGCCTTGTCACTTATCCTTCTGAAGATCATGCATCTGTTCCTCAGCCACCATGCTATACTAAGCTATTTCTGCATCCAAATCAACGATTTTCGGACTCAATTGTTGAAGTCTATTACTATATTACTTACTCTCAATACATCTATATTTCACTTCACCATGGTTATCTGCAAATCTAAACCACCACACTTTTGGAATGTGTCACATATTAGGAAGGATGTGCATTTATTGTTCATGCTCAGCTATGCTTCTTTCTACTTTCACACAACAATCAGTGGATACAAGTGGTATTATCAGGATGGAAACACTACTCTTTTGCCGCTTAATTGTGTATCTGTTAACCTCTTTGATGAATTCTATGATTCTTCCTCTCAAAAATTCAATGCAGCAGATACGCATGTTATCATCACTGGGACACTGCTTTTGGTTCATGTTAATCTGCAGCTTTCTAAGTGTTGGGAGGCTACTGTGGCTCAAGTTTATTGGCTCTCATTCTACTTATTTTCTACTGCCCTTATGATCTTCGGCACAGTTATCATGCTACGGCCTTTTAAACATTTACTGTTTTGCAGAGGGAATGATTCTGTAAATCATTCGGGCTCAAATCATATCAACTGTGCTGAAATGCGTATCTGCTTTTGTTTCCTCATATCAGCACTGAGTGATTCCAGATTGCAATACTTCCACAGCTGCTGTCTGCTTATCTCGGTTTATTCCAAGTATGAAAAATGGAATGCTCCCTATTTTGGCCAATTTTACAGTTCCTGCTTCCACTTTTCAGCACTTCTAAACTTGCTGTTATGGTTACTGATCTTCGCTCCTTTTTATTTACTACAGCTACCAACCTGCTTTCGATATTCAATTGTAACTTCCGTTAGACCTATTTTGGGAGATTGTATATGTGCTGTTATTTTTGGAACATTGTATAAGGCTCTGTATCTTGTAAACAGGCTTTGTTTTGGGTTTTATTATATGGAGTTATGCTCCCCCTTTTATCAAAAAAAAAAAAAAAACCATGCTCTATGTTTGAATTCAAAGGCAAGCAGGCAAACTCAAAAAATTAGTAAGAACTCGAATTGTGACAGATTAATGAAAAAAATATTCCATACCATCTTATTATATGCACTCCCTTGCACAAAAGTCTTTATGTCGAAAAAAACAAAAGAAATGAAAAAGAAGAAGGAAATTGAAGGGTGCAGGTTCGGCACGGTATGCTTCTTTTGTAGGCAAGTGACCTTCTAACTACAGCAAAAGCTCAATCCAATTCCTTTTTACCCCCTTCCTAATACAGTTTCCTTTTACCTGTTTGACAAACATAAAATTAAGGCCAGAACAATTAACTTTACCTGCTTCACCAACTTCTTATCAGCAGTAAGCGGAATAGATTGCTGCTCAAAAGCTGCTTAGCAGAAAAGGGACAAAGCCTCTTCTTCTCCTAGCAATTCCAATTCATAAGTGTTGTTGATCACTGTAGGGAATTTGAACCTTGACACCACCAGCGTCTTTCATCCAGGTGATCCGAAAATAAGCTGCTCAAGCTCAGATAGAGACCACACATCATCCAGCACTATGAGAGTTGGCCCTCTGTCTTTTGTCCCCAAAGCCGTCTGCCACTGAGGGATTTGGGTATAAGTGCCTATGACCATGTTACCAGAAATCTGTTCCCAAAGTTTTAATTTCAAGCTCTCAAAATTTGGAGATTGTGAAACCGTCTCGAAGAAAATCCTGTCACCGAAGAAACCTAGAGGAAAGGAACCACAATAAAGAGGAACTCTTTAGATTAATTCTATCTCTAATAACTACAAGTCACAGCAAACGACATCAGTGATTTTGATATCACGAAACCAACTACCCAAGCAAGGAGCTCAGTGGAACTTTCTCCTGCTACCACTACAGTAAAAAGGGTCAACGCCAACTCTTTTCTCCCGACACTTTCATGAAGCGTCGGGAACAACCCATAACCCGCCGACATTTTTTAAAAGCGTCGGCAAGCTCCTGAACCCACCGACGCTTTTAAGCGTCGGCAAATCGGCATCCTCCGGAACATGCCGATGTTTTTGAAAAGCATCGGCATCCTCTGAAACCTGCCGATGCTTTTAAGCGTCGGTACTTGAAGAGCATCAGCATCCTCTGAAACCTGCCGATACCGACGCTTAAAAGCGTCGCCAAAAAGCATCGCTGGAAACCCCAAAAATCCATTTCCCCTGTCCCAGCCCTAATCCCGCCCGATCTTCCCCCTCCCCCCCCCGGCCGCTCGAGCCCGCCCGACCCCCCCCCCCCGCCGCCCGAGCTCGCGCGACACCCCCCCTCGGCCGCCCGAGCCCGCCCGAGCAGAGCATCCTCCTCTTCCTCCTCTGCTGCGGACGCAGACATCCTCCTCCCCCCCACCCCCCGCCCGAGCCCATAGATCCCGCCGGACCCTCCCCCACCCGAGCCGCTGATCCTCCTCCTCCTCCTCCGCTCGATCCGCAAACGCAGGACCTTCTCCCCCCCCCCCCACCCCCCGCCCGAGCCCTAGATCCTACCGGACCCTCCCCCCACCCGAGCCACCGATCCTCCTCCGCCTCCTCCTCCTCCTCCTTCGCTCGATCCGCGGACAGCACGTCCTCCTCATCATCATCATCCGGCCGATAGCTCCTCCACGGTTCCGTGCCCTAGATTCTATGGTCGATCCGCCCGGCGCAACATCGTCCTCCACCGATCCCTCCCTCGGTATTTATTTTATTTTAAGATTATGAATTTTAAAATTATGAATTATGATGAGTAGGGTTGGATTTTGATTATGAATGTAGGTAGCACTAGATTTGAAAATGGTGATGGAACTAAATATGATAAATCTTATAATATGCATCATTTTTTTACATTGTAATCACCCAGTAATGATAGAAGGGATAATTTTTGTAATGCTAGTTGATCTCAACCAAAAAAATAAATTACAATTTTGGATGATATAAACCATTTTAAAAAATGGTTAATATTGATTTTAAATAAGTTGGTTGATCTTGACTCTTGAGGCAGTGTAGTGAGTTCAATAAATATTTGCTTGAGCCATGATTGTGGAGCAAAGATTCTCAAAAGCAATCAATTTTTTTTGTTAAAATTAATTGTTCTATTGATTGATTTCCTTTTCTGTTGAATGAATTCATCATCCTTAAAGACTATTAAGTTGAATATGATTAGTTTCAAATTAGATTTATGATTTTATATATATATATATATGAAAGATATTGGTTTTACATGATTTATATTTTGAAACAAGATTTATTATATCTTTATATTAATTTGTGGTAATTTATATATGGCTATCATATTTTATGTTGCTATGTGAATTATCTAGTTAAGATATTCAGTATTCACTAATCGAGCTTATTATCCCTTCTTTCTTTTCCAAATTTAGATATTTAATTACGAATGTAGATAATATCATGGGGGGAGTGTTGTGGCAAGGAAGGTGGTATAGGTTTAAAAAGAAAAAAATCTTTAACCATAATAGGCCATAGAAAGGACATTAACTAGAATAGGCTAAGTTGGTGTGGGTTAGCCTAATGGTAACATAGCTCACATAACTTTCATTCTTGAGATTTTAGAGTTGTATGAGATAGAGTTGGTCAGGTTGGAAGCATGAGAAAAGGTGATTTGAAGTAAGATCTAATAATATTGAATTGTTGCATATGAATTATATGCACATACTAACATAACATATATCACAAAATAATGTATGACGAGCATCCTATATATTTTGATGCTAGACTTATCAACTTGGCCAAAAACTATAATATCAATAACAAACTGAATTTAGTAGGCATGTTTGGCAACAGCCAACTATCCAATACCCTTAATCAACTCTTCATTGTTTGCGCCATCAATTTTTTTGTGAGAACACCTATGACTGAACAAAATTCCCCGGTATTTATTTTATTTTTGTCCTGCATCTTACTGGACATGTACCTTTATTACTGTTGCCGATCCCGCCGCCGCGCCTGTGGCTTCGCAACCGTCGATCCGACTAGACCGTCCTGCCCCTGGGGCCTCCTTGCTGGACCGAACCTACAAGGCAAGGTCAGAAAACCCTGGCCGGGGATTCCGGCGAGGGAGCTCCGACGGTCAAGTTAGTAGACGGCGAGAGGGAACAGATTCTCTGGGATGGGCCCCCGAATGAGTCCCAGACTCAGAGAACGTGCTAGTAAGAAAGGTGTCAGAAAGACCAGAAACCCGGCTGGGTTCCTTTGCCGAGCTCACGCCAAGGGGCCCCCTCTTAGGACCTTGGATCTTGCTCTTGAAGTGGAGTCTCCAGCCTTTGTTTCTTGCTCCCCTTTACTTACCTTGTCGACTATTCTCTCCTTCCTTTTATCTCCTCCCGTCGCCCCCTTGTTTTTCGCTCCTGGGAGTCTCCCTTGTTGCTTTCATCTCCTCCCCTCTGCCCCTTTCTCTTTCCCCTTCTGGTTCAGAGGGCCGGGCGGCTTTCCGGCCTCGTTTGCTGAGCTTAGCGGGAAAAGAGTAGGGGAGGGGGGCGTTGGTCAGACTGCTGACCAGACCTCGGGCCGAGCATGAGCGCTCTCCTTTCCAGGCGCCGAAGCTGTCCATTATTGGGTCCTGTTTTGTCAGGGCCTCGTCTCTCGACTGCGGAACATGTCGGGCCAGCGTAAGTGATGTTTCGCGTGCCGTCGCCATCCTTACGGGGCACCTTTCTCGGGGTGCGGCATGCATGGCTCGAGGGGCAACCTCGGAGCCCGCGCCTCCATTCTTGGGACCTTCTCTGTACGGGCTGGCCTACGTCAGCCGAGGTGGACCTCTCCCGGGTGGACACCTGGTGGAAGCAGCAGAAGGATGCTCAGCTTCGACCGAGGTGGTCCCGTCTCCGGGCGCCACCTGGCGAAGGAGCGAAGGGGCCGCCGGACTCGGCCGAGGTGGACCCCTCCTGGGTGGACACCTGGCGGAGCGGCAGAAGGATGCTCGGCTTCGGCCAAGGTGGTCCCGTCTCCGGGCGCCACCTGGCGAAGGAGCGAAGGGGCCCGACTCGAACTCGGCCGAGGTGGGACCGTCTCAGGGCGCCACCTGGCGAGGGAGCGGGGGAGCCGCCGAACTCGGCCGAGGTGGACCCCTCCTGGGTGGACACCTGGCGGAGCGGCAGAAGGATGCTCGGCTTCGATCGAGGTGGTCCCGTCTCCGGGCGCCACCTGGCGAAGGAGCGAAGGGGCCGCCGGACTCGGCCGAGGTGGACCCCTCCTGGGTGGACACCTGACGGAGCGGCAGAAGGACGCTCGGCTTCGGCCGAGGTGGTCCCGTCTCCGGGCGCCACCTGGCGAAGGAGCGAAGGGGCCCGGCTCGACCTCGACCGAGGTGGGACCATCTCAGGGTGCCACCTGGCGAGGGAGCGGATGAACCGCCGGACTCGGCCGAGGTGGACCCCTCCTCGGTGGACACCTGGCGGAGCGACAGAAGGACGCTCGACTTTGGTCGAGGTGGTCCCGTCTCCAGGTGCCTCCTGGCGAAGGAGCGAAGGAGCCCGGCTCGACCTCAGCCGAGGTGGGACCATCTCAGGGTGCCACCTGGCGAGGGAGCGGGGGAGCCGTCGAACTCGAACGAGGTGGACCCCTCCTAGGTGGACACCTGGCGGGGCGGCAAAAGGATGATCGGCCTCGACCGAGCTCGACCTCGACGGGATGGGCTGCATTTGACTCAGCCGAAAAAAAAACTCCACGTGGCTCGGATCATGCCCAACGGAATCTGAGACATACCACGTCATCGTTACGGCCGTAACAATTGCCCTCCAACCCACCATTCCGTTGGGGCATCGTGAAACGGGATGTGGGGATTAAATGCGGAGATGACGTGGGGGGCGAAGATCTCGCATCATAATTGCCACGATCCTCGTCGCCGTTTCTTGGTACGCTCAAAGCCATATAGGAGGCCGCCACGCGTCGCTTACTCACCCATAATTAATGCATCGCTTCGAGACAAAGGCTGTTTCCCTGTGGACGAGACGTCGGTGTCGGGCATGCATCCACGCGGCAATCACCCGATGGCCCGGAGCGGAATGACGGGTACGGCTACTATCGATTGAGTTTGAAAATGAAGCGACTTTCCGGAATGAGGCCCTTTCCCTTGCCCCGTCGGTGGTTTGCGGCAGGCTATCTCCCACTCCCCCGCATCGCACAGTGCATTTCGGTGAGCGCCTCCGTTCTCTTCTTCGTTCCTCCCCTTTCCTCTAGTCTCTCTCTCTCACTACTTTCTTTGCCATGGCGCACCGTCGCCATGTTTCCTCTAACCCGGACGAGGCCGGTCCGTCCCAGCCGAGGACTCCATCGTCTTCCTCCTCGAAGGAGACCCGCAGGTGACTTCAGCCTGGGGGTATCACCATAGGCATCCCCAGGGGTGTCAGGTCTCCTCCCGTCGTGCCCGCACTTCCTATCTCTTTTCTTCCTCCTCCGACCCTTCCTTCCGTCGATCCCTCCGGTCATATTTCCACGATGACCGAAGGTGACCTTTCCTTGCTCCGGGAGGTCTACAGCATCCCAGGGTCAATCCGTCTCTTTGTTCCGCAGCCCGGGGATCGCGTCACCATGAGTGGCCCCGGCCGCATGGCTTTCTACGAGGACATCCTTCTCGGGGGTCTTCAGTTCCCTCTGCACCCCTTCTTCCTTTCCTTCCTCAGTCATTTCCGTCTAGTCCCGGCCCAGCTGGCTCCCAATGCCATCCGGGTCATCTTTTCTTTCATAGTCTTCTATCACTTCCATGGGTTTGTTGCCCGTTTCTCCCTCTTCAGGGCTCTGTTTACCCTGAAGCGGTACTCCACCGACGACGGCTGGTGGTACATCTCGCCCCGGCCCAGGTGCCTCCGGTTCGACCTACCCTCTTCCATAAAGGGTTGGAAGAACCGGTTCTTTTTTGCCTCGGTCGAGGATGTCGACTGGGCCTGGAGCGAGTCGGATCGGTCCCCGAACTGGAACTCCCAAGTTGAGCCGACAGACCAAGAGGCATACTCCCAGCTTCTGAGCGACGTGATCCCAGCGCTCGAGGTTCTGCTCTCGGAGCAAAACTTGTTCGAGGCGGGGATCAGCCCCATCCGCGAGCCGGGTGAGGCCCAGCTCTTCTCTTATTCTGCCTTTCCGTTCTTTTTCTTTTAGCCGAGCTGACAGACTCTTTTTCCATTGTAGGTATGAAGTTTTCGCTGGAGAACCTTCTGGAGGGCGTGGCCCAGAGGGACGCCGCCAAGGTGGACGAGCCTGCGGCGAAGAGGGCTCGCACCGAGGCGAGCCAGGAGGTCGCGCCAGTGCCCGTGCCTAGTCTGATAGTCACTGCTCCCCCGCCCAGGCCGCCTCGGGCCCGGGCCACTGATGCTCCAGCCGTTCGACCTGGCGGTGCTGCCGACGAGGGAGGTCCACCAGCAGCAGTTCCACCCCGCGCCGGCCCTATCATCACCGCAGAGCCGACGGCACCGCCCGCGACTCCAGCCATTTCGGTGATGGCGGTTCCTCCCGGGGGGTTGGCCGCCCCTGCAGCCGACCTGACGGCTCCGCCGTCGATGATCACCAACCGGTGTTCCGTGATACGCAACAAGGGGCTCGCGGAGAAAGTGATGGAGTTCGCCTCCACCTCCCGAGACCGCCGATCTCGAGGCTGCCGGGACTATGCCGACGCTTTGCTCGGGATCCTCCCGCAGCTTTTCACGGTGAGTCCGAACTCAGAGCCCTTTTTTCTGCTACTTCGGTCAGCTTTTCTACTAACCCGTTCCCCTTGCTATGCAGATTGGGACCGACGTGCTCCTGCTGATGAACTTCCTCGCAGGGTACGCAAAGAAGGATGCCGAGAAGGAGGAGAAGCTCGGCAAGCTCGTGGCCGATGTGAAAGACCTCATGGAGAAGGGGGTCGAGCTGCGAGGGAACAACCAGGCCCTTCAGGCGGACCTGGCACGCGCCGAGGAGCGCGTCAAGGACCGGGAGCCCTCTCTGTCTGAGGAGAGGATCTCCCACCAGCGGTGCACGGAGGAGGATGCGGCTGAGAGGGCTCGTCTCCAAGCCCATTCTCAGTGGTTGGAGCATCAGCTAGAGGAGGCCCGGCGGGAGGCGAGTGCGGCCAAGGAGCGGAGCGCCTACGTCAACGGGCTCCTGGAGGCCGTGAAGCGGGAGGCGCAGGAAGCCGTCCCGAGGTTCCGGGCCTCCGACGAGTAAGTCCCGGAGGTCCGGGAGGCCGCTGTGGACTCCTTCCTGAAGGGGTTCCAAGTGTGCCGGGAGAAGGTGGGGTCCTTCTACCCCAAGCTCGACCTCAGCGGGGTGGCGCTCGGGGGCAGAAGGCAAGGACCCGCCAGCGGGGCCTCCGATGCGGCGGGCGACACAGCTGCGGCCCCAACGGGTGACACGGCCGCAGCTCCAGAGCTGTCCTCCGAGCCAGCAGCCGCCGACGGCGAGGACGGGGAGCGCGCGACCCAGACTGAGGACCCTGCCACCACGCCGAACTAAGCTACAGATGTATCCCTTTCTTTTTCCTTTTGTTTTTTGGGGACTCCCAGCCTGTCGGGACTCCCTTGTTATAATCCTTGCCTTTGAATCAATGAAGATTTAATTTTGCCAAGTCTCGACCTCGCCTTCCTCTTTCACCTTTTCTTTTTCTTTTTGTTTGAGGTGTTGGTGTGGAGTGCCGAGACGAGGGTGGACCTGCTCCGGGCTGAGTCCGCGGGTGGACCTGGTCCCATCCAGCATTCAGATCAAAATTCAGAGCATTCCGGACTGGGTGGCAGTAGAGTAGGCCTTGCGTGGGCCCTTCTTTGGGCCTGCATTCGTGATCACGAGGGCGGACTGGATTCTGCCCCGCCTTCCAGACCGAAGTTCGGGACTTCCGGACTGAACCTCGGGGCCGCAGGCTTTGTTCAATCCTTGCGCGGCTTGCTGAACTGTTCTCCGTAATCGCTGGGCGAGCTGGGCTCTGCCCCACCTTCCAGACCGAAGTCCGGGACTTCCGGACTGAACCCCGGGGCCGCAGGCTTTGTTCAAGCCTTGCGCGGCTTGCCGATCTGTTCTCCGTGATCGCGTGGGCGAGCTGGGCTCTGCCCCGCCTTCCAGACCGAAGTCCGGGACTTTCGGACTGAACCCCAAGGCCGCAGGCTTTGTTCAAGCCTTGCGTGGCTTGCCGAGCTGTTCTCCGTGATCGCATAGGCGAGCTAGGCTCTGCCCCGACTTCCAGACCGAAGTCCGGGACTTCCGAACTGAACCCCGGGGCCGCAAGCTTTGTTCAAGCCTTGCACGGCTTGCCGAGCTGTTCTCCATGATTGCGTGTGCGAGCTGGGCTCTGCCCCGCCTTCCAGACAGAAGTCTGGGACTTCCGGACTGAACCCCGAGGCCGCAGGCTTTGTTCAAGCCTTGCGCGGCTTGCCGAGCTATTCTCCGTGATTGCGTGGGTGAGCTGGGCTCTGCCCCACCTTCCAGATCGAAGTCCGGGGCTTCTTGCTCTCTCGGGTCTTCGGCCACAGTCGTGTTTGCCGAACTCAGGGTCATGCGCCAGTTTCCCTACGAGGTGAGAAAGAGCGTTTGAAGCAAAGAAACTTTATTGCAGGAGTTGGGGGAACCTTACATTATTGATAATACATCGTTAGGTTCGAGGTGTTCCATGTCTGAGGGAACCTGGGCCCTCCCAATTCCTCCAAGTAGTAGGCCCCATGAAGGAGGGCTTCCGCTACCCTGTACGGGCCTTCCCAGTTCGGGGAGAGCTTCCCGCACTCTCATGGCTGAGAAGCTTCAACACGCCGGAGCACCAGATCTCCGTGGCGGAAGGACTTCGGTCGCACCCGGGAGTTGTAATATCTGGCCACTCGCAGCCTGTACGCCGCCATCCAGACTCGGGCCTTGTCCCTCATCTCTTCAAGAAAGTCCAGGTTGAGCATCATTCTGGCGGGGTTCTCCGCCATGTCGTATTGTTCCACATGCAGTGTGGGTAGACTGAGCTCAATCGGGATAACCGCCTCGGCTCCGAAGACGAGGTTGAATGGGGTCTCGTCGGTCACCATCCTCGGGGTTGTGTGGTACGCCCAGAGGATGCTGGGAAGCTCCTCCGCCCACCTGCCCTTGGCCTGGTCCAGCCTCGTGCGAAGGCCCTGCAAAATAGTCCTGTTCGTGACCTCGGCTTCTCCATTGGTCTGAGGGTGCGCAACGAAGATGAAGCGATGGTGGATGCCGAGGTCCCTGCAGAATTCTTCAAACTCCCGGCAGTCGAATTGACGCCCGTTATCAGTGATCACGGTGTGGGGGAGGCCGAAACGGCAGATGATCGACTTCCAGAAGAACTTGGCGACATTTGTTTCGGTGATCTGCACCAAGGGTTCGGCCTCGACCCACTTCGTGAAGTAGTCGATGGCCACGATCAGGAACTTCCGTTGCCCAGACGCCGGTGGAAATGGTCCTAGGAGGTCCATTCCCCATTGGGCGAATGGCCACGGAGCTAAGAGCTGAGAGATTGGGGTGGAGGGCTGCCGTTGCACCACGGCGAGCCGCTGGCACCGATCACACCTCTTCATGAAATCGATGGCGTCCTCCTTCATCATCTCCCAAAAATAGCCTTGACGAAGGGCCTTGTAGGCTAGCATTCTGCCCCCCACGTAGTTCCCACAGATGCCCTCATGAATCTCCAGGAGCACGAGTGTGGCCTCCGCGGGTTCCAAGCACTTAAGGAGGGGGTAGGAGTAGGACCTTCGATACAGTTGCCCATCCATCAGGACGAACCGCGCGGCCTTCTTTTTGATAAGGCGGGCCGCTACACGATCCTCTGGCAGGGTACCGCTGGTGATGTACTCGGCATACTTGTCCATCCAGCTGGGCTCGTGGCTGACCTGATGGATTTCCACTGGGATCTCGTAGCTTGGGGTCTTGAGGCGCTCCACATGAGCGCGGCCCAGCATCGAGTCCGGCAGGGTCGCCAGCCATGAAAGGGTGTCCGCACGGGCATTTTCCCTGCGGGGGATCTGAAAGATGTTGAAGCGCCGAAACCCGGCTGTGCCCATTTTGACAAGCTCCAAATACTTCGCCATTTGAGGGTCGTGCGCGACGTATTCTCCGGAGACTTGTCCCGCCACTAGCTGGGAATCAGTGAAGGCTTTGAGGTTAGCCACGCCCAGCTCGAGGGAGGCCCTCAGCCCGGCGAGGAGCGCCTCATATTCCGCCTGATTGTTGGTTGCGGTGAACTGGAAACGGAGCACGCATTCGGCGATGACCCCACCGCCGTTGGCGAGAATGAGTCCGGCTCCGCTCCCGCCGGAGTTCGAGGCTCCATCTACATGAAGGATCCACGTGTCTTTCCCGGGCTCCTCGGGGCCCGGCTTCAGCTGCTAGTGCGAGGAGTCCTCCTCGGACTCCTTGCCTAAGCCCGTGCACTCGACCAAAAAGTCGGCCAGCACTTGCGCTTTCATGGCCGACCTCGGCCTATAAGCGATGTCGAACTCGCTGAGCTTGAGCGCCCACTTCGCCAATCGCCTCGATGTGTCGGGTCGGCTGAGTACCGCTTTCAGCGGCTGATCCGTCAGGACGGCAATGGGATGCGCTTGGAAATAGGGCCTGAGATGCTGAGCAGACACTATTAACGCAAAAATGAGTTTTTCGGATCGGGAATACCTGAGCTCCGCATCGCGGAGAAGCTTGCTGGTGTAGTACACCGGCCGCTGGACTCCCTGGTCGTCGGTCTGAACTAGGACCGAATTTACGGCCTCCGGGGTGAACGCCAGGTAGAGGATAAGCTCCTCTCCCTCATCGGGCCTGGAAAGCAGTGGGGGCGATGCAAGCATCTTCTTCAGCTCTTGAAAGGCCTCCTGGCACTCCTCGGTCTAGGCGAAGTCGTTCATCTTCCTCAACACTTTGAAGAAGGGTCGGCAGCGGTCGGCCGATCTAGAGATGAACCGGCTCAGGACGGCTATCCGGCCGGTGAGCTGCTGCACTTGCTTCTTGGAGGCGGGCTACTCCATGTCCAGGATGGCCTGGACCTTCTCCGGGTTGGCTTCAATCCCTCTCTGGGTTACCATGAACCCCAGGAACTTCCCGGCGGAGACGCCGAAAGCGCACTTCACCGGGTTCAGCTTCATCTGATGAAGTCGGAGGTTGTCGAAAGTCTCTGCCAGGTCGGTCACGTGATCCAAGTGGGGCTTGCTCATTACCATCATGTCGTCCACGTACACCTGCATGTTGCGGCCGATCTGGTCTTTAAAGACTCTGTTGACCAGATGCTGGTACGTGTCCCCGGCGTTCTTGAGGCCAAACGGCATCATCCTGTAACAGAAAGTTTCACGGTCGGTGATGAAGGCAGTGTGCTCTTCGTCCTTCGGGTTCATTCGGATCTGGTTGTAGCCGGAGAAGGCGTCCATGAAGGATAGGAGGCGATGCCCCGAGATGGTATCGACCAACTGGTCAATCTTTGGAAGAGGGAAGCTGTCCTTTGGGCAAGCTCGGTTGAGGTCGGTGTAGTCTACACAAATCCTCCACTTACCACTACTCTTCCTCACCATGACCACATTCGCCAGCCAGCTGGGATACTGAACTTCCCGCACGAAGCCGGCGGTGAGGAGTTTCTCCACCTCTTCGTTGATGGCCCTCTGCCTCTCCACAGTGAAGCTCCTCTTCTTCTGGCGGACCGTGCGACAGCTCGGGTCCACGTTTAGCCTGTGCGTAATGACCTCGGGGGGAATGCCCGGCTTGTCGGCTGCTAACCAGGCGAACACGTCCGCGTTCATGCGGAGGAACTCCAGCATGCGGTTTCGTTCCTCTTCTGGGAGCTACGCTCCAACCTGCACCATCTTCAGTAGTTCCGAACCGAGGGGATAAGTCAACAGGCATTCTACGGGTCCTCCCCTGGGTTCCTTCTCCCTCAGGTCGAGGTCATCAACGTCGAGGGCGAGCTCAGCGCCCCGGGCGCCCGGGACCGTCTGGAGGCAATGCGGGACTGGCTGGGTCATCCCCCTCATCACCCCGAGTCTGGAAGCCGTGGGGAATTGCACCAACAACCGCTTCGTGAAAATCATAGCATCCAGTTGGTTGAGCCCGGGATGCCCGAGGATCGCGTTGTAAGGCGAAGGAAGCTTGACGACGGTGAACGTCATCAAGACGATCGTCTGCCGAGGTGGGGATCCAGCGGTGACCAGGAGAGTGATCTCCCCTTCGACCCCCACCGAGTCCCCAGTAAAGCCTACCAGGGGGGTGTGCACCGGCCTCAGCTGATCATGGGACAAATTCATTCGGGAGAAAGCATCGTAAAAAAGCACATCAGCCGAGCTCCCACTATCTTCCATAATTCGGTGTACAGGATGCTTCGCGATGGTCATCTCGACCACCATGGCATCATTGTTTACATTCTCATTTTCATTCCCCTTCTCCGAGGAAGGTACATTCTCTGGGTTCATGACCTCCCGGGCTCTCTTCGCCACCTGCCCGATCCCACGTGAGATCATGCTCACTAGCTTCTCCGTCGGGCGGTTGTCGATTGCAGGAACCGGGGGTAAGGCCGCGAGCGGCTGTCCCTCTGCCGGGGCCTCATTCCTGACGAACATCCTAAGGTAGCCTCTCTTGATCAGCTCCTCGATTTCCCGCTTCAGGTTGCGACACTCCTCCGTGTCATGGCCGTGCTCGCGGTGGAACTGGCAATACTTTGACTTGTCCCGGGTACCTCTTGGGTTCTGAGGAGGAGGTCGGCGGAGGTAGTGCTCGCCCTCAATTTCCATGAGGATCTTTGTTCGGGGAGCGAGGAGGGGGGTGAACCTTCGCTCCATAGTGGCCTCGCCCTTTGACCTCGGATTCGGGTGAGGGTCGGCAGATGGCCCGGGCCTCCGAGCTCCTGGAACGTCCCTCGGGGCCGGCTTCTTCAAAGTCTTCCCATCTAGCTCTCGGCGGATGCGGTTGGTCTCCTCCGCTTGGATGTACTTGTGGGCGCGGAGGAGGAGCTCGGAGTATGTCCTGGGGGGTTTTTTGTCTAGGGAGTATGTCAGACGGGACATCTTGAGCCCGTGCTTCAAAGCCAACATGGCGACGGGCTCGTCTAGACTGTAGATCTCCAAGGCTGCGATCTTGAACCGGGTGATGTAGTCCCGGAGAAGCTCCTGGTCCTGCTGGCGGATAGAGAAGAGGCTGTCCACCTCTCTCGGCACCTTCCGACAAGCATCGAAGTGCGCCACAAACTTTCCTTCCAACTGATGGAAGGAGCAAATAGATCCGGGCTCGAGGCGGGTAAACCAGACTCGGGCGGCCTTCCGGAGGGTAGCGGGGAAGGCGATGCACAAGAGAGCGTCCGTGGCCCCCTGGACCCTCATGAGAGCATTGTAGCTCTCCAGATGGTCCAGTGGGTCGATGGTCCCATCATAGGGTTCCACTTGTGGCATATGGAACCGGCTCGGAATCGGCCCTGCCTGGATTTCTTTGGAGAATGGGGGATGGGAGTCGTAGCCCGTCGGGTCTGCCGATGAGTTCTGCAGGTCGGCAAATCGGCGGGCAAACTCTGCCAACTTGCGCCCGTGCTCCTCCAGGCGCCTCTCGGCCTGGCGCCTGATGGCCTCGTCGGTGGAATCTTCCACCGAGGCGCTGGTGAAGGGGGCACCGATCGGTCTCGGCGCAGGGTCATGCCTCGGCGTCGCTTGCTGCGATGCACCATCTCGGCTTCATCGACCGGGGATCGACTCTCGTGATCCGCCGAACCGGAGTAGTTTCTTTTCGTGGGAGTTTGATGGCTCCCGCGGGGGTTGGAGACTGCCCGCGGTTGGGATGGCCTGCCTTGAATGGAGCACAGGCTCCCACGCGGCCCCGCGGCCCGAGCTGCGGCAGTCCCTGGCTGAGGCTGCGTGACCAGGGAGTGCTGCTGGTGTTGTAGCTGCCGGACCGCCGTGGTCAAGGTCTGCAGCTGCTGGATGACGGCCGCGAGAGGTCCGTCCGCCGAGGTCAGCTGTGGTGGAAGAGGAGGGGGAGCTGGGAGCTCACTCTCCGGGCTGTGGGCCCCCTGAGGGGAGGGGACCTCTCCTACATGGCTGGTGGACGCCTCGCATCCACAAGTGACCACCATTGTCGGAGCGCGCTTTGCCTGCAGAAAGCTAGCTCCCACTAGGGGTGTTGTCCTGCCCCCCTACCTGGTGCTCCAATCTGTTGCCGATCCCATCGCCGTGCCTGTGGCTTCGCAACCGCCGATCTGACTAGACCGTCCTGCCCCTGGGGCCTCCTTGCTGAATAAAACCTGCAAGGCAAGGTCAGAAAACCCTGGCCGGGGATTCTGGCGAGGGAGCTCCGACGGTCAAGTTAGTAGACGGCGAGAGGGAACAGATTCTCTGGGACGGGCCCCCAAAGGAGTCCCAAACTCAGAGAACGTGCTAGCAAGAAAGGTGTCAGAAAGACCAGAAACCCGGCTGGGTTCCTTTGCCGAGCTCACGCCAAGGGGCCCCCTCTTGGGACCTTGGATCTTGCTCTTGAAGCGGAGTCTCCAGCCTTTGTTTCTTGCTCCCCTTTACTTACCTTGTCGACTATTCTCTCCTTCCTTTTATCTCCTCCTATCGCCCCCTCGTTTTTGCTTTGCTGGTTCAGAGGGCCGAGCGGCTTTCCGGCCTCGTTTGCTGAGCCCAGCGGGAAAGAGTAGGGGAGGGGGGCGTTGGTCAGACTGCAGACCAGACCTCGGGCCGAGCGTGAGCGCTCTCCTTCCCATGCACCGACGCTGTCCGTTATTGGGTCCTGTTTTATCAGGGCCTCGTCTCTCGACTGCGGAACATGTCGGGCCGGCGTAAGTGATGTTTCGCATGCCGCCACCGTCCGTACGGGGCACCTTTCTCGGGGTGCGGCGTGCACGGCTCGAGGGGCAACCTCGGAGCCCGCACCTCCATTCTTGGGACCTTCTCTGTACGGGCTGGCCTACGTCGGCTGAGGTGGACCTCTCCCGGGTGGACACCTGGTGGAAGCAGCAGAAGGATGCTCGGCTTCGGTCGAGGTGGTCCCATCTCCGGGTGCCACCTGGTGAAGGAGCGAAGGGGCCGCCGGACTCGGTCGAGGTGGACCCCTCCTGGGTGGACACCTGGCAGAGCGGCAGAAGGACACTCGGCTTCGGCCGAGGTGGTCCCGTCTACGGGCGCCACCTGGCGAAGGAGCGAAGGGGCTCGGCTCGAACTCGGCCAAGGTGGGATCGTCTCAGGGCGCCACCTGGCGAGGGAGCGGGGGAGCCACCGAACTCGGCCGAGGTGGACCCCTCCTGGGTGGACACCTGGCAGAGCGGCAGAAGGATGCTCGGCTTCGGCAGGGGTGGTCCCGTCTCCGGGCGCCACCTGGCGAAGGAGCGAAGGGGCCACCAGACTCGGCTGAGGTGGACACCTGGTGGAGTGGCATAAGGACGCTCAGCTTCGGTCGAGGTGGTCCCATCTCCAGGCACCACCTGGCGAAGGAGCGAAGGGGCCCGGCTCGACCTCGGCCGAGATGGGACCGTCTTAGGGCACCACCTAGCGAGGGAGCGGAGGAGCCGCCGGACTCGACCGAGGTGGACCCCTCCTGGGTGGACACCTGGCGGAGCGACAGAAGGACGCTCGGCTTCGGCCGAGGTGGTCCCGTCTCTGGGCGCCACCTGGCGAAGGAGCGAAGGGGCCCGGCTCGAGCTCGGCCAAGGTGGGACCATCTCAGGGTGCCACCTGGCGAGGGAGCGGGGGAGCCGCCGAACTCGAACGAGGTGGGCCCCTCCTGGGTGGACACCTGGCGGGGCGGCAAAAGGATGATCGGCCTCGGCTGAGCTTGATCTCGACGGGATGGGCTGCATCTGACTCAGCCGAAAAAAAAACTCCACGTGGCTCGGATCATGCACAACGGAATCTGAGACATACCACATCATCGTTACGGCCGTAACAATTACGATCAATTATGATTTTTTAAATATTTTTTAAAAAACTTACATTGCATAGAAACATAGACCCATCAATTGATTAAAGTACATATTCTACAGCATCCATATAATTATTTATTTTTTGTACGGATGGAAGAAATATGTATAGTAGTCAATTGAATGTCCAGTTTGGACAGTTTGAAAATTACAAATAATTTTATAGGTGCTTATAGTAATCAAATGGTATGGATAGAGTTCCAAATATATTGCAGATAGCATTTCCTTTTAGTTATCCTCATACATATTTATTTGTATGGAGAGAACTAAGGGAAAATGCTGCCAAAATTTTTCTGAAACTTTTATTGCATATACTTTGATTACTATAAATGACCTATATAATTAATGCAATTCTTGAATGGGATAAGACAACTTTACCTATTAGTTGATAATAGGGTGCATTGAATAATATTGTAATTGATCTATTGAATAAACTTATTTTAAATTTATTATGTTCTTATAAATATTTGTTTATTTCAGTTAGTTTAATCTTACAATGGATAAGAGTTGGATAACTAAACCGAGGAATAGCAAAGAATATCTGGATGGAGTACAGAATTTCATTAAATTTAGTATGGAGAGAAGTAGTATCAGTGAGAAGATTTTATGTCCCTGCCAAAAATGTGTAAATTTCAGTTCTCAATATCCAAATATTGTTGAAGAATATTTTGTATGAAATGGTTTTTTAAGAGGTTATACTAAGTGGTTTTTTCATGAAGAGTTAAGGTTACAATCTACATGTAACCAAACCTCTAACATGGAACATATACTTGATTTTGGATCCAGTAACCAACGTAAAAATCTTCCAAGAAATGATGATATCAGGGATTTGCTCAGAGATACTTTTGAATATGGTACTCAACAACCTGGAGATTATAGTGGAGGACAAGTAGCAGCTGAGTTACCTGAGGATCCTATATTTACTAAATCTGTACATGATGGAGAGCCGATACCCCCAACTAATATTGGAACAGATCGTTATCAGAAGCTGATAAGAGATGCAGATCAAGAATTATATGCTGGTTGCAAGAACTTTTCAAAAATTTCTTTTTCTTGTATATTTGTTTCATATAAAATACTTGAATGGATGGTCTGGAAAGAGTTTTACTATGTTGCTCAAGTTGTTAAAGGATGCATTTTCTAAAGGTACTAGTTTACCAATATCTTGTTATGAAGTCAAAAAACTAGTAAAGAAATTGGATCTTGGATACGAAAAGATTCGTAGCTGTCCAAATGATTGTATATTATATCGGGGAGAACATGCCGATCAAGACTCGTGCCATGTGTGTGGATGTTCATGATGGATGAAGCAAAAAGAAAATGAGAGTGAGGAATTAGATGACTTGGATGCAACACAAATTAAACAAAAGTCGGCGAAGGTATTGTTGGGAATTGTGTCCCAAAGCCAATCGCCTGGGTTGTAGGCGGTTGTGCTGAGTATTGTATTCATTTTATGAATTAATAAAATTATTATTTTTTTGGCAGCTCATCACATATTGAATTTCCCTAAAAATGAACTCTTTCCTTGTGATGAAGTCCTTAGGGCTACACTGTTTCCGATACAGAGAGAATGTATCGACTGGTCCTTAAACCTTGTTCACAACCAAAGGATATATTGTACTGGACGACAATATATCAAGTATAGGTTGTTGCAGTTCACATCATTTGGTTGTCCTCTTGACCAAATGAGTGTGGTGACACTGATTTGATCTGCAAGTGGGATATATCATATCTCATTGAACGTGACTCCATGAAACCCCTTTTCTGCCCAAGGGATACTCACGATAGGATATGGGTATATGTGTCCCTATGACCTGAGGTCATCACGGTTGCTTGCAAGCAACTCCCTGTACTTTGGTGCCGGACTACCTGGATTTTTAATCTAGTGATGGAAGGTTTCTGGGTACAGGCAAGTACTTGTGGAGCAGTGATGGATCAAGATGGAATTGACCTGTCCGAACAGTTTGGATTGAATGTCTCGCAGTATCTCAATTTAGCAAATCCTCGACCGGGGTAGCCCTAGTGAAGAGTCACTGGGCTTGCAAGATTGAGACACGTTGTCGACTGACTCAGTCTGGGTTGGCAGCCCAATATCAGTCATCCTGAGCATTAGAGGTCAAAGGGATGAACTATACGGTAACCATATGCCAGAGGTTCGATAGTATGCTCCCGCATCTTCGACCTATCCGGACGTCGGGACCCATTGCTAGATGGTTTCCTGTGCTGGTACTGGAATTGTTCCAGTGCTACCATTTAGGTTCGAACCTATGAGGTCACACGCCACAGAGGATAACTCTCTGATCCGGATACCAATTATGATTGAGAATCGTCTCGATTTTATGGTCACGGTATTTTTTTGAGCACTCTTTTCCCGGTCTTGTCCTTGTTTGCGTCAACCAGAAATTGCTCCAGGCTGACCAGGTCTGCGCCAGGATTTTTCTGAATCAGTTTTGAACTGATTCGGAGCTAAATTTGGCCTCCAATTGGTTGTGAACCAATTGAACTAAATTTATTTGGGCTTGGACCGGTTCAATTAGATTGAACCGAAAATTTTGGGATTGAACCAATCTGGTTCATTGGCTTGGACCGGTTTTTCTTTTGAACCTTTTGGTTTTAATTGGATTAAACCCAATTTTTGAACCGTTGTTTTTTCTTCCATTGACCGTTTACACGGTGGTCTTCTCGCTGGTCGAATTCCAAGCCGTGGAAGCCCAATCGGCGTCTTTTCATCTCCCTCCACATGATAGCCTTAAACCCATTTTATTAGTTCTAATGGCTGTTTAATTGGTGTTAATCCCACCGGTGTAGTTTGGCCTCCCAGCCTTTTCCTTTTCTCCCCCGCTGCTGCTTCTTTTTTATACCCTGCAGTCCCTTGGTTCTTGAGTGCAGAGACGTCACCGTGTGAGAGGTCAGAAACCTGTGAGAGTTCTTCTTCCTTGTAGCAATTCTTTCCCATTCCACCGGTAAATTTGAGGGCTGGGTTTTGGTGAGTTATAGGAGGAGAAAACACCCTTTAATCCCTGCTTTCTGGTGCTCATATTTGCTGGAAGAAGGAACTCTGTTTTGCTAAAAAACAGAGTCAGATTTCATAAATTCTGTCATCCTTCCTTCTTCCCTCCCACCATTCCATATCTTCCGGCGACTAGCATCGACCGAGAGACGGATCAGAGCTAGCCCCTGGCATGTTCCCCCTCTTGAGAATGTTTAATTAAGCATTTGGAAGCTGGATCAACCTCTTTGCTGCTGTGTTTTATGCTCTGTTTTCAGGTTGCAGGTTTACAGATTGCTGAATTTTCTGGTGCTGTTTTTGGTTGAAAGGAAGGGCACCAAAATGTTGAATCATCTTCTCCCCTTTGAAGGAAGATCAACCAACTTGTTCCTTAACTTTTGGTGCTGGAAGGGAGATCAAACGTTGCCAGATTTTTAGCTGTTTTGCAACAGTTTTTGGTGAAAAGAAAAGACCCTGTCAACGTGCTGGAAGTACAAGACAACAGGAATAAATTTATTCCTGTTATCCTAGCTATTCCAGCTTTATACCAAGGCTATTCCAGGCTAAAATAAGGTACAACTTCTTGTTTTATTTTTCATGCATGTATAGATCTAGGTTTTTTAACTGTTTATAAATATTACATGGTCTTGTACATGCCCTGTATTGCCTATACATGCATCCGGAAGTTGTTAGATCCTATGTGGAGCACGTATTTTTCTGCTGTGAATTTAATTTTTAAAATTCTTGCCTGCTCCCTGCTTTGCATGCTTAGCGTAGGCACCTGCAACCGCGCTTCTTTATCTTTCAGGTATTATGCTATTTTCCTCTTGTACCTAGATTGAAAAGAATCTATGCATCATCAAAGACAGCTTCGTCAATGAGATGCCATGATAAAAGCCGTACAAAAGATGGAATGCTGAGACACCCAGCGGATAGTTTAGCAAGGAAAGCATTTGATGACAGACATCCTGATTTTGCATCTGATGCTCGTAATGTCAGGCTGGGTTTAGCCAGTGATGGGTTCAATCCATTTAGGACCTTAAGTTCTGTCTATAGCACTTGGCCAGTTGTTCTGATTCCTTATAATTTGCCACCATGAATATGCATGAAACAGTCTTCACTTATTTTATCAATGGTCATTCCGGGTGATAAGGGTCCAGGCAATGATATTGATATTTTCTTATAACCTTTAATACATATCTATACAGATTTGCATCATCTGGAAGATTTATAGGAAAAGCTGAAAGTATTGTTCTTGACCATAAATCTATGTCACAAGCACATCATTAAGTATTGCTACATAGTGACATAATATCTAACTATCGCAGGTTAGTCTATCTACACATGGATAATACTAAATATTAGACATATTGTCAAACTTATATTTGATTGTCATGCAGTGAATTTTTATCTGTACAACGACAAGCCAATCATTCCACTCGTCCTAATCCAAGGATTGAACAAAGATGGTTGGTTGAGTTATTCCCTAATTGGCTTGCCAATCAGGTTAGTATATATAAGTCATATAATAATTTTATATACATTTAACATCGAATAAGTGATTGATAATTGATATTATATTTTCTAGGTACCGGTACTGATGGAGAAAAATAGTTCAACAGAACTAATAGCACTTGCCAGAGGTCCAAATTATATTGTGAACAAATATAATAGTTTTATTATAAATGGCTTTAAATTTCATACCAAGGAGCGCGAGAAACATAAAAAAATTCAAAACAGTGGCGTTATGGAAGAAGCAGATGAAAAATCTTATTATGGTATTGTTGCCGCCAAGACCGTCATGGCCCGTAGCTGCTGTCAGTGCCAGAGTGCGCTTTCCTCGCCGGTTTCGTGGTCCTCAGATCCCGGACCTCCGCACTGGGTGTGGTCGCTTTGTCGCTCCCTTCGTTGCCCGCCGGCCCTCTGCTCCTGGACCTGCTAAACAAAGGTTAGTGACCCGGGCTGAGGTTTCCGACGGGGGCACTCCGATGATCAAGTCAGTGACGATCCAGGGGAACAGATCCTTCTGGTCGGGCCCCTCTTGACGGACTCCGCTCTAGGAGGAGTGTAAATTATGGGTGAAGGTGAAAACATAGCCGGGGAAGAATGATAGCGGGGATAGAGAGATGCTCTGTTCCACTGCCTCTCCTTGTTTCCCTCGCTTTCCTTTCAATTATGGTGGTAGTGGCGCTTGACCCTCTTGGTTGGGCTTACACTGGTGCTTATGGTGGAAGTGGTGGTACCATGCCCCCATCTCCTTATGGGGGTTGCCTCATTCCGGAAAACTTGGGGGTGCTTCGAATGGCGGGCCACCGCCCGCAGGATTCGAATCCCCAGATTGGTGTAACTGGTGGTCGTAAAAGGTCAGTACGGCCTGGAAAGTGCTTCAGTACAATCCTCGGGCGGCTCGCCGGTGTTCTGGGTTTGTGAAGACCTCGTCCGGACTGGGGCCGAGTTGGGATGGCATGACTCGCTCCGACCTCGACATTCCGAGCTCGCGGGAGTGCCTCGGAGGAGGAGGGCGAAAGGCGGACCCGGTCCAGAGGGCGCGCGCTCGAAGAGACTCCACATCGGCAGGTGAGCTCGTGGCTTAACCTCGACTGCAGGACACTAGCCTCCGAGGATCTCGCTGTGGAGGGCGGAGGGCGGACCCGGTCCAGAGGGCGCGTACTTGGAGAGGCTCCACATCGGCGGGTGAGCTCTTGGCTCGACCTCGATCGCAGGGCACTAGCCTCCGAGGGTCTCACTTTGGAGGGTGGAAGGCGGACCCGGTCCAGAGGGTGCGTGCTCGGAGAGGCTCCACATCGACGGGTGAGCTCATGGCTCGACCTCGATCGCAGGGCACTAGCCTCCGAGGGTCTCGCTCTGGAGGGTGGAAGGCGGACCCGGTCCAGAGAACGCGCACTCGGAGAGGCTCCACATCGGCGAGTGAGCTCGTGGCTCGACCTTGACCGCAGGGCACTAGCCTCCGAGGGTCTCGCTCTAGAGGGTGGAAGGCGGCTCCGACCTAGGCATCCCAGGCTCGCGGGCATGACCTGGCGGAGGACTGAGCTCGGCCTGCTATTCTGAAAGAGCTCATCTCAGCTCGATAGTGGAATACGAGCTGGAGAGTTGACACGGCATCTTTTCTTAACGTGGCGATCGCTGGTTCCTCCATGTCAACGATCCTTCCACATCATTTGCCCCCACTCCCGAGGCTCGTTGGTGCCCGGCGCTCGGGTTGAAGGGAGTAATTGCAGTGCTAATGTTGAAAGGAGAAAATCTGGCATGATGATGGCCATGATTGCTAGCACTTTGGGGGACAGCCCTGCGGTCCAATACGGGGATGCCATTTGGCCACGTCCGAGGAGCAGTTAATGTGGGCACGAAATTTAGAGTAGTCGGGATGCCATTCTCGTCGATAGGCGGCACGTGGCGCGGTTCCGTTGGCGAGGAGTCTGAACCGGGATGATTCCATCAGGTCATTTCAAAATGAAAAGAGGGCCTTACCCGAACCATCTATTCTTTTTGAATTCTCCGTGCCTGTAGCCGCCGCGCTCAAGCTTCCTCCTTCTTCCAGTTTCCCCAAGTTTTCTAAAGGAGCAAGTTAGCTTCTTCTTCCTCCTTCTCCCCCTGCTAGGATGGAGTTTTTTCCTTCGGGCTTGGGGTCTTCTCTTGGGTTGAGTCTTCTTCCCGGTCTTCCACTTTGTGTTCTTCCTCTCCTTTGTCCTTGAGGATGTCCCGTTTCGGTTCGAACTTCCGCCCCTCTACTGATTAGGACGAGGCTGGTCCTTGTGAGCAGAGGCTAGCATCTTTTTCTTCTTCTTCTGACGGAGAGGGAGGTGTAACCCGCTTTGAGCTTAGTAGGAGGCGTCCTCCCGGTTCAGTAGTCATCAGGGAACCGGGATCTAGCCCTTCTTCGCCTCCTTCTTCCTCTTCTATTCCTGTCCCTGAGTCAATCCAGTGCACAGGTCCTGGTGGGGTTGCTTCGACGATCACTGTCGGGGACCTGAGGACCATCCGGGATATCTATGGCATCCCGGCTTTCATCCGGCTTACGGTCCCTCGTTCGGGGGAACGGGTCACTTCTAGTGGCCCGGGCCGTCTTGCCTTCTATGAGGAGACCTTCTCCGGAGGTCTCTAGTTTCCCTTCCATCCTTTCTTTTTGTCAGTCCTAGATAATTATCGTCTGGTCCCGGCGTAGCTGGTGCTAAATGCTATTAGGTTCATTTTCTCCTTCATTGTGTTTTGTCACCTCCACGGGTTCGTAGCCCGATTTTCTTTGTTCAGGGCTTTCTTTGCCCTAAAGCACCACCCAACCGAGGATGGGTGGTGGTCCTTGTCTTCCTGCCCAAAGGGCATCAGGTTTGAGCTTCCCTCTTCCATCAGGAAATGGAAGAGCAAGTTTTTCTTTGTTGAGGTCGAGGGGATCGACTGGGTCTGGAGTGATCCAGATCAGTCCCCCAATCAAAATTCTGTGGTCGATGCGGTTGACCGAGATGATTACGAGCAGCTCTGCACCATCCAGATTCCTTCCCTCGAGGTCCTGTTATCTGAGCAGAACCTTGCCGACTCCAGGGTCAACCCGACGGATGGGTTGGACGAGTTCGACCTGAACTTTTTCTTTTCTTTTGTTCTTGCACCTCTTGCATTGTTTCTCCCAAGCTCTAACTGTTGTTTAATTTATATGCAGGTATGATCTCCTCCGAGAGTGATCTTCTGGCCATCACCAAGAAGAGGCCACCGATCGGTCTGGCCGAGGAGGCTGCTTCTAGGCGGGTTCAGAGTGAGAGCGCATCTGCGGCCGCTCCCACGGTGGTGATCGGTCTGAGCTTGACCGCCCCAGCTGGCCCGAGTTCAAAGGTGTCACGCGCTACTCCCGTGCCAATGGAGAGGGTAGCTTCCACGGTGCCAAGGCCAATCCAGCAGGCCCCCACTGCAGAGCCCGAGGTGGTAGTCCATGCGAGGGCTGCCACTGCTGCTGTTGCGCCCCGCGATCCTCTGAGTCCACCCATCACCGCTGTCAGGGGTGAGGAGACCCTGGCTATGCCCAGCACCTCGACAGAGGTGCCACCTGCACCAACGCCGGCCTCCCAGCCTGCCCCCCGGGATCCTTCAGCCAGCGGTGCAAGGCCGCCAGCTCACGGAGAGAGCTGGAGGGAGGATGCACGGTGCCATCTTCCCTTCAGGATGGGGCCGGAGAGCTTAGTACTTCGGAGCCCCGAGCTAGCCGAATGCCTAATGGACTTCTCCATCCAGGCATGCGATCGGCAGGAGATGGCTGGGATGCGGGTGACCGATGTCATCCGCACCCTCTTCTCTCAGTTGTACTCAGTAAGCCGCCTTTACTTCCCTTTCTCTTCTCTTTTCTCTTTTTTTTTTTTTGCTGACTTCTTTTCATGGTGCAGATTGGTGCCAAGGCCCTATTCATCAAGAGCCACTACCAGAGCTAGGAGCGTCTCGAGCGGCAACATGCCACCAAGATCGAGTCTCTCAAAGCCGACCAGAAGGGGATGGCCGGAGTGTACGGGGTACTTCAGCAAAAGGTCAAGGACCTTGAGAGGGAGCTCGCCGATGCTGAGGGGCGAGCAAAGGGACTCCTGATGGCTCGTGACCTGGAGCGGAGTCGTTCAAAGAAGGCGATCGACGACCTCTTTGTCATCAAGAAAAAGCTCAACTGGTACAGTGCCGAGGTTGACCAGCACAAGGAGACCGCCCAAGCTACTTAGGCAGAACTGGCAGCTGTGAAGGAGAAGCTTGCCGCGACTGAGCAGGCAGCAGAGACGGCTACCAACTCGGTGGAAACAGCCAGGCTGGAGGCCGCCAAGTCAAAGAGGGTGGCCGCTGAGGCCATGAAAGGTGCTGAGGACGTCGTCGCTAGGTTTAAGGCCTCAGAGGACTTCGTCGCTGAAATCCAGCAGATGGCGTCGGATTCCTTTTATAAGGGATTCATGTACCTACGTGGCCGGATCGAGGCGATTATTCCTGACAAGGATCGCAGTAGCCTCAGGTATCCTTCGGCCATGGAGGAGGAGGCTGATGAGGAGGTCATCGTGGGAGACGCGGACTCAGAGCCTTCGACACCAGCCGAGGGTGATCCTACCGAAGTCGGGGCAGCCCAACCGGGGACTTCTGAGGGCGAGAGCTCCCAGCCTCAAGACCCAGCGGGGAGGCCAGCCGGGGTGGAGTGACCCTTTTTACTCCTTGCTTCATTTTGTACTTTCATTTCTTGTACTCAGTCTGGGTCACCTGGTATGTCGGGGGCCCAGAAGACACTTGTACTTTAAGTTTGATCAATGAAGTGAAACCCGAGTTTCTTTATCATTTATTCTCTTTGCTTTTTTCTCTCTTTCATCTCCTCTCTTCTTCTCTCCCTTTTCTCTCTCTTCTTTTTTTTGTATGGGGAGATCAGAGAGAAGGACTGTACCTTGCTTTGGGGGACAAGTTGTAACACTTGAGAGCTGCTGGGCTCGAAGGTGTTGTTGACTAAGGGCCATGCAGATCGAAGGTCCCTTAGCCGGGATCTGAACTCCGGTCTCGGGTTAGCAACCTGGAGCTGGGCTCGGGATGTCGATTGCTGAGAGCTACTTGGCTCGAAGTTCTCTTGGCCGGAGATCTGAGCTCCGGTCTTGAGGAGGGCATCCTGGAGCTGGGCTCGGGGATGTTGATGATTGAGAGATGCTTGGCTCGAAGTTCTCTTGGCCAGAGATCTGAGCTCTGGTCTTGAGAGGGGCGTCCTGGAGCTGGGCTCGAGGACGTTGATGACTGAGAGCTGCTTGGCTCGAAGTTCTCTTGGCCGGAGATCTGAGCTCCGGTCTTGAGAGGGGCATCCTGGAACTGGGCTCGGGGACGTTGATGACTGAGAGCTGCTAGGCTCGAAGTTCTCTTGGCCGGAGATCTGAGCTCCGTCTTGAGAGGGCATCCTGGAGCTGGGCTCGGGGACGTTGATGACTGAGAGCTGCTTGGCTCGAAGTTCTCTTGGCCAGAGATCTGAGCTCTGGTCTTGAGAGGGGCATCCTGGAGCTGGGCTCGGGGACGTTGATGACTGAGAGCTGCTTGGCTCAAAGTTCTCTAGGCCGGAGATCTGAGCTCCGATCTTGAGAAGGGCGACCTGGAGCTGGCATCCTAGAGCTGGGCTCGGGGACGTTGATGACTGAGAGTTGCTTGGCTCGAGATTTTCTTGGCCAGAGATCTGAGCTCCAGTCTTGAGAAGGGCGTCCTGAAGCTGGGCTCGGGGACGTTGATGACTGTGGTAGCTTCAATGATGCTATATTTCATTCTTGTTCTCTCTTTCTTTCCTTCCCCACTCTTCTTCTTTCTCTTTTTTCTTTTTGTTGTTGTTTTTTTTTGTTGTTTTTTTTTTTTGGAGTGGGGAGATCAGAGGAGAGGATGCTGGTTGTACCCTCATTTTATTCTCTTTCTTTCCTTCCCCTCTCGTCTTTTTTTCGAGTGGGGAGATCAGAGAAGAGGGCTGTCGGGCTTCCCCCTTTGTTCTCTTTCTTTCCTTCCCCTCTCGTCTTCTTTTCGAGTGGGGAGATCAGAGAAGGGGGTTACCGGTCTTGATTGCCTTGGAGCTAGGCTCGAGGCCTTCCTGGATGTGGAGCTAGGCTTGGACCCAGGGGGTTGCCTGAGATCTTGGCCCAGGTCTTTGGCACCTTGGAGCTAGGCTCGAGGCATTGATGGGAGCTACGTGGCCCCATGATCTCTTAGCATATCGGAGCTGGGCTCGGAGATATTTGAGATAGAGAGCTGCTTGGCTCAGAGTTCTCTTGGCCGGAGGTCTGAGCTTCGGTCTTGAGAGGGCGTCCTAGAGCTGGGCTTGGGGACGTTGTTGACTGAGAGCTGCTTGGCTCGAAGTTCTCTTGGCCGGAGAACTGAGCTCCGATCTTAAGAAGGGCGTCCTGGAGCTGGGCTCGGGGACGTTGATGACTGAAAGCTGCTTGGCTCGAATATTCTCTGACATCCTGGAGCTGGGCTCGAGGATGCTTGGAATTGTGGAGCTACGTGGCTCGAACATTCTTCGACATCTTGGAGCTAGGCTCGGGGATGCTTGGAATTGTGAAGCTACGTGGCTCGAACATTCTCTGACGTCCTGGAACTGGGCTCGGGGATGCTTGGAATTATGGAGCTACGTAGCTCAAACATTCTTCGACGTCCTGGAGCTGGGCTTGGGGATGCTTGAAATTGTGGAGCTACATGGCTCGAACATTCTTTGACATCCTGGAGCTGGGCTTGGGGATACTTGGAATTGTGGAGCTATGTGGCTCGAACATTCTTTGACATCCTGGAGCTGGGCTCGGGGATGCTTGGGATTGTGGAGCTACGTGGCTCGAACATTCTTCAACATCCTGGAGCTGGGCTCGGAACGTTGTAGTCTTTTCCTGCAAGACATGCGAATACCCATGCAAGAAAAAAATTGTTACCATGATTGTTAGTAAGGGGACTTACCTTATTGGAGGCTTCTTTGTAGGCTACAGGCCCTCCTTCCTCGAGGGAGCCTGATGCCATCGAACTCTTCGAGGTAATAGACCCCTCACGGTGGAGCTTCGACCGCCTCGCGGGGTCCTCCCCATGGTGATTCGCGACCGTCGTCCCGACATCCACGGCAGCTTTATTTACCTTCCTCCTTCGCTTTCTCCTCCCCTCATGGAGGGGAAATGACTCTCGAGTGCCCCTGCCCCCCAAGTGTTCTTAGACACACGCGCGACCGTCCAGGCGGCGATGCCCACCGGTTTCGCGGTGAGGTAGCCGTCGGTGGTTGAAGCCGATGGAAAAGTGGCAAGCACTTGGGGCCCCGCTCGAGGCCTGCCCCCGGCAAACCTTCGGAGGTGGGCCTCCTCGACGAGCTTCTCGATCGCTTATTCATGGTTGCGACATTTTTTGATGCCATGGTCATGATCACGGTGGAAGTGATGATACTCTGCCTCACCGCGACCGGTGAAGGGCTCACCGGTGGTGGGCATTGTAGTCCGATGGCTCGCTAGTCGAACCTCGCATGCTGATGAACTAGCGAAGAATCCCATCATTTTGTGCTTGCGCTTATCCAAGCACACTTTCGCTGTGTGCCTGATGGTTTTGTCAGTGGGTTCCCCGTCGAAAGGGACGGAGGAAGTGACGTCCTGGAGAGGCCTAGGGGAGATTGCCACTCTGCTGGCCTCTCTAGCTGGTGTCATCACCGTTCTTTTTCCTCTTCCACGGTATGTTGACCTGTGGAGAGGTAGAGGACTTAGTCACGCCCGTCCTTGCCCCCCTACATAGTGCGCCAATCTGTTGCTGCCAAGACCGTCATGGCCCGTAGCTGCTGTCGGTGCTGGAGTGCACTTTCCCTATCGGTTTTGCGATCTTCGAGTCCCGGACCTCCGCACTGGGTGTGGTCGCTTTGCCGCTCCCTTCACTGCCTGCTGGCCCTCTGCTCCTGGACCTGTGGAATAGGGGTTAGTGACCCGGGTCGGGATTTCCGACGGGGGCACTTCGAAGATCAAGTCAGTGACGATCCAGGAGAACAGATCCTCCTGGTCGGGCCTCTCTTAATGGACTCCGCTCTAGGAGGAGTGTAAAATATGGGTGAAGGTGAAAATGTTGCTGGGGGAGAATGATAGCGGGGATAGAGGGATGCTTTGTTACACTGCCTCTCCTTGTTTCCCTCGCTTTCCCTTCAACTGTGGTGGTAGTGGTGCTTGGCCCTCTTGGTTGGGCTTGCGCTAGTGCTTATGGTGGAAGTGGTGGTGCCATGCCCCGTCTCCTTGTGGGGGTGCCTCATTCCGGGAAATTTAGGGGTGCTTCGAATGACGGGCCGTCGCCCGCAGGATTCGAATCCCTGAATTGGTGTAACTGGCGGTCGTAGGTGGTCAGTACGACCTGGAAAGTGCTTCAATGCAATCCTCAGGTGGCTCGCCAGTATTCTGGGCTGGTGAAGACCTCATCTGGACTGGGGCCGAGCTGGGATGGCATGACTCGCTCTGACCTCGACATTCCGAGCTCGCGGGGATGCCTCGATGGAGGAGGACGAAAGGCAGACCTGATCCAAAGAGCGCGCGCTCGGAGAGGCTCCACATCGGTGGGTGAGCTCGTGGCTCGACCTCGACTGCAGGGCACTAGCCTCCGAGGGTTTCGCTCTGGAGGGCGGAGGGCAGACCCGGTCTAGAGGGCGCGCACTCTCGAAGAGGCTCCACATCGACGGGTTAGCTCTTGGCTCGACCTCGATCGCAGGGCACTAGCCTCTGAGGGTCTCGCTCTGGAGGGCGAAAGGCTGACCCAGTCCAAAGGGCACGCGCTTGGAGAGGCTCCACGTTGGCGGGTGAGCTCGTGGCTCGACCTTGACCGCAGGGCACTAGCCTCCGAGGGTCTCGCTCTGGAGGGCGGAAGGCAGACCCGGTCCAGAGGGCGTGCGCTCAGAGAGGCTCCACATCGGGGGGTGAGCTCGTGGCTTGACCTCGACCACAAGGCACTAGCCTCCGAGGGTCTCGCTCTGGAGGGCAGAAGGCGGCTCCGACCTAGGCGTCCCGAGCTTGCGGGCATGACCTGGCGAAGGACTGAGCTCGGCCTGCTGTTCTGAAGAGCTCAGCTCAGCTCGGTAGTGGAATATGGGCTGGAGAGTTGACATGGCATCTTTTCTTGACGTGGCGGTCGCTGGTTCCTCCACGTCAACGATCCTTCCACATCATGTATACTTAAACATATTTTGGAGTTGGATTATTATAGAAATTTTAAGGTTGTATTATTTTGATGTGATTGGGTGGATATAAATACACTGAGAGGTTTAAAAAATGACTCAAACGAATTCATACTTGTCAATTTTTCAAGATTAATACATACCGGTGTGTTATTGAAGGATGATCCATTTATCTTTTCATCTCAAGCTCGACAAGTTTTTTATGTACAAGACTCGAAAGATAAAGAATGGGCTACTGTTAGTAAGACAAAACCCAGAGACTTGTCTGATGTGGATTTTAAAAGGGTGGAAGAAGATGATGATGATACTTACACTCAGTGTATACCTTATAATATTGTGCCGGATGATCATATAAATGATATAACCATTTTGGTTAGGTTGGATTCCGAAGAAGGTACAACTAGCTAATTATGACAAGTAGTTTATAAGATGGTTTATATTTTTGCATGTATGATTATGTTATCTTTTAAATTACAATTCATTTCTGTTATAATCTGATTATAATGTTGACCAACTTGTTTTTTAAATAATGCAGGTTAGGTACACCATGTCTCGAAGGAAGCGATTATCAGATGTACAGTTTCAGTTTTCCTAGACCGAGACTGGTACTTCTTCAGCACAGCAGCCTGAGGGGAGTCAATCATATTCACATTGGTCTGATGCCAATCCTTCTATTTCTACACATCAGGCCAATGCTACTACCTATACACCTCAGGACGACGCCATTCCCTCCGAGTCCGCACATCACGATGCTCCTATAGATCATCCTGATAACAAGCCTATCGTCGATGACATACAGATACAGAGTACGTATATTAATAATTCTATCTCATTTTAATTCATGCATATGTAATAGTTTTGATATACAATGTTCTGTATTTTTTTTTTATAGATGGATCCGGGAGACTCAGGCGTAGGCGAGGACCCACACTAGTCCGTGATGTGTGGCAGTTACCTGAGGGCGAGAGGATAGTGATAGAGTGCAACAAGCTAGGGTAGCCTATTAAGAAAGCTGCTAGCTTGTTGACTAGCTTTCTGGGGACAGTAGCACGCCGGGATCAGCTATGTCCCCTGAATTATTCAAAGTGGAATGACATGCTTCCTGCTTATAAAGTAGAGATACTTCGAGTTGTACATGTAAAAAAATTGATATATTATTTTATATCTTAGGTTTTTAACAGTTGAATTGCTTATTTCATTTAATACATATTTTATTGTTTATTTAAATTGTAGAGCAAGTTCGTTCTCTCTTCAGATACTTCTGATTTTGTGCTTAAGTCTTTCAATCGCAAGTGGAAAGAATATAGGGTGAAGTTGAAGGGAGACTACATACGAGAGAGTAGGACAGAGGAGTAGGTTGCAGCTACCTGTCCTCCTGATGTTCACCCTCATCAGTGGAGGGAGCTAGTGCACTATTGGTTCTCCGAGAGGGCATATGTTGTGTAGCATCATCAAACACTTCGAAATTTATTAATTTTCACTTGTCATAATTATATTTATACAATATATAACATACTTTTAATTTTATTTTATAGACATATTCTGTTATTGGTAGAGCTGCACGAGCAGCTCAGTCTGTTCCTCACACAGCGGGGTCCAAGAGTTATGCACGGCTCAGGCATAAGTTTGTATGTTTCTCATCCCATAATACTTTTAGTACATTTTTAGTTTTAACATCATGTATCATCATGTATCATGCATGTGCCATGTATCATGGTACGGGGGTATAAGATATGTTATTTTGAATTTTTTTATAATATTTATTCTTTATATAGGCTGATCAGCAGGGGAGAGAGCTTGGTGAGGTGGAGTTCTATCGGATGACTTACGTTCACCAGGATGGCAGTTTTATTCGGGATGAGTCCAGAGATATATATGTAATTTTTTTATTTATATTATATCATGATTTATATTTTTATTTTTATTAAGTATTGATATATGTATTTTTTATAAAATATAGGATAGGGCTACCTTTATGATCTCCGAGCGTACTGGCGAGGGTACATCATCTACTCCACCACAGCAAAACGGAGCATAGGCTACTGTTTTCTCCCGACACTCCGGTGAAGCATCGGGAACTCCCAGGAACTCGCCGACGGTTTTTCAAAGCGCCAGGAAGTGCATGAAGTCCGCCGACGCTTATAAGCGCCGGGAAGTTTATACCAATTTCGTCGACGCTTAAAAGCGTCGGCAATTCTCCCCGCCGTTTCCCCTCAACCCCGCTGACGCTTTTTAGAAGCATCGGCAATTCACCTCAACCCGCCGATGCTTTTAAGCGTCGGCGGAAAGCGTCGCCGGACTCAGTTTTTCCACCCCCAGCCCGAGCCCTAGCCTCATTTCCTTCGGCCGCCACCGCCTGAAACCCCATTTTTTCTCCTCCCTCTCACTGGTCTTCATCTCCGGCATTTCTTTCGGTCCCTCGCCGCATCTCCGGCGCCTTCTTCTCCACCGCATTGCTCCGAAGCTCGGTAAGTTTTTTTTTTTTTTTGCTATGTCATATATTTTGGGTTTAAAGGATTTGGGTTTAAAATAGAAAAAGTTGTATTATTTATCTTAGCTTATTCGGGTTCAAGTTTTGATGCTTGGATTATTTAAATTATGGGGTCAATTATGATTTGTATCAGAGTCAGTTTAAGTTTTGCTGTATCCACGATGCTTGCACAGCTACTCATTTTGAAGAAGATAGTTCATGATTATTTATTATAGCAAGATGAGTTTAGGCAACCATTTGTGAGATGGGATTACAAGAATGAAGGTTCTCTCATATGCAATGGCTAAAGAAAATTCTTCCTAGGTATTAACATAAGATTATCTGATATGTTCACTTAAAAATGTGCAATTTCGAATTGTAAGGCAATTTGGGAATTTAGTGTTGCCACACAACTAATTATAATTGGTAATTAGTCATAGGTGGCTTTTTTTGACATTTTCAGCGTCACATTTTTGTTTCTACTAGTCAATTAAAAGAAGAGGGGAAAAAAAAAAAAAAAAAGATTAATCTGAGATGACGAAGGTGTTTTGATGCTGTAGTCATCCGTTCACGGATGGATTGGATGAACTTTTATGTGATGTTTACGTGTGAAATCTAGTGTACGTAGTGGACTGACTCAGTTGCTACAATGCGTGACCCCAGCCAATCTCCAAATTAAGCCTAACCCAACATCCAAACAACACACAAAGGAAAACGTAACTGACCAATAATAATATCCTCTGTCATTTAGTTTGTAATTGTATGTTGTAGTGATCATTGTCACAAACTCCTCTTCTGCTTCATTTCATTGGGAAGCTATTGTTTGTGATATTTGTCATTTGTTTCAAACTTCAAGTTACATACAAACTATTTCACAAGGGTACAAGTAGCGAATCATGTTTAAGGGGACGGCCGTGCAAGACCATCGCAGTAAAAATATCCGATCACGATGAAAACTCATTAGAGAATACAAAACAAAAGACGTCAACCACCGCTCACTGGTCTGAGTTTTCAAGAGAGAATTATAGACTATCAGAATTTCTCTAAAAAAAAAAAAAAAAGGGGGACTAATATATACAAACACAAAACTTTGGTGAAAATGATAAAGGTGGCTGCTCTAGTTCCTACTAAGAAAATTTAAGTAAAGGATGTTAATATGTTCGCGGGTTCGAGGCATAATCCCAGCGATGACTCGATTAAATCCAGGAATTTTCCTGGAGCCCATGACCGCTGGTGTGAGTGAAAGATTAGGATCTCCCTTTTTGTCTCCGTTCTACTAGTCGGTGTCTTAGTAGTGTTAGGTTGACGTACTCGCCTTTAGATAGGTCTGAGCATCTTGAATCCAACATTACCTGGCGGGGCCGGTGCGGGGATAGCATCATCTGGATTTATCTCCCCATCCCTTTTTTTACCAAAAAAAAAAAGATGTTAATGTGTAAGAATTATTTCTGCACTAAGGATGTGATGCCAAACCAGAACAGAAGGAAGGGAAAGAAGATGAGTGATGCCAAACTAGAATAGAAGGAAGAAGAAGATTAAGAAGAAGACAATGACAGTGAAATTAGGGATAAGAAGTCAGATAAGATAGGTAGAAAATCATGTAAAATCAACTCAATTCTCTATCATAAATTGTCCAATAATATCTTGCAAACCTACTTATAGGTTTACAACATGTCATAATAAAATAGGACATACGTAAAATAAATACAGAATCCTATAAATAAGAAAATCTTAATTATATCAAATCAGCAATTTAAAAAAAAATTAATCAAATCAAATTAGTAATTAAAGAAGATTCTAATCAAATTAGGATTCATATCCATATCGAATGTAAATGCCTAAGGCAGGCAACTTAAAAGTTCAATCATTTCTTCTCAATTGAAAAGAACTTGATTCTAGCGAGTAATGATACTAGTATGACTCCAAAAGATCAAGACTGAGATGACAAAACCCATTCTTAGTATTTCAAGTAGCATCAAAAATAGAACATCCCTTCTAGTGCACTAAGTAGCACTGAAATTTATCATGTGTCAAAACAATAATCTCATCCTCAATGACACGCTCAATATGTTCTTAGACTGAGTGATGAACAAACAAAAGTGTAGTGATAGGTGCAAAAGATGCTCGACTTCTATCTGTAGGAATACCTGTAGATACTTTGGGAGGCTCAAAAGTATCTTATTGAGTCAAATCCTTTACATTGGAAATAGAACTAATAGTCATATGAGAAAGTGAATCAAGCAAATATGCATTAGGTCTAGATTTATGAATGATATGAAAAGGTCCAAAGACTTTAGTATGCAATTTCCTAAAAGAATATTTAGAATATCGCTTAGGATGCATCCACACTATTACATCATCACCCTCAGTAAAATCATAAATTCTATAGTAAATATGTGATGACCCAGATTTTTCCAATTTGTTTGGCCCTGTTCTATGTGTGAGAGGAGGACTCCCATGGGAGTCTATCTCCTCCTCTCCCGATTCCATTAGAAGAAGGAATTTTGGTTGCCTTGTGATATCTCTTCCTATATATTTCATGGCCTTTGGACTTCCCTGTTCGTCTCTCCAAGCACTAACCCTAGATAGTTTTCTAAATTTAATTTTTAGAAATGATGAGAATCTCGTATACTTAGGCCTAGCATGATCTCTAGGATGGTTCCTAGGGTTTGTACGATCAGTCATATAGCAATCTGGTGCTGGGTTCGAGGCCCAGACCTGGGAGATTGCTCGACCCAGACCTAGGCGATCCGATCTCGTTGGGTGGAGTTTGACCTGCGGAGGGCGGCGCCCGATCTCGCTAGGCGGTCTCGGCTACCCGAGGGGGCTCGGCTCGGTGCGCGAGCCTAGGAGGCAGTGTCCACCGTGGCAGCACACTCCATCCTGGCAACTGACAGGTGTTCCACGTCAGTGATCCTGCCACATCATTTGCCCCCCACTCCCGAGGCCAGCTAGCACGTGGCGTTCGGGGCGAAGGGAGTAATTGCGGTGCTGACGTGGAAAGGTGAGGATCCGGCACAATGATGCCCACGATCAGCAGCGCTTCGAGAGGCGATCCCTGGAGCCAGTGCAGAAAAGCCACGCAGCCATGTTTGAGGAGAAATTATTACGGGCATGAAATTCTGAGTGGCCGCAGCCGAAACCAGGCGCTTGCCTTGTTGATTGCCAACACGTGGCGGGCGTCCAACGGTGGGGGGCCCGTAACGGTATGGTTGGGTGCCCGTCAATTCGAAGAGAAATGTAGCCTTTTTAAAACTTTTTTTTTCATTAAAACTTTTTTATGTACAAGACTCGAAATATAAAGAATGGGATACTGTTATTAAAACAAAACCCAGAGACTTGTAAGATGGTTTACATTTTTTGCATTAATGATTATATTATATTTTAAATTGCAATTCATTTTCGTTATAATTTGATTATAATGTTGACTGACTTGTTTTTAAATAATGCAGGTTAGGTACACCATGCCTCGAAGGAAGCGATTAGCAGATGTACAGTTTCAGTTTTCCCAGATCGAGGCTGGTACTTCTTCAGCACAACAGCCTGAGGGCAGTCGATCAGTTTCACATCGGTCTGATGGCAGTCCCTCTATTTCTGCACATCAGGTCGATGCTACTATCTCTATACCTCAGGACGACGTTATTCCCTCCGAGTCCGCACATCACGATCCTTCTATGGATCATCCTGATGACGAGCCTATCGTCGATGATATACAGATACAGGGTACATAATTTAATAATTCTATCTCATTTCAATTCATGCATATGCAATAGTTTTGATATACAATGTTCTGTATTTTTTTTTGTAGATGGATCCGGGAGACTCAGGCGTAGGCGAGGACCCACATTAGTCCGTGATGTGTGGCAGTTACCTGAGGGTGAGAGGATAGTGATAGAGTGTAACAAGCTAGGGCAGCCAATTAAGAAAGCTGCTAGCTTGTTGACTAGCTTTCTGGGGACAGTAGCACGCCGTGGTCAGCTATGTCCCCTGAATTATTCGAAGTGGAACGACATGCTTCCTGCATATAAAATAGAAATGCTACGAGTTATGCAGGTAAAAAAATTAATATATTATTTTATATCTTAGGTTTTTAACAATTGAATTACTTATTTCATTTAATATTTATTTTATTGTTTAATTAAATTATAGAGCAAGTTCGTTCTTCCTTCAGATTCATCTGATTTTATGCTTAAGTCTCTCAATCACAAGTGGAAAGAATATAGGGCGAAGTTGAAGAGAGACTACAAGCTAGATGGTAGGACAGAGGAGCAGGTTGTAGCTACCTGTCCTCCTGATGTTCACCCTCATCAGTGGATGGAGCTGGTGCACTATTGGTTCTCCGAGAGGGCACAGGTTGTGTAGCATCATCAAACACTTCGAAATTTATTAATTTTTACTTGTTATAATTATATTTATACAATATATTTATTGTTTGAATTTTATTTTGCAGACGTATTTTGATATTGGTAGAGCTGCACGAGCTGCTCAGTCTGTTCCTCACACAGCGGGGTCCAAGAGTTATGCACAGCTCTGGCATGAGTTTGTATGTTTCTCATCCTATAATACTTTTAGTATACTTTTAGTTTTAACATCATGTATCATCATGTATCATTATGTATCATGCATGTGCCATATATAATGGTATGGGGATATAAGATGTGTTATTTTAAATTTTTTTGTAATATTTATTCTTTATATAGGCTGATCAACAGGGGAGGGAGCCTGGTGAGGTGCAGTTTTATCGGATGACTCACGTTCACCAGGATGGCAGTTTTGTTCGAGACGAGTCCAGAGATATATATGTATTTTTTTATTTATGTTATATTATGATTTATATTTTTATTTTTATTAAGTATTAATATATGTGTTTTTTGTAAAATATAGAATAGGGCTACCTCTATGATATCCGAGCGTGCTGGCGAGGGTTCATCATCTACACAGAGCAGTCGCATCGAGGTCGAGGTATTCTCAGAGTTGATGGGACCAGAGCGTCCTGGACGAGTGAGGGGTTATGGGATTGGAGTTACCCCTACTCAGTTATCTGAGGTGCGTGATATACTCGGGATACTAGAGAGAGTCATGATCAGTTACATGTTCGTCAGCTCCAGGAGAAGATAGCAGAGCTCCAACAGACACGTGATGCAGACAGAGCAGAGATGCAGACCATTAGGTCTCAGCTAGAGCATGTTACATCTGTGCTGCATATGTTCATGTCATCTCAGGTAAGTAATTATTTATTAATTTTGTATGTATCTAATAATTTAGAATATATATAATGTATGTATTATAATTCCTGATGTATATCTTGCAGGTTCCTGGTGCATCTGCGAGCCGCAGACCTGACGACGACCAGCCTCTCATGGATCAATGATGCTAGATGGTTTTTTATTATTTATGTATATCTTTTTGTTTATTTGAACTTGGACTGATATGTTTATATATATAAAAAAAAAATTTATATTTGGTTTGTATTTGTGTTTGTGTATGTTGGATGTGATATGTGATCCAGGTTTGAATATTTTTATTTATTTATGTATGTTGGATGTGATACAGGTTTGAATGTTTCATTTTCATAATGTATACAGGTTATGGGTTTGTATATATGGCTGTTTATTTTTTTAAGAAAAATAAAATCTAGCGACGCTTTAAAGCGTCGCCAGTTCTAGTTTTAGCGACGCTTTAAAGCGTCGCTAGACTAAACCCTAGGGACGCTTTAAAGCGTCGCTAAAACTGTAACTGGCAATGCTTTAAAGCGTCGCTAGACTAAACTCTAGCGACGCTTTAAAGCGTCGCTAAAACTACTGGAACTTAGTGACGCTTTAAAGCGTCGGTAAATAAAAATTTAGCGACGCTTTAAAGCGTCAGCAAATGCCGACGCTTTTTTCAAGCGTCGACAGGTTACGTCCTAACGCTTGCATAGGCGACGCTTTACAAAACGTCGGGAGATTATTTAGCGACGCTTAAAAGCGTCGGGAAAGGTCAAAAAAAGCGTTGCTAAAGCCCAGATTTACTATAGTGACTCGGAGCAGTTGCATCGAGTTCGAGGTATTCTCGGAGTTGATGGGACCAGAACGTCCTGAATGAGTGAGGGGTTATGGGATTGGAGTTACCCCTACTCAGTTATATGAGGTGAATAGATATACTTGGGATACTAGAGAGAGTCATGATCAGTCATATGTTCGTCGACTCCAGGAGGAGATAGTAGAGCTTCGACAGACATGTGATGCAGAGAGAGCAGAGCGTGATGCAGACAGAGCAGAGATGCAGGCCATTAGGTCTCAATTAGAGCATGTTACATCTGTGCTGCATATGTTCATGTCATCTCATGTAAGTAATTATTTTTTAATTTTGTATGTATCTAATAATTTAGAATATATATAATGTATGTATCATAATTCCTTATGTATATCTTGTAGGTTCCTGGTGCATCTGCGAGTCGCAGACCTGACGATGACCAGCCTCCTGCAGATCAGTGATGCCAGCTTTTTTTTTTATTATTTTTGTATGTCTTTTTGTATATTTGAACTTGTATTGATACTTTTATATATATATATATATATATAATTTTATGATTCGTTTGTGTTTGTGTATGTTGAGTGTGATACAGGTTTTAATATTTCATTTGTTTGTGTATGTTGGACCTGATACAGGTTTAATATTTTCATTTTGATAATGTATACAGGTTGTGTTGTATGTACATATATAGGTAATATAGTAGTTTAATTTTTTAAAAAAATAATAATAAATCTGCCGACGCTTTAAAGCGTCGCTAGTTTTGGAACTGGCGATGCTAGGTTTAAAACCTAGCAACGCTTTAAAGCATCACTACCTATCGACGCTTTTAAAAATCGTCGCTAGGTTTAAACCTAGTGACGCTTTAAAGCGTCGGTACATTCTTATTTACCGATGCTTTCTAAAAGCGTCGGAAAATGCCGACGCTTTCCAAAAACGTCGGCAGGTGGCGTCCCACGCTTACATAGGCGACGTTTTTGCGACGCTTCCAGAAGCGTCGGGAGATTTCTTAGTGATGCTTAAAAGTATCGATAAAGGTCAAAAAAAGCGTCGGCATATCCCTGTTTCACTGTAGTGTACTAATAAATTTGTTTTGGTCTGTTGGTTCTGAAAGGTAAAATTATCCATAAGACTTCGATTGCTTAGAAAGATAAACATAATAATATTGATTTAAAAGGTTTTTTATTCAAAAGGATCAAAGAACTGATCTTGCTCCACATACAGTCAAAGAAATGACTGATTCGGGAATTTCATGTATCCGAGAAAGTCCCAGATTCCACATTTAATCTAAATTAATAAATATAAAATAAAGAACTGCATCTATGTAAGCTGGTACTGATGCTTTTATTGATCACAAAGGCAGAGTGGAAAAAGCTTACGATGCCAAAATTTCAGAAGTGGAAAAAGCTTTATGATGCCAAAATTTCAGAGCTAGTTTTAGGTCGAAATTTGGAGCAAAATATAATAACAAAAACCTTGGCACCCGTAAAGTTCAATACTTTACAAAAAAATAAATAAAATTAAATAAATTAAAATAAAATAAAAACAAATATCTCAACTTGGGGAGAGAGACCAAGAGGGGTTCCCACGGTGCCCCGTGCCGGGTCTTTCGATAATCAACTTGGGGAAAGCTTTATAATCAAATCCGGGATCTCTGCAAATCTCTTTAGCTAGCGTGATCTTTTTATAATTTTTTTTAATTATAGATTATCATTAATTATTATTACAGGTTGATTATATGATGTGTATCGATGAACATGTATTTAAAATGATTAGACTATGAGCATCTTATATTAGTTGGTATAATTATGATAGCATAGTATAGGTTTTGGTCCAACTTGGCTCGTGATGGAAGGGCATGTTAGAGTTTGTTTATAAATAGACTAAGTCACCTCTCCACTCTATAATTTTGTAAAATTAGTTCTCATGACTTATCCCATCGAACAGCCGCCTACATAGAGGATGTTGGAGAGAAGAACTTGGCATTTGATGTTTATGTAAGCATCGATAATTACAGATTTAAAAATAAATGGTGAATGTAGATACGCATCCCAAATCTAAAATTATTATTTGTTCTTGGTTTATATGAGATTTTCAAATCTATTGTTTATTCATATCCATTCGTGAAGATGATATTATTTTAGTATTCTAGTATACATCAAAATTATTTATATATGATATCAGAATAGGCTATGCATAATCTAGAATATTTTTTAATTTTTAATTTATTTCATGAAGATGGATCTCGATTTCCTTCTTCCATCTGGCCACTATGCCAGTCTCCTATTGATGGTGAATCTTTTAACCTGATGATAGTGGTGTGGAGCGTCGTCGAGGACTTGCAAAGAAAATAGCGGAAGAGTTATCGTTCCTTCTTCTTCCTTCCATCCATCATCTAAAATGGCCAGGGCCATTCAGGGAGTAAGGCGATGGTTCCTCGAAGTCAGCGGTCTGCCATCGATTTTAATCAAAAAAAAAAAAAAAGAAAAGAAAAAAGGGCCGGTGTTCGTGCTGTCGTGCCGTCCTCCTATCCACTGCATGTGGTGGATGCCCTAGGGCCATCGGATCGATGGACTGATGGGATGCTTGTCATGGTGGCGGCTGCAAACTGCGAAGAGGGGATGCAAAGGGTTTTTTTTTTAAATAATACTTTTTAAAAAATAATTACAAAAATAGGTTATACAAAACTTATTTACCGATGTAGGTGGATGGGGTGACGTGGATGAATTCATCCTTTGAAAGGACGAATTCAATTTAATTGAATTCGTCTTTTCAAAAGACGAATCTAGTTAAGTTGAATTCGTCTTTTTAATAGACGAATTCAATTTAACTAAATTCGTCTTTCACAAAGATGAATTCAATTGATTTGAATTCGTCCTTTCAAAGGACGAATTCATGTAGAAATTGGTAAAAAAAAAAAATCCCGTGAATTTTGTATTTTAAAAATATTGATTTTATATTAAAAATTTTGTTATTAAAATGAATTTGTTTTAAAAAAAAATTTAAAAACACCCATGAAATTTATATAAATGTATCAAAATTTTATTATAAAAAATAAAAAATTAATAAAAAATTACAGGACCGATATGTGGATCGATGGTCTGACCGATAGGTGGACCGATGGTCACTGGTAGCAGGACCTGTAGGTGAATCGATGATCGGATCCTGGTGGTAGCCGGACTGGCAATCGGGATGGTGACAGGACCGATGATCAGATCCTGGTGGTAGCCGGACTGGCAATCGGGATGGTGACAGGACCGAGGGTTGGATCCTTCCACGATTTTACTGAAAAAAGTAAAAATTTATTATTATTAAATTAAAATATTTTAAATATATTATTTAACAAATTACATTAAATATTTTATGGACCTCGGTCGAAGTCGAGGTCGGTCAGGGCCCTCTCGCTCCGTCGGCAAGTGGCGCCCGGAGACGGGTCCACCTCGGCCGAAGTCGAGCGCCCCTCTGCCGCTCCGCCAGGTGTCCACCCAGGAGGGGCCCACCTCGACCGAAGCCGGCGGCCCCTTGCTCCCTCGCCAGGTGGCGCCCTGAGCCGGCCCCACCTCGATCGAGGTCGAGCAGGGCCCTCTCGCTCCTTCGCCAGGTGTCCACCCAGGAGGGGTCCACCTCGGTCGAAGTCGAGTGCCTCTCTACCGCTCCGCCAGGTGTCCGCCCAGGAGGGCCCACCTCGGTCGAAGCCGACGGCCCCTTGCTCCCTCGCCAGGTGGCCCCCTGAGACGGTCACTCTCGCCGTTCTCTAACTTGACCGTCGGAGCTCCATCGCCGGGACCCCCGGCCAGGGCCTCTGACCTTGTCTTACAGGACTGAGAACCAGGAGACCTCAAGACGAGACAGTCTAATCAAATCAGTGGCTCTGAAGCCACATGCACGGCGGCGAGATCGGCAACACAAATAAATAATGCTTGTCTATTTTAGGCCAGAACACATATAAACACATATGTAAATAAACACTTATATAAATAATTCTTATATAAATTAACAAGAAAACATGAATTACAATAAATTCTAAAATAAATGACTATTCGGTCCCACATGGTGGTCGTCTCCTAGTGCGTGCAGGCTGTATACGACGACGGATCGGAAGTGGTTGATGCTGCTCTATCTCATGCTCTATATCGTGTGATGCCTGATATGCAGCATGCTCTACATCATGTGATGCCTGCTGTGCAGATATATGATGTGACGACGATGCTCCATGTCCGGAATAATCATGCTACCAGCCCATGAAATCCGGTGCAGTAGTATAATCAAAATGTGATGCTACATCCAAAGTAGATGTGAACTCGTGCATCGGATGTGGAGAGGTGCTATGTCGTCTCGTACCTCGTCTGTGATAAGCTGACGGAGGTGCTCCGGATGAAGATGCAAATGGATAATAAGGCGAAGGAGTCTCGTCCTCCCTGTCTCCCTCCTGATAAAACTCATGGAGTGGAATCCGTGCATGCTCGCCAAGAGTATGAAGGGCAGAGTGACATATATCCTGTATATCCGGGGAGGTCGCATGCTCAAGTATCGTCGCAAAACTACTACCCTGTAAATAAAAAAATTAATTAGTTTGACAAAATTTAAACGTATATTATAATTTAAATAATAAAATTTAAATTACTTACCATGTAATCATATACTGCACCATTACGACTGATGAATCGACGAGTGATCCTACGATACCACTGCATATAAGGATCGTGATAATCCATGGTACCATCGAATAGATCGCCATATATAATATAGTCATGATGACTCATCCATAACTGTATATAATCCCGATGAACGGTGGACCAATCCTGATCAAATCGTCCTCTCATATCAATACGATGTAGTGCAGACAACGTATCAAACTGATCTGGCACGACCTGTCGCATCCCGAACAGGCACATCACTCTATCGGGTAAATGCCACTCTACTATATAAAAACATACTAGTGGCACTCTACTACACCAGATCTCCTGACCCTGTAGACAGTAGTCTGGTAACTGTGCAATCATTGCGGCAGTATATGGCTGCCATATGACCTGTTTATAAATAATTTAAAGTATAATTTATTAAACAAGAACAAATAAAACAAGACAATCATTATCAAAAATTCAATATTTATTACCTCATCGGGTCGCAGTCGATCAAGTAAATAACGATACGAAGAGACCACATGCATAGGTACCTGTGTGACGGAAAAAAGATCTCTCCATCTACAAAATAAATTAATTAAATTAATTAATTAAAATAATATATATCATACATGGCATAAAAATATTATGTAAATTCTAAACTCATCTCATCCCTAATGGTCCTTGTGGTAAACCGGCTCCATCATCATCAAAATCAATCATCGGATCTGGAGCCTGTCGAAGTAATCTATGGGGTGCAATAATCGGAACTCTATCCCATGCCCATAACTGTAGTAGCAACAGCGGACCAGCAATATCAGTAACATCTATGTGGCTCGCCTTGCACATCTCTCTATACAACCAAGCGAGTCCAGCGCTACCCCAACTATACTGTCCGGCCGTCTCGAAATCCGCTAATAAAGGTAGAAATAATAGATGCATGTTGTTCCCAGATTTATCCATAAAAAGGCACCCACCCATCAACTGTAAAATATATGCTCGAGCATAGCACTGAATGGCTGCCTCATCCGCATCGAATGCTAAATCCTGGAAGTGCTCGGTAAGCCAAACCAAGCTCAGTCGTGATCCATGCAATCTATCATCCGGTGGGATGACCCCTAATAAGTCAAGACAAAGCTGCCTCCAGTCTACCCGTGTACTACCCGTCACTGGTAGACCATCTACTGGCAAACCTAGCTGAATAGCAACATCCTGTAGGGTGATGGTTGCCTCTCCATACGGAAAATGAAAAGTATGCATCTCTGGACGCCACCGCTCGACGAGAGCAGTGATCAAATGATAGTCCAATCTAATAAATCCAACACGTGCTAGACCATAGAATCCGGACTGCATCAGCAATGGCAAAATACGACGATCGAGCGGTATCGATCTGCGCATAACCATCTCTCGACGTTGACAGTGCAAAACAACATCCTGTCCCTCCCAAACCAAAGATGATCTATGTGAAGGCTGACCGTGTAGTACACTACTATCAGAAGGACCAGGATCCATAACTGCGATAACTCAAAGAAAATCAATCACAAAGCCCATTTAATGCATAGTAAGGACATCAATCCATATACAAGCTATAAACATCAGACAATCAAACATATCCATATATTACAATCCATCAAATAAAATACAAAGCAATGACAAGATTAGCCTAATACATTACAATCCATATATTAAAACATTTGTAAAATATGACTGATATAATTTAACTAATCTGCTTGTAGAAGCCTTGGACATGACCGCCTATCATGCCCTTCTTCTTTACAGATTGTACACTTGCGTTTGTTGCCGGCTTCTCTTATATCCATATCATTTCTGATCCTCGTGGATCGTGGCCTACCTTTCTGTCGCAGCCTATTTGCATCAGGTATAATGATACCGTGTTCATTTTGCTGGGGCCAATATTCTTCACGAGGAATTGGTTAAAATTGTGGCATATAAGTTCGATGATAATCGTGTAATGTATAGTACCGATCAATGTATATTTTAAAATCAATGGCAACATGTGCACAAGCAGCCATGACGTGAGAACAAGGTAAATGAAAACATTGCCACTTCTGACATGTACATGTCTGCTGGGAAAGATGAACAACCTACAGCATCAAAAATCATAATTCAGCATATACACAACGTAATAACATATTTTCAATGATACATAAAGATCATAAATACCTGTGTATTATCACCCTTGTTCATGTTCGGTCCACGTCTAGCAGTTTGGACTTGGAACAAGCCAGTTGCTCTATCAAATCGGGTAATGATATGCGATGTCGCTTTGGCTTGGTTGGAGATGACATGTCCCGTAACAAAAGGAGTAAACCTTTCATTTCTATCCATTGCCTCTATTGCTTGGACACGTCGGCCTTCAAAATATGACACAAGCCGAAAGAAAGTCAACTGTACCAATGATGTTATGGGAAGAAATCGAGTATTTTTCAGAACTCCATTGAAACACTTGGATATATTAGTTGTCATCATCCTATACCGTCGTCCGTCATCATGTGAACGTGTCCATTTTGCTAAAGGAATTTCATTCAACCACTGAACAGCTTCTGGGTTAAATTTCTCAATATTTCTCATGTATTTATGGAATTTTCTAGGTTGCGTTTGCATTCCATCTCTTTTCACCACATCTCTTAGTTTGGGATCACGGAATCTTGAATTGAAGTTACTTGCCACGTGACGCAGGCAATATACATGATAAGCATGCGGTGGCTGCCAACCCAGATACTCATTCTGTACTGCAGCAAGTATACCAGCATGTCAATCAGAAATTAGACAAATTTCCTGACGTGTTGTAACAAAATTTCTGATACAAGCTAAAAACCAACCCCAGGTGTCCGCTGACTCTTCATCAACAATACCAAATGCAAGTGGAAAGATCTGATTATTTCTATCAATAGCAGTTGCAATCAACAATTTCTCCTTATACTTTCCACACATGAAAGTAGCATCGATACTTATGACCGGACGACAGTGCTTAAACCCTTCAATCGATGGTGCAAAGGCCCAAAATACACGATCAAACTGGGCACAATTTGGTATACCAGTTGGAGTGCTGATAAATTTAACCCAGGTTCCCGGATTAAATGTTTGTACAGCATGCAACCATTTCGGAAGCAATTGATATGACATATCCCAATCTCCGAATAGCATCGCTATCGCCTTCTGTTTGGCATCCCATAATTTTCTATAACTTGGTGTATAGTTGTATTTGTTCTTTATGACTGCACCAAGTCCAGCAATAGCAATGGTAGGAATTTCTTTAACCAGGTCCCGAATTTCATTAGCAATTAAAGTAGAGTCCAAACCAGAATGATCTTGAGACATCATTGCAGATAGGCATGTATGAGGACCGATATATCATGAGATCTCAAAAAAATTATGCCGTTTAATACCTCTCAGCATCCACTGACAACCAGAATCTTTGCTCTTACATTTAACATGCCATAGATTTGGATTTGATTCAATAACTTTGAATTCATGATGTCTTTCAACAGAATATTGTTTTACTGCAATCTGCAATTCTGCCTTATCTATAAAGCGGAGTCCTTTACGTAACTCCTCATTCCTTTGCCATATAACATGTTATTCCTGCATTGAATAATACATTGACATATTTGCAACATTCCAATCAATCTGGGTAAATGTTCTAGATGGAGCTTCAAATATAGAATAATTTGGAATAGTGGTATCATCCGGACTTCATACTGGATGTGAAGTACCGGTCTCGTCACCTTTATCAGCCAAGTCATGTTCACTTTCATCATCATTCTCACTAAAAAGTTGATTATCAACATGCACCCTGTCATCAGCAGCTGTATATATTGATGCTTCTCTAATATTACTTTCCGGTACAATACTGTCCACCGTACGTAACGGATCTACAGTAAAAACTGAGCCAATATTTTCTACTTCATTATCTGCAATATTCGGAGTACTATATGATAGAACCTGTTCAGTTACACGAGTTGTTGCTATATTTCGAACAGCTTCTTCGTAATCATCCTGTTCGCAATCAGGTTCAGGAGCTTCAATGGTTTGGATATCTATATATAACTCTGCACCCGATATACATGAATGTGAACCGATAGTTGAAAACATCATCTCCATGTCTTCATCATCGGTTAATAGAACATGTTCGTACTTTACAAATGTCGGCTGGACAACTTGTGGATATCTATAGATAATCAAAACTTTTTTTCCAGTTCTATCAATACGGAGAACTCTACATATTTTGTTCTCCAACTCTTGAAATGTCATATCAAAACTGATTCTAATTGCCTTTTTTGGTCCCTGATTATACTCAATTCCATTTGATCCATTAATCATAGAACCACCCATATAACATAATGCTGTGATTCTTTCTCCCATTATATCCTACATGTTTAATTAACAAAATATATTTAGAAATAACTTTCTCATATATTGATATCATTAACAAACTAATTAAATTACATAATTAATATGACAATAAAATTCAAAACATAATTATTTTACTATCATGATGAATGCATCCTATCATCAACTACTAGGTAAAGGCCCTATCCCATTCAGGAATTGCATTAATTTTACGGGTCAACTTATAGTAATCAAACGGTATGCAATGAAGACCAAATGAAATTTCGGCAGCATTTTCCCTTAGTTCTCCACATACAAATATTTATGTATGCGAAGAACAAAAGGAAAATGATGATCGAAATTTCATTCGGCCTTCATTGCACATCGTTTGATTATTATAAATTGACCTGTAAAATTATTTGCAATTCCCAAACTATCCAAATTGGACAATCAATTGATCAACATGCATAATTCTCATATCTGTACAAGTATAAAAACATGTACGGATACTACAGAATATGCATATCAAGCAATTAACAGGTCTACGGTTCAATGAAATGCAAATTTTATAAAAATATATATAGAAAATTCATCATAATTAATCATTTAAATACAATTACAATTATATCATAATTACATCACTGATATCAATATGTACACAATACATGCTATAAAAATTCATGCTACACATTTATTTAATAAAAAAAAACTACAAATACGTAAACTTCAAATTTTATTCATAACTAAGTATTACTAAATAATTATTTAATTAAATAATTATTTACAAGATAGATATAATTAACGATAAAATAATCTTAATGATTAATCCATTTACTAACATAAATAAATTCATATTTATAATTTTTTTTTAATAAAAATTTTTTAGTATATCATTATTTTTTTACATTAATTAAACCATTAATTAATTTTTGAAATATAATACTAAATTTTTATATTTTAATAATTGGAACTACATATTATTTAATTAATCATTATAAATATATATCATTTTTTTAATTCATGAAATAATAAATATTAAACAAAAAAATATATAATCAAAACTTCTTATTATTTAATAAATTTTAAATATATTAAAATTTTTATATATACATCTTAATATTTACTAAAATTTTTATATATACATCTTAATTTTCCTGTGAGATTGATAACCAGTTTAGTAACCGAGTTGGGTCACATAGCTTTCTCCCTTTTCTTCTTCACCTAATTTAGACTCGCCATTTTCCAATTTCCAGAGTTGCAAAAGGAATCCTTGATATGTATGACACCGCACCAGTCCAGGTTTCTTGTATCAAGACGAGAATCTACCAACTCGGCCAATTGTTATCCTTGTGAGCTCTGACACCACTTAATAGATTTGGCTTATTGGTGTAACGGCAAAGGAGTATCGGGCAATTTTATATCTCTGGTCGAAGAACAAATCAAGATAACGATTGTAAAACATCTGAACAAGGAGAAACAATGCTCATAAAGACTATTCCATCGTAGCTAATCAATAGCCCATCTGTACATAATTTATAGATGTCGTGTAAATGAACCTATCAGGATAAATTGACCCGGTGCCGAGAATTCAACCTGGTAGACAAGCTAATACGTCAAAAAAGAAAGAGCAAAGCAATGGCAAGTCACTTCAGATTATTTTTTCCCAGACTGAAGTCATTTCAGATTACTTTTTTCTTTTACGAGCCAGTCCAGGAAACTACATTGGCCAGGTTTCTGGTCAACCAAACATCCAAGGTGGCTTCTTGGAACGAACGAGTTCGGATGCCTGGCTAAGGACAGCCAAACGGATATAGTCTAGAAAGAAATTTCGTCAACTACAGCAATCAACTCTTATTGCGTAGTATCACTTCTCTGTTTTTTTTCCTCCTCTCTCCATCAGCAGTGATCATTTCCAAAGGGCGTCGGTTGATGATTGGTTTCGAAGAAGTAATTTCGAACATAAACTTACCAAGGGTGACCGAAAACAAAAAACATTGCCCCTAGCCACGACTCGGAAGGCATAAGAAAAGTGGCATTTCGATCTAAACTCGAAAAAGTCGAGAAGAAAATTTTGTGCTTGATGTTTACTCATAACAACCTAGGCTACTTTGTTACATTCATCGGTAAGATATGGTCTCTGTCGAAGGACTCAGATGCTTTATTTTGACTTTGGTTTCATGAACCCATAATATATACTTACATCTAATCCACCTCATTGCAAGTTACTCGGATATTTAATCATAAATGGGTTCTAAAATTCAAAGATCAATTTGTTCTAAATTTTAAAATTTAGTATATCATTATTTTTTTACATTAATTAAACCATTAATTAATTGTTGAAATATAATACTAAATTTTTAAATTTTAATAATTGGAACTACATATTATTTAATTAATCATTATAAATATATATCATTTTTTAATTCATGAAATAATAAATATTAAACAAAAAATATATAATCAAAACTTCTTATTATTTAATAAATTTTAAATATCTTAAAATCAATTTTTTAATATTCATTTTTAATATAAAATAATAATATAAATTATTAAATAATAAAGTCGAAAAAAATTTATCATAAAAATTCAAAACATAACATTTAATTACTCAAATATGTAATAAAAAATTTAATTCAAATTTAAATTAATATATATATAATTTAATTTAAACAATCAAATATTTATAAATTTAAAAAAAAATTTATCTTGAATCCGGATAATGAAATATGGAAGAACAAGATCTAGATCATCCAACGAAAAGCCAATAATCAGATCTACAAAAAAAAAAATATTAATCAAAATAAAATTTAAATATTAAAAAAATAAATAAAAAAAAAAAACTTACCGGAATGGATGAGCAAGAGTGATCTTCAACGTAAGGACCCCACGGGAAGATAAAACAAAATTTGTAACAGGACCGGACCGGAGCGGTGAGGGACCACCGGAAAGGAAAAAAAAAAACTAGAGGAAGAACAGCGGAAAAAAAAAAAAAAAAAAGGAAGAACAGGGGTGATATATAGGTCTGCCTGAGTTTGTCTTTTCGAACGACGAATTCTCAGGCGAATTCGACGTTTGGAAAGACGAATTCATATTCATCTTTCCAACGCCCATACCTGAAGCCACGTGTCGGCCGGTAAGACCTCCCGATCGACACATATCAAAGCAGGGAGGCCGGATACTAGGCTTAAATTCGGCCTTTGAAAAGACGAATTTGAATTCGTCTTTTCAAAAGCCGAATTCAGAATGATCTTTGGACTAAGATGAATTCGTTTTGGAAAAGACGAATTTACTTTAGAATTCGTCTTTTCCAAAGACGAATTCGGCCACACTGGCCACTAAAATACCACATATCATTTTTTTTTTTTTTCTTCATAGTTTTTGCCACGTGCCACCTAGATCCGTAAATATTTTACGGATTACCTATTTTTGTAATTAAATTTTTTTTTATCCAATCATTCGTGGCCGACCAACCATCTGGGCACCGCCCAGGTCCCCCCTATGGCGATTACATCGCCCAGATCCTCCCAATGGTTTTCCGTATGGCGGTATCTCGAGACGGCATCGTGCTGCCACGTGATGGTCCTGGCTGCCGGCAGACTAGTTTCAAGAAGTGAGGAGCAACCGAATTTTGGATTTTAACAAAAAAAAAATCATCATGATCGGCTTGTTAGGTTCTGATTGGCATCCCACGGCCAGCATCCATTCCTCCTCCTATCACAAGCAAAGGGAGTGGCAGATCTGGGAAAAAAGGGCTGTGGAACCCGTAAAGAGGACTCAACATCGGCCGATCAAAATTTTGAGTCACCGCCAATCATGATTTGCTGGTAGAGATGCCAGTTTTGTCACCTCTAGCTTCATCCGCCATTTGAAAATTGGCCATAGGTGTAGCTCACCGATCGTTAGGAGATGCTGCCGGTGGTTGGGATTTGCCAACGACCCACCAGCGACAAGATGCTAAGGAACCGATCACCGGCAATGGTGGATTTTAGGTGATGATCGGTAGAAAAAGTTTTGGGAGGAAGATGATGAGATTAAATAGTTTTAGGTTAATGGGTTTTGGGTTTTAGATCATTCAAGCCTTAGTCCAATAACATAATTAAATTAGTTTAGCCCAATTAATAAGTATGCTAAACTCAATCACATTGGGTCAAGCTTAATTTGGATTAAACAAAATTTTATAATTTAGCTCCTATAAAATTTTATATTACATATAAGTCTATATAAAAATTATGTTAAGGTCCCTGCTTTACTAGTTTAATAGATTTATTATTTAAAAGTATTTTTTAGAAAAGCCTTTGTGCTTTCTATTATTTATAATTCAGTTCTTTAATATTATTTTTTTGCTAAAATTATTAGAACTTGCTTATTTTTTATCCGATTTGAGCAATTTTTAGACGGTTAGACTCATAATAGTTTAAAAAATATTTTGATTAAGTTCTTCGTATCTAATTAAAATATTTAAATAATTTATAAATTATTCATATATAATTTTACTTACTGTTGTATTATTCAAGTATATTTTTGCATAGCTTCAAAGGACCTGGAGCACTCTATAGATCATGAGTAGCTGAGTTATTAAGAACTAATAGTTTTTTCTTCTATTATATTTTGAAATTGTATAAAGGTGTATTTGTAATAGTTGATTCTTAAAAAAAGACTGTAATTAGTTACGATACTTATTATATGTTGTAATTCTTGTCCAAAAATAATTTATAGTTGCATAATAAATATTATTGGCAATTGTAATTATTAGAATGCAATATTATATTGTAATATAATCAATCAGGCCGAGGTGCATATTATTAACTATCCCATTTTGGACTTAATATTTTGTAGCATACATGTGGTTAAAGTATGCTATTTTATAGTTGTTTGGATATTTATTTTTTTGTATAAATAATTTTATAGATTGGTATAAATATTTATCATCAAAGTAGTTTATTTATATTAGTCCAAAGGCTTTTTCATCGTGAGAGGGATTTTTCTAATTATCACATATAATCACATGTCCAAAGGAAGTTGTTGTTTATTTTAACTAAAAAAAAGGTTATATGGTGCATTATATTGTAAAAGTGCTCTAGCTTTTATGGATCTATCTATCCAAAGGAGACAAATTCATGAATACTAGGATATTTTGTTTGCTTGTAGCTCATATATAAAGTACTTATGCATATTACATATTCTACCTTAAATTGAATATTTAATATTATATTTGGGCTCTTATATATTATCTATGTATATGCCGATTAACTAATATTTTGCATTCCTACTATTTTCTTTTGATTATATAGTCACTTTTGGTGTTAATTATAATAATATTATTGCTGTGATTTTAATTGGATCAAATTATTAAAGGTGAAGGTATATTGGATTTAGAAAATTTGAGGAGACAGATTTTTAAATGCCTTGTATCCTTATTATGTTAACCCTTATTTTTAAAAAAAGATATATTAGGGCTAGAAAGTTTATCTACTCAAAGGAGATATATTTTTAAATATCTTGTATTCTCATTATATCAATCCCATGCTTGGAACTCAATGACATTTTATATTCTCTGCCTAAAGGGAAGATTTATGATGATACACATGATATTCTTGTAGAAAATAGCTTATTATGTTTAAAACCTTTATTTATTTATTTATTATATGTACCTATATCATGTTGTATCTGTGTATAATCTTGTTATATATTTATGTGTCTTATGTCATCATAAAGGTTATGACTTGTTGATTCCTGATTAGAAGGTTTGTGAATTTCGATAGATGATGACCATCAAAATGGCTCATCTATTCAAATTTACAAGATTTTTCTCTAAAATATATTTAGAAGATATTGAATAGCATTATATGTTAAAAAGAAATACTTTATATGGATCATTTTCTTCCTAAAAGAAGTTTTGTAGTATTGGACAAAAAGCTCTTATTAAAATAATGCTTATAAGATTTTCCAACATATATATTGTTATAGTAGTAACAAACTCGTTCGGCCCTGACACATCATCATCCCTGTTGGCTGACGTAGCCATGTGCTTCGCGCAGCATCCCCGAGTCTCCCATCAAAAGAAGACAATGGGTCCGCTAATTCTAAGGGAAGGCTGACCCCTATGGCGGTCAGGTCGGCACCTCGGTCAGCCCACTTCGACCATGCATAGGGCCCAGCTTCATGGCAGCTCTGCTCGTGTACCTCGGCCCGGCAAATTCCATGGCTAGACTCAATGCTCACGTGGAGTCCGTCCGCCCAGCCATGCCAGTGGGTCAGCCCGTGTGTCGGCATCGCGGGGAGCGATCCGGCTCCCCCATCTCGGCCTGCACCTTGGTCAGTGTGCATGGGAGATAAGCATGCTGGGAGCACCCCGGTTCCACCCGTGGCAGGCCCGCGCTCCGCTCCTGCATCGCCTGCGGCATGCCCGCTTTGGCCCGATCCATCCGCTCCAATCTGGCACCACCCGCGGCAGGCCTGTGCTCCGGTCCGACACCACATGCAGCATGCCCGCTTCGGCCCAGTCCGTCCACTCTACTCCAACACCGCCCGCGGCATGCCCGCAGCAGTCCCGCACTCCGATCCGGCACCTCGACAAGCCCGGCTCTGGTCGAGAGTGGCACACTCTGGCTTCGTCCGCTCCAGCTCCGATCCGCTCGCGGCACGCCTGTCTCAGTCCAGACCGTCCGAGGGCATGACCGTGGCCGCCCGCGTCTCCATCCGGCGTGGAGCCCTGTGCGCTCGCATCCCAATCCAACGGCTTCGCCCCGATCTCGGCCAGTCCCGTGATCACCCCGGTCCGACTCTGCCCACCTCAGCGCGGCAGCGCTGCTCGCGCACCTTCGCCCACCTCGGCACGCTGGGAGTAGCACGACTCCTCGCGGTCTGGTCCGGCATGCCCTGCACCTGGCTCCGCCTATTGGGAGCAGCGTGGCTCCGCCCAAGTCCGACATGGAGTCTTGCCCCTGCTTGCGCACCATCGTAGCAGGGGAGGAGGAACATCTCGACCGGCCCAGCTCCGACTTCGTGGATGCCCGGGAACGCCCGCCTCAGTCCAGCTCCACCCGGGAATGTTCGTTCCTGCCCATCTGGCTTGCCTGAGAGCAGCGGGTGCGGCGGCGGCCCGGCTCCGGCCGGGAGCGACACGTCTAGGCTCCACCCAGCGTCCGCCCGGTGTCCGCTGGGGGCAACCTAGTGTCCTACTCCAGCAGGGTTCCGCGCACCTCGGTCCACACGTGAGGAGAGCCTGCATGCCTCGCCTCGATCCGCATATGGGGAGAATCTACATGCCTCGCCTCGATCTGCATGCATAGAGCCCATGCCCGCCTCGCCTCGGTTCGTGTGTCTCGATTCGCCTAGCTTAGCCCCAGACATTCTTCTCAAAAAATAGATACGGAGGAGGCCTGAATGGCGACCTCGACATGTAAAGTCACCATCTCCGCCACCTGCACTCCCTATAAAGGAAGGCCTATCCTAACCTCCCAAGCGATGGTTTACACTAATTGGGGAGGAGTGCCCCACTTGAGGCACTGCGCTCCTTCACCAACCTTCTAAACCACCTAGAAGAGGAAGGTTCACCAGCCCATCGTGGCCTCACAGGCCTACGTAAAGAAGAGCGTGCCTCCCCAAATGACAGGAGCAATCTCATAAATAGGTAAGAGGGACCTCCGACCAAGGTAAGAAAAGACTACCACATGCTCATTGACTGGCTCTCAGGCCATTATTTTTATACACAGCTCCGGTTGTTCCCCCAACTGACTTGAGCGTCGAAGTGTCCCCACTGGTACCCCCAGCCGGGACTTTTTGTAGGTCTCTGTTCATGAGGAGCGTTCGAGAAGAGACCTCATCCCACCGAAGTGGCTAGCAGGACGGCCAACAACTCCAAGCTCCCAACGGCTGGTGATCTCGAAGCAAGCCAGAAGGAGCCAGGACAAGAGCAGGAGGAATATCTGAAGACCCCTCCAAGAACTCCTACTACCCTCATTCTCATAAGGACCCCTCCAAATGCGATAACTCCACCGAGTCCCGTAGAGGAGGGCCTGTTCCCCTTGATTGCCTCCGATCGACGAACCCGGTGATGCTGGCGGGGAGTCCACTTACCAATGTCACGTAAGAGCTGCAGGCCATGGCGATCTAGGCGGTAACACATATATTGTTTATATTTGTTTATTGATTAATTGCATAAAGATTGTTTAATAGTTAATATATTTTATTGAATAGAATTAATGCTCCCATTATGATTCTGACTAAAATAATATTTAAAATATGGAAACTAAAATTATGTTAGCACTAAGTATGATGGCTTTGAATATTATATTATGTAATGATCCTCTATCTTGGTGACTTATAAGAATAATCTAGAATAAAAGCTGCCTATAAAAGTGATAAAAAGTAAATTATTTTGCTTATGAAATATATAAAAAGAAAATTGATTTCATTCTCTATATTATACCAAAGAATAGTAATATAATATATTTTTTTCTCATTTACAAAAAATGTATATGATCTGATAAAAGAGAGAGTCTAGATAGTAAATGGATAGATAAATCAATATGAGATATGATGAAATGATAGTGTTAAGCTTACATTATGAAACTAGAGAGTATTATATATAAGTTAAATATTTTGATATCTTTATCTCTAATACGTTGCTTATTCATCATATTCTATATTTTTAGTTTTCTTATTATACAATTTAATCAGCTTAAAATTATATAAATAAAATATTTAATAATTTTATCTTATTTGTTTAAAAAAATTTGATACTTTTGAGAACAAGATGAAAGTATTGATATAGTATGTCAGTCATATCCTTGTATCCCATCCATAATAAATAAATAAAAATTATTTACTAAATATTTATATAAGTATGCGATAGTTGTTCAATACAGTATGCCTGAAACTCCTAATTAAAATGGTATGACTAAATAACAAAATCATACTCTCATGAATATTGTTTGAAATATGATAAGTGGGCATAATTTGTCAGGATATCTTTAAAATAAAATCTTAAGGACTGCTATCTATATTTTGGATAAAGTTCTTAGTAAGATAGTTACACAGGATATCTTTTAAGTTGAAGGTTGGTGGAAAGCCCAATATTATTCAATTTTATATTAGAGGTGGTCCTACAATAGTTAAAAATTAATACTCCATCAGTGAATAAATTTTGAATCTAAAATAAATATTATTCAATTAGTAATCTAGATAATTCTAAATGAATACAGATTTTACTATCCTAATAAGATAATAAAAAATATTAAGTCAAAACATGCCATGTTTGTAGATTCTAATATACATGATGTTAGATGTCATATACTAGAAATATGATATTAGAAAAAAATAAGTTATTATTCTTTTTTATTTATAAAAACATTATATTTTATCCTATTAGAGGATAGTGGGAGAGTAACATCATATATTTGAACCAATTATAGTATCTCCATTACTAGTTGATATAATACTAGTAAAGGAATCACATAATAAAAAATAAAAACATGTCATTTCTTATGATAATTTGATTTCTTAAGATATGAATAACAGGAGAAGATTATTTTTTAAAAAAGTATAAAAATAGAATCTATTAGCATTTTAGATATACAGATAAAGTTTGTAGCATGTTGCAAAGTCACAATTTATATTATTTTGATTATATAACTTTATCCTAGATCTTATAACTATTGATTCTATCTTAAAATCACTTAAAATTTATGTTGGCTTTGACTCCTTAGTTTTGATGATTAACAAAAGGTTGAGTATATGTTTGGACTAATGTTTCATCTCTAGATAAAAGTTTCAGGACTTAGGTTATTCAAAAAGAGTATCAAAAGTACATTGATGAAACTAAGTTTACCTGATTTTGAAAAGAGCTCTTCTACCTTGGACAAGATCAAAATTCTCAAAATGGACCTTCTTATTAAGAAATATTTGACATAAGAAACAAAGGCTTAAAGAAACTCAAGCATGGCACGCAAATCTCAAGAGTTTCAGATAAATTCAGATCAGAGGTCGACCCCCAGAGGTCGACACCTTGTCAAAGGTCGACCACCAGAGGTCGACTCATGAAGAGAAGAAAAGTTCAGCATGGCCGGCACGGCAAAATCTCAGTGGCACGCTCCAGAGGTCGACCACCAGAGGTCAACACCTGTCCAGAGGTCGACACCAGAGGTCGACTCATAGCCTGAGAATTCAAAATGGGCAGAACTATGGTACTCTGAACTTTTGCCTAAAATATACTGGAGGTCGACTCATGAGGTCGACACTTGATCCAGAGGTCGACTCATGAGGTCGACTCATGGCATAACGGCTAGTTTTTCTGAACTTCTGATTTGATTTCTAACGGCCATAAACGGCCATATTTTTGAATCTAACGGTCTTGTGGAGTTGTTTCAGCATGAATGAGGTATTTAACCTCCACCAAACTTCAAAAAAGAAAATGAGACAAAGTGAAAAAGTGTTGATTCAAAGTACAAAGCCTTCAATCACTTCCAAGCCAAAAGTGTGAGAAAACCAAGAGATTCCCTACCAAAAAGCTTTCCATCTTTGAGGAATCCAACATTCAAGTGTTTGGCATTTAGTGAGGTCCAAGATTCCAAGACAAAAGGCTTGAAGAGTCTCCATCAAGAGCTTCAACGAATTTATTTTGCTCAAAAGGAGTTTGTTTAGTTTTCATTATTTGTATTCATACTCTTTTGTCTTTAGCTAGTTTCAAGGGAATTTGAAACTAGAGTGAGGTTTGTTGGTGAGCCAATTGATAAAACCAACTAGGGTTGCTTGTAAGCCCGAAGCCAAAACAAGTGAGTGAGGTTTGTTGGTGAGCCAATTGATAAAACCAACTAGGGTTGCTTGTTAGCCCGAAGCCAAAACAAGTGTGTAAGGTTTTGACTTGTGAGCCTGGTAAAACAAGTCGGCTGTAATCTAAAGATTATAGTGGAAATTCCCAAGTGGAGCTTGGGGAGTGGATGTAGGTGCTAGGTGCACCGAACCACTATATTTCTTGTGTGTTTGCATTGGCTTGCTCTTTAACTTCTTTAGCTCGTTAATTGTCATTTTATTTCATTGCTTCCGTTGCACTATCATTAAAGCACTATCACTCTTCACCTTAAAACTTGTTAGCACATATATTGTCTTAAATTTTTAAATACCCAATTCACCCCCCTCTTGGGCACCATATCTGGGCAACAATTTATTATAATAATAGTACATCTATATTCTTTCAAAGAATAATAAAATTTTTTATATCTCTATTTATATGGAGAAAGAATATTTGACAATCAAAAATTTTAGTTAAAAGGAAGATATTTATAAAATACATAGGAACAAAGTCAATATTTGATAATTTTCTAATCAAATAACTAAGATCCATAGTTTTCATGGAACATGTCAAAAACATTGATATTTTAGAATTTTTATTTTTTTTAGATTAGTGAAAATTTGATATATTTTAAAATTATGTATTGACTTGATAGACAAATTTTATTTGTTATTGATTATTTTATTGATAGGTTATAATCTAAGGAGACATAATTATCGAGTGGATAGTACAAAGTCCTTGTTGGCTGATTCTTTGACCAAGGATTTGAAGCCCATATGCTTTACAAAGCTTATTGAAGATATGGGCATATTAAGTTCTTTTATATACTTAGTTAGTGAGAATGACATTATATTTATGCTTTATTATTATAGATCTTCTTTTTATTTTATATATCTATTATGAGTATTTATATATTATTGATATGATAGTTGATGGATTGCATTTCTATATAATTTATATATGCATATGAAATAAAATACAACATAGTATTTCAAGAATATTTATTTGTCTTGAGAATAACAATTATATTGGCATATTTCATTAGTTATTGAGAGATCTTGATTTATTTATTTGAAGATATACATGCTTCTTTTGAAGTTGTGGATTTTTTTCTAGCTTATAATAAAGCATATAGTTAAAGAAAAATCATGATTATTGGTATATTTATATAATTTTTTGTTATAATTATATATTTATGATATATCTCTTGTTTATGTACCTGTTCCATAAAAATGAAGACAAGGTGTCGAGTTTTAGATATATTGTGTTATCTCGTCATTGACATTATATTGAGTATGTGAGATAGAATGACTTATTGTTTGGAAATCATTAAAAAATTTTTACTTATTTTATTTTTAAGTATGTTGAAGAAAAATTAGAGGACCAACAACAAAAATAACATATTTTTTAGATCACTTTTGGATGTTATTTTTTTGTTACACTACCATACTAAGACCGTTGTTGCCCAGCTAGGTAGTCCAAGAAGGGGGTGAATTGGATATTTTAAAAATTTAAACATTTATGTGCTTTACTTTGAGTGTTTATGTAACTAAGTGATTGTGCTAAGAAGATATGCAGCAAAAATAACAAATTAAATATAGAGTAATAAAGAGCAAGTAATAAAGAAAGCAATCACACACAAATATAAAGGTTTATAGTGGTTCGGTGCACTCCAAGCACCTACATCCACTCCCTAAGCTTCTCCTTGGGTATTTCACAATAATCTCTTCAAGATTACAACTGACTTGTTTTTCAAGGCTCACAAGTCAAAACCTAAGTTGATTTTATCATCTAGGCTTACCAACAATCTTTATAATTTGTTTTAATCCGGGCGAACAAGTCAAACCCAAGTTGGTTTTGTTTCTTAGGCTCATCAATAATCTTTAACACTAGTTTCAATACCTTTGAAACTAGAACAAAAAATGAAGTCAAGTGTACAGAAAGTAAACACAAGAATTAACTCCTTAATAAGTAGAAATAAAAGTCATTGAAGCTCTCTTGGTTGCTTGAGTTGACTCCTCAGAATCTCTTGAATGCATACTTTTGGCTAAAAACTTGAAAGCTCAAACTCTAAAAAATGGAAGCCTTTTTTAGGTGGAATCTCTTAAAAGCTCTCTTTGTCTTTTCAAATGATTGGAATTTGTCTCTTCTTAATTCTCTTTCTTTTTTGTTGACTTTAAAGAGTTTGGTGAGTGTTAAATAGCTCAAATCTACTGAAAAAGTCATTGAAAACCGTTGGAGGGATCAAACTAGCCATTTGGAAATAAATCAGAATTTCTAGAAAACTAGCCGTTGCACCAAGTGTCGACACTTTAGTTCTTCATGAGTCGATACTTTGAGTCGACACTTGGATCACCTCAAGACAAAAATTTGAATTTCCTACGTTCTGCTCCACTTATGGTCTCAGGCTATGAGTCGACACCTTGAGTCGATACTTGGACTGTGAGTCGACACCTTGAGTCGACACTTGAGAAACTTCAGAAAATACATGTTTTGTTCATTTTGTTCTCAAGCAATGAGTCGATCTTTGAAGTACCGACACTTGATCATGAGTCGACACCTTGAGTCGATACTTACCGTGCTAGTCTGAAATTTCTGCGTGCCAGTTTTCTGAAGTGTCGACACTTGATCCATGATACACTTGCTTTGTGCCAAATCAAAAATACGTGCCAAACTCTGAAATTTTCAAGATTTTGTTCAATAATCCTTTAGAATCTTTTTCATAAAGGCCAAAAAGACTGTTTCGAGAATGTTCCAAGATTAGGGGATCATTCAAACATTGAGAAATATCTTGCTTTGATATTAGGGAACTTGATACTCTTGGATGGAGAATTTTATATACCTATGACCTGAAATTCATACTCAAATTGAAACATTAGTCTAAATACATACTCAACGTTTTGTTATTCATCAAAATCAAGGAGCCAAAGCCAACACTCATGTTAATAGTATTGGTGATATTCGTAACTATAGATTGGTCTTGTATCAGATAAATGATGCAATGATTCCATGATTCAAGTATGATTGATACTATTGGCTCAAGTCAATTCGATGGTGTTGTCCATGGATCATATTTTTCTTTAAAATTATAGCTATGTACTATGTTTTCTATTCTTGAGCCAGAGAGTTATTTTGAAATAAAATATTTTCAAAATCATAATTAATGTTATCCAAATGAAAGAATGTAAAAGTTTTTTCTAATTATAGGCTACCATTAATTATTATTTTTATTTATTTTATTTTATTTTATTAAAAATGAGTTGATTTATATGATTCATGTTGATGGACATATGTATAAGCCTAATATTGTTAGTGATCTTTATGATTGGATTATGAGTATTTATGTTGGTTGGTGTGGTTGAGACGGTATAGTATAGGCATGGTCCAACTTGGTCCATGATGAGAGCACCTGTTATAATTTACTTATAAATAGGCTAGGTCCCCTCTCTACTTTTTAATAATTTTATAAAATTAGTTTTTATGGCTTGCCCCATCGAATAGCCACTTATGGAGATGATGCTAAAGAGAAAAACTTGGTCTTTGATGTTCATGTGAGTATCTATGATTATAGGTTTGAAAATTAATGATAAATAAATACGCATCCTAAATCTAAAATTATTATTTGTTCTTGATTTAATTAAAATTTTTGAATCTATTATTTATTCAGATTCAATCTTAAAGATGATATTATTTTGATATTCTAGTAATCATGCATAGGATCTTGAAATGGGAAATTCATTACACTTCCCACTCCCCTCGATCCCACGAATCCCCACCAACTCTGTACTATCTCCCGTTGCCATAAGCATCTCCCTTACCCTCTCCTTCCCAACCCTCACCATCGTCCCAATCGATGGCATCGCCTCACCTACCCCTCCCCTTTGATCTAGCCCTTCCATCATCTCAGCCACCCCTACGTTCATCAGCTTCATCAATGTCTTCACCATGACGATGGTGGTGGCGGTAGTAGCACCATCCTAATGGTGGTGCTCGATGTGGTCGAAGCGGACGATGGACTTGACATGGAGGTGGTGGATGTCGGCGAGGATGTGGGTAGGCATCTAGGGCTCGAGTCAGCAGGCGATCTAGCGATCGAGCTTTTGCATATGATTGGCGAGCTGCATGGAACGATGGACATTCCAGCATGGGGAGGTGGCGGCCTTGCGAGCAAGCTCGAGGGTGAGGTAGAGGTGCTCGGTGAGGTTGGAGAGCTGGGACCGCTGAGCATGTAAGAGCTCCATGCCCGAGTGGCGGATCTTCTGGATGATGGAGATGAGGGCATCCATATTGTGCTTTAGCTACCTCGCCATCGGTCGGCACATCGTCGTCCACTGGATCACCTTCACGGCTCCTTCGTAAGCTCCATCACAATCTCACCGGTGAAGAATGTATCCATCACAACTCTTGCCGCCTCTATTGTCGCTAGACTAGGGAGTGGAGAGCAGGGCTCTTGGATCAAGCATGGACGGGGGTTGCTACAGCGATAGAACCGTGTAGGAACTCTAGGTGGTGAAGAAGGCTTTCTCCTACCGGGTTTGCATGGGAGGAGGGCATTTAGGTTCATATTAGTGGTATGGTAATTTTATTTTTTATTTAAGAAGAGATGGGGCAGTGTTTTTTTTTAAAATTTTGGCACTCCTTTCTTGGTGCTGGTCGCTTTTCATAATATATTTTTTTAGTAAATTTAAATTATCTATGTTTACCTATTAACATATTTGATTTACTTGCATTTAATCATTAAAATAAGTTAAAAATTAATTATAATATTTTTACATTTGATAAATATGGGTGTATATAATTTTTTTTTGCAGAATTTGATCTTTTATCCAAATATATACTTTAGGTGACTAAAAAGCATGGGTGCATGTGATTTTTTTTATAGTAGGGATTGTCTTTATATTATATATTTTTTTAGTTGTTTGGTTCTTGACTAAGTAATTATGTTTTTCTTTTAAAAGCAGTGCTAAAAGTTTACTATGCAGGAATTAAGTACAAAATGATAAACTTATTCTATAGAAATTAAAAATGATATTAAGATTAAATACCTACCATATCGTATCTCTAACATGGTTATAGTTCAAAATTACTAAATTGGACTTGATTATTTTGAATTATATTTATAAATATGGATATTGTTACAGCCGTGACAGTGACGTGGCCAGGCTCAGGTATCGTCAAATACGAGCGAGCCACGTGTAAGTTTCCCTGGCCTAGTCAGCGCCACGTCCGCAAAGCTAGGATCGGCATACCGCACCACCCGACGACTGTCTGAAGCAAACCGCCCTCGCCGAGGTCGAGCTCGGCCCGGAGTTCCTCTACCACCTCATTGGCGCCCGGGCCCAGGATGGGTCCGCCGAAGCCGAGGTCGGCTGGTCCTTCGTCCTTCGCCAGGTGGCCACCCGGAGACGGGCCCACCTCGGCCGAAGCCGGGCGACCTCCTGCCACCTCGCCAGGTGTCCACCCAGGAGGGGTCCACCTGAACCGAGGTCGGCAGACCCTTCGCCCTTCGCCAGGTGGCCACCCGGAGACGGGCCCACCTCGGCCGAAGCCGGGCGACCTCCTGCCACCTCGCCAGGTGTCCACCCAGGAGGGGTCCACCTGAACCGAGGTCGGCAGATCCTTTGCCCTTCGCCAGGTGGCCACCCGGAGACGGGCCCACCTCGGCCGAAGCCGGGCGACCTCCTGCCACCTCGCCAGGTGTCCACCCAGGAGGGGTCCACCTAAGCCGAGGTCGGCAGATCCTTCGCCCTTCGCCAGGTGGCTACCCGGAGACGGGTCCACCTCGACCGAAGCCAGGCGACCTCCTGCCACCTCGCCAGGTGTCCACCCAGGAGGGGTCCACCTAAGCCGAGGTCGGCAGATCCTTCGCCCTTCGCCAGGTGGCTACCCGGAGACGGGTCCACCTCGACCGAAGCCAAGCGACCTCCTGCCACCTCGCCAGGTGTCCACCTAGGAGGGGTCCACCTAAGCCGAGGTCGGCAGATCCTTCGCCCTTCGCCAGTTGGCCCCCGGAGACGGGTCCAACTCAGCCGAGGTCGGACCGCTCGTACGGAGAGGCCCCCGGGGAAAGAGACAGGTCCCGAGGCCATCCCTCGGGCTGTACCGACCCCAGGCGGCGTCCCATACGGAGGGCGGCGGCGCGCGGAACGTCACTTGCATCGGCCCGACAGGTCCCGCAGCCGAGAGACCCGATCCTGACGGAACAGGCCCCATAAACGGATGGCGCCCACGCTCGGGGAAGAGAGCGTTCTCACGGAGCCCGAGGCCTGACGACCGGCCGCTCTGCCAGCGCCGCCCTCCCTCTTTTTCTCTTCTGTCTTTGCCTTTTCCCTGCTGGGCCCGGCGGACGAGGTCGGAAGGCCACCTGGCACCTTTCACCAAAAGGGAAAAGAGAAGAGGACGGGGGAGGAGGGTTCTCGAGGCAGAAAAAGACAAACGCGCGACGGAAGGGGATAAAGAAGGAAGAATCTAGGGACGACAAGGTAAGCCAAACTAGCCTGGGGACAAGGAGGAAGCACGGGCATAAGGCCTTGCACCGAGAGAAAAACCAGAGATCCCGAGAGGGGAACACTGGGAGTGAGTTCGACAAGCAGGCCCAGCCAAGATTCCGGTCCCCAGAGCGCTTCCTTCACCAATTAACTCTCTAAATCTGGGACCCTTTCGAGGGCCCGGGTGGGAGAGTCTGTTCCTTCTCATCGTCTACTGACTTGACCGTCGGAGCCCCCTCGCCGGGATCCCGGCCAGGGTCTTCTAACTCCTTTGTTGCAGGTTCTCCGCAGGAAGGGAGGCTCCCTCACCAGGCGGTCAGGAAGGATCGGCTGATCCGTGGCACGGGCGCGGCGACGAGAGCGGCAACAGATATAAATATGAATATTTATGTAATAATGTATATTTTAATTTTTTTAAATAAAATAATTTTGTTTAAACATTTATTCTTACTAAGAATATTTATTTAATTTATTATATGAATTATCTTTCGTATATTTGGATAATTTTAGATATTCTGGATTTTAAAATAAAATATTTTATTTATTTACTTACTTATGATAAAAATATTTATTTAATTATCATATTTTAAGTATTACATGATTACGTGGTAAGGTAGCTGTTGAGTTAAATTAGCGGTGGATATTATGGATTTCTGTTTCTTTTTTAATACTCGTTAAATTAAATTATGGATTTCTGTTTTTATTATTACCTATGATGAATTATCCAGTTTATTTTAATGATTTTGCTAGGGAAGGCGAGAGGGCCTTTGGGTCATCGGGAGGGCAGTCGTAGAGGCGTTGGCGGATAGGAGGGCGGCGACGCGCTCGCGATCGGGGTGGCCGGAAATGGAGGAGCGGTAAGGTGATGCCAGTGGTGGGGGCGGCGGAGGCCGAGGAGGAAGGAGGAGTGGAGGATGATATTCCGTCTCTCTCGCCGTTCGACACCGCTGTTAACCCAACGCTTGGGAAGATTCGTTTAAATTCCGTCAACGCGTCGACCAAACCGGTTAATGGATGACGGATATTTGCTTTCAAGATAGTTTTTCAACGGCTATTTTTATTCGTTAAGTAACATTCTTGTAACGGTAATGGATGATGGATATGGCTTCCTTCTCGCGCTTTACCCTGGTTCTTGAGCACCAAGAGACGACCTCCAAGGATTTCGCGGATGGAGGTGGGCGGTCTTCTTCTCTTTCGAACCCTCTCCTCTCCTCCCATTCGCCCCCACTCCGTCACCATTCTTCGTCACTCTCTTCGCCATCTCGTCCTTCTCGCCTCTTCCTTCCTTAGAGCCTTCTCTTCTCTCCTCCTCTTTCCTCTCCTCCGTCGGCTTCCTCTCAGGTACGCAACCATACCCTCCTCTCTTCTCCTCTTTTTCTCTCTGCATAACGTTGGTTTGTTTGGTGCGAAGGGAGCTTACAGAGGCCCGAAACCCCGGCGGGATTTGGTGGGCGACTGGGTCTCCAACAACGATGGGTTCGTCCGGAGCTTGCCCATCTTCGTGGGCGGCTTCTCCTTGCTCGCTGTCCTCCTTAACCGCGCCTTCTCCAGCATAGCCCTCGTCGCTGATGCTTCCAGGTTTCTCTGTTTTCTTTGGTTTATCCCTCGTTGCTAGTATTCTGTCCTTCTGCTGATCGATTAAAGCTAGGTTGTACCAAGATTTTGCTTTGATTCAAGAAGTGAGGTGCAATGGCTATCTTGGTTATTTGAATGCGGTTGCAGCTATTCTCAGAGAGAGATTTTTTGTTTTCCCTTTTTTTTATTGTGGGGGGTGCTGTTTTCTGTGAAAGTTTCTGCTTAAAAAGAGATTTATGAATCTATGCTATCAATTGACTCTTTATTTGTTTCGTGATTCCATGCCAAATAGCTGAATTACAGCTGATATGCCCACTTTCTATTCAAATAATGCTGTTCGGTAGCTGTTTTAGGTATTCTCAGCATGGCGGTAGATATTCCTAGCAAGAAATATATGTATATTGTTGTGTCCAAACAGATTACAACAAGCTTGAAATAAAAGAGGATCGGATTGAGTTGATTTGATCGAGCTCTTATCTTCTTGGGATATCTCGGTGTTGAAGTAGCTATCAAGCTTGTTAATAGCATCCGAACTGGAACAGATGCGATCTGAAGGAAGACTAGGTAGAAAGTGTTTGAAAAATATGAATTGCCAAAAAAGAAAAAAAAGTTCCTCTCACCATTACAATCGTGGGTATTTATAGGCTAAGGAGTCAACCACTTACAACTGGCATCTATCTGTAAAATGGTAAATACAGAGTGTAAGCACGTGTAACCTAAGTTGGTTGTAAGGAATTAACCGCTTACAGTTGGTATCTATCTGTAAAACGGTTAATACAGAGTATAAGCACGTGCAACCAAAGTTGTTCGTAATTAATCAATCCTCTTTTCTAAATGATTAACTTCTTCAAAATTGATCAGCTTCGTCGAAGTTGATCGTCTTCTTCAGACTTGATCGTCTCATCCAAAGTTGATCATCTTCTTCAGAATTGATTGTCTCCTCCGAAGTTGATCGTCTTCTTCAGAATCGATTGTCTCTTCCAAAGTTGATCGTCTTCTTCAGAATTGATCGTCTCCTCCGAAATTGATCGTCTCCTGCAGTACATAATTATTACCAAATTCCATCATCAAATAAATCTATCAATTACCTGGAAATAGATCGATTTTACGTCTGTTGATTATTAATCGGCTTCGTATCCTTTGGATGTTGATAAATTACGTACCGATCATATTTGTGCCTTTCAAGCATTGATCGGTTTGATACCTTTTGAACATAGACCAATTTCAATTTCAGGCCCTCAATGGGTCAAAATAAACAGATCAATTTTATCATATCCCAACACTAGTCCCCCCAGTTTCTGAGTCCATTAAATGGAAATCAGAAACTGTCAGGAATTTCTGGTTGGGAACGACACGCCCAGATGACGTGTCAAACTTTAACGGAGAAACGGTTATAAAAACAAACCGCCGTATCTTCTCCTCATCATTATAATTTTTCCAAAATCCGAGAAAATTAAAATATTCTCGAAAAAGAAAAAAGATATCCATCTTATCAGCAGATCGCAGCCATCGTACCATAAAAAACCGTTTCGACCATTCGAGAAATCCAATTTTCATTAAATACTCTAAGGACAGATGGCTAAATTTGGTTCATTCTCGTTGTTCGCAAAGAGATCTTGATCGTTGAAAGGCATTATATAAACACCAGCCCTCTCAGAGAAATAGGTTTTCAGTCATTTCTGCCTTTTTGCTGTAGGAGCGAAAGAAAAAACTCCACAGGTCGGCTTCTTATTTCTCTTCTTCTTTACCAAGTTAATCTTCCTTTAATTCCTTTCTTCATCATGGTTAGGATCTTAGAAACCTGTCATATAGAAAATCCTGGAAATCCTGAAGAATCCAGTTCTCAGCAACAAAGAAAACAAACTGAACAAGTAAAAATAGGAGATATTAGGTCTTCTCTGTCCGAACATAAGATTTTAGTATTAAAACAGCATTATAATATTTCTAATGAATATGCTGTAATCCTCCCTCTTGCTGAAGATCAAATAGATCGGTCCCCTGCTGGTAGCATAACCATATACGAAGAACATCTAAGGGTCGGACTTAGATTTCCGATCCATCCATTTTTTCTCATGATCTTCAAATTATATCGGGTATTACCATCCCAACTAACCCCTAATAGCATTTGGATTATTTGCGCGTTCTTGATCCTTTGCAGGGACGTGGACACAACTTTAAAAACCTCACTCTTTACCTCTTTATTCCTATTAAAACGAGATTTTCATGGTCATGGATGGTGGGTAATCAACCCATGACATGGTCGGAAATTCATTTCTGGACTTCTTTCAGCCATTTATGGATGGAATCCGAGCTTCTTTTATATCTTCTCTAAAATCCCTTGGGATTTTATTACTAGCCATAGGGAACCCCGACTAACTCCAAACGACGGCAAAAAGGTTCTGGCTTCTGATCAAGAAGACTACGAGAAGCTTACCGGGATGGAATTTCCTCCGATTAAAGAACTTCTTGACGAAAGAGGGCTCTTTTCAGCAGAAATCAGTCCTAAACCCTTTTTATATATTTTTATTACTGATATTATTTCATCAACCTTTCTGATCAATCTGTCTTAATCTCTGACTTTTTCTTTATCGTAGACACATCAGTCATGGTGGACGTCCGAAAACTTCGGAAGCTTTCGAAGAAAAGGAAGGTAGAAACCATATCTTCTATTCAAGAAGAGAGAAAAATCAAGAAACTGAAGAAGAAGATTCCGATCAACCCAACAATTTCACCAACAGTAGCAAGACCTGATTCTCTAATTGTGATAGCTAGTGTGTCGGAGGACGATGAAGTTCCTTTATCAACATCCCTCCAACCTCCCATGCAAAAATAAACGACAAGCATTCCAGGAGACGACACACTCTCTCGTTGTATTGATCAGCTGGATAAGGGCAAAGCGCCGATGAGGGATGAGGAAGAAAGAATCCCTGTTGCAAATATTTCGGCTGGTTTCCCTATATATGCTGATGATTCAGGTCTCAACGACCTGATGTTGGCATGTCAACTTACGAAGCCTATAATAATTCCAAGAGACTGGGAGATAACAAAGTTCCAGCAAATTGATGACACAATCTTGCAACTTCATCCGACAGTGTTGAATGCATAAGCTACACTTACATTTTGAATAAATATTTAATCATCTTTTTCAGTTTTGGCAAATCTGATTAATATAAGGTATGAAATAACAGCTCATCCATGGGATTAATATCATGGATGAAAGTTTGAAAAACTTTGATCAATTCCGCAAAGCCATGAGTAATGAAGTGAGTGTGGCAAAGGCGGAGAAAGAAGTAGCCGAAGAATTGAAAAGCTCCATGGAAAAGAAATTGGGAGAAGCGACAATCAAAATCTCGGCATTAGAGGCAGAATTAAAAGAAACAAGGTCAAAGATGAACAATATGGAATTTAAGCTAAAGAAGAAAGTAAGAAGGTCCGATCACTATCCCTTAAATTGGAGGGAGCTGAAGAAAAAATTGCAACGGCTGAGAAGAAGGTTTTAGCAGCCGAAGAAAAAATTTTGACAACAACTAAAAGAATTGAGCAAGCTGTTGAAGAAGTCGTGAATGGGGCAGTCAAGAAATATATCGAATCAAAGGCCTTTGACGACAAACTCCATGAGGCAGGAGTTGAAAGTTACAATTACGGTCTTGCTGACTGTTTGAAGAAAGTAAAGAAATTTTACCCTGATCTTGATACTTCAAAGATAGAGGAAGACTTCGATGAAGAAAATTCTGGAAGAGAGCTCAGATGAAGAAAATCAAACTGATAAACTTCATTTCCGATCAAGCGGAAAGATTAACCGGAGGTCCTACTGAACAACTGATCGGATATCCAATTAAAGTACCGGCACCAACTTCCCAAATTCCAGGAGAAGTTTTACCAGTTCTTTTTGTAACTCAAAGTGAAATAGAGGAAAGTTCTATCGGTGTCAATGTAACAGATTGATGATGTAATAACTTAGCTTACTTTTTAATGAAAAATCCTTCTCCTTAATGTTTGTCAGATCATGAAAAAGTATAAAACAATCGGATTAAATGAACAAGTTTCCAAGGAAAACCGTTCTGATCATAAAAATCCTTTACTTGAATCGTAAGCATTAACTAATATTTCAAGGAATTTAAAAGAACCAAGTTCAAATAAGTTTATTAAATAGCAATTCTAACTATTAATGCAAAAATAATTTTTAAATTGTCAATCTTCCTACTTTCATAAAAACTTTTCCAAACGAGGTAGGTGATTATACTTACTTTGTCAATCGTAACCTTTTTGTCAAAAGTACGATTGAGAAAAACTTTCCTAAACAAGGGAGGTAATCATACTATTTTTGTAGGCGTAATCTTTTTGTCAGAGATATGGTCGAAAGCCGTACAACTGAGGGCCATATAACCGCTTTTATCAGAATTTAGAAGGGCGCATAGAAGGGCGCATAAAGTTTGAAATTCAAATTATATGCTTTCATACTCATATCTTATAACTGACTTTCTGAAAATCAGCAACAACATACGAATTCTCGCTAAATCCAGTCCGAAACGTGTCGAAATCCCCCGCTATCTTGGAACTTGAGCTACGAATCAGGACCATCAACATCTTCTATATAGAGGGGTCCCAAGCTTAAATTTTCGAACCATCTGTGTCAAGTACTTTTCTTTTGTAATTCTTTACTTCAAAGAATAGTCTTGAAAAATCTTCATCTTCATCGAATTCAAAAAATGAAGCCGGGTGATGAAAATCGCATCAGATGTCAAAAAGAAAAGTAGGACCGTACGATTCAGAGAAGAAAGGTCATGTGTGAGAAGAAGCCGTTTATTAAGAAGTGCCTTCAACAAACCAACAGTTCCTGAATATATCTCATCTTCATCCGAAGAAGAAGAAGAGAATCCTTTCGCCCCCGCTTTAGAGGAAGCAAATCAAGATTCGTTCGCGAAACATGTTCCGTCAGAAAAAGGAAAAGCCCCTGTTAAAGAATTTGCTGATCCAACCAGTAATAAACCCGTTCAAGTATTGGTCGCTGATACAAGTATCAATAATCCGAAATTGGCGAAAACTATACTGCAATCCACTATTCTTCGGAAGGATTGGGAGATGACCATCAAACAAGGAGTGAAGGAAGCTTTAACTTCCATTTACCCAAAAATCTCAAAGGTAAGCAATACTCTTCTCTTTTCTTCATGACAAATTGTTCATATTCTAACAACATTGCAAATCTGTTATACAGTTTGTCGGTGATATCTCTATGATTGAAGAAGGTTGGGATCAGGCGCATAATCTTCAAGAAGATCTTCAGAGGCAATTAGCAATAGCTAAGGAAGAGAAAAATAAAGCCGTTGCCGATCGGAAGGTCTTTAGGACAGAAGTTCTCTTTTTGATGGCGAAGATTATATCTTTGCAAAAGCAAGTAAAACAAAATAAAACATATGTTCATCAGTTCATGGAAGACGGTGCCAAAAGAAGAAGAGATTTCAACCAGCCGATGAAGCCATAGAAGAAAAAACTGAATCATACGAAGAAGTGCTGAACCAGAATCTATTGATAAAGAAGAGAATATCGCTTCTTGAAGAAAATCTGAGAAAAACCGAACAAGAAAACGTTTCGCTGACTCAACAAAGGTCTTCCGTAATTGAGGAATTTATGAAATCTAACGGTTTTTCCCAGGGAATAGAAAAAGTGGGAGCCAAAGGCTATGAGCTTGGTTTTAAAGATTGCCTTAATAAGGTCAAAAAATTATATCCTGACCTTGACCTTTCCACTATTTCTCCAGACTTTCCTATGAGGAAAGAAAAAGGACAACCAAGCAAAACTTTGACAAAGTTGCCTGATCAGGAGACATCTGGCCAAGAGAAAATTCCAATAGATCAGGCTATTTAGAAGAAAGCCAAATAGTATATGTAATAGGGAATTGGCAATAGCTTTACTGCCATTTATTTCCCTCTTTCCTCTCTTTGTAACAGAATATTGATGAAATCTTATGTGTCCCTTCGATTAATCAGCAAACCATTGAATACAAATGAATTAGTATATTAGATTAATTTGTTTTGTCCTGATCATTAAATACCAATTGAGTTAGCGGATCAGACTAACTCGATTTGTCGGATTGTGATCAGCTTATCAGGCCAATCTTTGGATCGGTGGTTCTGATCATTAAACACCGATTGAGTTAGTGGATCAAACTAACTCGATTTGTCGGATCGTGATCAGCTTATCAGGCCAATCTTTGGATCGGTTGTTCTGATCATTAAACACCGATTGAGTTAGTGGATCAGACTAACTCGATTTGTCGGATCGTGATCAGCTTATTAGGCCAATCTTTGGATCGGTTGTTCTGATCATTAAACATCGATTGAGTTAGTGGATCAGACTAACTCGATTTGTTGGACTGTGATCAGCTTATCAGGCCAATCTTTGGATTTGTTGTTCTGATCATTAAACACGATTGAGTTAGTAGATCAGACTAACTCGATTTGTCGGACTGTGATCAGTTTATCAGGCCAATCTTTGGATCAGTTGTTCTGATCATTAAATATCGATTGAGTTAGTGGATCAGACTAACTCGATTTGTCAAACTGTGATCAGCTTATGAGGCCAATCTTTGGATCATTTCTCTATTATATGTATATATATATATAGAGAGAATATCAGAAAATAAAATACCTTCTTCATATGGCAGAAAAAAAAGAGAGAAACTGTCTTTATTGATGGTATTTGCGTAGATTTTCTACATTCCATGGCCTTGCCAAAGGATAACCATCTAGACTCTCTAGTCGATAGGTCCCTGATTGTACAACTTCAGTGACACGATAAGGGCCTTCCCAATTTGGAGCAAATTTGTCCTGTTCAGTTGGTCGGGATATAGTAGTTCGACGTAGAGCAAGATCTCCGGTCCGAAAGATTCGGGTCTTTACTCTTGAATTGTAATACCGCGCCACCCTTTGTCGGTAAGCAGCCATCTTCAGTTGTGCTTGCAGCCTAGAATTTTTAACCAAACCAAGATCCAATCTCCTCCGATTATCATTATCAGATTCTGTAAAACCATCAGTTCTTCTAGAATGAAGGACAATTTCCACAGGTAACATAGCTTCACTTTCATAAGCTAGATTAAATGGAGATTCGCCCGTTGTGGATCAAGGAGTTGTTCGATAAGCCCATAAAACAGAGTTAAGTTCATCAACCTAAGATCCTTTGATTTCATTTAATCGGGTTTTCAATTCATGGAGGATTGTCCGATTGGTTACCTCCGCTTTCCTATTAGTTTGAGGGTGTCCAACGGATGTCAATTTATGAAGAATTCCATATTGAGCACAGAAATCTTTGAACTTCTGATTATCAAACTGTCTTCCATTATCCGTAATAATTGCATGAGGGATTCCAAATCTATATATAATGGAATTTTTAACAAATATTTTAACTTTTGCTTCAGTGATTAAAGCCAGAGGTTCAGCTTCTACCCATTTAGTAAAATAATCAATTGCAACGATCAAAAACTTCCGTTGCCCAGAAGCTGGATGAAATGGACCAAGTATATCCATTCCCCATTGAGCAAATGGCCAGGGAGCTATCAATTGTGTCAACTGACTAGCAGGACGCCTTTGGATATTTGCATATCTTTGACAAGAATCACATTTTCTTACAAAATCTGCAGCATCCTTTTGCATGGTCGGCCAATAGTAACCCTGCCTTATGATCTTATAGGCTAAAGATTTTCCTCCCAAATGATCACCACATATCTCCTCATGTACTTCCTTAAGGGCATAGTCAGCATTTGAAGGAGACAAACATTTCAACAATGGTTGAGAAAACGATTTTTTGTATAGTAAACCATCCATAATGACATATTGAGCAGCCCATTTTCGAATCTGCTTGGCTTCTGTATCATTTTTAGGCAATATTCCTTCAGTCAGGTATTTGACTATCGGATTCATCCAATTCATTTCTGGTTCTATTTGAAGAATTTTTTCTTTTCAGTTACTGAGATACTCGGAATCTCCAAGTGTTCCATAAAAATCCGACCCATTTGTTCAGGTGTAGAAGTAGCTATCTGGATAATGCATCGGCTCGAGAATTTTCGATTCTAGGGATGTGACTAATATCCTATGAATCGAATGAAGTCTCCAATTCTTTAACTTTTTCCAAATATAAACTTAAAGTGGCATCATAAATCTCAAAATCCCTTTTCACCTGATTGACAACCAGTTGTGAATCAGACAATACCTTCAGTCTTCTGACATTTACCTCTTTCGCAATTTTCAATCCTTCTAAAAGAGCTTCATATTCTACTTGATTGTTAGAAGCTTTGAAAGAAAATCGAAGTGCATATTCTATGGCATCTCCATAGGGGCTAGATAAGATTAACCCGCTCCACAACCAGAAGAGTTGGATGCCCCATCTACATGTAATATCCAGGGTGCATCGGTCATTCCCATTTCAATAGATGATTCACTATCACTCCAGGTACATTCGGCTACAAAGTCAGCCAATACTTGAGCTTTCATTGCAGATCTAGACTGATAAATGATGTCATATTCACTCAGTTTAATTGCCCATTTCGCCATTCGACCAGAAGTATCAGGGCATTGTAAAACAGTCCTTAAGGGCTGATCAGTCAATACAATGATACGATGAGACTGGAAATATGGTCCGAGTCGCTTGACCGATATTACCAAAGTGTGTACAATCTTTTGAAGTTTTGGATATCTAGTTTCTGCATTATGAAGAACTTTGCTGATATAATAGATGGGCTTATGCGATCTGCCAGAATCCTTTATGACCAATAAGAACTAACTGTTTCGTCTGATGCAACCAAATAAAGATACAAATCCTCGCCTTCTTGAGGTTTAGACAATATGATCGGGTTCACCAAGTACTTTAGTTCTTCAAATGCTGTTCGACAATTATCCGACCAATTGAACACTTTGGTTTGCCGTAAAGCCTTGAAGAAAGGCAAGCATCTGTCAGCTGAACGAGAAAATAAATCGGCTTAATGAAACGATTCGTCCAGTCAACTGTTGAATCTCCTTCTTATTAGCTGGTTCTCTCATATTGAAGATAGCCTGGATTTTTTCTGGATTGGCTTCAATTCCTCTTGTGTAACCATGAATCCCAGGAATTTTCCAGAAGTCACAACAAAGATACATTTGGTCGGATTTAACTTCATATGATTCTAGCATAAAATATCAAAGGCTGTCTGTAAATCTTTAATATGGTTATCAGACTGATTGCTCTTAACAATTATATCATCAATATATACCTGCATAGTCTTCCCAATTTGATCTTCAAAGATTTTATTTAGTAATCTCGGATAAGTGGCCCCGGCATTTTTGAGACCAAACGGCATTACTTTATAACAATATATCCCCTTATTTGTAACAAAAGATGTTTTTTCTTCATCTTCTGGATTCATTCGTATCTGATTGTATTCGGAAAAAGCATCCATAAAACTTAAAAACTTATGTCCAGCCGTTGCATCAACTAACTGATCAATTTTTGGCAAAGGAAAACTATCTTTAGGACACGCCTTGTTAAGGTCGGTATAATCTATGCATATCCTCCATTTTCCATTTGCTTTCCTGACCATCACTATATTAGCAAACCAATCAGGATAATGAACCTCTCTGATGAATCCAGCATCAAGCAGTTTAGTGATTTCTTCATTAATAACACTTTGTCTTTTTGGGGCAAAGTTTCGTTTCTTTTGTCGAACAGGTCTAATGAGTGGATCGACCTTAAGTTCATGCTTGATTACTTCAATAGGAATCCCTAACATGTCAGTAACTTTCCATGCAAATATGTCAGCATTTGCCTGTAAGAAATTAATCAACTTCTCCCTTTGATCTTCAGCAAGTAAACTTCCGATCTGAACTATTTGGTAGGATCATCTTTTGTCAGAGGAATATGAATAGTTTTCTCCATTGATATACTAACTTCATCCTTCGGATCACGTGGATCCATTTGTTCAGAAGTTGGTTTGATAGCTGATTGTTGATTCTGGATTGTTAGGCATTGCCGAGCCATTTGCTGGTTTCCCCTTACTACTCCAATTCCTCTTGGAGTTGGAAATTTCATCAGGAAGTGATATGTAGATACAACGGCTTGGAATTTATTCAAGGCAGGTCTTCCCAAAATGGCATTGTAAGTAGAAGGAATCTGAACAACCATAAAGGAAAGAAGGTAAGTTCTTTGCTTTGGTGCCGTCCCAAGAGTTATAGGAAGGGTGATCTCTCCTTCCATTCCTACAGAATTTTCACCAAATCCAGTAAGCGGTGTATGAATTCTTCGTAACTTATTAATTGGTAAGTTCATTTTGACAAATGCATCATAGAGCAAGATCTCTGTGGAACTTCCATTATCAACTAAAATCCGATGTACATTATAGTTTGCAATAACAGCAGAAATTATAACAGCGTCATTATGAGGCGTTCGAACGCCTTGTAAATCTTCGTCAGAAAAAACAACACTTCCTTGAAACCTCTTAGGACTCCGATCTTCTTCAAGACATGTATGGCAAATCATTCCAACCGACCCATCAGTTGGCTGCTAGTTTGGGAGCTCTGTCCCGTCAGTGATCATCTTCGGAACAGCTGGCCTTGGTATTGCTGCTTCATTTGGTCGGTTTTGATTTTGACTTCGGATGTATCTGGCCAAATACCTTGTTTGATCAAAGCCTCAATTTCATCTTGCAGTTGAATGCATTCTTCTGTTGTATGGCCATCACCCCGATGATAGAGACAATATTTGGCTTTATTTCGCACAGCTGGTGGAGCTCTCATTGGTTTTGGCCTTTGTAAGAAGTTTTCTTTCTCAATCTCCATTAAAATCTGTTCTCTTGGATGAGTCAATGGAATATACATGTTGAATCGGTTAACATAGTTTCTACCGATCAATTCTCTTGGCCTTTGACTTTGCCGTTGAATAGATCGGACCCCAGAAAATCGAGATTCATCCTCTTTAGCTCTCTTCTTACTTGGTATTAATTTTTTCTCCACCTGTCGTCGACTCAATGCCTGTTCTTCGGCCTGAGCATACTTTTGGGCACGGGCCAGTAATTCCGAATAATTGGTCGTGAATTTCTTATCCAAAGAAAATGTAAATCTAGAGGCTCGCAAGCCTTTCTTCATAGCAGACATCACCACATATTCATTGAGATCAGGTATCTCCAACGTGGCGGAATTAAATCTCTTGATATAATCTTTCAGAGATTCTCCTTCTAACTGTTGAATAAAGAACAAGCTATCAGAATTTCTGGATATTTTTCTGCTTGTCCCGAAGTGAGAGACGAACAACTTTTCTAGTTGACCGAATGAATGGATGGCATTCGGCTGCAAACTAGAATACCATATTCTGGCGGACTTTTTCAAGGTTGCAGGAAAGACAAGACAATGCAATGCGTCTAACGCTCCCTGTATTAACATATGAGCTTTAAAGCTACCTAAATGGCCTAAAGGATCAGACGACCCATCGTACAATTCGATCGGCGGTACTTTGAAATGATGTGGGATCTTTTCATCCATAATCTTCTTGGAAAAAGGAGGCAATATACTATAACTTGGTGCAACATCCTCTGTTCTCCTCTGCTCCAAAACTTTGGCGACCTGCAACTCCAACTTCTTAAATTTTCTATCAAAATCTCTCTCTCTTTCAAGGTGTTGAGCTTGGATACTGTCAGGGGTTGATTCTCCAGATGAGGTTGACCGAGATCGTGGCCGTTTCCTTTTGTTTTGCTTCTTGGAGTGATGATGAGATCGGTGATGATGTCTTATAGGAGATTGTTGACCTGAAGAACATTGATAAGAAGAACGTCTTCTAGGGCTGAGATGTTTACTTACCTGGAGTGACGGTTGCCGGCTGGTTCTTGATACAGCTGGCCGCATCGACTCCTTCATAGCCATTTCTTGAAGATTCTGCATTGCTGTGGTAAGCACTTCTACCTTGTCAAACAGAGCATTCAAATTCTCTTGATCAAAGTGCCCTGCGGGAGAAACTTTCACCCTTTCCTCTGGAACAGGGTCATTTCTTCTTTCATCATGAACAGGACCTGTTGCTTTGCCATCCAGAACAAGATATTTTCTTGGTTGTCAAGAACAAGATCGATTTCTTTTGAAGAATTAGGAGCATCTTTTGTTGGCAAATTCTTCTTCCTACCCTTTACCATGCTTCCTTCCAGATTTTTCGGAACTCTTTTACAAAGAATCCCCTACCTGGCGCGCTAATCTATTGTGTCCAAACAGATTACAACAAGCTTGAAATAAAAGAGAATCGTATCGAGCTGATTTGATCTAGCTCTCAGTCATCTTCTTGGGATATCTGGGTGTTGAAGTAGCTATCAAGCTTGTTAATGGCGTCTGGACTGGAACAGATGCGATATAAAGGAAGACTAGGTGGAAAGTGTTTGAAAAATATGAATTGCCAAAAAAGAAAAAAGGTCCTCTCACCATTACAATCGTGGATATTTATAGGCTAAGGAGTCAACCGCTTACGGCTGGCATCTATCTGTAAAATGGTTAATACAGAGTGTAAGTAGTGCAACCTAAGTTGGTCGTAAGGAATTAACCGCTTACAGCTGGCATCTATATGTAAAACGGTTAATACAGAGTGTAAGCACGTGCAACCAAAGTTGTTCGTAATTAATCAATCCTCTCTTCTAAATGATCAACTTCTTCAAAGTTGATCAGCTTCGTCGAAGTTGATCGTCTTCTTCAGACTTGATCGTCTCCTCCAAAGTTGATCGTCTTCTTCATAATTGATTGTCTCCTCCGAAGTTGATCGTTTTCTTCAGAATCGATCGTCTCTTCCAAAGTTGATCGTCTTCTTCAGAATTGATCGTCTTCTGCAGTACATAATTATTACCAAATTCCATCCTCAAATAAATCTATCAATTACCTGGAAATGGATCGATTTTGCGTCTGTTGATTATTAATCGGCTTCATATCCTTTGGATGTTGATAAATTACGTACCGATCATATTTGTGCCTTTCAAGCATTGATCGGTTTGATACCTTTTGAACATAGACCAATTTCAATTGCAGGCCCTCAATGGGTCAAAATAAACAGATCAATTTTATCATATCCCAACATATATATATATTTGTATATATATGCATATGTATATATATATTTGTATATGTATATATATGTATATGTATTTATATGTATATGTATATACATATATGTATATGTATATGTATACATATCCCAACGTATATGTATATCCCAACGTATATATATACATATACATATATATACATATGTACATATACATATACATATATGTACATATGTACATATACATATACATATATGTACATATGTACATATACATATATGTATATGTATGTATGTATATGTCTATATGTAGATGTATGTACATGTATGTATGTATATGTACATATGTACATGTATGTATATGTAGATGTATGTAGATGTCTGTACATGTATGTATGTATGTATATATATGTATGTATATATATATATATATTCTTGTAAAATTCTGAGTTCTGACAGTGAGTGAAGTTTTATTGATAGAATGCTGGCATTGACCGTCTTTTGGCCCTCTTCCTTGAGCAAATGTATAGAAAATTTAATGGATTCAAATCTTGCCAGTTTGTGGCTGGTGAAGGAGGGCAAATAACTAAAATGAAAAATCAAGTTTATGGCTAGTGAATTAGATTGATTGGATGTAAAAAGGGTGAGAATAATTAAGAAAACAGTAAGGGAACTTTTATTTTGTTGCATAGTGTAGGCTCTTCTTAGCTCATGATACTATCTTATATTGCATAGCATAGATGCTTCTTAGTCTATTATATCATGCTCAAGTATTTTAATATTTCAAAGCAAAGGTATGGACTCTGATAGTTTAGCTATGTAACAACTATTTACACTTAAGAAGGGTTGTTGCGTATATCTGATTGTGGTAGAAGTTTGTCTTGAAGATAAATTGCATGGTGAACTAATAAAAATCTTGTATCTTCTGTATTTTTTTAATATGGTTTGTGGACATTTCAATTGATCTTGATGGATAAACCTCTATCGATCATCCTAGTTACCCTGTTGAGATTGAGGAGGCTAAGACATAGAAGGAATTTCTAAAGAAGGTTAGGAGAACCGTTTTTATAGACAACTTATCCCCGCATGTCCTATCAATGATCTAAAAATTCCTTTCAGTCAGTTTGCAAAAATAATAAAGTTAAAGCAATTCCAAATTACACCATATTTAATATTTAAGCATTTGCATTGGTGGAGATGCCTAGTGAACAGTAAGCTTGATTATTTATTAACATGACAAAAAAGTTTTCATTGATTGTTGGAGTCATACCCTGCCTCATTAGGGCTCATGAAGCTACAGTATAGAATTTTGTTGATAGGGTTTCCCCTCCTGATAGGAAAATTATTATGGGAGTTCTTGATAAGAATCATCCTAAATTTGAGGTTGGTAGAGGTTGCAAGAGTTACATGTAAAGCAACAAATGGAAGTTGATCTACTGATATAATTACAAGATTTTTGATAAATTCTAGAACTAACTCCTTTTAGGCTTATTTGTCCACTTTATTGTTTCAGAACTTAGAAGGGAAAGAATTGCATAAGAAAAAATAGGAGAGGCTTGATCTTGCACATAAGAGCCTTTTGTAAGATAAATTTGGTTTTCAAGGATGAGATCTTCCGATGGTTGAAGAGGTACCATAAATCAGACTAGAAGATTTTCAATTGGTTTTTTTTTTAGGCGATATTATAATATGTTGTTCTTGCTTTTGCTCAGGTTCTTCTAGGGCATTATAAAAACATGTGACAGACTAATGTTTCAAGTTGTTCAAACTTTTTGTGACCTCATGTTTTATTGCTGCATGTTGTTAATGAAACATTGTCCTTGTATGCAGGGTTCACCATATTAGACAATAATGCTTGGTACTAGACATATTATATAGGTAGGGAACCAATACCTGGTATCGGAGCATATTGGAGTATTGGTACCATGAACCAACTTGTATCGAGACTATACTAGCATCTTACTGATATGGTTACCAATCCTGGTACTATGAACTATGCTTGTATGACTGTTAATTTTTGTAGCCTTGCATTTAACAAAGTGAGTGCAATAATGTTTGTCTTATCTTGCCACTTATAATGATGTATAATGGACTTTAGTTTGTGTATGTTAGGGTATCAAGTAAAGACAATGATGTTGAAAAACAAACCAATATATATTTGGTTCCCAGCACAAATGACATGTTCACTACACCAACCAACATGTCGTAGATATGTTTGTGGTGCAATGATTGTGTAGAAACTCTAGTGTCATTTATAATGATATGCATCATAGTCTTCAGTCTGATAGGACAAGACAAGCTATGTTCACCTTGTTAAGTGCAAGATTACATAAATTAATAGTTTGACAGGGATAATGTTTTGTTGACAAGATGTACTAATACAGCATGAACATGATGTCACCAGAAATTCCAAGAGTTAAAATTTTTTATGGCAACTCAGAAGAATATAAAGGAAACAAGAGTGCTAGCTGCATAGAATATCATATATTATGGCCTAAATGAAATATATCTTGTGAAGGCTCTCATATGCAAGATCTCTTATTGTTTCTTTTGCAAGTCCTCTTCTAACGAGCATTGATAACTGACAAAGAAATTCCATAAAAATAAGGAGGTCAATATGGTCAAAAAGTTATAATTCTAATATTTATCAGAATTTCTTACCTGTATTAGTAGATCAACTTCCATTTTTTGCTTAGAGTGCAGCTTTTACAACCTTTACCTAACTTAAATCCAAGATTATTTTTATGAAGAACTCATTTCGTACTACAAGGGGCAGCTCTATGGGCAAAATTCCCTATTATAGCTTTGTGAGCTTTATTAGGGTGCATGCTTCTCCAATCATCCAATGAAACCTTTTTGTCATGTCAATAAATTATCAAGCTTATTGTTAGTTGGCCATCTCTATCAGTACACATGCTATAACATTAAACTTGATATAACTTGGAATTGCATCAACATTTATTAAATGCCGTACTGACTTATGGCAAGTTTTAGATCATCAGGAGTCATATGTGGGGACAAGTAGTATATGAAAATAGTTTCTCCTAACCTTCTCAAGGAACTTCTCGTATTTATAAGCCTTTGTAGTCGTAGTAGAGAAATCATGATGATCAATATGGTTATCTATCGAGATCAATCAATATGTTGGCAAATAATATTAAAAAAACAGAAGATGCAAGGACCCTTATTAGTATCAAGTAACCACATAGTAATTTTCAAGACAATACTAAAACTGCGATCAAGTATAAGAAATACCCCACCTTTAGGATGAATAGTTGCTATATTATTGAATTGCCACAGTCTACATTCTGCTTTGAAATATTAGTGTTGGAGCATGATATAATTTAGAAGGATGAGCAAAGAGGAGGCATTGCTAAACAAGGGAAAAGTATTGAAGGAAAAAAGCAGACATATAGCTACAACTTAGACCGATATCTAATAACAGCGTGCTTATGGAGTTAAAGTGGGTCTTTTGGCGAACATATAGAATTGTGAAATGCCCATAATACATTTTTCAAAAGGTCAATGTAATCTGGGTGAACTTTTGATGCCATCCTATCACAATGTTCTACCATCATTGAAGAACAAATAAGCTTTCGCTTTGCATCTTCTGATTTACAATACAAGCAAAGACCAAGTTTTTAAAAATTGTATTTTCGTTCTTATCTACTAATTCTAAAATACTCATTGTGCTCCTTACAAAAGAAATAGCTATCATTGACCAGAAAACAAAATCATTAATTACTTGGTTTACATGTGCAAAGCTAACCTAATATGCATTGCTTCAATCGTGCCACCAATCGAATGTTGCTATGTAAAATAAATATGTGAATACTATTAAATCATGTCTAAGTTAAGTAGATGTAAATTGATCTATAAGTTGAATTAGTTGTCAGCAAATCCAAGTAATGATACTGATCTACGATGATGATCTATTTAACTCATAAAATTCAATAAAGTACCTGGATGTACATCTTTGAAATCCAAAAGAATAACATCCATTTTGCACAGCTCTAATGGATGGAATCATATGTACAAGGTACTAGAATGGATGAGGGATTTCGAACCTTAAAAAACTGATAGAAGTGATGCTTAAAAAGAATTGCACAACATAATTCATCATGATGTATTAGTACAATGCTTGTATGTTTTGAAAATATATTACATCTAAAAGAGATCATGATTATGGAAAATGGTTGAATCATGGTATGCCATACCATACTGAATTTGGTGGTACAGGATGTACCATGTACCAGTACAGTACAGGGGTTGTACTGACATTTGGTATGCTGAACCAGTCTCCATATTGGGCATATCGACATCATGAGAGGGTGGCACCAATACGGGGCTTGTTTCCGAGACAATGTACCTTGGGTAGCATAAATGAAAAAGATAATACCTACATATCAGTTTAGAAGTGTCAAACTGCAACAACCTACCAATCAACAATGAAAAGTTCAAATTACAGAATTAAACTCCAACCTGTTGAACAAGGTATATTAAATGACCAACTTGAACATCAAAAAGGACTTCCTTTCTCTGAACCCAAACTTTTAACTAGAACTTATTTTTGAAATTTTGAAATGAGATTTTGGGTTGAATATGGATCGGGTCAAGTTAATCATTTCTAACCTCCATGATAACCAATATTAGCAATTTAACAATTCTGTCCTAATTAAGAGACTGGTCTACAAATGAGACCCACTAAACCACTAATCACAACCAGGTTGTTAGAAGATAATCAAGTTTCAATTCTCAAACTAGATATGGTAAGCCGTTTGGTTGAGCAAACAGGGCATTTATGAACTTATATGTTGATTAATGGTGGTCCCAAACACATCCAAAACAACAAGGTAGACAAATGGCCATGGGTGAGAAAATTATTATTGCATAAGTGTACAGATTACAAAAGATTATAAAACTAGATGAGAGGTATTTCAAGCACCATCTTGATTCATTCAGTATATTTTAATAAAACCAGAAGAATGAGTAACATTCTACAATAACCAATATCTAAAATCACATAGCTGATACTAATATCAGTTCATAATTTTGCAGATTTATTATAAACATAGCACCAAGTTGTAGCATATACCTGAAAGAATCATAATAATGAAAAAGGCATAAAGCAATAATATATTTTTACACTAATTGGACTCCCAAATAATAACTTATTTTGATTTCGAAAGAAGAAAAAAAAAAGCTGAATCACAAAACGTATCATCTCTCACTACCATTTAAGAATCAAAGTTACAATGTGAAAAATACATGTAAAGGGCCATTCCAACAAAGATTTTGATTAGTGCATTAAATAGTTGTCTGAATAAACTACATCCCAGAAATAGAGATTTTGATCAAGGAGAAAGCTATTCTATTCAGAATTTATTCTAATTTCTATTCAGAACTTATTCTTAGGATGCATGTGGGAAACACCTTAGCCAAGGAAACTTAAAACACTAACCTAAACTCCGCTTTTCAAAATCATAAACTCTAGAGTTCTTGGAGCTAGTAGAGGAGAGGCAGAGCAAGCTTGCTTATGGAAGATGGCAATGGAGGCCCTTAAAGTTGCCAAAGAAGGTCCTCAACAGGATCCTATGAGGTGTAGATAGTCAATTGGGGGAGCGGGGTTGGGGGGGGGGGGGGGTGTGGGGCGGTACGGACACTCTCTCCCGGCTGGCGACCCTACCGGACTCGATGCTAGGCCGCGCTCATGTGGAAGAGCAGAGGGAGAGAGGTGCTAGTGGGTCTGCTGAGGTTTCCCGGCCTCTTTTTCAGGTTGAATCTGGTTGGAAGGGAGCATGGGAGGAAGATGGAGAGAAACATGGGGTAGAGAAAGGTGAGGGTTTCGGTTAGTTTTTTTTATTTGAAGAAAGAGACAGAGAAGCAGCTAATGCAGATGGGAATTTTTCTCTCCAGGCACAAGCAATGGTGTTTTTATTTTATTCAAAAAGGGAGATTGGGGGGCACACTAACAGCAATGGAATTGAGCATCAACGTGGTTCCATCTCCTGCTGGATGGTGCAAAGAGAACGGAGGGTTTGAACTCAACTTGATAGGAGTATATCAGCTGTAGTGCGTGTGTGTATATACATACACATGTAATATCACTTTTTGCTGGCTTCTTTTGCACTAACTGAAGTCTGGAGCAGCTTAACAATCACAAAACTAGACCAATTGTAATTGTGGTGTATATTTGTTTCTTGGAAATATATGCTTTATTAGATTTTCTATGGTTATATTGGCAAGAATAAATCTGACTGGTAGAAACAAGTTTACTTGCAAGATGTTTCTAAGTGACCAAAACCTTGTACTAGGGTGTGATGGTTACTGCAAAATCTCTCTAGAAAAGGCTACCAACCTTTTAAGTGACCCTCTTTCTTTTCTCTATTTTTTTTTTCTTTTCTTGAGTTCCACTTCCCTACACTTGCAAATTCACTCTTGTGCCCAACCCTGATTCTATTAATTTAGTTCTAGGAAGCAATAATTTGTTTTGGCATGTGAGGTGCTTGATCATTCATGTATTTTTTTGTGAGAATAGGAGGGCATGGCCCACCATTGTATTCATTGAGATTATGAGGGTTTATAGTTACAACAGTGTTGTGCAAGCAACAATGATGTGTAAGAAAGGCAAGACTCATCTTCAGAAGGACGAGGGCATACTTGACATAGTTCTTAGTCTTCACAGTTCTGGAGGCTAACCACTCAAAAACTCAGATGATTTGGTAGGGCTTCTTTAACCATTATATGGGCATTGTTGTGCTTTTTCTCACCAGTAAAACCCATTCACTAAAAGACAAAAAATGCTTCACATCTAGCATAATCCATGCTTCGGCTTTTCTCGAGGAACACATGGCGATTTCATTCCTTCTACCAAGCCTAGGAAACAACTGAGGGTCATTCAAGCACTATTGTTCTTTACTTGTTTATGCTTTTGGTAACTAAATGATAAGTGAGAGGCAAGACAAGGTTTGAAAGATATGTTTTAATATGTTCATTGGTTCCTAAGCTTCTTTGAATTAGTGACATGATATATGATGGGTAACATTTGATAGTAATTACTATTAAGCAAAATAAAACAAGAGGATATATTGCTTGTATAGCTATGGATGAAAAATCTTGGAAATAGATGTGTGGTCATGTTGGTTCTTTCCCAAACTCAGCCATTTTGTTTAGGGTGGGGGGGTTTGAGGAGTTATTTTTTACATTCTTGACATTTGGAGGATAAAACTATTAGTTATTAGTAGAAAGATAATGCATACTATTGTTTATCATTTATCCATTTGTTCAAATAGTATACAATTCATTTTTTTTGTTTGATTGAATTCTGAACATTTACTATGTTATGCTTACTCCTTTGTTCTCTAAACAGCTCACAGTCACGGGCAGATATATTAACCCTTGCTTTGGCAGTAACAAACCTTCTTTCTGGCCTTGTATGGTTGTCAATTCGCCCAAAATATATTTCTCCTGTAAGGGTTTCATACTCCATGGATACATCTTTTTCTTGAAGTTCATTTCCGTGCTTTCTGCTTTACCATGAATTTATCAAATGTTTATCCATAATTTCTCCCCTATTTACCTGGCTTGTTTCAGGTTGTTCCCCAAGGTGTAGAGTGCAAGAGGATAAATTCTAAGATTGCAAATTATGCAGTTCTTGAGTTGCTATGGTATGACTTCTTATAACATAACCTCCCATTTTGTTGCCCTTATGTATTAGCCAAAACTCTAGAGACACATAATTCAATAGGTCTATGATATCACCATAGCCAGTAATACTGTCGATCAAATAACTGAAAATTAGTTTGCTATCTCGAATACAATTTATCTTCATGGTATCTTGAAAGATTTTGTACTTCCTTACTATTGTTCATTTTGTTGCTCATATATATTAGTCAAAACTTTAGAGTCATGTAAGTATAATAGGCTAAGGATATTGCCATTGCTGCCAATACTATTGATAGAATAAGTGAAAGTGAGTGTGTTGTATTGAATACAATTTTTATTTTCATGATATCTTGAAAGATTTCATATTTCTTTACAACTGTACTTCTATAGACTCTAAGCATTTGCTATTTGTTTCATTTTTTTTTTTAAATGCAAGGACTTCATGTCTCTTGGTTTACTTTTTTCAATGCTATTAATCTTGATGCAAATTGATGAACATGTTAAATAGGACTGCTTTGGTTTAAGGGTTTTAGTGAAAAAGAATTAATTTAGTGATACTTATGTGAATTGTCACTCCAAAAGTCCACTTTTCACATTTGGCCACTTTTAAATGTTTCTTTTAATTCTGCCCTCCAAATTATGAAAAAGTTAAAATTTATGCCTCTATTTAGAAAGGAAATGTGTTTGCCTATTTGACCGATATTACCTTTGATGGAGGAAAAAAGTAAATTCTGCCCTGCTACTTGTAGCTCGGGAACTTTTTAAAGTTGGATATTCTTTAACTTAGCACAAGAGATGAAAAATATATAAATGAATGGATAAATAAACAAATAAAAGGTAAAGTGCCTAAAAAATCTCGAACTTTGCCGGTTTTGCAATATTGGTCGTGTTCAAAGTTTCCTTTCACCATGGGTCTCTAAAACACCTTCTCTAGGCTTTTTTAACCCTCTATGAAATCCTACTATGTTTCTGCACAGTTTGTGATATGATTTGACATGCCGACGTATGTTTTGGCACTTGGCCATGCAGTCTGGTGCGGGCCCATGGGACTAGGCTTGTGCCTGCCGCACATTGTACTATCGGCCCAGCTGCCAAGTTGGTACTAACTTTGTCAGCTTGTCCCTTATATCTTCATCCACCAATCCTGCATGCATATCATTACCTCTAACATGTATGACATCATCTTCTTGATCTTCTGGAACACATGCCAGCTATTCTTCTTTTGCTTTGTCCACATGAACCTTATTGCTCGATTGTCCCGATGTACTCAGTGATTGCAACATCATGGGGAGGTAGAGCTCCTCTAAGGGCACCATGGATTTCTTATCGTGAAGCTCCATGCTTGGAACCAAGGTTCCCGGTATCGATACCGGGTGTTGTATCGGTGACCAGCTGGTATCGGTTCGGTACCGAACCGTACCGTGCTGACACATGGTACGGTAGGGCGTACCGGTCCAAACCGGTATGGCCAAAATTTTTTTTTTGATTTTTTTTTGTTTTTTGTAATTTTAAGGTTTTTATTTTAATTTTTAAAGGTTTAGGGTTTATTTTTTAAGGATTTATCCGTTTAGGATTCAGGGTTTAGGCCGGTTTAGGATTTAGGGTTTAGGATGGTGTACCGCTTTAGGGTTTAGGACTAAATACTAATATTTAGGATTATTTTCAATTGAAATTAAAAAAAATGATAATTAAACTAAGATTATCAACAATTAATGAAAGTAAAATGTGGCATAAACATATAATTACATACCAATGTCTAGAATCGGGTAGAGGACGATGTCCATAAATATAGGGATCATATATGTACTCCGTAGAAAATTTGGCATGTCCCTCCTGCCAGGCAGCATGATACTCCTCTAAGCTCATCCCAGGAGGTATGCGTGATGGGTCATAACTAATCGCAGATCCCTCTCTGATGTCCCGACTCTGAGAGCTGTCCAGAGACTGGCGATATGGCAGTGCAGGTGCAGGGGGAATCCAAATATACCAGCGACAAAATCAGATGCATAAGATGCTCCGGGATAATAACCATTGGATGCTGACGTCTTGGATGCACCATATGGATCATATGGACCACAAGCTGCCGGTAGCTGCGGATAAGAGGATCCTGAATATGAGGATGATCCAGATACATCCAAGGATCCTACTCCACGTGCAAGATCTGCAGCTATATCATGTCCCGAACGACCACGCGGAGCCCGTCGCCTATATAGAATCGTATCACCACGAGGTCTATCAGATGGTGCTCCATGATCTGTATTCTGCGTGGCATGGAAAAACTGCGACTTTCCAGTGAATCGAATAGGACTAGGTGGCTGCGACTCCTGTCCTCCTGCCCCTCCCTGATCACTAGATCCTCCACTATCTGAAGCACTATCATCACTGTCTCTGGTATCTGAATCTGAGTGGACTGAGTGCTCCGATGGAGGTGCAACTGCCTTTTCTTTTCCTCTGTCTCCAGGTCTACTAGATGGTGGGGATGGACAATGTGCTGTATCTGCTGGAGCCCTGCGAGGAATATGACTTGTTGCCCATTGTCCAGCATCCACCCCAGCCTCACTAGCTACAAAACTGGCTGGTCGAGGAGGCGATCCTGGCTCATCAAGCTCTGGCTGCTGCTGCTGCTGATCCATGACCCATCCAATCATTGGATTTTCATCCTCATCAATATATGAACTTGCAGTGGGATCAGGATATTTCAATTCTACTTCTTCCTGAATACATTTTAGCCTCAACCTTAAATTATAGTGTACATACACAAGATCGTTGAGGCATTTCTGTTTCAGACGGTTCTTCTGGAGTGGATAAGACCAAATGTAGACTAGTTGCGCTCACATCCACTGGAGGACACCATCTGGGAGAGGATCTTCACTGCAAGAACCTTCAAATTTTTAGTAGATCCACCAAAATGCACCCATCATTCAGCTGCAAAAGACATTACATTATTTAGAATTTTAAATTTGGCAAAATAAAAAATTTAATCCTGATATAATATTAGACTTACTCAGTAGTACCTACCAGGATTCATCTTTGATTTACTTCTGACCGCTACAGTGGATCCAAATGAATCTGTGCCCTCCCTAAAAAATTTCGTCTGTCAGAAAAAAATTTGTTAGCTTGTTGAAATTAATGCTATTAAAAATCATTCAATAATTTCAACCTAACTTACTTTTTCAAGGCACATAGTAGCGATATCTGGATCGGGCTCCATCTTATATATAACATTGCGCAGGGCAGACATAAGATCCTCGTCCATGGCAATGTCCGGTATGGAGTACTGAAATCTCGGATTTAGATAGTAAGCTGCACATATATTTTAAGAATCAGTCAAGCGTACTTGTATGAATCTAATTGAAACTTAATTTTTAAGGACTTCATAATATACTACGTACCTGCTAGATGCAAATCTGAACTCATTTGATAATTCCACCGTCCATCAATGATCCGGATATACTCATGTGCATGTGATGGATCTGCCTCCTGGATCTTTTTCTTTGCCCTTTGCATCATGAAATATAAGAAGCCCATCTGAGCATACCTCTCGGAGTCCACGGCACGAAGTACCTCATATAGAGGCTTGATAGCCTCCACTACCCTCTCAGCCCGCTGCCAGAATGTCTGTCTTGTCATTAAATTCTCCACATTGCTTCCCTCATTATTTGCCCTGGCATATCTGCTCTCCTGCCAGTCCTGACTGACAAACATCTGATGCAGTTCTGCATTCTTGTTAAGAAGACTATCAAGTGCAATGTAATTAGTTGCAAACCGTATGACCCTCGATCTCAATATTTCTCTACCTGTAAAGCTCCTCATCAATGATAAGACCCATGTATAGTTATATATAAATCTGGTGATAGACTATGTTAGCTTAACAATCTTCTGTACCCTGCGAATTTTACTAATATCCATCAACATGAGGTCTATACAATGTGTAGCACAAGGGGTCCAGAAAATATGCGGCCGCCGCTCCATCAAGATCTGCCCTGCGGCCTTGTACTGTGGTCCATTATCAGTGATTACCTGCACGACGTTATGCTCTCCCACCTGATTAATCACCTCCTCCATCAATCTGAGGATATAACTGGCATCGTGCACCTGATCTGAAGCATCAATAGACTTCTGAAAAAAGTCTTCACATCACAATAAGTCAAAAAATTGATGATGCTCCGTCTAGTAGGACCAGTCCAACCTTCATACATCACCGTCAATCCATACACAGGCCACTTGCTCTGATATAAGGATATCCATCCTTCTAGCTTCTCCTTATTGCTGTCCAGAAGATGACCATAGAAATCTCTCGATGCTGGAGGATTTACACCTGCACCAGCAGCCTGTATAGATGAAATAGCAGAGCGATAATAAGAATTGTATGCTGCATGGGCTGGGATATGACTGAAATGAAACCAGGAGGAGATGGCCCGCCACATATCCTTTTTCTTATCCTTTTTCAGCATTGTGTCAATCCTCTGTTGCTTGGAATCTCTACTGGAAAATGTATGTGGATCGACGTCATGGATAGTGGCTCTCTCTGGAATGTCCCTGGGCCTGGAAGACTTCCTCCTACTGCCAAATGCTCTCAACATGGATGCAATACGGCCGGTGCCTTTCCTGACGGGCTCTCTAACTGAGAAGGTCCTCCTAAACTGTCTCAGACTCTCCTGGAGCATTAGCAGAAGCGGATCCCGATCCTGACTCAAAAGTTGATGGCCCGAATCGCTCTCTGCCTGGCTGCCACTTCCTGTTGCCTCTGCTCATACAAGCTCGCCTGAATAGCAGCCTCCATCTGTGCCTCCTCATCAGAAGGAATAGATGCTTCCTTTGACTCACTGGAGTGATAAGAAGGTGGTTCTGTGGTCCACCTCTGCCTTCTTCTTTGCTGCTCTTTCCTTCCCATCTTTAAACTCAGCAAAGTGTTTCTTCATCAATTGACGGACCTCTTGTGGACATTGTCGGCGTGCAAATACATTGGGATAGCCGTCAGCCAAGTGCTGCTTCAACCTTGTTATCTCCCATCTTTGAATTTGGTATTGCACCATTTACACCTCCAGTGATGCCGACCCGAGAGCATCTCTCCATGTAACCAGCCAATGTCCCGCTCCGGATCCTTCTTCCTCCTTGATGGATCCATACATGAATATTTAAATTACATATAAGGTCAATAATAATCTTTATTAATTAACAGTTTATTAACCTAATTTTTAAAATTTATTTATTTTTTATTTTTTTATTTAAAAAATTCAAAAAAATAAAGAAAAATAAAAAAAAAATTATATTTTAGATTTATGTAGGATTCCATCATACATGCTACATATATTTTTTTAAGATCCTAGAAATGCATTAAAAGTCAATTTTTTTCAATTTAAGACCTACGGGCGCTATTCATGAGATGCACAAAACTTGAATAAATCGACATGAAATTTATAGTGAGAGTAACTTACAAGCCCTAGATTAATAATTTATAATTACAATTTTTTTTAAATTTTTTTAAATTAATTTATTAATCCGAAATTAATTTTTAATTTAAAAAATTATATACTTAACAAAAAATTAAGATTTTAATATCATTGTGTAGATCTATCCTAGATCTATCACATACTCTAAAATCATTGCCAACAAATAAATTTTGACAGCATTTCTTCTTAATTTTCTAATTTGCACGGATTTTAACAAAATTTAAAGCTACGAAATACGAAAATATGGCAAAAGAAAGGTATACGGACCTTGATCCTAGCTTCCCCTTTGATTTTTGCAGGTTGAATTGGGTTGAAATTGACCGAGCGAATTTTTTTTTGGTTTTCCTTCCTCCGTGCGCTACTGCAGAGAACACAGAGAGCTCTTACGAGCTCTCTGTGACATTTCTCATCTTAAAACCTAAGCTAATCCCTCCCCCCTTTCTGTGAAGTAACATGGCTACAATGCCATGTGACAAAAACAAAAACAAAGGCCCCCACATGCCCCCTCCCACAGTACCGCGCCGAACCGGCCGGTTCGGGCTGGTTCAGGCCCGGTTCGGTGCGATACCTTTTTTTTTTTTTTTTGGTTTTGTAGGTGGGTGTGCCGTTTTTTGAAGCCGAACCGTGCCGGCCGGCCAGTTCGGCACGGTTCGGGAAACCTTGCTTGGAACAGTTCTGTTGCCTCTCTTTGCCTATCGATTGCTTGCAATGAAGCCCTTCTTTTCTTAGTTTCTTGCTTTTCTTTTTTTACTACTGTTCAAAGATTTCTCTTCTTGAATTCTAGAGAATTCATGGCTTTTAATATGGTTGGTTGGGGTGGGAGAATCATTGGAATGATCTTGGATTTTAGAGGGGGTTTAAAACTATCATCTTCTTGGAGTTTTAATAGGGGTCATTGGTTGTTAAGATACAGTCCCATCTTTACTTTCTTGAAACTCAGGGTTTGGTTTGGTTGGGAAGTGGATAGAGGGATGCGAACAAGTTGGATCTTAATACTAGGCATCCAGTATCCATCTAGATAGAAGGACACTTTTGATGTTCTGATATTAGAATAGTAATATATTTAACAAGCGAGAGAGTGGATTGGATCTTAACCTATGCTACTATCCAAATAGATGAGAAGAATAATTTTGCTATTTCAAAATTGGGATAATGATAAATTTAGCATCAATTTTTGGGTACTGGGTCGACAACAGAAGCACCAGCTCTTGTATGGCATACATATGGCCCACATGAGTTGAGGTGGTCCCACCTAGGCACTGTTACCCCTCAATAGATAGTGTCACGTGCAGGTCTATTGTTAAGCTGCGTGCAAAGACGAAATGAGATATAGTGGAAGCATCGAGAAGTCCAACAATGGCCTAAGGAAACTAATCATGAAAGGAAACTTTGGAAGTGATTGATCGCACAATGGACAAATTTAGTGAATTATGGTGTAACTTGCCCATAAATAAATAAGCTCTACATAAGTCATCACCTTCTCTATCAGCTTTAAAATGTCTCGATGGTCCTGGGTATACCTTGCATCCACCAACTTATCAAATAAGACCATGTCTTGACAATAAATAAGGAAGTTGATCAATCTCATCCTTGTTGGGCTAGTCCATGTTAGACATATCTATGATTCCATGTATCTTAGAAGTAGGGTTCGCGGTACCGTCCCGTACCGCCCGGTACGGGGCGTACCGTACCGTACCGACCAAGAGCCGGCATGGTTCGCCACCAAAAAACGGTCCGGACACCGGACTGTTGAAAAAAATAATTTTTTTTTTTCTATACCGGTACAGTACGGTATGGTACCGGTACCAATACGAACCGCTCGGTTCGGGCCCGGTTCGGGTCGGTTCAGGCCCGGTTCGGGTCGGTTCGGTGAGAGGGGGAGAGAGATTGTTTTTTTTTTAAATTTGGCAGCCGGTACCGTACCGTACCGCCCGCTGACCGGTACGGGTCCTGGTACCGGTTCAGCGGACCTTGCTTAGAAGTGCTTGTTTGAATTGATCTAATTGTTCATATCATTCACTGTCTTTTAAATACTTGTGGGAGATCTCATAGGGTGTAAGAGGCGACACACCAGTTCCTTTCATCTAAATCATGCTGACCATGATTTGAAAATAAGTTGTTCTTGCTGGAAGTTGGGGGATTTGACTAAAATGGAACCACCTGGATATGGCATGACCAGTCTCTACCAATCCTTTTCATCTAAATCATGCTGACCATGGTTAGAGAGTAGGTGTTTCTCACTGCAAGTTGGGGGATGTGACTAAAATGGAAGCATCTTGATATGGCAAGACCAATCTCTTTGTTTTTGATCCATGTCGTTAAACTAGGTTGCCTGTGGATCCATTTCTAACAATCACTGATGGCTGATTGGTCTTTCCTTTTCCCTTCCCCATGAAAATACTTTCAGCAAGAATGCAAGAATTTCTGGGCCCAATTCTTGCTGAACTGATGACTCAGCAGTAGGATACACTGCAGTTCAAAGTTGGAATTGGGCGAGCTATACCAAAAAATTTGTTCAAGGCATGTACCTCCCTTGGTTCACCCCAAACCAATCAATTCAGGAACATTTTATCATCTTGTTTTATCTCTTTTTCTTCACTTCCTTCTTGGTAGCGAACACTAGTAAGGGCTCTCTCTAGTTTGGAAAGGCTTGGGATTTGTCATTTTGCAGCTGAAAACTGCAACAATGGCTTCAAAAATCACTTCATCCAGGGTGGCTTCTTCTCCTCCTCTCTCTCTCTCTCTTCAAACTCTTTGAGAATCATGGTTTGATTCAGGGTTCTCCAAACAGTGCTGAACTGGCTGGTTCGGGGCGTACCGAACCGGACCAATGGCTGGCTGGCATGGTTCAGCCACATAAAACGGTTCCCGTCCCATAAGATTTTTTTTTAAAAAAATATATATTATACCGGCTCGAACCAGACCCGAACCGGGCCGAACCAGTCGAAATGAGGCCGAATCGCTCAGTTCGGTCGGTTCAAGCTCGGTTCGGTCCGGTTCAGGTCAGTTTGGGTGGGGTTTTCTTTTGTTTGTGTCATATGGCTACTGTAGCCATGTGACATGGTGGGGGGGGCTTCTGAGAAAGCTTTTAAAAGCTTTAACAACAGAAGAGCTCTCTGTTATTCATTATTTGTTTTGTGACGACGAGATTAAAAAAAAATTAATCCATTTCAACACAATCAAACATCCAGAAGTCGAAGAGGAAGATGAAATCAAGGTACGTGTAGTTTTCTTTTCCCCTATTTTTTTCTTCCCTCTCGTTTTTTTGTTAAAATTTGTGCAAAACAGAAACTTAAGGAGAAATGCTGTCAAAATTTTTTTGTTGGCTATGATTTTAGAATATGTGATAGATGTAAGATAGATCTACACAATGATACTAAGATCTTGATTTTTTTGTTAAGTATATAATTTTTTTTAAATTTAAAATTAATTTTGGATTAATAAATTAATTAAAAAAATAATTAGTAAAAAAATTATAATTATAAATTATTAATTTAGGGCTCATAAGTTACTCTCACTATAAATTTCATGTCGATTTATTCAAGTTTTGATGCGTCTCATGAATATTCCTCTAGATCTTAAATTGAAGAAAAATTGACTTTTAATGCATTTTTAGGATTTTAAAAAAATATATGTAGCATGTATGATAAAATCCTACATGAATCTAAAATTTAAATTTTTTTATTTTATTTTTGAATTTTTTAAATAAAAAAATAATTTAAATTTTAAAAATTAGGTTAATAAAGTTTAATTAATAAACATTATTATTGACCTTATATGTAATTTAAATATTCAGGTATAGATCCATCAAGGAGGAAGAAGGATCCGAAGCGGGACATTGGCTGGTTGTATGGAGAGATGCTCTTTGGTCGGCATCAGTGGATGTGTAAATGGTGCAATACTGAATTCAAAGGTGGGGGTAACAAGGTTGAAGCAGCACTTGGCTGGTGGCTATCCTGATGTATCTGCATGCCGACAATGTCCACAGAAGGTCCGTCAGTTGATGAAGAAACACTTTGCCGATTTTAAAGCTAAGAAGGAAAGAGCAGCAAAAAAGAAGGCAGAGGTGGAGCGCAAAGTCACAGAACCACCTTATTACTTCAGGGAGTTAGAGGGAGCATCTATTCCTTCTGATGAGGAGGTACAGATGAAGGCTGCTATTCAGGTGAGCTTGTATGAGCAGAGATAGTATGAGGAGGCAACCAGGCATAGACAGCAATTTGGGCCATCAGCTTTTAAGTCAGGATCGGGATCCGCTTCTGCTAGTGCTGCATGAGAGTCTGAGATAATTTAGGAGAATTTCAGTCAAAGAGCCCGTCAGAAGAGGCACCAGCCGTATTGCATCCATATTGAGAGCATTTGGCAGTAGAAGGAAGTTTTCCAGGGACATTCCAGAGGGAGCCACTATCCATGATGTCGATCCATGTACCTTTTCCAGTAGAGATTCCAACTTTCCAAGTATCAGAGGATTGACACAATGCTGAAAAAGGATAAGAAGAAGGATATGTGGCGGGTCATTTCTTCTTGATTTCATTTCAATCATATCCCAGCCATGCAGCAGACAATCCATATTATCACTCTGCTATTTCATCTATACAGGCTGCTGGTGCAGGTGTAGATCCTCCAGCATCGAGGGATATCTATGGTCAGCTTCTGGAAAGCAATAAGGAGGAGCTAGAAGGATGGATATCCTCGTATTAGAGCAAGTGGCCTGTGTATGGGTTGACAGTGATGTGCGATGGTTGGACCGGTCCTACTAGACGGAGAATTGTTAATTTCTTGACTTATTATGATGGAAAGATTTTTTTTCAGAAGTCTATTGATGCTTCAGATCAGGTGCACGACGCCAGCTATATCCTCAGATTGATGGAGATTGATGGAGGTGATTGATCAGGTGGGAGAGCATAATGTCGTGCAAGTCATCACTGATAATGGATCACAGTACAGGGCCGCAGGACAGATCTTGATGGAGCGACGATCGCATATTTTCTGGATCCCTTGTGCTGTGCATTGTATAAATCTCATGTTGATGGATATTGGAAAAATCCGCAAGGTGTAAAAGATTGTTAAGCTAGCACAGTCTATCACCATATTTATATATAACCATACGTGGGTCTTATCATTGATGAGGAGCTTTACAGAGGAGAAAATATTGAGATCAGGCGTACACGATTTACTACTAATTACATTGTACTTGATAGTCTTCTTGGCAAGAAAGCAGAGCTGCGTCAGATGTTTGTCAGTCAAGAGTGGTAACAGAGCAGATATGCCAGGGCAAATACTGAGGGAAGCAATGTGAAAAATTTAGTGACGAGATAGATATTTTGGCAGCGGGCTGAGAGGATAGTGGAGGCTATCAAGCCTCTATATGAGGTACTTCGTGCCGTGGACTCCGAGAGGTATGCTCAGATGGGCTTCTTGTATTTCATGATTCAAAGGACAAATGAAAAGATTCAGGAGGCAGATCTATTACATGCATCGAGTATATTCGGATCATTGATGGACGGTGGAGTTATCAAATGAGTTCGAATTTGCATCTAATAGGTACGCAGTAATTATGAAGTCCCTAAAAATTAAAATTCAATTAGATTTGTATAAGTACATTTGACTAATTCTTAAAATATACGTGCAGCTTACTATCTGAATTCGAAATTTCAGTACTCCATACCGGACATTGCCATGGATGAAGATCTTATGTCTGCCCTACGCAATGTTATATATAAGATGGAGCCCGATCCAGATGTCGCTGCTATGTGCCTAGAAGAAGTAAATTAGGTTAAAATTATTGAGTGATTTTTATGAGCATTAATTTCAACAAGTTGTACATGATAACAACTTTTTTCTGGCAAACGAAATTTTTTAAGGAGGGCATATATTTATTTGGATCCACTATAGCAATCAGAAGTAAATCAAAGATGAATCCTAGTAGGTACTATTAAGGAATAAGTATAATATTATATCAGGATTAAATTTTTTAATTTGCCAAATCTAAAATTCTAAATGATATAATGTTTTTTACAGCTGAATGATGGGTGCATTTTGGTGGATCTGCTAAAAATCTAAAGGTTCTTGCAGTTAAGATCCTGTCCCATACGCTGTCATCCAGTGGATGTGAGTGCAACTGGTCTACATTTGGCCTTATCCACTTCAAGCAGAGAAACCGTCCGAAACAAAAACGCCTCAACAATCTTGTGTATGTATACTATAATTTAAGATTAAGGTTAAAGTGTATTCAGGAAGAAGTAGAATTAAAATATCCCGATCTCACTACAAGTTCATATGTTGATGAGGATGAAGATCCAATGATTGGGTGGGTCATGATTCAACAGCAGCAGCCAGAGCTTGATGAGCCAGGATCGCCTTTTCGACTAGCCAGTTTTATAGCTAGTGAGGATGGGGTGGATGCTGGACAATGGATAACAAGCCATATTCCTTATAGGGCTCTAACAGATACAACACATCGTCCCTCCCCACCATCTATTCGGTCTGGAGACAGAGGGAAAGGAAAGGCAGTTACACCTCTATCGGGAGTACTCAGTCTATTTATATTCAGATACCAGAGAGAGTGATGATAGTACTTTAGATAGTGGAGGATCTAGTGATCAGGGAGGGGCCGGAGGACAGGAATCGCAGTCACCTATTCATATTCGATTCACTGGAGAGTTGTAGTTTAGCCATGCCACACAGGATACAGATCATGGATTACTATCTGATAGATCCCGTGGTGATACGATTCTATATAGGCGACGGGCTCCGCAAGGTCATTCGGAACATGATGCAGCTATAGCTCTTGCACGTGGAGTAGGATCCATGGATGTATCTGGATCATCCTCATATTCAGGATCCTCTTATCCCCAGCTACCAGTAGCTTCTGGTCCATATAATCCATATGGTGCATCTGAGACGTCATCTTCCAGTGGTTATTATTCCATGCAGCCTGGAGCATCTTATGGATCTGATTTTGTTGCTGGTATATTTGGATGGGTCCCTGTACTACCATATCATCAATCTCTGGATAGCTCTCAGAGTCGGGATATCAGAGAGGGATCTGCGATAAGTTATGATCTATCACGCATACCTCCTAGGATGACTTTAGAGGAGTATCATGCTGCCTGGCTGGAGGGATATACCGATCCGCCTACGGAGTACGTACATAAATGATCCTTATATTTATGTACATCGATACTCTACCCGATTCTAGAAATTGGTATGTAATTATATGCTTATGCTATATTTTACTTTCATTAATTGCTGATAATCTTAGTTTAATTATCATTTTATATCTTATTTCAATTGGAAGTAGTCATAAATCTTAGTATTTAGTCCTAAACCTTGAAATCGGACATATCTTAAATACTAAATTCCAAGCGTTTAGGACTCCTAAATACTAAATTCTAAATCCTAAACCCTTAAAAAATAAAATAAAAATCTTAAAATCCCAAAATTTATCAAAAAAAAAATAAAAATGGATGTACCAATTCAAACTGGCACGCCCCGCCGTACCGTGTATCGGCACGGTATGGCACGGTACCATACCAGTACCGGCCAACCACCGGTATGGCTCCCGATATCGGTACCGGGAACCTTGGTTTGATTGATAAATATAGGGGAAAATCTGTCAAAATTTGGTCTGTATATGATTTGTAGTAATAACATGAGGATTTTGGGCATTTTGGGTTTTAAATCTAAAACCTAGACCCAGAAATCCTTTTAGTTTGAAGTTAACTCAAGCAAATGGTGTTTGTTTTGGTTGACTTCTGGAATGACTTATTCTTTAATGCTACTGGATTATTTCTTTGAACTATTATTTATTTTAAGATTAATTTGATTGAATAGTAGTTTTAGAATAATCTATAGGTAAAATTTGGGGAAAATATCTGGTAGCATGTTTGCACTTGTATGTTCACATGCTACCTATTGGGTTACTTTGGGCATGCTCTGGTTTCATGTGAGCTGAGGCCCAAAAATTAAATTAATTTAAATTAAGCCAGGTTAGAATACATCCATTTGGGTTGATTTTTTATATGATGTACATATCGGACTAGTCTATGAAATCCCTCAAATAAAATAATTTTCAAGATTATTTATAATATTTAAAATTAATAGAATTAATTGTTTAGAAACATCTGAAGTTTTATATTTTTGAAAAAGTTATACATGATGTGCTAGCTAATTATACACTATTTTTTGAGTTGGATAGTGCATTTTATATGCAATGAACAATTTTATTTGTGTTGAATTTGAAAAGGCAGTTTGAAAATATTGAAAGTTTCCTATTTTTGAAAAGTTATATAGGAAGCATTTGGCTGTTGTGAATTGATTGCTGAGACAGGCGGTATATTTTTGGAACAATTTTTTTATTAATTTATGTTTAAAAATTAAAACTAAATAATGGATAAAGTAAAGACAATTTGATGCACTTTTGTACATATCGCTTGGCTACATTGGCAAAGTGCATGAAGTGAACTTGCATTTCTGCTGTTTTTGTAAAAGCTCACTCGAGATTCACAATATCATCAAAAATGGACAAGTTATTGCCTTCCCTTGTTGGCCACCAATGAACGTGAAAGCATATATTATTTACATGATCAACAATTGTGATCAACAACATGCAATGGTGGGTGGGAGGTGGTACCTTATGTATCCATATTTTCTTATTGATATTCTGAATTTTCAAGATTTGTTATAAATGGGGCAGAATTGCAAGTTCATTTCACACACTTCTCCTCTGCACCCAAGTTATGTGAACATATGTATTATCTTTCCTTTTTTGGTGATTTAGTTGTTAACTTTAAACATATCTTTTTATTAGTTAATACAAATATTAATATAAATTAAATTTGTTTTTAAAAAATACTGCACTGATCTCAAAAATTAGTGTATACTGATCTAACACTTTAAATATTTTTTAAATATAAAATTCAGTATTTTTATAAATAAATTAATTAAAAGCCATTTTTAAAATTCCAAATAACTATGAAAAATAATTTTGATAAGATCTTTTACAATTGGCCTTTTATGTACCAAGGTTTTAAATCCCGTGGGACAGGGCTGTCCCGGTTTTTTCCTGGAACGGGATGCGTCAGCGTCCCGTCCCGTCCCGACACTCAGGACAGAAAATGTCCCAAGGTGTTCCGTTTGGGACACTGGGATGTTGGCGGGATGTCCTGACCCGACACATGGGATAATATCCTATCCCGATGTCCCGTGGGATGTCCCGTCGGGACCTGAATCCTTGTTATGTACAACATCTAAAAAATCAACCTGAACAAGTGCATTTTCGCTTTGCTGATTACAATATTGTGTTTAATTTTTGGGTCTAGGCTCAGGTAAAACTCGAGAATATCCAACTTGACCCCATTATTTGTGAAAAAAAATAGGATGTGCACGTCACAAGTGCAAACATGCTACAAATTTTCCCAAATTTTACCTATTTATTATGTTGAAGATTTAAAAAATTTAAATGTAAACTTTTAGAATAAGCCAATTCCTACATCATATCCAAAAAGTAACCCAAACAAGCATCATTTGCTCGAGTTAATTTCAGGTAAACAAGATTTTCAAATGTAGGCTTTGGAAATTGGGATTAAACCTAAAACCCTTGAAATCCTTATGATTAAACTCAGATTCCAGCATGAATCAAAGCAGCAAATCATATTTAGATACCTGAAGTGCAAATTTGTCTATTTCCACTGCAAAATGGCAGGTTTAGCCAAAAGATCTCTCTCATTGATGTTTATCACCAATGAAAGTGGATGATAAAAGGTTCCCAAGCTCTGGTAAACTATTCGATTTTTGCTTGTTTAAAAAGAAACTCTCTAAAAGAAAAGGAATGGCTAATTCCATGAAAAAGCCTTCTCTTCATGAGGTATAAGCATATAGCCAGCAATTCCTATTTACTTGTTATAGAATCAATGGTTGATCAATTCCCATTTCATTTAGATTTGACTAATTTGATTTGTAAAGTAAATTAATTGAGAATGTAACTATCAATTCTTTGAAATTCTAGGATTAAATGTTTATAAACATTGGGATTATTCGAATATACCGAGGCATATTTTATCTCATGCACAAATAAATAGTCACATTATTGGTTATTTGATTTACAAAAAAAAAATAGTTAAAATCTTATTTGGTTTTTCACAAATGGTGACTCAATGATGTAGCCATTAATAAAATCTTGGATTTTGTCAAATTAGAAAATGAAATCTGCCATTTTTATTTACATATCCCTACCTTTCATATTTATATAAAATTCTTGTAAAGTTCACCTTTTTTACAAATCAATTCATTTTGCTAGTTTTCATTGATTGAATGTTAGTTGATGTTAAACAAGGTTCTTGAGGGACAAAAATGCCCTTAGTTTAATAGCAAATTAGTCTCAAGACTCAACCTCTCTATACTCACCTAGCCCACTTCTTGCTCAAGACTTGGTCAATAAAGGACCAATGATGAAGGGGCACAAGTTTAAGAGTCGATCAAGTGTGAGGACTAGGGCAAAAATGTGCAAAAGATGTGAATTTAACACCATTTGGAGAATATAAGCAAGGTATTCCATTATTATCTAGTCAACCTAAGGGATGTATAAGCAATAAATAACAAGATTTCAAGATTAAAATATAAATATAGAAAAGACAAGAATTAGTATTCAAACATAGAAGAGTTCCGAGACTAATATGCAAAAAACCCTAATATCTTGGTACAAGTTATTAATTGTAAAATCCTTAAAATATTCAAAAGAATGATCTACATTTTACAATTCTTTTAGACATAATACAATGCATGGTTTGCCGAACTAGCCTGAACTAGATGTTTGGGGCATGCCAAACCATACCGGCAGTCAACTAGTGCAGTTCGGGCATTCGATTTAGAATGCTAAAGTGAGGAGGTAAGGAAAGAGAGGAAGAGAGAGAAGGGCAAAACTGAAGTGAGGGAGAATGAAAAAGAGGAAGAGAGAGAAAGGGAGGTAAGGAGATAGAAAGGCTTGCAGCGGCCCACTAAGGCCTCCGGGGCTCCAAAGAGGGATTAGAGAGAGAGAGACATAAAGAGAGGGAGGGGAAGGTGGCGGAGAGGCCACCATGGGGCCTCCAAATAGTGGAAAGCCTCGCTGTGAAGGACATGGATTCAAAATAGGGGTGACCTACCACCTACCCCTGTCCATTGTGCTTTTTAAAAAAAAACATGATTCACTATAAAGTCGGCAATGGGAAGCTGGCAATGAGGTTGCCAGCTTCACTATGAATCTTGCTTTTAAACAAACTATTCTGAAGCCATGACCTCTGTGAGGAGACTTTCTACCATCCAATGACCCTTTGGCAACCTCTTTGTCACCTTCCCCTTCGTCACTCTCTCTCTCTCTTTAATCGCTCTTGCAGAGCCCTTCGAGGGCCTCCGCAGCCCTTCGGTGAGAACCACTTGAGTCTCTGCAAGCCTCCCCTCTCCCTCCCTCTCTCTCTCTTCCTGGTTTCCCTCATTTCCGTGTTAGTCAAGCCTAGTACGGGGGCATTCTGACTTGTACCACCGGTCGGGTGGCATGGGATCCGGTTTTGAGTCGGCAAACCTTGATACAATGTATATCAAGATAGGGATTTAATTTGCTTAAAGGGTAATTCCTTGATTTCCTTGCAAGTAAAATTTTCATAGTGGGATTAATTTATATATCCCTCTTTCCATTTAGCAAAAGTAAAAATTATTAACTTTATTTACCAAAAAAATTTAAATTCTTGGAATTCTTCAATTGGAGGTGCATGAAACAGTGATCCAGATTATCAAATTGCCATGACCCTCTCAGATTTTTTCTATATAAAGGTGATTCATCAAAAATCTTTTAGGTCACTGTCATCATTCACTCATGACCGAAGACTTTGCCTCCAGCTAGATCAACTACTTTCTCCCTTTTAGCAAAGACAAATAAAGGAGAAACAATTTGTCTCTTTGAAATGATTAAAATGATGGCATGACTTGAAATGGAAAGGATGCTTTGAAGATGTATCAAAGCAGAAACTCAAAGATCTGGCACAAAGCTAGAGATGCAATCTGGAACTAAATCCATCTGAAATCCACCCTTGCCTGTAAAATAGAGGCAAGCTGTATTAAAGAGGTGTCAATTTAGAGGTAGAGTATGGAGTGTGGAAGCATGATTGTGGTGTGTTGTAAAGGGTTTGTGAAGAGTGTGCTTAAGAGCATGCTGTACTCCACCATCTGAAAACTTCTTGTTCTTCTGTTATACAAGAATTATCTTAAATGTTCTGTTATATTATTTACAAAGTATTCCCTCTATTGCTGTTTGATGATACTTCATTTTGTTTTGTTTTGGAATTTACCTTCTACTTTTATTTATCACCAAATCTCCTGCAGATAAGAAGAATATGGTTTATCTTGGCAAATTTTACTTTTACAATTCAGGGTATGGGAATCTCTTTCAGCTACGACATGTTGTAGATCATTAGTTGTCGTGCATGGAGGTTACTGCCTTATTCAAATTGGAATTGCAGCTGAATCTCTAACAGAAATTGGTGATGCAGTGGCTGTTGATGTGCATAAATTGAGTCAAAGTTCAGTTTATAGAAGTGTCATCGAATCTAGAAAACGTAGGTATCATACCAATATTCTTTTGCAGTTAGTTTATTTTTTAATTTGGACTGCACGATACTTATTTTCTTTTCCTTTTTTCTGAAAAAACAGAGAGCTATTTGGCAAACCTCTCTCTTTATCCTGCAAGGTCCGAGCTTCCCTTCTTACCTACTAATACACAGGTACTATTTATCACTATTTCACATAAATGTAAAGCACATTTCTACTTTATAATTTACTAGACATAAAAAAAATAATTCAATGCTTAAAAACTTCTTGTCATAATTGCTATCATTCCATCTTTCTGATGAGGTAAAAAATTATGCCATTTCTGAACTTATGAGCCCCACATTAAGCTATATGTATTGATGATGGAAACTTTTACAGTTTGATGGTAGTGTCAGTGTAACAAGAATAGAAATGGTTCTTGTGTTTAAACATGGCAAATCATAGAAAGGTATTGACAGAAACTGAGAAAGTAATATGGGTGAATTCTTGAGGAAAGACAAATGCATGTTATATCTTCAAGTGAGGTCACATGACTGATGTTATTGGGCATGAAAATTAGTAACTAATAGGCAAGCATGGACTTTGGGAGCAAGTCTGTGGGATGTAAATAAGTTTTTACTACCTGAATGAAATTATTTGTATAGGGTTACAAACGCCAGTTGTGTAATCAAATTCTCAACTTGGTTATGGCATGCTGAGGCCATGCTGTTTGGGGCTAGCATGGTATGCATGCTTTAGAAAACTGCACTGACACTTGTCATCACTAGTACTGCTGAAATATATGATGCTGATAAGTGGTCTTGTGATTAGAAATTGTACTGTTTTTGCATTTATGTTGCACTTTTAATTGTTGTCTAGTCGGAAGCGGAGATGTTTTGAATTTCCAAACATCATTTCTGACCCTTGTAAACAAACTTTACATCACAAGCTGATTAGCAAAAAAAACTAGTTGTAAATATGTGGTATCTTGCACATGGAACTAGCATATTAGGGGGTCAAACAGAAAATGCACAAAAAACAAAGCTCAACATAAGGGAAGTTTGGGAGAGAAGATAAGAAACAAACCTTAACTGATTTAACTTGATTTAAGTTCCATTGCATTTTTGGACAATTCAACTAGTTGCTCCTTGGTTTAGAGGAGAGTCGAAACTGAAACATTGAAATTCAACTCGCTCGCAATTTAGTTGTACTTGGTGTAGTATATTCATTAGCTATGCAAACCAGAGATTGTCTTTCATTTTTGATCTAGAAATCAGTAGCCAAATTAGACAGTTTTTGATTTCTCAGATTAAACCAGGGATTCTCAAACCTGAAACCTTCAAGATGGAATATTATACCTCAATCTGTACAGTCATCTGATCTATGTAGCCTGCTCCTTTACGTAGAGAGCATGATTGCTTTGTATTAGATTGTCCAATTTAAAAGAGAGAATAAATTGAACACAAACTAATAATTAGTCATGCTTTTTCAACTAGAAAATATCTCTACTATTTCAATAGACTTATTCTTGAGAAGTTCTCTATCCTATTCCTTCAGTTGAACTGAAAACGAAATCTAACTCAAGTCTGTAGGAATAAATAGGAAAGTAGGCAGTAAACATGACAGTTTCTGCAAACTGGGGCTCATAGCAGTCCAATTGACAACATACTAGCAACCTTAGGTCATGAGCTGGCACATATCTATTCAAAAAGAGAAAAAGAGAAGGGAAAACACTGATCTTATCATTCACAATGCGTCCTAAATGCTTCTGGGATGTTTTACATGACAATATATGAACTTATATTTTCTCTTAGTTGATCAGTTCATGAGCATATAGCTTTTCCAGGCCGTTGTCTTGCAGCCACTAGGGAATAGTGGAATTGCTATCATTGGTGGTGACATTATCAGGGGCTTCACCAACCTTGATCAGGTATGACTTTGTTCATTGGGAGATTGAGAATTTCCGAATTATGTTTACTGTTTTACATGCTCCAGATTTTGGTTAGTTTTCATCTCTGTTTATATGTTGGCAATTTTTTTCTCATCTTTTTCCCGAACCCCGATGTTGGTTGCTTCTGGTTATATATAAATTTCAGAATCCTTAAGATGGAATTCACTTGTGTCCCATTATGCCTTTGAATTGGGTCCTTCATGTTTAAATACCACAAGCATAAGGTAGTGGAGTCAAAATGGAAATATTTCCTCTATTTAATAGAGGGAAAGCAGAATATGAAAGCAATGCCTGTTGAGATGTTGGAGCAGATGTTGTGTTTCACAAACATAAACATGGCAAACAAAGATACAATAAGAGCTTATTGGGAAATTACATAGTGGTGGAATGCATAGATCCAAGACAACATAGAGAAAATGAGATATGTATTACCGAGACACTTATGCCCAGCTCCAAAAATCCATCTCGGATATGCATTTGACTCATATGCACATGGATACTTATGAAGTTCTATGATTACCACTTTTAAGGATTGGCGGGGAGTTAAACTCTTCCAACAACCAGTTTGACCCTCCATTTTCATGTTAGAAATGAGTATTCTTTCTTTTGGTGATTGGTAGTGGATGTTGGCATTGAAGTAATGTTGGGAAGTGTTATTTAGTGTTATCTCTTATATTCTTAAGTTTATTACAAAGTTTTGAATGACGAAAATGTATTCTGAAAGACCTAACAGACAATATCTTAATGTTTATTTTTAATGTTTAAACAAAGAGAATTAAAGATATAAATATATATTTCAGTTAAATTTATAATTTATCCTATGTATCTCTCTATCTCCCTTTTCTCTCTCTTGTTGAATCAAACATTTGGACACATGTCTGAATCCGATTCTTGTATGATCCATATACAGGCAACACTAATGAGACATTAACATTAAGTTACTAGATACTTGGACATCAGCCAAAAGCACTTACAGATTGCATTTGTCTTCCCTAGATTTATTAGATATGTCTTGCCTATCTTGTCATTCTTTTGTACAGTGGTAGATAAAATGATCACACTTAAGTCACTTAACCCTCTCATATTGAAAACAATATAGTGATAAGAAGTGGACTTTTCAAACTAGCAATATTACCAAAATTCATTCAATCATGATTAGAAAACACTTTATTTTGATCTCATGGATAAAGCATGAGTTAGCATTCATATTTCTTTTAAACATATCATAATTGAACTTCTTGCTAATCTTTAGGAAGATGCACCATGGTGTGAATTGATGCGAAGAACACAAAGGATACATGCAAAATTATGATTGTGGATAAAACCAATGAACAACATACTATCTCAAACCACTTGATTCGGGGTTTAATGAACTGTGTTGCCCATGAACCTCGATGGTATGCCTCTTCGGCTTTTGAACAAGGCCCGAACTAAGTAGTTTAACCCCAAATTGAGCTGAGCTGTTTGGTTCAGGGTGGTTTGGTCCTCTCTCCCCTGTTAATAATTAAGAGGGAGGCAGAGAAGGCTTCTCATGCCTTCTCCGCTTCTCTTCTTATACATATATATTTTTTCAACTAAAAAAAAATGAAAGGGGGCAGATTCCACAGATTTCAGCCTAGATTGAAGCCAAAACAGCTAAATGGCCTTCTCTTTTTCCCTCTTCTCCCATTTTTTTCCTTTTTCATTCCAAAAATCACAAAAATTGAAGAAAATGAGACTAGGGCATGTCAAGATTTTGGATTTTGGCATGATTTCATGCTATTCTATAGATTCATGGATGATCTACACAATGCAACCAAAATCATAATTTTTCATTAAGTCTATGAATTCTTAAATCAAAAATCTAATTTTGGATTAAAAAATAATAAAATAAAATAATGATAAAAATTTCTATAAACTTGGTGACATATTTGGGGGTATAGATGCTACTCTCTATCTAAATTTGATAGTAATTTATTTAAGTTTGGATGTGATCATGCCCAAGGATTCAAGTCCCGACGGGACATCCCATGGGACACTGAGACGGGGTATTATCCTATGTGTCGGGACAGGACATCTCACCAGCATCCCAGTGTCCCAATCGGGACACCTTGGGGCATCCCTATCCCAAGTGTCGGGACAGGACTGGACGCCAATGCGTCCCGTTCCAGGAAAAAACTGGAACAGCCTTGTCCCACGGGATTTAATATCTTGATCATGCCTATAAAGTTGTAGGCCCAAATTTAAATAAATTTGAAAAATAAGTGGTATTTTGTGCATAACCATGGGCTGAGAAAAACACATGTAGCATCTCTAGTAGGGTCCTACATTGATCCAAGTACAATTAATTTTTGAATATTTATATCTAAATAGTATTTTTATTTAGAAAATAAAATATATCAATCATACAAAAAATTATGAATAAGTATTATTTATGGATAATTTTGAAGCATTTTCTGGAGTAGAAATCTGATTTTGTGTTACAATAAAAATATACTATTTTATTAAATAAGTAATTAAATAACAATCAATTGAGATAAAACTATATGTAGCATCTCTAGTGGGGTTCTACATTAAACTGAATTAAAACAATTTTTTTGACATTTTGTAATTAAATATCACTTCATTATATAAAAATAATTAAAAATATTCAATGAAATCAAAAAATTATTAAGAGTTTGTATTATATGTATAATGAAGAAGTATTTTCTGGACTAATTTCTTGATTTTTTATTATAATGTAATTTCATTAATTTTAAATAGTTAATTAATTATAAATTGGTGTAAATTGTTTAATATATGTTTGGTGAACTTGTAGGAATGAATCTTGGAAGGAGTTGGAGCATGATATTGGTTGGGATCATGAGGTCATGTTTTCGGACCAACACTATTAGAGGTGCAAGTGGTGTGACATAGAGTTCAAAGGGGGAGGATTGATCAAAGTTAAAGTAGCATCTCATAGGTAGTTACTCCAATGTGTCTACCTACTAGAAATGCCCACAAAAGGTCCACTAGCTAACAAAGAAGTGTCAAGAAGAGGGTGGAGATCGAACGTTGGGTAGTAGAGCTACCAATATACAACTTGAGAGATTTGAAGGATTATGACACGATCATTTTGGATGACAAGAAGGCACAAATTCAAGCTATCATCTAGGAGAGCTTGAATGACTAGTGGTGAAAAGAGGAGGTTGCCATGCATAGAGCTTAGTTTGGGCCCTCACAGTGCAAGTTAAGCTTGGGCTTGGGGTCCTTTAGGATAGATCTAAGCTACAGGAGGACCTTGTTATGGATGTTGTCTACAAAGGTGGTGCCTATATAGCCTCTAAGTTTGGAGCTTTTGGTAGTAGGAAAGGGAAAAAATCAGAGAGATTCAAACAAGGCCATTACTTATGATGTACATCGCCATACCTTTCCCAACGGAGATTCCAAGCAATAAGGGTTGACATCATGTTAGTGAAGGATAGGAAAAGGACATATAGAGAGCTATTGTATTCTAGTTCCATTGTAGCTACATCCTGGCAAATGCAATAGACAACACATACTATTGGTATAATATTGCCTCTATTTAGGGAACTAGTTAAATGTAGATCCTCCTAGGTTGAAGGATATATATGGCAAGCTATCAGTCAATGATAAGAGCTAGAGAAGTGGACCTATGGTTTGCTAGAGAAGTGGACCTATGGTTTGACTGTAATGTGTGATGGTTGGATGGGTCCTGGCAAATAAGTTATCATCAATTTTCTTACATATTGTGTTATGAAGATATTTTTCCACAAGTCAATTGATGCTTCGGATTAGGTCCATGATGCCTATTACATCCTCAAATTGGAGGAGATTGTAGTCTATGTAGGGAAGCAAAATGTTGTGCAAGTGGGCATGAATAATGGGTCACAATATGAAGGAGAAGATTCTGATGATATTTGACCTCTATTTGTTGGATCCTATGTGTTGCACATTGCATAGATTTGATGTTGATGGGCATTAGGAAGACTCATGAAGTGAAGTAGGTTGTCGAGATAGCCTAGTCCATTACTGGATTTAGATGCAACCACATGACTATTGTCTTTGATGAGGAGGTACAGGGAGTGAGATATTGAGACCAACAATCACCTACTTTACCACCACTTTCATTTCATTTGCTAGCCTCGGCAAGAAGAAAGCAGGCTTGCATTAGATGTTCATTAGTGCCAATTGTTAAGAGAGCAGGTATGCTTGAGCTGGTGGTAGAGTCACATCGAGGGCTTGATTTTGAGTTGACAATTTGGTAGTGGGCCAAGAGAATTATGAAAGCTATCACACCATTGTATCAAGTGTTGAGAGCTGTAAATGAGAGATTTCCTCGAATGGACTTCCTCTATCACTTGATGATGATTGCCAAGGTCAAATCTGGCAGGCAGACCAAAAGCATGCGTAGTAATATATTGACATCATTGAGCAAATGTGGGATTATTAGATGGGTAGAGTTACATCAAGCAGGTAATGTTCTTTCATATACTTGTGTAATGTTATACTAAATCAAATGCAAAATGTATTGATAGCCTACTAACCAACCCAAAATTCCAGCATATCATCATATGAATAGATATGGGCAAGGAAATTTTGACCCTCTTGTGCAATGTTATGTATAAGATGAAGCCTGATTCAGAAGTTGTTGCCTAGTGTCTAGAAAGTTAACTTAAATGTCATATGAGATCATTACTTTGTAAACATGTGTAAATCATTAACAATGTCAAATTGACATCATATTATATATATCTTTTCCACATACAAATATTTAGGGGAGGGCTCCCATAGCTTCAACGACAAGCTAGCTGTGGTAAGCAAAGGAAGCATGAATCTAGATATCTTTATACACCGGCTATAACTGCTCCTTTGATTTTTTATAATTAGTAGTGTATGATAGGCAATTTCTTGAATGCCTTTGCAGTTGGATGGTGGTTCCACTTCAGATAGTAATCCAAGAACCTTAGGAGACTAGTGATTTGGATCTTCATTAGACAATCTCCTCCGGTGCCTATGAGTGTAACTAGTTTGGCTTTGCCCTTATCCACAACAAACAAGAGAAACTGTCTCACAAAGAAATACTTGATGATCCTATATAAGTTCATTACAATTTGTATCTAGGGGTGTGCATTCGGGTTTTTTTGTTCAAACCAGATTGAAGTATTGAAAAACCGAACTTCCGAATTTACATTTAGCAGAACCAAAAACCAAATTGAAGTAATCTAAAACTGAACAAACCAAACTGAAATAATTTCGGTTCGGTTCGCTTCACTAATTTGGTTTTGGGTTTCTTTGTACTGAGCTTTTTGTTTTGGTTTGGGCTTATAAGGTTCTTTAATATTTTCATTATTTGAATTGTAGAATTGCACTTGAACTTAGTATTGTTATTCAAATTCAAATCAACAACAAACTGTTAAAAAAAGTTAATTTAATAAAATTATCTCAAGCACTTTACAATCTACCAATGTAATAGAAAGGGCAAAGATGGGTTTTTATTGTATTTTATAATTTCAGTTTTTGATTAACCGAAGTTATCAAATTAAATACCGAAAACTGAACCAATTAAAAACTTCATTTCGGTTTTAAACCGAAACTAAAATTTTTAGAAGAAAAACTGAATCAAACACTAAAATAATTAACGGTTTAGTTCAATTTTTGGTTAACCAAACCATTTGCACACCTCTATCTGTAGGTGCTGATGTATAATGATATACTTTATAATGACTTTGTATATAATAAAGAGGATCCGATGATTGGTTGGCATGGGGCCAACAGCAATAGCTAGAACTAGAAGAGTTAGGATTGCCTCCTCCATTGACCAACTTTATAGCAAGGAAGGCTATGGCAAACACAGAACAATGGATAGAATGACACATGCCATGCTCACATCTAGCTGCTCAGCCATAGAGATCTAGGAGGAGCAGATTGTCATAGGATTTTATGTCCAAGACATCTTCCCAATGATGTAACAAAGAGATACTAAGAAAAGGCCACCATGGTACTTGGTCAACCTAGGGAGGTGGGTACAGTTAATCCACCCAGCAAAGCCAAGTAGAGAGAGGCATATAGGGAAAGAAGGAAGGTCTTTAGTTTAGCAAGAAAGGAATAGAAAAGAAACCTGCAGTTTCATTGGAGAGTCAAGGAGGAGTTTGTTCATTAAGATTTGGAGAGTCTCGAATGATTGATTATTGTTTGTGATGCTTGATATCGAGCTTATTGTTGCTTTTACACCTTTGTTTTTGTTTGCTTATTTGAATTTTGGGAGTGGAATTTTCACTCATGGGGAACTTAGACCACCAAGGAATGCAAGCCACAAATGGTGAGAAATTGATAGAGATGAGGCCATTTGATCATTGTAAGCAAGGAAAGTAATGGCCTCTTCCTTAATATTTTTTGTATTTTTAACAATGTCATGGAAAAATCATGTTTTGTTTTTAAATTCACAAGAGTTTGTTAGATTTCGAATTGTAAGAATATGAGATTCATGTTTTTGGAGCATGAATCTAGGATCAAATTAAAGGGATGGGAGATTTAGTTTGCATACAAATCATTCCCAAAAGCATATTAATTTGGAAATAACTAAAGCAAATGCAACATCATTGAATTTGATAAAAATAATTTTAAAAAATATTTTTCATGTAAAAATCAAGGATTCAAGTCTCGGCGAGATGTCATGTAGGACACTGATACAGGTACTATCCCATGTGTTAGGACAGGACATCCCACCAGCATCCTAATTGAGATGACTTCGGACATCCCCTGTCTCGAGTGTCGGGATGGAGTGGGATGTCGGCATGTCCCATTCCATTGAAAAACTAGGATATCCCCGTCCCATGGGATTTAAAAGCTTAATAAAAATAATTTAAAAATTATTTTTTATTGAATAATAATTTTAAAATATCAAACACTTTAGAAAAAGGTAATATTGTCTTTATAATGGACATAAGATATGGTTTGGCTTTCTAACCATTCTATTGAAAAAATAGTTGGGCAATTATACTATGAGTCCAATTCCATAAGGAGGTACGTATTATGTTGTACCACAAGTTAGCTTGTGTGAGTTTCCCCACTTATGTGAAATAACCCTTATGTATCCTTTAGGGTTTTTGCTAAAGTTAGTTGACATAGTAGGATAAGCGTGAGTGAGTTTTCCTTAGATATGAGAAATATTGGGATGCTATGGTTTTTTCAAAAGTGATTCTCTAAAGCAAAAATCAAGATATGTGGAAGGAAGAAGCAAGGTTTTGGACCCCAATCCTGGAACCAGTATCAGTTGGGAGTTAGGTACCATCTCAATGCATGGGTGGATTGGTGTCCTTATGATTCACTAGGATGTCATTTCTCCTGTTATTGGTTTTAATGAATGTCTAGAAGGATTTTTAAGTGTATGTCATAATATTGGGATTAAGGTATTTTTTTGAGTCCATTATTAGGCTAATGCCTCTAGTACCAATACCAGTGCTTTATGCTTAGAATAAGTTTGAAAAACTAACTGTAAATTTAAAATGAAATGCCACACACCAATCATATCGTGCATAAAGATGTCATGAATTTAAATGAAATAACAATCGACTCACTTATAGTCTAAGTGTAGTGTTTGTGGGCCTCACATACATTAAGATCTTATTCATAAGTGGGGCTTTAGGTTTAATACTGACATGGAAGTTTTCTGGAAGTTGCCTCTAGGTATTTTTTGAGTCCATTATTAGGCTAATGTCTCTAGTACCAATACCGGTGCTTTATGCTTAGAATAAGTTTGAAAAACTAACAGTAAATTTAAAATGAAATGTCACACACCAATCATATCGTGCATAAAGATGTCATGAATTTAAATGAAATAACAATCCACTCACTTATAGTCTAAGTGTAGTGTTTGTGGACCTCACATACATTAAGATCTTATTCATAAGTGGGGCTTTAGGTTTAATACTGACATGGAAGTTTTCTGGAAGTTGTCTCTATCCTTGTTACTCATACTTTTGTTTGATACAGTCTTGGAAAGCCCCCTTGATAGCATTGGCACATGGCCATCCCAACTTGGGGTAATAAGTCGTGGTAGTATGTTGTGCCTCTTGGAATATAACCATGTAAGGAGGATAGGATTACATAGGCATGCATGGATGCACCCATCAGAATATGAAAAGTAGTGTATATATGTAGGTCACAAGTCAATGTAGGGCCACATTGTCCACTTTGGCTATCCAACATGCTAATAGATCTAACATATTACCTTCACTATCTTAGTTAGATCTCAGGATGTTGAAGACCCATTCAGTATTGGATGCATCATGTGCTCAAGATCTCCTAAATACCCTTTGACTAAATTAGTGAAAGATCTCTTCCATCGAGATGAGCCATCCTATAACAACTCTACTTCCCTCCCCTTTATGTAACTCCATACGTGACTCAAAATCTATGTCAAGCTTGGTCTTGATCTTTTGTGGCATGGTTAAACTTTGCCTTATCAGTGAATGGATAGAGCCCCTTGCACTCATCAATTCCTCCATCATAACCATGAGGCACATCATCAATCAAGCTACTATTATCAACATTATTAAATCAAGGTTTTCAAAAATGGTACCGACCCCGTTCTGGTCGGCTAATGGCATAAGTCGGTATAGCCCATACCGGACTGGACTAGCACAAATCGACAAAGAGATGAACCAGGGAAGAGGATAAGAGAGAAAGAGAGGAAGAAAGAGAGAGAGAGGGGAGGGAAGGAAGTGGAGGCAATGGAGATGTCATCGTGGCCACTGGAGGGTTGCAGGGGCCCTCGAAGGGCTGTAATGACCACCGTGGCTTCCCGTTGTCTGTGGGAGAAAAGATAAGAGAGAGATAGGGAGAGGTAAAGGGAAAGAAAAGGAGGGAGTGGAGCCCTATAGAGAGGCCATCGAAGGGCCTCTGGTTAGCTAGAGTAGTATAAATGCCACGTGCGGCTCTGTGGGCTTGAAATAGGGGCGATCACCCCTATTTGACGGGATTTTTTTTAAAATTCAACCATAGTGAAGTTAGTAATGGGTTTGTTAGTTTTACTATTCATCTTTGTTTTTAAAAATCTGATACAAGGAATATGTGTGACTATCCCTATTTTGAGGCCGTTGATTTGCTTGCCCTTTTTTGCTGTCCGATGAGCACAATGACCACCCAACAGTGTTGGAGCAGCCTCTCCACCATTGTCCTTGCCCTTTGGTAGCCGCCCCTCCCTTCCTCTCTCTCTCTCGATTAAAAGCCTTATTAGGTGACACCGAGCCACAAAAGCCTCCATTGCCCTCCATTGGTCTCGGTAGGCCACCACCAGTCCTCCGCGATATCGTTTGCTCTTTCCCTCCCCTCCTCTCTCTCTTCTCTTCCTCTCTTTTCCTTTCTTTTCCTCTCTTGTCCGATGTTTTGAGAACCATGACAAAACCGTCCTAGTTTACCACCGTCCAGTTCGAAATGCCTCGAACTGGATGGTTCGGTTGGTTCGGAAAACCTTGATTAATATCCTTAGATGATTTTGATATGTCAAGTTCCAATAGTTCAAGTCTTGTTATCCTTGTACTAGTACATAATTTATCCCCATTGGATCCACTAGTGCAGTAGACTTCGATTTGGATTTATTACTCTCAAAATGGCAAGTTCCAATAGTTCAAGTCTTGTTAATATCTTTAGATGAGTGGTTCGGTCAAAACCTTGATTAATATCCTCAGATGATTTTGATACGTCAGGTTCCAATAGTTCAAGTCTTGTTATCCTTGTACTAGTACATCATTTACCTCCATTGGATCCACTAGTGCAGCAGACTTTGATTTGGATTTATTACTCTCAAAATGGCAAGCATGATTCAAAAGGGATCAGCATGCCACCTCCTATATGCTACAAGATCTCCCATATGTATTTGGTAGAGTGTGAAAAATATGAGCAATTGGATCCATTTACATAAGCACTTATGGAACATATGGAGTCTACCATGTGTGATGGATGGATTGGTCTCACAAGCATGAGCCTAGTCAATTTTTTCCTGTGAGAGCAGGGTCTTTTTCCATAACTTAATGGTTGCTTCAAGCACACCTATGCCATTGATACATCTTTAACTTGAGAGCAAAGGCTGTAATAATGCAAAAGGGAAATTTGTGACTCAAATTGTCATACATAACAGGTCAGCCTCAAAAGGCATGATAAGATTTGTCTAGATATAAGCTGCATTTGTATTGGACTGCATGTGAAGCATTGAATTGATAGTCAATGACATCAGGGATGTTAGGCATGTAAAGGCATTGGTGGAGCAAGGCCAGACCATTTTTTAAGCTCATCTATAATCATACATAGGTCTCAACACTTATGAGGAGGTAATGTGGTGGGGAGATACCAAGGTCAGTGATGACCTACTTTGCCACCAATTACATAGTCCTGAAGAGCCTATATGACAAAAAGAATGGGTGGGTACAATTCATGCAAATGAGCAGAGATTTCTAGATTTGCTTCTGCTATGGATGGGAGTGATGTCAAGAGGATTGTCTTTTGCTGGTTATTCTAGGAGATGGCTCTGGAGGTAGTTAACATTATTGAGAAGCAGGCAAAGAGAAGATCCCAAACATAGATAACCTATATTGGATGATCCATAACATGAAGAATGCTATCATAGATCAATGACTTAGAGAGTACAATACGTAACATTATTGGCTTGAGATGGGACATGTAGATAGTTTAGAAGTTACATTTGGTAGTGATAGCAAATAAACAACTTTCTCTTGTGTGCTACAAATGGTGGGCAGGTTTGTGATGAAGATATTGAGACTTTAGAGCCTTTTGATTCAGAATTGCCTGGATGATCTATGGAAACCTATGATTATGATATTGATATCAGGTCCAGTGACAGACTACTGGTGGTGCAGGCATGCATCTTAGTCATGGCTTCCTAGATTTAGCCCTTTCATATGTCAGGCTGAGTTTGATCACCTAGACTCATGATCTGGATCCTGGTGCTAAAAGTAGCTAATCTGCTAGTGGTGGGGGTTAGCAGAGGAGGGTCCAGGTAATCTCAGGAGGAGTGAGAGCTATGCATGGTCAGTATCCTTGGTGATAGCAATTTTGGGTTCAGCAGCCCTATGTGGATGCCATCATCAAGGGAGTTGTTTCAATTAGGCAGTCAGGTGGGCAAGACCAATACTCGCTCAACATCCACTATTCTTCTATGTAGCTAGCATATATTCCACAATACCTGACTCTCAGTCTATGCCTGCTGCTTAGAGTGAATGTTATGACAGTGCGCATACACACATGTACACTATGGATCAGAATGGGCACCTTTGTCAAAGTCCCGGGACTATGGTGAGCATAGCTGCAGCTCTTGTCATGGCAGCACAGCTTTAGATATGTCCTCATAACTTGTTGGAAGTGATGGTACCACTCATAGTGATCATGCTGGTTGATTGGCTGGTATGATGCATCTCTACATTAAAAATATGCAATCCCTATTATTAGTATATGACATTGTTACAGTGCTGAGCTTACCTAATGCAAATAAAGAATGTGGAGTTGGTGAGTAAAAAGATCATCCACGAGCCCTCCAGGCACTAATATTGGTGATGAGGTGAGAGGCTGTATTAAGTGTATGATTTTTTTGCTGAATGGCATTATAGATATACCTTTCTTTTTTATGTTGTAGAATGAGTAATGCTACTTCTAAAATTCTTTACTGCACATTAATTAGTTGTAACTATTGATATGCCCTTTGATACAAAAAGGCCATGGCCATCCTTGGGGCACACTTATGCGAACCCATCAATATGCTTTATTGATATGACCCTTTGTTCAGCATGTCATAAAACTCGGTGCAGGTTCAATCTTAGTATTTTGATCTTTGACATGGGACTAGCACTGAAGTGTTTTACTATATGTTTCTGTTTCTTTGAACATGAGGGGTGATTCATTGGTTCATCATTTTTACTCTATTTTTTTCATTTTTCCTCGATAAGTTGTTTAAATATAACCATTAGCTAATTTATTTGTTTTATGGATCTTTTTCTTTTATAATTTCAGTTTTCTTGTAACGTTAATTTCCATTTTGCAAAAATGGACAAGGAAAAAATATTTATAAGTAGTTTCTTCTTCTAGTAGGCATGGATTACGTTAATTGCGGAGAAGCTAGATGTGACATTGTCAAAGTCTCAGGTACTCTCATATGCATAACTGCTTGTTGAATGTTTGTGAAACACATGGTTTTAAATCATATTCAATCTCATTATAAAATAATAAATCTACAAACAAGGAGAAACAAATTAATCCTTTGTTAAAAGCATGATTGAATGCTTTTTCTAGAAAAAAGTTGCAGCTGTGTTCCATAAGCATGTATGTGTTTATGCATGTTTTGGAGAATTGAAGCTCTAGAAATGGAAAGTATGTTAGGTTGGTGGGAAAGTAAAGGAAATGAAGAGGAGGCTTGCTAATGCTTAAATATCATATAATTATGCCTTTTTGCCTAGATTGGACATAAATCTTTTTGTCTTTCACTTTCTTAGCTTCTTGAATAGCTCTTGTAAAAGCAGGCTTAATGCTTAACATTGTAGTAGACCGATATAGAAAACCAATACTATCTTCTTTTTTGTATTAGATGTTATGGAAAAAAATTTCTGCTTTTATGTCATTCTATAATGAATAAAGGGTAGAACATCAACTTATGCCCTACAATCTTATGATTCATGAAGTCTACAAGTCTTCATGGATTTTGGAGTGATGTGGATGATGAAGCATGACTCTTGAAGTTTGTGCTTGCTTCCCTCACCTACCTCCCTGGTACCAGGTTTTTAAAAGGGAAGACCCTAGGGTGGTGAAGGAGTGGCTTGATATGTATGACCTCGTATAGATGGTTCCATCAAATTCAAGCCTATACACCATATTTTTGAATGACCAGATTTCATCATCCAAGTCTAAGATTGTACTTATTACTGGTACCCATGGTTCAGATAAGAAGCTATATAGAAGACATGTGATTCAATCAGCAAATACCTCATGGTCAAGCTTGGTACATTTCAAGCTTGATCAAACAAGGCTTGGTCAAGCTTGGCACATTTAAACTGCTAATTGTAGTGTCAGCAGGAGTGGGATTATATATTGGCTGGTATCAGACTCAAGGTCCTGACTATGAAAATGACCCAAATGTCCACGGGGCTGATAGACACTCCTTGAAAGTAGAGTTGCATTTGAAGAGGAGGCGAGTTGCATATACTCTAATTGCTTTCTTTGAACTGTTTCTGACTGTCTTATTCATGTTGTGATTCATAAAGTGTTCTATTTAAAATCATTGTTATTTTTTTAAATTGTTTTAATTCATACCATGTTGAGTCTCAAGTGACCCTATTTTCTAATGTTTTTAAGGTCCTCTGGGGCCCAGAACCCCAAAGAATCATCCAATAGAAAAAACGGCTTGAAAAATTTATGGAACAACAGAAGAAACCAATGAAACGAAAAAAATAAAATTTTTAAAAAGTCAATTTTATTTTACTGGTACACAATTAACACAGTCTCCACTCTCCAGTGTTGTTGATATGGTATTAGACTGTATGGTACTGGACTGTACAAAGTTTGTTGATATTAGTACCATACGAGCATAAAGTTTGTTGGTATGGTACTAGACTGTATGGTACCATCCACTACACTCTCCAGTGCTGTTGATACTTAAATCCATGATTCCCAGGAGCAAGGTTGATTGACAGGTGTACTCCATTCTGGGAATGCTATAGTCTTAGTCAAATTAATCTAGCAACAAACCAGCTTGAAGCAAGCGAAGGCAATGATTGGAACTTTCTTGACTTGGCAATTGCAACCAACAGAGAACCAAGATTCAGTGACAATAATCTAGAAGGGATGCGGCCCAACTCCATTGCAAAACTCTTTGCACAGCTAGAAGTGCTAGTACTGATTTATAACCAGATCTCAGGGAGCATCCCTCTTGGAATTGGAAAACTAGCATGCCTGAAGAAATTTCTGCATGGAATTGGAAAACTAGCAAGCCTGTAGGAACTTCAGATGGGTAATGACTTTATGACTGGTACCATTCCAAAAGACATAAGGAAAGCTTAAGATGTTGGAACTGTTTAATTTAGATGGCAATAAGTTTTTTAGGGAGAGTGTTTTCTCTCTTGGCAAATCTCAAACAATTGAATGAACTGTTTGGCTGGTAGTAACATTCAAGGCCTCAAAAGTGTTGGAAACCTCCAACTGCTAATGGTCTTTGACTTTTCAGATAATCATCTCAGCAGCAACATACCAAAGGAGGTTTTTAGTGGTAATTGTGAGATTTTGGAATAGTTCTATATGTTTTATAACTTATTCCAAGGAACAATTCCTCAGTCATTAGCAACATAAAGGGCCTTCAAGAGCTTGATCTCTCAAAGTATGACTTGTTGGGGTACGGTAGTTTAATCTGTTTTTCAATCAGCTGGAAGGTAAAGTGCCAGTAAAGCGGGTTGATGAGTGCAGGATGATATGCAAGGGATGAACATGAAGAAAATCAGATTAAAGAAATATTTTTAATTTTTTTTATGATTTTATTTTCAAAACTAGACAAGACTAGGTTAGGGTTATCCTGTATCAATTAGCATCCTACCCACATGCTAGATTAATAAAAAAGAGAAGAAATTAGGATCCTAGGTCTAAGAAGGTCTATTAGGAGCATGTTCAATCTTCAAAAGTCAGACAAAGAGATGAGAATTAGGTTTAACATACCAGGCAATGATTTCTAGTTGTTGTAAAAGAGATCGCTCCGCTCATATCGGTGCCTGAATGATCCGGTCACTTTCCCGTTCTAGTTGTTGTAAAAGAGATCGTTCCGCTCAGATCGGTGCCTGAATGATCCGGTCACTTTCCCGCGGATCCGTCGACTTTTTATCAGATCGATTTGGAGGCAAAGAAGACATCATCCAAGGGGCGTGGCATCGGAGGGATCCTGCAAACATCAAAGGTTAAAGGTAAACAAAAAGGAAAAAATAAGAAACTAGAGATCGGGTTGAAAGATGATTGGAAGATGGAGTTGCAGGGGTTGGCGGCCTTGGAAGAAGCTTTGGATGTCTGGATCTTGGAGAGGGTGGCTTGGTAGCAAGGAGGGCATCTGGGCTTGAGGAAGAAGGCTAGACGACTTGGCTTCGAGGGAGGAGAGAGATTAGTAGAGGGGGCCTCCCACCGTCCCACCTCTTACCTGGCCAGTGGAAGGATTAGAGGTTGTGTTGTGTGTAAGTTAAGTCGACCCATTTTGTTTGGGCTCTAGGTCTAGAAAGTCGTAGTCGATTCGTCTTTGAGTCTTGCATGTGCACTAGGTTAGGAGTCTCATATCATCCACCACCCTCACAGTCGGCTGAACCCATGGATAATCTTGAAGCCCAGATTAGAGTCCTTACTGATCAGCTAGCCCAGATGAACCATAAGATTGATCAATTGACCCAGGTCAATCATAAACCGTAGGCTTACCCACCTAGAAGGATAGCTAGGAACCTTAGGGGAGACACATGGGCCTCACATTAAGCCAGACCTTGAGTCACCACCCCATCCTAGAAGAACCCCACGCCCTGATCCCTACATGCTGTGTGATTTATCCTCTTAAGGATATCTGTGTGATTCCTAAGGGTATCTGTATGATCCTTACCGCCTGCCTCTTAGTCCTCAACGAAACCCTAGCCGCCATCATCTTCTCACAAGCCCCAAACCTACCCTAATCCCTGGTGACTTCTACGCTCGCCAGCGATCCCCGCATCCCCGTCCCTCATCATTTAGTATCAGAGCATGTTTTAGGACTAGTTTCTGCATCCCGTAATTCCTGCATATGGTCTGTTATTTTAATTATTTCTGCATATAGGTAACTCTGAAAATTCTGATTCTTGTTTTGCCGGATTCCTCGTAATTGAAAATATTTATCATAATTTTCTTATAATTTAATTCGGCTTTTAAGTCCTCTGAACATTTGATTTACTTTATGAGAATAGTTCTGTCCTAAATTTTCAGCAAACCTAGTTTCAGCATGTTTAGAATTTTTTTTGCATAATCTTTGCATATTTTAATTTTTTGCATATTTCCTGCATATTAGGTACTTTTCTGCAAATTATATCTCTGCCAAAAAACAAAAATCAAAAAAACAAAAAAATAGAAAATACAAAAAAAATAGAAATCATAATTGCATTTTCATATGTGTGCCATCATGAGTATAAGCTACATTAAGGACAATTCTACTATGCCAGATGGGAGGAGGATTTGATCATCTCTCCTTAGCCCAAAACAACAACCCTTGCATTCGATTCTGTTAACAGCCTAACTTCCGTCTATAATCCTTCATTGTTAAGCATGTACCATGAATGGCCATAACCTTCCTTTGAGAAGGATTATAATCATGTATAAAAGGGAATGATCCCCAAGACTTTTCATGAAAAAAATAAAAAAAAATTTTCTCCTCTTCCTTCTCTTCTCTTCTTTTTCTTTCCTATCCCATTCCTATCCTCCAACCCTATTCCAATCCTATTCCCATCTTATTCCCGCCATATTCTCTTCTTTTTCTTAAGTCCCGCTGTTGCCACTGCCACACCTCCCGCCCTCCAATGCTCCCTCTGTGCCCTCCGACGAGCCCCTGCGATCGGGCCTGACCGCGCCCCTCTGACAAACCCCTCCTCCGACGAAGCCCTGCGCCATCCTCCGACCGTGCCCGTCTCCGACCGCGCGCCTCCGACCACGCTCCCGTGCCCCTCGCCTGCCTCCGACCGCACCCTTGCGACTGTGCCCGTCGAGCCCCTGCGCCCTCCTCCGGCCCTCCTTCGACCCCTGCAGCTCTGCTGTGCTGCGCCCGACAAGCCCCTGCGACTCTGCTGTGGCATGTTGCGACGCTGCTGTGCTGCGGCCCTCTTCTCTCTTCCAGCTTTGCACATTGCGGCCCTGACACCTCTCCGTGACCATTTTGAAGCCTCCGGTTGCCGGATCTCTATGGCAGACGAAGGAAGGCCGCAAATCCCTCCCATGACCTAACTTTAGGTATATTTATTTGGCAGCATTATGTTTTTCCCAATTACAACTGAGCAGTTTTTTGTGATGATCTGTATCCAGTTCTCAGATGGTCATGGATAATCCATCTCTCTTGATTAGTTTAGTCCGTTTAGATGGACCCCTCACTTATCTGATATGGTCCCGGAATGTGCAGTTATACATTAAAGGTCGTGGCTTTGAGGGTTTTCTCACCGGGGATGCAGTTAAGCCACCATTGGGAGATATTGGATTATTGAAATGGGAATCGGAGAACTCCCTTGTGATGGCCTGGCTTTTCAACTCTATGATCCCTGCTGTTGCTCAAGGTATGTCCTTTGACACCGCCAGGAAAATTTGGGAGGTTGCTCCTCAAACCTATTCTGAACAGGGTAATGCAGTTCAAGCTTTTGAGCTTAAACGCAAGGTGCATACACTTAGACAAAGTGAACTTTCTATCACTGCTTATATGGCAGAACTCCAACGGCTATGGTCCGAGCTGGATTTTTATCGCCCCTTCAAAGCTTGTTGTTCGAAAGATGCTGTTGGATTCAAGAAATACACTGATAAAGAACGAATCTTTGATTTTCTTGCTGGACTCAATGATGACTTTGACCCAATTAGAGTTCAAATTTTGGATCGAAGTACAGATCTACCCTCCCTTGAACAAGTCTTCTCTCTTGTTCTGAGTAAGGAAACTCGTCACCGGGTGATGATTACTCCTACAGATACGGTCTGATCTGTACTGGTAGTTCAATCTCAGTTGCATTCTCGTGGTGGCCGAGATATGCGGATATGCTCATATTATCACAAAACTGGACATGTACATGATGCTTGTTGGCAGCTGCATGGTCGTCCCTCCGGATGTAGTCGAGGTGGCCGTTGAGGAGGACGTTTTGGTGGAGCCACCGGTCATCCTCAGGCACATATTTCTGAGCACCCAGAAGGGGGTGTCTTATCTACCAAGGCCTTGCCTCCTGCTTCCTTATCTGCTGATACCGGGAGCTCACTTTCTACTGATGAAATGCTCTGCCGCATTATGGACCGGCTCAATGTTTCTTCCAGCAGTGCTCCATCTTCTATTAATGGTTTGACAAGCAGTTCTTCCAGTTCTCTTTCCATTTTTCATTCTCATTTTGCCCAATCCCATATCTCTCGTATCAAGTCTAGTACAGTAAATATTGATAACTTTGACTTTTCCTTTAGTACCTCTAAGTCATGGATCATTGATTCTGGTGCCATTATGCATATAACGGGTAACTCTGACATATTTCAGTCTTACTCAGTATGTTCGGATAGAGTACGTATGGTCTATTTCAGGCCTGTGTCTGGAAAAGGATCCATCCACTGTACACCAACCATACAACTCTCTGCGGCTTTACATGTCCCTAGTTTTCCTACTAATATTTTCTTTATCCATTCAATTACCAATAATCTGAATTGTAAAGTCACATTTTTTCCTACTTATTGTGTTTTTTAGAGGCTGACGACGGGGGAGACGATTGGGTATGGTAAAATGCATAATGGGCTCTACTATTTGGATGAAGAAGAATTGAAGACTCATTCTCCGCAAACTGGTATGGTAGTTTCATCATCTAATAATGCCCTACATGAACTTCAGTTGCAGCACCGTAGGCTTGGCCATATCTGCTTTTCTACTTTATGACGATCATTTTCTGGTTTATATCATCTTTGTGCTAAAGAACAGTTAGTTTGTGATGCGTGTGAGTATGCCAAGCACATGCGCACTAATTATCCAACTTCAAGAACTCGTAGTAAGCAATCTTTTGAAATTGTTCATTCTGATGTGTGGGACCCTGTCATACTATTTCTATTTCTGGGCATCGTTATTTTGTTACTTTTATTGACTATTACAATAGAGTAACTTGGGTATATCTTTTGTGATCTAAAGATGTAGTGGTTCGTTGCTTCAAAGAATTTCATAAATTTGTGGATACCCAATTTGGTGCCAAGATCAAAATATTGAGATCTGATAATGGCACCGAATATATGCATAAGGAGTTTCATGAATATCTCACTATTCATGGTATTATCCACTAGACTAGTTGTGTTGATACCCCTGTCCAGAATGGTATTGCTGAACGTAAAAATGATACCTTTTGGAAGTTACTAGATCATTACTGTTTACTATGAGGGTTCCAAAAACTTTATGGAGTGAGGCAGTTCTCACCGCAGCTTATTTGATCAACCGCATGCCTCTTCGCAATCTGGAGTACCAGGCATCTCTTGCATATCTTCAAGGAGAGTCTTCCTTTATGGTTCCCCTCGAGTATTCGGATGCACATATTTTGTCTGGGATCATCGTCCTACAGTTGGCAAGCTTGATCCAAGATTTCTGAAATGTATCTTTGTAGGCTATCTTGCTACACAAAAGGGCTATAAGTGCTATTACCCTCCTGAAAGGCAAGTTTTTGTTAGTATGGACGTCACCTTTCGAGAGACTGAACCTTATTATGATGTTCCAATACTTCAGTCACCAACTTAACTGCCCTTAGCCCAACAGTTTATTTGCTCTCCCAATATCCCTTCTGGAGCTACTGGTCGAGAGGGGGAGATTATAGTGACTGAGGAGCAAGAGTACACTGGTGAACAGTTAGATAATGACTCTAATCGATAGGGGGAGTCTACATCTAAGTCCATTGTGCATTCTATTACTACCCAACATTCTTCTTTTGACTCGGCTCATGCATCTCCATGTGATAATGGTAATATTTTCTCTGACCCTACTTTAAATCTACCTATTGCTCATAGAAAGGCTTCTCGTCCTCATATTATTTCTTCTCGATATCGTTACAATATTGCTAATTTTGTTTCCTATAAGTCTATTTCACCTATATATAGGTCATTTATTGCATCCTTAGAATCTCTCTATACCTTCACACTGGAAGGTTGCTATGTCAAATCCTAAGTGGAGAGGAGCAATGCTTGAAGAAATGCAAGCCTTGGAAAAAAATTATACTTGGGAACTGGTTCCCTTACATGCTGGAAAACATGTAGTAGGTTGTAAAAGGATTTATACTGTGAAGTAGACCCCTGAAGGCAAAGTTGATCGCTACAAAGCTCGTATTGTTGCCAAAGGTTATGCACAAATATACGGTATTGACTACGAAGAGACCTTCGCCCCTGTAGCAAAGATCAATACCATTCGAGCCCTCATATCTTGTGCAGCAAATTTTAACTGGAGTTTGTTTCAATTAGATGTAAAAAATGCCTTCTTACATGGTGATCTTCAAGAGGTGTATATGGAAATTCCTTCTGGATTTACTAGTGCAAAAACCGCTGGGAAGGTTTGCCGTCTGCGCCGGTCACTCTATGGATTAAAACAGTCATCCAGGGCATGGTTTGATCGCTTTCGTCGTGCCATAATTGAAATAGGTTATCACCAAAGTAATACTGATCATACCATGTTCTATTATCATAATAAAGGCAAAGTTGCTATCCTAATCATCTATATAGATGATATCATCCTTACCAGTGATGATCTCCCAAAACTGGCTCGTTTAAAGACTCAATTGGCACAGTCTTTTGAAGTCAAGGATCTAGGTAATTTACGATACTTCCTTGGAATTGAAGTGGCCAAGTCATCCCATGGCATATTTCTTTCACAGCGAAAATATCTTGGATTTATTGACTGAGACAGAAATGTTGAGATGTCGATCTACTACTACTTCTATTGAGCAGAATCATCGTCTTACTGCTGATAGTGGTAAGTCTGTAGATCGTGAGCGATATCAGCATCTTGTTGGCAGATTGATCTATCTCTCCCACACAAGACTTGATATAGCTTTTGCAGTTAGTGTTGTAAGCCAGTACATACATGATCCCCATGAACGCCATTAAGAAGCCGTGTACAGGATCCTTCGGTATCTTAAGAGCTGTCGAGGGCAAGGTCTTTTTTTCTCTCGACATGACCATCTTAAAGTTGAAGCCTATTCAGATGCTGATTGGGCAGGTTCTATAGATGATCGGTGATCCACTTTGGGCTATTGTACTTTTGTTGGTGGAAATCTTGTGACTTGGCGTAGTAAGAAACAGGATGGTGTCGCCCGATCTAGTGTAGAGGCTGAATACCAAGCTATGGCTCAAGGCATTTGTGAGATCTTATGGCTAAAAGGGCTGCTTGATGAATTACGTTTTCTCCAATCTTCTCCTCTCTCTGTTCTGTGATAACCATGCGGCCATTAATATTGCAAATAATCCTATTCAACATGATAGAATTAAGCACATAGAGATTGATCGCCATTTCATCAAGGAGAAACTTGATCAGAAAGTTATACACTTATCATTTATTAAATCTACAGAACAATTGGCAGACATACTGACAAAGGGTCTTGGTGGTTCTATGTTTTCTTCAATTTGCAGCAAGATGAGGCTTCGTGATATCTTCGCCTCATCTTGGGGGGAGTGTTGACAGCCTAACTTCCATCAATAATCCTTGTTAAGCATGTACCATGAATGGCCATAACCTTCCTTTGAGAAGGATTATAATCATGTATAAAAGGGAATGACTCCCAAGACTGCAAAATAAAAGCAAAAATTCTCCCTTCTCTTCTCTGTTCCAACATATCTCAACCTAATTAAAATTAATTAGATCTAATTTGCTCTAGTGAGCTAGGGACACCAACAGATTGGGTCCAACCTTTGTGGGAAGACTAGTGCACCCAATACTTCTCCTATTACTAGAAGCTAGTGTCTAGGCTAGAGGTCCAGAGGCAAACTCCCTAAGTGGATTGGTGGTTTCTTAATTGGATCCCTGCGAAAGCAGGGGGGGCCTCCCATCGTCCCATCTCTTACTTGGCTAGTGAAAGGATTAGGAGTTATGTTGTGTGTAAGTTGAGTCGATTCATTCTGTTTGGACTCTAGGTCTAGAAAGCCGTAGTCGATTCGTCTTTGAATCTTGCATGTGCACTAGGTCAGGAGTTTCATATCATCCACCACTTCCACAGTCGGCTGAACCCATGGATAATCTTGAAGTCCAGATTAGAGCCCTTACTGATCAGCTAGCCCAGATGAATGCCTAGATGAACCATAAGATTGATCAATTGACCCAGGTCAGTACCCAAACAAACCGTAGGCTTACCCACCTAGAAGGATAGCTAGGAACCTTAGGGGAGGCACATGGGCCTCTCATTGAGCTAGACCTTGAATCACCACCCCATCCTAGAAGAATCCCATGCCTTGATCCCTACCTATTGTGTGATTTGCTGTGTGATTTATCCCTTTAAAGGTATCTGTGTGATCCCTAAGGATATCTGTGTGATCCCTACCGCCTGCCTCCTAATCCTTAACGAAACCTTAGCCGTCATCATCTTCTCACAAGCCCCAAACCTATCAGCAAGGGAAATTCCAGACTTACACTTGGCTCCATGCCAGCTAATATCATATGAAAAGAGAAGCTGGTCTGGATTTCTGAAAGTAGTGATCCTAGGAGCACAGGGTCTTCTGTTTGATGCTTGTCCTCTTATGCCATTGTTCATTGGAAACAAAAGTCTGCAAAGAATATTCAAAGAAAATTGTATTTGAAAACTGATATCAAGATGAACTGGCTGAAGCAATTGATGGTAACCTCTTCCACCAATCTAGTTGAAGGAAAGATATGATTGTGTGTAGTAAACTTGGTCCTTGTGAGATGTGTTGTCAAGGTTTCCACCCTCCTAGGCCAGAAGCTTTAAAAATTTAAGGCCCTAAGAAACACATGGCATCATAGTCAGTCAAGATCCTAACTTCCTGCTCGATGGTTGATTTTAGATGCAATAATTTCCGGATTGAATTCATTACTAATGGCAGTTTAGCAACATGGTTACATCAGAACTACATAGGCATCATCGCACAAATAATTTAAGTCTCATTTAATGGTTAAATATATTCTGATATTAATGCTGCGTTGAATAATCTTTGCAATAGTAGCCATCAATCCTTCATTGTGATCTAAATTTTAGTAATGTATTGCTTGGCAACGAAATGAATGCCTTTTGGGAGGGATTTCATGCTTGCCAGGTTCATTCTTAATGCAACAGGCAGCTCCTGGAAAGACCTAAGCAGCTTAATTCAGACAAGGGGATCTATTGGGTAAATAGCCTCAGGTACATCCCTCCCCCTATCTCTCTTTCTTTTTCTTTCTTTCTTTCTTTCTTTTTTTTGTTGAGACAATTGTTGAATTTGTTCAAGCAATTGGATGTATGGGTTACAGAGTACAGGGCTGGTGGTCGTGCATGGCTATGGATACTTTCTCTAGGAGATGCTTACTGGAAAGAGACCATTTGATGAAATGCAGGATGATTGTCAAAGCCATCAAAAGTTTTCGAGTGGATTTTCTTGTGAGTCATGGAAGTTGTGGATCCACGAGTGTTATTGGTGGTTGATGAGCTTTTTCTTGTGAATTCTCGGTGTCTTTGGCAAAAATTGATCTTTCTTGCTTAAGTCAGTCATGGAAGGATGAACTTGAAGGATGCTGCAATCACGATGCATGTAGTTAGAGATTCCTATCTTTGGGCTCAAGTTTTGCACGACCATCCAATAAAGGCCGAGTGGATGGTAGTCCCCTATCTCACGTCGTCGAGCCATTGGGATTAATGCTTTCAACTCATTTGTTAATTTTAAAGTTTTGCGGAGGTGAAGTTTTAAGTGCACTTCAATTGATGTATACTTTCTCCTACTTCAGTTGTTTCCTCATGCTAGTGGACGTTTTAGTGAGGCATGGTCTATTTGTGTCCAGCAATAATAGACAAATTAGACACAAATGTGGCTCTAATTAAAGGATGCATAAATAGGAATCTCTAAAAATATAAAAATATATATAAAAAACTTGTTTGTAGTTAAATTAGATTAATCATAATAAATAAAAAAAATACATATGTTACCATTAAACAATCTTTAGAATAATATTAACTTTAATGATTAATTTAACCTATTTAGAAATAAATGGATTAGATAATTAATTTATAAATATTAATATGAATTTATGCTTGTAAACAAAAATGGGTGAGAAAATTATTAGCATAGTTATTGTATTTTTCTTTGAAAATAAATATATCAAATTCTATATAAAATTAATTGTGGTACGAAGCTATGAAAAATATATATGAAAAAAAGAAAAAGAAAAAACTCATTTTTTGTAAAATAATTTTTAAATTGTAACCCTAAATCCTAACTATAACCAGTAACCTGCTGATATAATTTATTAACTCACCAATCCAAAACTCAATAACCAAAGCTGGTAATGCAATAACCTGACCCGTCAACCCGTTAAATCAAAACTTAGTAACCTGAGTTGAAAAAGTTAGAAGGAAGTAGAATATGGTACACTAATTGAAGGAACACAGCTTCCTTTCCCCATTTCTCTCCATGCCGACTGGATTGGATTGGGCGACGTTCGTTCTAACCTAGGAGGGTGAAGGGGTAGATGTGAGGAGGGAAGTGATGGCATACAAAGGTACGGGGGAGGTAGGAACGAGCAATAGAGTGTTTTTTTTTTTTATTTGGATGCTCGAAAGTTCTAAACTCCCAATGGGTGGAGTTGTTTGGTATATATATAAAAGCACAGACACTCTTACTCTCTTAGCGCCTTAGCAGCTCTCCTTTGATGTGGTATATAGATTAGAAAAAATATTTTCAAAACTAAAATTTGAAACAACAACATGATGTAGCAACCAATTCAAGACACCCTCAATATGCTAACATTGCTTAGTTGGAAATAAATATCTATATTGCAAGATTATTTCAATGTTAATAAATCGACGAGCATAATTTAAAATCATAAATCGAGAATATTATCCTAACAAATCAATCAGTTTTAGAGTTATCTATAAGTATACTTTAAAATCTAACGAAAAAAACTCCAACAACACAATACGACAAACAATAAATTATCCAAAATGTACGTACAACAATTTTTCAAAATTCAAATAAACTAAACAACATGGCATAAAGGTCCCTCTGATGCCATATGTTAGAAAAGAACACATACCATATATTATAAAATTCATACATAAGTACCTAGAGGAAAGTGGCATGACAAGATAAAATCTCTAGCTATTGTTGCTTAAGCAAAAAAGACATCGATAACTCACAAGTCACATATTCTTTCTAGTCTATGCTTTGCTTGACTTTTATGGTGGAAAAACACAAGTATTGTTTTATAGAAGCTAGGTTAGGAACCCAATTTAATGTTAGATAATTCTTTCACAACTCCTTCCATTAGGGAAAATGAAAAACCATCATAAACTTCTTAATATTCCATGAAAACCTTTTTTTATCCCATAATTTCTAGTAGGCTATTAGCTATATTTATCATTTTAATAAATTTACTTAAAAATAATATATATATATATACATATGGGCCATATTTAGTCTCCTGGTGAGACGTTTCTAACACCATCCACAATCCAACACTATATTTTGATCTTAGCAAAAGTTCTGGATCGAGGTTAAAAATAATGAACATTGTAAACATTATCAATAATACTTTTCTGTGCTGGGGTTGAAAGGCCTTTTGTTTTGTTATTTATTATTAATAATAAAATTTTGAATAAAGATAATTATTTGACCATTACTTCATTACAATAGCCATTATATAACATGTTCGAAGGCTGTTGTCAACATCTTCACTATATAAATAAACCAGTACTTTCAGATCATGGAAAGAATTATTTGCTATCTCGCATTATTTCAGCAAAAAATAACAATAGTCGATAGGTTGTTCCCAAACAAACATGGTAAAGGGTTGAAATGGCAAATAACGTCCGTCATTTTGCCAAGCTTTATTCAAACTTGAAAGCGTGCCCGGCTCCAGACCGCATCCAGGACTCCAACCTATTTGGACCCAGGTTTGGTGCTCTCCAAGCGACGCCATGTGGATCCTACGGCTATAAGAAAGGGGAGATCGCGCCCCATCAGAGCATTAATTCCGTGAGAACGAAACGGCGTAAAGCAAGCGATCGAAAAAGACGACTGCGAGTAACAATCTCGGAGCTCCGGCGGCCATGGCGTTGGCTTCTCGCCTCCTCTCTCGATCCCGACAGGTAACCTTCTCTATCTTCGGAGCCAAACACCTCATAGCCCGGTAAACATCGCTGGATCCGATGAGATAGACGGATCTTTTGCGATCTGCGATGATCTCTCTACAAAATTTCTCGATTCGTGTTGTTGTCTCTGATCTCTTCTCGATTACTTGTTAATAAATCAATGTTTCTCCAAGATTGTTCTTCTGGAGAGTTTTCCTAGGGTTTTGCCTTTTGTTCCCATGATTCAAGCGCTCACTTGTTTTTCTCTCTTTTTTTAAAATTGAATTGTGTTGCTCTAGCCTTAGGCCCTTTTAGGATAGGAAATGATGGAAACTTTAATAAATGTTTTCTGGTTGTTGGTTTTACCTTTTGGTGCAGGATTTTTTTTTTCGTGTTTACCATCTGCGTATGAATTTTGATTTTAATTGGCTGCCATAAAATTGTACATTTCCCCCCTGTCTATATGAGTTGTGATTTGATCTTCATGGGTATAGCAGTTGTATTGGTTAGTGAAAGACAACTACTTGGTCCTTTTAAATGAAACCGATGTCATACATTTCAATCTTGAGTCGAATAATCTCAGCTCTCAAGAGTCACGGTGATTTGTTTGAATGTTGACATTTTTATCGTCAAAATGGTATCCAACAGCACCAGATTAAAGCTGACAATAGTGAGAAATTTCTCCATTTCGGAATACGTTTTCTTAGGCTGGCACCTTGATGCATTTGAGTTCAGTCAGTACTTTGATGCTACCCTGTCAATGGTTGTGAGAATTTTCTTTTGATAAGTCTACTGTTTGTTTGTTTTATTTGCAGATATTCTGCTAAAAGTAGTTTCTACTTGGTTGTTGTTGTTTACCTTCATCCGCTATGCTCTTCGTGAGTGGACTGTTGCCATTAAAACTTCATTTTCTGTAATTTTGTATTAGCAATCATGTTGTGAGATTTCTAGGGGTGCAACAATTTGTTTGAGTTATTAGTTTTTATGTATTTCTTTTCTTGCTGATTGTTTAGTTTGATTTGGAATGAGTTGCTAAAATTTCCTTGTGATAAATGAGGGATAAATTAATATTATTCTGTTCCCACCTCGCTGTCCATAGTCATATCTTCCTGACATTTGTGATATTGCAGTTGTATGCTTCTCAAGTTATTCTGCCTCATGAACATGCTGTATCAGTACGCTCCTACGCCAAAGAAGCTGCTCCATCTAAGCTACCTCCCCTTAAGGGAGATGGTAAGCAGATTAAATGGATGTTCTTTTATTGATTTTATATGGAAGGCTGATTAAAAAAAAAAAGAAGACTTTTGTTATGTTTCAAATCTTTTAACTACATCTTATAGATATTTAGAGAATCTTTCAAGATTTCTGTTGCTTTATGGTTGATTGATTAGATTTCTACAATGACTAGGTGTTCAGACAATTATGTTTTGGAAATCTAATGAAGTAAGATTCTGGCTTTGTTTAATGACTTTGTCTTCTTAACAAGCATTTTAAGGAGGTAACTATTATCTAGTACTTTATATGCTTTTTGAGGAGGTCATGAGAGGCTTGTAATATTATTCAATGGATTCCTTTAGATTGTGCATGTGGCTTTTGAGAAATGCTTTTGAGGAGTGCCTTTCTAATATTATATCACAACTGAGTGACAAGCCTGCTTGTTAAAGGAAAACTGATCAAAGTGTCTCGATGTTTTTTCTCCTTTTACTTCATGTGTTTATTGCCTATTTTTGGCTGCTATTTTCCATGCCATAATGATTCCTTTTGCTAGGATGTTGGTGGTGATTGGATTTTATTTAATTAATGGGTCATTCTACTTGTTATTTTGTTGAATGTTCTTGTCAACACCATTGTCACCATGGTGATTCTCCTAGTTGCCTAGGCTTTCAGGCCCTAGTTGTGGCCTAGGTGGAAACAACCTCTAGAACAAGAATTCCTAAATGCTGGTGTTGCAAAATTCTGCAACAATGCCTATGCTTTCTGTAGCTCCTTTTCCTTTTTCTGCTTTCAATCAAAATCGACATGAATTTTATTATTTCCTCCATTAAATATTGTTCGTGCTTGTATTCTTACTGCAGCTTGTGAAAAACTTAATTCTTTCTATTGATCATGTCATACGTAGTTCACTTATATGGTTTTATATGTGTATATAAATTTCATTTAGTTTTATGCCAAGTTACAATATGATTTATTTCATATGTAGTTAAGCATGTCAGTGCAGATACATATACTATTAGCATAGTAACCATTTGTGTATTAAGTAACTGAATATTAGTATTTAAGATCAAGTAACCTGGTGTATTCTCAAGTGTATGTATGTTAAGTGCATCAGATACTGCCTAAGTTCTTAATGCGTAATATACTTAATGTAAATATTAGGAACAAATGTTGACTATTGACCCTAATTGATGGGAGATGGCAGGGGTGGAGCCATGTTTGTGTTGGGGGGCCATGTCCCCCATCCAAAAAATATCTGCAAAAATTTGTAAGCCAAAGACTTTTATCAAAATGCTTGGCAACACTGCCCATGTTGCTCGGCCCCCATGAAGCTTAGAAAGAAAATCCTACAACCCTGACTTTCTGTATGGTCTTATTTTTTGCTGCATTTCTTGGTATCCGGAGGTTTTTTGAAGTCATGGCCTCACATGAGTTAGTTTCGTAACAACTATAGGTGCCACCATGTATATCTCTTATAGGACTGAGGATGACAATATGAGTATGTCTAATTCATATGGAAACCAGGAGACGAAATGAATGATTAAAATTATTTTCTGAATTTATGGGAAATAATATTCTAATTTGTATGGAGACTAGGGGACTGAAGCCAATGATTTAGGATTCTTTCTCCACAAACTTCCAAGTAAAACCATTCCAAGGTTCTTATTTTTATTTTTTTAGTCTAATTTTTTGGAAAATTGGAGATATAGAAGCTGTTTACATTCTTTTTTCAAGTAAACTATTCCATGCCCCTTTCTCACTATCTCAATTCTCAATGTAGTTTGGATCCTTCTACTCTTTTATCTTTTATCTTCCCATCTTATGGTTATTTACAGTTTGTTCTGCCTTCTCAATTTCTCACCTTGAATCATCAATTTTGCAGAAGAAGGTGAGTGCCACTCTAATTTTGTTAATTTTCTAAGCAAATATTTATGAATGTGTTCTCTTGGTTTATTACAACAGCCCATGTAAATTTTTGCAATCTTCTTGTTTCATGGGTTAAATGATTGAAAGCCAGTTTTTATATCAACATATTCCTTCATCAGCACAAATCATTGCATATTTTTGTTCAAAAGTTTCTTATTATTCGATATAATATTATAAAGAATATAAGAATGTTATCTTTCTTTCAATTAAGAAAATGAAAGTCAACATATTTGAATTAAGTCCTGGTCCAATGCTGGGAGAGGGCTTGCCCCTTTTCTTTGAACATGGATAGACATGGTGCCTCTTATCTTTTTCTTGTGTTCTTTCTTTCTCTTATTCTTCCTCACTTTCTTTGTATATGTTATACAGAAGTCTTCAATTATGGTTTCTCCCTTTTCAACACCATTCTTTTTCTCTTTTTCTTCTTACTTGTTTTACAATGAGTGAAATGTGACAGTATTTTTTAATATTTTAAATTTAACTAGAGTAAAATGATGGCTATTGATGCCACAAATATGTAAGCTATTTTCAATCTATAAGCAAACAAACGACTAACTAGGCAAGAAATGAAAATTCTGTTACTCACCTTTCTTTTATAGAATGATCTGTGATTTATCACATGATGGAGTTCTTAAAAGTTTTTAGTTATTATTTTCTTTTCATTTCGGTAGTCAGTAGATTGAAAGAAACTTGAGTCTCATCAGCAAATTTGCAGTCATCTCATTGATTTCCTACTCAATCCTGATCATGTCAAGGGAACTCTTACCAGAGAGAAATCTGGTGCAAGTCTTTCCATATCTTCCCTGCTGACTGGTTATTGTGATGAAATTTATGCAGACCCAAAGTTATAGGGTACAACTGACTGCTGTTGTTAAGTTGTGATTTGTTCTTCAAGATCTTTAGTTGAAACTACTTTAGTTGATATTAATAATTTTTATTTAAGTAGTTAGTCTTCTTTATGTATTGAATTACTGACAATGGCCAATATTTTTCTACTGGAAGAGATGCTGAAGAACATCTTCTACGAGGTAAAGAACAAATTTGAGACAGCCCTTGGGATATTGCGAAAGGAAAAGATCACAATTGATCCTGATGATCCGGCAGCAGTGGCTCAGTATGCAAAGGTTATGAAGACTATTAGAGAAAAGTAAGAGAATTTTTTTTTTTTTGGCTTCTGAAGAGTTATTAGTTGACGAAGCTTAATTATCAATATTCTGGCATCTTGTAGACTCTCCTTTCACTATTTGAATGTCCTTTATTTGTTGAAGTGCCTCAGCAGTGATCTTGCATCAACTTTTAGAGAGGTGTATAAAGGTCTCTATATGGGCAATATTTAGAATTACTTTCACTGGTTTTATATATTAGAACCACAGAATTTTTGATTCTAAGAGAAGACCATGCCCATATGCTGGTTAAAATAGTTGTTGCCATCATTTTTTAATAACATTATCTATTACTGTAATATTAACTAATAATGGTCATCTCTTTCATAAAATACCATATGCAGAAAAATAATTGATTGAACAGTCAAACAATTTCTTCAGAGTTGGTGCTGTTGTCACTTGACTGCTTCATAAAAAAATCTCAGTACTGAATTTACTTAGAAAGAATATAACAATAGGTTAGTGTTATCAAAAAAATTGTATCTGACAATTAGATGTCTTCTATGATCTTATCAAATATTGTTAGTGAATAATTCTGATATGTTTTGCCTACACTAGAAAGAAAATAGAGTGCTTCCTTTTGTAAGTTTTGTTTTGATGAATTTGTACTTATATTACATTTAACAAAAAACTCTTTTATGAAGGGTACGTTTGATCTTATGAAATGATAATTCTCTTAGCAACCTCTGTCTATTGTCGTTACTGGCTAGCTTGCTGTTATAATGCGGATGACGTATAGAGTTTTATGTTTCTCTGGTTTATTTTCTAGAAGGCTAAGGATTGGTTGTTTTTAGTTAAATATGTCTAAGGAGAGTAGTTTGTGAACACAGAGGATTTGGATTCTCTAGGAATCCTATGTTGACTCAAATCTTGTCGGTTGAAGTCTTATCATCATTATGGGTAAGTCGAGAGTCCTCTTATGATTAGAAAACATTGTTATGGGTTGTTTATGGGTGTATAATTATGATTATGTGAGTTATGAACTTCATGTGACTTGTGGGTTGCATCAAATGAATTAGTTCCTCCATGGAGGTTTTATTTTCTATATCTAATCATATCTCCTTGATTCTCCTTCATCCTTATCCTAACAATTTCTGCAAATCAATGATTTCAGCTGTAGTTCTGTTGTCCATTGCAAAACAACCAAGAAGTTTGTTTGAAGTAGATTTGAACACCACCTGGATACATTTTTAGAAGCTCATACTTGTATCTGGGGTGGTCAGGGTTGAGGTCTTTTATAGCCTAGACCAAGATTTGCTGAATCTAGACAAGGTGTATTGGCCGGTGACCGGTTCAGCATGGTACGGGTCCATAGGATGTCCATACCGTACTGTTTCAGGGTGTGTCAAAATAGAGAGAATTGGAGAGGGAGGGGGGAAGGGAGGAGAGGAGAGAGGTAAAGAGGAGAGGGAGGGAGCAGGGAAAAGGGAGGGAGAGGGGTAGGAGGAGAGGGAGATAGATAGAGAGAGAGGGAGAGAGAGAGAGAGAGAAGGGTGGTTGAATGGGGTCAACGGTTGTCGAAGAAGGGGGAGAGGGAGAGAGGGGGGCGGTGGACTCACCTCGTCGATTGTGCCTCATAGGCTAGGGTTTCAAAGGGTTTTCATGAGGCGGAGCATGAGAAGACTCATGTTGGTGGGGTTTTGAAAAGCATTGGTTGTAGGTGGAATTCGAGAAGGAACGGGTCCAAACCATTTTATTTCATCCCAATCAGTCGAATCCAATTAATTTGACTCTCAAATCCTTTTATTTGATTCGATCCACAGATCTTGAAGTTGTCAGGGGATGGTTTAAGGGCCGAACTGACAAGCATGGCTGAACCATCCTTGGTCAATATTGGTTTGGTTCGGTATGGGTTGAACTGTCTGATTCAGGTCGGTGCAATGTACCATTGTCTAGAGTAGCTGAAACAATCTGGTCTGTTGGTGTCAGTCCATTTTCGGGTGCAAAGGAATAAACTTTCTTTATAGAAACTGGACTTTGGATTGTTGAAGTAAGATATCAACTATGTTGTCTAGATTAAGAAAAAGCTGAAGCTTTTTCATTGATGTTCCTTCTCACATGAAATTTCAGAAGATTCTTAGGTTCCTATCCAATGTTCAGCTTTATCATTTCCAGGGTAGTAGTTCATTAGTTGATGTTGGCACTGTTGCATGCCATTACTATCTGATTTCTTTATTTTGTACTATTTTGCGGAATAGGTTTATTGTCCTCTGAATTTAAGTCTGAAAGACTTATTGTATTTTATAATCTGGTCTTTATGCAGGGCGGATTTGTTCTCAGAATCCCAACGAATTAAATACACCATTGAACAACAAACACAAGGCATTCCTGATGCTCGGACATATTTGTTGACATTACAAGAGATACGAATCAAGTATGTAGTTCTTTTTGCTTCTTGAATCTGATTGATTATTCTTATTTAATTTCTACTTTAGGTTGCTGGACTCTCCATATGCATATCTTATTCTTCTTTTTGAAGTTTATTGGTTAACTAGTTTTCCATGTATTGGTATGAGTGATGGATGCATTAACTAAACGTTACCATTTTTTTCAATATCCTTGTGTGGTGTTTGTCTTCTTCCACATAAACCAGTTATAACAAGTTGTTCATCGGGGAAGTTATGTTTAATTCTCTCTTTTCTTGGCTAAAAATTGGCTTCTTAAATTATTAAGAAGTCGAATTTCATTTGTCTAATACTTAATTTTTAACAAGGTAGAAAATTTGAAGATAGAAAAATATGTAGAGGCTAGGACATGCGTTAGCTAGCAGATTGCAATTGGTATCATGGGAAAGCATCATCTCTGCAAAAAGTAGCATCTGCATGCAATCACAAGTTAGTTGCCACGGTAATGGTTTGATATTGCGTAGCCTTGCTCAAAATGGTTGTTAAGAAGATAGTATGATGTGAGTGAAGATGATTTTCTTGGGAACAAAAAGACATTCAAGCTTTCATTGTGACAAAACTTGGCAATAAATGATCAAATACATATCAATAATAATGTTTCATATGAACCTTAATAAGCTAGATTTACACCCTATGATATCCAATCTTGTCTTTTTTCCATGGTAACTTTGCATCTATAATCATTTTTAAAATCAGATACACTTGAACATTGGTTAGTAATAAGGAGATAAATCCAAAGTAGTCTAAACCATGAGAAGGTTGTAGAAATGTGGAAGCAATGTGCTTGAGAAAACTATGATCTTGGGGCATCTTTGAAGTGTCTACTTATAGTTACTAATATAATAATTAGATTCCACTCATCCAATGGTTTAAATTTTATTTCGATTAATTCATTTTTTGATGTATTAAAGGAGAACATGATACATATGTTTGTAAAGTGACAAAATAAAATTTTTGTGCTTCTCTTTGTTTATTTGACTGCATTTATTGATCTTTTCTATTTCATCAGATCCAATGCAATGATTTTTTTGTTAGTGATCTTCAAGAATATATACGGATAATATTATATTTAGATGCTTCTGTGAGAACTCTACCATCTTTTCTCATTGGGACCTTATATAGTTCCTCTTTATTTTCAGGAGTGGCCTCACTGATGACCTGGGTGCTGAGGCTATGATGATGGAAGCATTAGAGAAGGTTGAAAAAGAGATTAAGAAGCCACTTATGAGGTCTGACAAGAAGAACATGGGTCTTCTCTTAGCTGAGTTTGACAAGATCAACAAAAAGTATGTAATGCATGATATCTTCTGGCATGGCAATAATGTTGTTTCATTCTTGAGTATTTTGCGCTTTTCCATGTTTGATGCTTATAGTTGCTTGTCTGTATTGTAGATGCCACTTTTCTTATCGGTTATATTAGTTATTTGTGTGCACTTACGTGGATGCTGTCCAAGGACATCAAAAAAATATATTTCTTATTTGAACATAAATTACTTAGAAATTGCTTTCATCATGTTATCTATATTGTAACCACTCTCTGGTTACATCATCAATGAATTATCGCTTTATAAACTTTAACATTCACATTCTAGGGTCATAAATTGTTGACGTCTGAATAATGTAGGAGGCATCACACAATTCTTATTTTATGTACTCTCACCTGCTCTGATTTTGCCTGTTTGCTGTTCCCTGAGCTTTTTGTTGTGACTTTTAACCTTCTTAATTTCTGTTTATGAAACTTCAAATTAGGCTTGGCATTAAAAGGGAAGATCTTCCCAAGTACGGGGAAGAGCTGGAACTGAAAATTGCCAAAGAGCAATTGCGGGAGCTAAAGAAGGATGCTCTGGAGGCAATGGATACCCAGTTGAAGAGGTTTGTATACTTATGTACTTAATATAAATATTGTTTGTCTGCATTAAAGGATCCTGGGAAAAGGATGACCTATGCATATGATGCATTTCGGTGTTATGGTGTACAGACCAAAAAAATTTGTATAGACCAAAAAAATTCAGTATGTGAAGTTCTTGCTGTTGAGACTGTTTCAGCCCAAACTCAGACAGCCATCAAAGATTTCATTGCATTGGCTATTGGAGCATTGATTAGTTTGCCATCTGGATCAGCTTAATTTTAAATCTGAATGCAAGTAAATATATTTGTACATCAAAGTTCATTCAGGCAGATATGTGAGCTTGCATGTACTAAATATTATTATCTGGGTTAAGCTAGATGCTCTAGGTCAATAGGGAGGCCTGCATGTTTGACTTGACAAGATAGAACTGGTAGGACATGCCAACAGACTACACCCTTTTGATACATTCTGTCTATTAAAATGTATGAATTAAGTGGAAAATCATATATTTAAATGGAGTTGTGGCAATTGAATTCATCTAGTATAACTTGCTTTATGTTTGTGCTTTATGCATCTACCTTGTTTTCTTATAATCTATATCTACAGGGAGGAATTCAAGGATGAGCAGATGCTAGACACGAAATCACTGGACATACGGAACTTCATCTGAGATTTTGTATGTTTTTTATGATCCAAACCCTGAGGGCTTTGTCTCTTCTCTGTTTTCTCTGTTTTCCCCCATATTTTCTAAGAAGTGCGTTGCTAGCAGCAATATTGAAGAAATGCTAATAACGGGCTTTCTTTGGTTTGTAACAATGCAGCAGCCAAATATGCCGCCTGTCTTGCCTCTGGGCACTAGAGTTTTTGTCTACCAGGTTTTTTCTGTCATGTTTTGGATTTATCGAGTGTTGCTTACACCTCAGTATGTTTCGCCGTTGTGTTATCTGCTACATCCTGGACAAATACCCCATAGACATCCTAGACTCATTGTACTGTTGGCAAGCAGGCATTTTTCTTCGTCCGCTAGGAAGCAGGTGGCATAACGAGGTCTGAATTGTTAGCCAAGCGGAGATCAATAAAATAAATTGGTGCGATGCGATTCCAGCTTTTGATATCGCACACCACTTCACAGACGTTCCTTCTATTGCTCACTGTTGCCTAAAAATCATTTCCTTTTATATTTTAGCTCTCAGGTCTCATGTCCATCAGACAAGTTCAGCTCACAGGTCTTTTGTCCATCAGACACTGTTCCCATTTAAGCTTAAATCCTGGCTGGTGATCTCAGTTTGTTGTCGTTGCATGTCTTTGCCTGCCGAAGCCCAGAGCTCATATCCATAATTTGCCCACGGCAGAACTCATATCCATAATTTGTTCTTACTCATATTTATCCGCTAAAACAGAATTTATATTTTAAACTGGAAAGAGTTGGGTGTATGATGTCTAGGCTGCGTGTTAATGGTTAAGGACTTGATATACAGAGCAGTTGAGAAGCCACTTTACGTAATGATACACTTGGAGGATTGCAAGTATAAACCATTTGGAGCCTCAATTTTGTTTGGAAGTTGGAGTTTGATTTTCAGGGCTAGTATTTTGGAAGGACTTGTATGGGCAATGCCTGATCAAAATCTAAGATCCCCAGCACTCCTATGCAAACCTATAGCGTTGCCAGTAAGCGAAGGGATCATGCCACATAATTATATGCTGGATGCTATGATACATTCAATGCACTCTACTACAATGCAGATTTGAGAGTAGCAAAGCAATGCCCCAAATTCTAGCAAGCTGTATCCGACAGTAGAACACGAAAAATAGCCGCAAACTTGGCTACCTACAACTTGAAATCAGGGACCATCATTCCAATCACCGATGAAAAGAAATTGAATTTAGTTTATACTGGAGTAAAGCCTGTAGACTACCATTCGAGAAGCAGACCAGGCAGAGATGGAGGATCGATAAGGTACTGATAGTAACTGTTATAACTCACCTTTTTTGGTGCAATATTTAATATTGTTTTACACTTTCAAGTAATCAAAGCCCCAGTTTCATTGTAGCCCAAGGAAATCACAGATGACACCATGTAATTTCCAACCTACAAACATAAGTTCCGACAACTGAAATATGAAGTGATGCTATAGCAAAACATATATTAGATTAATAAAAAGGAAACCTAACTCAGTAGCAGTATTTATGCACCAGATTGGAAAAGAAAGGCTCCACGCTAATGGTCTATAGGGGCATTTATGATGCACTAGCATTTGAATCAAGCAGGGCAAAGTACTCTGCTAAGGCCTCTCCTTCTTTTGCTACTTCAATGTCATAGTCAGCTAATGGATCTCCAGTTAATTCTTTTGCGATTTCACCTTCCATACCTTCATCTCTCTCAATCTCACAATCCATTTGACCATCTTCATCTCTCTCATCCGTATGATCGTCAGCAGCAGCTACTGAGGGGCCTTCTTGATTATGTGTAGGTGGATTGCTATCAACTTGCTGGTTGTTCCCTGAAATTGTGCCAAATAGTAGTCTCAGCATGCCAGCTAATGAAGATGACATGTAAACAACAGAATAGTTCTAATAAAAACATTTTGGGTGACTTTTGGTACTAGCAGAAATACTAATTAGAGTGTTGGTAACATTGGCATTGGTTTTTCAATTGAAAAGCATACAACAGAATACCTGCTGATTGTCCGGTCCCGATTAGCAAATTTGCAGCTGTTGGTCTTGATACCTTCGACTTTTTCCTTGACTCAAGTTGACTCTGGAAGTCAAAAGGTTGCTAATTAATTGATCATTGCATGGTTCTGCTGAAACTACAATTTTAGAGAAAAATCAAGGCACCTGTAGGACACAATTTCTTTCAGGATCTGTCAAGAGATCTAACGCTTTTTCAGTGTTGTTCTCATTCAACCGAAGAGCCTCTGCAGCAAGGGACCTCTCAAACCTGCAAAAGGAAATCAGCTTGGTGTATCAGTTAGTTCTGATTTTTGTTGCAGAACACAAATTCTCAGACTCCTGAAAGATGTGTTATACATCCATGTAAAAGAAACCAGTTCCTCTGGGCAATCACACTAAGTAACAAAGTTTCACGAGCACTTGTATGGCATGCAATACACTACTCCCATGGATGGTGCATGCATATAGCAGTATCTTATTTAAACAATGCCACCAACAGAGCAAACTCACCAAGAATTTTAATGAAAAGCCAAACTTCCTGTACAGCATAGTAGGTAAATAATGGATTGGAGTTATAGCAGCTTTACACCCTCCATATACCATATCACTGATTTTCATCTCTTGAGATGATCTTTCAGTATTTGGACCCCATTGGGCTCCTGAGCAAATAACCAAACAAACCAACTGAATTTGCAAGCATTTGGAACTGTTTAATTCAGTTCTTTGGCTCACAATTTGAGACTCAAAAAAAAGCTTAAAACTTTCCTGTAAGATCTAGCTTTCTTCTTTTTTTCTCTAGAATTTGAGTTTCAGTCTGAATAACCTGTTAACATGAGCATGCTTGCCAAAAGACCAGCCTTGTGAACTTGACTAAGGTTACGATGAAGTGTTGCCAGCTCTTATTTGATATTTGACATCTAGCAATGACAATAAGGTTAAGCCTTTCAATAGTGATGCACGTTCTGACCATATTTGAACTTTGACCATTCTTAGCCCTGCACTCCTTAATATGAAATGACTGCACCAACGGAACAAAACTGTATATCAGCTCCATTTATCTACAGAGTTCCAGCACAACTCTAAAGAAAAATATAGATACCGGAAGAAGATATACTTTGGCATCAAAATGTCATGTTTCCTGACTGCAAGAAACAGACCTTCTAGGTACAACTACATATCTAGCTTGGTTGGAAAAGCCAAAGAGCTCTTGCTAAAAATAATCTTAAAAATTTCCAAACATAAATGTTCTAGCACTTGCGGGCCAGTCATTTAAAAATAAATAAAACCATGATCCATTTTTTTTATCCAATCAGAATCCTCAGAGGAGGATATCTTAAGCCTTAACTTCACCAATCAAAGCTACAGATCAAGCTGCATCATGTCCAAATGTTGATAGTTCTGAAGAGTGAAGGGATTTCTTCTCCTCTTTTTCTGAGAAATATCTTGCTTGTGCTTGGTAACTAACCAACAACATTTTCTAAAGGTGGATAATCATCCTACATTTCAGTTCATAGAAATAAGTTCATTCGGTGTTTAGTGATCCCTAAATCCTTGGGAAGGACGTAAGAGGTCTATTGCTTCAAGCATATCCAACATCAAATTCTTTTTGAGGGAATCCAAGATCAAAATTTTCAGCACCCAAGGACTCATGCAAAATGTCAGAAGGGGGCATAGAAGAAAAAGGTAATCATTAACTCTTTGTTGTTCGACTGGACATGAGAAGTCCTTTTGACCGTAGATGACATGTTTGGATGCATTGGCAGATGTACCAAATATATAAAAACTGGGGCCCAGTTCAGTTGAACGATAACTCTGAGAGGGTTATTATATCTCCCTAGTAATAACATATGCTTGACCTAGTTTATACCTACAGAACACACGAATTCAAAGATATGCATCAAATGATACTATCAATTAGTTGGGACTTGCAAAGACATTTATTACTACCAAATGCTTATCATGTCATGATGAGACATCCACTAAATTTCAGTTAGATTCCTTTCATGGCGCACATCTAGATTCCATATGGTCTGTGAATTATATTTGTTTCCTTCCCATTGGACACTTACTTTGACCAGTAATTGGTGCACAACATAAAAACCCTACCCCCATTGCTTGCAAGTTAAACATGTCATATTCTCTTAAAAAACTGTCACAAGAAGATGTGCATGGGAGGATGGGTTCCTTTGAACAAAATAGCAAGAAATAGAGACTGTATGAACATGTTACTGAGATAGGGATATTCTTTGAAGTGGAGACAGTGGAACTCTAATAGCATACTAAGAGCAATTGCAGAAGAGAAATCTATCACTACTGCAGGCAATGGACAATGCATGCAATTTCTTAGTAATGGCTTTAAAGAGAGGGTTCAATGAAGGTACATAAAGGGGATAAAGAGAAAGGTTTGTCCCCTAAGGATTTGGGTGAGGAAAAAGAAAAAGGGAAAGTGAATCCTACCTTTCCTATATAGAGAAAAGGGAGAAAAATTACTATAAAAAAGGCAGAAGGCATCTAAACTAGTCGGTCTGTAAAATTTTCAAAATTCCTTTTGGAGTATGATGGAAAGGCCTTCATGATAAGGTACAATATCTTGATGTTCATGGAAGAAAAATGATTTAGAGCGACATATTGAACTTAAAAAAAATAAAAAGAAAAGAAAAGAATCACTTCAAACACTAATAAGTAGCATTTTGGAGGCTTAGTTGTCATGATTAGCTCCACAGTAACTCCCAAGTCGTTGTTGGTTCATATAACATATAGAATTCTGGATACTGATTTTAGCAAAAATGGGATATGGTTGCTGATCCAGCTTACCCAATACAGACCAGCTCATTCAACTTATTCAGATTGACAGCCTTGTTCTGAGGAGTTCTACCATATCTCTTCTGTTCCCTGCAAGTTATTATCAATGATCATAGTTTATAAAAATAAACAAAATGAAAAGCACACATAAAAGAACATTCTATGGATCAGTTGTTGACTTCTACATGATCTCTTGTCGTCGCTGAATATCCTCCTCTCTCCTGAGAGCTACACTTGCCCGTTGCTCAACCAAGAAATCAACTGCTGCCTGAATATCTTGGCCAGTCATTCTTAATGCCCTTTTTGCTTCCCGCTCTTTGTAGCCCATGCCCATCAACAATGATAAAGCTTCATCCGACACTTGAAGCTGAAGTAAACAAAGACAATTGAACTAATAGATTAGTATGTGACAGAAAAGGACAAATAAAGTGATCATTCTCAATCTGTGAAAAACAATAATAGTTACATCTTTATTATTCAAAAATAGAAGAAGAAAGAAAAGATTGACAGAATAGTATTCATGGCTTCACGGACACACATGGGAAAAAAATTCAGGTGATGCCCTATGAAAAGCAACAGACCTGATCATATTTAGCTTGTGCAGAGCTCAGAGCTTTACGGGCTTTTTCAAGATGGCCACTGTGATAAGCCACCACCCCTTCAAGGAGTTCCAGTCTCACATATCTGTTTTACAAGGTCATAAAATGGATATATGCTTCAATGGGAGGAAAGTTTGATGCTTCCATAAAGAAATATAATGAAACCATCCTATCACCCATGTATAAAATAAGTGGACAAGTACTATGAAAGAACCTCACATGGCAAGCTCTGCATGGCGACCAGCCTGGAGGAGTCTAAACCTAGTGGAATCTTTACCATGTGAACGTTCAAACCCTTTTCTAGCCTTTTCCAGGCGTATTCCTGCCATTGATAGACATGACATGTCCTGAAGCATGAAGTAACACCATACTATATCTAGTTGAAGTATAGGCACATTGTCAATCATCTGGAAACAAATGGTGGAATGATCCAAGTCACAGATATCAGCATAATGTTCATTGTTGAAATACTTATCAAAAAATGAGTGCCTTAGATTACCTCTACAAATTTAGGATCACAAAGAGAGAAAGCTTCCTGCAAATACAAAATTACATATGGTTAAATCATATGTAAGGGTTGCATTAAATTACTTGAAATAGTTTGGAAATGATGGTGTATTTCCTTGAAATTCTCATAGCAAGTATGATGGTCTAGCTATTAACTTTCTTGAAGAAAGAAGAATTGTGAACAGAAATGACAGCAGCATTGCAACTAACCTCAGCCATATATAGCACATCCAATGCATTCTTAAACGTTTGCTTTTTAATACAACTTTTAGCATTTGCATGGAGCATCAGACCCATCATGATTGCCCTGTCAATGAAGACAAGCAATCACAGTTAAGAGGACCAGTCTGAAGCCAAAAGCATATAATAGGTAACTAATGCAAGATTCAGAAAATATACCGTCTATCAGACTCAGAATTAAAGACCACTTTCTGACCATTCTGATCTTCAAGTTCTATATCGTAGTCTTCCACTGGAAGTGAACCAACTGCATGCCTTTCTGCCAATGCCTTAGCAGCATCACTGTCAAAAATTATGCTGTAAGCTAACAATTTTTCTAGCAGAAATATGTTGTGAACTCATAAATAAACACCATAAAGAGTAAGGTTGCATGCATCCAGGTTGGAGCATTATTATAATATAATTGATATAAAATTATGAGCCATAAAGAGGTTATAACACTTCAAGAAACACTGTGACCTAGAATAGTTATGGTGAAGCAAAATGGTGAAATAGGAAAAGCTTAACAAGGCTTAATTTAGACTTATTTTCCAGGGTAGAAATCAAACTAGAATGTAACATATGTATCACCCAAAACATCATTCAAACAGACCACAAGGCAATATGAAAGCAAAATTTGCACAAAATATACTAGAGGGAGAGGAAACATGTGCCTGCTTGAAATAACCAAAATCCCTAATTCATGGGCTTGAAACACTCCAAGAGCATATGAAGAATTTCTAAGTAAAAGAACACATAGTGATTTTACGTATTCTTTGAATAATTTTTTGTCAAAAAATTGTAAAGGATGGCCAACAAAAGACAACACCACAATACATGTGCACACTAGGGGAATTTAAGCATTCTTGATAGTCAATGGGAAAAGTAAAAGGTGTCCTTTTGATATACAAAATAGTGGATGAGGCCATAGTTGTGATACTTTACAAGTTTCAACTGCTGATGGAAAATCTGAGTGGGCACTTCTTCAAAATGCATAACACAGGTAGAGAAAAACCATGGAAAATTCTACTTAATTCTAACATGTAAAGAATGCTGGACAAATGTTACGTATTTTGGGAAAATACTAATATTGTGAATCAAATTAAGAGAGATAAAGCACAGAGCAATGTTCAACATAGATGAGATCATCAAAGCAGATATCAGCATGAAAATATGGAAACTTAAGGGCACCACAGCGGGAATTCTAGATTTCAAAATACAAAATTTTACAAAAGAGTTAGTTTTGTTGAAAAGAAATGAAAAACATAACCTTTCCAGTTTCAACACTTAGATCAGTCTTTCAAAATATTGTTTCTTTAGAAAATTGTTTTTCATTTTTCTTTAGAAAATTGATTTCATGGTTTGGATATATTAAATGATGTCATTTGTGTGTTTTAAGTTTTACTAGAATAACATTTCATATTTGAGAGGATTCCAATTGTTTAAAGTTTTGATAGCTTGTAGGCTTCAAGAAAAAATCCCATGCATGTACATGGAAATGACAGGATACTGACATGAAAGAACTTGGCAGATCAAAATTGTGGTGATATGAACCAATCTCTGAACACTCACAAAGTCACAACTAAAAATGTTCACTATGTTAATGACATTTTAGGAAGCAATTCCATAGCATGATTATATACATTGTTAAATAATATTATGAAGATTGTGATTTAAATAATATAGCTAAATGATGTGGACCATACAATAACCTGTTTTTTAGAACTTGAAAGGAAACATTTTTCTAATTGAGGAAAAAAGAATTGTTATCTTATACAACTTAATCAAGTGGACAAACTAATAGAAAATAAGGCAAAGTTAGAGAATGAAAAAAAAGGAGAATAACATGATTCAAGAAGCTAGAAAAATAGAATAGGAAGGCATTGGTGGTAACATGGATGTGACAGCAGATTCTTCATTGCTTCTGTTAGCCTCCCTATGAAGCACCAAACATGTTCAACTTCATGGTCATTGTAAAGTTATTTGGCACATAAATATTGTAATCAACTAAAATGAGTCTGTATTATTTCAAAAACAGAACCTGTTGCAACAGCATCATCTGTTTGGTTAAAAAAATTAATGGAGAATATTTCATGCCACATTAGGAACCAATCAAGCTATATATTGGAAGATATTTTAAAGACACTGAGCTTGTGATGAACCAAAATATTTCATGATATCAGTAACCACATGTACTCATTTTAATTTTACTGGAGAACATAAAGAAGCAATCAGCTAATCTTTTCAAGAAAACAGACTTGCAATGGAAGCTTTGTATTCAACATCAATAAAAACATCAAGTTTAATACTAGTGTTAAATTCCAATGTCTATTTCTTATCATGCGGTACTCTATATTGCAGTTTAAGGATTGGGGTGTTATATTCTTGTTCTTAGCGGTTGTTTCAGTGAGTTAGCAAGATTGGTCCATCTTGACCCTTCCTGATATTATACCAAGGACTAGACCAGGACAGGCACCGGTACCAAGATTTTATTCCCTGATATAAAAAACTGAAAACATTCAAGGAACAGTATAGACAAGGAAATCATGTAGTTTCCTACCATGAAAGTATCAACCACTAATTCATACTCCCCAATTTCCCCTAGAAGTCATCAATAAACGGGTCAAGGAAGACCTTCGTAATAATCTGAAAACGCTCGGAATAGCCTGCTGCTTGCATTAACCAGCCCGCAACCATAACTATATTGCTCATGAGCAAGTCTAGCAAGAGTTAACATCCAATTACTAATTCATGGTTTGTTCAGACTTTGATTCATCTCACTAACCAAGGATAAAACGGTAATCCAACATACCCAATAGCCCGAGAACTCAAATACCTATAACTACATCAGCCAGTTCCAACTTAAAACCCATAAATTCAATAATCATTCTCAGTTTAGTACTCATCTACATTGTAAATTGTAACCTAAACAGCGCAAGATCATAACTTTCTTGTCTACATTGGAAACTTTTAAGCATCGAACTGTCACCCTACCAATAAAGCAACTAAAATCTGCAAGAATCCCAAAACGATTTACAGAAAGAGGGAAAGGAGAAATCTAACCGGATTCTGGTGAGTTTCTTGCTCCGCTCGGCCTCGGCGGCCGCCTCTTCATTGAGAGACTGCCCCCGATCGGGCGAGACAGCGCTCGCAAGCACCTTGGAGTTGTTCTTGAGTCCCAATTGGGAGAGGGGTCGGACCTCCTCGCCGTCCTTGAGCACTTTTCCACCGCAGATCAGGTTGATGCAGTCGGGAGAGCCGCCCGATCGCCGCGCCACCTCGGCGCGGAGCATCGGGAGCGTCCATGCCTCCAGCTCGACCTCCAGGACACCCGCCCACGCCCCGGCGATCCTCAGCTTCGCCACCGCAGCGGACGGCGAACCCGGGCTCTTCTTGGCGTCCATTGGATTGGAATTCCAAGGGGTCCTGGGCGATTACTTGGTGACGAAGGTTGAGGAGACGACAATGGAATTAGGGAGGGTTCGCACGGGGCTTTATCGATGGCTTTTTTTTTTTTTTTTGATCGATGGCCTTTTGATGAGTGCGAGGGAGAGGCTTGAAGGGCAAGCAAAATTGAAGGCCTTACTCTTTATACTTTTTGCCGGCGGAGGAGGCCGGTACTTCGGACTGGGTCTGATTAAATCCGTACTCAGTTTTTGGGCCTAATGTGATTGTCAACCACATCCATTTGGATTTGGTTTTTTGAGCTAGAAATATTAACCTGATGGAGTAATTCTTTGTTTACCAGGAGCTGTGATATCATTAGACCATGTAACGACCACAAATACCACGTAAATCTTATTTTTCGATGCATACTTAATATCTATATTTTTATTTTTTATTAAAAAAATTAAATAATAAAAAACGTTCATTTTTTTTAAAAAAATTATTTTTTTATAAAAAAACTATGACAATCTTGTATCATGACATTTCTGAATTATGAAATTTATGTATCATAAGGTCAAAAGATATTTTTATCATTAAAAAAATTTAAAAATTTTTCAATAACAAAAATACTTTCGATCTTATAATATCTTATGAATAGAATTATGATACCGATTCACAAAGAGCTTCCATAAGAAGTATATTTTCGTTATTCAAAATTTTTAAAAAATAAATTATATGCATTAAATGCATGTTTGAATGACAAAATGTCCTCCTTTCCTTATGATATATGTTACACCCAATCAGCTTTTCTCTAAACCGGACCAAAGATCCGACTGGCTCGAGGTCCGAACGACCCGTTTCAGCAGAGATCCGACCGGCCTGTTTCAGCAGAGGTTCGACCGGCTTGCTTCGGCAGAGGTCCGACCGGCCCACTTCGGCAGAGTTCCGACCGGCCCGCTCTAACAAAGGTCCGATCGTTCCGCTTCAGCAAAGGTCCAAACGATCCGCTTCGGTAGAAGTCCAATCGGCCCGCTTCGGCAAACGTCCGACTGGCCTGCTTCGGCAGAGTTCCGACCGGCCCGCTTCGGCAGAGGTCTAACTAGCCCGCTTCGGCAGAGTTCCAACCGACCCACTTCAGCAGAGGTCCGAACGACCCGCTGTAGCAGAGGTCCGAACGACCCGCTGTAGCAGAGGTCCGTCCGACCCACTTCATCGAAGGTCTGTCTGACCCACTTTAGCAAAGATCTGAACGACCCTCTACATCAGAAGTCCGACTGATCTATTTCAGCCAAGTTCATACCAATTAGAAGGCTCCATAAACCCTTTTCAGATGGTACTAGAATTCTATTACAACAGATCCCACGACGTGGCCACGTCGTGGTGCCACCTGGCCACCACCCTAATTCTCCTAGGGACAGATCGAACATTTCAAGCCTAGCCTTTAACAGAATCTGGTAGTGTTCTGCGCCTATATAAGGTAAGTGGGGAACTTCGAATGGTAAGGACTCTTGTCCTTCTCCATGAGCTCATCTCCATTGATTCCTCCATTCTGTTGCTTAAAAGGCCCTCGCTAACTTAAGCATCGGAGTGTCCCTCGCCGAACACCATCGGCCCTTGGAACTTTTTTGCAGAAACCGGAAGAGGAGCGCTCCAGCTAAGCCGACTGAGCCTGGTCCGGGAGAATCTGCACCAATAGATTGGCGTTAGAGGAAGGGCCCGAACTCCATTCCAGTTTCCCTTCTCTAAAAGGAGGAATCCGCTGTCTAGTAAGAGCAATGGTAAAAGGAAGAGTCCAAAATACTTCCACCAGGAGAGGCCACTCCTCGTCAAGATCGGAAGACCCTCTCAGAGAGAACGACGCCCCGAGCTTACTATCACTCTGGGACAACAACAGTTCCATACCCTCCTGAATCGCATTGACACCCTTGCTGCCGCGGTTCAGAATCTCCAGGATGCGGCCAACAACAGGCAACAGCCTCTTGCGGCGTCACAAACCAACAATCAACCTGCCGCTGAGAGAAGCCGATAGCAAGGAGTCCCTCAACCCCGCTCCTACGCTGCTTCGGAGCCCTGAAGATCTCAAGGGGCTCATGCTAACGGGAAGAGAGTGAGGCCCGCCTCACCCTCCTCCGCTGACTCAGTCCCTGACGATGACCAGTATCGCAACGAGGCCCAAAAGACTACACCAGCAAGCTCCAGTGCATGGAGGAGCAGATCGCTGTGCTGGTCGATCGGCAAAGGACCGATGGGGCACAGGCATACAACTCCCGCCCGCCTTTCTCTACCAGAATCATGGGGGAACCTATCCCCCATCACTTCAAGATTCCTTAGGTGGACGCCTACGATGGTACCACCGCCCACTAGACCATCTGGGCACTTACAATGCGCACATGATGGTGCAGGGCACCTCCGACGCCCTCCACTGCATTGCCTTCCCCGTGACACTTAAGAAGGTGGCTCGGATGTGGTTCTCCACCATCCGACCAGGTATGATCCACTCCTTCCCCCAGTTGGAAAAATTTTTTCTCTCCCATTTCAATACTTGCAGCCGAACGCCGAGGAACACGGATTGCCTCTTTCTCGTATTGCAAAAGGAAGGAGAGACCCTCCAGGACTGCATGGCCCGTTTCAACTCAGCGGCCATGGAGATCCTGGACCTCAATGAAGACGTAGCTATGTCGGCCTTCAAGAAAGGACTATGCTCGTCCAGGCTCACTTTCTTCCTATATAAAAATTTTCGACAAGCTACACCGAGTTGTTGGCCCGGGCACAGAAGTATGCCCTGGCAGAAGAACAAGCGGCAAGCTGACGTCAGGTTGAAGAGAGGTCGGCCCTCAAGAAGCGAAGCAACAAGGCTCCCGAAGTCTGACCTTCCAGCGATGGCATCAATTCGGCCCGACACCGCAGTCCCAAGTCGAAGGACTTTCCTAGGAAGTTCGAGACTTATGCGCCTCTCTCCCTCTCGAGGAAGAAAATTCTCATGGAGATAGAGAACGAGACCTTCTTGCAAAGGCCTCGTTCGATAAGGACCCCTTCCGCATCAAGGAACAGAGACAAGTACTGTCGGTTCCACCGTGACCATGGGCACATACTGAAGACTGCCTCCAACTGAAAGACACAATCGAAGACTTGATCAGGCGAGGGTACTTGCATAAGTATGTCCGACCCCAGAGGAATCGGGCTGAAACCTCCACCGCCAGAGAACCCCCGGAGGAAATAGAGTTGCCCAATCAGCATCCGACCGATGGAAATGTTGGCATGCTCCACCGTCGGTCCGACTGGAGGTATGAAGAAGACCAGGACATTATGAAAAGGCCCCGGAACTCTAATGTAATTTGTTTTTCCGACGAAGACCTCTTAGAGGCCTAGATCCTTGGGAATGATCCTTTGATTGTGTCGGCAGTGATTGCCAACTATGATATAAAAGGATCCTTATAGATAATGGAAGCTCTACGGAGGTTTTATTGTATTATGCTTTTGTCAGGATGAATCTGTCTAGAACCAACTACAAGAATCTCCAATGCTGTTAACAAGGTTCGGAGAAAACTCCGTCGGAGTAGAAGGAGAGATAACTCTGCCCGTTACAAATAGATCGGAGCCTTATCAAAAGACTCTTCTCATTAACTTTGTGGTCGTATGCACGACTTCGGCCTACAATGCAATCTTGGGATGGCCAGTGCTTAACAAATTCGGGCCATTGTATCCACTTACCACATGCTGGCAAAGTTTCCAACCCAAAATGGGTCGGAGTGATGAGGGGAGACCGTAGGATGGCCAGGCAATGTCTGACCATCCAAGATAAGCAGTCAGGAGACCGTTCCACCTTGGAACAGCTTGACCCCAGAGCCGAAGCCGACTGCTGTGGATAACTGGCCGAGAGGATCCTGTTCGTACCCCTTTGCGAGGACAATCCCACTAAAGTCTTATAGATTGGAAGCACACTCAGTGAAGAGGTCAAGTTAGAGCTGGTCAGCTTTTTGCGAGATAATGTCGACATCTTCGCCTGGTCGGCGTCGACATGCCAGGCATCTCGTCGGAGGTCATAACCCACCAGCTCAAGGTGGACCCTGCTTACGAACTCGTCAGGCAGAAGAAGAGGAGCTTCGCCCGCGAAAGACAGAGAGCGATCGATGAGAAGGTCAGAAGCTCTTCGATGCTGGCTTCATTAAAGAGGCCCATTATCCTGACTAGCTGGCAAATATTGTAATAGTAAGAAAAGCTAATGAAAAATGGAGGATATGTGTGGACTACACCGACCTCAACAAAGCTTGTCCGAAGGACAGCTTTCCCTTACTAAAGATTGACCAACTAGTGGACGCCACTGCCGGTCATCAACTCCTAAGCTTTATGGTGCCTTCTCCGGCACAACTAAATCAGAATGCACCCGGAGGATGAGGAGAAGACAGGCTGTACTGCTACAAAATGATGCCATTCGATCTGAAGAATGCCAGAGCCACCTTCCAAGACTGATCAACCGCGTCTTCGAGGGGTAGCTTAGGAGAAACATGGAGGTGTATGTTGATGACATGATAGTCAAAAGCCTCCGAAGAGCCGACCACATCAAGGATCTGCAGGAATCCTTTGATGCCTTGAGGCACCATCGGATGAAGCTGAACCCGCCAAGTGCACTTTTAGGGTAACCTCTGGAAAATCTTTGGCTTTCTGGTCATGCAAAGAGGAATCGACGTCAACTCTGATAAGATCAAGGCCATCATCGACATGGGGCATCCGACCAACAAGAAGCAAGTGTAAGAACTTACAGGCCGAATAGCCTCTCTCAGCTGCTTCATCTCCCGGTCGGCTGAGAAGTGTCTTCCCTTTTTCAAAACTCAGCACAGTCGGATCGCTTCCAGTGGTCCGACGAGTGTCGGTCAGCCTTTGAAGCATTGAAGGAGTACTTGAAGACCCCTCCCTTGCTTACTAAGCCTGTGGAGGGATAATCCCTATATTTATATCTGTCGACATCGGACGAGGCAGTAAGCTCCGTCCTCGTACGGAATGGAGAGAACGGCCAGCAAAAGCCTATCTACTATATCAGTAAAGTTCTCCATGACGCCGAAACAAGATACCTCAAGATGTAGAAACTAGCATATTCTCTGATCATAGCAGCCAAGCGATTGCATCCTTACTTCCAAGAGCATCCGATCGTTGTCCTGACCGACCAACCCCTGAGGGCGATTCTCATAAGCCCCGACACCTCCGGTTGACTTGCCAAATGGGCTATCAAGCTGGGTGAATTCGATATCTCTTTTCAATCTCGGTCGGCTATGAAGGCTCAGGTGATCATCGACTTCATAGCAGAATGTACCTGGAAACAAGGAGCACCTCCCCACCGGCCGACGCACCTGAGGAAGACTCTATTGAAGAAGCTGAGCCCGCCTGGACGCTTCACATGGATGGAGCATCTAACCTTGCTGGGTGCGGGGTAGGTTTGATCCTCACCGACCCCGACGGACAGAGCCTGGAGTATGCCTTGCATTTTGCATTTAAGGTATCTAACAACCAGGTAGAATATGAAGCTTTCCTTGCAGGACTAAGAATAGCCGACGAGCTAGGCATCGGTCGGATCATGGCCTTCTCTGACTCCCAATGATGGTGAACCAAGTGAAGGGTAAATTCGAGACGAGAGATCCGACTCTAGCCAAATACATGTGCAAGGTACAAAGTCTCGTAACCCGACTTAAATTTTTTAAGATTTTCATATACCTCGAATGCAAACTCTCGGGCAGATGCCTTGTCACAGCTAGCTACTGCCACCACCAATTCAACTAACCGAACCTTTGTGGAATACCTGCAACACCCAAGTATTGCTGAGGAGATGGTCGGAATCTATCAGATGGATCAGGAAGCCTCTTGGATGGATCCCATCCTTGCATTCCTCGTTGAGGGACCCTGCCAGAGGATAAGACTGAACAAGCATGTATGCTGGACTGTCTCGAAGTACATCATCCTCGACAAAACTTTGTACAAACGGTCGTTCATGCAACCGCTACTCAAGTGCTTGGGGTTGTCGGATGCCGACTACGCACTCAGAGAGGTGCATGAAGCATCTACGGCAACCACATGGGAGGAAGATCTTTGGTCTATAAAATCATTCGACAGGATTATTATTGGCCAACCATCCAGAAGGATATGTCGGACTTCGTCAGAAGGTGCGATGCGTGCCAAAGATACGCTAGCATTCAGAGACAACCGGCCAGTCAGCTAACCTCGCTGACCACCCCATGGCCATTCGCACAGTGGGGAATGGACATCCTTGGGCCATTCCTGTCAGCCTCCGGATAATGAAAGTTCTTGATTGTGGCCATCTACTACTTCAACAAATGGGTGGAAGTTGAGCCGCTGGCATAATCACAGAAACCAAGTAGAAAACTTTGTTCAGAATTACATCATTTTTTGGTTCGGCATTTCGCAGGCCATCATCATCGACAATGGAAGACAGTTTGATAATCCAAATTTTGGGGGTTCTGCCAGCAATATCATATTTCTCATTGGCTAACCTCAGTCGGCCATCCCCAATCCAATGGAGAAGTCGAAATCACCAATTGGACGATCCTGCATGGATTAAAGACCCGACTGAATGATGCCAAAGAACTCTGGACAGAAGAACTCCATTCGGTGCTCTAGGCCTATCAGACCACCTCCCATACGGCAACTAGAGAAACTTCATTCAATCTGACCTACGGGAGTGAAGCGATCATACCTATGGAAATCTCCTTGCAATCCCTTCGGATCGATCACTTCGCCGGCCGGACAACTCCAAGTAGAAGAACTGACCTCGACCTGCTAGAGAAAACTAGACTCCAAGCCGGTCTGAAGATAGTGACATACCGCCAAAGGATGGCCAAGTATTACAACAGCCGAGTCAAGGCTCGAAGCTTTAGGGTCGGAGACTTGGTCCTACGGAGGATTGAAATATTCAGGCCAATCGAACAAGAAAAACTCTCTCCCAACTAGGAAGGCCCCTACAGGATAATCAAAGTAATCCGAGCCAGAACCTACCGACTCAAATATCTGGATGGACGTCAAGTAGCGCGTCCGTAAAATGTAAACAACTTTCGCAAGTATTATCAATGAAGGAAACAGTTCATTCCACAAATAAGCCCGACTCCGGTCGGTAGAGGCTTTAGGATAGCCCACTCCAAAAGTCTGACTTTGATCAGCAAAGGCTTTAAGGCAGCCCAATTTGAAAGTCCAACCTCGATCGGCAAAGGTTCTAAGCAACCTAATCCAAAAGTCCGACTCCGATCGATAGAAGCTCTAAGGCAGCCTAATCTAAAAATCCGACTCCGGTCGGCAGAGGCTCTAAGGCAGCCCAATCCAAAAGTCCGACCCCGGTCGACAAAGGCTCTAAGACAGCCCAATCCGAAAGTTCGATCCTGGTCGGCAGAGGCTCTAGTGGGCAGCCCACTCCGAAAGTCCGACTCCGATCGGCAAAGGTTTTAAGGTAGCCCACTCCAAAAGTCCGACTCCAGTCGGCAAAGGCTCTAAGGCAGCCCAATCCGAAAGTTCGACCCCGGTCTGTAGAGGCTCTAAGGCAGCCCACTTCGAAAGTCCGACCTTGGTCAGCAAAGGCTCTAAGGCAGCCCAATCCAAAAGTCCGACCCCAGTCGGCAGAGGCTCTAAGATAGCATAATCCGAAAGTCCGATCTCGGTCGGTAGAGGCTCTAGGGCAGTCTAATCCAAAATCTGACTCTGGTCAACAGGCTCCATCATAGCGTATTCAAAAATTCGACCTCGTTCGGGAAATTCTACTTGGAATCTTTACGTATTTGCGGAACTACCCTATAAGCGCTCACCTTAAAGGTTCAGACTAAATTGACTGACCAACACTTGAAATATTTTCAAGAAAAAAGAAGAGTTTGGACCAATCCGACCACCCCACGTTCAAAAGAAAAAGTATCAAAGATGTCAGAGGAAGAAAGATTCTTTATTTCTCGATAAAATGTTTACAAAAGAGCAGGTCAGACTTTTATAAACGATCTAAGTCCGACCTTGCGGGTACATAGATTAGACTCCAGCTTCGGCCTCCTGTGCCATACCCGAAGCCCTGACCGGGGCATTCGCTGGTCCCGCATCGGCAGCAACCTGAATGTTGGCTCCAGAATCCGACATGCCCCCTATTCCTTCTACATCGGCAGCAGTCTGAGCATCGACTCCAGCTTTGGTCGGGCCCACTTTCTCTTCGCCCTTCTTCCGCTAGCTTCGGCAGCTCCAAGACAGATAGATCCAGCTCCGGAAAGGCATTGGCCACCTTCTTCAGGCTGTTCTCGTAGCCGTAGTCAAAGCTGGCCACCCCGGCCTCTCTCCATCTCATCCTTTAAGGTGGCGAAAGCCTTGTATTCTATTATGGCATTGCCGACCACCTCCGCTGCCTGCTCCTGGGCCTCATTCAGCAGGCCCATGTACTTCGCAGCCACAGATTGGTGATTTCGTGAGTGTTTCTCAGCTTCGACCAACCATTCCTCCTCTTCGGTCAGTCGACGGGCAAGAGAATTCACCTTCTTCTTCTTTCTCTTCGATTTGGCCTCCCGGTTGGCCAGTTGGCTTTGCAGGTCTTCCACCTGCTTCTTTAGAAACTCGATTTTGGCCTGACTGGCCGATAGCTCCTCTTCGATGACCTTTTGCGATGCCTCCACCGCCTCCAATCCCTCGGCCTTCTTGTCGAGAGCTCCCTTGCAAAGCACATCTCGTCGAGGCCCTCGTCCATCAACGTGATGTCATGAAGAAGCTGCCAGCAAAGAAACATTATTAGTCACATACAAGGCAAAAAAAAAAAATAGAGAGAGAATACAGAAGTTGGAAAGCTGACGACTCACCTTCAGCATATTGAGGTAAGAGCTTCTTGCTGTGTCGTTCAGGGTCCGCTGACTCGAGTTCTCCTTGTCGGCCTCTGTGACCGCCCCATTGAGCAGGTCCCTGGCCTGCTCAGGGTCGCAGAGGGCATCCCACCACCTGAATGTCCTATGGCCGACTTCCTCTACCTCTATTCTTTCGGCCACTCTCTTCCCCTTGACCGTGAGGAATATTGCTTCTACTGGCTTGGTGGGTGGTGAGGCCGGGATCGTCTCCCTGTCGGTTGGTTCCGACAACCCCTGTTTTGGTTGGGCAGCCGACTACCCGACAGAGGGTGAAGGTCCCGAAGCCTTCGCTACCAATCGCTTCGATAGAGGGACGTCATCCTCATTGAAGTCTATCGACACAATTGCCACAGGCTGCTCTTCAACCCGCTGCCTCTTCAGCTGCTCCGCGGTTGGCTTCGCGGACTGGGCAGCCCTCCTCTTCGTCGCCCGCTCTGCTACCTTGGCTCTGTCGAGCTTCATTTTGCCTGCTGTTGCAAGGACAAGATCAGAATTAATACATAAGAAAGGGAAGATTGCAAAGTGCAAAAAGAAGACCTACGACAATGGCTTCTATCCTACCTAAATATTGGTGGTGGCTAATTCCAGCTGAGTAAGGCAATCCTCCCGAAGCAGATCAAATACAAAAGTTGGGCCGACCGCCTCCATCCTATTGAAGTCGGCCTGATCGGCCATCAGTATCGCTCTTCCATCTACGGCCTTCGGCCTTGGCTCCCTCCACATCGGCTCAAAGCCCTAGGGCTGCAAGCTATCTACATAAATAATCGGGACTTCCATCCGTAGATGGCCGATAGAAGACCTCCTAATATCCTTCGGCCAGGGCGGGGACTGAACGTCCACCACTCCTGACTTTGGAAATCCCTCTTCAGAAGAAAGAAGTTCGCAAAGATAGAGACTCTTGGTTTGGCTTCGGTCCTCCAGCATAGGGCCATAAAGCAGCTGATTGCCTGAATACTATTTGGGGTCAGCTGCGTAGGGGTCACCCTATATGAGTTAATGACTTGGAGTAAAAAGTCATTTAATGGAAATCTAAGACCAGCCTTAAGGTGGTCCTAATACACCGGGAGGGCTCCCAGCTTCAGCGGCCCGGTCACCCTCCCCTCTCGGTTGGGACAGTCAGATGCAAAGTGGCGGGTATATTGTATCTAACCCTAAGGCCTTCTACCCGCTCTCAGTTCATCTTTGACGGAATATTATTTGGCCCTAGTTCCCTATCCCTATGAACGGAACTACGGCTACCGGAAGCCATGGCTATGGAGTTTGAAGAGGAAGGAGGAGACTGGCCTGGAGGCCGGAATTTCTAAAGGGGCAAAAGCAAGAGGGAGGAGATGCTCTTTTTCTTCGAATGCAGGTGCAGCATAAGACTCCCCCCAAGCCCTCCGTGCCTCCTTTTATAGCCCCTAGAGAGACTGTTCCCCATCATCCCTCGAGTGCCACGATCTAGCCATCAAACGGTGTGTTTCTCCATGCAACGGAAGCCGATGCGACGTGGGGCACATTCAAGCTGTGATCCACATGGTCACTAGATTAGCGATGGAGAGACCATCCCAAGTGTGGCGCTGACCGCCTGGATGTTGCCACGTCGCACCAGTCACATCCGAAGCACGACAGTCGGGCATTCCAGAGGGCCGCTCATCATTGCACCCTATCTGCAAGGCTGACACCTATCCCAAATGCAGGATTCTGGAGTGGGAGTGATCAGATGTGATGCACCTGAGCAGATACACGATCATCCTAAGGACAGACGCATTAAGTAAGAAATGATGCTCTCATCCTTCGAGGCACTAAGTCCCTTCGAAGGCCAAGAGCAAGGGAGGCAACTGTTACACCCAATCAGCTTTTCTCTAAATCAGACCAAAGATCTGATCGACTCAAGGTTCGAACGACCCACTTCAGCAGAGGTCCGACCAGCTCGCTTTGGCAGAGGTCCGACCGGCCTGCTTTGACAGAGTTCCGATCGACCCACTCCAACAGAGGTCAGACCATCCCGTTTCAGTAGAGGTCCGAACGACCCACTTCTGCAGAGGTTTGACTGGCCCTCTTTGGTTGAGGTCTGACTGGCCCGCTTCCACAAAGTTTTGACTGGCCCGTTTCGATAGAGTTCCGACCGACCCACTTCAGCAGAGGTCCGGATGACCCGCTGTAGCAGAGGTCCATCCGACCCACTTCATCGGAGGTCTGTCTGACCCACTTCAGCAAAGGTTCGAACGACCCTCTCCATCAGAAGTCCGACTGATCTATTTCAGCCAAGTTTCATACCAATCAGAAGCCAGAAGCTAGAAGCCATTTCTAGCTGGTACCAGAATTCTGTTATAACAGATCCCATGACATGGCCATGTCCTAGTGCCACCTGGCCACCACCCTAATTCTTCTAGGGGCAGATCGAACATTTCGAGCCTAGCCCTTAACAGAATCTGGTAGTGTTCCGTGCCTATATAAGGTAAGTGGGGAACTTCGAATGGTAAGGACTCTTCTCCTTCTCCACGAGCTCATCTCCATTGATTCCTCCATTCTATTGCTCAAAAGATCCCCACTAACTTAAGCATCGAAGTGTCCCCCACCGGAACACCACTGGCCCTTGGAACTTTTTTGCAGGAACCGGGAGAGGAGCGCTCCAGCTAAGCCGACTGAGCCCGATCCAGGAGAATCTGTAGCAACAATATCCATTTATGAACAAGGTATCATAATCATGTTTATAAGATGTCATAAAATTGAGGATATTTTTATCATTAAAAATTTTTGAACATTCTTCAATAATGAAAATATCTCTAATACATAGGTATCATAATCGAAGCCAAGGGATGTCATAATTTAAGCCACGGGATATAATAATTTTTTTAAGAGAAAGGCATTTTTATCATTCAAAATTTTTAACTAAAAATAAAGATGCAAGCATTAAATACATATTGAAAAACTGGTTTATATGGTCCAATCAAATTGTGCGATATATTTTTTCTCCACTAAGTGTAGTGTACAAAGACTTTCCCTTAGTTGGATTCCTAGTTTAGTTGAGTTAATTTAGCACCATCCAGCATTAGTGAAAATCTAATATATAATATATGCCAATATTAATAAAAAATGTCTTTTAATAGTATTATATTCTTTCAATATTCCATTGCATTAATATTTTATTAATTTTTATAAACAGATAATAGTCTTCCTTAAAAATAAAAGTATAAATATGGAATCATTCATAATTTTACTATATTATATTTAAATACCTCCTATATGTAATATTTTTTTTACTTTTTATTCTATGTAAATTAAACTATAGTCTTAATATTTTCTAATAAAATAGTATTTTTAAAATATTATATAATAATAGTATATCATAATATTAATATCAGATATTTATAATTTTAAACAATAATTAAGCTATTATATTATATTATATATATATTATATTTTTATTATCTATGTTATTATACCTATCTTATCTATTTAAGAAAGTATTGGGAGCATCTACTAAACCATGCTGTTCACCCGAAAAAAAAAAAAACCATGCTGTTCATCCAATAGTGGGGCAAACACTATGTAATTGAATAGATCGTCAACTTGTGTCTATATGTAAATAAAGATAAATCTCTCATTAGGGCGTAATAGTAGAGGCTTCCTTTCAAGGAATATTAAATTATATGATTTGTTAGGATGATATTGCCATTGTTATTGTTTTAACCATCTTATCTTTTCAATAATAAAAATCAGGTGGCTAAACCTCCTGTTCCATAAAAGGAGGAGGGAATCTGTTATCAAAAAAAAGAAAGAAGAAGGAAGCATAGGAGATTCATTAACTAAGTTATTGTTATACCCAATCGGCTTACCCTCGAATCAGATCGGCGCCGACGGTCCTTCGACCCGTCGAACTGAAGGTTCGAATGACCCATTCCAGTAGAGGTCCGACCGATCCACTTTGGCAGAGGTCCGACCGACCCACTTCATCAGTGGTCCAAACGACCCACTCCAGCAGAGGTCCGACCGACCCACTTCATCAGTGGTCCAAACGACCCACTCCAGCAGAGGTCCGATCGACCCACTTCAGCAAGGCCCGTATTGGTCCAAGACAGGTCGCTCTGAAGATGACCCAAAGCCCCAGAGGCTTCTTCCAGCTGGGCCAGGATTTTGTTATGCTAGAATCCTGACATCTTGGTGCCATTACTCTATGGATCCCACGATCTTGGCATCGTTTCTCTTTAGGTCCCACGATCTGGTGCCACCTAAGCACTATCGAGATTCCTTTAGAAGCAGTTTGGCCATTCCCAGCCTGGCCTCTAACAGATTCTGGTGAGGTTCCATGCCTATATAAGGTAAAAAGGAGGTCTCCGAGCGGTAAGAGAGCTTTTCCTTTCTCCACGAGCTCATCTCTTTCGATTCCTCCATTCTGTTGCTCTAGGGCTCCCATTGACTTAGCCATTGGAGTGTCCCCCGCCAGAACACCACCGGCCCGTGGGACTTCTTTGCAGGAACCGAAAGAGGAGCGCTCCAGCCAGGCCGAGAGAACTCGATCTGGAAGATTTAGCAGCAACAGATTGGCACTAGAGGAAGGGCCTGAACCTTCGTTCTTATTTTCCTTTCCTAAAAGGAGGAATCCATTGCTAAAGAGAGCAATGGTGAAAGGAAAAGCCCAGAATACCTCCATCAGGAGAGGTCATTCACCGTCGAGATCGGAAGATCCTCTCAGGGAGAATGACACCGCCCAACCTACCATCACCCTGGGACAATAGCAGTTCCAGACCCTTCTGAACCGCATTAACACCCTTGCTTCCATAGTTCAGAACCTCCAAGAAGTGGCCAATGACAAACAGCAGCCGCTCGTGGCGTCCCAAACCAACCATCAACCTACTGCTGAGGGAAGTCGACAGCAGGGAGTCCCTCAGCTCCGCTCCCACATGGCCCTAGAGCCTCGAAGGTCTCAGGGGGCTCATGCTGATGGAAAGAGAGTGAGGTCTGCCTCACTCTCCTCTGCAGACTCGGTCCCTGATGACGATAAGTACCGCGACGTGGACCTGAGAGACTACACCAGCAAGTTCCAGCACATGGAGAAGCAGATCGCTGAGCTGGTCGATCGGCAAAAGGCCGACGAGGCACATGCGTACGACTCTTGCCCACCTTTCTCCACCAGAATCATGGGGAAAGCTATCCCCCGCCACTTCAAGATACCTCAAGTGGATGCCTACGATGGCACCACTGGCCCATTGGATCATTTAGGCACTTACAAGGCCCACATGATGGTACAGGGCGCCTCCAACGCCCTCCACTGCATCGCCTTCCCTGCGATACTTAAGAAGGCAGCTCAGATGTGGTTCTCCGCCATCCGACCAGGTACGATCCATTCCTTCTCCCAGCTGGAAAAACTCTTTCTGTCCCATTTCAGGACTTGCAGCCGGATGTTGAGGAACATGGACTGCCTCTTCCTCATGCAGTATAAGGAAGGAGAAATCCTCTAGGACTATATGGCCCGATTCAATTCAGCGGCCATGGAGGTCCCAAACCTCAATGAAGACATAGCTATGTCAGCCTTCAAGAAGGGGCTACGATCGTCCAGGCTCACCTTTTCCTGGATAAAAAATTCTTGACAAGCTACTCTGAACTGCTGGCCTGGGCGCAGAAATACTCCCTAACAAAAGAACAAGTGGCGAGCCGGTGCCAGGCTGAAGGGAGGTCGGCTCCCAAGAAGCGGGGTGACAAGGCTCCTGAAGTCTGACCTCCCAGCGATGGCATCAATTTGGCCTGATGCCGCAGCCCTAAGTCGAAGGACTTCCCTAGGAGGTTCGAGACTAATGCGCCTCTCTCCCTCCCGAGAGAGAAAATCCTTATGGAAATAGAGAACGAGACCTTCCTGCAAAGGCCTCACCCAATGAAGAGCCCCTCCACATCAAGGAGCAGGGACAAGTACTGTCGGTTCCATCATGACCATGGGCACAACACTAAGACTGCCTCCAGCTGAAGGATGCGATCAAAGATCTGATCAGGCGGGGGTACCCACATAAATAAGTCTAACCCCAGAGGAATCAGGCTAAAACTTCTACTGCCAGGGATCCCTCAGAGGAAATAGAGCTGCCTAATCAGTGCCCCACCGATGGAAATGTGGGTATGCTCCACCGTCGGTCTGACTGGAGGAATGAAGAAGACCAGGACATTATGAAGAGGCCCCGAAATTCTAATGTAATTAGCTTCTCCGACGAAGACCTCCTGGAGTCCTAGATCTCTGGGAATGATCCTGTTGTTGTGTTGGTAGTGATTACCAACTATGATGTAAGGAGGATCCTCATAGATAATGGAAGCTCCACTGAGATTTTATTGTATGATGCTTTGGTTAGAATGAACCTGCCTAGAACTATGCTACAAGAATCCCCAATGCCATTGACAGGGTTCAGGGGAAACTCTGCTAGCGTAGAAGGAGAAATAACTCTGCCCGTGACAATTGAGTCAGAGCCTTATCAAAAATCCCTCCCTATCAACTTTATGGTAGTACGCACAACATTAGCCTACAATGCCATCTTGGGATGGCCGACCCTTAGCAAATTATGAGCCATTGAGTCTACCTATCACTTGCTAGCAAAATTCTCGACTCGGAATGGGGTCGGAGTGAAGAGGGGGGATCGTAGGATGGCCAGGCAGTGCTTAACCATTCAAGACAGGCAATCAAAAGACCATTCCATCTTGGAACAGCTTGATCCCAGGGCCGAAGTCGATTACTATAGATGACCGGTCGAGAGGATTCTATTTGTACCTCTTCGGAAGGACGATCCCACTAGGGTCCCGCAGATTGGAAGCACACTCAACGAAGAGGCCAAGTTAGGGTTGGTTAGCTTTTTATGGGACAATACCGATGTGTTCGCCTAGTTGGCATCGGACATGCCAGGCATCCCATCGGAGGTCATAACCCACTAGCTCAAGGTGGACCCAGTTTACAAGCCTATTAGACAAAAGAAGAGGAGCTTTACCCCTGAGAGATAGAGGGTGATTGATGAGGAGGTCAAGAAGCTCTCCGATGCTGGCTTCATCAGAGAGGCCCATTACCCCGACTGGCTGGCAAATGTTGTAATGGTGAGGAAAGCCAATGAAAAGTGGAGGATATGTGTGGACTACACTGATCTCAACAAAGCTTGTTCGAAGGACAACTTTCCCTTACCGAAGATCGATCAACTAGTAGATGCCACTACCGGTACCAACTTTTGAGCTTCATGGATGCCTTCTCCGGTTACAACCAAATCAGAATACACCCGGAGGATTAGGAGAAGATAGCCTTTATCACTGATAAAGCATTGTACTGCTTCAAAATGATGCCCTTCGGCCTGAAGAACGTCGGAGCCACTTTTTAGAGACTGATCAACAGGGTCTTCGAGGGGCAACTTGGATGAAATATGGAGGCGTATGTTGACGATATGATAGTCAAGAGCCTTCGAAGAGCAGACCACATCAAAGACCTACAAGAATCTTTTGATGCCTTGAGGCATCACCGATGAAGCTGAACCCAGTCAAATGCATTTTTGGGGTGACTTCCAGAAAATTTCTTGGCTTTCTAGTCAGCGAAGAGGAATTGAGGTCAACCATAATAAAATCAAGGCCATCATCGACATCGGGCATCCGACTAGCAAGAAGAAAGTACAAGAACTTATAGGCCGAATAGCCTCTCTCAGCCACTTTATTTCCAGGTCGGCCGAAAAGTGCTTCCCTTTCTTCAAAACTCTGTGGCAGTCGGATTGCTTCTAGTGGACCGATGAGTGTCAGTCGGACTTCAAGGCGCTGAAGGTGTATCTGAAGACTCCTCCATTGCTTGCTAAGTCTATTGGGGGAGAGCCCCTGTACCTATGTCCGTCGGTATCGGACAAGACAGTGAGCTCTATCCTCATTCGGGTGGGAGAGAACAATCAGCAAAGACATGTCTACTATATCAGCAAAGTTCTCAATGATGCCGAGACAAGGTACCCCAAGATGTAGAAGCTTGTTTACTCCCTGATCATAGCAGCCAAGCGATTGCGGCCTTACTTTTAAGCGCACCCAATCATCATCCTAACTGATCAACCTCTCAAGATGATCCTCAGAAGCCTGACACCTTCAGTCATCTTGCCAAGTGGGCCATCAAGCTTGGTGAATTTGATATCTTTTTTTAACCTCAATCGATCATGAAAGCTCAGGTGATCACCGACTTCATAGCAAAGTGTACCTAGAGACAGGAAGCACCTCCACAAACAGCCGACATACCTGAGGACGACATTGTTGAAGAAGCAGAACCCGCCTAGATGCTCCACGTGGATGGGGCATTTAACCTTGTTGGTTACAGAGCAGGCTTAATCCTGGCCGATCCTGATGGACAGAGCTTGAAATATGTCCTACACTTTGTATTCTAGGTATCAAACAATCAGGCAGAATATGAAGCCCTCCTTGCAGGACTAAGAATAGCCGACGAGCTAGGCATCGATCGGATCAAGTCCTTCTCCGATTCCCAACTGGTGGTGAACCAAGTGAAGGGTGAATTCGAGACGAGAGATCCGACCCTGGCCAAATACATGGACAAGGTACAAAGCCTCGTGACTCGACTTAAATTTTTTGAGATTTTTCGTATATCTTGAGTGCGGAACTCTTGGGCGGATGCCTTGTCATGATTGGCCACTGCCATCACCAACTCCTTCGATCAGACCTTTGTGGAGTACATGTAATGCTCAAGCATTGCTAAGGAGACGGCTGGAATCCATCAAGTGGAGTGAGAAGCCTCTTGGATGGACCCCATCATTGCATTCCTCATCAATGGGACCTTGCCGGAAGATAAGATCAAAGCCAAGCGTGTGCGCTGGACTGCCTCAAAGTATGTCATCCTCGATGGAACTCTCTATAAAAGGTCGTTCATGCAATCTTTATTGAAGTGCCTGGGACCGTCGGATGCCAACTACGCACTCAAAGAAGTGCACGAAGGAATCTGCGACGACCACCTAGGAGGAAGATTCTTGGCCTACAAAATTATCCGGCAGGGCTATTACTGGCCAACCATCTAGAAAGACATGTTAGACTTCATCAGAAAGTATGACGTGTGCCAAAGATATTCCAACATTCAAAGGCGACCAGCTAGTCAGCTGACCCCACTGATCGCCCCCTGGCCATTTGCGCAATGGGGAATTGACATCCTCGAACCATTCCCTCCTGCATCTGGCCAACGGAAGTTCTTGATTGTAGCCATTGACTACTTCACCAAATGGGTGTAAGCTGAGCCGCTGGCGCAAATCACCGAAACCAAAGTGAAAAATTTCATCCATAACTACATTATCTTTTGGTTCGGCATACCACAGGAAATCATCACTGATAATGGAAGACAGTCTGACAACCCAAAATTTTAGAAATTTTTCTAGCAATACCATATTTCCCATTGGCTAACTTCAGTCGAACATCCCCAATCCAATGGAGAAGTCGAATCACCAATCGGACGATCCTGCATGATTTGAAAACTCGACTAAATGATGCCAAAGGGCTTTGGGCAAAAGAGCTTCATTCGGTGCTATGGGCCTATCGGACTACCTTTCGGACGGCAACTGGAGAAACTCCATTTAATCTGACCTAAGGGAGTGAGGCAGTCATACCTGTGAAAGTCTCCTTGTAATCCCTTCGGATTGATCATTTTGCCAAACCGGCAAATTCAGAATGAAGAAGGGCTGATCTAGACTTGCTCGAAGAAACCAAACTCCAGAAAAATTTGAAGATGACAATATATCGCCAAAGGATGGCCAAATATTACAACTTTCGAGTCAAGGCTCGAAGTTTCCGGGTCAGAGACTTGGTGTTGCGGAGGACAGAGATATCCAGGCCGATCGAACAAAAAACTCTCCCCCAATTGGGAATGCCCCTATCAGATAGTTGAAGTGATCCGAGCCGGAACTTACCAACTCTAGCACCTGGACAGACGTCAAGTGGCGCGTCCTTGGAATGTGGACAACCTCCGCAAGTATTATCAATGAAGGCCACAGTTCATTCTATAAGAAAATCTAACCTCATTTGGCAAAGGCTCTAGGGCAGCCCACACCGAAAGTCTGACCTCGCTCGGCAAAGGCTCTAGGATAGCCCACACCAAAAGTCTGACCTTGCTCGACAAAGGCTCTAGGGCAGCCCATACCGAAAGTCCAACCTCGCTCGACAAAGGTTCTAGGACAGCCCACACTGAAAGTTCGAACTCGCTTGGCAAAGGCTCTAGTGCAGCCCACACCGAAGTCCGACCATGCTCGGCAAAGGCTCTAGGGCAACCCACACCAAAAGTACGACCTCTCTCGGCAAAGTCTTTATGGCAGCCCACTTAATAGTCTGACCCCGCTCAGCAAAGGCTCTAGGGCAGCCCACACCGAAAGTCTGACCTCGCTCGGCAAAGATGTTGACTCCACTAATTGATTTTGATGACAAGCAAAACAATTAAGTATAAATTGAGGACTAATGATTTGCTTTAAGTGTGTTTTTTATTGAAGGGATGCTCATAAAATTTGAAGAAGCCTAATTATGTTGAAGAACCAAGTTTGAATGGAATGATTGCACAATACAAGACTTAGACACTTAAAAGATGGTTGAATGGATAGCTAAGGCAAGTGGAATCTTGTTGCAACTCAAAATCAACATCTTTTGTGATTTTTTCAGTGATGTGTCGACTCAAGGTGTCGACACATGACATGATGTATCGACACATGAAGGTAAAGTGTCGACTCAGGTCAGTACGCTGCAAAGTTTCAAATGGCACAGAGACCTTATGTGTCGACTCAAAGTGTCAATACATGGATCAATATATCACCTGAGACTTTCAAGCCACAGAACTTGTAGAAGTTGAAGCAACAGTTAATGCATCGACACATGGATGCAAGGTGTCGACTCAACTAAGAATGTGTCGACTCAACTAAGATTTTCAGAGATTTTGAATGGAGCTTTTTGAACTATGTGTCGACTCAAGAAGAACATGTGTCTACTCAAGAAGAACATGTGTCGACCTTATGTGTGGACTCAACTGAGAAAGTGTCGACACATGGAGTTATGGTAACAGTAACGGCTAGTTTTTTCAAACACAAAACTTGTCCCAAATGCCCCCAACGGCTAGTTTTTCGAGTGTAATGGCTATATTTCAATTTTGAGACCTCAGGAAGGTATAAATAGGCTCCAAATCAAATCAAGATAATAAATATTCATTATTATTGAATATCCTAAAAGAGTTTAGAAAAAAAGAATAGAGAAGAGCCTTAACTTCTATTCATTCAAGGTTCAACCACTTTCAAGCTAAAAGAAGCCTCTAAGCATTCAAAGCCATCAAGAGCATTGAAGATCTTTCCTACTTAGGCATTCAAAAGGCTTCAACAAGAGCAAAGCAATACTACATCGAGCTTCATCGAATTATTTGCTTTATTATTGAAAGCTTACATTGGTTCCTTGTTTTAAACCTTATATCTTGTAAGGGTTCTTGGTTAGCCTATTGTAAAACCAAGGAAGGTTATTGGTAAGCCTTGGAAAACCAATTAGGTTGGTGGTTAGCCCACAAAACCACTAAGATTCTTGGTTAGCCCAGAAAACCAAGTGAGGTTGTTGGTTAGCCTTATGAAAATCAATTAGGTTCTTGGTTAGCCCGTAAAACCAAGTGAGGTTTGACTTGTGAACCTTAGAAAATAAGTTGGATTTTGATTAGTGAGCTTGGAAAACTAATTAGCTGTAATCAACTTGATTAAAGTGAATTCCCAAGGGGAGCTTGGGGAGTGGATGTAGATGCATTGGTTGGCACCGAACCACTATAGCTTTTGGTATTTATGATTGCTTATTCTCTTTCTACTTGGTCTTTATTTATTGCTTTTAATTTTTGCTGCACTTATACATATAGAGCATTGCATTTAAATTATATCACCTTGCAATATATATTCATTGAATTGGATTGTTTTGCTTTCATTAAGTTTGTAACTTGTGATTAGCTTAAATCATTTTTAGAGACCCAATTCACCCCCCCTCTTGGGTTGCTTTCTGGATAACAAGTGGTATCAGAGCCTTGTTCTCAGTGTATAGGCTTTACTACCTTGAGTAAAGATCTATGGTAGCCCCAATAGGTACTAGTGTAGTTAAGGGATAAGCCTCAAATAGACCTTCATTTTTCAATGGTGCAAATTAAACTTATTGAAAAACTAGGATGAGAATTTATATGCATTCTATAGATTACAATTTATGGAGAGTAGTTGATAAAGGCCCTCATAATCTTTTGGTGGTGGTTAATGGTATTTCCATCCCAAAACTTGAAGAGGATTGGGATAAAAATGACATTAAACAATCCGAGATCAATGCTAAGGCAATGAATCTTCTTTATTATGCATTAGATCCTAGTGAATTTAATAGGATATCTACATGCATGTCCATCAAAGAAATATGGGACACACTTGAAGTTATCCATAAGGGTATCGATCAAGTGAAGAACACTAAGATCAATATGTTAGTGCACACATATGAGATGTTCCAGATGGAACCAAATGAATCTATCACTGATATGTATACACGTTTTACAAATATTATAAATGCTATGAGAAGTCTTGGTAAAGTCATATCTAATACTGATCTTGTGAATAAAATTCTTAGGTCACTACCAATGTCGTGGGATCCAAAGGTGACCGCAATTCAAGAAGAAAAGGATGTGGACAAGCTACCTCTTGAGCAGTTAGTAGGATCGCTCATGACCTATGAGCTTAACTTGAAATAGAAATCAATGGACATGGATAAAAAGAAGAAGGGGATCGTTTGTAAATCAAATTTTCAAGAAGAATCCTCAATTGATGAGTCCGAAAATGAAGAAGAAGAAGAAGAAGGTGAATAAGCTCTCCTTGCAAAAAAGTTTAGAAGATTTATGAAAAGGAGGAAGTTTCCCTACAAGAAGAAATATCAATCCAAAGATAAAGGTAAAGAAAAAGAGAAAGAGAAAGAAAAGGAGAAGGAGAAGGAAATACCTACATGCTTCGAGTGCAAGAAGCACGGGCACTACAAATTTGATTGTCCTCTTCTCAAGAAATCAAGAAAGAAACTAAGGAAGAAAGCAATGATGGCCACTTGGAGTGACAGTGAAGACTCCAGTTCAAAAGAAGAGCAGACTGAAGTTGCAAATCTCTGCTTCATGGCGCATCAGGACAATGAAGAGGTATGTTCTGACACTGAAGTTGATTTCACTTTCGATGAACTTAGAAATGCTTTTGAAGAGCTTATGCATGATTATAAAATAGTTTTATCAGAGAATAAGAAATTGAAAAAGCATGCAAATAGTTTTTCCTTAAAAAATAATTCTTTACTTAATGATGTTAGTTCTTTGAAAACTAAACTAGATGTTTTGGAAAAGAAGAATAATGCTTCGGCTATGGAAAATGAAGTTTTAAAAAGACCTAAAATATTATTTTTAACAATGATCTTATAAAGAAAAACAAGGATTTGGAACTTAAAAATGATAAATACAAAACTAAACTTGAAAAAATTAAACCTTTTGTTGACAAATTTACTTATAGCTCAGAAAAGCTGAATTTACTTTTAAACAATCAAAGAGCAGTTTTCAATAAGGCAGGTTTAGGATATAAACCTCAAAAGCAACAAAAATACTTCAAAAACTTTTTTGTACTTGCATCATCTAGCATTACTTGTTTTACTTGCAATAAATTAGGTCATAAATCATATCAATGTAATTTTAAAAAATCATGTCTTTTGGTAAAGTGTGGGTTCCAAAAGAAACCATTTTGAATGCTAACCCTAAAGGACCCAAGTTGGCTTGGGTACCTAAAAACAAAGCTTGATCTTATTGCAGGTGTGTCTTGCAACCAAGGAAAACAAACGAGTTTGGTATCTTGACAGTAGTTGCTTAAGGCACATGACTGGAGATGTGAAGCAATTCACTTCTCTTGAAGCTTTGAATGGAGGGAGTGTGACATTTGGTGATAATGGTAAAGGAAAAATCATAGGTATTGGTAAGGTTCACATTACTCTTTCTAATAGTATTAGTAAAGTACTTTTAGTAGATGGTTTAAAGCATAATCTTTTAAGCATTAGTCAGTTTTATGACAAAGGTTTTCAAGTAGTTTTCAAATCATCATATTGTATAATTACTAGTCCAGATGTAAATGGAGTACAATTCATTAGAAAAAGGCATGGAAATATTTATTTGGTAGACCTAGATGATCTATCTTTACCTAATGGAGAATGCCTTGTTGCAATGAATTCTACTAAGGAAGAGACTGGTTGGTTATGGCATAGAAGGCTAGGGCATGCTAGTATGTACCTTATTTCAAAACTTAGTAAAAAGAATTTAGTTAGAGATTTACCTGAACTTTGTTTTGAGAAAGATAGAATTTGCCAAGCATGTCAATTTGGAAAACAAATCAAAACTTCTTTTAAACCAAAAGGATTTGTAACTACTAGTAGACCACTTGAACTACTTCATATGGATCTCTTTGGACCAACTAGAACATCAAGTCTAGGAGGCAAGAGATATGGATTAGTTATTGTGGATGATTTTTCGAGATTTACTTAAGTTTTCTTTTTGGCACAAAAAGATGAATCATTTTCTGTATTTGTAAAGTTTTATAGAAAAGTTTTAAATGAGAAAGGTGTTTCAGTCATTTGTATTCGCAGTGATCATAGAACCGAATTTGAAAATCAAGATTTCGAAAACTTTGGTAATGAAAAAGGTTTAGAACACAATTTTTCTACATGATGATACCTCAACAGAATGGGGTGGTAGAAAGAAAAAATCATACTTTGGAAGAAATGGCACGCACAATGATTTATGAAAATGATTTGCCAAGGTATTTTCGGGCTGAAGCTACTAATACAGCCTATTATGTTTTAAATCGAGTTTTGATACGCCCTATTTTAAAGAAAACTCTATATGAACTTTGGAACCAAAGAAAATCGACTTTGAAATATTTTCATATTTTTGGTTGCAAATGTTTTGTTTTAAACAATGGAAAGGGTCATCTTGGAAAGTTTGATGCCAAGTCTGATGAAGGTATCTTCTTAGGATACTCTACATCAAGCAGGGCATACATAATATTTAATAAACAAACTTTGGTTATAGAAGAGTCAGTACATGTTGTATTTGAAGAATCTACTAACAAGTTCTCGAGAAAAGAGGAGACATCTGATGAATGTGCAGGTACTGACAAACTTTAGAAGCTGACACTGAATGATAAAGCTCAACCAAATAAAGAACGAGAAGACAAGGATGAAAAAAAGATGACACTCCAATGCATCAAGATCTACCTAAGGAGTGGAGGTATGCTCATGGACACCCTAAGGAATTAATCTTAGATGATCCATCTAAAAGGATAAGAATTAGAGCTTCTATTAGAAATGAATGTGATTACATAGCTTTTGTATTTCAAGTAGAACCTAAATATTTTGAAGAAGCTGAAAAAGACTCTAATTGGATCAATGCTATGCAAGAAGAATTAATTCAATTTGATAGAAATAATGTTTGGACACTCATAGAAAGACCATCTAATGTTTCAATTATTGGCACTAAATGGGTATTTAGGAATAAATTAGATAAAAATGAAATTGTTATTAGAAATAAAGCTAGGCTAGTTGCTAAAGGCTACAATCAGGAGGAAGAGATTGACCTTGATGAAACTTTTGCTCCTGTTGCTAGACTTGAAGCAATTAGACTACTTTTAGCATTTGCTTGTTTTATGAATTTCAAATTATTTCAAATGGATGTTAAGAGTGCTTTCTTAAATGATTTTATATTTAAAAATATTTTTGTTGAACAACCACCTAGTTTTGAAAATCATGCACATCCTGATCATGTTTTCAAACTATACAAAGTACTTTATGAATTGAAGCAAGCACCTAGAGCATGGTATGAAAGGTTAAGCAAATTTCTTATTGAAAATAAATTTTCTAGAGGAAATGTTGATAAGACTCTATTTTTGAAAAAGAAAGATAATGACTTATTAGTAGTACAAATATATGTTGATGATGTTATTTTTGGTGCTACTAATGAAATTCTTTGTCGAGAGTTTGCTAAGTTAATGCAGGGTGAGTTCGAGATGAGCATGATGGAAGAACTCAATTTTTTTCTCGGACTCCAGATCAAGCAAACTTCAGATGGTATCTTCATCAACCAAGCTAAGTAGATAAGAAAAATTATCAAAAAGTTTGGGATGGAGAATACTAAACCAATAGGTACGCCTATGAGCCCCTCTTGTAAACTTGATAAAGATAAGCATGGTAAATCTATAGATCAGAAGTTATACAGAGGCATGTAGGCTCCTTATTGTATTTAACTGCTAGTAGACCAGATATAATGTTTAGTGTTTGCATGTGTGCTAGATATTAGTCTGAACCTAAAGAATCACATCTTATGGCTGTTAAGCACATTATTAGATATCTGTCTGGTACTATTAGTATTGGCTTATGGTATTCTAGAGACTCTTCTGTTGAATTGATTAGATATTTTGATGCAGACTTTGCTGGTTGTTGATTAGATAGAAAGAGTACTAGTGAAACTTGCCAACTTCTTGGAGTAAACTTAATCTCATGCTTTAGCAAGAAACAAACTTCAGTTGCACTATCCACAGCTGAGACTGAGTATATTGCAGCGAAAAGTTGTTGTGCTCAAATCCTGTGGATTAAGCAACAACTTGAAGACTTTGGAATAAAGTTGGCTAGTACTCCCATTAAGTGTGATAATACCGTGCTATTTGCTTGACTAAAAATCCTGTTCAACACTCTAGGAGTAAGCACATTGAAATTAGGCATCATTTTATTAGAGATCATGTAGAAAACAATGATATTTTGCTTAAATTTGTTTGTACTGAATTTCAATTGGCTGATATTTTAACTAAACCTCTTTTGGAAGATCGATTCTGTATAATTAGAAGAGAGCTTGGGATCATCAATCCATTTGATTAAATCTTTTCCCCAAATTTGACTCAAACTAGATCAATTTGACATTATTCATGATAAATCATGTTAATCATTATTGATTTGACTCCAAAAATATGATATTTCAATTGATTTTGATCATTCTATGAAATTTCCAAATTTTCAGTTTTTAAGTGGATGTGTCGACACATCATGAGTCGACACCAAAATGTGTCGACACATGCGTGAGCCAACACATACCCGACAACGAACTGAGATTTAAGGGGTTTTCGAACCGTTTTTTTCCCAAATTGATTCTCCTCCGAGCCGACACTAGGAATTGAGGTACCTATACTGTTCATCATTCCATTTTACTATTTTTGGCCATGGATTTCTTGGATTTGAAGCTTTGGTAGCCATTTTTTTGTTGAATTTCTTCCTAGGTTTAGCTTCCTAAACCCTAGAAACCCTTATTTTCCACCAAAAACCTTGCCAAAACTTTGATTCTTGATAATGGGTCCTCGCAAACAAGTTGTTCACCAACCGCGTCAGTCACAGTAAGAAGAAGAGCAGAGAACGAAGGCCCGACATGAGTCTAGAGCTCCGGATCCGCCAGCATGACCGTTGTTTGTTCCTTCTAGCCGGATGAGCTCCAAGACAATGGTTGGAGGATGCCGAGTGGACTTTTCTTTCATAGACCAGCAGCATTTCTAGATAGGAGAGTGGATTAGACAGGCTGGTTTGGCCACTTTTTGTTCACTCAGTGAGAGATACTACCCCGGGCTGATGAGAGAGTTCTATGGATCACTTGCCGAGGGACTGATGGCTGGGTTGCATAAGTTAGAGGACGGGATATCCCCATTTCTTCAGAGGTTCTGAGTAGAGTATGGGATATACCCATGATCGAATCTATTGTTGACAGTCTGATGGACCGAGTTAGTGGTCTCCAGTGCATTTTTGAGTCCGATATCTTACCAGAGGGAGCCACCATTCTAGCATCGAGATTATCTACAGAGATGAGACTGCTACACCATATAGTCACCCGAATTCTTCTGCCGAAGACCAGTCATTTCGACTGCATCACCGAGCGGGAGTTGCTCGTGATGGTCTCACTGATTCAACGCACGCCAATATGTCTACCTATTCTGATGGTACATCAAAATACTGAGGCATCGTCTAGTCAGTGGCTTTGCTTACCGTATGGCATGGGATTGACTGTATTATTTTGGTAGTATGGAGCCAGCTTCCAGGATGAGCCCTATCGTACTTTGATCCATACTGATGTATATGACATCAGGTCATTGCAACGCATGGGTTATCATTTAGTCCGAGGCCAGTGGACATGGAGGATATCAGGTCAGGCCGAGGATAGAGCTGATGGTGATGAGGACACAGTAGAGGAGGAGCGGATTCTTTCAGATGAGGCTGGACCTAGCGAGACTCAGCCTGAGACGACAGCACAGCCAGCTCAGTCTGATCCTTCTACATCTCCACAACCTCAGCCAGCACAAACGGAGACTCCTGGCACTTCAGACAGTCTAGAGGATAGAGTCAGATGCATAGAGATCGAAGTTTTCATCATGTGGTACTGTCTAAATATTTTTATTGCTGAGATGAGAGAGAGCCATATTGGTCTTAGTGATGGCATTTCGACTATTCTCTCAGCACTGTCCAGATCTTCTACGAGTGCTCCTGCTGCAGACACTATTTTTGCTTCTGTTCATGTACCTGCTCCAACACCAGCGGATGATTTTGCTGATATTGATACTGGTGTTGAGACTACAGTTGGAGATGGAGATGGAGACACTGTTATTAGAGATATTGATGGAGACGAGGAGACTGACTCAGACCGCTTCGATATTGCTGATCTTACATCAGAGCCAGTTGCAAAGGTGATGGATGACATGCTTGCGAGCCCTGTTGTTGACCCATCCTACTCACCTACCCAGACCTCTATCCCTTCTCCTTCCAGATCGGATGATCACACTCCAGTTCCCACTCCTATTCCTATCTCACTCCTATTATTGATATGCCTGTTATAGACTTACCTGATATTGATTCTCCTGATATTCATACACCTATCAGTGAGACCCCCACTGTTGATACACTCATTGTGGATTCACCTACAGCTGATACTGTTGTTCTTAATATGCCTGTATCATCAGCTGACACCCCTATTTTTGATTCTCACATTTCTAATACTCCTACCCTTCATCCTTCATTTGTTACTCGAGAGCTTGGGTTTTATACACCCGGCTTTCAGTATCTTGATTCAGGTCCTACTTTTGATAGCACTCCTCTTCCAACTGTTGCTGAGATGATTGACCCGATCAGTTAAGTTCCTACGGAGGACGTAGCTCCTACCTCTACTGCTTCAGCCAGAGGTCGGACTTATATTCGTCGCAGAGGACGTGGACACCATACCCCTCCTTAGCCGACCAGGACCAGAATTCGAGATCTTCGATCGAGATGGCCGAGAGCTCGCTCCTTCACTGATACTGGACTGATCGAGATCAGTTCATCTTTTGATGACTCGATGGATGAGGATTAGGATTTTGATGTACTTCTAGATAGATAGTTTGTTTTATGCTTATATGTACTTTTTATCTTTGTTATGTATCACTTTCTATTGTAATAGATCTTAATTTATATGAAAAATCCTTTTGTTACTCATTCCTATATCTTTGATGGACATGATGCTATATCTTGAATTGCTTTTATGATTCTATGTCTTCACTCTTTATTGAATGCACTTCCTAACAAAATGAGTAAATAGTTTCAAAAATGAATAATCTTGAGTTGTCTTTTATTCCATTTATCTACCTTTTTAATGATAACAAAAAGAGGGAGTAATTTATGAGATTTAAGTATAAATGTTGAGTAATTTTGAAAAATGTTGAGAAACTTTGATTTTTTGAAAAATGTTGAGAAACTTTGATTTACAAAATTCTTTAAGTAAGGGAGAGCTTTACCTTACTTTACTCTCTTTTGAAAATCATTTCAAAATGAACTTTATCTTAAAAACCCCTCACTATTTGTTTAAAAATATTATTGCAAATTTTGTTTTTAATCACTGATTCAATGGGAGCTTTGCTGAAATTTTCTTGATGAGTATCATGATACATATTTTCTATGTTTTAGATGAATTCCATAGTTCTGATACTCTCTCTCTTAATAACAAGCTATAGCAATTTTACTTGTGTTCTGAATTGTCATATCTTTGATGCAAGTAATGTTGATGTTCTAAAATGCTTTAAATGTTATGCACCTTGTTCAATCCTCTTAAAGCCCTATTCTTTAAAGCAATTTATACTTAAGGATTTTGTCATCATCAAAAAGGGGGAGATTGTTGACTCCACTAATTGATTTTGATGATAAGCAAAATAGTTAAGTATAAATTGAAGACTAATGATTTGCTTTAAGTGTGTTTTTTATTGAAAGGATGCTCACAAAATTTGAAGAAGCCCAATTGTATTGAAGAACCAAGTTTGAATGGAATGATTGCACAATACAAGACTTAGACACTTAAAAGATGGTTGAATGGATAGCTAAGGCAAGTGGAATCTTGTTGCAACTCAAAATCAGCATCTTCTGTGATTTTTTCAGTGATGTGTCAACTCAAGGTGTCGACACATGACATGATGTGTCGACACATGAAGGTGAAGTGTCGACTCAGGCCGGTACGCTGCAAAGTTTCAAATGGCACAGATGATGTGTCGACACATGGACCTTATGTATCGACTCAAAGTGTCAACACATGGATCAACACATCGCCTGAGACTTTCAAGCTACAGAACTTGCAGAAGTTGAAGCAACAGTTGATGTGTCGACACATGGATGCAAGGTGTCGACTCAACGTGTCGACTCAACTAAAAATGTGTCAACTCAACTGAGATTTCCAGAGATTCTGAATGGAGCTTTTTGAACTATGTGTCAACTCAAGAAGAACATGTATCGACCTTATGTGTCGACTCAACTGAGGAAGTGTAGACACATGGAGTTATGGCAATAGTAACGGCTAGTTTTTTCAAATGCAGAAATCATCCCAAATGCCCCCAACAGCTAGTTTTTTGAGTGTAACGACTATATTTTGATTTTGAGGCCTTGGGAAGGTATAAATAGGCTCCAAATCAAATCAAGACAACTATTCATTATTATTGAATATCCTAAAAGAGTTTAGAAAGAAAAGAAGAGAGAAGAACCTTAACTCCTATTCATTCAAGGTTCAACCACTTTCAAGCTAAAGGAAGCCTCCAAGCATTCAAAGCTATCAAGAGCATTGAAGATCTTTCCTACTTAGGCATTCAAAGGCTTCAACAAGAGCAAAGCAATACTACATCGAGCTTTATCAAATTATTTGCTTTATTATTGAAAGCTTACATTGGTTCCTTGTTTTAAACCTTATATCTTGTAAGGGTTCTTGGTTAGCCTATTGTCGACAAAAGCTCTAGGGCAGCCCACACCGAAAGTCCGACCTTGTTCGGTAAAGGCTTTATGGCAGCCCACTCAAAACTCTGACCCCGTTCGACAAAGGCTCTAGAACAGCCCACACCGAAAGTCCGACCTCGTTCGGCAAAGGCTCTAAGGCAGCCCGCCAATGTTCGACCCCATTTGGTAAAGGCTCTAGGGTAGCCTACACAGAAAGTCCAACCTCGCTTGGCAAAGGCTCTATGGCAACCCACTCAAAAGTTCGACCCTGCTCGGTAAAGGCTCTAGGGCAGCCCACATCGAAAGTCCAACCTCGTTCAGCAAAGGCTCTAAGGCAGCCCACCAAAGTCCGACCCCATTCGGCAAAGGCTCTAGGGCAGCCCACACCAAAAGTCCGACCTCACTCGATAAAGGCTCTAGGGCAGCCCACATCGAAAGTCTGACCTCGTTCGGGAAAGGCTCTAGGGTAGCCCATACCAAAAGTCCGACCTCGCTCGACAAAGTCTCTATGGCAACCCACTCAAAAGTTCGACCTCGCCCGGCAAAAGTTCTATGGCAGCCCACTCAAAAGTCCAACCTTGCTCGAAAAATACTACTTGGGATCCTTAAGCATTTGAGGGATTTCTCTATAAACAGCTAGTTTGAGGGTTCAGACTAAACCAACCGTTCAACACTTAGAAATATTCTTAAGAATTTGGGCTCAGATTGAACTAACTGTTCAACACTTAGAAATATTCTCAAATAAAAGAGCTCGGATTAAGCCAACCATGCCACATTCAGAAAAAAAGTAATGCCAGAGATGTACATCAAAGGAAGAAAATATTTCATTCATTGACAAGAATTTTCAAACAAAAAGGGGGGGCAGGCTTTTACAACCAATCTTAAGCCTTGCCCGGCGGGTACAAAGAAAAAATAGCTAGAAGGGCTTTGGCTTTAGCCTCTCGTGCGGCATCTGAAGTCTCGATCGAGGCCTCTGATGGTCCTACTTCAGCAGCAGCTTGGGTGTCAGCCCCAGGATCGGTCGGGCCCCCTTCTTCTTCGGTCGCTCACCTAGCTGTAAGGCAGATAGGTCGAGCTCAGGGATGGCCACGGCTACCTTCTTCAGGCAGTCATCATAGCCATTCGCATAGCTCTCCGATCCGGCCTCCTCCAGCTCATCGACAAAGCTTGTGGAGGCCTTGTACTCCTTTACAACATCACGGATCTGCTCCACCTCTAGATCTTTGGCCTCCCTCAATTGGGTCATACACTTCGCCGACGCTGCCTGGAAAGCTCGAGCGCTTCTTTCGGCTTTGGCAGATCGCTCCTCCTCCTCGTTCAGCCGACGGACTAAGGAGTTGATCTTTGCCTTCTTCTTCTTCAACTTAGCCTCCTACTCGGCTAGTTAAGTTTGCAGGTCCTCCACCTGGTTCTTTGAAGACTCGATTTTGGCCTGATTGGCCAACAGCCTCTCCTCCATCACCGTTCTGGCCGCCATCGTTCTGGCCACCTCCGACTCCTTGGCCTTCTTGGTCATGACCTTTGACGTGTAGAGCATCATGCCGAGACCATCGTCCATTAACGAGATCCCGTGGAGAAGCTGTAAGCAAAAAAATGAGATAGTCATGTACAAAGAAAGGACGGAAAGAAGAGGGTAAAAGAGTGATGACCTACCCTCATTAAGTCGAGGTAGGCGCTCTTCGCCACCTCATCCAGCTTTCACCGATTCGACTCCTTCCAATCAACGTCCATCATAGACCCTCTGAGCAGGTCTCTGGCTTGCTTTGCATTGTGGAGGGCATGCCGATATGTCTCATGGCTGACACCATCGGCCTCCTCTCCTTCGATCGTTCCCTTCTTTGTTCATAGGGGGAACCACTTCAGTCGGCTCAGTTGGTGGTGAGGTTGGGGCCGTCGCCACATCAGTCAACTCTGACAACTCTTGCTCTGGTCGGGCGGCCGACTGCCCAACAGAGGATGAAGGTCCTGATGGCCTTGCCGTCAGTCGCTCCGATAGAGGTATGTTGTCCTTGTCGGAGTCCACCATCACAACGGTCGTGGGCCATTCCTCCGCCCGCTGCTTCTTCAGCCTTTCCGTGGTCGGCTCCGTGGACTGGACGGCCCTCTTCCTTATCGCCCGCCGGGCCACTCTGGCTCTGTCAAGCTTCATCTTTTCTCCTGTTACAAGGAAAAACTAGAATAAGTAAAGGAAGCCAATAGAACGGAAAGAAGAACCAACAACAACGGCTCCTATCCTACCTAGGCATCTGTGGCGGCTGATTCCAGCCAACTGGAGGCTGTCCTCCCGAAGCAACTCTAGCACCATGGTGGGACCGACCCCCTCCATCTCACTAAAGTCGGCCTGGTCGACCATCAGCACTGCTCTCACATCGTTGACCTTCAGCCTTGGTTCCCTCCACAATGGTTCTAAGCCCCAAGGCTGAAGGCTATCCACATAGAAGAATTTGGACTTCCACCCGTGGATAGCCGACAGGAGACATCTATTATCTTTTATCCAGGACGGGGACTGAACATCCACCACTCCTGGCTCCTAAAGTCCCTCTTCAAGATGAAGAAATTGGAGAAAAGGAAGGTCCTGGTTTCGGCTCCGGCACTCTGGCACAGAACCATGAAGTAGCTGATCACCCGAATGCTATTCGGGTCAGCTGCGCAGGGGTTATCCTATACAAATTAAAGACTTCGACGAAGAAGTCACACAGTGGGAATCTGAGGCCTGCCTTAAAATGGTCTTCGTACATCGGGGGGGCTCCCGGCCTTAGTGGTCCGGTCACCCTCCCCTCCCAGTCTGAGATGGTAAGGTGCAAGGTAAAAGGTATGTTATACCTAACCCTAATGGCTTCTACCCATTCTCGAGTCATCTCAGACTGGGTGAAAAGCACCTACACCTAGCATACAATATGCAAGAAAAGAGGGTAGAAAGATATGCATTTTAAAATAATTTTAAATCATGCATAGCGGAAGGCTCGGTAAATAGATCTAAACGATCTACCGATCTACCCGCAACAGGATCTAGCATAATGACCTAGCATGCATATAACATCAAAGTAAGAGAAACAGCAAATATAAAAGTACCATACCTTTATCCCTTTGAGAGAAGCGGTGAAAGTGCTGTTAGAAGGAGTAGGGTACTCGAGCCACACACATGTCTGGCCTCTACAGGATATCCATACCTGGGCTCGACTCTGATCAACTCCCTCGAAGTACTAGCTCTTCGAGATCCTTGGCCGATCTTCTTCTTCTAGGAAGGCTAGGAGGAGAGCAGGAAACTCTTCCCAAAATCTCTCTTCCCAAGGCCTAGTTTGATTACTAGGTTTCACACACCCAATCCCAAAACCTCTCACAACCCTTCTCTATTTCTTCTCTCAAAGCTTTTCTAAAAAATCTATGGATTAACCATTGGCAGCCCCTAAAAATGATGTTCATTTGTAGAGGCAGCAGGGAGAGGGAGAAAGAGGAAGGAGGAGAGATGAGGGGAGAGAATGGGGGAGAGGATTAAGGTCATACCAAATGGGTCCAACCCAAAGAGGTAAGTATGACCTACATACCATAAAACCTTGAAGCCAAAACTGGTTTTAATTTTGAAATTCAAACCAAGTCAAAACTTGCCTAAAATCCTCAAAATCCTCCCAGAATTCTGTTCATCACAGGAAGTATCGACACACGAAAATTGCCAAGTGTCGACACCTGTAAAATTTCAAGTGTTGACACTTGGAACCTGATCGATCAAATTGACCTCTGATGATATCAAACGATTCTCAATCATCGATTAGCCACCAGATCAGATAGAAATCCTTAATGATATGTGACCCCATAGGGTCGAACACTAAGCCGGTAGCATTGGAACATTTTCAGTACCAGTCAAAGTCCTCATCTAGTAATGATACCCGACGTCTAGATAGGTCGAAGATGCAGAGCACCTCACAAGAACCTCTAGCATATGGTTGCTGCATAATTCATTCCTTTGATCTCATAATTCTCAGGATGACCTAGGATTGACTGCCAACCCTAATTTGGTTTATCTAGATCATGTCTCAATCTTACAAGTTGATGGAGAACATGTATCGAATGATGCATTTAATGGAATTAGAAGGACTAAATGAAAATGAAATAGATAAACATGCAGCTATTCTACATAAAAGAAATAGAATTATATGAAAGGAACATAAAGAAAAGAACTAGACTAGAAAATAATCTCTCAAAGTAATTAAGAAGGGATCTTCATGGTTAGGAAACCACACAGATTAGGGCTAGCCTACTTTCCTATTTCAGGTCTAAAAGAAGATTATAAAGATGGCTATCCGGCTATTAATAATCTCAAATTCAGAAAAGGGACACTCAAGATGAAGTACTAAGAATAGCAAGGAGTTACTCTAGATCTAAAGGCACCTTATTTATGATTCATTGGCACAGTAGACCTTCACCTTGAAAACCAGGAGACCCGGGGATCCTGCATAGATACATAGTAAAATTAAAAGATTTAGGTGGAAGAATGGAGAAATGAAGAGGAAATTAGGAATGGAAGAAATGGCTTGGATTTGGCTTTAAGTGGATCTCCTGTGGCATCCTTTGCTTGAATCATCTTCAATTGTTGGCATGGAGAACTCTATTGTAGATGATCTCTTTTGGAAGATGGGAAGGTCGAAATTGGAGAGGCTTGAAGAGGATTCTCCAAGGGTGGCCGAATGGGATTGGAAGAGGGACTAGTAGCTTGTTTGGTTAAGTATCCTAGGTCTCATACCTACCTTCTCTCAAGGGTCTTTGGCTAGCAAAGGAAGAAAGCTTTCTTAAAAAAAATTTCAATTCATTCATCATCCAATTACAAGAGGATTTAGGAGCTTTTATAAACCTTAAGCTCCCTTTTCAAATTCAAACTACATCACATTTCATGGAGATAATCAAGGGGCATCCCAAAGAAAGTGGAGTGGCTCCTTTTAAAAATTCAAACTCCTAAATACAATGGGGCGTCCCATGAATAGTGGAGCTTCATTCCCATGAAGAGTGGAGCTTCATTCAAATTCAAATTTGTCTTGAAAATTCATGGTGAAGTGTCTTGGTGATGTGGCATGACTTGTCCTCCAACTTGGCAAGGTGCATTGATGATGTGGTGCTCTAAGTTTGTTGGTGAAGCTGGTTGCACTTAATGTGAAACTGGTTGCACTTGATCTAGCTTGATTGGAACCCAACTCAAGTAGCTCTTGAACCCGACTCAATACAAAGCCTAATTGAACTCTAATTGAACCCAAATTGAAATAAAACAGGACTCAATTATTCAAATAAACATAAATACAAGACTCATAGACTTATTACAGGACTTAAATTCCTAGTCTTCTATCTATAAAGAACTTGGCATTAGTTGAAGCCTCTTCCTGAGCCTGGTGCCCGCACCAATTCTTCCCGGGTGGGAGGAACTTGACCCTGTCGAGTAAGGATTGGTTTGACTGTAGTGTTTTTCTAATATATCTGGGTCAATTTATTGTAAATCCTCTCAGGTAATCCAGGAGTCTTCATATTCTGGTCGACCGTGCCAACGAACCAGATAACGTTGATAATCCTTATTTCTAGTAGTAATCACTTGGTCATCTAATATATGTTCAGTCTTGTCTCTCCGGTCTAATGGCATTGCTGGTGGATACTCAGGTAGGATTTCACTCTCAAAGGCAAGGTGAGGTCCAAAAGGCTCACTAGGAATTAATGCCAGTTCTTTAAATTCTTTCAAATCAGAAATATTAAAAGTGGAGCTAATGCCATAATCAGGTGGTAACTCTAACACATATGCATTAGATCTTATTTTTTTAATTATTTTGAAAGGTCTAGCTCCTCGGGCATGCAATTTCTTCATAGTTCCTAGTGGAAACCTTTCAGGTCTAAGTTTTATCATGACAGAGTCCCCTTCATTAAATTCTTTTATCCATTTATGTGAATTAGCCACATGCTTATAAACGTCATTACTCATTTGAATTTTCTTACTAATTTCCTTATGTAATTCTTTAAGATGCTGTGCATATGACTCGGCGGACTCAGATACACGTGCGTGTGTGGGTAATGGGATGAGGTCGATTGGTCCCCTAGGTCTGTAACCATGGACAATCTCAAAGGAACTTTTACCAGTGGACCTATTGACCGAGCTATTGTACGTGAATTCAGCATGAGGTAGAAGTAAATCCCAATTTCCCAGACTCTCTCCAACAAGGCACCTTAATAAGTTTCCTAGACTTCTATTTATAACTTCAGTTTGTCCATCAGTCTGAGGGTGGTAAGTAGTTGAGAATTTCAGTTTTGTTCCTAATAGGTGCCAAAGGGTTTTCCAAAAATAGCTTGTGAAACGGACATCCCTATCAGAAATAATGGTCTTAGGTAACCCATGTAACTTGACTACTTGATCGAGAAAAAGCTTGGCTACCCTGGAGGCATCAAAAGTTTGGGAGCAGGGTATAAAATGGGCCATTTTCGAAAATCTGTCGACCACTACAAAGATTGAATCATGTTTTCTAAGGATCTTGGGTAGTCTTAAAATGAAGTCCATGCTATGATCCTGCCGTGGACAATCCAGCACAGGTAAAGGAGTGTATAACCCGGTGTTTTGTCTTTGATGTTTGGCAACCGCGCATGTCCTACATCGGGCAACGATATTGGCTACTTGTCTCTTAAGGCCTGGCCAGTAAAATTTCTCCTCAATTATCAATATGGTCTTGTTTCTTCCAAAATGGCCAGCCAAACCTCCATCATGGATTTCCCAGATTAAAAAATCTCTCAGGGAAGTCTTTGGAATACAAAGTTTGTTTTCTTTAAACAGATAACCATCTAAAAGGGTATATTCACTATGGTCACTAGATGGTCCTAATTTTAAAGCTTGGTAAACTTCACTAAAGTCTGGACAATTATCATATTCATCCGTAAATCTTTCAAATCCAACGACTTCAGTGCTAATCGAGTTCAGAAGCAGGGCTCTATTACTTAAAGCATCGACTACCTTATTCTCAGTTCTGGCACGGTATTTCAAGACAAATGTGTAGGCCTGGATATATTCTACCCACTTAGCGTGCCTAGGATTCAGCTTCTTCTGGGAACTAAGGAATCTAAGGGCCTCGTGATCGAAAAACAAGACAAATTCGTGCGGTAGTAGATAGTACCTCCAATACCTTAAAGTTTGTACTACCGCATAGAGCTCCTTATCATAGGTGGAATACTTAAGCTTGGCTTCATTTAATTTTTCACTAAAGAAAGCTATGGGGTGGCTCTCCTAGCTTAAAACTCCACCTATTCCAACTCCAGATGCATCACAAGCAACCTTAAAAACGTTGAAAAAATCAGGCAATCTTAAGATAGGTGCTTGTGTCATTTTCTTCTTAACATCTAGGAAGGCCCTATCAGTAGCTTTTGTTCATTCAAATTGGCCTTTCCTAATGCAATCCGTGATTGGTACAACTATGGTACTAAACCCCCGAATGAACCTTCTATAGAAAGTAGCGAGGCCATGAAAACTTCATACTTCATGAACATTTTTTGGCACAGACCACTCTACAATTGACTTAATCTTTTCGGGGTCAGCAGAAACTCCATCAGGTGTGACTACAAAACCTAGGAAAATGACTCTATGGGTAAAAAAATCACATTTCTTAAGGTTTGCAAAGAGACTATTTTCCCTAAGAGCTAAACAGACTTGATTCAAATGGTCCAAATGATCCTTCTTGGTTCTGCTATATATAAGAATGTCATCGAAGTAAACTACGACAAACTTTCCTATAAATAACCGTAGGACTTGATTCATAATCCGTATAAAGGTACTAGGAGCATTGGACAGTCCGAATGGCATTACTACCCACTCAAAAAGACCCTCCTTGGTCTTGAACGCAGTTTTCCACTCATCCCCAGGTCTAATCCTAACTTGATGATAGCCACTCTTAAGGTCAATCTTTGAGAATATTGTTGCTCCGGCCATCATATCTAACATGTCGTCCAAACGGGGTATGGGAAACCTATATTTTGTTGTGATCTTATTAATGGCATGACTATCAATGCACATCCTCCAAGTGCCATCTTTCTTAGGGGTCAGTAATGCGGGTACTGCATAGGGACTCAAACTCTCTCTAATAAATCCTTTCCTAAGGAGATCCCCTACTTGTCTTTGTAACTCTAAATGTTCGGTAGGGTTCATCCTATAGTGTGGAAGGTTGGGTAGGGTGGCTCCTGGGACTAAGTCAATGGCGTGCTGGATGTCCCTAAGTGGTGGAAGTTGGTCGGGTAGGTCATATGGAAACACATCCTTAAAGTCTTCTAACACTTTAGCCACTTCCTGAGGACGTTCTTTCTAGGAAGGTTCCTGAATTTCCTTAGTGGTTAAAATCCAAACATGTGTACCCTCAGTGAGCTCTTTCTCAATTTCCTTTTTAGTGATCAAATTGACTCCCGTTTTCTTTTTCATTTAGGTGGCTTGATCATCTCTTAACAGTGTCCTTAGGTGGTGTTGGGTTGATCACAAACTTCTTTCCTAGGTGCATGAATGAGCAGGAATTTGATCGGCCGTATAGGGTCGCGTCATGATCAAATAACCAGGATAGACCTAGGATGATACTGCTCACTCCCATTGGTAAGACATCACAACACACTTTCTCCTGATAGGACTGTAATTGGATTTGGACTAGGCACCTATGTTTGATGGGAATTGAAGTGGAGTCTATCCAAGAAACCTTATAGAGATTTGGATGGGGAACTGTGGACAAGCCTAAAGTTTTGACAGCACTAGTGGATATGGCATTTACACAACTCCCACCATCTATAATTATTTTACATACCTTATCCCCTAACTTGATAAATGTTTGTAGGATGTTAGTCCTACGCCAATCCTCCTGTGTCACAGTGTGGGTAAGGATGCATCTAACTACTCCCAACAGATCAGGCTCTATTTGTTCCTCGTCTCCTTCATACTCTTCAGCCAAATTGTCCTCAGCCTGATATACTTTCTCGACATTATCACCTAGGGGTTCTTTGGGTTCAGACTCACTTTCTTCTAATTCTCCTTTGTGTAAGGCCCTAGTTGGACAATTGCTAGCATAATGGCCTAACTTATGACATCTATAGCAAGCCACATTAGAATTTGGAGTCCTCTGAACTTCTGGTGCTTTACCCTTATCATCTCTACGGGTCAGAGGAGTGCTAAGGTTGGGTCGACTGGGTCGCATTTGATTTGATCATGGCTGCTGACTAGGTACACTAGTTCTAGGGGGTTCGGGTTTGCGATAAAATGGTCTCCTATGAAATCTCTTAGCATCTCGTGCTACCTGGTAAGCTAGCTCTAAGTCATGGACTTCTCTCAAAATAACTCCTTCTAGATCTCTTCTCTCAATCCTGCCCTAAATCTAGACAAGGTAACTGACTCAGACTCATCTACATTGCATCTCATTATAAATTCATCAAATTTGGCAATGTATTCGGCTACACTCTTGGTTCCCTGAGTTAATCTCTGCCACTGATCTAGAAGTCTCTGGTGGTAGGACATGGGAAGGTATTTCTCTTTAAGCCTAAGTTTCATTACCCTCCAGGTTACTATGGGAACATCATCTCTTTGTCTAATGAACCTCTCAACGTTTCCCCAGTAAAGCCTAGCCTGATGAATTAGCCTAAGCTTCACGAACTTGCATTTTCTCTCCTCCATCATGTCATACCAATCAAAGTACCGATCCATCTCTCCCTCCCAATCTATGTAAACCTTAGGATCCAGATTTTCATCAAATGTTGGTGCTTCCAAACTAATACTCTTAAGGGTTCGCTCGTCACGATCTGCCTGATCCTGATTGTGTCTCCTAGGGTTTGGCTCATAGACTAGATCATGGTATGCTATCCTAGGATTCGGGTCATGGACTCGATCGAGATTGGGTCTCCTAGGATTTGGCCCGAAGAAGTGGTCTTGATGAAGAGCCCTTCTAGGGTTGTTGAGTGTCTCTAACTCAGATTCAAGCTCTAACTCATTCTGGACTTCATGATTTCCTCCAGGGGCATGAACTTCTAATCAATCAAGTCTAGCAATGATATGGGTTATCTGATCGATCAAGTTTTGATTTGTCTGGGCTAATTGATCAGTTAAGTTTTGGTTCAGCCTGGTCATTTGGTCATTCAAAGATTTCATCAGACTCTTAAAGTTTTGTTCCATGGTTACACTAGATTGGGCTTGGGTTTGCTGATAAGGTGCTCCTGATCTAGTTGCCATGCACACAGACTCAACTCGGACTAGGGTTTTGCTAGACCTAGAGTACAAATCAAATGTAAGGTCAAATTGACAATCCGGGTTGTAGTAACTTGGCACCTGGCCAGGTAAGTGTAAGGTTAGTGGAGGTTCCTCTTTGCTTGCCTTAGACACCAATTAGAAATTGGCCAGGTAAGTGAACCAATCCACTTTCTTTCGAGCTCTTGTCCCTGAACCACTTGCCTAGACACCAGATACAAGCACACACAATAGGGTGTCAAAGTTGGCTTGACACTTGACTCGACCCGACCTTGTGGGTGTCCCTAGCTCGCTAGAGCAATTAAATGTCTAATCTATTTTAATTAGGGTTGGCTTCGTTATGCAAGTTGGTAATTTTTGGGCTAGGGACAGGTAATGAAATCCTGACCCTATGTCAATTTGATGCCCTTAATTTGGTTTACCATGAAATGAATGCAACAAATATATGAATCCAAATTTCAGGTGCAGAATTAGTGTGTTGCAGTTCTAAAGTGGTGGAAAAGTGCAATGTAACAGATTCAAAAGAATTTAAAAAATTCATAGAAGATTGCTAACTTCTAGATGATATGCCATACAAAAGAAATTTAAAAATAAAATCTATACTATGTTGAGCAGATACTGGAAACTAGTTAATGAGGAAAAAAACAGGACTGGATATAAAGGAATTTCAGCGATGGTGATGGAATGAAGGAATTTTAATTTTTTTTGTAATTTTTTTCTGAAGATGAAATTTTACGTTCTGATAACTAACTTAATATGGAGTAGGAAAAAATTATCTCAATAAAAAATTAACTACTTTCATTCAAACTTTTATACGAATCTCAGTCAACCTACTCAGAAATACAACAAGCAGAATTTAAACAAACAAAGGCATTTACATACCAAACTTCAACATAAAAATTCACGTCCGGCCAGGGGCTCATTATTCTCATGGGTCGTGATAGTGTACTAGTGTATACCCGCTCAGGAGGCGTGAATTTTAGATCTAGATTGGATTTTTAAAACAATAACTAGTAGCATGTATGAATGCTATGCATGCAGAAAATTTCAGCAACCTACCTATATGCACAAATTCAAAAGTAACCCTAACCTACCATGCTCTGATACCAAAAATGATGGGGAACATGAATCGAATGATGCATTTAAAGGAATTATAAGGACTAAATAAAAATGAAATAGATAAACATGCAGCTATTCTACATAAAAGAAATAGAATTATATGAAAGGAACATAAGGAAAAGAACTAGACTAGAAAGAATCTCTCAAAGTAATTAAAAAGGGATCTTCGTGGTTAGGAAACCACACAGGTTAGGACTAACCTACTTTCCTATTTCAGATCTGAAAGAAGATTATAAAGATGGCTATCCAGCTATTAATAATCTAAAATTAAGAAAAGGGACACTTAAGATGAAGTACTAAGAATAGCAAGGAGTTACTCTAGATCTAAAGGCATCTTGTTTATGATTCATTGGCACAGTAGACCTTCACCTTGAAAATCGGAGACCCGGGGATCCTGCATAGATACATAGTAAAATTAAAAGATTTAGATGGAAGAATGGAGAAATGGAAGAGGAAATTAGGAATGGAAGAAATGGCTTAGATTTGGCTTTAAGTGGATCTCCTGTGGTGTCCTTTCTTGAATAATCTTCAATTGTTGGCATGGAGAACTCCATTGTAGATGATCTCTTTTGGAAGATGGGAAGGTCAAAATTGGAGAGGCTTGAAGAGGATTCTCCAAGGGTGGCCGAATGGGATTGGAAGAGGGACTAGTAGCTTGTTTGGTTAAGTATCTTAGGTCTCACACCTACCTTCTCTCAAGGATCTTTGGCTAGCAAAGGAAGAAAGCTTTCTTAGAAAAAATTTCATTTCATTCATCATCCAATTACAAGAGGATTTAGGAGCTTTTATAAACCTTAAGCTCCCTTTTCAAATTCAAACTACATCACATTTCATGGAGATAATCAAGGGGCATCCCAAAGAAAGTGGAGTGGCCCCTTTTAAAAATTCAAACTCCTAAATACAAGGGGGCATCCCATGAATAGTGGAGCTTCATTCCCATGAAGAGTGGAGCTTCATTTAAATTCAAATTTGTCTTGAAAATTCATGGTGAAGTGTCTTGGTGATGTGGCATGACTTGTCCTCCAACTTGGCAAGGTGCATTGATGATGTGGTGCTCCAAGTTTGTTGGTGAAGCTGGTTGCACTTAATGTGAAACTGGTTGCACTTGATCTAGCTTGATTGGAACCCAACTCAAGTAGCTCTTGAACCCAACTCAATACAAAGCCTAATTGAACTCTAATTGAACCTAAATTGAAATAAAACATGACTCAATTATTCAAATAAACATAAATACAAGACTCATAGACTTATTACAGGACTTAAATTCCTAGTCTTCTATCCATAAAGAACTTGGTATTAGTTGAAGCCTTTTCCTGAGCCTGGTGCCTTCACCACAAGTTCCATGACTCCTCACAAGAACTACCCTGACCAAGGTTTTACTTAATTGAGACATAGTGAGTCAATCACTCCAAACTATTTAGAGAGGTCAATTCTATCTTGATCCACCACCGTTCCACAAGTACTTGACTGCACCCAAAAACCTTTCTTCATTGGATTAGAAATCCAGGTAGTCTGGCACCAAAGTACAGTGAGTTGCTTGCAAGCTGCCATGGTGACCTCAGGTCTGAGGGATACATATACCCATATCCCTTCGCGAGCAATCCTTTGACAGAAGGGAGCTTCGTAGATGGTCACGTTCAGTGAGATGTCACACATTTCACTTACATGTCACATCAGTATCTCCAATCTCCTTGGTTAAGAGGATAACTAACAAATGTGACACACAACAACCTACACTTGATACATTATCGTCCTATAACAATGTATCATTTGGTTGTGAACCAGTTTAAGAACTACTTGATATATCCTCTCGATATCAAACAATGTAGTTCTAAGGACTCTATCATACAAGAGTTCATTTCAGGAAAATAAATATGATGAACAGCCAAAATAAAACAACTTTTATTTATTAAAAGAATTCATATACAAAATACAAGGTTGCACAACCATCAACAGCTTAGATGATTGGCTTTGGGACACAATTTCCAACACCTGGTTCTCTATCCCTACGGATGGAACTATGGCTACCGGAGGCCATTGTTATAAAGTTTGAAGAAGGGGGGGAAAACTAACCTAGAAACTTGGTTTCTAAGAAGATGAAGGCAATGAAAAGGGGATGCTCTTTCTCTCTTCGACTTCGAATGCAACAAGAAGCTTCCCTCGGGTTCTCAACACCTCTTTTTATAGCCCTTGGAAGGACCGGTTCTCACCGTCCCTCAAGCACCACGACTCAGCCATCCAGCAGTGCGACCCCCCATGTAGTGGAAACCGATGCGATGGAAGTAAGCACGTTCGAGCCGCGATCCGCATGATCACCAGATCAGCAGTGGAGAGCTCGCCCTAGATGTGGCGCCAACCACCCAAATGTTGCCACGTCACTCAAGTTGCATCGGAAGCCTGACGGTCGAGTGGGCCAGGCTGGCCGCTCATCATTGCACCCCATCTGCATTAACTACCTCCCCATGCCTCCAACACGGGGCTGACACATATCCCGGGCACAGGATTCTGGAGTAGGAAATGACCAGATGCAGTATGCCTGATCAGATCCATGATCATCTGTTGCCCAGAAATGGAGTCCAAGAGGGGGGTGAATTGGATCTTTTTAAAAATTAAAGCAATAATGTGCAGGCCTTATGGTGTTTGTGAGTTACGAAATTGATGCACTAGATTATATGCAGCGAAAAGCAATAAATAGAGTGCAAGAAGTAAAAGAGCAAGAGATAGAAGAGACAATCACACACAAACACAAAGTTTATAGTGGTTCGGTGCAAACCTAGCACCTACATCCACTCTCCAAGCCATCCTTGGGAATTCCACTATAATCTCTCCAAGATTACAGCCGACTTATTTTTCCAAAGGCTTACAAGTCAAAACTTATGTTGGTTTTATCACCTAGGCTCACCAACTAACCTTTACACTTGTTTTGTCTTCGGACTCACAAGTTAACCCTAGTTGGTTTTGTCTCTTTGGCTCACCAACAACCACAACAACCTACTTTCAACAAACCCTTGAAAGCTAGGTTAAATCAAAAGAGAATTTCAGATATACAATTCAAAATAAACAAAACAAACTCTCTTCAAAGAGTAGAATGGAAGCTTTGAGGCTCAAGTTAATGCTTTGTCTTGTCTTCTCCTTGGAATATTCTTCAAGCTCTCTTTTTGGAAAGATGAAAGAATGGGCTTTTAAGCTTTTTCAGGGAATCACACTTTAAATGGCTTTTGAAGTGATGTTCTTGAGAGAATATTGACTTTTGGGCTTTGAATGGACTTCAATGCTTCAAGAATAAGTTTGGTGAAGCTTAAATACTTCAAAAACTTTCAAAAAATAGTTTGTGATCATTTGAGCTTCGAATCTAGCCATTGAGAGCTTGAAAAGATACTTCTATAACTCAAAAAAATAGATCCATTAGGCCTATCAGAACCCGAGTGTCGATACTTGGTTTGTCAAGTATCAATACTTGGCTGTCAGGTGTCGACACTTGACTTCTAGTATCGACACTTGAACATTCAGTGTCGATACTTGATTTACAGGTATCGATACTTGACACAAAACACTCCAATGGCCATGTTCTGGATTCAAAAAGTCTCAAGCCTTGAGTCGATACTTGGGAACTTAAGTGTTGACACTTGAGTTTCAGGTGTCGACACTTGAATTCTGGGTGTCAATACTTGGCATGCCAAGGAGTTTTTCTGCGTGCCAAATGCTGAAGTGTCGATACTTGACTTCCCAGGTGTCGACACTTGGTTCTGCAAAATTCATAATTAAGTGCAATTCAAACCAAAAACACAAGTGTTGAATATGAAACTTGAATCCAACTTAAAAAAACAATAAATGAACTCTTTTAAGCTTTTTTGCCTGGAGAAGACTCCTCAAATTGCAAAATATGCTTCGTGCCACAGCGTGCCATGATACTTTAATTTTAAGAATTTGAGGTGCTTGTTTCCTGAAAACTCACAACTAGAAATAAACATTAGTACATAATATGTACTCAATATTTTGTTATTTATCAAAATCACTAGGTGGAGCCAACAATCTCCCCCTTTTTGATGATGACAAAACCTTGAGTATATAAATATTTAATTTCAAATTTTAGATTTGATGCATCATGAATATGATTTCAAGCTAATATATCAACAACTTGCATACTTAAGAAGGATAAATCTCCTCCCTAGTTAGACAATTCTAATTAGAACAAGCATTATGCAATATTGGTATCAGATCAAATTTGAAATTCAGATGAATAAAGGTAGGATATTCTACTCCCCCTTTTTGTCAATCATTAGAAAAAGGGAGTAAACTCTCCCTCAAAACAAGCATGGAGACAAAAAGTAGAAGAGTATCAGAGTTGATACAAGAGACAGTTTTTCAAGAGTTAACAAGTATCAGAGCCAAAATATATATCTATCAAGTAAATGTAAACAATCAAGCTGTCAAAATCAATCATAGTGATTCTCAAATTGTAGACATCAAGCTGAAATACATATATATATATATATACATATATATATATATATATATACATATAATATATATATATACATATATATATATATATATATACATATATATATATATATATATACATATATATATATATATATATCAAGTAATGTTTTCAGTACAAAATTTGCTGACTCATCAGCAACACTGAAATAATCAAAATACATCATGAGATATAAATCATAAATAACATGAGACATAAATAACATACAACAACATAAACATCTGTGAGGCTAATCCTCATCAGATGGGATCTCAAAAGATATAGGACCTGTAATCCTAGACCTATGGGTTAGACCTCTAGGAGTCTTCAAGATACCACGACTCCTAGTCCTAGTAGAAGGTCCAAAGTGGGGTACAACCTTAGAAGCTTGAGTAGAGGGAGGTGGAAGAGTCTCAGCAGGAGTGACAAAGACTGGATCGGTAGAGATAGGTGTGCCAGTCGAATCAGCAGGAGGAATAACAGGAGACTGCGGCTCTCGGCTGACTGCCTCATATCCATCTGCATCGCCATCACTGTCACTATCACTGTCATCATCAATAACATCAGTATCTCTATCCTCAATTCCATCAGCACGGTCACCACCATCAATAGTGTCATCATGTCCATCCTGGTGGTCATCGTCATCATCATCATTATCACCAGCATCAGGAGGTGGAGCTGCAGGTGCTGCTGGAGGTAGAAGGGGTCTCAGTAAGTCCTTGATATGAGCAAAGCCCTCCTCCATAGTCCGACGAATCTCAGCATGCTCCATGGTAGTATGTGCACGAAGACCCTCAATCTCAATGCGTAACTGGGTCGTGCGAACACCCAATCCAATCATCTCACTCCTGAGATCAGTGAACTATTATCTCGTGTGCTCCTCAAAAGATATGTCCGTAGAAGGTGGAGGAGGACCTAAAGGTGTAGCTATCAGGGTCATCGGCTCTGCCTCTGATGCAGGAGCAGCCTGAGGAGGTGTACGATTGGCCCTGATGGCCTAGCCTCAGCCTCTCTGATCTTGTCCTCCTCGTCTGGCTCCTGTCCAGACTCTCTCCTGACCCAACAACTTGCGACCAACCGATATCCCATGCGGTGTAGCGATCGCTCGTCATAAACATCGGTATGTAGAATCTCCTTGGGGATCTCCCCTCCAAGGGAACTCTACAAGCCCTGAACAGACGGGTCAGCACCATCTCGTATAGTAAACAATGACGTCTCTGTGTCGCAGCATCATGCATCTGAACTAACATCAGTGAGGGTAGATCAATCTCGATCCTCTGGGTCATACTGACCATCGGCATCAGCTCCCTCTCAGTGATGAAGTCGAATCGTCTAGTCTTCGGAAGTAAGATACGGGCGGTGATGTGATGTAGAAGGCGCATCTCCACTGATAACTGGTTCACGGTGACCACAGTCACTCCGCGAACGTCCTCCGCTCAAGAATGCACCTGAAGGCTGCCTCTCCATCTTTTACTGAGAAGGTACAAATGCCTTGATGAAGAATCTCCCATACTCTGCTGAGTAGCTCCTCTGTCATGAGATCTCCACTCCCCTGATGATGGTGCTCCACTATACTTGACAGCAGTCCAAAGCATCATAAAACTCCCTCACTAGATGGGGATAGTACCTCTCCTGCATAGTGCAAAAGGGTACTAATCCGGCATCAGTGAGTATCCGCCGGATCTGGAAGTGCTGTCTGTCGAAGAACTCAAGGTCGATCCGTTGTCCTGAGGCTACAACCTTTCCTGCCATCCTCTCTACAGGGGAACCTGGAAGTGCTGTCTGGATCTGGATCTAGAAGTGCTGTCTGGTCTTTGTCCTCCTCTCAGACCCATGTCCAGTCCTACTCCTAACAGCTAATCTCTTTCTCGGACCCATCACAATCAAGCTGAGCAAGAAAGAAAGAAGATAAATAACCTAGGAAGAATGTTTTCAATCAGGTTGAGAACTAGAGATCGGCTACAGGTTAGGCTAAAGGAGACTATATTTTCCTAAAGAGGGATACTGGCTTTTAAGAAGGGCTAGAATATGTTTTAAAAACTGGGATTAAATATATTTGAGTTGTAAAATACAAGAAATCGAGGATAAAATACCTTTAAACAACTTGAAGAGTGGGAGACTTATCCCAATCAAAACATATTTGGGTTATAAAACATATGAGGGTTACAAAGACATTTTAGGGTTATAAAGTTATATAGTATACTTTGGTTAAAACATACTTTTCAAGTTTATATGATCAGTAAACTGGACTAAGTTAAAATATATATAATATAAACCTATGGGATTTGGGTTAAAAACAAAATATATTTAGGTTTTAGGTCAAAAACAAGTAATCAACCGACAAAACAGTGAAAAGAGGAGCAAATGCAAGGAAATTAACACAAATAATCCTTCCTTAGGAGAGAGATCTGAGAATAAGTAATAAATAGCTAGGAAATCTGAATTTACATGGAAACCCTTGAACATTTTGGCCAAAAACCCAATGTAACAGTGAAAATAATAAACCGGATGGAATATTTGAGAAATTGGCCAAAAATCCATGGAAAATCCAAGATAGACACGTTCAAACATGATTCCCTCTAAATGGAAACTTCCAAACGGCTAAAAACTCTGAAAAATCCAATTAAAATTCATTAAAATGGATGGAAAATTCAAATCTAGGTTACACGGTTTTAAAATGAGAAAAAGAGAGGGGAAATACTTGATTTTAGTCGGGGCAATAGGGGAAAGAGTTGATTTGGGAGGTAGAGGAGCTTGGGGGACCACTGGAGCTCGAAAGAAAAAAAAAAAAAAAAATACAAAAGATTCGGTCTGCCCTAAAAGATAGAAATTTTCTGCGAGTATCGACACTAGGGATTTCTCAATGTCGACACTTAGTCAGGTGTTGACACTTCGCAAAATCTAAGTGTGAACACTTGGCCAAGAAAATTCCAAAAAAAATCTGTAAAAATCTTTGAAAATTCAAGGATGTTTTTAAAAAACTTTTTGGGACTTAACACAAGTGATTTTTGAGTAAAAATAACTTGGGTAAGATGAAATTTGAGAGAGTTCTAGGAGAATGGATCAATGATACCTAACTCTTTTCTAATCAAACAAAATCTCTCTTCATTCAATGGTTTGGTAAACACATCAACTAATTGATCATCAGTACACACAAATTCAAGTACTACATTAGAGTTTTGTACATAATCTCTTATGAAATGATGTCTTATTTCAATGTATTACTTCTTGAATGTTGCACAGGATTCTTAGTTAGATTGATTGCACTAGTATTGTCACATCTTATGGGTGTCTTAATTATTTTAATTCCAAGGTCTTCGAGCTGTTGTTTGATCCATAGGAGTTGAGCACAATAGCTTCCAGCTGCTATATATTTCGCTTCCGCCATAGATAGAGCAACTGAATTCTGTTTCTTGCTACTCCATGAGATCAAATTTATTCCAAGAAACTGACAAGTTCCACTAGTGATTTTACGATCAAGTTTATACCCAGCAAAGTCAGCATCAGAATAAGCAATCAATTCAAATGAAGAATCTCTAGAGTACCAAAGACCAATTTCAATTGAGCCAGATAGATATCTAAGTATGCGTTTAATAGCCAAAAGATGAGACTCTTTAAGATTAGACTAATATCTAGCACACATACAAATACTAAACATGATATCTGGCCTATTGGCAGTAAGATATAACAATGAACCAATCATGCCACGATATAATTTTTGGTCTACGGATTTACCTGATTCATCCTTATCAAGTCTACAAAAGGAGCTCATAAGGGTACCTAATGGCTTGGTTCTCTCCATCCCAAACTTCTTAAGTATTTTTTTTGTGTACTTAACTTGGTTGATGAAGATCCCCTCTTTGGTTTGCTTTGTTTGGAGTTCGAGGAAGAAGTTCAGTTCTCCCATCATGCTCATCTCGAACTCACCCTGCATTAATCTTATAAACTCTTGACAAAGAGATTTGTTAGTAGCACTAAATATGATATCATCTATATATATTTGTATTACTAAGATATCATCATTCTTTTTCTTGAAAAATAAAGTTTTGTCAATATTACCTCTAGTAAAATCTTTTTTGAGCAAGAAAGAACTTAAAACGATCATACCAAGCTCTAGGAGCTTGTTTCAAACCATATTAAGCTTTATGAAGTTTAAAAACATGGTTTGGAAATTCAGGGTTTTCAAAACCAGGAGGTTGTTCAACATAAACTTCTTCTTCGATAAAATCAGTTAAAAAGGCACTTTTAACATCCATTTGAAATAATTTAAAATCCATAAAACAAACAAAAACCAACAATAGCCTAATTGCCTCAAGTCTAGCCACAGGAGCAAAGGTTTCATCAAAATCAATTTCTTCCTCTTGATTATATCCTTTGGCAACTAGTCTAGCCATATTTCTTATAACAATACCATTTTCATCAAGTTTGTTTCTAAAAACCATTTGGTGCCAATAATTGAAACATTTACAGGCCTATCTACAAGAGTCCAAACATTGTTTCTTTAAATTGGTTAAGTTCGTCTTGTATAGCATTTATCCAATTACAATCTTTTTCAGCTTCTTCAATCATTTTAGGTTCAATATGAGAAACAAATGCTAAGTAATCACAAACATTCCTAAGGGATGAACGAGTACTTACACCTTTAGATGGATCACCAATGATAAGTTTTTTGGGATGACCATGAGCATACCTCCATTCTTTGGGTAGTGGACCAATAGTAGATATGTTTTCATCACCTTGTGCTTGATCTCCTTCAATGTTTTGATCACCTTCTTGTTACTTAGTAGGCTCTTCATTGTTACTTACATCTTTAGTTTTCTTGGAACCTATTTCATCATTGAGCACATCTTCTTTTCTAGAAGATTTCTGGTCAGATTCATCAAACACGTGTATGGATTCTTCAACAACAAGTGTTCTTCTGTTGAAGGCCCTGTATGCCTTGCTAGATATAAAGTAGCCTAGAAAGACATCCTCATCTGACTTGGCATCAAATTTGCTCAAATTATCTTTACCATTATTTTAGATGAAACAACAGCATCCAAAAACACAAAATATCGAATTAAAGGTTTTCTACCCTTCCAAAGCTCATATGTTGTTTTCTTTAAAATCGGTCGGATTAAAACATGGTTTAAAACATAGCATGCAGTGTTTATGACTTTCGCCCAAAAATATCTAGGTAGGTCATTTTTACAAAGCATGGTGCGTGCCATTTCTTCAAGAGTTCTATTTTTCCTTTCTACCACCCCATTTTGTTGAGGTGTCCTAGGTGCTGAAAAATTATGATGAATGCCATTTTCAATACAAAATTTGTCAAAATTAGAATTTTCAAATTCGGTTCCATGGTCACTTCTCAATGATATAATTGAAACACCTTTTCATTTGAAACTCTTTTATGAAATCTAATGAATTCAGAAAATGTTTCATCTTTGTGTGCTGAAAACATGACCCAAGTAAAACGTGAGAAATCATCTATAATGACTAGACCATACTTCTTACCTCCCAAACTAGATGTTCTCGTCGGCCCAAAGAGGTCCATATGAAGCAACTCTAAGGGTCTAGATGTAGAGATTACTCCTTTTGGTTTAAAAGATGATTTGGTTTGTTTTCCAAGTTGGCATGCACTACAAATCTTGTCTTTTTCAAAACTGAGTTTTGGCAAATCTTTTATCAAGTTCTTTTTGCTAAGTTTTGAAATCAAATGCATACTAGCATGTCCTAGTCTACGATGCCAAAGCCAACTAGTTTCATTGATCTTGGTTTCCATTGCCACTAGGCATTGACCATTTTGAATAGGAAAATCTTCAAGATCAACCATATAAATATTATCATGCCTATGACCAATGAACTTGATGTCATTATCATCTAAACTAGAAATAATGCACAAAAAGATTCGAAAGTAACTTTGAAATCTTTGTCACAAAACTGACTAATGCTAAGTAGGTTATGTTTCAAACCATTTACATACAAAACATTATTAATATAAGTAGAAGGGGTGATATGGACTTTACTAATTCCAACAATTTTGCGCTTACCATTATCACCAAAAGTCACATCACCGCCATTTTGATACTCGAGTGATGAGAACTGCTCCACATCCCCGATCATATGCCTTGAGCAACCGCTATCGAGGTACCACATTCTTTTCTTATTGGTTGCAAGGCATACCTCGTCATGATCCACCATCAAACAAAAGTTTGCAACTTCTTGCTGTTCTTCTTCAGAGCTGGAGTCATTGCTATCACTCCAGGTTGCCATCATGGCCTTCTTTCTTCATTTTCTTCTACTCTCTTAAGTAAGGGGCAGTTCATCTTGAAGTGGCCCGGTTTCTTACATTCAAAGCATGTGGGCTGCTCCTTGTCTTTCTCTTTTTCTTTCTCTTTGCTTGGTTCACTTTTCAGAGGTTTCTTCTTGAAGTTGTATTTCTTCTTTCTCATGAACCTTCTGAACTTTCTTGCCATTAGAGCCATCTTATCATCTTCATCTTCTTCTTCGGATTCATCGCTTGACTCTTCTCTTGTAGTGGATTTGAAAGCGATGACTTTCTTCTTCTTTTCTATATCCACGTTCTTTTGTTTCAAGGAAAGCTCATAAGTTATCAATAAGCCTAATAGTTGCTCGAGGGTAGAGTGTTGACATCCTTGGCTTTCTCTATGGCCATCACCTTGGCATCCCATGAAGCCGGAAGAGACCTGAGAAGTTTATTTACAAGTTTACCATTAGATACAATATTTTCTAAACTTCTCATGCCATTCATAATATTGTGAACCTAGTATACATCTCACTAATAGATTCAGTAGGTTCCATCTTGAACATTTCATATGTGTGAATGAGCATATTAACCTTAGTAGTTTTTACTTGGTGTGTACTCTCATGGTAACCTCAAGTGTGTCCCATATCTCCTTAGCGAAGAGATAATTAGATATTCTATTGAATTCACTTGGATCAAGAGAGCAATACAATAGATTCATAGCCTTCACATTAAGCTCTATTTGCTTAATGTCATTCTCATCCCAATCATCTTCCATTTTTGGAGTGAGAATGCCATTAACCAATATAGTAGGCTGATGAGGACCTTTTATGATTGTCCTCCAGAGATTATAATCCATGGCTTAAAATAAATATGCAAATGTGAGTTTTCCAATAAGTGTAATTCATGCCATTAAATAGTGGGGGACGGTTTGAAGCTTGACCTTCAACAACACCCATTCCAATTGGGGCTGCCATGATCTTTTACTTAAGATCCTTGGATATACAAGAGAGTACCGGTGCTCTGATACCACTTGTTGCCTAGAAATGTAGCCTAAGAGGAGGGGTGATTGGGTCTTTTTAAAAATTTAAAGCAATAATGTGCAGGCCTTGTGGTGTTTGTGAGTTGCAAAATTTATGCACTAGATTATATGCAGCGGAAAGCAATAAATAGAGTGCAAGAAGTAAAAGAGAAAAAGATAGAAGAGACAATCACGTATAAACATAAGGTTTATAGTGGTTTGGTGCAAACCTAGCACCTACATCCACTTCCCAAGCCACCCTTAGGAATTCCACTATAATCTCTCCAAGATTATAGCCAACTTGTTTTTCCAAAGGCTCACAAGTCAAAACCTATGTTGGTTTTATCACCTAGGCTGACCAACTAACCTTTAAACTTGTTTTGTCTTCGGGCTCACAAGTTAACCCTAGTTGGTTTTGTCCCTTTGGCTCACCAACAACCACAACAACCTACTTTCAACAAACCCTTGAAAGCTAGGTTAAATCAAAAGAGAATTTTAGATATACAATTCAAAATAAACAAAACAAACTCTCTTCAAGAGTAGAATGGAAGCTTTGAGGCTCAAGTTGATGCTTTGTCTTGTCTTCTCCTTGGAATATTCTTCAAGCTCTCTTTTTGGAAAGATGAAAGAATGGGCTTGTAAGCTTTTTCAGGGAATCATACTTTAAATGGCTTTTGAAGTGATGTTCTTGAAAGAATATTGACTTTGGGCTTTGAATGGACTTCAATGCTTCAAGAATAAGTTTGGTGAAGCTTAAATACTTCAAAAACTTTCAAAAATGGTTTGTAACCGTTTGAGCTTCGAATCTAGCCGTTGGGTGCTTGAAAAGATACTTCTGTAACTCAGAAAAATAGATCTGTTAGGCCTGTCAGAACCCGAGTGTCGATACTTGGTTTGTCAAGTATCGATACTTGACACAAAAATACTCCAATGGTCATGTTCTGGATTTTCAAAAAGTCTCAGGCCTTGAGTCGACACTTTAGTTTCAGGTGTCGACATTTGAGTTCTGGGTATCGACACTTGGCATGCCAAGGAGTTTTTCTGCATGCCAAATACTGAAGTGTCGACACTTGACTTTCCAGGTGTCGACACTTGGTTCTGTAAATTTCACAATTAAGTGCAATTCAAACCAAAAACACAAGTGTTGAATATGAAACTTAAATCCAACTTAAATAAACAATAAATGAACTCTTTTAAGCCCTTTTTACCTGGAGAAGACTCCTCAAATTATGAAATATGCTTCGATCACACCGTGCCACGATACTTTAATTTTAAGAATTTGAGGTGCTTGTTTCCTGAAAACTCACAACTAGAAATAAACATTAGTACACAATATGTACTCAACGTTTTGTTATTCATCAAAATTACTAGGTGGAGCCAACATCATCCATAGGATAGACACATTAAATGCGAAAATGATGCTCTCGTCTTTCGAAGCTATAGGTCCCTCGAAGGCCAAAAGCAAGGGGGCAACTGTTATACCCAATCGGCTTATCCTCGAGTCAGACCGGCATCGACGGTTCTTTGGCTAGGTCAAACTGAAGGTCTGAATGACCCACTTCAGCAAAGGTCCGACCAATCCACTTTAGCAGAGGTTTGACCGACCTACTTTATCAGGAGGTCCGATTGATCCACTTTAGCAGAGGTCCGACCGACCCACTTCATCAGTGGTCCGAACGACCCACTCCAGCAGAGGTCCGACCGACCCACTTCAGCAAGGCCCATATTGGCCCAAGACAGGTCGCTCCGAAGATGGCTCCAAAAGCCCCAGAGGCTTCTTCCAACTGGTGCATGATTCTATTACAACAAAATCTTGACATCTCAGTGTCATTACTTTGCGGATCCCACGATCCTGGAGTCGTTTCTCTCCAGGTCCCATAATCTGCTGCCACCTGGCCGCTACCAAATTCCTTTAGGGGTAGTTTGGCCATTCCCAACCTGGCCCCTAATAGATTCTAGTGAGGTTCCATGCCTATATAAGGTAAAAAAGGGGTCTCCGAGCGGTAAGAGAGCTTTTCCTTTCTCCACAAGCTCATCTCTTTCAATTCCTCTCATCTCTTCAAAGTTAAGAGAGCTTCATTGAATATCCTACCAACCAACAGCAAAAGAGCACAAGAGCATTAAAGCTAGACTTCAAGACTTCAACAACTCTGATTTGAAGTTTGAAGCAACTTTGGGAAGAAGCCACTGAAGCAATTAAAACTTATTCAAGTGTATTCAAGTGGACTTCCATCAAGCTGTACCAGCAACTATTCGATAAATTGAGTTTATCATTTTTGTTGCATTTCTTTCAATTCATTTTTGAATTGTTGGGTTATTGGTGAGCCCAGTTGAAAAACCAAATAGGTTCTTGGTGAGCCTTGATAAAAACCAAGTGTTGGGTTCTTGGTGATCCTGGTAAAACCAAGTTAGGTTTCTTTGGTGAGCCTATTAAAATCAAAGGGTGTTGGATTTTCTTTGGTGATCCCGTAAAACCAAAGTGTAGAGATTTTGGATTGTGATCCTGTAAAACAATCATACTGTATTCGGGTGTGAATATTGTGAAAATTCCAAGTGGTATCTTAGGTAGTGGACGTAGAAGCTGGGTTGCTCCGAACCACTATATATTTGGTGTGTTTGTGTTGTTCTTCTTTACTCTTTTTTAGCTTCTGCAATTTATAACTCTGTCACAGCACCCAATACCTTCTAAGGAATTTTTAATTGCATATTACTTGCTTTAAATTTTTAAATTTTCAATTCATCCCCCTCTTGGGTAGCCACCTGGGCAACAACTGGTATCAAAGCAGTGTCTCTGATTATACTAGAGTAAAGATTGATGGCTTATCCCATGAGTACATCTCTGGTAGAAGGCCAGTCAACTAATAGACCTCCACTATTCACAGGTACAAATTATGCATATTGGAAAGCACGAATGAAAATCTATATTCAAGCTATTGATTTTCAATTGTGGAAGGTCATTCTTAAAGGGCCAAGTATCCCTATGATCAAAGTTGATGGCATGGATGTCCCTAAGCCTGAAGAGGACTTGGATGAACACGACATGAAATTAGGGAAATTGAATGCCAAAGCAATAAACTTGCTTTACTGTGCTTTAGATTCAAACGAGTTTAATCGAATTTTCATTTTCTCTTCAGCGAATGAAATTTGGGATAAACCTAAAGTGACCCACGAAGGAACTTCACAGTGAAAACTTCAAAGATAAATCTTTTAGTGCACAATTATGAATTGTTTAAGATGGAGCCTAATGAAAGTATTTCTATCATGTACACTAGATTTATATATATTATTATCGGTTTGAAAAGTCTTGGCAGGGTATACTCAAATGATGATTTAGTACAGAAAATCTTAAGATCACTTCCTAACAAATGGGATCCTAAAGTCACTGCCATCCAGGAAGCTAAAGATTTGAACATTCTATCAATGGATGAATTAATGGGATCTCTCATCATACACGAACTAGCAATGCAGCATAGAACAGATGATGATCAAAAAAAGAAGAAAACAATTGCATTCAATGCTGCATTAGAATCAAAGGAGGATGAAGAGACGGAAGATAACTCCTCCTCCTTCGAAGATGATCTTGAAGATGAAGACATTTGTTGCCCAGGTGGCTATCCAAGAGGGGGGTGAATTGGGTAATTAAAAATTTAAAGCAAGTAATATGCAATTAAAATCCCTTAGAAGGTGTTAGGTGCTGTGACAAAGTTATAAATTACAGAAGCTAAAAAGAAGTAAAGAAGCACGACACAAACACACTAAATTTATGTGGTTTGGAGCAACCCAGCTCCTACGTCTACTATCCAAGATACCACTTGGGATTTCCACTATATTCACACCCGAATACAGTAAGATTATTTTACAAGATCACAATCCAAAATCTCTACACTTTGGTTTTACGGGATCACCAAAGAAAACCCAACACCCTTTGGTTTTACCAGGCTCACCAAAAAAACCTAACTTGGTTTTACCAGGATCACCAAGAACCAAACACTTCGTTTTTATTAAAGCTCACCAAGAACCTATTTGGTTTTTCAACCGGGTCACCAATAACCCAATAATTCAAAAATGAATTGAAAGAAATGCAACAAAAATGACAAACTCAATTTGTCGGATAGTTGCCGGTGGAGTTTGATGGAAGTCCACTTGAATGCACTTCAATAAGCTTTAATTGCTTCAGTGGCTTCTTCCCAAAGTTGCTTCAAATATCAAATCAGAGTTGGTGAAGTCTTGAAGTCTAGCTTGAATACTCTTGTACTCTTTTGCTGTTAGTTGGTAGGATATTCAATGAAACTCTCTTCACTTTTTAAGAACTCTCTCTTTCTTTTTTTCTTGTCTTTAAGGAAATTCATATCCTTCAAATATAAAGTCTTCCATCACTCCAAGGCAGTTAGAGATGTTTTTGATCGTTGGGATGTGACTTGTGACCGTTGGAGCACCTTTTAGCATTCAAAAACAAATTCTGGAACTAGCCGTTAGATACCTGGAAATGACGTTCGAGTCGGCTTGGATTCCTTCGAGTCGGCTTGGATTCCTCAAGTCAATAGGTCGAGTTACCAAATTTTCATCGCAGTCAGCTCTTTGTCTCACGGCACAAAACATCACTCTAGACGAGTCGGCTCTTGATAGCTCGGGTCAGCTCGAACTTCTTTCTTTGAAAAACTTGAACTCGAGGAGTCGGCTCTTTTCAGCTTGGATTAGCTCTTCTTCTCAGGTTTGAAAATCCTCACTCTGGAAGAGTCAGCTCGATGCAGTTCAGGTTGGCTCGCTTTCTCAGGCTTTCAGAATTAGGTCTGGCAGAGTCGGCTCTTTCTGGTTTGGGTCGGCTCGCCTGGCTTTTCTCAGAAATCTTCAGAGATTGGACTCTGGAAGAGTCGGCTCGGACTGATTCTAGTCAACTCAGATTCATTAGAGTCGGCTCGGTTACCTTTGAGTTGGCTCGGATTGCTGCATTCCAGAATCCTTGCTGCGTGCCAGTAAGCGGAGTCGGCTCTTCAATAAGTTGGGTCGGCTCGAGTATCTTCTTCAGGATTTTTACACTTGAACTTAAAGAAAAACTCTTACCAACTCTTTACATTTTCAAGCATACCAACTCAAAACTAATTTTAAGGCGCACACACACAGAAGTAACCCTTTTTCACATGATTTTTTCTTCGCTTTTTCATTGGGTTCTTCTTTACAAAAACACATTATAACACAACTCAAACAAAAAAACAGAGGTGTAGGAGTTGAAGTTTGAACATTTAATCCATCCTACAAAAACTTGTCAAATAATTGAAGAGTTGTCAGAAATAAATATACATGCTCTAATGTTTGGTTATCATCAAAATCACTTATGGGATCAACAATCTCCCCTTTTTTGATGATGACAAAACACTGGGCATGAAAAATAAATATAACACTTTACATATATAACTATATTTGAAAGTTAAGTATTCACATGTATCATAGCTAATAAGAAAGGAAAAAATATCAGAGCTCAAGAGATGATTGTATATCATCAAAGTGCTAAACTTTTCATGCTTTACAAAACATGGAGTATCAGAAACTTAAAAATTAGCAATAGTAATCAGAGCATTGAGATTAATTTGAATATCAATCAGAGCAAAATTCATTCAAGAGAATCTCCCCCTTTCTCTATAATTTGAAGTAATTTAAGCAATAATATCATTTTTGTGCTCCCCATTTTTCATTCTTTTTATGCACTTTAAGAATAGTTGGTAGAAAGCTCAACATACATACTAATTTCCCATTTCATATATTCTTTTCATATTTCTCCCATTTTTTGTTTTCCCATTCTTCATTTCTCACATTTTTCATATTTCTCCCCCTTTTTGTCAATCAATCAAAAAGGTGATTTCAAATAAATCTCAGGTTTTAAAAATAGATTGAAAAAGTTTTTAATATTTATTTGAGATAATTTCTCATTCTCAAATTTGAAATTCTAATTAAAATTTCATCACAGTTGTACCATATCATATAAAAAGAAACTTTCATTTCATTGATAAGATTGTCATACAAGGTAGGAAAGAAAGTACATTGTAATTATAAAAGATAACATGTAGAACATTAACAAAAACCTACACCCAAAAGACTAACCAACTAAACTATTCTTCTTCTTCCTCAATTGAAGAAGAAGAGCCTACCTCTATAACCTTATCAGAGGCCTTAGTTTTTAGGGGTTTAAACCTTAAATCCATGAATCTAGTTCTAACAGGGGCTCTAAGAGTCTTTATCTTTTTGGTTTTGGTTTCTTTCTTGGTCCTAATAGGTTTGGGTGGATCAGATGAAGGAATAGGAGCAGGAGTGTCAAGTGACTCCTTGATGATCTGTTTAGGAGCATCTTCAGTAGTAACTGATTCTTTCTAGGATTGCAGTAGGATGCTTCTGATTTCTTTCTTGAAGTCCTTCATTTCCTTTTCAATTTTCTGCTGGTGAAGCTCTTGTTCAGTTCTCATTTTCTGCAAGCTGATGTCGACTGATTTTCTTATTTCCTCAATTACAGAATTCATGTGATCTGTCAAAAAGTTGGAGACAATTTCCATCTTCTGAAATATTAATTTCTTGAGGTCAGATGGAGTGATCATTGAACCTTCAGTCCTTTCTTCAATAGCAGCACCTTCATCATCATCAAAAAAAGTAGCAGCAACCTGACTAGGCATCTTCTTTATCCATGTTCCTTCTTGTAACTTGTAACCCATTCTTTTTAGTGAATTGAAGGAATCGATATCAAAGTGGTGTAATGGCTTGCCTATTTCATTTGTTAAGTCAACCCCAGCTTCTTCAAATAATAGAGTGAAGACCATACCATAGGGTAGACAGGCTTTGACTTTTATTGCTGCTTCAGTCATCTGGATCATCATTATATAAGGAAGATTGAGAGGCCTTTCTTCAATCAAGTGTCCCATAAAGCTCATGTCTTTCTCACTGACCCAATCAAAGCAGCCAGTTCTAGGAATAAATATCCTGCTGATCATATTGTGTAGAAGCCTCATTTCCTTTGAAAGTAGATTAGCTTGTACATGCTGGACTGTGCTCACATCTTTTTCCAAAATTAGTTTTAAAATGTGATCCTTGTCTGGTAGAAGAAGTTCAGTGGCACCGTCCATTGGCATTTGCAGTAAGGTACCCAGTTTCTCTTCATCCACTATTATTTCCATTCCATTGACAGTGGATTCCAAATGAAATTCTTTAATAACAATATTTTAATAAAATATCTGTACTGGTGAAGGTACGTTAAGATGTCCAAAGAACAAAAGTGCTTCCAGCCTTGAGTCTCTATCCAATTTCCAATTTTCATTTCCATTTCTTTTAAGAATGTAAAGTCAATCCTTCTTTCGCAAGTGACAGGCTGATTGACCATTGAGACATGCTGTTCAGGAGGAGAAGGAATTTCTTCATCTTGAAGCGCTGGAGCAGATCTTTTCCTCTTTTCCCCTTTTTCTTTGGCATCTTCACTGCGAGCACTTGATTCACCGATCTGAAGAACCGTCTTCGCAGATCTTCGAGAAACCATTGCAGAAGGATTAAGGAATTTTAGGCTCTAGGGAATGGTTTTTGGAAGTTTTGGCAGAGTTTCCGAGGGAAATGGAGTGAGTTAGAAGTAAAAGTAAGAGAGTGAAGTACTTTGAAATGACAGATCATAACTACCTAAATAGCGATTTCCTGACTTTCGAGTCGGCTCGCCCAACCCTAGAAACATCCGAATCGGCTCGTAAGAGCGAACTCAGAATAATTAGAACACCGAGTCAGCTAGGCAAGGACCTAGTCGGCTCAACCAGAGCAATAGGTAGCAAACTCAGACATTCGAGCCAGCTCAACCAGAGCAAGATTGCTCGAGTCGACTCAAACGGAAACTTTCCATATAAAATCAAATGATTCAGAAATTGACATTGATATAATTAAAAATTCAAGGAAAGTTGTTCAAGAAATCATGAATAATTGTAGGAGGTTTTCTAGATATTTTTTTCTTAATTCTTGAGGAAAAATAGGTTAACTAAATCTAGATAGGATTACAAAGCCCTAATTCTCCTCTAAGCAATTCAAATCTATCCTGATTGAGTGGCTTAGTAAAAATGTCAGCTAATTATTTTTCAGTTGGGATAAAATCTAGTTCAATGTCACCATTCAAAACATGGTCTCTAATAAAGTGGTGTCTAATCTCTATGTGCTTAGTCCTAGAATGCTGAATAGGATTTTTTGTTAGATTTATAGCACTTGTGTTATCATACTTAATAGGAATTTTGCATTGTGTAACACCAAAATCTTCTAGTTGTTGTTTAATCCTCAACACTTGTGCACAACAACTTCTTGCAGCAACATACTCTGCCTCAGCAGTAGATAGTACTACTGAGTTTTGTTTCTTGCAGTGCCATGAGATTAAATTCAATCCTAAAAATTGACAAGTACCACTAGTGCTTTTTCTATCAACTTTACAACCAGCATAATCAGCATCAGAAAATTCAATTAAATTTAAAGATGATTCTTTTAAAAATCATAGACCTAGATTACTTGTACCTTTTAAATATCTCAATATTCTCTTAACAGCAAGTATATGTGTTTCTTTTAGATTATATTGAAATCTAGCACATACACATACACTATACAAGATATCTGGTCTACTTGTAGTTAAATATAATAAAGATCCAATCATACCTCTATATAACTTTTGATCAACATTGGATCCACTTTCATCTTTGTCCAATTTGCAAGATGGGCTCATGGGTGTGCTCATTTGTTTGCATGTTTCCATACCAAACTTATTGATTATTTTCTTGATGTATTTAGCTTGGTTGATGAAGATTCCTTCTTTTGTTTGTTTTACTTGAAGTTCGAGGAAGTAATTAAGTTCACCCATTAGGCTCATTTCAAATTCTTCCTGCATTAGCTTAGCAAATTTTTCATAAAAACTTTCATTAGTTGCACCAAAGATAATATCATCAACATAAATTTGTACAACTAATATATCAATATATTTTCTTTTAATAAAAAGAGTTTTATCAACATTTTCTCTTGAAAAATCATTTTCAGTCAAGAAAGTGCTAAGTCTATCATACCAGGCTCTAGGGACTTGTTTCAAACCATACAAAGCTTTATTGAGTTTAAATACATGGTTTGGAAAAGCATGATTTTCAAAACTCGGTGGTTGTTCTACAAAAACTTGTTCAGCAATAAAACTATTTAAAAATGCACTTTTCACATCCATTTAAAAAAGTTTGAAATTCATGTAGTAAGCAAATGCAAGAAGTAATCTAATGGCTTCTAGTCTTGCTACGGGTGCATAGGTTTCATCAAAATCTATACCTTCTTCTTGACTATTTCCCTTAGCCACAAATCTAGACCCATTTGGTTCCTATAATTGGATGGTCTTTAGGTCTATCAACTAGTGTCCAAACCTTATTTCTTTCAAACTGGTTTAGTTTTTCATGCATGGCTAACATCCAGTTTGGGTCATTTTCTGCTTCTTCTAAAGTGTGAGGCTCTATTTGAGAAACAAAGGCTAGATAATCATATGCAGTCCTATGTGCAAACCTATTCCTAATGCCTTGAGAAAGATCACCAATAATTAATTCTTTATGATAGGAAGTAGCGTACCTCCATTCAGTTGGTAGATCGGAATGATCCTTACCATTTCTTCTCCTTCTTCAATTGGTCTTTCTTGAATACTCATGTCTTCCATCTCCTTTTGAATGGTACCTACATCATTGTCAATATACTCATCTTTTCTAGATGGTGATGGGTTAGTTTCATCAAATATAACATGCATTGACTCTTCAACAGTAAAAGTCCTTTTATTAAAAATCCTATATGCTTTGCTATGTAGTGAATAACCAAGGAAAATAGCTTCATCAAATTTAGTATCAAATTTTCCTAGATTATCCTTGCCATTATTAAGCACAAAGCATTTGCATCCAAACACATGAAAATAATTGATATTGGGTTTCTTTTCATTCTAAAGCTCATAGGGGGTTTTCTTCAAAATAAGATGGATCAAAATGCGGTTTAAAATATAACAAGCAGTGTTCACCGCTTCCGTCCAAAAGTATCTTGGAAGATTACCTTCACATAATATTGTTCGGGCCATCTCTTCCAAAGTCCTATTTTTTCTTTCTACAACACCATTTTGTTATGGTATTATAGAAGCGGAGAAGTTGTGATCAATGCAATTTTCAGTACAATAATCATCAAAAAATTGATTTTCAAATTCAGTGCCATGATCACTTGATCACTTCTTATTGAAATTATTGAGAGATTTTTCTGATTTAAAACCTTTTTGTAAAATTTTCTAAACATTTTGAAAGTTTCATCTTTGTGCGCAATAAACAAAATCCATGTAAATTGAGAAAAATCATCTACAATCACAAGTGCATATTTCATACCTCCTAAGGCTTGTGGTCCTAGTTGGTCCAAATAAGTCAATTGAAGTAGTTCAAAATGTCTGATTGTTGAAATCATATTTTTTGATTTAAACCTCCCCCTAGTTTGTTTACCCATTTGGCATGCATCACACACATGATCAAAATCAATTTTAAACTTAGGCATGCCTCTAACAAGATTTTTGAAAATTAACTTGGCAATAGTATGCATGCTAGCATGACCAAATCTTCTATGCCATAATAAACAAGACTCTTTGGTTTTAGCATTCATTGCAACTAAACTGGAACTACTTGTCTTGGCGAGATCATTTAGATCTTCCACATAAATATTTCTAAGTCTATGTCCAATAAATTTACTGCTAGTATCAAGAGAGTTTATTACTACACATATAGATGATTCAAAGGTAACTTTGAAGCCTTTATCACATAATTCACTAATACTCAATAAATTATGCTTCAATTTATCTACTAGTAATACATTTTCAATAAACATATAGGGGGTTATTTTGATCTTACCAATTCCGATTATTTTTCCTTTGCCATTATCTCCAAAAGTAACCATACCTTCTTCTTTCATTTCCAAGGTGATGAACTGATTCTTATCACCTATCATATGCCTTGAACAACCACTATCAAGATACCATCTTTTTTTCATTTTCTGGGCTGCAAGACATTCCTGCAAGAAAGTCAAGGAGTTCTTTTAGGTACTCAAGCTAACTTGGGTCCTTTCAGGTTAGCAGAGGTGGTTCCTTTGGAAACCCAAATTTTTCTTGATGTGTTTTGGATATTTCTAATAATATTGCAATTGAAAGCTTTATGTCCTAATTCCTTGCAAACAAAATATCTGATTCTAGAATTTTGAAATGATCTATACTTTGAAATTCTAGATACATGAAATGCAATAATAGCAGGTTTTGTATTTGAATTCTTAGGAATATTTACAGCAGGTTTTGAAATGAAAGTAGAACCTTTTGTAACAAAAGTTTTATAAGGAGTAAACTTGGAAACAAAATCTTTTTGTTTCACAAATATAGTAGCTGAAATATAATTTAAATTTGAAGCATTAACACCTATTCTGGCTTTATTACCAGAAATTCTTTGATCTTTAAGAATCAACTCAAGCTTATTAGAAGATAAAGTTAATTTTTAATAAGTGGCTTGAGTTTTTCAACCTCCTTTTTCAGCTCATTGTTTTCTTTCAACAGAATATTATTTTTGTCATGAAGCTCATTGTTTTCAGCTTTCAACACATTATATTTTTCAGAAAAGATATGAAGTTGTTTTTACAATAAAGAATTCTTTTCTGAAATTTCTTCTCTTTCTTTGAGTAAAGAATCATTGATATGCTTTAATGATCTAATATTTACTCCTGCCTTTTTAAATTCAGATAAAAGATCATGAAATGCATAATTTAACTTATCAAATGTAAATTCAATTTGTATGTTGGGGGAATTTACCTCATCTTCGAGACCCATTAGACATAGGTTAGCTATTTTCGTGGTCTCTTCTTCTTCAGTCGAAGTGGAGTCTTCACTGTCGCTCCACGTGGCAACCATCGCTTTCTTCATTTTTTTTTGAAAAAATTTTTTAGTTGTGGACATTCCGAATGAATGTGTCCTGGCTTCTTACATTCATAACATGTGGGGACTTGTTCCTTATCCTTTTTTTTGTCCTTGTCCTTTTCTTTTGAATGCTCTCCTCGCTTATGAAATTTTTTGTTATATCTACATTTTTTCTTTCCCATAAACTTTCTGAATCTTCTCACAACCATTGCAATGTCTTCATCTTCAAGATCATCTTCGGAGGAGGAGGAGTCATCTTCTGTTTCTTCATCATCCTTTGATTCTAATGCAACCTTGAATGAAATTGTTTTCTTCTTTTTCTGATCATCATCTATTCTATACTGCATGGCTAATTCGTGAGTGATGAGAGATCCCATTAATTCATCCATTGATAGAATGTTCAAATCTTTAGCTTCTTGGATGGCAGTGACTTTGGGATCTCATTTGTCAGGAAGTGATCTCAAAATTTTCTGTACCAAATCAGCATTAGAGTATACCTTGCCAAGACTCTTCAAACCGTTAATAATATCTGTAAATCTAGTATACATGGCAGAAATACTTTCATTAGGCTCCATCTTAAATAATTCATAATTGTGCACTAAAAATTTATCTTTGAAGTTTTCACTTGTGAAGTTCCTTCGTGGGTCACTTCAAGTTTATCCCAAATTTCATTCACTGAAGAACAAATGGAAATTTGATTAAACTCGTTTGAATCCAAAGCACAATAAAGCAAGTTCATTTCTTTGGCATTCAATTTTTCTAATTTCATGTCATGTTCATCCCAGTCCGTTTCAGGCTTAAGGACATTCATGCCATCAACTTTGATCATGGGGATACTTGGCCCTTTAAGAATGACCTTTCATAATTGAAAATCAACAACTTGAATATAGATTTTCATTCGTGCTTTCCAATATGCATAATTTATGCTTGTGAATAGTGGAGGTCTATTAGTTGACTGGCCTTCCACCAGAGATGTACTCATGGGATGAGCCATTAATCTTTATTCTAATATAATCAGAGATACTGCTCTGATACCAGTTGTTGCCCAGGTGGCTACCCAAGAGGGGGGTGAATTGGGTAATTAAAAATTTAAAGCAAGTAATGTGCAATTAAAATCCCTTAGAAGGTGTTAGGTGCTGTGACAGAGTTATAAATTGCAGAAGCTAAAAAGAAGTAAAGAAGCACAACACAAACACACTAAATTTATAGTAATACGGAGCAACCCAGCTGATACGGGATGACTCTAAGATTGCTAAGCATGTAGAAAAAATAGTAAAATAATTTTTTTATGATTTTTATAATTTAGTTTGTAAGAAAAATTCTCAAATAAAAGTAAGAACTAGCAAGAAGAAGAGCAATGCATAGAATCATCGTATCGCAGGCAAACTCATGCAAAATAATAAATTCCAGGACCCGAGAATTGAGAAACTCTCGGATTAGGATAGCTTATCTTCATCAAATCAGAAATTAAAAGAAGGGAAGGATGTTACCAATCAGTGATTTGAAGAACGTCCGATGAAGAGATCACACAGCACTCTGATTGGAATCAGGATGATGAAGTTCGGTTCCCTTGATTAGATGGCTGATTTGGATGGTTCCGGATAAAAGAAAAGCCTCCTCTGGAGAGGTAAAATACCTTGGGGATCCTGCAAAATGTTAAGGGTCAATCAAAATAGCAAGTAAGAAAAAGAAAGGAGACTAGGTTTAGAAAGAATCAGGTTAGGGTTTAGAAGCGGGGCGGCTTGAAGCTTGATGAAGATCTCCTTGCTTGGTGGCCTAGGGCACTCCTTCTTGGATGTGTGAAGGCTTGGATGGCAGTGAGTTAGGGTGTGGAAGGATGCTAGGGCAGCAAGGAAACACAAACACAAACCAAAGAATCAAAAAATAAAGTAACACAAGCTCGCAAGCTCAAAATAAATTCACCAGGTTTTGATATCATGAATAACAGTTGATTACAAGAGGGGGAGGGATGAGGTATTCATAGAGTTCCCATGCCCTCACTAACTATAGTTACACTTGGGTTACAAGTCCTCTTCCAAATTGGAATACAAGTCCTTTCCTAGCTAGGTTAGAAAAACAAATCCCCATTAGGTTAGGAATTGACCTAGTCTTCTCCTTTTTCCTTCATGCTTTGACTATTCCACTCAAGGACACCTCTTGGACTTGGTCAACACTTCAAGGATGCCTAGGATGGCGTGTTGGGCTTCTAGGGGCAGCAAGGGGCCAGCCCAAAGGGGCTTGGGTGCATGGGTTTGGGCCTTTGGAAGCTGGGGTGGCCTGGTAGCCTAGTAATAGGAATATTCCATAGAATCTTGCTTCTTTAGGGCTTGGGCTTGGCACTTGGACTTGATTTCTTTGGGCTAGGATGTAGAGGGACCTTTGAAATCATGGATGCCCTAGTTTGAGAATATGCTCTGGCATCTGAATTGGAATCTGGGTATCTGGAGGACATCTAGAAAGAATCAGGGTTTCTGGAAGCATCTTGGATCCTGGGTTGCCACATAAGATCTAATGGACTGATGTAGCGGCCTTTGACTCCTGAATGTGGCCTGGTGGAACTTCAAAATAGGGTGACCTCCTCTCTTGTATAGAAATTGGGCTCATACTGGACTCATAATTGATGTACAGGATTCAAAATACTGACTAGGTTGAGGGTTGAGACAAATCAACTAACCTCAACTTATTACAGGACTCAATCTTAATTAATTACAAAATTTTTAAAACTTTGACACATGACTAAGTAAACCATATGGGATCCAGGGATCTGTGTCTAATCCTGGTGTCTCTACCAATTCTCCCGGGATGGGAGGAACTCGACCCTATCGAGTATGGGTCAATTTGGCTCAAGGAGGGTCTAGGTTGAGGCACTGCAGATCCACACCAGCATTCCACAAGTCCTCAAATTCTGGCTGACCTTGCCACCATACCAAATATCGTTGATAGTCTCTATCCTGGGTACCGATAGCTTGATCATCCAGAGCTCTTTCAATCTTTACCTCACCATAAGGCCAAATTATATGTGGTCGCTCTGGGTTGGGTTCTATCTCAAATAACGGAAGTGGCTCAAGGGGCTCGCTGGGTATCACTGCTGGCTCCCTAGACTTTACAAAGTCTGAGATGATGAAGGTGGAGCTAATACCTAAATCAGGTGATATCTCAGGCACATGGGCATTGGGTCCACTATTATTCATTATTTCGAATGGGTTAGCTTTGCGAGCAGAAAATTCTTGAACAGTCACATATTCCTTTACAGAAAATTCTTCATCTTTCTTTTGGAAATTAGCCAAGTTATTATTTAGTTCATTAATTATGTTCAACTCTTGACTAATTTCATGATGCATATGCTGTGCAAAGGTCAGTGCATGGGTGGACAGATAATTTAGGGCTATGGATTTACTGGACTCAACTAACACCTAATAGACTCGACTAGACTTTCCTACCAAAGAAAATTTTATTGGACTCTAAGGGCCTAAACTTTAACAGACTATAGGCTCTCTAGGTTTAACTCTGGTTTGGTATGCACATGAAAATATGACATGAGCTCCTAATAGATGCCAAAGGGTCTTCCATAAGTAGGAAGCAAAAATGACAGACTCAATGAATGAATGCAATATGCAAACCTCTATAAAATGCATATGAATGACTAAAGAAACATAAGAAGATCCAGGAAAGGGTAGAAAATAAGGGGTAGGTTCAGGGTCAGCTGGGTAGGGTAAGAAATAAAAAGATGGTTCAAAGTTAGTTGGATAAAGTAGGATATAAAAGGGGTATCGGGGATTAATCCAAGGCTAATGAGGTTAACCTTATGGGGTTGATGTCTATCTAAAGGGTCTGCATTATGGAAGAAAAGGTCATTAATTCCAAGGAAGAGATCAAGTGGAGTTAAAAAGGTGACTTCATCCTGAGGGTATTGATTCAAAGAGATCAGGTCCTTAATGAGTTCTTCTGGCTCATAAATCAAAGGACTGGGCTCTACAGTTGGGCTTTCTGGTAATGTCTTCTCAAGTAAAACTCTAGTAACAATATCAGGGTTCTCTTCCTCTAACAGTTCTTCCACTACTTGGTCAGCTAACTCTATGTCTATTACTATTTGGGTATGGCTAGGGTTAGCTAAATCTAGGGTTTCCTAGACTTAAAGCCAAAACTGGGTGAGTCAGCTCAACTTACACTTAACCCAACAGCTAATCCTTCCACTGGCCAGGTAGGGGGTGGGGTGATGGGAGGCTCCCCCTGCTTGTCACAGGGTCCTAATTATAAACCACCAGTCCACTTAGGTCGTTTGACTCTGGACCCCCAGCCTTAGACACCAGCTTTCAGTAATAGCCACAATATTAAATGCACTAGTTGGCCCACACGGTTCGGACCCGACCTGTTGGGTGTCACCTAGCCCACTAGGGCTAATTAAGTCAAATTAATTTTAATTAAGGCTTGGGTGGAAATGCTGGATGGTTGTTTTGGACCCAAGATAGGTTATGACCTCCTGCCTTGATGTTATATTGATTGCCCTTAAGATTATATTAAAAGATGATGAACATTCAATAGTCCTGATGCAATCTAAAACAATCAGAAAATAAATAAATTTTAATTAATTTATGAAATGTCAAGTTAAGTTTAAGTTTACTGGGATTAGCAAACAAAATCTGGCTTGGGATTGGGGGGTTTGGAAGTTGATTAGGTTAGGTTGAGTCAAAATGCAGAAATAGCAGAATTCAGGATATTAGGGTTTCAACTGATGCAAAATTTCACACAGATTTTGATGCAAAAGAAAAAAATCAAAAAAATTCTAGAACAGATGATGGATAGTGATGATTCTACCTACCAAATTTTATGTAGAAAAAAAATCAAATGATGATGCAAATCTTAGGGGCTTTGGACTGCTGCAGAGATTTTTAGGATTCTATTAGGGTTCCTATGATGCTCACTTTTAGGAATTTAGGGTATCTATAAAAATAATTAAAAATTGTGATAATTACTATGACATAATAAAGGACATACATTGAAAATTTCATAAAAAAATAAAATATTTAGGATGCCAAAATTAAATGAAACCTAGACACCTAATGCAGTGGACAAAATGCTGAATTAGGGTTTGTGAATGCAAAGCAAATAGAAAACTATCCTAAACCCGCTCTGATACCAAAATGATGCAGGATGACCCTAAGATTGCTAAGAATGTAGGAAAAATAGTAAAATATTTGTTTTGTGATTTTTATAATTTAGTTTGTAAGCTAAATTCCTAAATAAAAGTAAGAACTAGCAAGAAGAAGAGCAATGCATAGAATCATCGTATCGCAGGCAAACTCATGCAAAATAATAAATTCCAGGACTCGAGAATTGAGAAACTCCTGGATTATGATAGCTTATCTTCATCAAATCAGAAATTAAAAGAAGGAAAGGATGTTACCAATCAGTGATTTGAAGAACGTCCGATGAAGAGATCACACAGCACTCTGATTGGAGTCTAGATGATGAAGTTTGGTTTCCTTGATTAGATGGCTGATTTGGATGGTTCCGGATGCAAGAAAAGCCTCCTTTGGGGAGGTGAAACACCTCGGGGATCCTGCAAAATATCAAGGATCAATCAAAATAGCAAGTAAGAAAAAGAAAGGGGACTAGGTTTAGAAAGAATCAGGTTAGAGTTTAGAAGCGGGGCGGCTTGAAGCTTGATGAAGATCTCCTTGCTTGGTGGCCTAGGGCACTCCTTCTTGGATGTGTGAAGGCTTGGATGGCAGTGATTTAGGGTGTGGAAGGATGCTAGGGTAGCAAGGAAACACAAACACAAACTAAAGAACCAAAAAAATAAAGTAACACAAGCTCGCAAGCTCAAAATAAATTCACCAGGATTTTAATATCATGAATAAAAGTTGATTACAAGAGGGGGAGGGATGAGGTATTTATAGAGTTCCCATGCCCTCACTAACTATAGTTACACTTGGGTTACAAGTCCTCTTCCAAATTGGAATACAAGTCCTTTCCTAGCTAGGTTAGAAAAACAAATCCCCATTAGGTTAGGAATTGACCTAGTCTTCTCCTTTTTCCTTCATGCTTTGACTATTCCACTCAAGGACACTTCTTGGACTAGGTCAACACTTCAAGGATGCCTAGGAGGGCGTGTTGGGCTTCTAGGGGCAGCAAGGGGCCAGCCCAAAGGGGCTTGGGTGCATGGATTTGGGCCTCTGGAAGCTGGGGTGGCCTGGTAGCCTGGTAGCAGGAATATTTCATAGAATTTTGCTTCTTTAGGGCTTGGGCTTGGCACTTGGACTTGATTTCTTTGGGATAGGATGTAGAGGGACCTTTGGAATCATGGATGCCCTGGTTGGGAATATGTTCTAGTATCTGGACTAGAATCTGGGTATATGGAGGACATCTGGAAAGAATCAGGGTTTCTGGAAGCATCTTGGATCCTAAGTTGCCACACAAGATCCAATGGACTGATGTAGCGACCTCTAACTCCTGGATGTGGCCTGGTGGAACTCTAAAATAGGGTGACCTCCTCTCTTGTACAAAAATTGGGCTCATACTAGACTCATAATTGATGTATATGACTCAAAATACTGACTAGGTTGAGGGTTGAGACAAATCAACTAACCTCAACTTATTACAGGACTCAATCTTAATTTATTACAAAATTTTCAAAACTTTAATACATGACTAAGTAAATCATATGGGATCCAGAGATCTGTGTCTGATCCTGGTCTCCCCACCACCGCTCCTACATCAACTATCCAAGATACTACTTGGGATTTCCACTATATTCACACTCGAATATAGTAGGATTATTTTACAGGATCACAATCCAAAACCTCTACACTTTGGTTATACGGGATCACCAAAGAAAACCCAACACCCTTTGGTTTTACCAAGCTCACTAAAGAAACCTAACTTAGTTTTACCAGGATCACCAAGAACCCAACACTTAGTTTTTATTAAGGCTCACCAAGAACCTATTTGGTTTCTCAACCGGGTCACCAATAACCCAACAATTCAAAAATGAATTGAAAGAAATGCAACAAAAATGACAAACTCAATTTATCGGATAGTTATCGGTGCAGTTTGATGGAAGTCCACTTGAATGCACTTGAATAAGCTTTAATTGCTTCAGTGGCTTCTTCCTAAAGTTGCTTCAAACTTCAAATCAGAGTTGGTGAAGTCTTGAAGTCTAGCTTGAATGCTCTTGTGCTCTTTGTTGTTAGTTGGTAGGATATTCAATGAAGCTCTCTTCACTTTTTAAGAACTCTCTCTTTCTCTTTTTTCTTGTCTTTAAGGAAATTCAAATCCTTCACATATAAAGTCTTCCATCACTCCAAGGCAGTTAGAGATGTTTTTAACCATTGGGATGTGACTTGTGACCATTGGAGCACCTTTTAGCATTCAAAAACAAATTCTGGAACTAGCCGTTAGATACCTGGAAACGATGTTCGAGTCGACTCGGATTCCTTCGAGTTGGCTTGGATCCTTCAAGTCGATAGGCCAAGTCACCAAATTTTCATTGCAGTCGGTTCTTTGTCTTAGGATGCAAAACATCACTCTGGACTAGTCGGCTCTTAATAGCTCGGGTCGGCTTGAACTTCTTTCTTTGTAAAACTTGAACTCAAAGAGTCGGCTCTTTTCAGCTTGGGTCGGCTCTTCTTCTCAGGTTCAGAAATCCTCACTCTGGTAGAGTCGGCTCGATGCTGTTCGAGTCGGCTCGTTTTCTCAAGCTTTCAGAATTAGGTCTGGCAAAGTCGGCTCTTTCTTGTTTGGGTCCACTCGCCTAGATATTCTCAAAAATCTTCAGAGATTGGACTCTGGAAGAGTCATCTTGGACTGATTCAGGTCGACTCGGGTTCATTAGAGTCGGCTCGGATTGCTGCATTCCAGAATCCTTGCTGCATGCCAGTAAGCAGAGTCGGCTCTTCAACAAGTTGGGTCCTCTTGAGTATCTTCTTCAGGATTTTCACACTTGAACTTAAAGAAAAACTCTTACCAACTCTTTACATTTTCAAGCATACCAACTCAAAACTAATTTTACCTTCGAGTCGGCTCGGAGAGGCTCCACTTTGGTGGGTGAGTGCTGAGCTCGACTCTGATAACTGGGCTCTAACCTCCGAGGGTCTCGCTCTGGAGGGAAGAGGGCGGACCAGGTCTAGAGGGCGCGTGCTCGGAGAGACTCCACTTTGGCGAGTGAACGCTGAGCTCAACTCCGATCATAGGGCTCTAACCTCCGAGGGTCTCGCTCTGGATGGCAGAGGGCGGATTCGGTCCAGAGGGCGCGCACTCGGAGAGGCTCCACTTTGGCAAGTGAGCGCTGAGCTCGACTCCGACCACAGGGCTCTAACCTCCGAGGGTCTTGCTCTGAGGGTAGAGGGCAGACCCGGTCCAGAGGGCGCATGCTCGGAGATGCTCCACTTTGGCGGGTGAGTGCTAAGCTCAACTCCGACCATAGGGCTCTAACCTCCGAGGGTCTCGCTCTGGAGGGAAGAAGGCGGCTCCGGCCTAGGCATCCCGAGCTCGCGGGCACGACCTGGCAGAGGACAGAGCTCGGCTTGCTGTCTTGGAAGAGCTTAGCTTAGCTCAGCTCGATAGTGGAGTTCGGGCTGGAGAATTGATGCGGCATCTTCCTTTGACGTGGCACCTGCTAGTTCCTCCATGTCAGCGGTCCCGCCATATCATTTGCCCCCACTCCCAAGGCTCGTTAGTGCGCGGTGCTAAGGCCGAAGGGAGTAATTGCGATGCTGACGTGGAAAGGCAGAAATCTGGTGCGATGTTGGTCATGATTGCTGGCGCTTCGAGAGACGACCCCGCGGACTAATGCGGGAGTGCCACATGGCAACGTCCGAGGAGTAGTTAATGTTGGCGCAGAATCCAGAATGGCCGGGATGCCATTTTCATTGATGGGCAGCACGTGGCGTGGATCCATTGGTGGAGGGGTTGGATCGATACGAACCCATCGGGTCATTTCGAAATGAAAGGTGGGCCTTACCCAAAACATCTATTCTTTTGAATTCTCCATGCCTACTGCTGTTGCACCCAAGCTTTCTTCTACTTCACAGTTGCCTCAGGTTTTCTAAGGAACCAGGTCAATTTCTTCTTCCTTTTCCCCCTGCTAGAGTAGGGTTCTTTCTCCAGGCCTGGGGTCTTCTTTGAGTTGAGTATGCTCTTCCGTCCTCCACTTCGAGTCCTTCATTCCCCTTGTTCTTGAGGATGTCCCGTTTTGGTCTGGGCTTCCACCCCTCCACTGATCAAGGTGAGGCTGGTCCCTCCGAGCGGAGGCTGGCATCTTCTTCTTCTTCTTCTTCTGGCGGGGCCGAAGATGTAACTCGCTTCGAGCTCAGTAGGAGGCGTCCTCCCGGTTCGGTGCTCATCAGGAAACTGGGATCTGGTCCTTCTTTCCCTCCTTCTCCTTCTGTCCCTGTCTCTGAGTCTATCCGATCTATAGGTCCTGGTGGGGTCGCCTCGATGATCATCGTCGAGGAACTAAGGACCGTTCGGGATGTCTATGGCATCCCTCCTTCTATTCGGCTCATGATCCCTCGTCCGGGAGAACGGGTCACTTCCAGTGGCCCGGGCCGCCTTGCTTTTTACAAGGAGACCTTCTCCGGGGGTCTCCAACTTTCTTTTCACCCTTTCTTTCTATCCATCCTGGACAACTACTGTTTGGTCCCTGCTCAGTTAGTGCCAAACGCCATTAGGGTTATCTTTTCTTTCATTGTATTCTGCCACCTCCACGGGTTTGTTGCCCGGTTATCCTTGTTCAGGGCCTTCTTCGCCCTGAAGCGCCACCCAACTGAGGATGGGTGGTGGTCCTTGTCCTCCTACCCGAAGGGCATCATATTTGAGATCCCCTCTTCCATCAGGGGATGGAAGAGTAAGTTTTTCTTTGTTGAGGTTGAGGGGGTCGACTGGGTCTGGAGCGATCCGGACAAGTCCCCCAACCAAAATTCTATGGTCGATGCGGCTGACCAGGATGACTATGAGCAGCTCCGCACCACCCAGATTCCTTCTCTCGAGGTCCTGTTATCTGAGCAGAACCTCACCGACTCCGAGGTCGACCCAACGAATGGGTTGGGTGAGTTCGACCTAAACTTTCCTTTTCCTTCTTTTTTTTTCTTCTAGCACTTCTTGCATTGTTTTCCATGGACTCTAACTGTTGTGTGACTTGCATGCAGGAATGATTTTCTTCGAGAACGACCTACTGGCGATCACCTGGAAGAGGCCACCGACCGGGCTGGCCAGGGAGCCTTCATCAAGGCAAGTCCGGGGTGAGAGTGCTCCTATGGCTGCCTCCACTGCAGCGGTTGGTCCGAGTTTGACTGCTCCAGCTGGTTTGAGCTCGGGGGTGGCTCGGGTTGCTCCTGTGTCGGTGGAGAGGGCGGCTTCTGTGGCACCAAGACCAGCCTAGCAGGCCCCTACTGCAGAGCCCGAAGTAGTGGCCCGAGCAAGGGCCGCAGCTGCTGTCGCTGCACCCTACCATCCTTCGAGTCCACCCGTTATCGAGAACAAGGATGAGGAGGTGCGGGCCACGACCAGGACCACGACCGGGGCGCTGCCTGTGCTGGCGCCGGCTTCTCAGCCTACCCCTCGGGATTCTTCAGCCAGCGGGGCAAGGCCACCCACTCCCGAAGAGGATAGGAGGGAGGAGGCACGATGTCGTTTCCCCTTCAGGATGGGGCCGGAGAGCTCATTCCTCCGGAGCCCCGAGCTGGTCGAGCACATGATGGACTTCTCGATCCAAACATGCGACCAGCAAGAGATGGCCGGAGTGAAGCTGGGTGATGTTATCAGTGCAACTTCCCCCAGCTGTACTCGGTGAGCTGTCCCTTCCTTTCTTCTCTTTTTTTTTTTTTTTGCTAACCTCTTCTCATGGTGCAGACTGGTGCCGAGGCCCTCTTCATCAAGGGCTGTTATCAGAACTGGGAGCGTCTCGAGCGGCCACGGGTGGTCGAGACCAAATCCCCGAAAGCCGACCTGAAGGAAAAGGTCGGGCAAACGGGGCCCTTGAACTGAAGGTCAAGGACCTTGAGAAATAGCTCGCCGATGCCGAGGGGCGAGCGAAGAGGCTTCTAGAGGACTGTGACCTAGAGCGGAGCCGTTCGAAGAAGGCCGTCGATGATCTCTCCATCATTGAGAAAAAATTGAATTGGTATAGTGCCGAGGCCGATCGGCACAAGGAGGCCTTCCGGGCTGCCCAGGCGGAGCTGACAGCAGGGAGGGAGAAACTAGCTACAGCTGAGAAGGTGGCAGAGATGGCGGCCAAGTTGGCGAAGGCTGCAAGGCTGGAGGCCGCCGAGTCGAGGAGGGTGGCCGCTAAGGCCAAGAAGGGCGCTGAGGACGCCATCACGAAGTTCAAGGCTTCAGAGGAGTTCATCGCCGAAATTCATCAGATGGCGCCGGACTCCTTCTATAAGGGCTTTATGTTCTTGCACGACCGGGTCAAGGCACTTGTCCCCGAGAAGAACTGTGACCACCTCAAATATCCTTCGGCCTCGAACGTGGAGCCCGACGAGGAGGTGGTGGAGGAAGCCATGGCCCCAGAGTCCCTGACGCCAGCCGAGGCCGAACCACCCAAGACCAGAGCTGCCCAGCCGGAGGTTCCTGAAGGATGGAACTCCCAGCCTCAGAGCTCAGCAAGGAGGCCGGCCGGTGTGGAGTAGCCCTTCTCTTTTCCTTACTTTATTTTGTATTTTTGTTCCTTGTACTTAGTCAGGGTCGCCCGACATGTCGGGGGCCCGCAAAACACTTTTAACTTGTATTTAATCAATGAAACATGAGTTTCTTTGCCACTTGTTTTTTGCCTAGCTCTTCCCTTCTTTTTCTCTTTCTTTCACTTCCCTTCTTTCCTCTCCCTTTTTTTTTTGTATATGAGTGGGAAGATTAGAGAGAAGGGCCTCACCTTGCATTGGGGTTGAGTTATGACACTTGAGAGCTGCTGGGCTCGAAGGTGTTGTGAAATGAGAGCCACGTGGCTTGAAGTTCCCTTGGCCGGAGATCTGAGCTCCGGTCTTAGGCTGGCATCCTGGAGCTAGGCTCGGGGATGTTGGTGACTGATGTTGGGTTTATTGACCAAGGCGGAAAAATAGATTTCAAAATTTTTATCTTATGAAATCTATACCAAACCCTTTAGCCCTAGATCTCCTTTAAAAAAAAATTAAAATATATATCATTCATATACATGATTTAAATATATATATATATATATATATGTAAGTACTAACCTGTACCGCAATATCCAAAATGCAAATCTCCACCAGGTGCCCAAATGTTCACCCTCCAATGGTGATCCACACGGAGAAGAGATGAAGACAACAACTTCTTGATCTTGGATCCTCTTCTTGAATTCTTTTTCAAGAATTCAATTCTTGGACTTATAGGCTAGAATTTTCTTTCTTGAAAATTCCCTTTCTCCCTTCTTTCCTCTTCTTGATCCTTTCCTCAACTTCAATCCTTGTAGAAAATTCTTATTTGAAGTGGAAGAAAAATTAAGACAAGTAATGTCTTAATTTAAGAAAGAAAAGAGACCCTTCCTGTTTCTTTCCTTTACCATTCAAGACCTTCCTCTTATTCTTGTTTAGGGTCAGAGTTTCAACAGAGGATACCTCTGTAAGGGAAACAATACCCAACAAGAACAAGGGAAAGGAGTATTCTAGAGAGGAAGAAAGGGAATCTGATTTCTGAATTATCTTACATGAAAACCCCCGAGAACCCAACCCTATTTATAAATATCAGAGGGGTGTCTTTTCAAAAACAACGCAACCCTCTGCTATCCCAAGAATCACGTTCTTTCCATCCTCATGCGTCCCCTCAGATTTTTCACGCCTTTCCTGATTTATTTCAAGATTTTCCAATGAAGAAAAACCTCGGAAGAAACCTCAGAAAAGTCGCGATGTTCTGAGACGGAGTTGCGACCGAAAAGCAACGGATTTCTTCTGGCCATCTGATCTTGATCCAAGGGACTCCAGATGAGATGCCTAAAGAAAAGATTTCCGCCCCCCTCCCATCTGGTTTTCACGGTAAAAGAAGTCCCCACGCGCGTGAAGAGGAGTCCACGCGCGTGGACTCTTCCTTTGGTGCGCGCGCGTGGGAAAGATGGCTTGGGCGGTCTTGGAAAAAGGGTTTAAATTAATTTTTAATCAATGGGTTCAGCCACGGGTTAGCCCAAAGTCCTAAAATTTAAATTAGACTCTAATTAGGTTCAATTAGAACCCAATTAAGTCCAATTCAGAACCAAATTCGAATCCAATTCGAATAGAAGTTGGGTCTGCAACACATGCTAGTGTGTTTGTCCTACAAACATGATTTAATTCTAAATTAAATCCCTCATCGACTCTCTTTTGTGTGTGACCTATTGGGTTCCACATCTAGCCAGCAGTAGGTCCGAGTGCTATTTGACTTAATTTGGTTAGATCTTAACTAAGCCGATTTAGGTCAACTCAAGCTAGCTCGACTTGATCAATTAGAATCTAATTCTAATAACTGATTTAAATTATCATAATTTTAATCATTTTCCTACATGATAAGATTGACATCTAGCAACGTATCATATCTACCCGGAAGATGTGGAATTTTGGTGGAATTACCAAAATACCCTTCAGTGGTGAGTTACCGGGCAATTCAGTCCTTTGATCAACTTGCATCCTGAATATGATTATGGATATGGATACCTTGTCAAATCCAATTTCATATTCATCCCTAGCTCAATCTTTTTAATGATGATTCATTAATGAACTATTAGAAACTACTTCTAATGTTCATACTTTGATCAAAGATTTCCCGAATCATCATTTGATCAAAATTGGCTGGATGCAATATCCTCTTACTAGGGCTGATCAATTCCTTTTTGACCTACTCACAACCATCATATACAATCCACCATATCTAGTATCACCTCATGCATAACTCAGTGTTATGATTGAGTGTGAACCAAAATGTGGATTCATGTATATAAGGTACCATGGCAGTCTCAGGTCAAAGGACCACATGCACTACTTCCACTATGAGAAATATCTATTGACAAACAGATAAAGTTCCATTAGATATTCTCAATCTGGATCTATTCAGTGAACTCATTCTCTAATGAGCACCCACATCCTAGTATTAGTGTCAAACATAAGTGACTATGAGATCAGTCACCCTCATACATAGGAAGTGCTGATCTTTACCAGAAACATTAATCCCCTACTCAATGTCCCATTGACCAGGAATATTTTAGATTAGGGTTTTAAGGCTTTAGGTCTCACTGGTATGATCTCATCATAACCCTAGAACCATATCCCTAATCTATGGAGTTCATTATATAATAATTAAGACACAGCGTATGATGAAAATAATGCCTTTATTGAATGATAATGTCAATACATTGATTTTTTGGATGGAAAAGAAAAAATCCCAACAAAATATAATATTTCGATTGGCCTTTAGGGCATAATCCTTTCAACTGAGAGCTGCATGGCTTGAAGTTTCCTTGGCCGGAGATCTAAGCTCCGGTCTTGGGCTGGCATCTTGGAGCTGGGCTCGGGGTCGTTGGTGATTGAGAGCTGCGTGGCTCGAAGTTCCCTTGGTCGGAGATCTGAGCTCCGGACTTGGGCTGGCATCCCGAAGCTGGGCTCGGGGACGTTGGTGATTGAGAGCTGCGTGGCTCGAAGTTTCCTTGGCCGGAGATCTGAGCTCTGGTCTTGGGCTAGCATCCTGGAGCTGGGCTCGGGGATGTTGGTGACTGAGAGCTACGTGACTCGAAGTTCCCTTGACCGGAGATCTGAGCTATGATCTTGGGCTGGCATCCTGGAGTTGGGCTTGGGGATGTTGGTGACTAAGAGCAGCGTGGCTCGAAGTTCCCTTGGCCGGAGATATGAGCTTCGGTCTTGGGCTGGCATCCTGGAGCTGGGCTCGGGGATGTTGGTGACTGAGAGCTGCATGGCTCGAAGTTTCCTTGGCCAGAGATCTGAGCTCCAGTCTTGGGTTGGCATCCTGGAGCTGGGCTCGGGGATGTTGGTGACTGAGAGCTGTGTGGCTCGAAGTTTCCTTGGCCAGAGATCTGAGCTCCGGTCTTGGGCTGGCATCCTGGAGCTGGGCTCGGGGATGTTGGTGACTGAGAGCTGGTAGTTTTGTTGCAATACTTCCCTCTCGTTCTCTTTCTTTCCTTCCCCTCTCTTTTTTTTGGTGAGCGGGGAGATTAGAGAAGAAGGTCCTTGCCGTGTTTCCCTCTCATTCTCTTTCTTTCCTTCCCCTCTCTTTTTTTGGTGAGCGGGGAGATCAGAGAAGAGGGTCCTTGCCATGTTTCCCTCTTGTTCTCTTTCTTTCCTTCCCCTCTCATCTTCTTTTCGAGTAGGGAGATCAGAGAAGAGGGTGCTTGCCGTATTCCCTTCTCGTTCTCTTTCTTTCCTTCCCCTCTCGTCTTCTTTTCAAGTGGGGAGATCAGAGAAAAGGGTTACAGGACTTGATTGCCTTGGAGCTAGGCTCAAGGCCTTCCTGGATGGGAAGCTAGGCTCGGGTCCAAGGGTTGCCTGAGGGCTTGGATCAGGTCTTTGGTGCCTTGGAGCTAGGCTCGAGGCGTTGATGGGAGCTGCTTGGCCCCAAGATCTCTTGGCATCTCGGAGCTGGGCTCGAAGGCGTTTGAGATTGAGAGCGGCTTGGCTCGGTGATCCCTTGACATCTTGGAGCTAGGCTCGGGGGGGGGGGGGGGGGCGTCTGAGATTGGGAGTGGCATGGCTCGATGATCCCTTAACATCCTGGAGCTAGGCTCGGGGATGCTTGAGATTAAGAGCGGCATGGCTCGATGATCCCTTGACATCCTGGAGCTAGGCTCGGGGGTGCTTGAGATTAAGAGCGGCATGGCTCGATGATCCCTTGACATCCTGGAGCTAGGCTCGGGGGCACTTGAGATTGAGAGCGGCATGGCTCGATGATCCCTTGACATCCTGGAGCTAGGCTCGGGGGTGCTTGAGATTGAGAGCGGCATGGCTCGATGATCCCTTGACATCTTGGAGCTAGGCTCGGGGATGCTTGAGATTATTCCCTGCAAGACATATGGATACTCATGCAAGAAAAAGTCATTATCATTATTATCGATAAGAAACCTTACATCATTGGTGGCATCTTGGCGGACTGCGGGCACTCCATGTCCGGGGGAGCTTGACGTCGTTGAGATCTTCGAGGTGATAAGCCCTTGTGATGGGGCTTCGACCGCCTTGTAGGGACCTTTCCAGTTTGGTGGGAGTTTGCCGCGTCCTCGGGGCTTCTTTGCCTCTGCCCGGTGCAGCACGAGGTTTCCAGGCCCAAAGGTTCTTGGCCAAACCCGAGCATTGTAACGTCGGGGCTGCTCGTTGCCGGTGAGTTTTATTGGGGGCGGTGTTCCGTCATCGACTGTGGTACACTTTTTCAGGATGGTTCGCAATCATCCTCCTGACGACCGTGGCATCTTCATTTGCCTTTCTTCCTTGCTCTCTCCTTCTCGTACAGTGGGGAATACATTCTCAGGGTCCCCTACCCCCCGGGTCCTCTTGGATGCACACGCGGCTCCCCAGGTGAACACAACTACCAGCTTCACGGTGGGGCGACCGTCGATGGTTGGAGCTGGCATGAGAGCGGCCAGCGCCTGGGGCCCCACTTGAGGTCTTCCCCCCTTCGCAAACCTCTGGAGGTAGGCTCTCTTGAGGAGTTTCTCGATCTCCTACTTGGGGCCGCGACATTCTTCGATGTCATGGTCATGATCGCGATGAAGGCAATAATACTTCGCCTCACTACGACCGGTGAAAGGCTTCAATGGTAGCTGGTGTTGTAGTCCACTGGCTCGCTGGTTAAGCCTTGCATACTGGCGAGCCAGCAGAAGAACTCTGCTAGCTCACGCTCATATTTTTCCAGGCGCCTTTTCGTTACATGCCTGAAGGCTTCTTCAGCGGACCCCTTCGTCGGAGGAGATGGAGAAGGTGACATGGGTGCCCTTGGGAAGGAAAGCCCCTTGCACAGCTGGTGGAGGCCTCTTGAGCTTGTGTCATCACCGTTCTACAGTGGAGTGTCAATCTGTAAAGAGGTGGATGGCTTGATCCGCCCCCTACCTGGCGCGCCAATCTGTTGCTGCCAGGATTGTCGTGGCCCGTAGCTGCTGTCGGCGTCGGAGGTGCCTCTTCGTCCGCTCCCTTTGCTACTTGGCGGTCCTCTACTCCTGGACCTGCAAGACAGGGGTTAGTGACTCGGGCCAGGGTTTTTGGCGGGGACACTTCGACGGTCAAGTCAGTGATGATCCAGGAATACAGATCCTCCTGACAGAGCCCCTCTTGATGGACTCCACACGAGGAGGAGTGTGTGGTGTGGATGTGAGTGGCAGGTGTGCTGGGGTAAGTGCGGCCTGGTTAGGGGGAGTCCCTGTGTGGCCCTTCCTCCCGACCTTGCTCAGGGATGCTGGTGGTGCCATGCCCCTTTTCTTGGTGGGGGTTGCACTCTCCTCCCTTTTTTTCTCTTGTGTTCTGGCTTGTATTTTTTTCTGTGTTTGGGTTGTTGTGTTACCTCCGGGTTCGTTACGAACTAGGTTACCATTGGGCACTTGCCTCGAGATCCCCGCCGAGCTGTCAGGCGCGTGCAGCGGTATTCCGAGGAGCCTTTCCTGATTCATGATAAGGGGAGCTGTCATGCACTCCGACACTCCTCTTGGTCGCCTCATTTTAGGAAACTTGGTAGCACATCGGATGATGGGCCACCGCCCACAGGATTCGAATCTCCTGGTTGACTTCCTTTCTTGGATGATCTGGATGGTTGGTAAGGAGTGTAGCATCTCGATCAGCATGCTTCTTCCCTTTCTAGTGTAACTGGCGGCTACAGGTGGTCAGTACGGCCTGGAAGGCGCTCCGGTGTAGTCCTCGAGCAGCTCGCCGATATTCTGGACTGGCGAGGACCTCATCCGAGCTAGGGCTGAGCTGGAACGGCAGGGCTCGCTTTGACCTAGGCGCTCCGAGCTTGCAGGGGCATCTTGGTCAAGAAGAGCAGAGTGTGGGCCCGGTCCAGAGGGGCATGCTCGGAGAGGCTCGACGTTGGCAGGTAAGCGCTGAGCTCTACTCCGACCACAGGGCTCTAACCTCCGAGGGTCTCGCTTTGGAGGGTAGAGGGTAGACCCGGTCCAAAGGGGCGCGCTCGGAGAGGCTCCACTTTGGCGGGTGAGCGCTGAGCTCGACTCTGACCACAGGGCTCTAACCTCCGAGGGTCTCGCTCTGGAGGGCAGACCCGGTCCAGAGGGCGCGTGCTCGGAGAGGCTCCACTTTGGTGGGTGAGCGCTGAGCTCGACTTCGACCACGAGGCTCTAACCTCCGAGGGTCTTGCTCTAAAGGACAAAAGGCAGACCCGGTCCAGAGGGTGCGCACTCGGAGAGGCTCCACTTTGGTGGGTGAGCCCTGAGCTCGACTCCGACCACAGGGCTCTAACCTCCGAGGGTCTCGCTCTGGAGGATAGAGGGCGGACCCGGTCCAGAGGGCGCGCGCTCGGAGAGGCTCCACTTTGGCGGGTGAGCGCTGAGCTCGACTCCGACCACAGGGCTCTAACCTCCGAGGGTCTCTCTCTGGAGGGCAGAGGGCGAACTCGGTCCAGAGGGCGCACGCTCGGAGAGGCTTCACTTTGGCGGGTGAGCGCTGAGCTCGACTCCGACCACAGGGCTCTAACCTCCGAGGGTCTCGCTCTGGAGGGCAGAGGGCGGACCCGGTCCAGAGCGGCGCACTCGGAGAGGCTCCACTTTGGCGAGTGAGCGCTAAGCTCAACTCCGACCACAGGGCTCTAACCTCCAAGGGTCTCGTTCTGGAGGGCAGAGGGTGGACCTGGTCCAGAGGGCACGCGCTCGGAGAGGCTCCACTTTGGCAGGTGAGCGCTGAGCTAGACTTCGACCACAGGGCTCTAACCTTCGAGGGTCTCGCTCTGGAGGGCAGAGGGCGGACTCGGTCCAGAGGGCACGCGCTTAGAGAGGCTCCACTTTGGCAGGTGAGCGCTGAGCTCAACTCCGATCATAGGGCTCTAACCTTCGAGGGTCTCACTTTGGAGGGCAGAAGGTGGCTCCGGCCTAGGCGTCCCGAGCTCGCGAGCCTGACCTGGCAAAGGACAGAGCTCGGCTCGCTGTCTTGGAAGAGCTCAGCTCAGCTCAGCTCGGCAGCGGAGTCCGGGCTAGAAAATTGACACGATGTCCGACATGGCATCTTCCTTTAACGTGGCGCCTGCCGGTTCCCCCATGTCAGCGGTCCCGCCACATCAAATATACATGCTCCAATGTTTGGTTATCATCAAAATCACTTATGGGGTCAACAACATTGCAATGGTCATGAGGAAATTCAGAAAGTTCATGGAAAAGAAGAAAGGTAGATATAATAGAAAATTCCATAAGCGAGGAGAGCATTTAAAAGAAAAGGACAAGGACAAAGAAAAAGATAAGGAACAAGTCTCCACCTGCTATGAATGTAAGAAATCGGGGCATATTTGCCCGGACTGTCCACAACTAAAGAAATTTTTCAAAAAGAAAAAGAAGAAAGCAATGGTTGCCACGTGGAGTGACAGTGAAGACTCCACTTCGATTGAAGAAGAAGAGACCACGAAAATAACTAATCTATGTCTAATGGGTCTCGAGGATGAGTTAAATTTTCCCGACACACAAATTGAATTTACATTTGATGAGTTAAATTCTACATTTCATGATCTTTTATCTGAATTTAAAAAGCAGGAGTAAAGATTAGATCATTAAAGCATATCAATGATTCTTTACTCGAAGAAAGAGAAGAAACTTCAGAAAAGAATTCTTTACTACAAAAAGAACTTCATATCTTTTTCTGAAAATTGTAATGTTTTGAAAACCAAGAACAGTGAGTTTTATAACAAAAGTAATAATTTGTTGAAAGAAAATAATGAGCTAAAAAAGGAGGTTGAAAAACTCAAGCTACTTGTTGAAAAATTAACTTTATCTTCTAACAAGCTTGAGTTGATTCTTAAAGATCAAAGAATTTCTGGTAATAAAGCTAGAATAGGTTTTAATACTTCAAATTCAAATTATATTTCAACTACTACATTTGTGAAACAAAAAAATTTTGTTCCCGAGTTTACTTATAAAACTTTTGTCACAAAAGGTTCTACTTCCATTTCAAAACCTGTTGTATATGTTCCTAAGAATTCAAATACAAAACATGCTATCTCTACATTTCATGCATCTAGAATTTCAAAGTATAGATCATTTCAAAATCCTAGAATCAGATGTTTTGTTTGCAAGGAATTAGGATATAAAGCTTTCAATTGCAATATTATTAGAAATGTCCAGAACACATCAATAAAAATTTGGGTTCCCAAAGGAACTACCTCTGCTAACTTGAAAGGACCCAAGTTAGCTTGGGTACCTAAAAGAACTCCTTGACTTTCTTGCAGGAATGTCTTACAGCCCAGAAAATGAAGAAAAGATGGTATCTTGACAGTGGCTATTCAAGGCATATGACAGGTGACAAGGATCAGTTCATCACCCTGGAAATGAAAAAAATGAGGTATGGTTACTTTTGGAGACAATGGCAAAGGGAAAATAATCGGAATTGGTAAGATCAAAATAACCCCCTGTACTTTCATTGAAAATGTATTGCTAGTAGATAAATTGAAGCATAATTTATTGAGTATTAGCCAACTGTGTGATAAAGGCTTTAAAGTTATCATTGAATCATCTATGTGTGTAGTAACAAACTCTTTTGATACTAGCAGTAAATTCATTGGACATAGACTTGGAAATATTTATATGGTAGATCTAAATGATCTTGCCAAGACAAGTAGTTCCAATTTAGTTGTAATGAATGCTAAGACCAAGGAGACTTGCTTATTATGGCATAGAATATTAGGTCATGTTAGCATGTATATTATTGCCAAGTTAATTTCCAAAAATCTTATTAGAATCATGCCTAAGTTTAAAGTTGATTTTGATCATGTGTGTGATGCATGCCAAATGGGTAAACAAACTAGGGGGAGGTTTAAATTAAAAAATATGATTTCAATGTCTAGACCTTTAGAACTACTTCACATCAACTTATTTGGACCAACTAGGACCACAAGCCTAGGAGGTATGAAATATGTTCTTGTGATTGTAGATGATTTTTCTAGATTTACATGGATTTTGTTTATTGCACACAAAGATGAAACTTTTAAAATGTTTAGAAAGATTTACAAAAAGGTTTCAAATCAGAAAAATCTCTCAATAATTTCAATTAGAAGTGATCACGGCACAGAATTTGAAAATCAATTTTTTGATGATTATTGCACTGAAAATGGCATTGATCACAACTTCTCCGCTCCTAGAACACCACAACAAAATGGTGTTATAGAGAGAAAAAATAGGACTTTGGAAGAGATGGCCCGAACAATGTTGTGTGAAGGTAATCTTCCAAGGTACTTTTGAGCAGAAGCGGTGAATATTGCTTGTTATATTTTAAACCATATTTTGATCCATCCTATTTTGAAGAAAACCCCCTACGAGCTTTGGAATGAAAAGAAACCCAATATCAATTATTTTCATGTGTTTGGATGCAAATGCTTTGTACTGAACAATGGTAAGGATAATATAGGAAAATTTGATGCTAAATCTGATGAAGCTATTTTTCTTAATTATTCACTACATAACAAAGCATATAGGGTTTTTAATAAAAGGACTCTTACTGTTGAAGAGTCAATACATGTTATATTTGATGAAACTAACCCATCACCATTTAGAAAAGATGAGTATATTGACTATGATGCAGGTACCATTCAAAAGGAGATGGAAAATATGAGTATTCAAGAAAGACCAATTGAAGAAGGAGAAGAAACGGTAAGTAAGAATCATTCCGATCTACCAACTAAATGGAGGTATGCTACTTCTCATCCTAAAGAATTAATTATTGGTGATCCTTCTCAAGGCATTAGAACTAGGTTGCACATAGGACTGCACATGATTACCTAGCCTTTGTATCTCAAATAGAGCTTCACACTTTAGAAGAAGCAGAAAATAATCCAAACTGGATGCTAGCGATGCATGAAGAACTGAACTAGTTTTAAAGAAATAAGGTTTGGACACTAGTTGATAGACCTAAAGACCACCCAATTATAGGAACCAAATGGGTCTATAGGAACAAACTAGATGAACAAGAAAATGTAATTAAAAATAAAGCTAGATTAGTGGCTAAAGGATATAGTCAAGAAGAAGGTATTGATTTTGATGAAACCTATGCATCCTAGCAAGACTAGAAGTCATTAGATTACTTCTTGCATTTGCTTGCTACATGAACTTTAAACTTTTTCAAATGGATGTCAAATGTGTATTTTTAAATAATTTTATCACTGAACAAGTTTTTGTAGAATAACCACCGGGTTTTGAAAATCATGCTTTTCCAAACCATGTATTTAAACTCAATAAAGCTTTGTATGGTTTAAAACAAGTCCTTAAAGCCTGGTATGATAGACTTATCACTTTCTTGATTGAAAATGATTTTTAAGAGGAAATATTGATAAAACTCTTTTCATTAAAAAGAAAGATAATGATATATTAGTTGTACAAATTTATGTTGATGATATTATCTTTGGTACAACTAATAAAAATTTTTGTGAATAATTTTCTAAGCTAATGCAAGGAGAATTAGAAATGAGCCTAATAGGTAAACTTAATTACTTCCTTGGACTTCAAATAAAACAAACAAAGGAAGGAATCTTCATCAATCAAGCCAAATACACCAAGGAAATAATCAAGAAGTTTGGTATGGAGACAAGCAAACAAATGAGCACACCCATGATCCCATCTTGCAAATTGGACAAAGATGAAAGTGGATCCAATGTTGATCAAAAGTTATATAGAGGTATAATTGGATATTTATTATATTTAACTGCAAGTAGACCAGATATCTTGTATAGTATATGTGTATGTGGTAGATTTCAATGTAATCTTAAAGAAACACATATGCTTGCTGTTAAAAGAATATTGAGATATTTAAAAGGTACAAGTAATCTAGGTCTATGGTTTTCAAAAGAATCATCTTTAAATTTAATTGGATTCTCTGATGCTGACTATGCCGATTGCAAAGTTGATAGAAAAAGTACTAGTGGTACTTGTCAATTTCTAGGGTTGAATTTAATCTCATGGCACTACAAGAAACAAAACTTGGTAGCACTATCTACTGCTGAGGCAGAGTATGTTGTTGCAGGGAGTTGTTGTGCACAAGTGTTATGGATTAAACAACAACTAGAAGATTTTGGTGTTTCACAATACAAAATTCCTATCAGATGTGATAACACAAGTGCTATAAATCTAACAAAAAATCCTATTCAGCACTCTATGACTAAACACATAGAGATTAGATACCATTTTATTATAGACCATATTTTGATTGGTAACATCGAACTAAAATTTATCCCAACTGAAAAACAATTAGCTGACATCTTTACTAAGCCACTGAATCAGGATAGATTTGAATTGCTTAGAGGAGAATTAGAGCTTTGTGATCCTATCTAGATTTAGTTAACCTAATTTCCTTTAAAAATTAAGAAAAATTTATCTAGAAAACCTCCTGCAGTTATTCATGATTTCTTGAACAACTTTCCTTGAATTTTCAATTGTATCAAATTCAATTTCTGAATCATTTGATTTTATGTGAAAAGTTTCTGTTCGAGTCGACTCGAGCAACTTGCTCTAGTCGAGCCGGCTCAAATGTCTGAGTTCTCTACCTATCACTCTGGTCAAGCCGACTAAGTCTTTACCTAGCCAGCTTAGTGTTCTAATTGTTCTGAGTTCGCTCTGGGCGAGCTGACTTAGACATTTCTAGGGTTGGGCGAGCTGACTCGAAAGTCAAGAAATCGCTATTTAAGTAGTTCTGAACTGTATTTTCTAAGTACTTCACTCTTCTTACTTTACTTTAAACTCACTCCACTTCTCTCGGAAACTTTACCAAACTCCCAAAAATCATTCCCTAGAGCCTAAAATTCCTTAATCCCTCTGCAATGATTTCTCGAATATCTACGAAGAAGGTTCTTCAGATCGATGAATCAAGTGATCGCTGTGAAGATGCAAAAGAAAAAGAGGAAAAGAGAAAAAGATCTGCTCCAGTGCATCAAGATGAAGAAACTCCTTCTCCTCCCGAACAGCGTGTCTTAATGGTCAACCGACCTGTCACTTGCAGAAGAAGGATCAACTTTGCATTCCTAGAATAAATGGGAATGAAAATTGGAAATTGGATAGAGAGTCAAGGTTGGAAGCACTTATGTTCTTTAGACATCTTGATGTACCCTTCACCGGTATGGATTTTTTATGAAAATATTGTTATTAAAGAATTTCACTTGGAATCTACTATCAAGGGAAAGATAGTAATAGTGGATGAAGAGAAATTGGGCAATTTGCTACAAATGCCTATGAATGGTGCCACTGAGCTTTTTCTACCGGACAAGGAACACATTTTAAAACTAATTTTGGAAAAAGAAGATGCGAGCACAGTCCAGCATGTACAAGCCAATTTACAGTCGAAGGAAATGAGGCTTCTGCACGGTATGATCAGCAGGATATTTATTCCCAGAACTGGCCACTTTTTTTGGGTCAGTGAGAAAGACATGATCCTTATAGGACACTCGATTGAAGAAAGGCCTCTCAACCTTTCTTATATAATGATGATCCAGATGACTGAAGCAGCAAGAAAAGTCAAAGCCTGTCTACCCTACGGTATGGTTTTCACTCTATTGTTTGAAGAAGCAGGAGTTGACTTGACCAATGAAATAGGCAAGCCATTACATCACTTTAATATCTACTCGTTCAATTCACTGAAAAGAATGGGTTACAAACAACAAGAAGGAACATGGATAAAAAGGATGCCTAGTCAGGTTGCTGCTAACTTTTCAGATGATGTTGAAGCTGCTGCTGAAGAAAGGACTGAAGGCACTATGATTACTCCATCTAACCTCAAGAAGTTAATATTTCAAAAGATGGAAACAATTTCAAGTTCATTAACAGATCACATGAATTCTGCAATTGAGGAAATAAGAAAATTAGTTGACATTAGCTTGCAGGATTTGAGGTCTGAACAAAAGCTTCACCAGCAGAAAATTGAAAAAGAAATGGAGGACTTCAAGAAAGAGATAAGAAGCATCCTACTGCAAAAGGAAACTATTCCCACTGAAGATGCTCTTGAACAGATCATCAAGGAGTCACTTGACATTCCTGCTCCTATGCCTTCATCTGATCCACCCAAACCTATTAAGACCAAGAAAGAAACCAAAACCAAAAAGACTAAGACTTTTAGAGCCCCTGTTAAAACTAGATTCAGGGATTTAAGGTTTAAACCCCTAAAAACTAAGACCTTTGATAAGGTTACAGAGGTATGCACTTCTTCTTCAACTGAGGAAGAAGAAGAATAGTTTAGTTTGTTAGTCTTTTGGATGTAGTTTTGATTTTGTTAATGTTCCATATATTATCTTTTACAATTGCAATGTACTTTCTTTCTTACTTTGTATGCCAAACTTATCAATGAAATGAAAGTTTCTTTAGCAATTTTATTTGTTGTTATATGATATGGTAAAACTATGATGAAATTTTAATTAGAATTTCAAATTTGAGAATGTGAAATTATCTCAAACAAATATTAAAACTTTCTCAATCTATTTTAAAATCTGAGCTTTATTTGAAACCACTTTTTTGATTGATTGACAAAAAGGGGGAGAAATATGAAAAATGTGAGAAATGAAAAATGGGAGAAGAAAAATGAGAGAAATATGAAAAGAATGTAAGAAATGGAAAATCAGTATATATGTTGAGCTTCCTACCAACTATTCTTAAAGTGCATAAAAAGAATGAAAAAGGGGGAGCATAAAAATGATAGTATTGCTTAAATTACTTTAAAAACTAGAGAAAGAGGGAGATTCTCTTGAATAATTTTGCTCTAATTAATCTTAATGCTCTGATTGTTATTGTCAATTTTTAATTCTCTGATACTCCATGTTTTGTGATAATTATAATATTATGAAACATGAAAAGTTTATTACTTTGATGGTATGCAATGATATCGTCTCTTGAGCTCTGTTTTCTTTTTCAAATCTAATTAGCTTTGATACATGTGAATATTTAACTTTTAAATACTGTTATACATGTAAAGTATAAAGAATTTTTCATGCCCAGTGTTTTGTCATCATCAAAAAGGGGGAGATTGTTGACCTCATGAGTGATTTTGATGATAACCAAATATTGGAGCATGTATATTTATTTCTGACAACTCTTCAAGTATTTTATAAGTTTTTGTAGGATGGATTAAATGTTCCAACTTCAACTCCTACATCTTCCTACATCTCTGTTTTCTTGTTTGAGTTGTGTTGTAATATATTTTTGTAAAGAAGAACCCAATGAAAAAGCTAAGAAAAATCATGTGAAAAGGGTTACTTCTGTGTGTGTGCGCCTTGAAATTAGTTTTGAATTGGTATGCTTGAAAATGTAAAGAGTTGGTAAGAGTTTTTCTTTATGTTCGAGTGTAAAAATCTTGAAGAAGATACTCGAGTCGATCTAACTTATTAAAGAGCCAACTCCGCTTACTGGCACGCAGCAAGGATTCTGGAATGCAGCAATCCGAGCTGACTTGAAGGTAACCGAGCCGACTCCAATAAATCCGAGTCGACTGGAATCAGTCTGAGCCGACTCTTCCAAAGTTCCATTTCTGAAGATTTCTGAGAACAGCCAGGCGAGCTGACCTAAACCAGAAAGAGCTGACTTTGCCAGACATAATTCTGAAAGCCTAAGAAAGCAAGCCGACTTGAACTGCATCGAGCAGACTCTTTCAGAGTGAGGATTTCTGAACCTAAGAAGAAAAGCCGACCCGAGCTAAAAAGAGCCGACTCCTCGAGTTCAAGTTTTTCAAAGAAAGAAGTTCGAGCCGACCAGAGCTATCAAGAGCCGACTCATCCAGAGTGATGTTTTGTATCCTGAGACAAAGAGCCGACTGCACTGAAGATTTAGCGACTCGACCTATCAACTCGAAGGAACCGAGCTAACTCGAATGTCGTTTCCAGGTATCTAATGGCTAGTTCCAGAATTTATTTTTGAATACCAAAAGGTACTCCAATGGTCACAAGTCACATCCCAACGGTCAAAAACATCTCTAACTACCTTGGAGTGATGGAAAACTTTATATTTGAAGGATTTGAACTTCCTTGAAGCAATGAATTAGAGAATTCTTCAAAGTTAAGAGAGCTTCATTGAATATCCTACCAACCAACAGCAAAAGAGCACAAGAGCATTCAAGCTAGACTTCAAGACTTCACCAACTCTGATTTGAAGTTTGAAGCAACTTTGGGAAGAAGCCACTGAAGCAATTAAAGCTTATTCAAGTGCATTCAAGTGGACTTCCATCATGCTGCACCGGTAACTATCCAACAAATTGAGTTTGTCATTTTTGTTGCATTTCTTTCAATTCATTTTTGAATTGTTGGATTATTGGTGAGCCCGGTTGAAAAACCAAATAGGTTCTTAGTGAGCCTTGATAAAAATCAAGTGTTGGGTTCTTGGTGATCATAGTAAAACCAAGTTAGGTTTCTTTGGTGAGCCTGTTAAAACCAAAGAATGTTGGGTTTTCTTTGGTGATCCCGTAAAATCAAAGTGTTGAGGTTTTGGATTGTGATCCTGTAAAACAATCCTATTATATTCGGGTGTGAATATAGTGGAAATCCCAAGTGATATTTTGGATAGTGGACGTAGGAGCTGGGTTGCTCCGAACCACTATGAATTTGTTGTGTTTGTGTTATGCTTCTTTACTCCTTTTTAGCTTCTGCAATTTATAACTCTGTCACAACACCCAACACCTTCTAAGGGATTTTTAATTGCACATTACTTGCTTTAAATTTTTAAATTTCCAATTCACCCCCCTCTTGAGTAGCCACCTGGGCAACACCTAGCCAATAAAATGAAAATGCCCTAACTGACCTTCCCATCACGACTCAAGTAGGGTAAGGCCTACACTATGCCGCCTCAACCATACCAAATCACATGAGGTGCTCCTAGCCCAATTAATAATTACATAATAATGGGCTCAACCTACGTCTATCGACATGGATCATAAAATCAACCTGGATTTTAATAAAAAAAATATCAATTAATATTAGCCCAAATCAAGAAAATTCTTACATTCTTCCACTTGTGCTACATTAATTATAATTTTAAAAATATTTTATTTAAAAAATAATTCTCGGGTTGAAAATAAAATGTGGCCACCATATGATCCATAGACAGCACCTACAAATGACTCGGTCCAACAGTATCCATGATGTTGAATCATGGGGCCGTTATACTACTTAACCGATACAAGACTTATCCATGATTACAAGCATCATAAACACCACCAACATGAGTCTTGGTGTGATAGTGTAGCAAGAAAATAACATCAAAGTGATCAAATAAAACATGCTATTTTTCATTGTCAGTCCTCCAATTTCTCTTCAACATGCTTAGAAACAAAATAAGCAAGAGAAATCATGATGGCATCAAACAACAAGCCATCCTGTCTCACATACTCAACAATGGTGTCAATGACGAGACAGCACAACAAATCTGAAACTTCGCACCAGGTTTTAGTCAGGTACATAACCAAAAGAGATATCTCATAATCAAAGTAAATTAAATATAGTATCATCAATCATAATTTCTCTATAACCATACAAACACTGAACATAATATCTGGCCTACTATCAGTTAGATACAACAACGAACCTATCATTCCTTTATAAAGCTTTTGGTTAATAGGCTTACCATATTCATCTTTGTCAAGTTTACAAGAGGAGCTCATTGGTGTACCTAATGGCTTGGTGTTCTCCATCCCAAACTTCTTTAGTATTTCTTTTGTGTACTTAGCTTGGTTGATGAAGATCTCCTCTTTGGTTTGCTTTATATGGAGTCCGAGGAAGAAGTTAAGTTCTCCCACCATACTCATCTCAAACTCACCCTGCATTAACTTTACAAACTCTTGACAAAGAGATTTGTTAGAAGCATTGAATATAATATCATCCACATAAACTTGAACTACTAAGAGATTATCATTCTTCTTTTTCAAAAACAAAGTAGTATCTACATTATCTCTAGTAAAATCATTTTTGAGCGAGAAAGAACTTAAGCGATCATACCAAGCTCTTGGAGCTTGTTTCAAACCATACAAAGCTTTATGAAGTTTAAAAACATGGTTTGGAAATTCATGATTTTCAAAACTGAGTGGTTGTTTAACATAAACTTCTTCTTTGATAAAACCATTCAAAAAGGTATTTTGACATTGTTGGCTCTACCCAATGATTTGATGAATAACAAAACATTGAGTGCATATTGCTAATGAGGATTTCAAGTTGTGAGTTTTCAGGAAGAAAGCACCTCAAAATTCCAAAAACTGATGGTGTATGGCACGTAATGGCACGGAGCAATTCTCACAAATCCGGACATCCTCTTCATTGAAAAAGGGCATATAATTGTTTAAATATTATGTGGTTATGTATTCAAGAATTTTATTCATGTTTCTGAGGCATTTATACTTGAATCTGAAAGTTTTTAGTCTCAAGTGTCGACACCTTGACAGTCAAGTGTCGACACTTCAGCATTTGGCACAGATAAAAAGCCTTGGCACGCCAAGTGTCGACACCAAGTGTCGATACTTAGGTTCCAAGTGTCGACTCAAGGCCTGAGATTTTTGAAAATACAGAACTTTGTATTGTTGAGGATTTTTGTGTCAAGTGTCGATACCTATGCATCAAGTGTCGACACTTGAATGTTCAAGTATCGACATCCAGAGATCAAGTGTCGACACCTGACAGCCAAGTGTCGACACCTGACAGCCAAGTGTCGACACTTGCAGCCTGACAGCTCTAACGGATCTATTTTTCTAGCTTGCAGAACTTGCTTTTCAAGCTCCAAACGACTATTTCCAAGGCACCGACGGTCACAAACCATTTTTTGGAAGGTTTTTGGTATATTTAAGCTCCACCAACCTCATTTTAAAGCAAGAGAAGAGAAGAAAAGTGTATTCAAGTGCATTGAAGTCTACTCAAAAGCCATAAAGCCAATATTCTCTCCAAACTTCATATCAAAAGCCTCTTCTAGCTTGATTCCATTGAAAAGCCTACAAGCTCATCCTTACTCCATTCCAAAAGGAGGCACATTGAAGGAGATTCCAAGGAAGAGAGAAGACAAAGCATCCTCTTGAGCTTCAAAGATTTCAATCCACTCTTGAAGAGAGTTTGTTGTATTTTAAATTACATATCTGTTTTATTGTGATTTGACCTTGCTTTCAAGGGTGTCTTGAAAGAAGGTTATTGTGGTTTGTTGGTGAGCCAAAGGGTTAAAACCAACTAGGGTTAACTTGTGAGCCCGAAGACAAAACAAGTGTCAAGGTTTGTTGGTAAGCCTAAGTGACAAAACCAACTTAGGTTTTGACTTGTGAGCCTTGTGAAAAACAAGTCGACTGTAATCTAGTATGGATTATAGTGAAATTCCCATGGATGGCTTGGAGAGTGGATGTAGGTGCTAGGTTTGCACCGAACCACTATAAACCTTGTATTTGTGTGTGATTACTCTCTTCCTCTCTTGCTCTTTAATTATTGCTAATATCTTGCATTGAATTTTTCATTATTCACAAGCACCACTTGCCTCTCACATTATTGTCTTAAATTTTTAAAAGATCCAATTCACCCCCCCTGTTGGGCTCCATTTCTGGGCAACAAGTGGTATCAGAGCACCGGTACTCTCTTGTAGATCCAAGGATCTTGAGTGAAAGATCATGGCAGCCCCAATAGGAATGGGTATAGTTGAAGGTCAAGCTTCAAATCGACCCCCACTTTTTAATGGCACAAACTACACATACTGGAAGACATGCATGCGCATATTTATTCAAGCACTTGATTATAATCTATGGAAAACTATTGTAAAAGGTCCTCATCAGCCTACAATGATGATTAATGGCATTCTCACTCCAAAAATGGAAGATGATTGGGATGAGAATGACATTAAGCAAATTGAGCTTAATGCTAAGGCAATGAACCTTTTATTTTGTTCTCTTGACCCTAGTGAATTTAATAGAATATCAAATTGTCTCTCCGCCAAGGAGATTTGGGATACACTTGAGGTTACCCATGAGGGTACACACCAAGTGAAAACCACTAAGGTCAACATGCTAATTCACACATATGAAATGTTTAAGATGGAACCTACTGAGTCAATTAGCGAAATGTATACTACGTTTATAAACATTGTGAATGGCATGAGAAGCCTAGGAAAAATTATTTCTAACGGTGAACTTGTGAATAAACTTCTCAGGTCTCTGCCAACTTCATGGGATGCAAAGGTCACCGTAATTGAAGAAGCTAAAGATGTCAACACTCTCCCGCTGGAACAACTGCTGGGCTCTTAATGACTTATGAGCTCTCCCTCAAACAAAAGAATGGAGAGGTGGACAAGAAGAAGAAGATGATTGTGTTCAAATCTACTACTAAAGAGGACTCAAGCAAGACTCTGAAGAGGATGACGAAGAAGATGAAATGACTCTGTTAGCAAGGAAATTCAGAAGGTTCATGAGGAAGAAAAAGTTCAATTACAAAAAGAAACCTCTGAAAGGTGAGCCGAGCAAGGAAAAGGACAAAGAAAAGGAGAAGGAGTAGCCTACCTGTTTTAAGTGTAAAAAACCCGGGCATTTCAAGATAGACTGCCCCTTATTAAAGAAAAGTAGAAGAAAGCTAAGAAAGAAAGCCATGATGGCAACCTAGAGTGAAAGTGAAGACTCTAACTCTGAGGAAGAACAGCAGTAGGTAGCAAACTTCTGTATGATGGCCGATCAAGAAGAGGTATGTTCTGAAACCGAAAATGAATTTACTTTTGATGAGCTTCATGAGATTTTTGATGAACTAGTCATAGAATTTCAAAAGTTAAAGTCAAAACATAAAGATTTAAAGAAGCAAAACTTGTATCTAGCCAAAACAAATAACAACCTTTCAAATGAAAATGAATGTCTTCTAATACAAAATAAAAAATTAACTGATAAGATTATGGCACTTAAAAAGAAAAGGATATTTTAAAAGGAAAAGTGACTTACTTTCAACTGAAAATCTGTCAAAACCAAGCAAAGAAATTTTAAATGAAAATAAAAGATATAAAGAAGAAATCAAAAAACTAAAACCTTTTGTTGAAAAATTTACTTACAGTTTTGAAAAATTAAATTTACTATTAAATAACCAAAGAGCAGTATTTGACAAAGCTGGCTTAGGATTCAGAACTCATAAGAAACAGAAACTCTTTAAAAATTTCTTTGTGTCTGCATCTTCATCCATTACATACTATACTTGTGGTATTAAAGGATATAAATCTTATATGTGCAACAAAAGAAAATTAAATAACATTAAGAAAGTTTGGGTTCTAAAAGGAACCAATGCCACTAACCAAAAAGGACCCAAGATGGCTTGGGTACCTAAAGTCTCCACTTGATCTTTATTGCAGGTATGCCTTGCAACCAACAAGAAAAGGATGTGGTACCTTGATAACGGTTGCTCAAGGCATATGACAGGAGATGTGGAGCAGTTCTCATCACTTACATATCAAAATGGTGGCAATGTAACTTTTGGTGATAATGGAAAGGGCAAAATTATCGGTATTGGTAAAATCCATATCACCCTACTTCTTATATTGATAATGTTTTATATGTTGATGGCTTAAAACATAACTTGCTTAGCATTAGTCAGTTTTGTGACAAAAATTTTAAAGTTGTATTTGAATCTTCTTTGTGCATTGTTTCTAGTCTAGATGACAATGGCATTAAGTTCATCGGTCATAGCATGGCAATATTTATATGGTTGATCTCGATGATCTCCCTATTCAGAAAGGTCAATGTCTAGTGGCAATGGAAGCTAAGATCGATGAAACTAGTTGGCTTTGGCATCGTAGACTAGGACATGCAAGCATGCATTTATTTCAAAACTTAGCAAAAAGAACTTAGTAAAGGATTTGCCTAAACTCAATTTTGAAAAAGATAAGATTTGCAGTGCATGTCAACTTGGAAAACAAACAAAATCTTCTTTCAAACCAAAAGGAGTAATCTCTACATCTAGACCTTTGGAATTGCTTCATATGGACCTCTTTGGGCCTACTAGAACATCTAGTTTGGGAGGTAAGAAGTATGGTCAAGTCATTGTAGATGATTTCTCACGTTTTACTTAGGTCATGTTTTTAGCACATAAAGATGAAACATTTTCTGAATTTATTAGATTTCACAAAAGAGTTTTGAATGAAAAAGGTGTTTCAGTAGTATCTTTAAGAAGTGATCATGGAACTGAATTTGAAAATGCCGATTTTGATAAATTCTGTATTGAAAATAAAATTCATCACAATTTTTCTGCACCTAGGACACCTCAACAAAATGGGATAGTAGAAAGAAAAAATACAGCTCTTGAAGAAATGGCACGCACCATGCTTTGTGAAAATGATTTACCTAGATATTTTGGATGGAAGCCATAAATACTGCATGCTATATTTTAAATCGAGTTTTAATTCGACCAATTTTAAAGAAAACCCCTTATGAGCTTTGGAAGGGTATAAAACCTTCAATTCGTATTTTCATATTTTTGGATGCCGTTGTTTCATCTTAAACAATGGTAAAGATAATTTGAGTAAATTTGATGCCAAATCAGATGAGGGAGTCTTTCTAGGCTACTCCACATCTAGTAAGGCATACAGGGTCTTCAACAGAAGAACACTTGTTGTTGAAGAATCCATACATGTGGTATTTGATGAAACTAACCAAAAATCTTCAAGAAAAGAAGATGTACTTTTTGATGAAACAGGTAACAAGAAAACTGAAGAAATAAACAACAATGAAGGGCTTACCAAGGAACAGAACGATGATCAAAACACTGAAGGAGATCAAGCACAAGGTGATGAAAATACATCAATTGTTGATCCATTACCAAAAGAATGGAGGTATGCTCATGGACACCCAAAAGAACTAATTATAGGTGATCCATCTAAAGGTGTAAGTACTCGATCATCTCTTAAAAATATTTATGATTACTTAGCTTTTGTGTCTCAAATTGAACCTAAAACTATTGAGGAAGCTGAATGTGATAGTAATTGGATAAATGCTATGCAAGATGAACTTAATCAATTTAAAAGGAACAATGTTTGGACACTAGTGGATAGGCCTTCAAACACATCAATTATTGGCACAAAATGGGTTTTTCGAAATAAACTTGATGAAAATGGAATAGTAATTAGAAATAAAGCTAGACTAGTTGCCAAAGGATACAATCAGGAGGAAGGGATAGATTTTGATGAAACCTTTGCTCCTGTGGCTAGACTTGAGGCAATTAGGCTATTGTTGGCTTTTGCTTGCTTCATGAATTTTAAACTATATCAAATGGATGTTAAAAGTGCCTTTTTAAATGGATTAATTGAAGAAGAAGTTTATGTTGAGCAACCTCCTGGTTTTGAAAATTCTGAATTTCCAAATCATATTTATAAACTTCATAAAGCTTTATATGGATTAAAATAAGCTCCAAGAGCTTGGTATGATCGTTTAAGCTCCTTTTTGCTGAAAAATGATTTTACTAGAGGTAATGTAGATAAAACCTTGTTTTTAAAGAAAAAGAATGATGATATCTTAGTAGTACAAATCTATGTAGATGATATAATATTTGGTGCTACTAATGAATCTCTTTGTCAAGATTTTGCAAATTAATGCAGGGTGAGTTCGAGATGAGCATGATGGGAGAACTGAATTTCTTCCTCGGACTCCAGATAAGGCAAACCAAAGAGGGGATCTTCATCAACCAAACAAAATACACAAAAGAAATACTCAAGAAGTTTGGGATAGAGAACACTAAGCCGTTAGGTACCCCTATGAGCTCTACATGTAGACTTGACAAGGACGAATCAGGTAAGTCTATAGACCAAAAATTATATCGTGGCATGATTGGTTCATTGTTATATCTTACTGCCAGTAGGCCAGATATCATGTTTAGTATCTGTATGTGTGCTAGATATCAGTCTAATCCTAAAGAGTCTCATCTTTTGGCTGTTAAACGCATACTTAGATATCTATCTGGCTCAATTGAAATTGGTTTATGGTACTCTAGAGATTCTTCATTTGATTTAATTGCTTATTCTGATGCTGACTTTGCTGGGTGTAAACTTGATCGTAAAAGTACTAGTGGAACCTGTCAGTTTCTTGGAGTAAATTTGATCTCTTGGAGTAGCAAGAAACAGAACTCAGTTGCTCTATCTACGACGGAAGCCAAATATATAGCAGCTGGGAGCTGTTGTGCTCAAATCCTCTGGATCAAACAACAACTCGAAGATTTTGGCATTAAACTAACTAAGACACCCATAAGATGTGACAATACTAGTGCAATCAACCTATCTAAAAATTCTGTGCAACATTCAAGAAGTAAACACATTGAAATAAGACATCATTTCATAAGAGATCATGTACAAAACTCTAATGTAATTCTTGATTTTGTTTGTACTAATGATCAGTTAGCAGATTGTTTACAAAGCCTTTGAGTGAGGATAGGTTCTGTCTGATTAGAAGAGAGTTAGGTGTCATTGATCCATTCTCCTAGAACTCTCTTAGTATCAATTTACCTAAATCCTAAAGCTCAAAACCTATTGATTAAAGCCCCAAAATTTTATCAAAAATTTTCCTTTTTAAAAAAAAAAAAATTTCCGGATTTTCTCAATTTTTTGGCCAAGTGTCGACACTTGGAAAGTGTCAAGTGTCGACACCTGACCAAGTGTCGACACTTGACATATCTGAAGTGTCGACACTTGCGAATCTGAGACTGTTTTTAAAAGGACCGAACGAGGGTTTTCGAAATTTTCTTCCCCCTTGATTTCTTGCAACAGTGGTCCCCTCTGTCCAAATCCATCCTTTCACCCCTTAATCCATCACAAATCAGGTATTTCTCATTTCTAATTTTGTTTTATTTTTCTTTGTTTTTAGTTTTGTTGTTTTCGAACCAAACAACCGTGATTTGGGTTTTCCGAGTATTTTTCATGAATCTAACCGGATTTTTGCGTATTTAGTGGATTTCTAAAACTCCATTTGAGGGAATAGTGTTTTAAACTTATTTTTCTCGAATTTCCCTCATCTTTGGCCGTTTTCATCCCTTTTTCGTAAAAAACACTGTTTCATTAATTTTGATCGAAATAAATTGGGTTTTCATCTAAATTAAACATACTAAATCCATTTTTGACGATTTAGAAAGGTTTTTCGTGATACATTTACGACATTTTCTCCTATTTGCTAAAACCCTAAGTGATTAAAATCCAAATCCCATGGTTTTTGATTTTTAGACCTTACAAAAATAATTTTTCCAAAGATTCAAATGTGCTCTACCAAACAAAAATATATTCTATAAATTTTGTTCGGAAGTTTGTCATTTAATCAAAGTATATTTTCTACAAATATTATTTTTACAATTTTTCAAACATTGTTGATTCTGGTTTTCGAAACCTATCTGAATATTCTTCTAATCTCAAACCTGTAGCCAGTCCCTTGTTCTAAGCCTTTCTTCCCTTGTTCTAAGCCTTTCTTCCTTTTTCCCTGGTCAGTTGGCTGTAATGGGTCCTAGGAAGAGACTTGCAGTTAGGGAGAGGCCCAGTCATGGTACTGAGAGGAGATCGAAGGCCAGATTTGATTCAGCACAGCCGAGCAGCACAGCCACACCGAGCTCCCCCCTGTAGAGAGGATGGCAGGGAAGTTTGTAGCTTCAGGGAAGAGAGTTGACTTGCAGTGCTTCGACAGGCACCACTTTGGTATTAGACAGATACTCATTGATGCATGACTAGTACCCTTCTGCACAATACAAGAGAGGTACTATCCTTACCTAGTGAGGGAGTTCTATGGTGCACTGGACTGTCGACGACTACTATGGACAACATCTGTCAGGGGTATTCAGATTTCTTTGACTGATGAGCTTCTGAGACGTGTATGGGAGATACCCCGGAGAGGAGTCTGTGCTTTTTCAGTGGATGATAGAGAGGCGGCATTTAGGTGCATCCTTGAGAGAGAGGATGTTCGTGGTATATCAGTGGTTACTATGAACCAGTTATCATTAGAGATACGCCTGCTGCACCATATTACTGCACGGATCCTACTACCGAAGACTAGCAGATTCGACTTCATCACCGAGAGGGAGTTGATGGTGATGACCAGTCTGATTGAGAGGAGACAGATAGATATTCCTTCTCTAATGCTGACACAGATGTATGATGCTGCCACTCAGCGCCGACACTGTTTGCCATACGGCATGGCACTGACCCGACTTTTCAGAGCATGTGGAGTATCATTGGAGGGGGAGATCCCCAAGGAGATACCGCACACGGATGTGTACGACGAGAGGTCATTGCATTGGATGAGATACAGATTAGTTGGAGGTCGATGGGTTCACAGAGAGTCTGGCCAGGAGCCAGATGAGGAAGACGAGATTCGAGAGGCTGAGGCTGGACCATCTGAGCCAGTAGTTCTTCCTCCAGTAGATGTACCATCGACACAGGCAGAGCACCTATCTTCTGACACTTCAGCTCCACCACCATCTACAGGACTATCTTTTGAGGAGTATGCCAGAGCACAGTTCTCAGAGATCAGAGGTGAGGTAACTCAGCTGCGTAGCGAGGTCGAGCTTCTACGAGCACATACTACCTCGGAGCATGCTGAGATTCGTAGATCCATGGAGGAGGGATTCTCTTGCATTGAGAGTCTGTTGAGATCCCTTATACCTCCGGCAGCCCCTGCTCTTGCACGATCTGACGATGATGACGATGATGATGATGATGGCGGCGATCACCAGAGCGACCATGCTGATTCTGCTGAGGATGGTGATCAGGATATTGACAGAGCTACAGAGATAATGGGCAGTGACAGCGACAGTGTTGGCTATGCCGATGCTTATGAGGTGGTCAGTCGAGATCCTCCTACTATATCAGCTCCTGCTACTGCCTTGGTTGACTCCACACCGGACCTTATTGCACCAGCTGATCGTCTTTCACCTCCTTCCACTAGATCTTCTAGGGTTGTACCCACCTTTGGTCCTTCCGGCCGCACTAGGAGTCGTAGAGCTTTAGCACCTCCTAGGGCATTAGCCACCAGATCTAGGATCAGTGCTCCTTTCAGTCTTGATGTTCCATCTGATGAGGATTAGCCTCACAGATGTCTGTTTTAGCTCTTATTTGTATGTTTGATACTTGTTTGACTCTGATGATTTATATATGTTTCAGCTCTTGCTAATGTCTCAGCAAATTTTGTACTGAAAACTTATCTTATATATATATATGTGTTTCTATTCAGTACTCTTTTATCTTGGCAAATTTTGTGCTTTACTAAATCAGTTTACTATTCTTTAGCTCTGATACTCCTTTATCTTGGTATATTTTAGCTTTGATACTCTTTGATATTAGCATAATTTTAGCTCTGATATCTATGTTATTTGTTTCTCTACTATCTTTTTGTCTCCATGCTAATTGTGAGGGGGAGGTTATTCCCCTTTCTAATGATTGACAAAAAGGGGGAGAACATGTATTGATTTTGATTTTATTGATTTGTTGAGAAAAAGGTGTATGTGTATTATACTGATTGTATTGATTTTTCACCTTGCAAGAATCTTTGAAGTTTACCTTAATAAGAAGTATCTAATTAAGGGAGAGATTGTTTCTTCATATCTATGAAGTTTTTGCCTCTATTGTGACTAAAATTCATATTCATAAATTAAATAGTACATCTACTGGAGTATCTACATGACTATCTTTTGAGGAGTATGCCAGAGCACAGTTCTCAGAGATCAGAGGTGAGATGACTCAGCTGCGTAGCGAGGTCGAGCTTCTACGAGCACATACTACCTCGGAGCATGCTGAGATTCGTAGATCCATGGAGGATGGATTCTCTCGCATTGAGAGTCTGTTGAGATCCCTTATACCTCCGGCAGCCCCTGCTCTTGCACGATCTGACGATGATGACGATGATGATGATGATGGCGGTGATCACCAGAGCGACCATGCTGATTCTGCTGAGGATGGTGATCAGGATATTGACAGAGCTACAGAGGTAGTGGGCAGTGACAGCGACAGTGTTGGCGGTGCCAATGCTTATGAGGTGGTCAGTCGAGATCCTCCTACTACACCAGCTCCTGCTACTGCCTTGGTTGACTCCACACCGGACCTTATTGCGCCAGCTGATCGTCTTTCACCTCCTTCCACTAGATCTTCTAGGGTTGTACCCACCTTTGGTCCTTCCGACCACACTAGGAATCGTAGAGCTTTAGCACCTCCTAGGGCATTAGCCACCAGATCTAGGATCAGTGCTCCTTTCAGTCTTGATGTTCCATCTGATGAGGATTAGCCTCATAGATATATGTTTTAGCTCTTATATTGTATGTTTGATACTTGTTTGACTCTGATGATTTATATATGTTTCAGCTCTTGCTGATGTCTCAGCAAATTTTGTACTGAAAACTTATCTTATATATATGTGTTTCTGTTCAGTACTCTTTTATCTTGGCAAATTTTGTGCTTCACTAAATCAGTTTACTATTCTTTGGCTCTGATACTCCTTTATCTTGGTATATTTTAGCTCTGATACTCTTTGATATTAGCATAATTTCAGCTCTGATATCTATGTTATTTATTTCTCTACTATCTTTTGTCTCCATGCTAATTGTGAGGGGGAGGTTATTCCCCTTTCTAATGATTGACAAAAAGGGGGAGAACATGTATTGATTTTGATTTTATTGATTTGTTGAGAAAAAGGTGTATGTGTATTGTACTGATTGTATTGATTTTTCACCTTGCAAGAATCTTTAAAGTTTACCTTAATAAGAAGTATCTAATTAAGGGGGAGATTGTTTCTTCCTATCTATGAAGTTTTTGCCTCTATTGTGACTAAAATTCATATTCATAAATTAAATGGTTAAAGTTTGAACTATATTGCCTTTTTACTCAAGGTTTTGTCATCATTAAAAAGGGGGAGATTGTTGGCTCCACCCAGTGATTTTGATGAATAACAAAATATTGAGTGCATATTGTATTCTAATGAGGATTTCAAGTTGTGAGTTTTCAGGAAGAAAGCACCTCAAAATTCCAAAAACTAATGGTGTATGGCACGTAATGTCATGGAGCAATTCTCACAAATCCGGGCATCCTCTTCATTGAAAAAGGGCATATAATTGTTTAAATATTATGTGGTTATGTATTCAAGAATTTTATTTATGTTTCTGAGGCATTTATACTTGAATCTGAAAGTTTTCAGTCTCAAGTGTCGACACCTGGACAGTCAAGTGTCGACACTTCAGCATTTGGCACAGATAAAAATCCTTGGCACGCCAAGTGTCGACACCTATATTCAAGTGTCGACACCAAGTGTCGACACTTAGGTTCTAAGTGTCGACTCAAGGCCTGAGATTTTTGAAAATACAGAACTTTGTATTGTTGAGGATTTTTGTGTCAAGTGTCGACACATGTGCATCAAGTGTCGACACTTGAATGTTCAAGTGTCGACACCCAGAGATCAAGTGTCGACACCTGACAGCCAAGTGTCGACACCTGACAGCCAAGTGTCGACACCTGATAGCCAAGTGTCTATACTTGCAGCCTGACAGCTCTAACGGATCTATTTTTCTAGCTTGCAGAACTTGCTTTTCAAGCTCCAAACGACTATTTTCAAGGCACCGACGGTCACAAACCATTTTTTGGAAGGTTTTTGGTGTATTTAAGCTCCACCAACCTCATTTTAAAGCAAGAGAAGAGAAGAAAAGTGTATTCAAGTGCATTGAAGTCTACTCAAAAGTCATAAAGCCAATATTCTCTCCAAACTTCACATCAAAAGCCTCTTCTAGCTTGATTCCATTGAAAAGCCTACAAGCTCATCCTTACTCCATTCCAAAAAGAGGCACATTGAAGGAGATTCCAAGGAAGAGAGAAGACAAAGCATCCTCTTAAGCTTCAAAGATTCCAATCCACTCTTGAAGAGAGTTTGTTATATTTTTAAATTACATATCTGTTTTTATTGTGATTTGACCTTGCTTTCAAGGGTGTCTTGAAAGAAGGTTATTGTGGTTTGTTGGTGAGCCAAAGGGTTAAAACCAACTAGGGTTAACTTGTGAGCCCGAAGACAAAATAAGTGTCAAGGTTTGTTGGTAAGCCTAAGTGACAAAACCAACTTAGATTTTGACTTGTGAGCCTTGTGAAAAACAATTGACTGTAATCTAGTATGGATTATAATGAAATTCCCAAGGGTGGCTTGGGGAGTGGATGTAGGTGCTAGGTTTGCACCGAATCACTATAAACCTTGTGTTTGTGTGTGATTACTCTCTTCCTCTCTTGCTCTTTAATTATTGCTAATATCTTGCATTGAATTTTTCATTATTCATAAGCACCACTTGCCTCTCACATTATTGTCTTAAATTTTTAAAAGACCCAATTCACCCCCTCTCTTGGGCTCCATTTCTGGGCAACAGACATCCATTTGAAATAATTTAAAATCCATAAAACAAGCAAAGCCAACAATAGCCTAATTGTCTCAAGTCTAGCAACAGGAGCAAAGGTTTCATCAAAATCAATCCCTTCCTCCTGATTGTATCCTTTAACAACTAGTCTAGCTTTATTTCTAATAATAATTCTATTTTTATTAAGTTTATTTCTAAAAACCCATTTTGTGCCAATAATTGAAACTTTTGAAGGTCTATTTACCAAAGTCCAAACATTATTTCTTTTAAATTGATTAAGTTCATCTTGCATAGCATTAATCCAATTACAATCATTTTCAGCTTCTTCAACAGTTTTAGGTTCTATTTGAGATATAAATACTAAATAATCACAAATATTTCTAAGAGATGATCGAGTACTTACACTTTTAGATGGATCACCAATGATAAGTTCTTTGGAGTGTCCATGAGCATACCTCCATTCTTTGGTAGAGGATCCGGTAATGATGCATTTTCATTTTCTTGATCTTGTCCTCTTTCATTGTTTGATCATCTTCTTGCTCCTTGATAGGTTCTTCATTGTTGTTCACCTCTTCAGTTCTTTTGGTACCTGTTTTATTACCAAGCACATCTCCTTTTCTAGAAGATTTCTGGTTAGATTCATTAAATACAACATGTACAGATTCTTCAACAACAAGTGTTCTTCTATTGAAGCCCTGTATGCCTTGCTAAATGTAGAGTAGCCTAAAAAGACACCCTCATCTGACTTGGCATGAAATTTGCTAAGATTATCCTTGTCATTGTTTAAGATGAAACAACGACATCCAAAAACTCGAAAATATTTTACTGAAGGTTTTCTACCCTTCCAAAGCTCATAAGGGGTTTTCTTTAAAATCGATCGAATCAAAACACGGTTCAAAATATAGCATGCAGTGTTTATAGCTTTTGCCCAAAAATATCTAGGTAGGTCATTTTCACAAAGCATGGTACATGTCATTTCTTCAAGAGTTCTATTTTTTTTTCTACCATCCCATTTTGTTGAGGTGTCCTAGGTGCAGAAAAATTATGATGAATGTCATTTTCACTACAAAACTTATCAAAATCAGAATTTTTAAATTCGGTTCCATGGTCATTTCTCAAAGATACAATAGAAACACCTTTTTCATTTAAAACTCTTTTATGAAATTTAATGAATGCAGAAAATATTTCATCTTTGTATGCTAAAAACATGACCCATGTAAAATATGAGAAATCGTCTACATAACTAGACCATACTTTTTACCTCATAAACTAGATGCTCTAGTTGGCCCAAAGCGGTTCATATGAAGCAATTCTAAGGGTCTAGATACAGAGACTACTCCTTTTGGTTTAAAAGATGATTTAGTTTGTTTTCCAAGTTGGCAAGCACTACAAATCTTGTCTTTTTCAAAACTAAGTTTGGGCAAATCTTTTACCAAATCCTTTTTGCTAAGTTTTGAAATCAAATGCATACTAGCATGTCCTAGTCTATGATGCCAAAGCCAATTAGTTTCATTAATCTTGGCTTCCATTGCCATTAGGCATTGATCATTTTGTACAGGAAGATCATCAAGATCAACCATATAAATATTGCCATGCCTATGACCAATGAATTTGATGCCATTGTCATCTAAACTAAAAATAATGCACATAGAAGATTCGAAAACTACTTAAAAATCCTTATCACAAAATTGACTAATGCTAAGTAAATTATGTTTCAAACCATCAACATACAAAACATTATCAATGTAAGTAGAAGGAGTAATATAGACTTTACCAATTTCGACAATCTTGCCCTTTCCATTATCATCAAATGTTACATTACCACCATTCTAATATTCAAGTGATGAGAACTGCTCTATATCTCCAATCATGTACCTTGAGCAATCGCTGTCGAGGTACCATATTCTTCTTTTATCGGTTGTAAGGCACACCTACAATAAAAATTAGGTGGAGACTTTAGGTACCCAAGTCATCTTGGGTCCTTTCAGGTTAGTGGTAATGTTTCCTTTTGGAACTCAAACTTTCTTAACATTACTAATTTTTCTTTTATTGCACAAGTAAGATTTATGTCCTACAATACCACAAGTATAGCAAGTAATAGATGATAATGCAGGCACAAAAAATTCTTGAAAAATTTTGTTTCTTTTGAATTTTGAAATCTAAGCTGGCTTTGCTGAAAACAGTCCTTTGATTATTTAAAAGCATGTTCAATTTTTTAAAACTGTATGTAAATTTTTCAACAAATGATTTTAACTTTTCAAGTTCTTCTTTGTATTTTTTATTTTCTTGCAAAATCTCATGGTTCTGTTTCGTAAATTTTTCAGTTGAAACAAAAGAAATTTTCTTTTTCAAATCTTTTTTCTTTTTCAAGAAGATAAACTTTATCATTCGATTTTTTGTTTTCTTGAAGCAAGCAATTATTTTCAATCAAATACTTGTCATTTATTTTTGCCAAAACTAGATTTTGCTTCTTCAAATCTTTATGCTTTGATTTCAGTTTTTGAAATTCAATAATTAATTCATCAAAAACCTCATGTAGTTCATCAAAAGTAAATTCATTTTCAGTTTCGGATAATACCTCATCATTGTTGGCCATCAAATAGAAGTTTGCAACTTCTTGCTGTTCTTCCTTAGAACTGGAGTCTTTGTTGTCACTCCAGATTGCCATCATAGCCTTCTTTCTTAATCTTCTTCTGCTCTTTTTTAGTAGGGGCAATCCATCTTGAAGTGGCCCGATTTCTTGCACTCAAAACATGTGGGCTGCTCATTATCTTTCTCTTTCTTCCTTCTTTTTGTCAAGCTCTCCTTTTAGAGGTTTCTTCTTGAAGTTATACTTCTTCTTTCTCAAGAACCTCCTGGACTTTCTAACTATAAGAGCTGTCTCATCTTCTTCATCTTCTTCTTCTGAATCTTCACTTGATTCATCTTTGTTAGTGGACTTGAAGGTGATTACTTTCTTCTTCTTATCAACATCCACATTCTTTTGCTTTAATGAGAGCTCATATGTCATCAATGAGCCTAACAATTGCTCGAAAGGAAGAGCGTTGATGTCCTTGGCTTCTTCTATTACAGTCACCTTTGCATCTCATGAAGAAGGAAGAGATCTGAGAAGTTTATTTATAAGTTCATCATTAAATATAATCTTTCCTAAGCTTCTCATGCCATTCACAATATTTATGAACTTAGTATATATCTCACTTATAGATTCAGTAGGTTCCATTTTGAACATTTCATATGTGTGAATGAGCATGTTAACTTTAGTTATTTTCATTTGGTATGTACCCTCACAGGTAACCTTAAGTGTGTCCCATATTTTTTTAGCAGAGAGACAGTTAGAGATTCTATTGAATTCACACGGATCCAAAGAGCAAAATAATATATTCATAGCCTTAGCATTAAGCTCTATTTGCTTAATATCATTCTCATCCCAATCATCTTCCATTTTGGGAGTGGGAATGCCATTAATCAACATAGTAGGTTGATGATGACCTTTGACAATAGTCCTCCAAAGATTATAATCAATGGCTTGAATGAATATGTGCATGCATGATTTCCAATACGTGTAATTCGTGCCATTAAATAGTAGGGGACGGTTTGAAGCTTAACCTTCAACAACATCCATACCTATTGGGGCTGCCATGATCTTTTACTCTAGATCCTTGGACTTACAAGAGAGTACTGGCGCTCTAATACCACTTGTTGCCTAGAAATTGAGCCCAAGAGGGGGGTGAATTATGTCTTTCAAAAATTAAAACAATTATGTGTAGGCCTTGTGGTGTTTGTGAACAATATGATCAATGCACTTAAGTATATGCAGCGAAAAACAATAAATATAGAGCAGTAAATAAAGTGCAAGAAGTAAAAAAAGATAATCACATACAAACACCAAGTTTGATAGTGGTTCGGTGCTCTCCAAGCACCTATGTCCACTCTCCAAGCTCCCCTTAGAAATTTTCACTATAATCTCTTCAAATATTACAGCCAACTTATTTTCCAAGGCTCACAAGTCAAAACCTAAGTTGGTTTTGTCACCTAGGTTCACCAACAAACCTTACAACTTATTTTATCTTCGGGCTCACAAGTCAACCCTAGTTGGTTTTGTCCCTTTGGCTCACCAACAACCACAACAACCTACTTTCAAGAAACCATTGAAAGCTAGGTCAAAGACAATAATAAATTCAGAATACAAGAATTTAAATACAAGCAAACTCTCTTCTTAGAGTGGAATGAGGAATCTTTGAAGCTCCTTGATGATTGCTTGATGTGATTTGACTTGGAATCTTCTCAATAACACTTTTGGAAAGTTGAAATGAAAGAAATGTAGACTTTTTCAGTGAAATCTCTCCTTTTTAGCTTTTGAAAGTGGAGTTCTTGAAGAATTCTTTAACTCTTGGATATTCCTTGTTTCTCTTTGTTCTCTTGCTTTATCAATGAGTTTGGTGAAGCTTAAATATATGAAAAACATCCAAAAAACTGTCTTAGACTGTTAGGGATCAAAAACTAGCCATTAGGAGCTAAAAACCATCAAATCAGGCTATTAGAAAATAGATCCGTTGAAGCTATCAGAACCCGAGTGTTGACACTTGGCTATCAGGTGTCGATACTTGGCTGTCAGGTGTCGACACTTGATTTCTAGGTGTCGACACTTGACACAAAACTCTCCAGAAGCAAGTTCTGTATTTTCAAAAAATCTCAGGCTTTGAGTCGATACTTGGAAACTTAAGTATCGATACTTGATTTTTAGGTGTCGACACTTGAGTTCTGGGTGTCGACACTTGGCATGCCATTGAAAAATTCTGTATGCCAAATGCTGAAGTGTCGATACTTGGGCTCCCAGGTGTCGACACTTGATTTTGCAATTTTTAAAAGCAAGTGCCAAACATGCCAAAAATATAAAGATTTTTAATGAAACTTAAATGCAACATATATAAACAATAATTAAACCCGTTTGTATCCTATTTCAATGGAAAAGACTTCTCAAATCATGAAAAATGCTTTGTGCCAAAGCGTGCCATGATATTCTAACTTTGAGAACTTGAGGTGCTTGATTCCTGAAAACTCATAACTATAATTGATCATTAGTACAGAATATGTACTTAATGTTTTGTTAATCATCAAAACATGGGATAAAGCCAACAAGATGCTGCTCCTGACTGTAGCAGTGCACCAGTTGCAGCACCAGCACCGGTCCCTGACCACTCACCAACAGTTGAGGACTCCCGCGGCCTAAGCCGCCGCACCCCGCGATAGCTTGCGATCCTTCCAAGGAAGGCCTTCACAGTCACGAGCCACAATAGACCACCGGGGAAGCCATAGGACCCCGGCGAATAGACAATGGATCGGGTCTACCAACCAAAAGAGCAGATCCCCAACCTTTGAGCAGGCTGCTATTAAGCACCACTGAGGTCGCAGAGGCAAGGCCCCTCGTCGCGACCCCCCTCAGAGCCAATCCCCAACCTTCACCTTCTCCGTCGGCCTCAGCAGAGGGTTCAACCGACGAGGCCATCAGGTGCATGGCAGAAAAGCGCTTGGAGGAATAAGAGCGCAAGCTGACAGAGCTATCCCACCAGTTTGCAAATTTGCAGGGCTCCCCCCACGAGCCTGCAAGCTACGACGCCCATCCCCCTTTCTCCTGAGAGATCCAAGAGGAACCGATCCAAAGTCAGTTCCGTATGCAGCAGGTGGATCCCTACAATGGGACCACCGATGCCTTGGACCACCTCGAGAGCTTCAAGGCCCTCTTGCAGAAATCAGGGTTTTCTGAATTTTTCTCCTGGGGTCTTCAAATCTTCAAGCTAGGTTGGACTTGGGCTATACTTCCATGTCTTCAATCTAGTTGGACTTGGTCTTCACTTGTATGATATAGTCTTGAGTCTTCAGTATGCTTGGACAGGACTCAAAAAAATAAAATTAGCTCAACATGAGCTGACTAGCATTGGACTGAACTAGCTCAACATGAGCTGACAAGTACAGAACTGAAATAACAACTCAAAATACTCAAATAACAACTAAAATAGACTCAGATGAGCTAAGCCCTTATTACAGATGGACTCATAAATTATTGATCAATTCACAGAGGATTGAAAAGCCTCTATCTTATTCTGGTGCCTCCGGTGTCCCCACCACTCATGAGAGTCTAGGGGGCGACCGATGCTCTCTTCTATATCGCTTTTCCAGCCACCCTTCGGAAGGCAACTCTAGTTTAGTTTACCCACCTCGAGCCTGAAAGCATCGGTTCATCCACTCAGTTGGAGGGAAAGTTTGTGGCCCACTTTGATGCCTGTCAAAAAGTGCCATGGGAGGCAGACAGCCTCTTCTCCATCAAGCAGCAGGACCACGAGCTCTTACGGGACTACGTGGCCCGCTTCAAGATTGCCGCATTGAAGATTTATAATATGGACAAGCCAGTTGCCATGCTGGCACTGAAGAGAGGGCTCAGGACTTCCCGCCTAACCTATTTGCTAGACAAGAAGCAATCGAAAATGTACTCCAAACTTCTCCTCCATGTTCATAAGTATATTTGAGGAGGCAAACCGTACGAGGAGGGAGTTGGACAGGAAGTCACTGAAAAAGCCAACTCCCGGGGAGACATCCGAGGTGCGGAAGCCCAGACCGGTCGCACCGAACTTTCACCAAGGGCCGAAGCTGAAGAGCGGCCCCATCCCAGAAGAAAGATACACAGCTCTCCTTGCCCTGCATGAAGATTGAGGACGAGTGCTACCTACATCGCCCACCCCCACTGAGGCCATCTAACGGTCACGATAAGATGAAGTACTGCCAATTTCACGATGACCATGATCACAACACCGAAGAGTGCCACCACCTCAAGAGGGAAATTGAAGACCTCATTAGGAGGGGCTACCTCAGAAGGTTCATGGGGGGCAAGATTCTGGTGGAACCTCAGGTGCTCGCTGCTCTCCCTTCGATCCCTGCAGTCGACAACCGACCCACCGAGAAGCCTGTGGGGATGATATGCTGGGAAATCGAGCACGCCCCCAAAAGGGCCCGGGGAGGAGAAAGTTTTGAAAATGTACTCCCCTTTATGAGGGAGAGGGAATCTGGGGTTGAAAATGTAAACACTAATACCGTGGTCATCAAGATGACGATCGCCAAGCATCCTTTAAAATGGATTACGGACGATAATGGAAGTTTGATTGATATCCTTTTTTACGATGCTTTCTCCAAGATAAATCTATCCTCTGCTTAGCTAAGACCCGTGTACACTCCCCTCGTCTGTTTCACAGGGGACTCAGTGAGAGTCGAGAGGGAAATCACTCTTCCAGTTACTGTTGGGGTGCCACCTCGGCAGAGCACCGTCATGATGACCTTCACGGTTGTTAGTCTCCCCTCGGCCTACAATGTGATTCTTGGCTGCCCCGGGCTCAACCTACTCGATGCAATCATTTTCACCAAGCAACTTTTGGTATAGTTCCCCACTCCTAATGGTGTTGGAGAAATAAGGGGGCACCTCGGCCGATTCAACATTGTCTCCAAGTTGTCCCTGGGACCAGGACCTCCGAGGAAGATCCCAGTGCCGACAACCTCAACCAAAGGGTGCAGGACCCTAGAGGCGGCCCGATCAAGCACCTGTTGTCTTATCCACTCGAAGCCGACCCGGTGAAGACGGTGCAAATTGGGGCCCAGCTGCAAGAGGAGGAATGGGCCCACTTATTGGAGTTCCTTCGAGCGGACGTGTTCGCCTGGACGGTGGCAGACATGCCTGGGATTCTCCCTGACATCATCACTCATAAGTTGAGCATCGACTCGAAGTATCGTTCTATCCAGTAGAAGAAGAGAAGCTTTGCCCTAGAGAGGCAACGGGCAATCAATGAGGAGGTGGATAAGCTCCTCGTAGCCGGCTTTGTCCGTGAGGTACAGTACCCTAGCTGGCTGGCGAATGTAGTCATGGTCAAGAAGAATAATGGAAGGTAGAGGATCTGCGTGAACTACACCAATCTCAACCGGGCCTGTCCGAAGGATAGCTTCTCTCTACCAAAGATTGACCAACTGGTGGACGCCACCTCGGGGCACCGCTTGCTCTCCTTCATGGATGCATTCTCCAGATACAATCAAATCCGGATGTATCTGGAGGACGAGGAGCACACTACCTTCATCACAGATCGAGGGACGTACTGCTACTGGATGATACCTTTTGGCTTGAAGAATGCTAGCACCATGTACCAGTGGCTGGTCAATCGGGTCTTTAAGGATCAGATTGGTCGAAACATACAAGTATATGTGGATGACATGCTCGTTATGAGCAAGCCGAAGTCAGATCACGTCGCCGACCTGGCGAAGGCCTTCCACAACCTCTGGATGCATCAAATGAAGTTGAATCCAGTGAAATGCACCTTCGGCATAGTAGCAGGGAAGTTCCTTGGCTTCATAGTCACCCAAAGGGGAATCAAAGCGAACTCGGACAAAGTCCAGGCAATTGTTAACATGGAGCACCCCACTTTGAAGAAGCAGGTCCAGTGCTGATGGACTGGATTGCCATCTTGAGCCGGTTCATCTCGAGGTCGGCTAATCACTGCTTGCCTTTCTTTAAGGTGCTGCGCAAAGTGCACGACTTCGCCTGGACTGAATAATGCAAAGCAGCCTTCGAGGAGTTAAAGAAGTTTCTGACATCACCGCCACTGCTCTCCAGGTCGGAGGAAGGAGAGGAACTCCTGCTATACCTGGCAATCACCCTAGGGGCCATCATCTTGATCCTTGTTCGCACAGACGAGGATGGATCCTAAAAATCAGTGTACTATGCCAGCAGAATCCTCCACGATATGGAGATCAGATACACCCACTTAGAAAAGTTAATTTTTGCTCTAATAATGTCTACACGGTGCCTTAGGCCATACTTTCAAGCACATCCTATTGCGATCATGACGGACCAGCCGCTGAGAGCCATACTTAGCCATCCCAAAACCTTTGGGCGCTTGGCTAAGAGGTCTCAGATGTTGAGCGAATTCAACATCTCTTACTGATCGAGGACATCCCAGAAGGCCCAAGTGCTGGCTAACTTTTTGGTCAAGTGCGCTGCCATGAGCGAGGAGCCCGAGGAGACTACCTCGACCTCGGGACCCCGGTCGGGGCCCATAGTCGAGGAGGAGACATGGGTCCTCCATGTGGATGGTGCATCCAACTCAGGAGGGAGTGGAGCGGGTCTCATCCTCGCCAATGGGGATGGGTCGTGGCTGAATGTGTGCTCCGCTTTCGGTTCGCAGCAACCAACAACTAGGTGGAGTATGAAGGACTCCTCGCAGGACTCAGAGTCTCCCGCGAGCTAGGTGTACCCAGCATAAAGGTCTTCACCGACTCCCAGCTGGTGGCCGGGATGTCTCAGAAAAATATGAGGCCCGAGATCCCCAGATGATGAAGTACCTGAAGCGGGTCCACTCCAGCACGATAGGCTTTCGGTGCTTCATGATCTTCCACATCCCTCGCGGAGAAAACACTCACGTCGATTCTCTATCGAGGCTCACGACCCTGCCGGACTCATCACTAGGGCGCATCCACATTAAGTACTTGAAAATTCCAGGCTACGAGACTCCCGGAGAGGCCCAACAGGTCACCCCGGAGCCCAGCTGGATGGACCAGTACATCAGATACATCACTGATGGTACCCTACTAGCAGATCAAATGGAGGTCGGTCTCATCAAGAAGAAGGCCACGCGATTCATCCTAATGGACGGGCAGCTATATCGCAAGTCCTACTTCTATCCGCTCCTGAAGTGCTTGAGACCCGCAGAGGTAGCCTTTGTGCTCCAAGAAATATACGAGGGTCTCTGCGGGAACCATGTCGTAGGCAGGATGCTAGCATACAAGACCCTCCATCAGGGGTACTTCTGGAAAACTATGAGGGCAGATACTATCAACTTCATGAAGAAGTGCAACCACTGCCAGCCCCACGCCCATATACAGTGTCAACCATCGACGCCGCTCTCCCAACTCTCCATACCTTGGTCATTCAACCAGTGAGAAATGGACATCCTTGGTCCATTTCCTCCTGCATCCAGACAACACAAGTTCCTGATAGTGGCTATTGACTACTTCACCAAATGGGTGGAGGCAGAGCCACTAGCACGTATCACCGAAGCTAAGGTCCACCAGTTCTTCTAGAAGTCGATCATCCACCATTTCAGACTCTCCCACAATATCATCATCGATAATGGATGGCAGTTCGACAACCAAGATTCAAGAAATTCTGCATCGACCTCGGCATTCAACATTGCTTCACCTTAGTGGCTCACCCCCAGACTAACGGAGAGGCCGAGGTGACCAACCAGACTATCCTCCATGGACTCCAAACCAGGCTGGACCGGGCCAAGGGTAGATGGGCGGAAGAACTTTCTAGCATCTTGTGGGCCTATCACACAACACCTAGGATGGCCATGGATGAGACGCCCTTCAGCCTTGTCTTTGGCACCGAAGCCGTCATCTCGGTCGAACATGGTGTGCCCACACTATGGGTGGAACAGTATGATGAGGCAGAGAATCCAGCCTGCCTTCTTCTCAACTTGGACCTCCTCGAGAAAACAAGAGACAAAGCTCGACTCCGGATGGCAGTCTACCGACAACATGTAGCTCGGTACTACAATGCAAGGATAAGGCAAAAGATCTTTCACCCAGGCGACCTGGTGTTGCACTGAGCTGAAGCCTCGCAACCTTGGGAGTATGGCAAGCTCTCCCCGAACTGGGAAGGCCCATACAGGGTGGTCGAAGTCCTCCCCAATGGAGCATACTACCTCGCTGAGCTCGGTGGTGCACGATTCCCTCAAACTTGGAATGTCGACAACTTGAGAATGTATTACCAATGATGTAAGACCTTTATCCATTAATGAAATTCCTTTCAGTGCAAACCTTCTTTGCCTTGCAGGAATATCGCCACCCAGCCCCAGGCCTGGTAGATCAAGCCCGGAAACTCCTGAAGCCTAACACTCCAAGCCCAAAAACTCCTGAAGCCCGGCACTCCAAACCCGAAAACTCCTGAAGCCCGACACTCCAAGCCCAAAAACTCCTGAAACTCGGCACTCCAAGCTAGGAAACTTTCGAAGCCCTGCATCGAAGTCGAAAGTCGGGGCCGAGCTCCCCGCTATGTGGAGCCCCGAGATGAAGGCGGGTTCCATAAAAGGGCTGGATTCCCATTCCTCAAGTACCTTTGCCTCGATACCTCCTCCACGGTCAAGCGTTCGTCTACTCCCTACTCGGGCTACAGAGGGCTCGAAGACAAAACCTGCCCGGGGAGATGCGTGAAGTATCTCCACCTCGTCACTGACATGGCGGAGATAAACAAAAGCCTAAGACCCCTCTCTTCAACTGCCTGCACATCTGGAGCTCTACCGAGAAGAGCTGGCTGCTCAACATCCTATCACACGGTGCTATGGCTAAGGCATGCGCCCCGGCGGCCCAAAGAAGAAGGAAAAAGAAAGGAGAAGAAAAGAGGAGGAAAAAGAAGAGGAGGAAGGAGACTCAGTAAGAAAAAGAAATGGCTCTTCATTAATGCAAAAATATTACTTCAGATAAGGACCCCCGACAGGCCGGGCAGTCCGAAGAGAAAAGAAAAAGAAGAAAACAGAAAGACTAAAAGCCCCTACTCTACCGGCTCCTTCTCGGGGCAGTGCCGAGAGACAGCATCATTTGCCTTGGAAATTCCTCGGTCTCCGTCGAGGGAGTAGCTTCTGCGGTGGCCGGGGGCTCTTCCTCCGTTCCTGCAATCGCAGCCTCACCAGGACCTTCGGCCGGCGCTACTAGGAAGACCAGGCCATCCAGGTTTAGTCTAGGGAACATCTAGGCAGCCCTGGACTTGCAATGCTCGAAGCCCCTGGCGAACGAGTCAATAATCACCTCCTCGACCTCATCAACGTAGGCTTCTAAAGCCTTGAATTTGGGAACTGCCTCGGTAGCCTCTTTCTTGGCAGCCTCCATCAAGGCCACCGCGTTCGTGGCCTTCTCTTCTGCATCGCCAGCCCGGGCCCGTGCGGCTTCAAGTTGGGCCCGGAGAGTTTCGGTCTGCTCCACCGCTCGGGCAACCTCGGTCTTAAGCTCCTCGGCATGAGCCATCTTGGCCTTGAGCTCCTCAGACCTGCGCTTGACCCGGTCCTTCTCCTGAGCCAGGGATGCCTCAAGGTCCTTGATCCTCCTTTTGGTGCCAGCCGTCTCCTCCCTCAGCTTTTGGTTCTTCTCCTCGACATCATGGGCTCTGGCGATTTTCTCCCTGGTCTCGGCCACGGCCATCGCCAACTCCTACTCCTTTAGCTTCTCCCTCCTGAGCCAATGGGTGCAGTAGTCGCGGATCAGAAGAAGATCCGTGCCGAGATGTAATGACGACGATGTCAGTAAACAAGAAGAAGACAGAGAAGAAGAAAGGTGGCATAGAGCCTTACTGTGAAGAGGTGGGGGAAGGTGCCAAGGATGGTGTCCGGCAAAGGTCTTCCTCCCCTTTCTTATCAGTCACATGACTGGATGGCGAAGTCCATCATTCACTCAGCCAGGGACCGGTCTTGGATCACCGAGGAGTTCGGTGCCACTTCGAAGGGCAGCCTTTGGGAGCTGGACTTCTTGTTAGCTCGGGCTATTGTCGGGTCCTCAGGGGTGGCCGAGGATGTCATTGAGTCCCTGGTCAAGCTCGTCGCCATAGCGGATGGCGTCGTCGGTGGTAGCATCCCCCTCTCCTCACCTACCGGCTCCACCTCGATGATTTCAAGAGGAGAAGGCATGGCGACGATGGCAGGATGAGCCCGTGCACCTGTGGCGGAATCCCGGGCTGGAGGAGAAGCCTATCACCTTGGTAGATTCTGTACCTGATCAGTTGCCCTCCTACCGGGCTGAGAGCTGCGACCGGCCTGGGCCTCGGGTTAGGCTCATTTCAGGCCCTCTTCGGGGGGGGACTCCTTGGGTCCCCTGGCGCACCTCTCCTCTGGGCATGCTGAACAATCTGCTCTATCAAAAGAGGGATAGGCTCATTTCGGGCCCTCTTCGGGGGGGACTCCTTGGGCCCCCTGGTGCATCTCTCCTCTGGGCATGCTGAACGATCTGCTCTATAAAAAGCTTTATGCCTGCAAGGAGAAAAGAACCGAGGTCAGCCTCACGACCGGACATACCTGAAGGAAAGAGAGGTCAAGTTCAAGCTGAACTCATCCAACTCCTAGATTGGGCTGACTTCGGTTTTGAAGAGGTTCTATTCTGTTAGCAAAACCTCCAAGGAGGGGACCTGGTCAGTGCAAAGCTGGTCGTATATTTTTTGATCAGCCACTTCGATGATGGAGTTCCTGTTTGGGGTCCGATCAGGGTCGCTCCAAACCCAGTCAACCCCCTCGATATAAGTGAAAAAATATTTACTCTTCTATCCCTTGATGGAAGAGAAAAGCTCAAACTCAATGCCCTTCGAGCGAGGAGAAATAAACCACCACCCGTCCTCAGTCGGGTGGCGCTTCAGGATAAAAAAGGCCCTGAACAGGGAGAAACGGTCAACGATCCCGTGGAAGTGGCACAGGATGATGAAGCAGAAAATGGTTCGGACCGTGTTTGGAACCGGCTGAGTCAAAACCAGGCAGTAGTTGCTGAGGACAGAAAAGAAGAAGGGGTAAAAAGGAAATCGAAGACCCCCTGCGAGGGACTCCTCGTAAAAGGCTATTCGACTAGGGCTACTGGAGGTGACCCACTCCCTCGGTCAAGGGACTGAAAGCCAAACAGAGCTTGGGATGCCATAGGCCTCCCAGATTGTGGTGAGGTCCTCCTGGTTATCACCAAGGCGACCCCACCGGGACCAGACGAACGGGACAACTCAAGAGGAGCCTTAGGAACAAAGGAAGAGGAGGGCGAGCCCTAGGCTTTCTTATCATAATCTCGTCGGGATGGAGGTTCCTACGAACCTCGATCGGGACCTCCTCCTCCTCATCAGAAGAAGAGGGAGTCCTCGGTTGAGAGGGCCCCGCCTCATCAGGATTGCTGGAAAAATGAAAACGACGGTCGTAAGGGGCCATCCTAAGCAAAGACCGAGGAGAAGCAAGAAAAACGAAGGATGAAGGAAAGAAACTGGACTCCAAAGAAGCTCTGAGGGTGGGCTCTAACAAACCTAAGGGCATAAGAGGACTGTGGAAGACTAACCTGGTGGCTCTGGAAGTCAAAAATGCCCGAAGGGGAAGAAGGGAAAGCCTCTGGTTCGTTGGCGGGCGCAGAAAATTCGAAAAAAGTGATGTTCGCAGGGAGTTTTCCCTCCCTTCAAAATGACCAGCCAGAAATCGTCCTGTCACCATCGTCGGATCTGTGCCACGTGTCAGCAATCAGCGGGGGCCGATGCTTTATTTTGCCCACGACCATTTCGAATTCTGCGTCAACCATAAAGCCTCCTCAGATGGATCCACGTGTCATCCCCGCACTGGCTTGTAGATCTATCTCATGAGGCGTAGGCGATCGTGGCAATAATGGTGCAGGATTTTTGCCTTTCCATGTCAGCACCATATTTACTCCCTTCGCCCCGAGCACTGCGCACCAACAGGACTTGGGAGTGGGAGGCAAATGATGTGGCAGGATCGCTGACATGGAATCCATGTCGAACCCAGTCAGGTGCCATGTCGAAAGAAGCTACCACGTTAGACCTCTCTTTTCAGACTCCTTCACCGAGCGACTCCCTCGAGGTCGAAATGCTATGGCCAAAGTCGAGCTCCTCCTCTTTTCGGACTCCTTTGCTGGGCAGCTCCCTCAGGGTCGAGATGCCCTGGCCGAAGTCGAGCTCCATCTCTTTTCAGACCCCTTCGCCAGGTGGCTCCCTCGAGGTCAAGATGTCCTAGCCGAAGTCGAGCTTCGCTTCTCTTCGGACTCCTTTGCCGGGTAGCTCCCTCGAGGTCGAGACATCCCGGTCGAAGTCGAGTTTCTCCTTCCCAGACTGGCCCCACTTTGGATGAAGGGAAGCTACAAGGCGTCGCCGCCTTCCTTGGGCAGAAGCCGCCCAAGGACCACGGAGGGGTACCCACCAAGCCACAATAACTACCCCAGCTACCACTTACACCGAAGGGGATGGGGTCCCCCGATCGAGGCACTATGCTCCTGACCAACCGTTCGCGCCATCCAAAAGAAGAAGTCAACCCAAAAGATTCAAATCCATAAGATGGCGGCCCCCCGATAGAGGCTCTGCCAGGTTTTCCAAAGTGGAGTGGCCAGAGGGAGGGACAGAGCTCACGGCGTAGCTCCTTATCACGAATAAGGAAAGGTACCTCATGCACGGCACAGTTAATCGCCGCACGTGCCTGCAAGCAAGGGGGGATCCCGAGGTAGGTGGCATGCATCCATCTAGCTTAAGTGAGCTCTCCAAGGTTCTAGAAAAAAGGTAAGTCATAAACGAGCAACGGAGGGGTAGCATATAGGAGAACCACCGAGAGGCTACTGGAGACTCACCAGAAGAGTCTCGATGGACATAGCCATCCAGCTTGAATTCTCCTCGGCTGCCGCTTCCCTCGCTCTAATTTCAACTCAACCTCACTCTTCAAGCACATATTTTTCTTCTCCTAGTGTGGAGTCCACCTACGGGGCTCGACCAGGAGGATCTGTTCTCCTGGATCATCACTGACTTGAGAATCGGAGTGCCCCCGCCGGGATCACCGGCCCGGGTCTCCTCTGTTTTGCAGGTTTGGCCGTGCGAGCAGGATCCCGAGCGATAAGGGCACGGTCCGAGGTCATCTATAGTTGCAGGCCACGGCGTTCTAGGTGACAACATTGATAACCTGGATTTGATAAGTATCTACCAAGAACACCCACTATGAAGGTAATGTCAGGTCTGGTGCAGACTTGAGCATACATCAAGCTCCCTACAGCACTGGCATAAGGCATATCTTTCATTTGATCTTTCTCAAGTTGATTCTTTGGACATTGATCTTTACTGAACTTATCACATTTAACAAAAGGGGAATCACAAGGTCTACAATTTTGCATACTAAATCTCTAAAGAATTCTGTCAATGTATGTCTTTTATGGCAAACCCAATAGATAACGAGATCTATCCTTGTGAATTTCAATTCCCAATACAAAGGATGCCTCACCCAAGATCTTTCATATCAAAATTATCAGATAATATTTGTTTGGTCTCAGAAAGCAAACCAAAATTACTGCTAGCAAGCAGGATATCATCAACATATAAAACAAGGAAGATAAAATTCCTTCCACTGATCTTGAGATATATACATTGATTAACTTTATTTTTCTCAAAACTAAGAGAGGTCACAACTTCATCAAACTTAAGGTACCATTGTCATGATGCTTACTTCAGACCATAGATGGACCTCTTTAATTTGCATACTAAGTGTTCTTTTTTACTTTCTTGAAAACCTTATGGTTGTTTCATGTAAACCTCTTCACTGAGATTACTATTCAGGAAAGCAGTTCTAACATCCATCTAATGTAGTTCCAGATCATAATGAGCTACCAAGGACATGATTATTCTGAAAGAATCTTTTGAAGATACTGGAGAGAGTTTTAGTGAAATCAATTCTTTCTCTTTGAGTGAAGCCTTTTACAACCAGTCTAGCCTTGAAACGCTCAACCCTTTCCTTGAAGTCTCTTTTAGTTTTGTATACCCACTTGCATCCAATAGGTTTACAACCATTAGGAGGCTCAACAAGCTCCCACACATCATTATGGGCCATAGATTGTATCTCCTCTTTCATAGCATTTATCCATAGATCAGACTAGGGAGAACTGATAGCATCAATATAATTAACTGGGTCAACCATATGCCCAATATCAAAATCATTCTCTCCAAGATAAGCATAAAAATCATCTAAAATTATGGATCTTCTTTATCTAGCAGATCTTCTAACTTGGACTTCTTCCACTGGTTGAAGATTCTGAATAGGTCCAGGAGGATCATGGATTTCATCATCCATTCCTTCAATAGAAACAGTTTTTCCTTGTGCATTATCATCATCAGTAGTAAATAAAGATCCTTCATCAGCCACATCAAGTTCTTAAATTTTGTAGCAAGAGACTCCATAATTCTGTTACCTCTTCCTGGACTATAAAACATATATCCTTTAGAATGTTCCAGATATCCAATGAAGTAACAATGACTTGTTTTGGGATCAGTCATTTTCTCTGAAGGATTGTATAATTTTACTTCTGCAGGACAATCCCTAACCCGAAAATGATTTAAACTAGGTTTTCTTCCAATCCATAGTTCAAAAGGTATCTTCAATACAGATTTACTGGAAACTCTTTTGAGTATATATAAAGTAGTCTTGAGAGCTTCATCCCATAAAATTCTGGCATATTAGACCTACTCATCATGCTCCGCATCATATCTTTGAGGATCCGATTCTGCCTTTCGACCACACCATTCTGCTCAGGACTTCCAAGCATGGTATATTAAGGAACAATCCTACAGTCCTGTAAATACTTGGTAAATATCCATTTGCTGCCCAGCCACATCATGTCTGCCATAGTACTCATCTCAATGATCAGATCTCACAATCTTGATGACTTTTTCTAATTGTTTCTCGATTTCAATTTAAAAATCTTAAATTTTTGAAGGGCATCAGACTTTTCTTTAATCAAATAAATATAGCCATATCAAGAAAAGTCATCAATAAAAATGATAAAATATCAATTACCATAAATTGTAGAAGAATGATGTCCACTTATGTCAGTGTGAATAATTTTTAAAAGGTTTGAACTCCGAATTGCCCATTTCTTCTTGGTTTTGGTCAATTTTCCTTTAATACGTCAACACAAGTCTCAATATCCCCAAGATCCAAAATAGGTAGGATGTCATCAGTGATTAATCTGGTTATTCTTTCCTTTGAAATATGTCCCAAGCGTTTATGCCATAACATAAAGGATTTATCATTAGTCCTTGGACATTTGGCAACAACATTTTCAACACTTAAAGAAGCATTAGAATCATCGGTAACCAGAGACAATCTGTATAAGCCATCAACCAAAAAATCATAGCCAACAATTTTTGAATTGAATATCAAATCAACTCTTTTATTACTAAATATGAATCCATAACCAAGCCTATCAAAAGATGAAACAGAAATCAAATTCCTTCTAAAGGAAGATACATAAAAGGTATAATCTAAAATAATTACAAAATCAGACTCTAAGCACAACTTGACAACTCCTACACACTCTACTTCGACTTCAGAATCATTTCCAACCTTCAACTTGCTCTCATTCAGGCTTGGCTTCTGTTTGTTTATCATCCCCTGTAGATAAATAACAACATGAGTCGAAGCTTCACTATCTATTCACCAAGAATTAATAGAAACATTGATCATATTAGATCATAATAGACTAAACCAAGGGGCTTACCTCTCTATTTTTCTTTTTTTTCCAACCAGGACTTGAACTTAAAGCACTGACTTCTTATGTGTATTTTCTTTTTACAGTGAAAGCACTTGATCTTCTTCTTAATGGCAGCCTTGGGACCTCCTATGAAACGGTTCTGATCGTGACCTCTTCCATCCCTCTTAGAATCCTGAGACTATCTAAGAGCAGCAGGCTTTCCCTTCTTCTTATGTACAAAATGCTTGCCAGCTTAAGTTTGATGCTGAGTTTGATATTGATGAGTAAGGAGGGCACTATCATTCTTCTCTTTCTTGACATTTTCTTCTTTAATAACACACTTAGTGATCAGGTCATTAACATTCCATATTTCATCAAGAGTATTGTAGGCAGTCTTGATTTGAGAAAATTCCATAGACAAGGAATTCAAGGCATGTGACACAATGAAGGAATCCGGTAGATCAATCTTCAGACTCTTGAGCTTAGATTAGATATGAACCATCTTCAGAATGTACTCTCTAACACCTCCAATATTATTGTATGTCATGGTTGTCAATTCCTTCATCAAGGATCCGATCTCAGCATTATAGATACGCGATACCTCTGCTCAATAGCATCTAGCAACTCTTTCGCATTGTCAGACTTGGATAAACCACTCAGGAGATGTTTCAAAATTGATCTCTTAATTGCAATCAAACTGAGTCTGTTCAACTTCTCCCATTTAGCAAGGTGGTCCTTCTGTTCAATGGTGCTTTGATCATTCAAATCATCGGGTCTGGGCTCACGCAATGCAAGATCAATGTCAGCAATTCCAAGAGCAAACTCTAGGTATTGCCTCCATTTCTTATAGTTTAACCCAGTAAGCACCTCAACAACAGCATTGTTGTTGTTCACACCAAAAGTAACTGTACAATGAAAATAAGGAATGCCAAACATTAATTAACAAACATACTACAAACAAATCATATCACAATAATAAATAAGAGCACAAACACAATATCACACATTCCCCTTTAGGCAGAACATGCAATATGTATTAGTTCTCTTCACAGAAGCCACAAGCTAATCAGATATTCTAGCATTCCTGAACCTATCCCCTTTGTACAGACTGGCCCAAAGAAGCTAGAGTACCTTAGCAACAAAATGCTCAATGCCACATTTTCTAGTTAAAACACACAACAACCTCCTTTGGGCAGACGATTATATGTCATAACTAGAAAATATCCCTCACATGATGAATAATTCGATGGACTGACATAAACAAATTACTTTGGCAATAAATATTTGTGCCAACCCACAAAATTATGCATACATGGAATAAATATCCAAGTGGAAATAAAAGGATACTCGCAAAACAAATGTATGTCCAATACGATCAATTACAATATGATACTAATCAACATGTATCCATTGATCCATTTTACAAATGTCATTGCATTCCAAAATGTACATCATTAATAAAAATAACCATAAGGATCCACCCATGCCCCTCCAACATATTTTGGACCAAAATATAATTATAAATTTTTCAAGGTCTTAATTATAAAAGGACTTATTTATAATTTTAGAAAATTTAGGGGCCTAAATGCAAAATGGTCTTTTGGACCAAAATATAATTATAAGTTTTGGAAGGACTCAACTATAAAAGGACTTCTATATAATTCTAGAAAACCCAGGGACTTTAATGTAAAATGGGCCCTTTTTATGGCTTATTGGGTATTGGGTTATTGGGTTACTGGGTTTGAACCCAAAACCCAAACAAAAATCCAAAACCCTTCTTCTTCCCCGGATTAGGCCCAGATAAAAAAAAATAGAGCATTCCCAAAATCCCTTCCCTAGTTCTACCCCATCGACGTCGCTCCCAGCAAAATCGCCGCTGTCGACGAAATCGTCGCTGCCGGCGAAACCGCCATTACCGGCAAAACCGATGCCAGGGCTGAGCAAGAAGGGTCGATCGTTGGCTCCGGTGAGGATGCCGAAGGTCAGAACGCCTCTGACGACCGGCGGGATGAGGTAAGACTCTTCCCTAATATTTTTTTGTTCCTGTTCGATCGGCCATCGGATCACCGCCACGGGGAAGGGAAGAGGAGGTGGGGGGTTCCGGTCATGGAAACTGGCCGGAAACGAAGATGAACCGGGAAACATGGTTGCCGGTCACTGCCCAGGGATGGCCGACCAACCATTGGCCACCATACAAATTTTTTTTTTTGGTTTGTGTTTGGTTTGGGATCTCAGTCAATCGGCCGAGATCTAGCAGTTCCACTGACCGAGATCGGGTCTTGATGCCCGATCACCGCCGGGTTTGGTTTTTTTTATTGTTATCCGGGGTATTAAAAATAGAGATCGCTGGTCGATCTTGCCGGTTTCTCCTACCACCTCCGGTCATGGCAGCATCATCTCGATGCCGCCGGTCACCCCACAGCACGGACAATGTCCGGCATGCACAGATCTATAAAGATCTATGGGGAAGATTTTATTTTATCAGATCTAATATGATGAAAACAATATTTCTAATCTTTTAGATACCAGGGCTCTGATGCTAAATGTAGAAAAAATAATCCCTAAATTTCTAGAATCGATCAAAGGTTATAATCATAAATAGATCTGAGAAAAAGAATTGCATACTTGTATTCGCCATGTCCCCTGATTCTGATGCTCACACGAACACCGTAGGCAAAGTTCTTCTCTCCGGTCTTTCTCAGAAAGACAGCTCTCGATGGAGAAAATCACCGTATCATAAATCACCGAATATGTGATATATATAAATAGAGGAAGCGGAGAGGGGACCTAGCTAATAAAATGAAAATGCCTTAACTGACCCTCCCATCATGAGTCAAGTCAAGCTAAGGCCTATACTGTGCCATTTTAACCACACCAAATTACATGAGATGCTCCTAACCCAATCAATGATCACATAATAATGGGTTTAACCTACGTCTATCGACATGAACCATAAAATTAATCCAGATTTTAATACAAGAAAAATATCAATTACTGTTAGTCTAAATCAAAAAAATTCTTACAGTTTCATGATTAGCAGCCTTCTTCTTCCAAACCCAAGTGCCCTGCCCCTCCCTTCGTTTTCTTTTTTCTTTTTTCTTTTTTTTGGCTCACTTGAAGTCAAGTACCTCATGTTGTTCTTTGAATAAAATGTAATTTTTGTCAGTCAATGGCTGATAGCAGCTATATTAGCTATCATCCTTTAATTTTCCCACTGCATCATCATATATATATAGTGGCCTGCTGATTCAAAACTGATGATTAGATTACGTTTAGATTGTTGAAGACTTAGGGCATAATTTGGTCGTCGAAGGCCGACTATGGTTGATTATTGTTTTACCATACAGGTTGGATAGATCCAGGCAGCATCCCATTCTTCCTTTGTATCATCTTTCCTTCTGTTTGAGATTTCCATCCATCCTTGAAATTTTGAAACCCTATTTATTATGAAAATGACAAAATGGTTTCATAGCATGTGGTGCACTACCTATAATTATCTTAAAATAACAAAATAGTTTTGAAACTCCATTTAATCTTAAAATGACAAAATAGTTTCATATAGTATATCTACACTACCTATGCTATCTCCAGCCTGCTCTCATGCATCATAATGTGTTACTGCTTTTATTACTTAGGTAGAAGTATCATTGTGGCAATAAAAATTTATGCACACATAGCTGACAATTAATTTTGTTTGATGTTAGATGAGATACATATTGAATTAATTCCAGAATCATTCAACTTCAGAAAGTACAGATATGGGAGAGCTAATAACCAACTTCTGGTGACTGGTTGCAGCCATATGTTAAATGCATTTGAGTTTTTTGTTTATTTAATTTAATTTATAAGCAGTGTCATTCATACTAAAAATGGCCATTTTCTCATGTGCAGTGGCAACATCATGACCTTTGGGTCCCACCATCCTTGCAGTTCAACATTTCGCATGCATCTTCCTTTGTTTCCTGTGGTTTGATCTTGGATGTGCCTATAGTAGTCCAATCCCCTTCATTAACCACATCTTCTTGTCTTATGCATTTTAATACATTAAATAACTTCACTAAAATATTCTGACTAAAATGTCTGATTGGGATTATCATTTTTACAGATTGGCATTGATGTTGAAGAAAAACAATGGAAGATGAGAAATAATATCCTTTTGAAGTTGGATACCTGAATGCTTTATCACGTCATGAGAGACAGCAAAGTAAGTTCTTCAAATTTTGGACCCTCAAAGTGAGAGAGGCTTCTGAAGATCCACATGATTTCATACTGTTCAATTTTCTTCTTATGTTTGCATCAACTTATCTTTCACTTTCCTCTGTCTGCTGCACATGTGTGATCAGTCACATTACATCCCTGGTTGAATCATTAAATACATTATTTGCACGCTCATCAGATAATTATTATCTGTTGGTCAATTCATGCAAGTAAGCAACTATTTGTAATGATATTATACATGTTGGTTGTGTTAGCATGGGTATGGGAGTCATCCTCTAGATGATTGGGTACCTAGCTTAGCCATGGTAGTTACATGGATCCATGGAAATTATAAGCTTACCGAATTTTTTTAATTTTTTGTGAAAGGATTTGTATGCATGGTTATTATTTGCTTGATTCTTTCAGATCTTTATGAACAATGTGCAATTTATCATGTCCGGTATGGTATATGCAGGAAGTTGCTTAGTAAAGATCTTGAAATAGGCTTATTTTGACATGGTCAAGCTGTAGGTGACTTTTCTTAATGAATATATAGATGTTACATGCAAAAAAAAAATTTTAATGTTAAAAGAAAATATTACGTAATTAGGTGTTTTCTTGCATATTTATGAAATTAGGTGTTTTTGGCTGACATGGATAACGTCAGTCAAAAACACCTACTTACGTGGCACCAGGTCTTGAAATCATCTTTTCGAAAGACGATTTCAAGCCATCGCCCCGCCCACATGCCACCCTGCCCAGCCGCCCCAGCAGCCGTCCTGGTCGCGACGCGTGGTGGGGGGGAGAAATCGTCTTTAGAAAAGATGATTTCTCGCTGACCTATGGCGGGTGCTGACAGAGAGAAATCGTCTTTTCTAAAGAATATTTCGAAAAGACGATTTCAAGCCATCGCCCGGTCCATGTGCCGCCCGGCCCACGTGCCACCCTGCCCAGCCGCCCCCATCAGCCGTCCCAGTCACGACGCGTGGTGGGGAGGAGAAATCGTCTTTAGAAAAGACGATTTCTCGCTGACCTATGACGGGTGCTGACAGAGAGAAATCATCTTTTCTAAAGACGATTTCTCTATTAGAGGGTTTTTTTTTTTTGAATTTTTTTGGTTGATTAATTTTTTATAATTAAAAATATACATAAAATTATGACGATTTCTCTGTCAGAGGGTTTTTTTTTTTGAGTTTTTTTTGATTAATTTTTTTTAATTAAAAATATACATAAAATTATGTATTGGATAAATATTGGATAAATATTATTTTATATTTTTATATTAAAATTGAAAATATTAAAAATTATTTTTTATAAAAAAATATATTATGTTGTTTAATATATTATGTTGTTTAATATATTTTTATTATAAACTATAATATTTTAATATTATGTAATTAAACTCATAATATTATATTTTATAAAAATACAAAAATAAGTTTTTATTGAATAATGAATTAAAAATATAAAAATAATTTTTTGTATTTTTCTGCGATCCAGTTTATGAATATTTTTTTTAATAATAAAAAATAAATTTAGAAATAATTATGCCGATAAACTCTAAACACGCGACTGGTGACCAAACCCTACACGCCGGATGGACGATAAGACCAATGGCAGGAATAGGAGCCGGACTCTAGTCATCGGATGGATGCTAAGACCAATGGCAGTAAGAGAGCTCGACCGGTATCACTAAGTAATGATTGTATTACCATATGAGAGATCATGAATTTTGTAATTAAATTTTATTTCAAAATATAGTTTTACAAATATCAAAAAAAAAATCCTAGGTCCCACATGGTGGCCGCCTCCTCTTGCGTTGAGGCTGGACATGACGAAGTGGAGGTACAACTTCAGCTGGTGGCTGATGCTCAGTCATATGCTCCCCGACCTAGGATGCCTGATGCGACGAACCCTCGCCATAAACCTGTCCTCCATGTTCGGAATAATCGTGCTGCGACATGTAGTCCGGTGCAGCGGTAGTCTCAAAATGTGCAGCAACAACAGGATTAGATGTAAAGTCCAGCATCGGATATGGAGAGGTACTATAATGTCGAGTACCTCGTCCATGCTGAAATGATGGAGGTGCTCCCGATGAAGATCCATAGTGGTAAGGTGAAGGAGTCTTGTACTCTCTGTCGACCCCCTGATAAAACTCCCCTAATGGGACACATGCATGCTCACCGACAGTATGAAGGATGGAATGACAAACCTCCGTAATAGTCTGGGAGTTCGTCACTATACAATCTGGATGAGCCAGCTGAAGTATCCGTATGATGGCACTGCTCTGTAAAATAAAAATTATTAAATAAATTTCAAAAAATAAATAATTTAATATGAATAAATAGCAAAACTAAAATTTCTTACCATATAATCATTAATCGTGCCAGGACGACTGATGAATCGACGTGTGATGCTGCAGTACCACTGCATGTATGGATCATGATAATCCATAATACCAGCATCTGAAGCACCATCTACAATATGATCCAGTCGACTCATCCATAAATGAATAAACTCACGATGAGTGGCGGACCAGTCCTGATCAGGTCGTCCTCTCATATCCATGTGGTATAGATCCGGGCATGTATCAACTGGCTCTGGCACGACCTGTCGAAACCCGTACTGGCGCATCACTCTATCAGGCAAGTGCCACTCCACTATATGAAAACAAATAAGTGGCACTCGAGCACACTAGATATGCTGCACATCTAGACAGTAATCTGGTAATTGTGCAAGTAGATCGGCAGAATATGGCTGCCATATCACCTATTCATAAATAATTTAAAGCATAATTCATTAAACGAAAACATGTAAGACTAATCAACCGTTTTAAAAAGAATAAGCACTAATGATTACTGTTACAGCCGTGACAGTGACGTGGCCAGGCTCAGGTATCGTCAAATACGAGCGAGCCACGTGTAAGTTTCCCCGGCCTAGTCAGCGCCACATCCTCAAAGCCAGATCGGCAAGACTACACTACACGACGACTGCCTAAGGCAAACCGCCCTCGCCGAGGTCGAGCTCGGCTCGGAGTTCCTCTACCACCTCATTGGCGCCCGGGCCCGGAGGGGTCCGCTTAAGTGAGGTCGGCCAAGGTCGGGCGACCTCTTGCCGCCTCGCCAGGTGTCCACCCAGGAGGGGTCCACCGAAGCCGAGGTCGGCTGATCCTTCGTCCTTCGCCAGGTGGCCACCCGGAGACGGGCCCACCTCGGCCGAAGCCAGGCGACCTCCTGCCACCTCGCCAGGCGTCCACCCGGGAGGGGTCTACCTAAGCTGAGGTCGGCTGATCCTTCGTCCTTCGCCAGGTGGCTACCCGGAGACGGGCCCACCTCGGTCGAAGCCAGGCGACCTCCTGCCACCTCGCCAGGTGTCCACCCGGGAGGGGTCCACCTAAGCCGAGGTCGGCTGATCCTTCGTCCTTCGCCAGGTGGCCACCCGGAGACGGGCCCACCTCGGCCGAAGCCAGGCGACCTCCTGCCACCTCGCCAGGCGTCCACCCGGAGGGGTCCACCTAAGCTGAGGTCGGCTGATCCTTCGTCCTTCGCCAGTTGGCTACCCGGAGACGGGCCCACCTCGGCCGAAGCCAGGCGACCTCCTGCTACCTCGCCAGGTGTCCACCCGGGAGGGGTCCACCTAAGCCGAGGTCGGCTGATCCTTCGTCCTTCGCCAGGTGGCCACCCGGAGACGGGCCCACCTCGGCCGAAGCCAGGCGACCTCCTGCCACCTCGCCAGGTGTCCACCCGGGAGGGGTCCACCTAAGCCGAGGTCTGCTGATCCTTCGTCCTTCGCCAGGTGGCCACCCGAAGACGGGCCCACCTCGGCCGAAGCCAGGCGACATCCTGCCACCTCGCCAAGTGTCCACCCAGGAGGGGTCCACCTAAGCCGAGGTCGGCTGATCCTTCGCCCTTCGCCAGGTGGCCCCCAGAGACGGGCCCAACTCAGCCGAGGTCAGACCGCTCGTACAGCGAGGGCCCTGGGGAGAGAGAGACGGGCCCCGAGGCCATCCCTCGGGCCGTACGAATCCCAGACGGCGTCCTGTACGGAGGGCGGCGGCACGCGGAACATCACTAGCATCGGCCCGACAGGTCCCGCAGCCGAGAGACGCAACCCTGACGACACAGGCCCCATAAATAGATGGTGCCCACGCTTGGGGAAGAGGGCACTCTCACCGGGCCCGAGGCCTGATCGGCCGCCCTGCCGGCGCCGCCCTCCCCTCTTTCTCTTCTGTCCTTGCCTTTCCCATGCTGGGCCCGGCGGACGAGGTCGGAAAGCCGCCTGGCACCCTTCACCGAAAAGGGAAAGGAGAAGAGGACGGGGGAGGGGGGTTCCCGAGACGGAAAAAGACAAATGCACGACGGAAGGGGATAAAGAAGGAAGGATCTGGGGACGACAAGGTAAGCCAATTAGCCTGGGGACAAGGAGGAAGCACCGGCACAAGGCCTTGCTCCGAGGGAGAAACCAGAAATCCTGAGAGGGGAACACTGGGTGTGAGCTCGGCAAGGAGGCCCAGCCGAGATTCTGGTCCCCAGAGCATTTCCTTCACCAGTTAACTCTCTAAGTCTGGAACCCTTTAGAGGGTCCGGCTGGAGAGTCTGTTCCTTCTCGTCGTCTACTAACTTGACCGTCGGAGCTCCCTCGCCGGGATCCCCGGCCAGGGTCCTCTAACCCCTTTGTTGCAGGTTCTCCGCGGGAAGGGAGGCTCCCTCGCCAGGCGGTCAGGAAGGATCGGCCGATCCGAGGCACGGGCGCAGCGGCGAGAGCGGCAACAGATTGGCGCGCCAGGTAGGGGGACAGGACACTAACCCCTAGCGGGAACCAGCTTTCTACAGGTGTCACGCTCTCCAGCAATGGTGGTCACTCATGGTCGTAAGGCGTCCACCAGCCGTGTGGGGGATGTCCACTCCCCTCCAGGGGGCCACAGCCCCGAAAGGGAGCTTCCGGCTCCCCCTCCTCTTCCACAGCAGCCTGTCCCGATGGACGGATCCCTTGCGGCCATCATCCAGCAGCTGCAGACCTTGACCTCAGCGGTCCGACAGCTTCAGCATCAGTAACGGTCCCTAGCCACTCAGCCGCAGCAAGGGACCCCCGCGGCCCGAGCCACGGGGCAGCGTGGGAGCCTGCGCTCAATCCAGGGCAGGCCATCCCACCCAAGGGCCATCTCCAACCCCCGGGGGAGCCACCAAGCTCCTGCAAAGAGAAACTATTCCGGTTCGGAGGATCACGAGAGTCGATCCCCGGCCGATGGGGCCGAAACGGTGCATCGCAACAAGCGACGCCGAGGCCAGACCTCGCGCCGAGACCGATCGGCGCCCCCTTCACCCGCAGCCTCGGTGGAAGACTCCACCGATGAAGCCATCAGGCGCCAGGCCGAGAGGCGCCTGGAGGAGAACGAGCGCAAGCTGGCGGAGTTCGCCCGCCGATTTGCCAACCTGCAGAACTCGTCGGCAGACCCGGCGGGCTACGACTCCCGCCCCCCTTTCTCTGAAGAAATCCAGGCAGAACCGATCCCGAAACGGTTCCGCATGCCGCAGGTGGATCCCTACGACGGAACCACCGACCCCCTAGATCATTTGGAGAGCTATAAGGCTCTCATGAGGGTCCAGGGAGCCACCGACGCCCTTCTGTGCATCGCCTTCCAGGCAACCCTTCGGAAGGCCGCTCGAGTCTGGTTCACCCGCCTCGAGCCCGGATCCATTTGCTCCTTCCATCAGTTGGAAGGAAAGTTTATGGCGCACTTCGACGCCTGTCGAAAGGTGCCAAGAGAGGTGGACAGCCTCTTTTCCATCCGCCAGCAGGACCAGGAGCTGCTCCGGGACTACATCACCCGGTTCAAGACCGCAGCCCTGGAGATCTACAGCTTGGACGAGCCCGTCGCCATGCTGGCCTTGAAGCGCGGACTCAAGACGTCCCGCCTAACCTATTCCCTGGACAAGAAGCCACCCAGGACGTACTCCGAGCTCCTCCTCCGCGCCTACAAGTACATCCGAGCGGAGGAGACCAACCGCACCCGTCGAGAGCTGGACGGGAAGACTCCAAAGAAGCCGCTCCCGAGGGACACCCCGGGAGCTCGGAGGCCCGGACCATCTGCCGACCTCCGCCCGAATCCAAAGCCGAGGGGAAGCCACTCCCGAGCGGAGGTACACCCCTCTCCTCGCACCCCGAACGAAGATCCTCATGGAAATCGAGGGCGAGCGCTACCTCCGACGACCTCCTCCTCAGAACCTGAGAGCCACCCGAGACAAATCAAAGTACTGCCAGTTCCATCGCGAACACGGGCATGACACGGAGGAGTGTCGCCATCTGAAGCGGGAGATTGAGGAGCTGATCAGCAGGGGTTACCTCAGGAAGTTCATCAAGAGCGAGGCCCCCTCCGAAGGGCGACCGCTCGCGGCCCTACCACCTGTCCCTGCGATCGACAACCGCCCAACAGAGAAGCCCGTGGGCATGATCTCGCGCGGGTCCGGCCGAGCAACGAAAGAGCCCGGGAAGTCCCGGAGAATATAATCCCTCTCAAAGGGAGGGAAATTAATGATAATGTAAACAACGATGCCGTGGTGGTCGAGATGACCATCACGAAGCATCCTGTACATCGAATCATGGTGGATAGTGGAAGCTCGGCTGACGTACTTTTTTACGATGCATTCTCTTGGATGAACTTGTCCCCCGAACAGCTGAAGCCAGTGCACACCCCCCTGGTAGGTTTTACAGGGGACTCAGTGGGGGTCGAGGGGGAAATCACTCTCCCGGTCACTGCCGGATCCCCGCCCCGGCAAGCGACCGTTCTAATAACATTCACCGTCGTCAGGCTCCCTTCGCCTTACAACGCCATCCTCGGGCGTCCCGAGCTCAACCAACTGGACGCCACCATCTCCACGAGGAGGCTGTTGGTGCAGTTCCCCATGCCTTCCGGGCTCGGAGAGATGAGGGGGACATCCAGCCAGTCCCGCTCTGCCTCCAGACGGTCCCGGGCGCCAGGGGCGCGGAGCTCGCCCATGATATCGACGACCTCGATCTGAGAGAGAAGGAACCCAGGGGAGGGCCCGTGGAGCGCCTGCTGACTTTTCCCCTCGGTTCAGATCCCCTGAAGATGGTGCAAGTCGGGGCCCAGCTCCCCGAAGAAGAGCGACCCGCTTGCTGGAGTTCCTCCGCGCCAACGCTGACGTGTTCGCCTGGTCAGCAGCCGACATGCCGGGCATCCCGCCCGAGGTTATTATGCACAGGCTGAACGTGGACCCAAGTTGCCGCCCGGTCCGCCAGAAGAAGAGAAGCTTCGCCATGGAGAGGCAGAAGGCGATCAACGAGGAAGTAGAGAAGCTCCTCGCCGCCGGTTTCGTCCGAGAGGTCCAGTACCCTAGCTGGCTGGCGAACGTGGTCATGGTAAAGAAGAGTAGCGGTAAGTGGAGGATCTGTGTGGACTACACCGACCTCAACCGAGCTTGCCCAAAGGACAGTTTCCCTCTCCCAAAGATCGACCAACTGGTCGACACCACCTCGGGGCATCGCCTCTTGTCGTTCATGGACGCCTTCTCCGGATACAACCAGATCCGGATGAACCCGGAGGATGAAGAGCACACTGCCTTCATAACTGACCGCGGGACTTTTTGCTACAGGATGATGCCTTTCGGCCTCAAGAACGCGGGCGCGACGTATCAACGTCTGGTCAGTAAAATCTTCAAAGACCAGATAGGCCGCAACATGCAGGTGTACGTGGACGACATGCTGGTGATGAGCAAACTTGATTCGGACCACGTGGCTGACTTGACGGAGACGTTCGGCAACCTCCGGCGCCATCAGATGAAGCTGAACCCGGCGAAGTGCGCTTTCGACGTCTCCGCTGGCAAGTTCCTAGGGTTTATGGTGACTCAAAGAGGGATCGAGGCCAACCCGGAGAAGGTCCAGGCCATCCTGGACATGGAGCAGCCCGCCTCCAAGAAGCAGGTGCAACGACTGACCGGCCGAGTCGCGGCCCTCAGCCGTTTTATTTCCAGGTCGGCGGACCGCTGCCGTCCCTTCTTCAAGGTGCTGAGGAAGATGAATGGCTTTGCTTGGACCGAGGAGTGTCAGCGGGCCTTCGAGGAGCTGAAGAAGACGCTCGCATCGCCACCTTTACTGTCCAGGCCCGAGGAGGGGGAGGAGCTTGCCCTCTACTTGGCGGTTACCCCGGAGGCCGTCAGCTCTGTCTTGGTCCGAACCGACGACCAGGGACTCCAGCGACCGGTGTACTATACCAGCAAACTCCTCCGAGACGCGGAGCTCAGGTATTCCCGGCCCGAGAAACTTGTTTTTGCGCTAATAGTGTCTGCCCAGCGTCTCAGGCCCTATTTCCAAGCGCATCCCATCGCCGTCTTGACGGACCAACCGCTGAAAGCGGTGCTCAGCCGACCTGATACTTCGGGACAGTTGGCTAAGTGGGCACTGAAACTCAGCGAGTTCGACATTGCATACAGGCCAAGGTCGGCCATGAAGGCGCAGGTGCTGGCCGATTTTTTGGTCGAGTGTGCAGGCTTGGGCAAGGAGCCCGAGGAAGATCCCCCGGCCCAGCCGATGGAGGTTGGCGCCGATGAGCCCGGAGAGGATGCCTGGATCCTCCATGTGGACGGAGCCTCGAACTCCGGCGGGAGCGGAGCTGGGCTCATCCTTGCCAACGGCGACGGGGTCGTCGCCGAGTGCGCACTCCGTTTCAATTTCCCGCAACAAATAACCAGGCGGAGTACGAGGCACTTCTTGCCAGACTGAGAGTCTCCCGCGAGCTGGGCGTGACCAACCTCAGAGCTTTCACTGACTCCCAGCTCGTAGCGGGGCAGGTGTCCGGAGAGTACGTCGCGCACGACCCCCAAATGGCGAAGTACTTGGAGCTCGTCAAGGCGGGCGCGTCCAAATTCCGCCGCTTCAACATCTTCCACATCCCTCGCGGGGAGAACGCCCGTGCGGATGCCCTCTCCCGGCTGGCGACCCTGCCGGACGCGATGCTGGGACGCGCTCATGTGGAGCGCCTTGAGGTCCCAAGCCTCGAAGCACCGGTGGAGGTCCATCAGGTCAGCCAGGAGCCCAGCTGGATGGACAAGTACGCTGCGTACATCGCCAGCGGCACCCTGCCGGAGGACCGACAGGCGGCTCGCCTCATCAGGAAGAAGGCCGTGCGATTTGTCCTGATGGACGGGCAGTTGTATCGAAGATCCTACTCCTACCCCTCCTCAAGTGCGTAGGACCCACAGAAGCCAAGCTCGTGCTCCAGGAGATTCACGAAGGCATCTGCGGGAACCACGTGGGGGGCAGGGCATTGGCGTACAAGGCCCTCCGTCAGGGCTACTTCTGGGAAACAATGAAGGAAGACGCCGCCGACTTCGTGAAGAAATGCGACCGGTGCCAGCATCACGCCACGGTGCAGCGGCAACCCTCCAACCCAATCTCTCAGCTCTCAGCCCCCTGGCCGTTCGCCCAGTGGGGGATGGACCTCCTGGGCCCGTTCCCGCCGGCGTCGGGCCAGCGGAAGTTCTTGATAGTGGCTATCGACTACTTCACGAAGTGGGTCGAGGCCGAACCCTTGGCAAGGATCACCGAAGCAAACGTCGCCAAGTTCTTCTGGAAGTCCATCGTCTGCCGCTTCGGCCTCCCCCACACTGTGGTCACCGACAACGGACGCCAGTTCACTGCCGGGAATTCGAAGAATTCTGCAGCGACCTCGGCATCAGGCATCGCTTTACCTCGGTGGCGCACCCTCAGACCAACGGGGAGGCCGAAGTCACGAACAGGACCATTCTTCAGGGCCTCCGCACGCGGCTGGACCAGGCCAAGGGCAGGTGGGCCGATGAGCTTCCCAGCATCCTTTGGGCATACCACACCACCCCAAGGACGGCTACCGACGAAACTCCATTCAACCTCGTCTTCGGAGCCGAGGCAGTCATCCCGATCGAGCTCACCGTACCTACGCTGCGCGTGGAGCAATACGACGAGACAGAAAACCCGGCCAGGATGATGCTCAACCTAGACCTTCTCGAGGAAGCAAGGGACAGGGCCCGAATCCGAATGGCGGCGTACCGGCAACGTGTAGCCAGATATTACAACTCCCGGGTGCGGCCTAAGGTTTTTCGTCCCGGAGACTTGGTCCTCCGGCGCGCCGAAGCATCCCAACCACGGGAATGTGGCAAGTTATCGCCCAACTGGGAAGGCCCATATCGGGTGGCAGAAGCCCTCCCTCATGGAGCATATTGCTTGGAAGAGATGGGAGGTGCCAGGTTCCCCCGGACGTGGAACTCCTCGAACCTGAGAATGTACTACCAGTGATGTAAGGCTCCCAGTTTCTGTAACAAAGCTTCCCCACTTCAAACACTCCCTCCTAACTTCAATAAGAAGGCCTGCGGCATCGAGCTCAGTCCGGAGATCCTGGGCTTCGGCCTGGAAGGTGGCGCCGAACCCAGTTCGCCCACGCAAGCCCGGAGCACAGCTCAGCGAGCCGCGCAAGGCTTGAGAAAGCCTGCGGCATCGAGCTCAGTCCGGAGATCCTGGGCTTCGGCCTGGAAGGTGGCGCCGAACCCAGTTCGCCCACGCAAGCCCGGAGCACAGCTCAGCGAGCCGCGCAAGGCTTGAGAAAGCCTGCGGCATCGAGCTCAGTCCGGAAGATCCTGGGCCTCGGCCTGGAAGGTGGCGTCGAACCCAGTTCGCCCACGCAAGCCCGGAGCATAGCTCAGCGAGCCGCGCAAAGCTTGAGAAGGCCTGCGGCATTGAGCTCAGTCCAGAGATCCTGGGCTTCGGCCTGGAAGGTGGTGCCGAACCCAGTTCGCCCATGCAAGCCCGGAGCACAGCTCAGCGAGCCGCGCAAGGCTTGAGAAGGCCTGCGGCATCGAGCTCAGTCCGGAGATCCTGGGCTTCAGCCTGGAAGGTGGCGCCGAACCCAGTTCGCCCACGCAAGCCCAGAGCACAGCTCAGCGAGCCGCGCAAGGCTTGAGAAAGCCTGCGGCATCGAGCTCAGTCCGGAAGATCCTGGGCCTCGGCATGGAAGGTGGCGCCGAACCCAGTTCGCCCATGCAAGCCCGGAGCACAGCTCAGAGAGCCGCGCAAGGCTTGAGAAAGCCTGCAGCACCGAGCTCCGTCCGGAGGTCCCGGGCTTCGGCCTGGAAGACGGTGCAAAAACCGTGTTGTCTGTGCAAGCATGAAGGCGACCCAAAGCCGGGCCCGCCTAAGGCTTGCCCTGCTGCGACGCGACTCAGCAGGCCCCATCCTTCGATTTGAGCAATGGGAGGACCAGGCCTGCAGTTATTTCAAGTACTCCAGATCGACATCTCAGAAAGAAAAGAAGAGAAAAGTAAGACGAAACAACGAACAAGGTTTCAGTAAAGCTTAGATCTTCATTAACATAAGTAGTCGGTACAAACTGGGAGCCCCGACAGGCCGGGACTCCCCAAAAAACAAAAACAGCAGAAATAAAGCAAAAAGACAGTGCCGAGATCACTGGGATGTGGGGTCGGAGCCATCTGCCGAGGCGCGGGTGCTGCGTCTTCGACTTCTACAGCGGCCGGCTCCTGGGGCTGTTCCGGGGCCGCGGCATCGCTGGTCGACGGTGCCACAGGTGTCGCTCGGCCATGCCGGAAGCCCTGCTCTCACCTCCTGGCCTCCTGCCACCGACTACGACTCCGCTCAGGTCCAGCTGGGGGAAGAAGGCCCCCACCTTCTCCCGGCACATCCGGAACCCCTTCAGGAAGGAGTCCACGGCAGCCTCCCGGACCTCCGACGTATACTCATCGGAAGCCCGGAATTTGGGGACGGCCTCTTGCGCTTCCCGCTTGGCCGCCTCCAGGAGCCCGTTGACGTAGGCGATCCGGTCTTTCGCCACGGCCGCATCTCGCCGGGCCTCCTCCAGCTGGCGCTCCAGCCATTGGGAATGGGCCTGCAGGCGGGCCTTCTCCGCCGCCTCCTCCTCAGCTCAGCACTGGTTGGAGGTCCGCTCCTCCGACAAGGAGGCCTCCAACTCCTTGTTCCGCTCCTCGGAACGTGCCAGGTCGGACTGGAGGGCTTGCTTGTCGGCTCGCAGCTCGGCGCCCTTCTCCATTAGATCCTTGACGTCAGCCGCAAGCTTGCCGAGCTTCTGCTCCCGCTCGGAGTCCCTCTTGGCGTTCCCTACGAGGAAATTCCTCAGTAGGAGGACGTCGTTCCCGATCTGCAATGGCAAAAGCGACACAGGTCAGAGCAAAGGCAGGTAAGTCTCGAGACAGGAAAAAGGAAAAGGAAGGAGCTCGGGCTTACCGTGAAGAGCTGCGGAAGGATGCCGAGCAGCGCGTCCGCGTAATCCCGGCCACCCCGAGCTCGGCGGTCCCGGGCGGTGGAAGCGTACTCCATCATCTTCTCTGCCAGCCCCCTGTCGAGGATGACCGAGTCCCGGTGAGTGATCACCGGCGCCGGAGCCTTCGGGCCGGCCCCTGCTGCAGCTGCCCCCTCAGCCGAAGCCGCAACCGACGGGCCGGCGATCGCCACAGACGGTGCTGTCGAGCTGGCAGCAATGACGGGCCCGGCGATGGGCGGAGCGGCAGACGCTGGAGCTCTCTCTGCGGCGCCGCCAGTTCGCGCGGCCGAAGTATCAGTGACCCCGCCCTGAGGTGGCCTGGGCGGGGAAATGACGGCAACCGGGCCGGGCACGGTCGCCTCCACGACCTCCCGGCTCGTCTCCGTGCGAGCCCTCTTCGCTGCGGGCTCGTCTATCTCTACGACGTCCCGCTGGGCCGCCCCCTCCAAGAGGTTCTCCAAAGAAAACTTCATCCCTGCAAGACAAAAGAGACAGAAGGTCAGCCGGCTCAGTTATGAAGAAAAGGGGGGGGGGGGGGGGGGGCAGAGGTCAATGAGGGCCCAAATCTCACCGGTCTCGCGGATGGGACTGATACCGGCCTCGAAAAGATTCTGCTCAGAAAGCAGAACCTCGAGCGCCGGGACCTCGTCACTCAGGAGCTGGGTATAGGACTCCTGGTCCGCCGACTCGACTCGGGAATTCCGGTTCGGGGACCGGTCCGGTTCACTCCAGGCCCAGTCGACGTCGTCGACCGAGGCGAAGAAAAACCGGCTCTTCCAGCCCTTGACTGAGGAAGGAGGTCGAACCGGAGACACCTGGGCCGGGGTGAAATGTACCACCAGCCGTCATCGGTGGAGCACTTCTTCAGGGTGAACAAGGCCCTGAAGAGAGAAAAACGGGCAACGAACCCGTGGAAGTGGCAGAAAACGATGAAGGAGAAGATGACCCGGATGGCATTAGGAGCCAGCTGGGCCGGGACGACCGAAAGTGGCTGAGGAAGGAAAGAAAGAAAGGGTGCAGAGGAAACCGAAGACCCCCAAGGAGGAAGTCTTCGTAGAAAGCTATGCGGCCGGGGCCACTCATTGTGACGCGCTCCCCGGACCGCGGAGCAAACAGACGAATAGACCCCGGGATGCCATAGGCATCCCGGAGCAAAGAAAGATCGCCTTCGATCATGGTGGAGGCATGACCGGAGGGACCGGCAGGAAGAGAAGGCAGAGAAGGCGGAGCAGGAAGAGATGGCAGAGCAGGAAGGGAACGGAGGGGCACGGCAGGTGCAACCGGAGGGGACCGGATCCCCCTGGGGATGCCAATAGTGATCCCCCCGGGTTGCAAACGCCGGCGGACCTCCTCCGGAATCACCTCCTCATCTGAGGAGGAAGAAGATGGAGTCCTCGGCCGGGATGGACCGGCCTCGTCCGGGTTGGAAGAGACATGGCGACGGCGCGCCATAGAAAAGTAAAGGACAGGAAGATCGGAAAGGAAATGAGAAGGAAGGAGGGGGGGCTAGAGAAGAAGGAGGCACTCACCGAAAATGCACAGACGAGCGCGAGCAACAGGAGTTGTTAGCCTGCAGCAAACCGCCCACGAAGCAAGGGAAAAGGCCTCATTCTGGAAAGTCCCCTCCATTTCAAACTCAACCGACAGCGGCCGTACCCGTCATTCCGCCTCAGGCCACTGGATGGTCGCCACGTGGGCGCACGCCCGACACCGATGCCTCGTTAGCAGAGTAACGGCCTCTGCCTCGAAGCGACGCATTGATTATGGGCAAGTGGGCGACGCGTGGCGGCTCCCCATAGGTCTTCAGCCGCATCGAGCCACGACGACGAGGATCGTGGCAATTATGATGCAAGATCTTCGCCTCTCCACGTCATGTCCGCATTTAATCCCGACGTTCCGTTCTACGATGCCCCAACGGAACGGCGGGCTGGGGGGCAACTGTTACAGCCATGACAGTGACGTGGCCAGGCTCAGGTATCGTCGAATACGAGCGAGCCACGTGTAAGTTTCCCCGGCCTAGTCAGCGCCACATCCTCAAAGCCAGATCGGCAAGACTACACTACACGACGACTGCCTAAGGCAAACCGCCCTCGCCGAGGTCGATCTCGGCTCGGAGTTCCTCTACCATCTCATTGGCGCCCGGGCCCGGAGGGGGGGTCCGCTTAAGTGAGGTCGGCCAAGGTCAGGCGACCTCTTGCCGCCTGCCAGGTGTCCACCCAGGAGGGGTCCACCGAAGCCGAGGTCGGCTGATCCTTCGTCCTTCGCCAGGTGGCCACCCGGAGACGGGCCCACCTTGGCCGAAGCCAGGCGACCTCCTGCCACCTCGCTAGGCGTCCACCCGGGAGGGGTCCACCTAAGCCGAGGTCGGCTGATCCTTCGTCCTTCGCCAGGTGGCTACCCGGAGACGGGCCCACCTCGACCGAAGCCAGGCGACCTCCTGCTACCTCGCCAGGTGTCCACCCGGGAGGGGTCCACCTAAGCCGAGGTCGGATGATCCTTCGTCCTTCGCCAGGTGGCCACCCGGAGACGGGCCCACCTCGGCCGAAGCCAGGCGACCTCCTGCCACCTCGCTAGGCGTCCACCCGGAGGGGTCCACCTAAGCCGAGGTCGGCTGATCCTTCGTCCTTCGCCAGGTGGCTACCGGAGACGGGCCCACCTCGGCCGAAGCCAGGCGACCTCCTGCCACCTCGCCAGGTGTCCACCCGGGAGGGGTCCACCTTGGCCCACCTCGGCCGAAGCCAGGCGACCTCCTGCCACCTCGCCAGGTGTCCACCGGGAGGGGTCCACCTAAGCCAAGGTCGGCTGATCCTTCGTCCTTCGCCAGGTGGCCACCCGGAGACGGGCCCACCTCGGCCGAAGCCAGGCGACCTCCTGCCACCTCGCCAGGTGTCCACCCGGGAGGGGTCACCCGGGAGGGGTCCACCTAAGCCGAGGTCTGCTGATCCTTCGTCCTTCGCCAGGTGGTCACCCGGAGACGGGCCCACCTCGGCCGAAGCCAGGCGACCTCCTGCCACCTCGCCAGGTGTCTACCCAGGAGGGGTCCACCTAAGCCGAGGTCGGCTGATCCTTCGCCCTTCGCCAGGTGGCCCCCAGAGACGGGCCCAACTCAGCCGAGGTCAGACCGCTCGTACGGCGAGGGCCCTGGGGAGAGAGAGACGGGCCCCGAGGCCATCCCTCGGGCCGTACGAATCCCAGACGGCGTCCTGTACGGAGGGCGGCGGCATGCGGAACATCACTAGCATCGGCCCGACAGGTCCCGCAGCCGAGAGACACAACCCTGACGACACAGGCCCCATAAATAGATGGCGCCCATGCTTGGGGAAGAGGGCACTCTTACCGGGCCCGAGGCCTGACCGGCCGCCCTGCCGGCGCCGCCCTCCCCTCTTTCTCTTCTGTCCTTGCCTTTCCCATGCTGGGCCCGGCGGACGAGGTCGGAAAGCCGCCTGGCACCCTTCACCGAAAAGGGAAAGGAGAAGAGGACGGGGGAGGGGGGTTCCCGAGACGGAAAAAGACAAATGCACGACGGAAGGGGATAAAGAAGGAAGGATCTGGGGACGACAAGGTAAGCCAATTAGCCTGGGGACAAGGAGGAAGCACCGGCACAAGGCCTTGCTCCGAGGGAGAAACCAGAAATCCCGAGAGGGGAACACTGGGTGTGAGCTCGGCAAGGAGGCCCAGCCGAGATTCTGGTCCCCAGAGCGTTTCCTTCACCAGTTAACTCTCTAAGTCTGGAACCCTTTAGAGGGTCCGGCTAGAGAGTCTGTTCCTTCTCGTCGTCTACTGACTTGACCGTCGGAGCTCCCTCGCCGGGATCCCCGACCAGGGTCCTCTAACCCCTTTGTTGCAGGTTCTCCGCGGGAAGGGAGGCTCCCTCGCCAGGCGGTCAGGAAGGATCGGCCGATCCGAGGCACGGGCACGACGGCGAGAGCGGCAACAATTACCTCATCTAATCTGAAGTGATCTATCAAGTAACGATAGGAGGAGACCACATGTGTCGGTACCTGGGTCACACAATAAACATCCCTCCATCTGCAAAAAAAAATTATTAAATTTATTAAATAAGTCAGTAAATATCATACAGTATGAAATTTAATATGAACAACGAACTCACCGCATCCCTAATGGACCCTGTGGTAAAGCAGCACCATCATCATCGAAGTCAATCATCGGATCTGGAATCTGTCACTGTAATCTGCGTGGCGCAAGGATCGTGAATCTATCCCATGTCCACAATTGTAGCAGTAATAATGAACTAGCAATATCACTAGCATCTCTCCTACTCGCCCTACACATCTCCCTATATAGCCATGCAAGCGCTGCACTACCCCAACTATAATGTCCAGCATCATCCAGATCTGCCCGTAGGGGTAGAAACATGAGATGCATCAAATTCCCGGATTTATCCATGAATAAACACCCACCCATCAGCTGCAAAATGTATGCTCGAGCATAGCGTTGTATAGCTATCCCGTCGGCATCAACATGTAAATCCTGAAACTGCTCAGTAAGCCAAACCATACTCAATCGTGACCCTTGGAGTCTACCCTGTGGTGGGACAACTCCTAACAAATCCTGACACATCTGTCCCCAATCTATCCTTGTAGAACCTGCCACTGATAGACCATCCACTGGCAAACCAAGCTAAATCGCAACATCCTGGAGGGTGATGCTGAGCTCTCCCTACGGGAAATGAAAAGTGTGCATCTCTGGACACCAACGCTCGACAAGTGCGATAATAAGATGTCAATCCAATCTAATGAAACCAATCCGTGCTAGTCCATAAAAATCGGAATGAATAAGTAAAGGTAGTATACATCGATCTAGTGGTATCGATCTCCGCATAGCATTCTCTCGTCGACGACAATGTAATATTGTACTATCCTGTCCATCCCATACTATAGTCGATCTATGAATCTCCTGATCCTGTAGGACACTAGGATCGGAAGGGCCTGGATCCATAACTGTAATATACAACTACTATAAATAAACGAAATAAGCAATCACAAAGATGATCAATATAAAAAAAGACATGAAGCATAATACAAAGGTTAACATGAACCATAAATAATTGTGTTACAATAATAATTGTATTACAACAGAACATATAATTATAATCATGTCCATTACATATAATACAAAGCGACAATATGAACCATGAAAATACGATAGGACTCCCGAAGCAACAACATAACGCAGTCCTGAAACTACAACATCAAAACAAGCAATATGAGCAAAACTGTATCAACTAATAAATAAATATCAGATGAATAATAGAAATATGTGATGTACCTTAAAATATGCAATTTGACTGCTATCTTTTTATTGACTTGGTTATACTAGTCTTGGATATGACCATCTGTCATGCCCTTCCTCCTTACAGATTGTATACCTGCGTTTGTTGCCTGCTTCTTGGAGGAGAACGAAGCAAAGAAAGAAAGAAAATTAGAAGAAAAAAAAAAAAACCCTTCGTTCTCGATTTGTAACAGGCGATAAATCATCTTTGCAAAAGACGATTTTAGGTTCTGAAATTGTCTTTGCAAAAGACGATTTCAGAGCCTGGCAGGGGGACGACCCACGTGTTGCAGCTGGCAGGGAGACGGGCCACGTGCCGCGGCAGGCGGGGGTGAGAAATCGTCTTTAGAAAAGACGATTCTCTCCCCCCCGCCACGCGTCGCGATCGGGGCGGCTAGGCAGGATGGCACGTGGGACGAAAAGACGATTTCAAGACCTGGCGCCATGTAGGTGGTGTTTTTAGCTGACGTTGTCCACATCAACCAAAAATACATAATTTCGTAAATATGCAGCGGAACATCTAATTTCATAATTTTTTTTTTAACATTAAAAAAAAAATTTCTGTTACATGCTACCAGTACTCTCGGGGCTCCTACTTCAATGGTCATATATGTTTGGGGGTTTTAGTGGGATGTCACACTCCAGCAGTCAACTGTCACCTGTTATAGATGAAGCATGAATTGCCGGAAAGAAGAAAGTTGTCACTCTTAAGATAGGAAGGAACCCATGGTCAAACCTCATGCGAGGGATTAGCAAACCTTGTCCAAAATATGTGTTCCTGTACAATGTTGAAAACTAGAAGCTTTATGAATATTTATTATCTCTTTTAAATCTCTTATATCAAATGTAAAGGGAAGTAACATGGGGGTTGGGGTGGTTAAGCTGCCATATGCAAGTATAAGAACTTAACTAGCCTACCCAACTTCTAGTAGGCATGTGTTGGGGCTTGCGGGAGGGGCTTTTCAGGTGTGCCATTCAAAGATTTTGTGATTTCGTTTGAAGCGAGCGACAGCAATCAAGTTCCTTGGGAATCAAATTCTGATGTACACATTAAAACTGCATCTTACTGCCACTATTTTTCAGATTTTTTTTAAATAATATTTTTTTATAAATATTTACCGAATTAATGTGGATTGGTATATATTTACCAAACTAGAGTTATTTAGTTTATGTGGTAGTCACATCAGAGGCTGTTTGAACCTGCATATTCAAATTTTAAAATAAAAATATATAAATATTTAAAATAAATAATATAATAAAAATTAAAAAAATTAAAAAAATTAAAAGAAGTTACCGGTACAACATGTAGCTTCAACTTATTCCTACATCTCTTTTTTTCAAATAAAAAATTAAAAAATTAAAAAATTAAAAAAATGTATATAAATCAAATCATAAATGGTTATTTTAATAATAATATAAAATATTAATATTATAAAATAAAATTCATTGTCATATATAATAAATAATATAATATATAATAAAATATATTAAAATATATTAAATTATATATTGTATTAATAAAAATAATAAAATTTTAAAATATAATATATAATTTAAAATTTAGTCGGTGCCAGTCTAGTCACCAACCGGTCGCCAAGCTGATGCCAGTTCGATCTCCAATCCACCGGTAGGGTCGGTGCCAGTCCGGCCATCAGCCCAGTATTAATTGGCCGTCAGCTCGGTCACCAAGTCGATGCCAGTCCGGTGCCAGTTCGGTTGCCAGTCTGGTTCCCTGCTCGATACCAGTTCGGTCGCCAATCTGGTTGCCAGGCCGATGCCAGTTCGACCGCCAGCCTCATGCTAGTCCGTCACCAATTCGCCACCAGTTTGGTACCAGTCCAGTCGCTAGTTCGCCCATCAGGTTGGTACCAATTCGGCCGCCAGCCCAGTACTAGTCTGGTCACTAGTCCGATCGCTAGTCCGGTACCAGTTCGATCCAGTCTGGTCGCTAGGTTAATGCCAGTTTGGTCGCCATTTCGGTTGTCAGCATGGTGCTAGTACGGTCACTATTCCTATCACCAGTTCGATGCCAATCTAGTCGTCAGTCCGACCACTAGACTGGTGCTAGTCCGGTCGCTAGCCTGATGCCAGTCCAATCGCAGCCGATATCAGTTCGGTTAACAGTCCGACTGCCTGTCTGGATTGGACTAGCACCGGGATAGTGGCTGGACTCGTGACCGAATTCATTGACCTGATAACCGGATTGGCGACTGGACTGGCATTGAATGATAGCAGGAATAGCGACCGGACTAGCACTAAGCTAGCGGTCGAATTGGCACCGACCTGGTGATCGAACTGGCAATTGAATTGGTACCAGACTGGTGATCGAACTAGTGACTGGACTAGTACCGGGCTGGCGGACAGGTTGGTACCGAGCTGGCGGACGAACTAACAACTGGACTGATACCAAACTAGTGGCTAGACTAGCGACCGGACTAGCTTGAGACTAGCGATCGAACTAGCACCTAGCTAACGATCGAACTGGTGACTTGACTGGCGACCGAACTGGTACCAGGCAGGGGACCGCACTAGCACCGGCTTGGCGATCGGATTGGCGACCGAACTAATATCGGTCTGGCAACCGGATTAGCACGAGCTAATAATCAGACTGGCACTGACTCGACAGGTGGATTGGCGACCGGACTGGCACCAGCCTGGCATCGACTAAATTATAAATTTTATATTATATTATAAAATATTTATTATATTTTATAATATAATATATAATATATAATTTAATATATTTATTATAATACTTGTATTATTTATTTTATATCATAATGAATTTTATTTTATAATATTAATATTTTATATTATTATTAAGGTAATAATTTATGATTTTATTTATATATTTTTTAATTTTTAATTTTTTATTTAAAAAATGGAGGAATAAGATAAAGCACAGGTACGACATGCAGGACAAAATAATAGATTGTACCTATACTTTTTTTTATTTTTTTTAATTTTATTATATTATTTAAATATTTTATATATTTTTATTTTAAAATTTGAAGCTGCATGTCGAACTACCGGTTTCATTTTAATGAAGCTGCAGGTTTAATTTATGGCTTCTGATGTGATTGCTATGCAAACTAAATAATACTAGTTTGATAAATACATTCAAATCTACGTTAGTTTGGTAAATATTTATTAAAAATATTATTTTAAAAAATAATTAGCAGTCCCTACTTGTAATTTTTTATGGTTTCTCAACTTGTACTAAAAAATATGGTTGTTAACAGTAGCCAATTTTGTTGCATCTGACTCTAATGATGACATCAGGCACTTAGAGTAGTCGGAGTTGTTGAATCCTCAAAGACAATTGGCAGTTTACTCTTTGAACCTAAAAGTTCTCATCATGCAGCAGTTTGTGCGGAGAGGGATGCAATTATCCATGTTTCAAATATGAGCAACTTTTCGAATTAGCTTAGAAACCTTAAATTATTTATCTACTTAACTCTTTCTGTCTACTGCAGACAGAGAAAACAAGTCATCTAAGTTTGAAGATTGGAGAATACTTCCTTTTGCTAGAAGATGAATGTGTTACAGAAGCAGATGCATTCAAAAATTTATTGGAATACTCTGGGCTCTGGATTGAGCTGCTGCCAGGATCATTGCTTTCTGAAGTGAAAGAAACACTGAAAGGAAAATGGTTGCTCCCCAGATTCAGCATTCACCTGAGAGGATGGCAACTATCTCACAGCATCTGATATTGGTAGACTCTACAAAGAGAGATGGTGCTAAAGTTTTTGACATTCACCATCATTGTTTTCCCATTAGTCAATGCAAGATTACAAATCAATTGTAGATGTCATTTCATAACGTTGCATGACTAGCAGCTACCATTAGGTTTTACTTCAATTTTTTTTTCACCGAAGAGACCAACGCCTTGCTTAGTTTTCCACAGTTGAACCTTTGATGGTTTCTGTATCTTGATTTACTGCATAATTATATAAGCTGATATCCAGAGCTGTCTGATGCAAGGTGACGCATAAGCCAGTTTGTTGCAGTTTACTTGCAAACACAGAACTTTTACCTGTGATAAGTTCTTTTCTAAGGATGGCAATGAGTCGGTTTTGGATCAAGTTTCTAACTATCCAAATCCAAACTTTAATATCCAATAAATTATCTAAACCTAATCCAAATACTATCGGAATTATATTTTTTTGTTCAAATCCATCCCAATCAAATATCCGGTAATTCGGATTTACCTGGTCTTAATCCAATTGAATCATACTAATTTTTTTTCTTTTTATCAACTCTAAAGTTATTCATCATTCTATAAATCATACAAATCTTAAACAAATAAAATTCAACTACATTTCTAGTTCAATAATACTTAGTTCCATATTTAATTAAAATAAAATTTAAATTAACTTAGACAAATAAAATTCAACGATGCTTAATTCAGATTGGATTCGGGTCGGGTATATATTTATCCAGTTCTGATCCAAATTCAAAATTAAACATTCAGGTTTTATCCAAATACGGCTCAAATCTAGTTAAAGCGTTGATTACCCGATCCAATCGGCTCAGACTGCATCATGTATCCATAAATTTAGATTTTATTGCCATTCCTATTCTCTTTAATTACTGTACACTTTAGGGATGGTTCTATTTGAAATTTTGAATTAGTTCTTTTATCTCGTGCTTATCCTAAAACTAGCTGTATGCTCTCTCTTCGCCCATCTTTTTTAATTGCTAGTGATTTCTGTGTGGGTGCCAGCAAACCACTTTGTGGTCATTATATATCACAAATCTCTTTATAGTTTGTTTAATATATGAAGGTATAGGTTTTGTGTTACCATATAGCGATCGAAGAGATTTTATAGCCATTCAATAAGAAAAAGGGAATGAATAAGTCTAAAAATAGTTCATACATGGCGTGGTCATCAGTATATCTATATCCTTATCCAATATTTGGCAAATATGATAGCAGATATATATATTAGTTGGATATGAAAATTCATTCCATATATATCTTAAATGGGTATGGATATATACAGAGTATTGAAAGTATAGATATAAATGCGAATATAAATTAAATAGTTAAACTTTATGAGCATAATATGGAAGATTTCACTGGATAAGATGTAAATTAAGTTAGTAACATGCTAATATAATCTGATTTCCTTAAAAGCTTATAATACTATAAAAGGTTAATTAGGATTATAAATGAAATTAGATATTTAGATATGATATTAGTTGGATGCTCATATTTGTTTCTATATCTGGATGGTCTGGATACAAGAATAGGCCTAAATAGATATTATTCAGTCTACTTTTGTCCTCGACAATTTAGTCTGCCCATAGTTCTTTTATGGCTCTTGATTCTAAGAAGGTCTATTTTATATTTTTCCATATCATGACTATAGAATCATTCTATGATTATTGTTGGCATAGAATTCCTTTTTCGATCGGACGGAGTTACTGGATCGCAGGCCAGCTCCCTGGTTCATCTGCAAAACAAATCATTGACCGGAATTGCTCCGGTGGGGGACACTTCGATGTCTAAGTCAGAGGCAGACTTCAGCCACATAATGGAAAAGATTCTGAGGAGGATTAGATAAAAAAAAGGAAGGATTCCAGGATTTTCAGAGATATCTGGTGCCTTACCTGGAACATTCATTCTTACCGTTATTTATAAGGAGGTGTCCAGCCTGCGATTCCGTTCTTCCTCCAGCGGTTACGATGGAGGGATTAATTTCTTTCCCACAATTTGGAATCGTGGATAGTTATTAGACGGTTCCGGCGGCCAGACTGGAGGTGTTGCGGCTGGAGTTACGCGCCATGATTAGATTCCGAAAATAGTCGATGATAACCATTGCTTGTCCTGTTCGTGAAGATTTAGATAGGTCGAGAGCCCATCTTCAGACTTTCCTTTTAGGAAGATTTTCGTGATTGAATCAGGGAATGTCTTCGTCCTCGGATCCTCTCGAGACAGATCGTAGATCATGTCTTCGGCATATATCGAGGACCTGATCTTTATCATAGGCTAAAGACTATGTCTTCGACATAAACCAAAGACCGTGTCTTCGGGAGTTGGTGAAGGTCATTCCTCAGTCCAGGCTGAGGATCTTGTCTTTAGGGACCGTAGGACTTGGTCTTCGATGAAGGCTGAAGATATAATCCGAATATCTTGTCTTCGAAAGCCGGAGGCCCATTAAGAATTTTGGCTTGCCCATAGATCGTCTGGTTTTTTCCGAATATCTTGATCCAAAGTTCGCGGTTCGGATTATGTCTTTGACCGGCTGAACCTGGCTCGTACTTAGACTGAGATATCTCAACAATTATTATACGAGACATTCAAAAAAAAATTGTGGTGGCCCAGCTATAGCCGTTAATTATGTTCTTTTTGAGAAATCTGATTCTCCAATTATATTAAAACCAAAATTTTGTGCTTTTATATCGTGACCATGCGTATTATATGATCACAATATAAATAATGAAAAAAATTTGATTACATGTCCCCCGATGATAACAAAATATGAGTTCCATATTTCCATAACAAAATCTAAAGTTCTATGTTTCCATAAAGTGATGGTAAAGCATTATATAATACATAGAAAATGCGAAATGAAATTTAATGATTGGTCTTTTGGAGATTCATTAGGAGAACTGCCTGATTAATTAAGTCCCATTACTTGATGTCAAGGGTAAAAATTATGGATCTCCTTACGAATAAAGATGCAGATGAGCTGGTCAAATGCACAAGCAATCCAAAAGAGCTCGAATAACTTAAACAATCTTTTTAGGTTGATGTCGAGTAGCAAAATATTCGATTTCATGATTCATAAATCTAATCCAATATATATATATATATATATATATATATATATATATATATATATATATATATAATAATATAATATATAATATTAATTTTATATTTAAAATATAATATGATATTTTATTTTATTTTAATTATATTTTTTAATTATGATCTATGTTTAGATTCAAGCTGATATGATTCAGTTAATTTTTTTATCCAAATTTGAATTTATTAGACATTGGGACTTGATTGATATCAATTATCAAATCGTGTTTCAAACTTGAGTATTTCGGCTTGACGCTGTAGCTATCCGGTTCGATCCGGCTTGATTGCAATCCGCGTTTATGTTTCTTTGATTCCGGTTATCATGAAAGTTGCGAGCTGGGTAAAGTACGGATAGTCAGAGGTCGCACGTTTCTAACCCTAAAAACAAACTACACGTGGATAAACGAGAAATGTTTTTATTTATTTTTAGATGATGGGGCTTGCGTGGAACGGCCGGAAAGCCAGGGCACTGTCATGGGTTTCTTTTCCTTTCTAGGCATGTAATAAAAATTAAATTAATATAATATTTATATTTTTAGAAAGCTCGAAGCTTTTCTCAAAATTGAAACGGCTCGACGGCCGCTTCCGAGCCTTTCCTATTGCATGTAATGGATGGGTAATTTAGAAAAGTTCTACGCTTTTCGCTAATGGAAGATCTCTCACTGAAAATAAAAAAAAAACAACGGGTAATTTAGTTGATAAAAATCTTACTTCATATCTAATTGATCATGAATTTAAAATATAATACATGATAATTTTTTTAAATTTAAAATTATTTTTTAAAATTTATAATAAATTGATTTGATGAAATATTAATTTCTTTTTATTTTTATTTTATCATCGTTGTCGGTGTGATATCAGGGTGATGTATTCAATTATAAATAAAAAAATTATAAAAATTTAAATAGTATTACCCGGCGAGACAGTAAAAGTAATTATATTGGATTTAACTTTCTTAATTTTTTTATTAAATAAATAAATAAATATATTATTAACTACAATCTAAGATCGTTAGGAGAAAATTAGCATTTTTTAAAATTTTGTGGCGAAAAGCCTGTATTTATCCCCACCTACCCACTTTTCCTTACCAAAAAAAAAAAAAAAACCTATATTTTCAGTGATTTTTTTCTTAAATAAAAAATTCAAATGTGGTGCCCACATACAAATTGCGACAAGTCGCTGTCGGCCTCACTCCCTCCTCCCTCAAAGCTGATCACCACCTTCAGAAACCCACCCCCATGGGCGGCGGAAAGCGTCACTCCTCTGCGGCCTCCACCTCCGGGAAGAAGAGTTGGCCCTCTCCGAGTCCCCCCCTCACCGCGGAGGACCTCACCTCTGTCCTCTCCCTCGTCGCCTCCGTCGTCTCCCTCTCCCTCCGCTTCCTCTCCGACTCCGACCTCCTTCTCCTCCCCTCTCAAACCCTCTCCCTCGAATCCTCCCTCGTCTCCGCCTCCCTGTCCCTCTCCCGCCTCCTCTCTCTCCTCCCGCACAGTTCCCTCAAATCCCTGCAAACCCTAACCCTAGAGGCCTCTCGTTCATCTTCTTCCTCCTCTTCTTATTGGTTCCTCCGCTTCCTCTCTTCCTCCTCCTCCCATGGCTCCGATCCCCGCTGGATCGAAGTTTTTCGCATGTCCAAGCCTTCCTTCTACCTCCTTCTCCAGCACCTCTCCCCGTCCCTCGTGCCCGATCCCTCCTCCGGCCCGCCGGACCACAAGCTCGGCGCCGCCCTCTTCCGCCTCGCCCACGGCGCTCCCTTCCATGGTGTTGCCCGCCGCTTCGGCCTCCCGTCCCCCGCCGCCGCCTGCCGCGCGTTCTACCAGGTCTGCAAGGCCGTCGCCGACCAGCTCGGCCACCTCTTCGAGCTCTCCTCGGACCTGCAGCGCGTCGTCCAGGGGTTCACCTGGATGTCCCTCCCTAATTGCTGCGGCGTGCTTGGCTTCGCCCGGTTCTCCGTTGAGGGGGAGTTGAAAGGGGGGTCGGTGATCGCCCAGGGGTTGGTGGATTCGGAAGGGAGGTTCCTTGATGTCTCTGTTGGGTGGCATGGGTCGATGACCCCGGCACAGATTATTGCAAGAACCAAGCTTTACAAAGCTCAGCATGTGGTGCTTGCTGGTGGTCCTCCTGTAGAGCTGAATCGGGTGTCTGTGCCTCGGTATCTCTTGGGAAGTTCTTGCTGCCCGCTGCTCCCCTGGCTCCTGACGCCGTTCAAAATGGTGGATTCAAGGTCGAGTTCCTCCAAAGATTCAATTTTTAACAGTGTCCATGCTCGGGGAATGGAGCTGGCTGACAGGGCTTTTGGGAGGGTTCGGGCGAGGTGGCAGCTACTTCAGACGAGTTGGAAGGAGGATTGTGCCGAGGCCTTGCCTTATGTTGTGGTGGCTAGCTGTTTGCTTCATAATTACCTTATCAAGTGTAGTGAACCTATGCCAGATGAGATTGAGGTGTGTGTGAAGGAGCCTACGTTTCTGGACTTTGAGGGCAAGGAGGATGAGGCTGGAGAGAGGATCAGAGATGCGCTTGCCTCGCACATGAGCCTGGTAATTCATGAGTAATGAATGCCTTGTCGCCATACAATTTTGTTCGTTGCATGTGTTGTGTATTTCCTGCGTAATTTTAAAATGCTGATTTAATTCTAAGTTCTTCAGGAAACTGCTTTTGTGGCTTTACTAGCATGCTATCCCTTTTCTGCTATTGTCATATGAATCCTTCGTTTGCATATCTTTAGATTGTTGAGTTAGAATAATACATCTTGGTAATAAAAGATATGCTGAGTTAGAATAATGCATCTTGGTAAGGGGAGATTGTTTTGTTGCTTTGCTCTGAGAGTCTGGTTTTCATGATAACCTAGACTTTGTAAGGAGCTTCTTAGGGAGTGATTATCATTGTGGCTGGGAGACATGAGATATGGGGAAGTTTAAGAGTTTGGGGCATTGACAGTGCTTTGGAAGACTGCACCATATTGCTAGTCATGCCTAATGCATCATCAATTTGTCAATGTTCAGTACCTTGGTTTAGTGTGTACATAAACAACATGCCTTCTCTGGTCAAGTCTAGGTGGTCAACATTTTGGAAATCCTACCTATACATTCACATCGATCTACTTGAATGTGTTCTCGGGCCTTTTCTTTCCTTTTCTTAGTTCTTTACATTAGTGATGCAGGTTAACATGCAGACGAAGTAGCCGTACTGTGCTGGTTGCAGGCACAGCTGTTGCTGTATCAGCTTTGACAGTTGAACTTAGGAAACCGTTTGCTGGTTGACTCCCCTGAATATCAAGGGATGTGTATTGTTGATCAAGGTAATAGACATGGGAAATTCATGGAGGTTAGCTCCACGATTCTGCTTCTCGAGTTGCACCTAAATCTCATCCTTGACATACTGATGTGTAGCTAAAGGTGCCATATTTGATTAATTTGTGTACTTTTTTTACAAATTTGGAAGATTTGGTAAAGATTTATTGAATGGTCATAATTACTTTAAGATCGGAGTAGGGGTAGTGGAATCTTCTTTAAAAGACATATAATCACCGGATCAGGACATTACCCAGTTATGGTCCCAATAATTTGGGGTCTAGGGAGGTGCAAATTTGGAACAATCCTAACCTTTTGGCATTTTTTGAACAAAGTGGCTGGCCCAGGACTCGAACCTCTGTCGTTGCACATGTCAGTGCAAACCTTGTACTATTGCACCCACCAATGACCCCTATTAGTATACTTTCCTCAGTTTTCTTTAATAAAATAACTATCAGCATTTGATTAATATCCTTATTGCATTTGATTAATATTCTTATTTTTTGTGAAATAATTGTCTTAGTCAATCTTAGTCCATCTTCTTTTGGAAAAAAAAGAAACTACCCTCATCCTTATTTGTTCTTGAGAGTGTTATATGTATTAGTGCAACTGGACTGGTAAATCATATAGCAGACAAAACTTCTAAGGTACATAATGTAGTTATTTCATGTGAATTCCCGAGTGAGTTCTTTTAATGAAGAAATATCCTAGGCAAAATTCTTACCTTATTTAATTTCAATGAACAAGTTAATTGAAAAATTCAAAAATCTCTGATCTCAGTTGTTTTTGGAGATTGGGAATGAATTTGAAGTCCCAATTCTCTTGTCAAAGCTCAAAGGTCTTGAAATGTCTTTTTTATGACATGATGCTATGTCATTGTTGAGCATGATATTGCATCTGGGAAAAATCAACAAAAAATAGATGAAGATACATGTAGGAAATCAGGAAATGAAGATAAAATTTTTTTGGCAGCTTCCATCACATCATGTGTACAGGCTCCTTGAATCAATCTTATGCAAGATCATTCCAAAATAAGGTATCTGATTCATTTTGTAGAGTCACAAAGGCTAATCAAGTGTTCAGAAGAAATTTAGAGGTGATCATGATAACATAGTAAGTGTTGTAATGTGCCACTAAAGAATGATACTGAGAATAGTTAAATATGGTGTTGACTAATGATTCTGATATTGGAAACATCTATTGTTATGTGATAGGACTGCATCAAAAGAAAAATCGAATGGAGGAGCTTCATATTGCCTTTGAGCCTAAGGCATGTTAATGTATCCACTGAAAATTATACTTGATTTTTCTTAAACTTTTGCAAATTTGCTTATGTAGAACAAATATTTGGGGTTTAGGTTGGGATCATTGTCTTGGTTAACAGGTAGGTGGTCACAATTTTGTAGCACTTCTTAAGTTCCTTGTATGGAGTCTCCATGCAACATCAATAATCTAGAACTTCTGGCTTTTTCTTGTAAGAGCGAATATTTGCTTAAAACTTTCAACCGTAATAAAGAAATTTAGTTGCAATCTCATTTTGTTGCGCAAGCCTAGTTTAATTTGTCTGGCAGCATGTTTTGATGCTTTTCCATATGCTGATATTAATAAGGTCATGTATTATAGAGGGAAAAATGGTTTAATTAATTATTTTCTCTGTATTTAGGGTGAATTCTGCAGTGTTGGAACTAATATTTCTTCCACGCCTTCATTCCTACCTGTAATTTTGTATAGAAATGCTTCCCTTAATCTCATTCACAAAGCCACTAAAAGCAAAATTTCTTCCTCTTTTTTCCCTAACCAAAATTCCAGCCATTTCTTGGATATTTCTTTTTCTTTTTTAAGGACTTTTTTCCTTTCCTTGGCAATGGACCTTATTGTTCTATTTATGCTTATTTTACAAACTCTAGGATGTTTGGTTTGACCTACTTTCTAATGATACTTAGATCCTCTTATCATTGGATTCTATCAAAATGCAGGTGTAATGAATTTTTTTTACCCATCCAGACAATGAAATTAGCTCTCTGACTTCTCTTTAAACCTGCTTACAAATTTGGAAATCAACCTGTTTGGTATTTGCATTATCCTAGTTTCATCTATTAGAATCTGAGGCTTCTTTCAGAACGGAGCTATACTGGATTAGAACTGAATGTTAAGACCATCACAGTCAATTTTTCTTACTATATATTTTGTTAGTGCTGATCGCAGTCTTCTATAACTCACACTTTATTTTTGGTAGGTTTATTGTGCATCCATCAACACAACCTCATATTTACTAGCACACATGACCCATCTTCATTATGATTATTTTAATCTACACCATAAAATTGTGTTGAGCTATGGAGCCAAGCCCACTTTTAGAGAAGCCCGAAGCCTGAAGCCTAGGCCCAGGCGGCTTGCAGGCAGGCGCCCTAGGCCCACACGCGGCCCCGCGCAAGCGCGTGGTCTTGGCCCAGCCCCAGGTAGCTTGCCCTAGGGCATTTCCTAGGCTTTTCTCCGGGCGTTTTGCACGGTTCATGCTTGGTCCACGGGTTTTTGAGGGCTTTGGACTTTTATCAGGCTTGATCTGAGATTTTTTGACTCCGTTTCGGATGCAATTTCGATGGTTTTTTGGGCTCTTTTCAATAGGGGATGCCGAGAGCCAACTGAGAAGACTAACAATGAGGAAGAAGAGAGCCAGGAGAGAGATTTTGCAACCAGAAGATAAGTCTAAGGATTTTTCAAGAGAGAAAACAAGGGAAAGAGAGCGAAAGGTAGAGAGAGGGCAAGGGTTCCTCCTGTATTGATTTATTATTTCTTCTTTCTTCTTATTGGGCTGGAGTTTGAATCCAGGGAGGGTTTTCTTGTGTAATAACTTTCTATATTTCTTCTTCATCTTAAAGATTTGATCATGTGCGGCTGTAGACGTAGGAGCAAGAGGCTCCGAACTACGTAATTCCTGTGTGTTGCTTGTGCCTGTATTTTTATTTATCTTTTAGGTTTTCTTTTTCATTTTTTTTGCTAACTTTTCGGCATCCCATTGCGCACCACATCCCTAACAACTGGTATCAGAGCACCGGGTTCGTGTGGAAGCGATAGCAGGAGAGAAGGAAAAGTCAAGATCGATAGATTTGATAAGGACTTTGAATTCTGGAAGATGTTGATCGAAGATTATCTGTACTAGAAGAAGCTTCACCTACCGTTGCTGGGGAAGAAACCTGTCGAGATGTCACAAGCAGACTGGGATTTGCTGGATTGCCAGGCTTTCGGAGTTATTTATCTGACGTTGGCTAGGAACGTCGCGTTCAATATCCTGGAGGAGAAGACGATAGCTAGATTGATACAGGCACTATCCAACATGTACGAGAAACTTTCGGCTTCCAACAAGATTTATCTCATGCGTCGTCTGTTCAACTTGAAGATGAGCGAAGGTGCGTCCGTAACGATCACATCAATAAATTTAATTTGATTACTAGTTATTTGAGTTCAGTTGACATAAGCTTAGAGGATGAAGTTCGTGTCCTAATTCTGTTATCCTCTTTGTCCGAGAGCTGGGATGCAATTGTGACAGCGGTGAGTACGTGCGGTTTGAGCAAGCTGAAATTTGAAGAGGTTTGGAATCTGATTCTTAGTGAATACATCAGGAGGAAAGAAATCAAAGGAAGCTCTGGTTCTGCCTTAGTGACTCAAGAAGGCAGAGGAAGAACTACACAGGGCAGCGAAGGCCGTGGGAGATCCAAGTCCAAGCAAAGAAGCCAGTCAAGATTGAAGGATGATGGCTGTTAGCACTGCGGCAAGAAGAGGTACATTAGAAAGAACTGTTGGGCAAGGAAGGATAAGGGACAGAACAAAGAGTCAGTTAATGCAGCGACGGAGATAATTAAAGATGCATTGGTTCTCAGCATGGATAGTTTGGAGTCTTGGATTTTAGATTCCGGAGCTTTGTTTCACTCTTGATGTGGCAACATTCGCTGACGTGGAGTCTACGCAACCGAAAGCCAGCAGCCGCATGGGTGGGGACTGCCATCTAGATGTGGCTCCCGATGGAATGCTGAGGTCAGCTCTCGGCCAGGGTCGAGCTCATGAAGTGAGTTCCCTGCCAAGGCTAGCCCCCCTGCCGAGGTTAGCTCCCAGTCTGGGTCAGGCTCACAGGATGAGCTCTTCGCCTGAGGCCAGCTCCCGATCGGGGTCGAGCTTATGTTGCCGAAGGCGTACCTCTTTGGGAGGTCCTTCCCTGCCATACGAAGGCCAGAATTCCTGCCAGCGGTGAAGGAGGGAAAGATCAACAAGAATTCAAACCACGGCACGGAGGTCCTTGTCCACCTGTAACCTTTGGAAGGTGGCACATGTCCAGCCACCAATGCTAGTTCTGCAACACGCTGTCCGCATGCTCTGTGCGAGGTAAGCCCTGCCAGATCCAGGATCCTGTAGTGTGCTGCCACGTCAACAACCGTGCAGCGGGAGACCCAGAGTTCCCCCAGCAGGGAAACTCTGTCAAAGCCATTGGCCCTGAAATACTCGGGCAGCCCCTCTGGGAATGGAAACTCTCCGTGATGGCACGGGGCTAGGGGGTGCAGCGCCTGCCCTGGCAAGGAAAGAGGAGAAAAAGGGAGAAAAAAGAAAAGGAGGATCCGAGAGAGGAAAAGAGGGCCCCTGGGAGAAAAAGGAGCCCTTGGGGGAAAAAAGGAGAGCTCTCGGGAGAGCCCCCAGGAGGGCTCACCGGAAGCTGGGAAGAGGACCGATCCGAGAGCAAAGGAGAGGCCCCAAGAGGCCCAAGGATCGCCTCCTCCGGAAGGATCGTTTCGAGAGGGGGAAGGGAAGGAGAAGCCGCGGGCAGTGGCAAGCCCCTCCGGAGGAAACAATACGAGGGAGAACCACAAGGACACCGGGACCAAGCCCCCGATCCGGGCGGGGCCACCGCTCAAGGAGTGAGGTAAGAAAGGTAAGAGGTAGATGCAGGAGAAGCGGGGAGAGGCAAGTGAGCAAGCCCCTCGAGAGCTCAGCGGCCAAGGAATCGGTCGGAGAACCTCCCTGCTCTTCGCTCTCCATTCCTTCTTTTTGCCATTCAGGCATCGCTATCTTGTTCTTTATATTATTTGAATATCTTTATCATGTCACCCCTGAGGCGAGGGAGTCCTCCAAGCTCTCCGTCTTAGAGGTTTTCTGTTTTCTTCAATCGTCCCACTAACTTGATCGTCGGAGTGTTCTCATCAAAATTTCCGGCCTGGGTCTTCTTTGTTTTGCAGGTTGAAGAGCCGACCCCTGAGGAGGGAGTGCCCCCGGCGGGAGAAGAAGGCACCCGACGCGGCGGTGACGTGCCGGAGCTACGAGCCATGACGATTCAGGTGGTAACAGATTGGCGTGCCAGGTAGGGGGAAGCGGGTAGACACGACAGATGATTCCAGAGCCAGGGAGATCCCGGCCAAGGCTGAGGATCCGGGCCCTCCAACCGACGGAGCGACCGTAGCCGTCTCCCTGGGGGGCTGGCTTGGGACACGAGAGCTCCCTTTTGGGGGGCTGCCCAAAGAACGAGGATCTCTTGTCCTTGGGCTCCCCAAATTCCCGCCGCCTTCGCGGCACTCTTCGATTGGACTTGGGATCCAGGCATGCCCTTATGTATGGGGCTTTCGTCGTTTAATGCAAGCCCAGCGGGTAACACTCCTTCCCACTACCTTTATGATATGAGAATTGTGTTACAGTTTTACGGGAAAAGCCCCTGCATCACCATAAATGGCAAGCACCACACCCTCGCTTATGATTCAGAGATGGCAGCGGGGTGTAGCCCGTCGCGCGGCTCGCAGTGGGACAAACCGACAAAAGACGGAGCTTGATCTCGGGGGGCAGCTTGTCGATCACAGATGGGCGCACAATCGCGACCCTCGGAAGGGACCCCAATGGAGGGGTCGAAGCCCAGCCGGGCGAAGCCTACCACCTCACTGGTCCCAACGCTCGCAAGCTTGGAGCACGAGCAACTTAAGAGAGCTTTACCGGTGATGTAGAACCTCTTCTCAATCATTTAAGTCCCTTTTTTCGCACAACTTCGTCTTTCACCTGTGCAGGATGCCCCCGACCGGCTCAAGGGTTGGCGAACGCATGCGGGCCCCTCCATCAGTCCTGTGTTTATCAGCCATACTTAGCCCGGAGGCGGCACCAAGAGGCCGTCTACCGCAAGACTCACAGCATGGCAACCCCCCTTCAACACGCGGGCCCCTCCATCAGGCCCGCGCTCATCAGCCGAGCTCACAGCCCGAAGGCGGCACCAAGATGTCTACCGTGTGACTCACAGCTTGGCTCACCCATAAGTCTGGTGCCTCAATCTCATGGCTGCGCTTACAGCCCGGAGGCAGCATCAAGATGTCGTTTACCGCGTGACTCAGCGTGGCGAATCGAGAAGCTTGGCACCCCACGACTCTCCAGCCGTGCTCACAGCCTGTAGGCGGCACCAAGAGACCGTCTATCGTGAGACTCAGTATGGCAATCCTCTTTAACATGCGGGCCCCACCATCAAGTTCGTGCTTCTAAGTCGAGCTTACAGCCTGGAGGCGGCACCAAGATGTCTATCGCAAGACAGCTTGGCTTATCCATAAGTTTGGCGCCTCACAGCCTTATGACCGCGCTCACAGCCCGGAGGCGGTACCAAGATGTCGTCTACCGCGTGACTCAACGTGGCGAATCGAGAAACTCGACGCCCCACGACTCTCTAGCCGTGCTCACAGCCCGGAAATGGTACCAAGAGGCCGTCTACTGCGAGACTCACAGCATGGCAACTCCCCTTCAACACGCACGCCCCTCCATCAGGCCCGAGCTCATCAGCCCGGAGGCGGCACCAAGATGTCGTCTACCGCGTGACTCACAGCTTGGCTCACCTATAAGTCTGGCACCTCATAGCCTCATGGCCGCGCTCACAGCCCGGAGGCGGTACCAAGATGCCATCTATCTCGTGACTCAGCATGGCGAATCAAGAAGCTCGGCGCCCCACGATGCTCTAGCCATGCTCACCGCCCGGAGGTGCACTAAGAGGCCGTCTATCGCGAGACTCACAGCATGGCAACCCTCCAACACGCGGGTCCCTCCATCAGGTCCGCGCTCATCAGTCGAGCTCACAGCCTGAAGGTGGCACCAAGATGTTATCTACTGCATGATTCACAACTTGGCTCACCCATAAGTTTGGCACCTCACAGCCTCATGGCCACGCTCACAGCTTGGAGGCAGTACCAAGATGCCATCATCGTGTAACTCAGCATGGCGAATCGAGAAGCTCGGCGCCCCACGACTCTCCAGTCGCGCTCACAGCCCGGAGACGACATCAAGAGGCCGTCTACCACGAGACTCACAGCATGGCAACCTCCTTCAACATGTGAGCCCTCCATCAGGCCCGTGCTCATCAGCCAAGCTCACAGCCCGGAGATGGCACCAAGATGTCTACCATGTGACTCACAGCTTGGCTCTCCCATAAGTCTGGCGCCTCACAGCCTCATGGCCGTGCTCACAGCCCGGAGGCGGCACTAAGATGCCGTCTACCGTGTAACTCACAGCGTGGTGAATCGAGAAGCTCGGCGCTCCACGACTCTCCAGTCGTGCTCATAGCCCAGAGGCGGCACCAAGAGGCCGTCTATTGCGAGACTCATAGCATGGCAACCCCTCTTCAACAAGCGGGTCCCTTCATCAGGTCCGCGCTCCCTAGTCGAGCTCACAGCCCAGAGACGGCTCCAAGATGTCTACCGCGAGACTCACAGCTCGGCACCCTCTTCAACAAGTCGAGTCCACTCCATCAGGCTCGCACTCTTTAGTCAAGCTCATAGCTCGGGGGCGGCTTCAAGATGTCGTCTATCGCGAGATTCATAGCTCGGCACCCTCTTCAACAAGCCAAGTCCACTCCATCGGGCTCACACTTTTCGACCGGGCTCACGATCCTTAAGTGACGACAAGGCGACCCTGCCATCTATCGAGAGGCCCACGGCTGGGCAATCTCCAAGCCGGGTCCTTCCGGTTGGCCCGTGCTCAGTCGCCCCACTCACAGTCTTGAGGCGCAGTTGGGGATTCCTGAAATCCTGCCATCTATCGCGAAACTCACAATTTGGCATATATAAGCCGATAAACTCATGAAGCCTTGCATCCACTGCCTTACAGTCTGGAGATGTCTGCCGGGAAACTTCAGAAGTCCCACCATCTGTCTCTTGACTTAGTGTGCCGAACTGAGCCGAGACACTCCGGAGGCCCTGCGTTCGATTGCCTTGCTTACGGCCCAGGGATGTTGGTGAGGAATCCTTGAATTCCCGTCGTTGGCTGCTTGATTCATGGCTTGACAAGCTGAGACCTCCCAGAAGCAGTTCGAGCCGAAGAAAAGAAAAATGACAATCAAAGTGAAGGGAATACAAAGCATTCCGACATGAGAAAGAAGAAAGAACACCACCCTCATCGGAACGTCCCTCACTTCAGAGAGAGACTCCTAGCAGCCTGGAAGGCCGAGCAGCAGATCCAAGCTCAAAAAAAATAAAGAAAAAAAAATAAATAAAAAGGAAAAATAGAACAACAATCGTAAAAGAAGGGATGTTTTCATTGATCAAAGGTCTCTTATATCCTATAGAGACTCCCGACAGGCCGGGAAATCTCTTGAAATCCTAAGATACAAGATGAAGGATGAATGGATCGAAGCCCCATCTCCGTTCCTTGCCCGGAGACAGCATAGAGGGCACCCTTCCTCAGGAGCTCGCCGGATCTCTGAGCCCGGCATCGGCTCCGCCTCTACCGCACCATTCTCCTTGGAATTCACTGATCCTATGATTCCAAGGGTAGCTACAGCAGCTCCACATCAGGATGGTCCTATCTGCACCACGGCGGCCGTGGTCCCTGCCACAGCGACCGTGACCTGGGCCACCACCTCTTCCTGTAAGATCTCCGGTCTTGTGAATCGGGAGGAGGCTCCGACTGCCTCTGTTTTTGAGGTAGCCTCTTTCTCTATCTTAGCTGCGCGACTGGAGGATCTCCCTCTTTACGTTTGAGGGGAAAGTTTCGAGCTTGGCGGATTTCTTCTCCGAACTAGACGCTCACGTCCTGACGCTTGCCAGTCGCCCCCGAAGAGCCTTCGTTTGGCCCTTTGGGCCTCGGGCCGAAATCCTGAAGTCCACCAAGAGCCCTCCCTCAGCGCAGGCCGAGGGAGAGGGATTGAAGAGGGCAAACATGGAGGCCAATACCAGAACCAGAAGGGGGCTCAAGAAGAAGAAAGGAAGCCTTGTAGAACCCTGGCCACCTATGCCCGAAGGCCTTTTAAAAGCCACGTAGCCAACCGGAAGTCTCCACGTGTCAGCTCCAGGCGCCTCCCGATGCTTTGGTTCATGGGACGGGTGCCCTGATCTAGCCAGGGCATTGATGATCCCTGCGCTGGGAAACTGAGCACAATGCCCCATTAATGTAAAGGCGCGGTCTTCGAGGCATTGCCAGTCGAAGCATTTATGGTGCAGAAGGCATGTCCCTCCACGTCAGCATGGTCATTACTTCCATTGCCCCGAGTGACGCTTCGTTCTCCGAACTCAGAAATGGGGGGCATCTGATGTGGCAACATTCACTGACATGGAGCTTATGCAACCCAAATCCAGTAGCCGCATGGGTGGGGACTACCACCTAGACGCGGCTCCCGGTGGAATGCCGAGGTCAGCTCCCGGCCGGGGTCGAGCTCACGAAGCGAGTCTCTTGCCGAGACCAGTCCCCTGCCGAGGTTAGCTCTCAGCCAGGGTCAGGCTTACGCGGTAAGCCCTCTGTTTGAGGCCAGCTCCCGATCGGGGTCGAGCTCATGTTGTCAAAGGCGGACCTCTTCGGGAGGTCCTTTCCTGCCATACGAAGGCCAGAATTCTTGCCAGCGATGATGGAGGGAAAGATGAACAATAATTTAAACTACGGCACGGAGGTGCCTGTCCACCTACAACCTTCGGAAGGTGGCATATGTCCTGCCACCAATGCCAATTTTGCAACATGCCGCTCGCATGCTCTATGCGAGGTAAGCTCGGTCCGAGTCTTCCCTGTTTTGTAGGCCAAGCGGGCCGAAGAGTCGACCCCCGAGGAGGGAGCACCCCCGGTGGGAGAAGGCACCCGATGCGGCGGCGACACGCCGGAGTTACGGGCCACGATGATCCAAGCGGCAACAACTTTACCGTACAAAAGGAGTTTATGCGTAACTACATTGTTGGAGACTTCGGAAAGATCCATCTTGCAGATGAAGAGCCTTTTGATATTGTGAGAAAGGGTATGTACATATCAAGATGTCAGATCAATCAGTTTGGAAGCTCAAGAATGTCAGACATGTTCCAGGATTGAGAAAAAAATTGATATCAATTAGATAGCTGGACTCAGAGGGGTACATTACAACTTTCGTTAGTGGCTCTTAGAAGATCACCAAAGATACGATGGTGATAGCACGAGGAAGCAGTTGGGTATCCTATATATGATTAGTAACACCAGAGATGCAGTGGCACTAGCATAAGCAGACTTAGAGTTGTGGCACTACAGGCTGGGTCACATGAGCGAGAAAGGAATTCAAGTACTGTTGAAGAAGAACAAGCTATTGGATTTGAAGATGACAAATATTGGTTTCTACGAGAATTGTATTCTTGAAAAGCAGAAGAGAGTCAGCTTTTTTAAGATTGGCAGGGTACCAAGATCAAGAAAGCTGGAGCTTGTACACATCGACATGTGGGGTCCTTCCCCGGTTGCATCCTTTGGAGCTTCACGAACTATGTGACGTTCATCGATGACGCTTTCAAAAAGGTATGGATTTATTTTTTATAGAATAAATCTGATATATTGATATTTTCAGGAAGTGGAAAAGCCTGATAGAGAATGAGTCTGGACAGAAAATAAAGTGTTTGAGATTGGACAATGGAGGCGAGTATAACAGCCTCGAGTTCAAGGAGTTCCGTGTAACCAATTGGATCAAGATGGAGAAGACGATTCCAAGTATGCCACAACAGAACGGGGTAGCCGAGCGCATGAGCAGGATCTTGAACGAGAGAGCCAGGAGCATGAGGCTCCATGCTGGATTGTCCAAGATGTTTTGGGCTGAGGTAGTTAGCACTGCTGCCTATCTGATTAACAAGAGTCCTTCAGTCCTCCTTGAGTACAAGCTACTAGAAGAAGAGTGGACAGGAAAGTTAGTAAATTTATCTCACCTAAAAGTCTTCGTCTGTCTCCTATGTACATGTCAATGCAAAGAAGAGAGACAAACTCGATGCAAAGTCAGAGGTGCTTCTTCATTGGGTATGGCACTGATGAGTCTGGTTACAAGCTCTGGAGTGAGAAGGACAGGGAGATCATCAGGAGCAAGGATGTGGTGTTCAATGAAAAAAGTCTGTACAAGGATCAGTGTTCTAAACAAAGCATGGCAAGCATACAAGGAAAAAGAACAAGTATAGTTGAAAGAGATCATAGAAGATGACATTGTTGATGGAGCAAGAGATCTTGAACCTGAGCTAGAGACACCTCAACTAAGGAGATCTACAAGGACTCTGAAATCACGTGTAAGGTATTCACCCTCGTATTATCTGCTGTTGACAGATGGAGGGGAATCATAGTGCTTTGATGAAGCCATGGAAAGCAAAGATTCGGTCTAGTGGAAGCTGGCGATGAAGGACGAGATGCAGTCCTTGATAAAGAACGAGATATGGGAGCTCGACACATTACCGAAAGGAAAGAAACAATGCATAATAAGTGGGTCTACAAGATCAAGGAAGAGCATAATGGTAGCAAGAGGTACAAGGCAAGGTTAGTTATATAAAGCTTCCAACGAAAAGATCTAGATGGTGATGCCAATACTAAGGGCATGACAGGGTACGTGTACACCATTGGTGGGACAGCAGTGAGCTGGGTCTCGCAGTTGCAGCAGATCGTAACTCTTTCTACCATCGAGGTAGATATGCTGACAGAGACGGTGACTACAGAGAAATTGAGGCCATGCATGGCCTCAATTGGCCTTCGGAACTAGTTGATTGGAGGCGCCGCACAGGATACTGACTTTTTTTTTGTTTTTTTTGAAAGTTTACCTTTGATGTTTCAGGTGGATGCATGATTGAGTGTTCTTGGCACCAAGTGGGAGAATTGTTGAGCTATGGAGCTAAGCCCACTTCCAGAGAAGCCCGAAGCCCACCAAAAAAACCAGAAAAGAAAAAAAAGGAAAAAGAGAAGACCAGGCCCGCCAGACCGGGCTTGGCCCAACCTTGGCGCGTGGCCAGGCGCGCAGGCAGGCGCGCAACCTAGGCCCAGGCGGCTCGCCGGTAGGTGAGCAGCCCGGCCCGGCGCGCGGGCTCGGCCCAGCTTTAAGCCGCTTGCCTTAGGGCATTTCCCAGGCATTTCCCCAGGTTTCGCGCGGTTCACGCGTGGTCCATGGGTTTCTGAGGACTTTGGACCGTTCGATCGATGATTGGATGGCGAGGTTGATTCCAGGTTTTATCAGGCTTGATCTGAGGCTTTTTGACTCCAATTCGGATGTAGTTTCGATGGTTTTTTGGGCTCTTTTCAACAGGGGATGCTGAGGGCCAACTGAGAAGACTAACAGTAAGGAAGAAGAGAGCCAGAAGCGAGATTTTGTAACCAGAAGATAAGTCCAAGGGTTTTCCAAGAGAGAAAACAAGAAAAATAGAGAGAAAGGTAGAGAGAGAGTAAGGGTTCCTCATGAATTGATTTATTCTTTCTTCTTATTGGATTGGGGTTTGCATCCAGGAAGGATTCTCTTGTGTAATAACTTTCTGTATTTTTTCTTTACAGTGAAGATTTGATTTTGTGCGGTCGTGGCGGAGCAAGAGGCTCCGAACCACGTAATTCTTGTGTATTGCTTGAGCTTGTATTTTTATTTGTCTTTTAAGCTTTCTTTTTTGTTTTTTTTGCGAACTTTCTGATATTTCACTGCGCACCACATCCCTAACAAATTGGTCTTCTGCCTCTTCAAATCAGCAAGAATTTTGTTGGATGGATGAAGGTATATCTGAGCCATTTTTGTGGCTTATATTACTGGCTATTGTATTGTTGAACAATTTTCTTGGAATTCAAAGATTGGTGATGATGGTTGATGTTTCTGAGTGGAATGGACAGTTTTTTTTTTTAAAGTAGAGAAAAAGATCTTCCGAGTGTCTTATTGGCCTCTTTCATTGACTCTCGGTGATGTCTGAGGAATTTATTGAGCTCCCTATTTTCAATCTCTATTCATCTTGCTCCATTCTTAATGTGGATGGTTTCATCTATCACAGCTGTTATCCTGTCTTGCCTTATGAATTTGATCTGCAGAAAAAAACTCTATAGTGAGGATCTTCATTTCTGAAAAGGACTACAGGGTCAAAGATGTAGAGACCAAGAGACATGAAATTTTCATAAAAGGAACATTAATTAAGTAGATTTCGGGGCCAACTCTTCTTTTGTTGCTTCACCAGTTGCTTGGTCATTTGCTGGCTAACCTTGTTTTGATTTTTGAAATTGGCATCTCATTTTTGCTTGATCAAGCACTCTATAGCTGACCATATCACAAAAGGTTTCCTTGTTTTTCTCGTCAAATGTGCGAGTGTTCATCATTTTCACTGGTTTTATTTGCTCCATGTTTAGCTTCCCAATCGATTCTGTTGCTTTCATTTTAGATTCTCATACCCCTTTGTCACATACGCCAAATCCACTAGTTCGTTAGCATGACAGCAGAAGGCACTGTAATTCTCAAACAAGCAAAGAGGCTTGTCTATAATTGACAAATGGATAATATTTACTAAAGTCATGCCACGCTTTACATTAGGGGTGAAAATTGATTGAATGATATCCATTCAAATCTATTTTCATATCCATGTCTTTACAGGTATAAATAGAAATTTTAGCAGTCCATTAATATTCATATCTATATGCATACTCATCAAAGAAAAAGAGATATACAGATGAATAACTACCGGATCTGTATTTGAATATTTAGTCTAATTGCAATCTTATTTAATTTGATACAGAATTCATGCAGAAAAAAATATAATTACATTAATATATTATTAATTTGATTTATCATCTATTTAGATATATTTTTGATTTTACGATCATAAATTTTAATTATTTAACTTGTATCTGTATTTTTTATATTCATATTTTTAATATTTGATTTATATCTGTATTTATTTAAAATAAATCTGAATATATCACTTTTTTTATTTTTATTTTATTTTGTTATCAACCCTCTTCCTCGTGACAGCGCCCCTCTCATGCCTCTTCCCTGTCGAGCCATGTTGATGAAAGCTGTCTTTGAAGAGTTCTTGGAGAGCCATCCATATGAGTCCACCAAGAAGCCTAATCTCTCTTATATCATGCTCTCCACTTCCCAGCTTAACCTATACCTCTCTGAGCTCAAAGCATTAAGGAAGTTGGACTCTCCTTTATTTACGAGTTCATTCATTTATTTCATGTACTGTAATCTTGTCTACTGATAATTGAGAGCCCGAGGGTGCTAAGTTAGCTTCTTGAGTTATCCATTTGTATATTCTATGATATATGGAAGAAAGGATGGTAAAGACTCTAATATTTGTAAGATGGGTGGTTTGTGAAACGGTCATTATCTGTATCAGCAGGGGCTTTGATTCTAACGGTAACAAGAGAAAGATGACTTAGAGAAAGATGGGGTCGGTCAGGATGAGACTGTTGATGTGGATGCTGAAGTGGTGGTCGACATGGATGTGTCTGTTGGTGTGGATGTTAAAGCAGTGGTCGGTCGACATGGATGTGGCTATCGATGTGGATGTTGAAGCAACGATACCTATGGTGGACTTTGGCTGTGGATGGAGACAACTAGGGTCATCTTGCGATGAGAAGCATTCCACGTGGATGACTAGGGCAGGAGGGAAAGAGGGCGTGGAGGCCGGCGGAAGGCAGAAGAGTTGGCAGGACGAGGGGTTGGGAGCTGGAATGGAAGATGTAGAGAGGGTAGGATTGTGGAAAGGTCTCTGTCTTCTTTCTCCTCCTGGTCCCTTTGAATCCATTGGCCCTGCCAAGAGTTTGGGTGAAACAAGAAATTTTGGAATCAATCGAGAAATGTGAAGAGAGGGAGTGGGTGCTCTGTTATATGTCTCGAGATCTAAATCAGATATAAGGTAGATGGTAACATTTTTTCAGAATTTGATTTCATTATACAGATAAAGGGTTTTTTTTTGCAATCATTAACTAGACAGCGGTAGAATATAAATTTACTAATTATTTTTATTTAATAATACATTTTTCATCAAAATTGATAATAAATAAAATTTAACTAAAAAAATTAAAAATATAAATCAAGAAAATAATATTTAAATTCTAAGTTTCTCACTAATTAGTTTCAATGTCGAAATTAGCTTCAATGTTTAAATGACTTTCTAGATTTATAATAAAAATATAAGAATAAAAAATACAAGAAACGTGGTACGAGCTTTATAGACTTAGTAAGCTATTATAATCTATCATTTATATAATAAATAATTTAATAATTATTCATAAACATAAGTCAATCCTATATAATAAATCAATCAATATAATTTTTTTAATTATGTATATTTTAATACAATATATTACAAAAATAATTATGGGTAGTCATCCATTTTTATTTCACTCTCCTAGTCTCTTTGACTACGACCATAATCGGTCATGGCTAGTTTCAAAAAAGACTAGATATTGATTATACATATCGTCCATCGATCATGTGCCGATAATCTTACTGGAGGTCTAGAAGGGTACTAGTTCTGATATCATGTGAGAAAATATGTATTTTTAGTATATACTAGCAATCGCTCCATCTGGTTAGGTCCAGAAAAATACTAGCTCTTGACTATATATCATCTATCGGTCATGTGCTAGTGATCACTCTATTGGAGGTCCAAAAAAAGTCTACGTCCTAACCCGTGCGATCGTAGTTGGATTAGAGAGTATCAACATCAACAAACATTAAATTTTTATGCAATTCAATATAATTTATTTTCAGGTATACATGTTCATTATTCCATAAAACTCATAATATAAATATAACACATTACTAATTTAATCTTTTAAACAGAACATGCTTCGCATAATATACTAGATATCAAAATAATTTATCGAAAATAATTTTATCAATACTTTGCAAATCTGAATGCTAGATCCGGTGCTTCTCTACCAACGAAGAAGATAAAGACTTTGATAAAATAATTTAATTATATAATTAATTTTTTATTTAAGAAAAATAAACTAAAATAGGGAAAGAAGCTCTTGGTTAGATCTAAATCTTGGTCTAATCATGAAAGGGTCGGTCCATGTTTAATTAATTAATTAATTAATTAATTAATTTTTTTTTTTCTCACTTTCCTTTTTATTTCTCTTCTCTCTCTCTCTTTCTTTTCTCTTCTCTTCCTCTCTCTCTCCACTCTCTTCTCTCTCCTCTCTTTCTTCTCTCTTTCTCCTAAACCACCTCACTGCCTCTTTGATTCGAGAGTTTTGAAGGCCTTTGGGCCTCTATCATCGCCGGAAACCAATGTCATTGGCTGCATCCTTGCCGGTAAGTTTTCCCCTTTCCCATTTTGTTACCCTTGACTTAGGGTGTAATTGCCGCGGCAGCAAGGGACAGAGTCCGATCCATTTTTTTCTTATTTATTCAGTTCAGTAGGATGATTACTGGTACATGATCGATGGACGGTATATATTTCTCTCCTCTCTTTCCTCTCTTTTTTCTCTTCTCTCTCATCTCTCTCCTCTCTTTCTTCTCTCTTTCTCCTAAACCCCCTCTCTGCCTCTTTGATTCGAGAGTTTCGAAGAACTTTGGACCTCTACCATTGCCAGAAACCAATGTCATTGGCCGCATCCTTGCCATTAATACCTTGCTGGTAAGTTTTCCCCTTCCCCATTTTGTTATCCTTGACTTAAGATGTAATTGCCACGGTAGCAAGGGATGGAGTCCCATCTATTTTTTTCTCATTTATTCAGTCCAGTAAGATGATTACTGGTACATGATCAATGGATGGTATATGTAGTTAGTGTCTAGTCTCTTTTGGAGCTAGTTATGGGCTTATTGTGGCCATGGTCAAAGGGATTAGGAGTGTGAAGTGGAAATGGATGGTCATCTATGGTTGTTTCTGAAATACATTGTATTCAAATATGCATAATTAGAAAATTTATGTTAATTGATTTATTATGTTAGATTGGCTTATGTTTATAGATAATTATTAAATTATTTATTATATAAATTAGAGGTTATGATAATTTATTGATCTTGTAAAGCTCATTTCATATTTCTTGTATTTTTGTTATGGATCCGGAAGGTCATTTGGATATTAGGACCGGTCAGTAAACAATTTAGGATTTAGATGCTATTTTCTTGGTTTACATTTTAAATTTTTTAGTTGAATTTCGTTTCTTATCCATCCTGGTGAAAAATTCTATCATTGAATGAAATAATTAGTGAATGCCTGGTTATTGATTGTAAAGATACATCTTGCATGTTTGATAGAATTAAATCCTAAAAAGATGTAGCTGTCTACTTGGTTTGGACGTTAAGCCGGGACGTGACATGCTCGCTGAAAGATCTTGCTGGAGTAGAGAGATGAACAATGATTTTGTTGGAGAGCATGGTCACTAAGGATCTTGCTAAAGTGAAGGGTCGTTGCACAACCATCTCGCGGCCAAACAGGGTGGGGTAGTGCAGGACGTGGGAAAGGGAAGTTAGAAATTTTGCCCTTAATATGCCGAGGACAAGCTGGTCATTTTGAATGCTCAACATATATAGGTCGGACTAGGGCTACATTGACCCGAATCAAAAGCTTACCAGCTTAATTGAAACTTTTTAAGGTGTGTGTGCAAATGGATTAAAGTTGAGGATGTGTAATTATAGTTTTTTTATAATTTAGAAGTCTTAGTTTGATTGAGACCGCATCACATAAAACTTATTAGATTGACTTGTTTTATCATAGACAAAATATATCAAAGCCCCATATTTTAATCATTTCAAATTAAATACTAATCATTATTAATGTGTGATTGGATGAAAAGATTTTACCTCTCAAGATGGGATATAAAATATTTTTTGACTACACATTAAATTGACCTGAACTTCTTTATATGAATTTCTAAATTCCTTTCTCATCACTTCGGCAGATTTACTACGGCATCAAGGATCCTAGATCAATGACCACATTACCTAACTTAGGATAATTCATAAATCTATTCAATGGATTTAACTTTCTTCCCCTTGAAATCCAACTCATAGCATTATTTGTTCACAATTCCTCAATATTTTGTCATTTAGTTGTGAATAATTGATGATTAAAATATAAAATTCATGAATAATCAAAAGTTTCTTGATTGAGTTGATTATTTTTTTAAGTATATTTTGAAAAACAAGAAACTATTTTCCTAAGAAAAGAATCATGGCTATTCTAATACCGAAATTTCCAGAAGATAATTAGAATAGTACAGCAAATGCCATTAGAACATTATGGTAGTCCTTGCATGCCCAATCTCCAGACTTAAAAGTCTTGTGCATGGGGAGCCAATCATCCTCAACCTTGGCTGGTGTGGGACTCTTGTTTAACGTAGTCATGGTTGAGTTCGTGCCTTTCCAACCTGTCAACACCCTACGCTACAAAACACCTTATGAATTTCTTACCCATAAAAAAAAAGAAAATAAAAAACACCTTACAATTTTTTTTAAATAAAAAAAAGGGATTGGGAGGATAAATCCCGGTGTAGCTACCTTGCAGGTCTCTATTCCTTCAGGTAATGTTCGATTCGAAATGTTCAGATTTTTGCAGTCTGATATCATTAAGATGCCATGAACAAAGGGGAGATCCTAACCTCTCACTCAGGTTAAGTATCACATGTTCCAGAAAAATTTTTAGATTTAATCGAGTCATCCATAAGATGATATCTCGAATTCATGATCTGTTGATAGTGAGATAAGATTTTTGCTAATCGGATTATCGTCTTAGTAATATACCTTACGATTTTAAAAGAATTGGTGTTTCCCCTGGGCCATTTCAAGAAAAAACTCGACGCGTGGAAGTGGAAGCGGAAGGTGTAAAATATAAAAGAATAAAATAAAAAGAAACTTACTGGGACGGTTGCTGGTGGTTAAAAATGGGTGGTTACCGACTGTTGTTATCGGAAAGCACCTATGTATAATTGAAGGGGGACAATCTATTGTTTTTCTTGTCTATATTTACTATATGCTTAGTTTAGCTCTCTTTTATGACAGTTCTAAGATATTGCAAGTGTGAAGGACGTGTTTTCATAAGGTATGATGAAAATAGTTTAAATCTTTGGTGTCATTTTTGTGTCTCCCTTACGATTTGGGGGTCTTTCCTGAAAAACCAATTAAAAGAGGAAGTATTACTGCAACGTAGTTTATATATGAACCATGCTCTTGGACATTATAAAAAAATTGATTAGGTATTGTTGACATCGTTTCCTGCCCGGATGGAGCGGTGCTTGCGGGAAAAATCTTGACCAAGGATTACTCTGGTAAAGGCCTTCTGATGATCAAATCAGGTAACAGGCAACAAGAGAAAGAAAGCAGAGCATATAGGAAAGAGTGTGTCGCACATGCATACCTTGGGAGCTTTCAGGAAGTCCTTTTATAGGCAAACGATCAGGGTATTTTCAAGTAGTGGATTTAGTAAGAAGTGACAGGACATTATATCCTATCAAGAGATCTGGCAGAGGATCATTTGTTGCCCAGTAAGCAATCCAAGAGGGGGTGAATTGGGTTTCTAAAAATTTAAATGCAAGTATAAGAACCAATCAATAATTAAACTAAGTACAATAAATACAAGTGCAAATTACTTTTAATAAGTATGCAGAGGAAACATAAAAGCAATAAAAGAGGAGCAAATGAAAGAGATAAGCAATCGCAAATACAAACCAAATATAGTGGTTCGGTGCTATCCAAAGCATCTACATCCATTCCCCAAGGCCCACTTGGGAATTCACTATTGATGTAGCAGGATCGTTCACGTGGAGCCCATATCAAATCCAGTCAGATGCTACGTCGGAGGAAGCTGCCATGTCAGATTTTCTTCGGACTCCTTCACCAGGTGGCTCCCTCGAGGTCGAGATGCCGTGGTCGAAGTTGAGCTCCGCCTCTCCTCGGACTTCTTCGTCAGGCGGCTCCTTCGGGGTCGAGACGTCATGGCGAAGTCGAGCTCCGCCTCTCTACGGACTCCTTCGCCAGGCGGCTCCCTCGGGGTCGAGACGCCGTGGCCAAAGTCGAGCTCCGCCTCTCCTCGGACTCCTTCGCTAGGCGGCTCCCTCGGGGTGGAGACGCCGTAGCCGAAGTCGAGCTCCGCTTCTCTCCAAACTCCTTCGCCAGACGGCTCTCTTGAGGTCGAGATGCCGTGGCTGAAGTCGAGCTCCGCCTCTCTCCGGACTCCTTCGCCAGGCGGCTCTCTTGAGGTCGAGATGCCGTGGCCAAAGTCGAGCTTCGCCTCTCCGGACCACTCCACCTTGGACGAAGGGACCAGCAATCGAGGGACGTCGCCGCTCTCCTTGGGTGGTGGTAGGCCATCCAAGGACCATGAAGAGGCGCCTTCCAGGCCGCAATAATGGTCCCAGCTACCACTTACACCGGAAAGGAAGGGGTCCCCCGATCGAGGTGCTGCATTGCCTACCAACCGTTTGTATTACCTAGAAGAGGAAGTCAACCCAAAAGATTCAAATCTAGGAGGTGGCTGCCCCCCGATCGAGACTCTGCCAGGCTTCCCGAAATAGAGCAACCAGAAAGAATGTCAGAGCGCACAATAAATTCCTTATCACAAATGAGGAAAGGCATCCCGTCCATGGCACGAAACATCACCGTATGCACCTGCTAGCGATGGGAGGATCCCAAGGTAGGTGTCTGGCAGCCACCCTGGCTTAAAAGGGCTCTCCAAGGTTCCAAGAAGAAGGTAAGCAAACCAAGCAAACTAGTGGGCAAGAAGGGTGGCACACAGGAGAGCAACTGAGAGACTAAGGCTTCCGGAGATCCACCGGAAGGATTTCGACGGACATAGCCTTCCAGCCCAAACTCTCCTCCGTCATCATTTCTCCTGCTGCACTCATAACTCATTCATATTCTCCTAGTACATTACTTTCTCCTCCTAGCATGGAGTCCGTCTATGGGACTCGACTAGGAGGATCTGTTCTCCTGGATCATCACCGACTTAAGCATCGGAGTGCCCCCGCTGGGATCACCAGCCTGGGTCTCCTTTGTTTTGCAGGTCCGGACGTGTGTGCAGATCCCAGAATGACAAGGGCACGATCCGAGGTCGTCTTCAGCTACAGGCCATGGTGGTTTAGGTGGCAACAAATTGGTGTGCCAGGTAGGGGGCAGGACATCTGATCCAAGCTAATCCCCTTGCAAGAAAACCACCGGAGGCATGGTGATGACCTATGCGCTGGAAGTCTCCACCAGCCGTGCGGGAGATCCCCCTTCCGGTGGGGACCTGCACAGCCCAGAGAGGGAGCTCCCTGCTCCACCGCAATCGCCTCTAGCGAAAGTCCAGCTGGCCATGCTCGCCCAGCAAATGTAGCTTCTAACTATGACGGTGCACCAGTTGCAGCATCAGCACCGGTCCCTGGCCACCCACCAGTAGCCAGGGACCCCGGCAACCCAACCTGCCGCTCCATGCGATAGCCTGCGATCCTTCCAAGGAAGGCTTTCGTAGTCGCGGGCCATAACAGACCACCGGGGAAGCCACAGGACCCCAACGAAGAGATAATGGATTGGGTCTGTCGACCGAGAGAGCTGGTCTCCGACCTTTGAGCAGGCTGCTACTAAGCACCGCCGAGGTCGTAGAGGCAAGGACCCCCATTGTGACCCCCCTCAGATGCCATCTTCTCCTCTTTCGTCGACCTCGGTGGAGGGCTCAACCGACGAGGCCATCAGGCGCATGGCAGAAAAGTCCCGGAAAGAATAGGAGTGCAAGCTGGCGGAGCTATCCCGCTAGTTTGCAAAATTGCAGGGCTCCCCCAGCGAGCTTGCGGGCTACGACGCCTATCTCCCTTTCTCCTAAGAGATCCAAGAGGAATCGATCCCCAGCCTGTTCTGCATGCCATAGGTTGATCCCTACGATGGGACCACCGACCCCTTGGACCACCTGGAGAGCTACAAGGCCCTCATGAGAGTCCAAGGGATGACCGACGCTCTCCTCTGCATTGCCTTTCCAGCCACCCTCCGGAAGGTGGCTCGAGTCTGGTTTACCCGTCTCGAGCCCGAAAGCATCAGCTCTTTTGCTCAGCTAGAGCGGAAGTTCGTGGCCCACTTTGACGCCCGTCGAAAAGTGCCGCACGAGGCGGACAGCCTCTTCTCCATCAGGCAACAGGACCATGAGCTCCTACGGGGATATGTGGCTCACTTCAAGGTTGCTGCATTGGAGATCTACAACTTGGATGAGCCAATCGCCATGCTGGCACTGAAGAGAGGGCTCAGGACTTCTCGCCTAACCTACTTACTGGATAAGAAGCCCCCAAGATGTACTCTGAAGTCCTCTTCCGTGTTCAAAAGTACATCCATGCTGAGGAGGCGGATCATACGAGGGAGCTAGATGGGAAGCCATTGAAGAAGCCAACTCCTGGTGAGGCGTCCGAGGTGCAGAAGCCCAGACCACCCACACTGAATTTCCACCAGGGGCCGAAGCCAAAGAGCGGCCCCATCATAGAAGAAAGATACACACATCTCCTTGATCCAAGGATGAAGATCATCATGGAGATTGAGGGCCAGTGCTACTTGCATTGCCCACCCCCTCTGAGGCCGTCTAATGGTCATGACAAGATGAAGTACTGCCAGTTTCACCGCGACCATGGCCACAACACCGAGGAGTGCCGCCACCTCAAGAGAGAGATTGAAGACCTCATAAGGAGGGGCTACCTCGGAAGGTTTGTGGGGGGCAAAACCCTGGCCGAACCTCAGGCGCTCGCTGCTCTCCCTCCGGTTCATGAAGTCGACAACCGGCCCACCAAGAAGCCTGTGGGAATGATCTGTTGGAGAATCGAGCGAACCCCCAAGAGGCCCCGGGGAAGAGAGGGTTTTGAAAATGTATTTCCCTTTATGAGGGAGAGGGAATCTGGGGTTGAGAATGTGAATAATGATGCCGTGGTCATCGAGATGACGATCGTGAAGCATCCTATAAAATGGATTATGGTCGATAGTGAAAGTTCGATTGATATCCTTTTTTACGATGCTTTCTCCAGGATGAATCTGTCTTTTGCTCAACTTAAGCTTGTGCACACTCCCCTTGTCAGTTTCATAGGGGATTCCATGGGAGTCGAAGGGAAAATCACTCTTTCTATTACTGCTAGGATGCCACCTCAGCAGAGCACTGTCATGATAACCTTCACGGTTGTTAGGATTTCTTCGACCTACAACGTGATCTTTGGCCATCCCGGGCTCAATCTGCTCGACGCAGTCATCTCCACCAAAAGGCTACTAGTGCATTTTCCCGCTCCTTACGGTGTTGGAGAAATGAGGGGGGCACCTTAACCGATCCGACAGTCTCCAAGCCGTCCCCGGGTCCAGCAACTCTGAGGAAGATCCCAATGCCGATAACCTCAACTAAAGGATGGAAGACCCCAGAGGTGGCCCGGTCAAGTGCTTGTCATATCTGCTCGGAGCTGACCCTGTGAAGATGGTGCAAATTAGGGCTCGGTTGCAAGAGGAGGAGCGGGCCCACTTGTTGGAGTTTCTTCGAGCAAACGCAGATGTGTTCGCTTGGACGACGGTCGATATGCCAGGGATTCTCCCTGACGTCAACACCTATAAGTTGAGCATTGACTCGAAGTACTGCCCAGTCTGGTAGAAGAAGAGAAGCTTCGCCCCTGAGAGGTAACGGGCGATCAACGAGGAGGTGGATAACCTCCTCGTAGTCGGCTTTGTCCGTGAGGTACAGTACCATAGCTGGCTGGCAAATGTAGTCATAGTTAAAAAGAGCAATGGAAAGTGGAGCATCTGCGTGGATTACACCGACCTCAATCGAGCCTGTCTGAAGGATAGCTTCCCTCTGCCAAAGATCGACCAACTGGTAGATGCCACCTCAGGGAATCGCTTGCTCTCCTTCATGGATGCATTCTACGGATACAATCAGATCCAGATACATCCGGAGGATGAGGAGCATACTGCCTTCATCACTGATCGAGGGACATACTACTATCGGATGATGCCTTTTGGACTGAAGAACACTGGCGCCACATACCAGCAGCTAGTCAACTAGGTCTTCAAGGACCATATCAGAAGGAACATGCAAGTATACGTGGATGACATGCTCATCATGAGCAAGCCGAAGTCGGATCACGTCGCGGACCTGGTAAAGGCATTCCACATCCTCCGGGTACACAAGATGAAGCTGAATCTAGCAAAGTGCACCTTCGACGTGGCGGTAGGAAAGTTCCTTGGTTTTATGGTCACCCAAAGAGGCATCGAGGTGAACCCGAAGAAAGTCCATGCAATCATCGACATGGAGCATCCCACCTCAAAGAAGCAGGTTCAACACACGATCGGTCGAGTTGTAGCCCTGAGCAGGTTTATCTCGAGGTCGGCTGATTGCTGCTTACCCTTTTTCAAGGTGCTGCGTAAAGTGCACGATTTCGCCTGGACCGAAAATGCAAGGCAGCCTTCGAGGAGTTGAAGAAGTTTCTGGCATCTTCGCCACTGCTCTCTAGGCTAGAGGAGGGAGAGGAACTTCTGCTGTATCTGGCGGTCACCCCAGGGGCCGTCAGCTTGGTCCTTATCTACACGGATGAGGACGGATTCTAGAAGCCGGTGTACTATGCAAGCAAAATCCTCCGGGATGTGGAGATCAGGTACACCCGCTCAGAAAAGTTAATTTTTGCTCTAATAATGTCTGCCCAGCGTCTTAGGCCATACTTTCAAGCACATCCTATTATGATCATGACGGACCAGCCGCTAAGGGCCATACTCAGCCACCCCGAAATATCTGGGCATTTGGCTAAATGGTCTCTAATGCTGAGCGAGTTCGACATCTCGTATCAGTTGAGGCCATCTCAGAAGGCCCAAGTGCTGGCCGACTTCCTGGTTGAGTGCGCTGGCTTGGGCGAGGAGCCCAAGGAGACCACTTCAACCTCGGCACCCCAGCTGGAGCCCATTACCGAGGAGGAGACATGGGTCCTCCATATGGACGGTGCATCTAACTCAGGAGGAAGCGGAGCGGGGCTCATCCTTGCCAATGGGGATGGGATCTTTGCTGAATGTGCGCTTTGCTTCTGGTTTGCAGCAACCAATAATTAGGCGGAGTATGAGGCACTCCTCGTGGGACTCAGAGTCTCCCACAAGTTGGGTGTACCCAACCTGAAGGTCTTCACGGACTTCCAGTTGGTGGCAGGGCAGGTCTTGGAGGAGTATGAGGCTCGAGATCCCCGGATGATAAAGTACCTTAAGCGGGTCTGTTCGAGCACGATAGGTTTTCGACGCTTCAGCATCTCCCACATCCCTCATGGGGAGAATGCTTGCGCTGACGCCTTGTCAAGACTCGTGACCCTGTCGGATTCGTCACCAGGGCACGCCCACATAGAGTACCTGGAAAGTCCTAGCTATGAAGCTCTCGGAGAAATCCAGCAGGTCACCCCGGAGTTCAGTTGGATGGACCGATACATCAGATACATCATCGACGGTACCTTACCGAAAGATCGGATGGAGGCCGGTCTCATCAAGAAGAAGGCCGCGCGATTTGTCCTGATGGATGGATAGCTTTACTGCAGGTCCTACTCCTATCCGCTCTTGAAGTGCCTGAGGCCCACAGAGGTAGCCTTTGTGCTCCAAGAAATATATGATGGCCTTTGCGGGAATCATGTAGGAAGGAGGACACTGGCATACAAAGCTCTCCATCAGGGATACTACTGGAAAACTATGAGGGAGGACGCCGTTGACTTCATGAGAAAGTACGATCGCTGCCAGTGCCATGCTCACATACAACATCAACCAGCACTGCCACTCTCCCAACTCTCTGTACCTTGGCCGTTCGCCCAGTGGGGAATGGACATCCTCGGTCCATTCCATCCTGCTTCTGGGTAGTGCAAGTTCCTGATAGTGGATATCGACTACTTCACCAAATGGGTGGAGGCGGAATCACTAGCATGAATCATCGAAGCCAAGATCCGCCAGTTCTTTTGGAAGTCGATCATCTACCATTTTAGACTCCCACACAACATCATCACTGACAACGGACGGCAGTTTGACAACCGAGAGTTTGTAGACTTCTGCATTGATCTCAGCATTCAACATCGCTTCACCTCGGTGGCTCACCCCTAGACCAACGGAGAAGTTGAGGTGACCAACTGAACGATCCTCCATGGACTCCGGACTAGGCTGGCCAGGCCAAGGGCAGGTGGGCAGAAGAACTACCCAACATTCTTTGGGCCTACCACACAACGCCCAAGACGATAACGGATGAGACGCCCTTCAACATTGTCTTCAGTGCGTAAGCCATTGTCCCTGTCGAACTCAGCATACCCACACTACGGGTGGAGCAGTATGATGAAGCACAAACTTTGGCTCGCCTTCTTCTCAACTTGGACCTCCTCGAGGAAACTAAAGACAAGGCTCGACTCCGGATAGCAGCCTACCGGTAGCGCGTAGCTTGGTACTACAACGCGTGGGTAAGGCCAAAGATCTTCCACCCAGGCGACTTGGTGTTGCACCGAGCTGAAGCCTCACAATCCTGGGAGTGCGGCAAGTTCTCCCCGAACTGGGAGGGCCCGTACAAGGTGGTCGAAGCTCTCCCTAGTGGAGCCTACTACCTAGCGGAGCTAGATGGTGCCAGATTTCCACGCACTTGGAATGCCAACAATCTGAGAATGTATTATCAATAATGTAAGGCCTTTCTCAGTTAATGATAAAGATCCTTTTTATGCAAATCACCTTTGCCTTGCAGGAATCTCGCTGCCCGACCCCAGGTCTGGCGAGCCAAGCCTGGAAACTCCTGAAGCTCGGCACTCCAAGCCCAGAAACTCCTAAAGCCCGGCATTCTAAGCCCGGAAACTCCTGAAGCCCGGTGCTCTCAAGCCCGGAAACTCCCGAAGCCCGGACCTCATAATCACCCGGTAGTCCCACTAAGCATGGCGTCCGGGCTCGTTCGCACCGTGCTCATTTGGAGGCGATTCCATCCGAGGTGAATACACCTCTCCCAAAGCAGCGCTCGGAGGCCTTATACCACTTCGCCCGCGAGGTGGGAACGACTCAGCAAGTCAAAAGACTCCCTTCTAACTGCCTTGCATACCTGGAGCTCGGCAAGAAAGAGCCTAGGGACATAGAGCCTTTAGGCGAGATGCCTCGGCAGAGACATGCATATGGGCAGTTGAGAAGCAAGGGAAGAAAGATTACTGAAGAGCCAGTAATGCAAAAAAGAAATACACAAGTCAATGGAAGAAGAAAAATTTCATTGATGGAACTTGAAGTCTTTACATTCTCTATGGGCCCCGATAGGCTGGGCAGCCCGAACAAAAATGAAAAGAAAAGAAAGAAAATACAGGAGATCCCTAAGCTACTCGCCAGCTCCTTTCCGGGTCAGTGCATAGACGGGGCATCATCCTCGAGGACCTCCTCCGGCAGAGCTTCGTCGGTGGCAGCTGCTAGTTCCTCCGCCTCGGCCAAGTCCAGTGTCGGGCTCTCAGGCGGGGTGATCGGGAAGGCGAGCCTATTCAGATTCTTGTCTGGAACAAGCCCCACCACCTTCGACCAGCAGTATATGAATTTCTTGAAGGAGTCTGTCGCCAGCTCATGGAACTCAGCATCGAACTCCTTTGAGGCCTTGTACTTTGTTACCGCCTCAGTGGCCTCCTTCTTTGTGGCCTCCACTTATTCGGCGACCGCCACGGCCTCCTTCTCGGTGGCAGCAGTTTTCTCTTTCGCCATCGCAGTCCTTTTCTCGGTGGCTGTGGCCCGCTCCTTCGCTGCCTCTTGCTGGGCTCGAAGCGATTGGGCTAGCTCCTTCTCCCGGGCCACCTCAACCCTGAGCTCCTCTGCCTTGGCCTCCTTGGCCCTGAGCTCCTCTACCCGGCACTTGGACCGACTCCTTTCTCGGTCCAAAGACTCCTCCAGCTCTTTAATGCGCCTTTTGGTGCTTGCAACCTCGCCCTCTAGGTCTTTATTCTTTTGGTTGGACTCCCAGGTAGCGTCCGACTTCAGCTTGGCCTTAGCCTTCAGGGACTCGAGCTTCATCGATCGCTGCTGGTCCCTCTTCGCCCAATGTTTGCAATAGTCTCATATTAGTAAGAGGTCAGCATCGAGCTGTTCCAAGGAAGATTTCAGCCACAAAAACAAAGAGAAAGGAAAAGAAGAAAGGGAAGGAGCGAAAGGAAAGGAGTGCTTACCGGAAATAGTCGAGGAAATGTGCCACGAATGGCATCACCTAGGAGCTTCCTCGCCTTCTCCTGCTGGTCGTGTGACTGGATGGCAAAGTCCATCATGCGCTCGGTGAGGTCTTGGTCTCGAATCAACGAGAATATGATGCCACCTCGAATGGCAGTCTACGGGGATCCTTCTCTCTCTTCTTCATCATAGATGCGGCATTGCCCCCTCCTCTAGTCGAGGAAACATCAGAGGCGCGGTGGGGGCTCGGCACCACTCTGACCGGCACTGCCGACGGTGGCTCCACTCTCTGCTCCTCTTCTGGCTCCATCTTGACAACTTCAGGTGGTGGAGGCTCCACAACAACAGCGGCAACAGTGACAGACCTGCCCCGGACCACCACTTTCGACTCCCAGACTGGGGGCGGGACTCGCTGCCTCGGTGGCTTGGGGACGGGTTCGACCCCTCTCCTTCTCGGCTCTTCTATCGACGCGGTGGGTGCAGCCCTCGCGCTCTCCTCCTCCCGGGCCCTCTTCGATGGGGACTCTCTGATCCTCGCTGGCGGACCCCTCTTTCTGGAGAGGGCAAGAAGGTCTTCCATAGAATACTTCATGCTTGCACAAAGAAAAAGAGGTCAGTTCCAAAGTCAAGGAAATAGACAGAAAGCAGAAACAAACTAAGGTCATGCCGAACTCACCCGTTGGGCCGACTCTGGCTTCATGGAGGTTCTGCTCTATCAGCAGAACCTCAAGAGAAGGTATCTGGTCAGTGCGGATCTGGTCGTATACTTCCCGATCAGTTGCCTCGATGATAGCATTTCGGTTTGGGGTCTGATCCGGGTCGCTCCAAACCCAGTCGACTTTCTCGACCGAAGCAAAGAAGTACTTGCTCTTCCATCTCTTGATGGAAGAGGGGAGCTCAAATTTGATGCCCTTAGGACAGGGTGAAATGAACCACCACCCGTCCTTGGATGGGTGGTGCTTTAGGGTGAAGAAGGTCCTGAAGAGAGAGAAACGGGCAACAATCCCATGGAAATGACACAAGATAATGAAGTAGAAGGTGGTTCAAACTGCATTTGGAACCAGCTGTGCTGGAACCAAATGGTAGTGGTTGAGGACAGAAAGGAAGAAAGTGTGGAAAGAAAATCGGAGGCCCCCTGCAAGGGTCTCCTCATACAGAGCAATCCAGCCTGGGCCACTGGCGGTGATCTGTTCCCTCAGTCATGGAACTGAGAGCCAGACAGAGTCTAGAATACCGTAGGTATCTCGGATGGTCGCAAGATCCTTGTCGGTTATCACCGAAGCAATACCACCGGGACCGATCGACCATGGAGGTTCTGGAGAAGGTTCAGAAAGAGGAGGTGGGGGACGGACCCTAGGCGACCCTATGACTATCCTTGTGGGACGAGGCCTCCTGGAGAACTCAAAGCACACCTCTTCCTCATCATTATCATCATCAGAAGGTGTCCTCGGTCGAGAAGGCTCGGTCTCATTGGGATTAGTCGAGGGATGGAAGTTCCGACCCCGGCGAGATATTTCGAGAAGAAGAAGAAGACAAAGAAGAAGGGACAGAGAAGCAAGAAGAAGGGAACGAACGGGATCCAAGAAGATCCTAGCCCTGAGAAGAGACTTTACCCAGCCCACAGAGAAAGAAGAGTGGAGAATGAACGAACCTGGTTGCCTTTGGAGGAAAAGGATGACTGGGGGAAGAAGAAAGCTCTCTGGTTCGCTAGCGGGCACAAAAATCTTTGAAAGAGAAACTGTCTTTCCTTTCAAAGTGACCAGGCCGTAACCATCCCATCACCACCGTTGGATTCGCTCCACGTGTCAGCAATCGACAGAGGCGACGCTCCGTTCTGCCTACTATCATTTCGAATTCTGCATCAGCAATAATGCCTCCTCGGATGGCCCCACGTGTCGCCACTTCATTGGCTCGGAAGTCTGCCCCACGAGGTGTCGGCGATCATGGCAATTATGGTGCAGGATTTTGGTCTTTCCATGTCAGCGTTGCATTTACTCCCTTCGCCCTGAGCATCGTACACCAACGGGACTTGGAAGTGGGGGGCAAATGATGTAGTAGGATCGCTTACATGGAGCCCACGTCAGACCCAGTCAGATGCCATGTCGGAGGAAGCTGCCACGTCAGAGGAAGCTGCCACGTCAGATTTTCTTCGAACTCCTTCGCCAGGTGGCTCCCTCGAGGTCGAGATGCCATGGCCGAAGTTGAGCTCCACCTCTCCTCGGACTCCTTCGCCAGGTAGCTTCCTTGGGGTCAAGACGCGGTGGCCGAAGTCGAGCTCCGCCTCTCCTCGGACTCCTTCACTAGGCGGCTCCCTCGGGGTCGAGACACCGTGGCCAAAGTCGAGCTTCGCCTCTCTCCGGACTCCTTCGCCAGGCAGCTTCCTCGGGGTCGAGATGCCGTGATCGAAGTCGAGCTCCGCCTCTCCTCGGACTCCTTCGCCAGGTGGCTCCCTCGGGGTCGAGATGCCATGGCCGAAGTCAAGCTTCACCTCTTTCCGGACTCCTTCGCCAGGCGGCTCCCTTGAGGTCGAGATGCCGTGGCCAAAGTCAAGCTCCACCTCTCTCCAGACTCCTTCGCCAGGCAGCTCCCTTGAGCTCGAGATGCTGTGGCCGAAGTCGAGCTCCATCTCTTCTGACCAGCTCTACTTCGGACGAAGGGACCAGCAACCGAGGGACGTCGCCGCTCTCCTTGGATGGCGGTAGGCCACCCAAGGATCATGAAGAGGCGCCTGCTAGGTCATAATAATGGCCATAGCTACCACTTACACCGAAAAGGAAGGGATCCCCCGATCGAGGTGCTGCATTCCCTACCAACCGTCTATACCACCTAGAAAAGGAAGCAACCCAGAAGATTCAAATCCAGGGGGTGGCTGCCCTCCGATCGAAGCTCTGCCATGCTTCTTGAAATAGAGCGACCAGAAAGAATGTTAGATCGTACGGTAAGTTTCTTATCGCAAATGAGGAAATGCATCCCATTCATGGCACAAAACATCATCACACGTGCCTACTAGCGAGGGGAGGATCCCGAGGTAGGTGTCTGGCAGCCACCCTAACTTAAAAGGGCTCTCCAAGGTTCCAAGAAGAAGGTAAGCAAACCAAGCAAACTAGCGGGCAAGATGGGTGGCACACAGGAGAGCAACTGAGAGACTAAGGCTTCCAGAGATCCACCGAAAGGGTCTCAACAGACATAGCCTTCTAGCCCAAACTCTCCTCTGTCACCACTTCTGCTGCTGCACTCATAACTCATTCATATTCTCCTAATACATTACTTTCTCCTCATAGTGTGGAGTCCGTCTACGGGGCTCGACCAGGAGGATTTATTATCCTGGATTATCACTGACTTGAGCATCGGAGTGCTACCGCCAGGATCACTGGCCCGGGTATCCTCTATTTTGCAAGTCCGGACATGTGTGTAGGTCTCAGAGCGACAAGGGCACGATCTGAGGTCGTCTTCAGCTACAGGCCACTGCGGTTTATGTGGCAACAACTATAATCTCAATCGATTACATTGATTAGTTTTCCAGGCTCACTAATCAAAACCCGACTTGTTTTCATAAGGCTTACAAGTCAAAACCTCACTTGGTTTTCTGGGCTAACCAAGAACCTAATTGGTTTTAAGGCTCACCAACAACCTCTTTTGGTTTTGTGGGCTAACCAAGAATCTAATTGGTTTTCAAGGCTCACTAATAACTTCCTTGGTTTTCCAATAGGCTAACCAAAAATCTTTACAACAAAAATAAGTTTGAAGTAAAGAAACAATGAAAGCTTTCTGATAAAAACGGATATCTCTTTGAAGCTTTATTGTAGTGCTGCCTTCAACTTGATGAAGCCTCTTCTTAATGCTTAAGAAGGTTGAACTTGAATGTTCTTGAAGGCTTTTGAATGCTTGGAGACTTCTTTTTGCTTGAAGGTGGTTGAACTCAATGAATAGGAGTGAATGCACTTCTTTTCTTTTTATCTTCTTCTTCCTCTATGTTTTAGATTTGATTTAAACCACTTAAATACCTTTCTAAGGCCTCAAACTCGGGTTATAGCCGTTAGACATGAAAAACTAGCACTTGAGAGTCAAGAGGAGTGAGTTCTATGTTTGAAAAACTACCCGTTACTGTTCCCAGAACTCTAAGTATCGACACTTCAAGCTATGAGTCGATACTTAGAGTCGACACTTGCACTCCATGAGTCAACACTTGCACTCCATGAGTCAACACTTAGTTCAAATATCTTCAATAAAACTTTCTGGAATTTTGAGATGTGTCGACACTTTTTCAGGGAGTCAACACTTTGAGTCAACACTTAGCATCCATGTGTCAACACTTTAGGCAAGTCTTCAACTTTAGCAAGTTCTATAACATAAAAATCTCAGATGATGAGCTGATCCATGTGTCGACACTGAGTCGACACCTGACATCCATGTGTTGACACTTCAGCCATGCCATTTGAAACTCTGTTCGCGTACCGGCTTGAGTCGACACTTCCACAGTCATATTCGACACTTTAAATCGACACTTCACTGAGATTTTCACAAAAATAGCTGAACTTCTACTGAAACCAATTTGTGTTGAACTCATGTATCCTTTCAAGCATTCTTCAATTCTCAAAGTTCTCTTTAAGCAGATCTTTCATCCATAGTTCGGTCTTTTCAATCAATCAATTTTTTGTTAAGTTGATGAGCACATTTTTTCTATTAAAATACACTTCAAAGAAATAGTTAGTACTCAATTTATACTTAAGCATTTTGCTTATCATCAAAATCAATAACGGAGTCAATAATCTTTTTCTTTTTGATGATGACAAAATCTTTAAGTATAAATTGCATAATAAGCTTTCAAAGGAACTTTTCAAAGTGCATATAGTTTATTGCGACAGGTATTGAAATACTAAAAGAGATGTATCAGAGTGAGAGTATTGCAATGGCTAAGAGTATCAGAGCTTAAAATATATAAGAGATAAAATCATGTATCGTGATACTCTTAAAAAAAATATGTAACAAATTCAGCAATAAACACTATGAAGAGTGTAAATACTCTCCTTGAAGAGATGACCAAAAAAATTGATTTCTAAACATCTTTTAATGTCAAAAGACTGAAATTTAAACATCTAAAGATAAGAATTGAGCATGAAATTCAATTCAAAACAGATTTTCAAGTTAAAGGAGGTATTACTCCCCTCACTTTATGAAATTTTTTGCTCATTCATATTTATACTTATTCTTATTTCTCCCCATTTTTGTTATCATTAAAAATGAAGGAAGAGGACAATAAATAAGAACATGAATGTAAGTCATTCATAAAAGAAAACATTGAATTACTGAAAATAAGTAATGCATTTCATTCATTTAGAGTCATAAGGTAAAGTAGAACATAACATTGCATTTACTTGATACAAGATTGGTACAAAAAGTGAACATCAAAACATACAAAGAGTACAGAAATGTAAACTATATAAAAACTATCCTAAGCATCATCCTCATCCTCTAAGGATCCAATCTCGATCAGTCCAGTATTAGTAGAAGCACGAGATCGAGGCCACATCGATTGAAGATCACAAAGATGGGTCCTGGTCGATCGTGAAGGAGTACGATGACCACGTCCTCTGCGTCTAACATAAGTTCTCCCTCTAGCTGGAGCAAAAGAGGTAGAAGCTATGTCAGTAGCAGGAGCAGAACTGATCGAAGTGATAGTCTCAACAACTGTCGGATGTGGTTATGATCAAACAAAGGGTTGAAATCAAGATGATGAAAACCAGGAGTGTAGAATCCTAGCTTCCGGATAAGAGAAGATGTATGCAAGGAAGGTGAATGAACAACAAGTGTACCAATGATCGGTGTATCAGCTGAAGAAATGATAGATGTATCAATGATCGGTGTATCAGCTGAAGAAATGATAGGTGTATCAATGATAGGTGAAAGTATAGGAATGGTAGAATGATCGACTGGTGTAGAAGGAGGCGTGGGTAGCATAGGAGTCTGAAAGGATGAACTCGAAGGATCATGAATGGGACTCCTAGGTAAGTCAGCTATTGTCTCTGGCACTGGCTCTGTCATCAAATCTGGAAAGTCAAAGCCATCAGAGTTAGTATCATCATTATCATCATCTTTGTTTGGTCCCGGAGCAGGTGGAACTGGAGTAGAATTAGCTGGAGCTGAAGTATCGGGAACATTCCTAGAAGAGGGTCTACTCAATATGGACAATATAGCAGAGATACCATCCCTCAATCCTTGATGGCTCTCTCTAGTCTCCATAATGAAACAGTCAAGTCACTAGCGAACAATCATAATCTCTATCTCAATACGAGCGACTCTATCCACAAGACTCTCAGAAGCTCCTGGAATATCTGATCGTGTTGGCTCAGGCTGAGGAGCAGGCTCTGGCTGTGTTGAAGGCTCGAGCTGAATCTCAGGCAAATGTGTCTCTGAAGGTCCTGCCTCATCCAAAAATATGCGCTCCTCCTTCGCAGTATCCTCATCTCTGTCAACGGCTTGACCTGATACTCGTCGTCTCCACTGGCCTCTGACCAACCGATATCCCATATGGTGAAGTGATCTGATGTTGTAGACATCAGTGTGCAGTAACATCCGGTAGGGCTCATCATCCAATACCACTCCATATGCTCTGAAGAGCAGGGTCAAGCCCATCCCGTAGGGCAAATATAGTTTCTGATTGATAGATGCCTCCGTCATCTGATGTACCATAAATACCGGTAGGCAAATAGGTGCATGTTGAACTAAAGAAACCATCACTAGTAGCTCTCTCTCTGTGATAAAGTCAAAATGGCCAGTTTTCGGTAGAAGGATTCGGGCTACGATATGATGTAGTAACATCATCTCAGTAGAGAGCCTGGATGCAAAACAGTGGCTCCCTCAGGTAGATCATCTGGCTCAAAAATGCACTGGAGTCCACTGAATCTGTCCACTAAGTTGTCAACCATTTATCCAGGTACAAAAAAGTTTTTCAAATATTTTTTTTGTCTTGGGGGTCTATAACCTAATCCAGCTTTGTTAAAAATGGCTCTTTGGTTGTTTAAAAAAGATTTAATTTTTTTGAGCTATAGGTGAACTTTCAACAAAAAGTTTTATTTTGTCAAGCTTATTTTTGTAATTTTTGTTTTCTAATTCTAAATCCTTGTTTTTCTTCAAAAGATCATCATTTGAAATGATAGTTTTAGGTCTTTTCAAAACATCATTTTTCATAGTTAAAGCCTTATTTTTCTTTTCTAAAATATCAAGTTTAGTTTTTAATTCACTAACTTTATTTAAAAGAGAATTGTTTTCATGAAAAAAAATATTTGCATGCTTTTTCAATTTTCTGTTTTCAGATAAAATCAGTTTGTAATCATGCATTAATTCATCAAAAGTATTTTTTAATTCATCAAAGGTAAAATCTACTTCAGTATCATAAATTATCTGTTCTTGTTCTTGTTGTGCCATGAGACATAGATTTGCAATTTCAGCTTGTTCTTCTTCTAAGCTGGAGTCTTCACTATCACTCCAGGTTGCCATCATAGCTTTCTCCCCAAGCTTCTTCCTTGACTTCTTTAGGAGAGGGCAGTCAAATTTATAGTGTCTAGGCTTCTTGTACTCGAAGCATGTAGGTATCTCCTTCTCCTTTTTCTTTTCTTTCTCCTTTGCTTTTCCCTTCTCATTAGTTGATTGGAACTTTTTCTTATAAGGAAACTTCCTTATTTTCATAAATTTTCTAAACTTTCTTGCTAGAAGTGCTTCTTCACTCTCTTCTTCTTCTTCAGATTCTTCATTTGAGGATTCTTCTTGAGTAGTAGATTTGAAGGCTATCCCCTTTTTCTTCTTGTCCATATCCATAGACTTTTACTTTAAGTTCAGCTCATAAGTCATGAGCAATCCCACCAATTACTCTAATGGTAGTTTGTCAACATCTTTAGCTTTTTGGATGGCGGTCACCTTCGGATCCCATGAAGTTGGAAGTGACATGAGAATTTTGTTAACAAGATCAGCATTAGACATTATTTTTTCTAAACTTCTCATTCCATTTATAATATTTGTTAATCTAGTGTACATGTCAGTGATAGACTCATTTGGTTCCATTCGGAATATTTCATAAGTGTGCACTAACATGTTCACTTTTGTGTTTTTCACTTGATCGGTATCCTCATGAATAACTTCAAGTGTGTCCCATATTTCCTTGACTGATGTGCACGTAGAAATCCTATTAAACTCACTAGGATCTAATGCATAATAGAGGAGATTCATTACTTTCATATTGATCTCGGATTGTTTAATGTCATTTTCATCTCAATCCTCTTCGAGCTTTGGGATGGAAACACCATTCACAACAATTGAAAGAATATGAGGACCCTTATCAACAACCTTCCATAAATTATAATCAATTGAGTGCATGTATATTCTCATTCTAGTTTTTCAATGAGTATAATTTGTTCCATTGAAATATGGAGGTCTATTTGAGGCTCGTCCCTCAACTACACTAGTACTAAGGGGGGTTGCCATAGATCTTTACTCAAGACGGTTAGACCTATAAACTGATAATAGAGCTGTGATACCACTTGTTAACCAGTAAGCAACCCAAGAGGGGGGTGAATGGGTCTCTAAAAATTTAAATGCAAGTATATGAACCAATCTAATAATCGAACTAAGTACAATAAACACAAGTGCAAATTACTTTTAATAAGTATGTAGTGGAAATATAAAAGCAATAAAAGAAGAGCAAATGAAAGAGACAAGCAATCACAAACACAAACCAAATATAATGGTTCGGTGCTATCCAAAGCACCTACATCCACTCCCCAAGGTCCACTTGAAAATTCACTATAATCTCAATCGATTACAGTCGATTAGTTTTCTAGGCTCATTAATCAAAACCTGACTTGTTTTCACAAGGCTTACAAGTCAAAACCTCACTTGATTTTCCGAACTACCAAGAACCTAATTAGTTTTAAGGCTCACCAACAACCTCACTTGATTTTACGGGCTAACCAAGAATCTAATTGGTTTTCAAGGCTCACCAATAACCTCCTTGGTTTTTCAATAGGCTAACCAAACCTTTACAACTAAAATAAGTCTGAAGTAAAGAAACAATGAAAGCTTTCTTATAAAAGCGAATATCTCTTTGAAACTTTGTTGTAGTGCTGCCTTCAACTTGATGAAGCCTCTTTTTAATGCTCAAGAAGGTTGAACTTTAATACTCTTGAAGACTCTTGAATGCTTGGAGATTTTTTTTTGCTTGAAGATGGTTGAACATAATGAATAGGAGTGAATGCACTTCTTTTCTTTTTTCTTCTTCTTCCTCTATATTTTAGATCTGATTTAAACCACTTAAATACCTTTCCAAGGCCTCAAACTCAGTTTATAACCGTTAGACACGAAAAGCTAGCCATTGGGAGCCAAGAGGAGTGAGTTCTGCATTTGAAAAACTAGCCGTTATTATTTCCAGAACTCTAAGTATTGACACTTCAACCTGTGAGTCGATACTTAGGGTCGACACCTGCACTCCATTAGTCGACACTTAGTTCAAATATCTTCAATGAAGCTTTCTGAAATTTTCAATGTGTTGACACTTTCTCAGGTGAGTCGATACTTTGAGTCGATACTTAGCATCCATGTGTTGACACTTCAGGCAAGTCTTCAACTTCAGCAAGTTCTGTAATATAAAAATCTTAGGCGATGAGCTGATCCATATATCGACACTTTGAGTCGATACCTGACATCCATGTATTGACACTTCAGCCATGCCATCTGAAATTCTGTTCACGTACCGGCTTGAGTTGATACTTCCATAGTCATGTGTCGATACTTAAATCATGTGTTGACACTTTGAGTCTATACTTCACCAAGATTTTCATAAAAATAGCTGAACTTTTGCTGAAACCAATTTATATTGAACTCATGTGTCCTTTCAAGCATTCTTCAATTACCAAAGTCCTCTTTAAGCAGATCTTTCATTCATAGTTGGGTCTTTTCAATCAATCAATTTTTTGTTAAGTTGATAAGCACTCTTTTTTAATAAAAATATACTTCAAAGAAATAGTTAGTACTCAACTTATACTTAAGCATTTTGCTTATCATCAAAATCAATAACAGAATCAATATCATTTTATTTGCTTGGAATGTACACCTCCATTAATGGAAACCTTGTCTTATTTGCATTGCCAGCCAATTTTCTATAATGGCAATAGGGACTGTAGCTTGGGATGGGGCATGTCTCTCTTAATTGAGAGGATTTGTTGGAGATTACGAGATATGACCTTCTGATCATGCCACCGAGTGCATGAAAATGAACATCGGATGATTCATACTTGGATTGGTCGAAAGTATGCTGCTATAGAATTTTAACTTTTTCTGGATCCAAGGGTCCCAGGTCGGACCTGATCCTCCTATTAAGGTCAAAAGTTAAGTAGGGCTGGGAGTCTCGGAGTGCTACACTAGAGCACCCAAGGGTTGCTGAATCTTAAGTATTGAGAGCGAGGTGAATCTTTGCCGAGGTTGAAGGTCAACTAAGCTAAGGGTCCAGGAGGTCAAAGGACTCGGGGTACATTTCTATCTCCTCCGGGGGTTATAGGTTATACTGTTGAAAGTGAGTCATCTTCTGCCAGTCTCGTGGACTAGAAAACTTTTTGTCAGTGGTCGAAGATTAATCTATAACCAAGGGTCAGAAGGTCGAGACAATTAGAAGATGCTGTAGATGTTAACTCATGACCAAGGGTTAGCTGGGCTAATGGTTGCTAAGGGATGCTACCAATGTTGAATGGTTGCCGAAAGGAAAGTGGTCCTTTGTTAGGATCGAAGATTAATCATATCAAAGGAGATTTATGGCATAACTCCATCTTGCCTAAGGGATGGCTGGCCTCAGATGCCAGCAATGGATCTTGGATGGTGGACCTTCGGCACACACCTCTTTTATGTAAAGACTATCGATAGGTAATACGAGAGCTGAAGCTTTATTCATCAAAAATGCCTGCCTTACTGTCTGAAGAATTTCATATATAGAGACATGGTATATAACTGGTATTCCATATATCATAGATATTTGTTTGATATTCTATTTGAGCAAATGCTTCTCATATGAACATTCCAAGGGTGAAAGGCCTGATGCTAAGGATAAGGGGGATAAGAAGAGACCTGAATGCAGCCTTGTCTCATTCAAGAGATGGTCAATGACTGCTTGTGTGGACATCCAATCCAAGGATCCTCGGGATATCGAGGGTGAGGGGTTAACTTCTACATCATTTACCCTCCACTTCTTAGCTTAAGTGTGAAGTGTCTCGAGTTGAGAAGTAGACTCAGTTGCACGTCGAAGGGATCCTAAGTTTAGGTTGGAGTTACTACACTTTTTAAGAGGTGTGAAATAGGCTAGAAGATGAAAGGATGCCATGTAGTGTATTTATGATGCTCCTCGAGATAGGAGGGGAATTTATGGCCATGGGGTCATTAGTGACATTGTATAGGGTGCTGCTCCTGAAGGTAGACATTGGAGCAGCCTAGAGCCTTCTTGAATAGTAGGCTTTAGCTAATTGAAGGACCATTAGTACAGGTAACTTCAAGGGTTGTCATCGACCACCTATGTGACCCTCGATTTTTAGTCAAGGATGAGGGACCTATTGGTTAGCCCTCAGCATCATGAACAGGGAGGATCCTATTAGTTAGCTCTCATCATTGAGCTGAGGGTCCTCATGGTTAGCCTTCAACATCCTAGATGTGTGAAGGTTCTTTTGGTTAGTCCTTTCCATTGAGCCAAGGGTCCTCATGATTAGCCTTCGATATTGTGGACAGGTGAGGATCCTTTTGGTTAGCTCTCACCATTGAACCAAGTGTCCTCATGGTTAGTCCTTAATATCGTAGATGGGAAATGGTCCTTTTGGTTAGCCCTCACCATTGAGTCGAGGGTCCTCATGGTTAGCCCTCGACATAATGGATGGGTGAGAGTCCTTTTGATTAGCCCTTGCCGTTAAGCTGAGGATCCTCATAGTTAGCCCTTGACATCGCAAATGGAGAGGGTTCTTTTGGTTAGCCCTTATCGTTAAGTCGAGGGTCTTAGTGGTTAGCCCTCGACATCACGGATAGATAAGGATCCTGGTAGTTAGTCCTCACCATTGAGCTGAGGGTCCTAGTGGTTAGCCCTCGACATTAAGGAAGAGCGAGGGAAATACTGGTTAGTCCTTATTATTGAATCAAGGATCCTAATAGTTAGCCCTCGACATCATGGACAGGCGAGGGCCCTTTTGGTTAGCCTTGCCATTGAGCCTTAGGCCAACTGAAGGCTGATTTGGGACTAGGGCCGATCAAAGACCATTGAATTAAATACTATTCAAAGGTACCTTCTATGTCATGTTAACTAACCATAGTACACACCATTTTAACTACAAATATTTTTAATTAAGGCATGGAAAAAGTTACTTTACTGATAGTAAATTTAGAGGTTTTCTATATTCCCGAGACAAGGTAGAGATGCTTCATATAGTTGTGTGAGGCGATATGTCCCAGGTCGAATGACTCTTCCACTGACCCACCGATGATGATGTTTACCTTGTCGAGGCAAGATGATCAGTTGGCTTCTCCAGCCTTGATGTGGCTTTGGTAGGCACGATAAGGCTTCTGGAGTATCATTCTTCTCCTATCGATCTCGAAGGAACTTATCAAGTTGACCACAGTGAATGAGTTTTTTGATCTCGTCTTGCAGCTAAACACACTCCTCTATATCATGCCCGTGGTCACGATGATAGAGATAGTCAGAGGTGGACAGCCGGGAAGGCAAGGGGGCCTTGGCCCCCCTAATTTTTTTGCAATCCATGTAGTTAGATAGGTTTATTTAACGTAAACAAGTATTTGGCCCCCTAAAATTTTTTGTAATCCACATAGTTAGATAGGTTTATTTAAGGTAAACAAGTATTTGGCCCCCCTCCCTCAAATTTCTGAAATCAATCCAAAATAATCCCTAAAAAATCAGTAACAAAATTCCAAAAAAAAATCAAAACCGAGATAAATCACTAAAAAATAACTTTTCAAAGAGTTTTATTAAAAAAATTGGCGAACAACTTACCTGGGCTGAGAAGCGCCACTGTGATGCCGTCCATGTCTCCTTCTCTAGTTCTCCCCCAAAATCTCGAAGCGGCGAAGGTGGCGAGCGAAGCCCAAACTAGCAAATCCAGTCCCCATCCCATTCCCATCAGCTGTGAGGCATGAGCGATGACTCCAGTGAGCCATTTTCCCATCCCTCCCGACAGCCGCTGTCAGCGAAGGAGACGGCCGGGCTGATCCCAGCCTTCGTGGCACCACCCCACCCGCCGGTCATCGCTGGCTTCAAACAGTGCACCGATGGCCAAGGCCAACTCCTTTCTTCATTCGTTCATCGCCGGCATCACCACCGCCCACCGGGCTTGGTTCCTCCCGTGGTTCAACGCAGTGAGCCGGTGATGCACCGTCGATGCCAGAGCTGACAGTGCTTCCGACCGATGTCCATTTCTACGACGCCTCTTGTAATTGACGCGGTGAGAGGTGAGTCCCGAGTCTGTGAGTGGTTTTTATCTCCGACAAGTAAGGAGTTTTGGATTTTTTGTTCTCGGTTCTTCTAGCTTCTTTCGTAAAATATGTGCCCTTTAAATATTATTAATTGAACTTGGCAGTCCTAGTTTAGCAGTCCTATTTTGGATGAGTTCCTTCCTTGCTTTCAGCCAATATAATTGGAGTTGGAGACCTGTTACGGCTTTTACCAGGTAACTAGGTTTCTCTTTTTGATAAAATTATTAATTAGAGACTTCTTTCAGTCTATTTTTTTTTCAAGTCGTTCAGATCGTCCCTAATTTTTTTAAAAAAAATTATATTAGAGAAATTTTTGATGAAATATTTGTATTAGAGAAATTAAGATAGATGACACTAAGAGAGGTTGCACATTAGAAAACAAAGACAAAACACAACATACACATCATAATAACCATTTAATATTGATTAACTCCCAAATAATCTCTCATGGAACATATTCTTGTTGACTCTCTTGGTTCACCCTATTGTTTTGGTATCGCATTGCATTGTTGTTTTGGTATTCTTATTATTTTTTTAGTGTAAAGATGGTAAATTATTATGATTCGGTTTGTTCTTGCTGTTATTCGATTCGATTTATTTTTGTGTTGTTGTTTTTATTAATGGTAGAGTCCCACTTCGATTATGCAAGCCTGGCCTAGTATCTCTAAATTATTAAAAGTTGCATCAAGATTTTAAATCTTGCGGGCTGGGACTATCCCAATTTTTTTAATGTGATGGGATGTGTTGTTGTCCTATCCTTTCCCGACACTTAGAATAGGGAATGTTCCAAGGTATCCTGGTCGGAATGCAGCGATGCTGGTGAAATAGTACAGTTTCCATGATACTCGATCTTGGTATCCTATAGGATGTCCCGTCGAGACTTGAAATCCGGCCTCCATCTCTGTCTGTGTGCTGGTGTCGGACTATTGGTGTTATGCCCAAAAGCGACAATCAGTAGACGGGCAAATAATATTTATAAAAAAATATTTAAATTAATTATAAATATTTATTAATATTTTTAAATTATATATTTTTTGGCTCCCCCTGAAAAAATTGGTGTGGTTCGTCTCTGGAGACAATATTTGTATAGATTATGCATGTCTAGCCTCATCTACAACCTCCTTACATTAGGCAACTACAACTAACCTACAATAAAATGTGAGCTTGGGGAGCATTCAAAGGAGTGTATTGATCAAATTTTCTTAGCAGCAGGATATTCTGTTGTTCTTGGAGATGTTTATACCATTGGATTAGAGGGGTTGATTTTCTGTGCTATGGGGGAGATGGCTTCTCTGCCTCCTCTTAGTCCTTTTTTCTCAGTTAGAACTCTAGGATTGGGGGCTGCTCCTTAACTACTGGAGTAGTCGGAGTCGCTGGAACAGGCGATGGGCTATGGGCGCCACACACTTCTTCGGTGCGTGCATACTTCTTTACCTTGGCCCACATTTTGGAGAAGTTCGTTGCCGACCTCTCTTCTAAGGAAAAGAAGAAAGGATACCTCTGAAGACCATATTCATGGTAGTTATGGTAATTGCATAGTCTAAATTGTATATATACTTAAGTCTAGAGCTGTTTTATTGAATCAGCTCATATAAGATCTAAGGGATTCTCAATCTCCTTGCTTAATATTAATAAGGGAGTCGGAACCCTAGTGTAGCCTCCTACTACTGGTAAAATGAGAAACAAAAATTGACTCAACTGGTTGAAAGAATGGATAGAGTTTGGTTTTAGACTAGAATACCAATATCGGGTTGCCTTCTTGAGGATCGAGGGAAAAGGCTGGGCATAATATTCTATTAGTGGCCCTATGAAGAAAAATCAAGACCTTGTCACTTTCCAAATAATCTACCGGATCAGCGGGTCCATCATAAGTTTTCAGCTGCGGCATCTTAAAATGCTTTAACAATAGTTCTTGCATGATATGGGCTCTAAAGGGTCGATCAGTAGTAAAACCGAGACCCTTGTCTTTACTCAAGGCCAAACCTAGTAAAGTCTTAATATATTGGTTCAGCTCTCGAAGCTTTCAATCTACCTCCGCATCTCTGGTAGTATGTGCCTTGGAAGGTCGAGGGGCAATCGAGTTGGCATCGACCCCTTATCAGATCGAGGTGAAGAAGAATTCCTTCTTGCCTGCTTGGGGCTCTGTGGTGCACTTGGATGAGTATGCTCCTCCCATTCAAGACTTTACGAGAGGGGGAGTCATCGCCACTCCAGTTGTAATGTCCCTAGTACTGCTAATGTCGGGGTGGTACCGCTTGGTCTGCCTCTGGCCGGGTTCCACCGATGGTACTACCGTACCACTGGACCTTAGCACTGGATCGCTTGGACCATGATTGCCAATGCTTAGATCTGCTGGGAAAGATGCCCCCTGCTAGGTGATGCCAGCTTGAGGTTCTGGAGCGAGACCTCTGGTAGGTTAATTAATTTGCCAGGAAGTGGTTGCACCAGAATACCGGGTGGACATACCTTTGGATGGCATAAAGCTCTGCTTAGATCTCTTCCTGAAAATAGGTGATACAAGAGCGGAAGACCCTTTCTTTATCTATTGATGTTGCTTCCCACCTGGACATTGGAGGATATAAAAGGAGAGGTGCTCGTGGGCTGTAGCTACAAGAAAAGCACTAGCCAGAGGATGCTTTGGCAAAGGTCCTCTAACAATCAAGTCAGGTGGCAAGTAATAAGAGAAAGAAAGTAGAGCGGAGAGGAGAGAGAGTGTTTCATACATGCATACCTTAGGAATTTCTAAGGAGTCCCTTTTTATAGGTGAACGGTGAGGAAAGTTTTTGGATACAAGAAATCTTAGTAGGTTTGGTAAGAAATGATAGGGCATTAGATCCTATCAGGAGATCTAGCAAGAATCATTCTATTTGCCTAGAATGTTTGCCTCCTATTAATGGAAACCTTGTCTTATTCACGTTGCCAGCTATTCTCCTTAATGGTAACAGTGCCCAGAACAGGTTACATTCATCTTAATTGAGAGAATTGCTGAAGATTATGAGATGTGGCCTCCTGATCATGCCATTGAGTGGTGGAAATGGGTGTCGGATAATTCCTTCGTGGGTTGCCTGGAAGTATGCTACCATGAAATTTTAACTTCCCCTAGATGCAAGGGTCCTAGACCGGACCTAATTCTCCTACCGAAGTTGAAGGTTGAGTATGGCCTAGAGTCTCGGAGTGCTATTTGGAGCACCCAAGGGCTTCCAGAGCTTAAGTACCGAGGATGAGGTGAATCTTCGCTGAGGCCAAAGGTCAACTAAGTCGAGGGTCTAGGAGGTCAAAGGATGCGGGACACATTTTTATCTCCTCCGGGGGTTATGCTATTAAGAAAGTGAGTCGTCTTCTGCCAGTCTCATGGACTAGGAAACTTTCCCTTGATAATCGAGGATTAATCCATGACCGAGGGTCAGAAGGCCAAGGTTATTAGAAGATATAGCGGATGTTGACCTGTGATCGAGGGTCAGCTAAATTGATGGTTGCCAGGAGATGCTGCTAATTTTGGATGGTTACTGAAAGGGAAGTGGTCCTTTGTTAGGACAAAAGATCAATCAAACCAAAGGAGATCAGTGGCATAGCTCTATCCTACCTAAGGGATGGCCGGCCCCAGATGCCAGCGATGGATCTCGGATGCTGGACCTTTGGTATACACCTCTTTCATGTAAAGACGGTCGGCAGGTAATATAGTGGCTAAAATTTTATTTATTAAAGATCCCATGCTTGCTTTACTATTTGAAGAATTATCACATACAGAGACACGACATGTAATTGGTGTTCTATATATCATAGATGTTTGATTAATATTCTATTTGAGCTAATACTTTTCATATAGGTATTCCAAGGATGGAAGGTCTGATGCTGAGGATAGGTGGGATTGGAGGAGACCTGAATGTGGGCTCGCCTTATCCAGGAGATGGCTAGTAACCACTTGTGCTGATGTCCAACTTGAAAAATCCTCGGGATCCAAGGGTGTGGGGTTAACTTTCATATTTGGCATAGATATGAAAACTTCTCATATATGAAAAATAAGAAATTTTTATTATTTGTATCTCATCAGTATTTTTAGACATTATTATTACTGTTCTTATAAATTAACTTATTATTTTTGGTAGCATATCTATAATTTTAAAAATACTTTCTTAATAGCTTATGGTTTGACCTTCTTTTTGATAATGAAAGAAGAAAACTTAATTATAAGTGGAAATAGTTGTAATACAATATGGTTGAAATATATAGAACATGTCTTGACTTTATAAAATATTGGTTAGGTATAAATATAAAAACTTATCAAGAAAATGAGAACTTTTTATTATTTGTATCTCATCACTATTTTTAGGCTTGATGGTTGATGTTGTCTTTGATTAAATATTAAGTGGTGGCACATCTATATTTCTGATCTAGCATTTTCATACTAAATCTTTTATCAAATTAAACTATACCAACAATGGCATCTTATTGTGTCACTTAAGGTGGTGTGATGGCTTTTTTTGGAAAACAAAAAAAACGCTATTCGAAGAGGAAGTAATTATACATCCATGTAGTTAAATGCAGAGTCATGCTTTGCATAAGATAGTGATCAGGTACAAGTACAGGAACTTCTCATATGTGAAAAAGAGAAATTTTTATAATTTCTACTTCAGGTTTTTAGGCTTTATGGTTGGTGTTCTTATAAATTAATTTATTGTTTTTGGTAGCATATCTATAATTTTAATCAAACTGCTTTAATGGCTTATGTTTTGGCAGCTTTTTTAGCAAATGAAAAACTAATTAGAAGAGGAAATAGTTGGACTAGCTTGTAGATGAAATATTTTGACCATGCTTGGGCTTTGCCGAATATTGGTTAGGCACAAACATTAAAAATTCTCATATGAGAAAATGAGAAATTTTTATTATTTATACCACATCAATATTTTTAGGCATGGTGGTTGAAGCTATCTTAAATTAAGTATTATCTTTGGTAGAACATCTATATTTTTCATCTTGCATTTTTCTATTAAAGCTTTTGTCAAATTAAACAATGCTAATCATGGTTAAAACATTTACAGATATAGTCTAAGCTTAGTAGAATCTCTCATATGGAAAAATAGGAACTTTTTGTTATTTGTGCCTCGTCAGTATTTTCGGATTCCTAGTTGGTATTGTCACCAGAATGGAAACTTTTTAGTATTGTGGATAGAACATCTTTAAGCTGATATAGGATTTTGTGATTGAGCTTCCACTTGGTTGCACCTAATTGTATGTTGATTAGGTTCAAATAGCAACTTTTCATGATGAGAAAATATGCAAATTTTTAGTTGTTCAGGCTTCATTAATTGTGGTTGTTTCTACCATTACCATGGTATTAGTGGTTTGCAATCATCATGTTGGCCTTCTTTGAGACTCAATATTATTTTATGGTGGAAACAATAGTAATTTAATGGAATAGTTGCAACAAAAAAGATCATTGTTAGCTTGTATATGTAATTTGTTGCCATTATCAAGTGAGTCATACTTGTTTAATAAAATTATTTATCGAACATTAATTGAATTTTATCAATAATTTGTAGACTTTTGACATGTATAATTTCTAACACTAAGCATATAACTTTATATTTAAATTCTATTTATACAGCAACTGGGTTGCAACTCAAAGACTCCACTCCTTATTCAGATAAAAGAAAAAAATGATATTAATCAAATAATAGTATAACAACATAGGGCATTCTTAATAAATTGTGCAAATATATAGGTTATGCTATCTCTGCTGTACCATTTATTTTCTTATGCATCCTTTGTTTCTCTAATTTTCTAATTTGTTTAAACATACATGTTATGCCATCTCTGCTGTACCATTTATTTTCTTATAAATATTTTGTTTCTCTAATTTTCTACCTTGTTTTTATTTCCAAGATACCATACTTTTATTCTATCTCCATCTTGGTGCGCCTAATCTCTCAAACCTTAGGTAAAACTAATCTCTAATATAAAAAAAAAAAAAAAGCTAATACAACAAACTAAATAGTTTACTCCAATATCTTACTTTAAACCTAAAACTGTTATACACTATTAAACATTTAAACATTTTTCTTAAAATCTCTATCTCATTAATTTCAGAATTTAAATATGCTAGACAAAAGTATATATATATATAGATGAAAGAAAGAACTTCATAACAAGTGCATTGATTTCAATATTATTTACATGAACTTGCTTTTAGCTTTAAATTTCTAAAAAAACTTTGCCATGCTTGTTTATTTCTCTATTTACATACAACCGTGCATGTTGAGCTTGCCAGACTTGTGGATATGGGTGGAAGTGCGATAATCCCGCTATATATGTTGTTATTGGATGGGCTTGGGCTGCAAACTTGGACTCATGACTTCAAAACTCTGTCCAAGCTTTTGGGTTGGCTGACCATGGTGAGCCTGAGAATCTTGTCAATCCAAAAGTGGTATATTGTGTTTGAATTATACATGTATATCTGTATTATAAAATCATAAATTATATAATATAAATAAATTTAACCCATAGATTTGTTATATGTAATCATGACCATCGGTGACTTTATCAAATTCTACAAACGTTCAGATATTTTTCACAAAAAGTGAATCCATGTTCAGATTTTTTTAGTTTCTCTATCCGGTCACAAAAACAATTGAGTGTGCGGCAGCTTTATGCAATTGGAGACTCTGACCGGGAGTTAATAGAGCTGTCAATATGGGCTAGCACGGTCCGATCCGGTCCTAATTTATATGGGCCTGCATTTTATGGATCGGGCCGGGCTAGACCCATTTGTACAAATGGGTCAAAAAAATCTAACCTGGCCCGGTCCTATATGGACCGTGGGCTAGGGCTGGGCCAGCCCCTTATGTGGACCGTGGGCTAGGGCCGTGGGTCATGGACTAGGACCGTGGGCTAGGGATCCACGTGCTGAAAATATCAAGTAGGAAAAAAATGAATCAATTTATACTATTCGTTTCTACAGATTTTGGGACTGGAAATATGTGCTGATACTATGGTAGGAGATGCAATGATAAGAGGCATCTCTGGAGGACAAAAGAAGCGTGTTACAACAGGTAAATCTAACAAGAAAAAGAAGAGACCGGACTAGAAGTCTGTGAGCCCTTATGGCAGGCCGGCACGGCGACACGACATCGGAAAAAGCCTGTGAGCCCTCATTGCAGGCCGGCACGGCGACGATGGCACCCCGCAACATCGAGCCCCCTCGGACCCATGCCTCACTGGTCACTGCTTCTAATGATTCGTTGAGAGAAATCAAAAAAAAAATGGAAGAATGACAAGTCCTCACAGCCGAACGACCATTGTCCTGGGTTCCGGCCGGCATTCATGGTCTCGTGAAAGAAGAACAGCGACCGTGGGGTGGGTTTCTTCGTTTTCCCGTCTCCAGTTCTCCCAAACAGCCAAACTTGAGACTCCGTTCTCCGGCGGCTCTCCATGAGTCGCTCACGGACTCACCAGTTCTCTCCAGCGGAGGGCGGTGGAGGGCGGCGGCTTTGACCTAACCTTAACAGAAGGTCCCGAGCCCCGACTCCCGGTCTCTCGTCATCGTCGAGTAAATAAAATCATAATGCCTTCAGTCTTCATCCTGTAAGTAGTAATTAGTAAGTCCTAAACCATTAAACCGTAGAACCGTAGGTGAGTTGACTAACAGTAACAGATTAAGTAGCCCTGACCTGTAAGACTAAGTTTTTTTTTTAATTATATCTGGCCCATGGGCTGGCCCGGCCCTAACTCTATTGAGCCCATGGGCTACAGGGGCTGGGCCAAAAAGCCCACTTACATAAATGAACCAATTTTTTTTAGCCCGGACCGGCCCATTTATAGGGCCAAATAGACTGACCCATGGGCTCTAGCCCATTTTGACAGGTCCGGGAGTCAACCTAGATAGGCAAGAATCCATGCCAAAAGGAAAGCGAACTAGTACTACTAGAATAGGTTCTTTACTTGATAGAACCCTTATCAGTCATTGAATTTTCATATACTTTAATTTATATCTAATTTATTCTTTTTAAATTTATTTTATATGATAGATATTTATTCTTTTTGGATTGACTTGCACGTTAATTTGATACCAAATAGAATAAATGACAAGAAAATAGTGGCTCACTCTTATGAGTCAAGTTTAATTACATTCTGTAGATTTCTAATATTAAAGTTCTACAAATATATTCAATCTATGAACTGTCTTTAAGATTATTAATTTCTATTGTTGAAATGGCAAAACTTTTAATGAATTTAAAGATCAGAACCAAGATATTAGCGAAATGAAGAAGCGATTGAGCCCACCATCCCTAGCAACCTCAAACCACACATGGACAGCAATTAGGTGAATCCATGCAAAGTGAGGATTAACTGCAATGCAAAGAGAAGCATGGGATATGATACACACCCACCTAATCCTTGTCTTGATTACTTGAAGCCTTTTCATAATAAATTGAAATGATAATTAATTTATTTCATACTACTAACTATATAATCAAGAATTTTTTAAAAATTTTGTAAGTGGATAGAGATGGCAATTTATGATCCAACCTGTAAACAATCTGCTTGAAACAAGTTTGAGTTTGATATAAATAGATTTGAATCAAACTTAATTATATTTCATAAATTTCTAATATTAAAGATATATGAATATGTTCAATCTATTAATTACTAACTTCAGCATTATTTGTTATGAGATTATTACTTTTTATTATTGAAATGGCGGAATTTTGAACGAATTTAAAATGTCATAACCAAGATATTCATGAAATGAAGAAGCCGTGGAGCTCGCCATCCCTAGCAACATCAAACCACACATGGAATAGGTGCATGGTGGGGAATAAGTGCAATGCAAAGGGGAGCATGGGATATGATACGCACCCTCGATCCTAATCCTTGTCTGTGAGTGGTTTGTGGTTATCAGGAGTGATAATCTTAAAGCCTTTCCATTATAAATTAACATGATTATTAAATTATTTTATATTACTAATTATATAATCAAGAAATCTCTTTAATTCATGTTTGGTTCTGTTTGTATTTCAAGTGCCCAACGAAATTAGTCCTTTCACCATGAGCATGGGCGCTACTTCCTCTCGCTCAATGGGATATCCTCCATATATCACAACAATCTGCTCTCTAACCAACTAATCTATAACCATATGCATTCCACCAAACTTGAATGGACCAAGCCAGGATATTTGTCCTGGGGAGGTCATTTGAAGCATTGTCAAGACCAGAAAAAAAAAAAGTCCACTAATACAACGACATAAATATAAAAATATTTTCATCCTAACAAGCTTGTTGCTTATTACCTTTTAAAAAATTTTATCCATATTCTTTAAAAAAATGTATTCTTAATCTTTCTAAAAAAAAATTGTAGTTTTATGGAATGCTCAGAAGTACATAAGCACTACATAAAATTTAGTCAATAGTCCAGAACTATTAGTTCCACCTAGCCATAAAAATGGCCTTTTGCAAACCATCAATTCTTAAACAGAAAATAGGATATTTTATCCCACAGAACTTAAACCTTCACTTAGTTTCAACGGTCCGTTGAGACTTGTTTTGTTAGTCTCAACCATGTACTCTATTGTAACCCTACTAGGAATTTAGGACATTGCACCCATCACTGTACAATAGCTAAGGAAAGAAATTCTCTAGATTATAATTGTGAAGGAAATATGTTCATGGTGCCTGCAATCATTCTATAAAGTTTCAAAATCAAGATTCTAGGAAACAATGGAATTTTCAGAAATTCCTTTAAATTATGATATCAGCAAGAAACAATACAAGGATGCTTAACGTAAAATTATATAAGTGTTTGATGCATGATTGTGATCTCAGTGTTATTCTCTTTGGAAGGAGAAGATGATGAATGGCAAAGCTTGGTAGCATATCCGTTCATGAATTCTTCTTTTAGCAAAACAGCGAGGATCCAACTTTGGGATGAAACTAGGACTGGAAATGGACCGGTCCAAAGTTTATTGGACCGGCTCAAAGATTATATTTTAAAAAATTTTGGACCGAATCCGGACATTTCTTTGGTTCAAAAATTAAACGGACTCTATGTTACAGCTCTAAGACTAGTCCAATATACTTAAAATTTGATCCGAAATCTGAATCAGACCGGTCCGAAGTTTATTGAGCTGGTCCAATCTAGTTCCAGACAATGGATTTTTGAGCTGGCCCATTTTCAGTCCCAGATGAAATACGAAATATGGAAGAAAAGAAAAAAAAAAAAAAAAAAAAAAAAGAAAAAAAAAAAAAAGGAGAAGAAACAAGACAACAGCACTCCAAGAATACAGTACTCGATAAAACATACGTCACAAAATAGGCAAGGATCCACTCCATCTTTACACTAGTCTTCAATCACATCTATCGAAAACACTTTTAAGAAAAAAAGAACAATCGCAAAATAGGCCTCCTCATTTTTACACGATTAGGTTCTCTCTCTCTCTCTCTTTGCTTTTTAAACTGGAAAATTGAATAGTTAGTACTTCAGGAATAATTTATATTTTCAGTCATTAGTACTACCTTATGCAGCCAACCTGACCTTCCTTTTCATCATGTTGGTGATGCAAGCTATGGAAAGCCAACTGATCTCACCACCAAGCAAATGATGGAGATCGGCCCCAAAAGATGGTTAGACATGCAAAGATAGAGATTGACGAATTCAAGTCATCCCCTCATCGAGAGTACAACAAAGACCTTAATCATATCTTCTGGTGGACCACTGGAGATAGCAAATGTCCAATTTAGCATCAGCAGAAAATATCATTAGAAAATAGACTACTTGAATATATATAGAGCAGACAACATCACAAATAATTACAAATCAACAGGGAATAAGACAGACGAACAATAGTACATAATTAAATTTTCATTATGGATGTATGGAAAAAATCTTTGCGGCATATATCATCTTCTACTTTTCTCCGTCCGCTGGCATGACCTCCATATATATATATATATATATATATATATATATATATATAGAGAGAGAGAGAGAGAGAGAGAGAGAGAGAGAGATATGGACTTGTTTCATTCCGAATAAATTTGGAGTCAAATCTGGATAAGATTTTTACTATTTGATGAGTTTTTGGATTTGTATTTATTTTAAAATATTTCTATTTATCATATGATATTTATATTTATTCCATGGTGTTTGTATTTATTTGAAAAAGTGGACTATCCAATATGTAGAATTTTGTGTGGTGCTCCCAAGCCTTGGAGAGACTTGGAAGGCCATGGCAGGAATGTTCGAGATGATTCGTGGGTGCTTGGAGGCGTGCCAAGCAATTTCTGGAGGTATTCCAGAGGTCTTGGAGGTGTTCCAGGGGGGTCCCAGAGTCATATTGGATAAGGTGGCTTGACCTAGGGTTGAGGGTTTTCTCATATTGACTTGTTGGGGAGAGTTTTTTGAGAGATTGTTACATAACCCAATTGAGTTATGGGATTGGGTCCAAGTTGGTTAGGAGGTTAGCCTACTTGGTTGGAGGTTAGTTGGCTAGTTGTAACCAATTAGGAAACCCATCCACTTGAGGAGTTCTAACCGGTTTGTTGTTGGACTAACCGCCCAAGAAGATGTAGTCCAACAAGAAATTCAAGATCAAGACGCCCACGATCAAGAAGACTATCACCCCATATGCTATAAAATTAGAGGGGTGTGCGTGAAATCAAGAGGAGGAGTCCGTGAGGACTTCTCACGGTCTTGGACCGTGAGGGATCACCCCTTGGGGGCGTGACTGTGGGGAGACACTCTTGGTTTTAGAGAGAGCCACAGTAGAAGGGCTGAAAGAGGGCACACGTGGAGGGCTTGTACCGTGGGTTGTTCCACGAGGTTTTGGAGAAGGGAACCTGCATGAAGGATTGTTCACAGGTGGAGCTTCTTCTCAATTTTGAGAAGGGAGATGGCGAGAAGCTTCTGGGTTTTAGAAGGGATGCCGGGGTCTTATTGTTTTGTCTTGTAACAAGGTTTTTCTTCAAAGGAATAAAGCAATCTCTCTTTTCCTCCTACATATATCTCTCTTCTATCTTCTTCTGAATCTTAAATCCAAGAATAGGTTACTTCTGCTGCGTATAGGCGCTAGTCCGGATTCTCCCAACAAGTGGTATCAGTGCCTAGGAACTCTATAATTGGTATCAGAGCGGGGTTCGAGCATTGGGAGAGGAGGATTCAAGGCAAGGAGGCTTTGTAGAAGAGGTATGACATTGGCGTTAGGTTTGCACAGCTGTCTGGGTGCACCGCGGAAGCACATGTTGGTGTTGCAGTCATGGAGACAGAGTAGGAAGACATCAGTTCGAGGTCAGGAGTGCAATGAAGCACGAGTCTCAAGAGCTGTGGAGTACAGGTCGATGTTCCAGCTAGGGAGGTGAGGTGGCTTCGACGGGAAGATGTCATCTCTGGAGATAGTAGAAAGGGTGCATACGATCATGCGGAGTGCAAGGAAGGAGAAAGAAAAAGCCTGGATATCTCAAATTTCGTTGCTAGGTCAAAGGAAGAGTTGGGATGAGCTCTTTGTTTCGGAGGAGCCTGCGGGTGCAGTGTATCTAAAATGGTCTCGGAAGGGTTCACGGGATGCGAAGGGTCCGAGAAAGCAGTGACGAGGTATAAGGTGTAGTGGCAAGCTCAGCAGGGCAGTGTTGAGTGGCTGGCCTCGGGATTTTATTCTGCGGCATCAGGGGGACTTCAGTTTCAAGTGGAGCATAGGGGAAAGGTGGCTTCACAGGTGGAGCAGGATTTGACATGAGTTCAGAGCGAGAGATGTAGGAATACTGGCCAAATCCTAGCACGAGTGCCAGGGGTGCACTTAACCAGGTAGAGCAGAGTGTGCAGAGATTGGCATGGCTCTGAGGAGATGGCATCAGGTAGAGCTCCAGTTACAGCAAGTGCCGGTCAGGATCGCTGTGATCTTTCCAGGGAAATCCAAGGAAAAGACTGATGTAGCTACCTAGCAGAAGGAAGGCCACAATGGTGGTGTCAGGATACAAGGAAGGATCTTTAGTGGGGGAGGCAGTCATCCCAAAAGCCTCCAAGGATGCTCAGCAGCTGAAGGGTGTTGCAGAGGCAAGGAGGAGCACAAGAGGCTGTTAGGACATGCAGTTACAGCGGGGTTGTGCAGGAAGACATTGTTAGGTTTGCCAAGGCTTGGGAGCACCAAGGTAGAGATTGTAGAGTTTTGTGTAGTGCTCATAAGCCTTTGAGAGACTTGGAAGGTCATGGCAGGGATGTTTGAGGCGATCCCTGGGTGCTTGGAGATGTGCCAAGCAGTTTTTGGAGGTGTTCCAGAGATCTTGGAGGTGTTCCAGGGGGGTCCCAGAGTCATGTTGGGTCAGGAGGCTTGACCCAGGGTTGAGGGTTTTCTCAAATTAACTTGTTGGGGAGAGTTTTTTGAGAGATTGTAACATAACCCAATTGGGTTATGGGGTTGGGTCCAAGTTGGTTAGGAGGTTAGCTTAGTTGGATGGAGGTTAGTTGGTTAGTTTTAACCAATTAGGAAACCCAACCACCTGAAGAGTTCTAACCGGTTTGTTGTTAGACCATCCAAGTCCTAACCATCCAAGAAGATGTAGTCTAACAAGAAGTCCAAGATCAAGATGCCCAAGATCAAGAAGACCATCGCCCCATGTGCTATAAAATCAGAGGGGCATGTGTGAAATCAAGCGGGGGAGTCCATGAGGACTTCTCACGATCTTGGACCGTAAGGGATCGCCCCTTGGGGGCGTGACCATGGGGAGACTCTCTTGGTTATAGAGAGGGCCATGGTAGAAGGGCTGCAAGAGGGCACATGTGGAGGAGTTTCACATGGAGGGCTTGGACCGTGGGTTGTTCCATGGGATTTTGGAGAAGGGAACCTGCATGAGGGATTGTCCGCAGGTGGAGCTTCTTCTTGGTTTTGAGAAGGGAGATGGCGAGAAGCTTCTGGGTTTCAGAAGGGATGCCAGGGTGTTATTGTCTTATCTTGTAACAAGATTCTTCTCCAAAGAAATAAAGTAATTTTTCTTTTTCTCCTATATATATCTCCTTTCTATCTCCTTGTGAATCTTGAATCCAAGAACAAGTTGCTTTCACTGCATATAGGCACTGGTCCGGATTCTCCCAATAAGTGGTATCAATGCCTAGGAATCTCTACACCATCATCCTTAATAGTTCCAACAATCATTAATACACCATTAATATGAGTGAAAAAAATTGTATTTATTTTGGAGCATTTTTATATATTCTATTTATGTTTATTCTAAACTCATTTGTATTTATTTTGGAATGGTTTGTATTTATTCTAGAGGAGTTTGTATTTATTCCATTTAAAGTTTATGTTTATCTTAGGGAAGTTTGTATTTATTCCAGCAAATATTAATATTTTAATTTACTACATCGAGATTTGTGCAAAATCAAATGGTGGAGAACTTGATGGATTTGGTTTCAAATCTATTTGAAAAGAGCCAAGACCAGCTATATATAGATATATATTGATGCAACGGAGGTTTAAACCACCTGTTTATTAAAAGAGTTCTATGTACAATAAGTTATGAAGTAAGGATAAGTAGAGAGGAAGAAAAATAAAATATCAGCCAAAGTGGATGCTTCAATCCATTGCCGAGTAGGCACTCAACAACTTATTTGACTAATTCCTCTCGATAAATATAAGGTATTGATCTTGGAAATGATTTTGATGATTAAAAAAAATGGAACATGAATAATATACTAACACTTTCAAATGGTTGATAACATTTTTGTAGAAAGCTTTCCAATGACTAATCATTCAAGAAAAACATGTTTTTAAATAGTTTGTAAGTCATTAGAATGATTAGTAAGCTTACTAAGACTATTGTAAACTTGTATGTATTCATTAAAGTCCTTAAGAGAGTTTATATATCATGGGAAGCATAGTGAGCTCAATTTCATCTTTAGAAATGTCTAAGAGGGTTAGAGAGTTCTTTTATATCATTTGAGAGAGCACATGATGTTGACTCCGTTATTGATTTTGATGATAAATATAATACTTAAATATAAGTTGAGTACTAACTATTCTTTGAAGTGTGTTAAATAGAAAACGGTACTCTTCAATTCAACAAAAATGGAATGCCTGTCAAATGATGAAGAAGCCCCTTCTTTAAGTAAAAGATCAGTTATAAATGGACTTAAGTACTTGAAGATTGCTTGAAAGGACATAAAGAGCTCGGCACAAAAAGACTTCAGCAGAGCTTCAGTGATTTTTGAAGTATTCTCAGTAAGTGTCGACTCAAAGTGTCGCTTCACTGATCAAGTGTTGACTCATGGCAGTGCAAGTATCGACTCAAGCCGACATGCAGAAAAAGTTTCAGATGGCATGACTGAAGTATCGACTCATGGTCTACAAGTGTCGACTCATGTGTCGACTCAAGGATCAGCTCATCGTCTGAGAAATTTTTTTTACAGAACTTGCTAAAGTTGAAGACTTGCTTGAGGTGTCGACTCATGGATGTCAAGTATCGACTCAAGTATCGACTCACCTGAAGAAGTGTCGACTCACCTAAGATTTTTAGAGAGCCTCAATACAGAATTTTGAACTAAGTATCGACTCATAGGACTTAAGTGTCGACCCTAAGTGTCGACTCACTGCTTGAAGTGTCGACACTTGGAGTTCAGGGAACAGTAATGGCTAGTTTTTCAAACATAAAACTCGGCCCTCTTGGCTTCTAATGGCTAGTTTTTCGTGTCTAATGGTCATAAACTGACTTTGAGACCTTGGGATGATATTTAAATGATTCAAATCAAATCTAAATAAGAGAGGAACAAGAAGAGAAAGAAAAAAAGAGAAAAAGCAAGTGCATTCACTCCCATTCATTGAGAGCAACCACCTTCAAGTAAAAAGAAGTCTCAAAACATTCAAAGCCTTCAAGAGCATTCAAGTCCAACATTCTTAAGCATTGATTAAGGCTTCATCAAGTTGAAAATAAGCAGTTCCTCCAAGCTTCAAAGAGATATTTTGATGCGGCACTGCATATGATTAGTGATTTAATTAATGTTTGTAGAGCAATGAAACCTAATTACACTTAGCATTGTACTCATCTTAATAAGATTTAAGGATTACATGAAAAGGGACTATTACATGATTAGACACAACTCTAAAACTAAGAAGGAAGAAGATCTAGACAATAGGGGCTAATGATTGAGGACTTACCTTGATGAGTTTTCCAACCTTCCTATGATTCAAAACTTGAAACTACTGATGCTCTGGACTGGAGAACTTGGATAACAGTGATCAGAACCCTGGACTTAGGCTTCAGCTTGTTGGTTCATTGTCAAGGGAAACCCTGTTCACAACTCAAGGACTTCGAAGGACCCTGCAATGAAGATCAAAGTTAAGGTTGAAGGATGCAAACATAAAGGATGGATGGGAGAACTTGTGAACAAAGAAAAGATAGTTGAGAAGATCTGGCCAACTCCAATGCCTTTGCCTTGAGCTTGGATGATGAATTGCTAGAGAAGAGAGTGGCTTTGGGCGTGGAAGAAGAAGATAGGAAAAATTTCACACATAAAACTCAAGACAACTTCACTTCAAACTTCATTCATTTCCAAAATCAATCCCCTTTACAATGGGCATCCAAGGCCTTTAATAGCCTCACAAAGCTAGCTTTTAAAATTTAAAAACTCCCCAAATTGAGGAGGATTACAAGGGGGGGTTGGAGGATTTGGTGGAGAGTTTGGAGGGATGGGGGGTTGGAGGATTTGGTGGAGGATTTGGAGGGGTGTGGCCAACCTCCTTGAATTTGAATCTTCCTTGTTGGCGCCAAAGAGTGATGAGGTGGCTAATGAGGTGGCGCCTGATGACGTGGCATGATGAGATTGTCTTCTACTTGGATAAGGAATGACATATGGTGCCAAGTGGTCCTAGTTGATGGTCCTTTTCTCTTGCTTGGTTGATGTGTCTTCTCTTCTTCATGTGGTCAAATTCTGGGATCCAGAATTTGAGTCTTGTTGCTGGCTTTCATTGCTTTAAGACTTGATTAACTGAAATAGACTTAACTCAACTGAACTGACTTGACTGACCTAAACTTTAAAACTTGAAACGGACTTACAGGAAATGAAATTTTTTTAAAAGTAATTACAGGACTCAATAAATACTCTTGATTAATTACAAGACTCTTGAAAAGGAAATGGCTCTTGAAAATAAAACATTTACAGGACTCTTGAAAAGGAAATGGCTCTTGAAAATAAAATATTTTTGAACTAAAGAATACAAGGTAACCTAATTATCTTCGATCCAAATTGGGATAAGGCTAACCTTGTTGGAGTGAAGTTTCTTTCGGTTTCTGGTGTCCACACCATATTGCTTTTATTTAGAAAGCTTTTCTTGTTACTTTACTTTAACTCTATCTTTATTATAAAGGTTTTTGGTTAGCCTATTGAAAAACCAAGGAGGTCTTTGGTTAGCCTATTGGAGAACCAAGAAGATTTTTAGTAAGCCTAGTTGAAAATCAAGGAGGTTATTAGTTAGCCTTTGAAAACCAAGAGATTTCTTTTGGTGAGCCTTGTAAAAATCAAAAGAGTTTTTGATTAGTTAGCCCGAAAAACTAATCGGCTATAATCGGTGGAGATTATAGTGAATTTTGAAATGGACCTTGGGGAGTGGATGTAGGTCATTGAAAAGCACCGAACCACTATACTTGGATTGTGTTTGTGATTGTTTGTCTCTCACTCTTGATCTTACATTTATTGCATTTAAATTTCTGCTGCATACTCTTTAAGAGCACATTACTCTTGTATCTCATTGCACTTAAATTATTTATTGAATTGGTTCACATACTTGCAATTAATTTTTTAGAAATCCAATTCATCCCCCTTTTGGGTTGCTTACTAGGCAACAAGTGGTATCAGAGCCACGCTCTCAGTATATAGGTCTAACCGTCTTGGGTACAGATCTATGGCAACCCTGCTTGGTACTAGTGTAGTTGAGGGACAAGCCTCAAACAGACCTCCATACTTTAATGGAACTAATTATACTTATTGAAAAACTAGAATGAGAATTTATATGCATTCTATAGATTACAATTTATGGAAAGTTGTTGATAAAGGCCCACATATTTTTTCGGTTGTGGTTAATGGTGTTTCCATCCCAAAGCTTGAAGAGGATTGGGATGAAAATGATATTAAGCAACCTGAGATCAATGTGAAAGCAATAAATCTCCTTTACTGTTCATTGGATCATAGTGAATTCAATAGGATTTCTACATGCACATCAGCCAAAGAAATATGAGACATACTTGAAGTTACCCATGAGGCTACTGATCAAGTGAAGAATACCAAAGTTAACATATTAGTGCACACATATGAGATGTTCCGCATGGAACCAAATGAATTTATCACCAACATGTATACTAGATTCACAAATATTGTAAATGGCACGAGAAGTTTAGGTAAAGTTATATCTAATGTCAATCTTGTGAACAAAATTCTCAGATCTTTTCCAACATCTTGGGATCCAAAGGTAACTGCCATACAAGAAGCTAATGATGTTGACAAATTACCTTTGGAACAGCTAGTAGGATAGCACATGACTTATGAGCTAAATTTGAAACAAAAATTATGGATTTGGATAAGAAGAAAAAAGGATAGCTTTCAAGTCTACAATACAAAAAGTATCCTCAACTGAAGAATCAAAAGAAAAAGAAAAAAGATGAGAGTGAGGAAGCCCTTCTAGCTAGAAAATTTAGAAGATTCATGAAAAGAAGAAAATTCCCTTACAAGAAAAAGTTTCAACCAAGCAAAGAAAAAGAAAAAGAAAAGGAGAAAGAAAAGGACAAAGAGAAGGAGGTACCAACATGCTTCGAATGCAAGAAGCCCAGACATTACAAGTTTGACTGTCCTCTCCTAAAGAAATCAAGGAAAAAACTTAGAAAGAAGGCAATGATGGCAACTTGAAGTGATAGTGAGGACTCCAGTTCAGATGAAGAACCAACTGAAGTTGCCAATTTATGTTTCATGGCACTACAGGAACAAGAAGAGGTAAATTCTGACTTTTGATGAATTAAGAACTGCATTTGATGAATTAATGCATGATTATAAGTTGATGATTTCTGAAAATAGAAATTTGAAAAAGTATGCAAACTCTTTTTCACATGAAAATACTATTCTTTTAAATGAAGTTAATGATTTGAAAAATAAAATTGATATTTTAGAAAAGAAAATAAAAGCTTTATTCATGAAAAATGAAGTTTTAAAAAGACCTAAAACCATTATTTCAAATAATAAACTTTTGAAGAAAAGTAAAGATCTTGAAATACAAAATAAGCAATATAAAGATGAGCTTGAAAAGATAAAACTTTTTGTTGAGAAGTTCACCTATAGTTCTGAAAAATTAAATCTTCTTTTAAACAATCAAAGAGCTATTTTTAATAAAGCTGGATTAGGTTATAGATCTTAAAAATAACCAAAATACTTCAAAATTTTTTTTGTACCTGCATCATCTAGTATTACATATTTTCTTGCAAAAAGATAGGTCATAAAGCTTTTCAATATAATTTAAGAAAAATTAATGATTCTAGAAAGATTTGGATTCTAAAAGGAATCACTTTTAATATTAATCCTAAAGGATCTAAGTTGGCTTGGATACCTAAAAACAAAACTTAATTTGTTTTGCAGGTATGTCTTGCAACCAATAAAAACAAAAGATTGTTGTATCTCGATAGTGGGCTCAGGACACATGACAGGAGAAGTGAAGTAATTCACCTCTCTTGAGGCAATAAATGGAGGGAGTGTAACCTTTGGTGATAATGGTAAAGAAAAAATCATATTCGTAAGGTTCACATCTCTCCTTCTACTTGAATTAATGATGCTCTTTTAGTTGAAGGTTTAAAGCATAATCTTTTAAGTATTGATCAATTTTGTGATAAGGGTTTTCAAGTTATTTTTGAATCATCTGATTGCATGATTACTAGTCCTGATAAAAATGGAATGAGATTCATTGGAAAAAGACATGGTAATATTTATCTTGTAGATTTGGATAATCTATCTTTGCCTAATAGAGAATGCTTAGTTGCAATAAATGTTACTATCAGTGAGACTAGTTGGCTTTGGCATCGTAGATTAGGTCATGCTAGCATGTATTTATTATCAAAACTTTGCAAAAAGGATTTAGTAAGAGATTTGTCAAAACTTAGTTTTGGAAAAGATAAAGTTTGTAAAGCATGTCAATTTAGAAAACAAGTAAAAATATTATTTAAACCTAAAAGTTTTGTTACTACTAGTAGGCCATTAGAACTACTCTATTTGGATCTCTTTGGACCAACTAGGACATCAAGTCTAGGAGGTAAGAGGTATGGATTAGTTATAGTGGATGATTTTTCATGGTTTACATGAGTTTTATTTCTTGCTCACAAAGATGAATCATTTTCAGCATTCATGAAGTTTTATCGAAAAGTTTCAAATGAAAAAGGGTACTTCAGTTATTTGTATTCGTAGTGATCATGGTTCTGAATTTAAAATCAAAATTTTAAAAACTATTGCAATGAAAAATGAATTGAACATAATTTTTCTACACCTAGGACATCCCAACAGAATGAGGTAGTAGAAAGGAAAAATTATACTTTAGAAGAAATGACATGCACTATGCTTTGTAAAAATGATTTACCAAGATATTTTTGGGCTGAAGCAATTAATACTGCTTGTTATATTTTGAATCGTATTTTAATTCATCCTATTTTAAAAAAAACTCCATACGAGCTTTGGAAACAAAGAAAACTAACTTTAAAATATTTTCATGTTTTAGGTTGTAAATGTTTTATCATGAATAATGGTAAAGATAATTTGAAAAAACTTGATGCCAAGTCCGATGAAGGTATCTTCTTAGGATACTCTACATCAAGCAGAGCATACAGAGTTTTTAATAAGAGAACCTTAGTAGTAGAGGAGTCTGTATATGTAGTATTTGAAGAATCTGCTAACAAATCCTTTAGAAAAGAGGATACTTCTGATACATGTGCAGGTGTTGACAAGTTAAAGAAGTTGACCTTAGATGATCAACCCTCTCAACAAAGTGAAGAAGATCAAGACAAAAATAATAGAGAAGAAGCCATACAATCCATACCAAAGCATCAAGATCTATCCAAGGAGTGGAGGTATGCTCATGGACATCCTAAAGAATTAATCCTAGGTGATCCATCAAAAGGGATAAGAACAAGATCTTCAATTAGAAATGAATGTGATTATATTACTTTTGTCTCTTAAATTGAACCAAAATATTTTGAAGATGCTAAAAAAGAACCTAATTGAATTAATACAATGCAAGAAGAATTAAATTAGTTTGAAAGAAACAATATTTGGAATCTAATAGAAAGACCATCTAATATTTCAATTATTGGCACAAAATGGGTATTTAGGAATAAATTGGATGAAAATGGTATTGTTACTAGAAACAAGGCTAGACTGGTTGCTAAAGGTTATAATCAAGAGAAAGGCATTGATTTTGATGAAACCTTTGCACCTATTGCTAGACTTGAAGCCATTAGATTACTTTTAGTATTTACATGTTTTATGAATTTCAAACTTTTTAAATGGATGTTAAAAGCACTTTTCTGAATAGTTATATAGCAAAAAAAATATTTGTTGAACAACCACCAGGTTTTGAAAATCATGCACATCCTGATCATATTTTTAAACTATACAAAGTACTTTATGGTTTAAAGCAAGCATCCCAAGCATGATAAGAAAGACCCAGCAAGTTTTTGATTGAAAATGATTTCGCTAGAGGCCATGTTGACACTACATTATTTCTAAAGAAGAAAAATGATGATTTATTAGTAGTACAAATTTATGTTGATATTATATTCGGTACTACTAATGAAATCCTTTATCCAGAGTTTGCTAAGCTTATATAGAGAGAGCTCGAAATGAGCATGATGGGAGAACTCAATTTTTTTCTCAGACTCCAAATTAAGCAAACTAAAGATGGAATCTTCATTAACCAAGCTAAGTATATAAAAGAAATCTTGAAGAAGTTTGGGATGGAGACTACTAAGTCAATAGGTATACCTATGAGCCCCTCTTGTAAACTTGATAAAGATGAACATGGTAAATCTATTGATCAAAAATTATATAGAGTAATGATTGGCTCCTTATTATATTTGACTGCTAGTAGACCAGATATCATATTTTGTATTTGTATGTGTGCTAGATATCAGTCTGATCCTAAAGAATCCATCTGTTGGCTATTAAGCGCATATTTAAATCTTATTTGGAACAATTGATATTAGTTTGTGGTATTCTAGAGATTCATCTATTGATTTAATTGGACATTCTGATACTGATTTTGCTGGGAGTAAACTTGATAGAAAAAGTACTAGTGGAACCTGCCAATTTCATGGAGTTAACTTAATCTCCTGGTTTAGCAAGAAACAAACTTCAGTTGCACTATCCACAGCTGAGGCTAAGTATATTGCAGCAGGAAGTTGTTGTGCTCAAATCTTATGGATTAAGCAACAACTTGAAGATTTTGGAATCAAACTAATTAAGACACCCATAAGATATGATAATACTAGCACTATAAACTTAACTAATCAGCACTCTAGAAGTAAGCATATTGAAATTAGGCATCATTTTATTAGAAATCATGCTAAAAATAATGATATTATGCTTGAATTCATTAGTACTGAAATACAACTAGTTGACATATTGACTAAGCCTCTCCAAGAAGATCAGTTCAGTATGATTAGAAGAGAACTTAGGGTCATCAACCCTTTTGATTAAAAAATTTCCATCTCTTCACATCTTGAACTCTTGTTTATTCAAAGTTGCTTGCTATTCATGCTTAATTTTTCTAAATTCCATTGAAATTCCATTCATTTTGATCAATGCTCTCTTTTCTATTTTTTTTTGGTTTTAAGTCGAAGTGTCGATACTTGGAAGTGTCGACACCTGGAAGTGTCGACACTTGACTCTGTGTCATGAGTCAACACTTGAACGGCAATAAACCAAGATAAAAATGGAAAAATGAAATATTTTCTTCATCTTTTTCCTTCCAAATCGAGCCGACTCATCCCTAATTCCATTCCAATGAATTCTTCCCTCCAGATTTCAACTCCAAATCACTTGAATCTTTGTTTGGGATGGTTTGTGTTTCGTTTCTACTATTCCTCACCATATTTTCATTTTTTTGGATCGTAGGAACCTTAGTTTTTCTTTCTATTTGCCTTATTCCCTTGATTCTCGGCAATGGGGCCTAGGAAGCAAGTTGTCCGATGTCCAAGACCATCCAATCAGTAAGAAGAAAGGAGAACCAAGGCCATGCGTGAAGCAAGTACAGTAGTTGAGCCTGATATCCCTGCTAGACCCCCTGTTCCTACAGCTAGCAGAATGGGATCGAAGACCATCATTGGAGGATGTTGTGTGGACTTCGATTTCATTGATTAGCAGCAGTTTAGGATAGGTCAGTGGCTCAGTGATGCAGGATTAGTGCCATTCTACTCACTTTCAGAGATATTCTATCCTAGGTTGATCAGAGAGTTCTAGGTTCTCTTGCCCAAGGTAGCAATTGATGGATTGCTTAGGTTTGAGGCAGAGATATCCTAGTATCCGCAGAGATTTTGAGCAGAGTATGGGACATACCCATGAGAGGATCAGTTGTGGATAGACTAGTGGACAGATTTAGTGATCTCCGATGCATTTTCAAGATAAATGTTTTACTTGAGGGAGCCACTGTAGTAGCTTCGAGATTATCAACTGAGATGAGGTTGTTGCATCATATAATAGCTCGGATTCTTCTATCGAAGATCGACTGTTTCGACTTTATCACAGAGCGGGAGCTGTAAGTGATGGTTTCTCTGGTACAGCACATGCCAGTATACCTCCCGATACTCATGGTACATCAGATGACTAAGGCATCGATCAGCCAGAGACTGTGTCTACCCTACGGGATGGGTTTGACACTACTTTTCAGAGCTTATGGAGTAGTCATGGATGATGAGCCCTACCAGTAGCTACTACACACTGATATCTATGACATCATATCTCTTCACCGGATGGGGTACCAGCTTGTAGAGGCCATTGGGGACGATGCATATCTGGTCAGGCCATTGACATAGATGAGGATATAGCGGAGGAGGAGCACATATTTTCTGGACAGGCAAGGCCATCTGAGATTCACAGAGAGACATCTGAGACATTGCTCGAGACTTTAGCACAGCCCAAGCCAGCTTCTCAGCCTGAGCTGGCACATTCAGATATCCCTAGAGTTTCAGAGAGTCTAGAGGATAGGGTCGCTCGTATTGAGACTGAAGTGATGATCATTCATCAACGAGTCGACAGGATTCACATGGAGATGAGAGAGAGCCATCGAGGACTGAGAGATGGGATCTCTGCCATTTTGTCTTCCTTGGGTAGACCCTCTTCTAGCAGAGCTCTTGATACTTCTGCTCCAGTTGACTCACCTCCAGCACCTTCAACTCTAGAACCTGATATGGATATTGATGAGATAGTAAATCAGTCTAACCGTGGAGAGTTTGACATTGTAGATCTGATGACAGAGCCAATGCCGGAGACTGCAGCTGACCTTCCTAGGAGTTCCTATCCTGATCCATCTAGTTCATCTTTCCAGACTCCTATTCTACCCACTCCTCTCTCCAAACCTGATGATCATACATCCATTCCTACACCTACTCTTGTCATATCTTCAGCTTCTGATACACCTATTATTCATTCTCCCCCATTGCATACATCTTCCCTTATCAGGAAACTAGGATTTTATACCCTTGGTTTCCACCGTCTTGATTATGGACCTATCTTTGATCATACACCACTTCATACTGATTTTGATACTGCCATTCCCGTTAGTGCTATTCTTGCTGCTGACATAGCTTCTACCTCTTCTGCACCAGCTAGAGGCAGGACTTATGTTAGATGCAGAGCACGAGGCCATCATGTTCCATCGAGACTGACTAGGACCCATCTTTGTGATATTCGATCTATGTGGCCTCGATCCTGTGCTTTTATTGATACAGAACTGATCGAGATTGTATGAAATGTACTTCAATGAATGAAATCCTTTTATATACTTCAATGGTCTATCTTTGGATATTATCTCCTGTGAATGAATGATTGACATGTTTGAAATGTTTTATCCTTTTTTCTCTCTCTTTTTAATGATGACAAAAAGGGGGAGAGATAAGTAAAAGATAAAGAGGGAGATAAGTTTGAGTGAAGAAGATAAAAGAGATATGTATGAGAATAAAGAAAATCAATTTGTGTTTGTTATAGAAAAATGAGAGTAAAAAGAAAAGAGCGATGGATGAGGGGGAGTAATCCCTTAATAATTTTTTTTTCTTGAAAAATCTTTAAATTCAACTTTTCATTTATGAAAGATCTTTGAAAATCATTTTTGCGAATCACCTTTTGAGGGGGAGTATCTATACTCTTCAATCTATTATTCAAAGATTCCTTTTTTATTACTATGCTGAATTTCCTTTTCTTGAAGCATGTTTAATCTCTAATTCATATTTGAAGTATCTTGTTTCATAAAATTGTTAGCTCTCATATTCCTCGTAACTCTATTACTCATTTAGCCTTAAATGTCCATCCTTCTTTTACTTTAATGCAAATGGCAATAAGCTTTATATCAGTTAAAAATTCTCTTAAGAGATTATTATATGTTTTATACTTAAAGATTTTGTCATCATCAAAAAGAGAAAGATTGTTGATTCCGTTATTGATTTTGATGATAAACAAAATACTTAAGTATAAGTTGAGTACTAACTGTTCTTTAAAGTGTGTTAAATAGAAAACGGTACTTTTCAATTTAACAAAAATGGAATGCCTGTCAAATGATGAAGAAGCCCCTTCTTTGAGTAAAAGATCAGTAATAAATGGACTTAAATACTTGAAGATTGCTTGAAAGGACATAAAGAGTTCAGCATAAAAAGACTTCAGTAGAGCTTCAGTAATTTTTGAAGTATTCTCAGTAAGTGTCGACTCAAAGTATTGACTCACTGATCAAGTATCGACTCATGGCAGTGTAAGTATCGACTCAAGCCAGCACACAGAAAAAGTTTCAGATGGCATGACTGAATGGTGTGGACACCAGAAGCCGAAAGAAACTTCACTCCAACAAGGTTAGCCTTATCCCAATTTGGATCGAAGATAATTAGGTTACCTTGTATCCTTTAGTTCAAAAATATTTTATTTTCAAGAGTCATTTCTTTTTCAAGAGTCCTGTAATTAATTTTGAGTTTCAAATCAAGAGTGTTTATTGAGTCCTGTAATTACTTTTAAAATTTCAATTCTTGTAAGTCCATTTCAAGTTTAAAGTCTAGGTCAGTCAAGTCAGTTCAGTTGAGTTAAGTCTAATTCAGTTGAGTTAAGTCTAATCAAGTCTTAAAGCCATGAAAGCCAGCAACAAGACTCAAATTCTAGACCCCAGAATTTGACCACATGAAGAAGAGAAGACACATCAACCAAGCAAGAGAAAAGGACCATCAACTAGGACCACTGGGCGCCACATGTCATTCTTATCCAAGTAGAAGACCACCTCACCATGCCACGTCATCAGGTGCCACTTCACCAGCCACCTCATCACCCTTTGGGCGCCAACAAGGGAGATTCAAACTCAAGGAGGTTGGCCACATCCCTCTAAGTCCTCCACCAAATCCTCCAACCCCCCCCACATCCCTCCAAACTCTCCACCAAATCCTCCAACCCCCTTGTAATCCTCCTCGATTTGGGGAGTTTTTAAATTTCAAAAGCTAGCTTTGTGAGGCTATTAAAAGCCTTGGATGCCCATTGTAAAAGAGATTGATTTTGGGAATGAATGAAAATTGAAGTTGAAATTTTGGAAGTAGAAGTTGTCTCGTATTTTTTTCTTATGTGAAAGTTTTCCATCCTCTTCCTCCACGCCAAAGCCATTCTTTTTTCCCTAGCAAAACATCTTCCAAGCTCAAGTGAAGGCATTGGAGTCGGCCAGATCTTCTCAAAATTCTGTTCTTAGTTCATAAACTCTCCCATCCCTTCTATATGTTCCTATCCTTCTTCCTTAACTTTGATCTTCATTGCAGGGTCCTTCAAAGTCTTTGAGTTGTGGGCTGGGTTCACCTTAACAAAGAACCAACAAGCTGAAGCTCCAAGTCCAGGGTTCTAATCTCTGTTATCCAGGTTCTTCAGTTCTGAGCATTGGTAGTTTCAAGGTATGAATCAAAAGAAGGTTGGAAAGCTCAACAAGGTAAGTCCACAATCATTAGCCCCTATTGTCTAGATCTTCTTCCTTCTTAGTTTAGGATTGTGTCTAATCAAGTAAAAGTCCAATTTCTTATAATCCTTAAGTCTTATTATGATAAGTACAATGCTAGTGTAATTAGGTTTCATTGCTCTACATACACTAATCAAATCATTAATCATATGCTTGCCGCATCATTCTTGGTATCAGAGCATGGTAGAATAAGTTCCTGATTGCATAGCATTAAGTCCTTGAAGTACTTGGATCGGGGGCGTTACCAGGCCGTCCGGTCTTAGGAGAAAGTAGGGTTTAAACACCCTCTCTTCCCATTCCACGGGGATCTCCTAAGGCGTGTCGGGGTGCCATTGTGATTGACCCGTGAAAAAGAAAGCCAAAGGACTTCTTAGATTTCATTTGTGAATTTTGCATTGGGCACGTTCTGTTTTTCTGCTTGCTGTATTTTCTGTAGGCTGACTGTAATCCACCTGCAACTCCAAAGGCAAGTCACTGATTTTTTATTGAAATATTTTTTTTCTTGTTCCTTTTTAAGTCAGTTATCACCATATTAAATTTCATCATCAAAAAAAAATTATAAAAAAATAAAAATTTCTGGAGTTTGACACTGTCATTAGGGTTATGTTCTGTCATTTTTATTTATCTTCATTTGTAGGATCTGCTTAGATTAGTATAGATTTTAGTTTTAAAATTCCTTTCATCTACATTGAAACATATAAGTTAGGAATCCTTTGTGAATTTTTCAGAATTTTTGGACATTTTTTTCATCGCGTTTTCCACACCACTTTCAAATTGCAACACACTTCTGCAGCACCTTTGCATTTCATTCATCTCATGAGAAATCAAATTAAGGGCATCAATTTGACATAGGGTCAGGGTTTCATCACCTGTCCCTAGCCCAAAAATCACCAACCAGCATATCGATCCCAGCCCGTTAATTAAATTGAGTAGAACGTTAATTGCCCTAGTGGGTTAGGGACACCAACAAGTTGGGTTCAGGTTAGGGTCAAGTTAACTGTGTCAGCTAATTGGTGTGTGCTTACTGGCTTGGTGTCTAGGATTGGTGCATCAGGGCTTGTGATTTGGTCCGCCTACCTGGCCAATCTCAGATTGGTGTCTAAGGTTGGCAATCAGGGACCTACACTCCCCTCCACCTACCTGGCTAAGTCCCATAAGTACTACTAGCTAGTTGGTTCACTTAATTAGACTTCTAATTTGTGCTCTAGGTTTAGGAAATCTTAGCTCGAACTTGAGTCCATTTGCATGCATGACAACTAGAGCAGGAACACCGTATTCACCAATCCAAGCCCAGTCAAGTGTAGCCATGGACCAAAACTTAGGGAATTTGATCAAAGGCCTAAATGATCAAGTGGCCCAACTGACTAAGAGTTTAACTGAGCAATTGGCCCAAACAAATCAGAATGTGGCACAAACCAACCAAGACATGAATGAGCAGTTAGCCCACATCACTACTAGGTTGGATCAGTTAGAGGCTAGAACCCCTGAAAGCAATCATGAAGCCCAGACTGAGCCTGAGCCAAGTCTTGTACCTGAACTCGAGACCCCATTGAACCCTAGAAGGATTCCATATCAAAACCCTCTCTACGAAACAAACCCTAGGAGTGCTCCCCAAGATCAGTTTTATGATCCAATTCCTAGAGGACCCCACCCTGGTCAAACCATCGAGCCCAACCCAAGGAGATTCCATCATGAGCCTAACTATGAACCCAATGTCAGGAGACCCACCCCAATTCACTCTGATCAAGATGACCGAACCATGAAGAACATTAGGCTAGAAGCTCCCACCTTTGATGGAATTTTAGATCCAAAGATCTACATTGATTGGGAAGGTGAGATGGACCAGTATTTTGACTGGTTTGAGATGAGTGAAGAGCGCAAGTGTAAGTTTGCAAAGCTTAAACTTGTGCGCCAAGCTAGGTTATATTGGGGAAACATTAAGAGACTCACTAGACAGAGAGGTGATGTGCCCATAGTGACCTGGCGAGCTATGAAACTTAGGCTTAGGGAGAAATACCTTCCTATGTCCTACCACCAAAGGCTCCTAGATCAATGGCAAAGACTTACTCAAGGAAATAGGAGTGTCGCAGAGTACATAGCGAAGTTTGACGAATTTGTTATGAGGTGCAATGTTGATGAATCTGAGTCGGTGACCTTGTCTAGATTTAGAGCCGGACTGAGGGAAGAAATTCAAAGAGAATTGTTCATGCGAGAGGTACATGACCTAGAATTTGCCTATCAAATAGCTAGGGATGCTGAGAGATTCCATAGAGGTCCAGTCTATCGTAGGCCCGAAGCCCCTAGGACTAGTGCACCTTATCAGCAGTCGGGATCCAATCAGCCTAGATTCAACCGACCCAATCCTAATGTGCCTGTGACCCGTAGAGATGACAAGGGAAAAACACCTGAGACCCAAAGAACTCCAAACGCATGTTTCAAGTGTAACAAAGTGGGTCACTATTCTAGCAACTGTCCTAATAGAGCCCTACACATAGGCGAAGTAGAAGAGGAAGCCGTAGAATCCCAAGGTGAATTTGAGGAGGAAGTATACCAGGCAGATGAGAACTTGGCTGAAGAGTATGAGGATGAGGAAGTCCTGGTAGATCAAGATCTATTAGGAGTGGTTAGGTGTATTCTTACCCAAGCTAAAATCCAAGAAGATTGGTGTAGGACTAGCATCCTACAGACATTCATTAAGATAGGTGAGAAAGTATGCAAAGTCATTTTAGATAGCGGTAGCTGTGTCAATGCCATATCCACCAACACAGTTAAAAACCTAGGATTGCCCACCGTACCCCATCCTAATCCCTATAAGGTATCCTGGATAGACTCAACCACGATTTCCATTAAGTCTAGGTGCCTGGTAACCATTCAGTTCCAATCTTACCTGGAGAAAGTATGGTGTGATGTACTTCCAATGGGAGTAAGTAGCATAATTTTAGGCCGACCATGGTTGTACGATCTTGACGTAACACTCTATGGTCGTTCTAAATCATGCTCGTTTACTCATAATGGAAAGAAGATTGTAATCCATTCTTCTCCACCTAAGAACCCCATTAAGAGAGGATCAAGCCAATTGAGTGATAAGAAAAAGGGGATAAACGTGATCACTGCTAGAGAAATGGAGAAAGAAATTAGCAATGGGTCACCTGTTTGGATTTTAACCATTAAGGATCATCAAGAACCTCTTTCAAAAGAACAACCTCAAGAAGTCAGTCAAGTGCTAGAGGAGTTCAAAGACGTGTTCCCCGATGACTTGCCCGACCAACTCCCACCTCTTAGGGATATACAACATGCGATAGACTTAGTCCCCGGAGCAACCCTACCGAACCTTCCCCATTATAGAATGAACCCTACCGAGCACCAAGAATTACAACGTCAAGTAGGAGAACTCCTAAAGAAAGGATTCATTAGGGAGAGTTTGAGTCCATGCGCAGTCCCAACCTTACTTACCCCTAAGAAAGATGGCACATGGAGAATGTGTGTTGATAGTCGTGCCATAAATAAAATCACGGTGAAGTATAGGTTTCCCATCCCCCGCTTGGATGATATGTTAGATATGATGGCCGGTGCAACTATATTTTCTAAGATTGACCTGAAGAGCGGCTATCACCAAGTTAGGATCAGACCAGGGGATGAATGGAAGACTGCCTTTAAAACTAAGGATGGGTTATTTGAATGGGTAGTCATGCCTTTTGGGTTATCAAACGCCCCTAGCACTTTTATGCGAATCATGAACCAAGTCCTACGAGCCTTTATTGGAAAATTTGTTGTCGTTTACTTTGACGACATACTTATCTATAGTAGGACTAGAGAAGATCATCAACAACATCTGAGGCAGGTATGTTTAGCACTTAGAAAAGATAACCTCTATGCCAATCTAAAGAAATGTGCTTTCATGACTATTACAGTGGTGACTAACCCATTCGGCCCAGACACAATGGTGGGGCCACTTGAAGAGATCAGCCCCTGTGGCGGCCAGGTCGGCACCTTGGCCAGCCCAGTTCGACCGTGTCCGGAGCTCGGCTCGGCCGGGTTGGCACCTCGACCAGGCCGGCGCCTGCCCGGCTTACTTCGGCCGTGCCTGGGGCCCTGCCAGGCATACCAGGCAGCCCACCTTGGTCCCTGAAGCTCCCCGGTTCCGTCCTGTGAGCGCCCGCATGGCCCTGTCCATCTTAGCCCGTGCCGCTCCAGTTTGGTATGTTTGGGAATGGCGTGACCCGGCAACGAGGCTAGGTCTACATGGGATCTAGTCCTGGCACCATAGCCAAACTTCCCGGTTCGGCGGCCGCACCTCACCCGCGCCTCGGTCCGCGCGTAAGGGAGGCACGCCACTCGCAAGCCTGCAGCGACCCCGGCTTCACCCGTGCCTCGGTCCGCGCGTAAGGAAGGCACGCCCCCCGCAAGCTTGCAGCGACCCCGGCTTCCCCCCGCGCGAAGCTCCAGCGTCCGTCGACCTCAGGGCCCGCCTCTGCAGCAGTGCCCCCAGCTCGCCCGCAGGAGACCTCCGCCCTCCTGCTCCAGCCCGGCGGCGGATCCGGCTGGGTCCGAGCCCGGTGAGGTGCCCCCGAGCCCGGTGAGGTGGCCCCGAGCTCGTCCGAGCCCGGCAAGGCACGCCCCGGCACCGGCGGTTCTGCCCCCCGGCCCGGCGTGGCCGTGCTTTGCCTCCGCCCCCCTGCTCCGGCCATGCACCGTCCGAACGGTGCCCGACGCCGCCGGAATCGAGTTCGGTGAGGTGGCCCCGAGCTCGTCCGAGCCCGGCAAGGTGCGCCCCGGCGCCTGGCGGTTCTGCCCCCCGGCCCGGCGTGGCCGTGCTTCGCCTCCGCCCTCCTACTCCGGCCCGGCAGCGGGTCCGGCTCGAGTGGCGACCCAGCAGCGCCTCGCTGACGGCCTGGCTCGCCTCCGCGCGGCTCCAGCTCGGCGACGCCATGCTCCGGGTCCAGCTCGGCCTGATCTCGCCCAGGGCAGCGTACCCCACTCCGTCCGATCTCTCCAGCTCAGCTGCCCGTCCCGGCACGGGAGTGCCCAGTTCGGCCGTGCCGGCTCGATTGCCCGCGCCTAGCCCGGCACGGACACGCCTGGCCAGCTCCGCCTCCGCCTGCGGCACTCCGAGCTCCTGTCCGGCTCCGCCCTCGCCCACGGCGCAGCGGCCGGCCCGATTCCCTTTGGCGTGCCCGCATGCTTCCGCCCGCACTAGGGCACGACCTGCCCTCCTCCGGCTTCGCCCATCTCACGCGCCCAGTTCGGCATGCCCCTGTGGCGGGCCTTCTCTCGGTCCGCGTGCCCGCGTGATATCTTGAAGCGGCGTCCCGGACTCGGCCACTGGGAGCGCCACTCGGATCGGTCTCACTCATGTGAGCCCGGCACGTTTCCCGAGGAACCCATCCGTATGGGCCCGGCACTCTTTCCATGGATCCCCCTCCACGTGGGTCCTGGACGCGCCGCCTGACACGCCGCCTGCAAAGAGAGGTACGCGTTTAAGTTCCCTAAGCTACTGATTGCACTAACTAGTGAATAGCACCACACTCGAGGCGCTGGGCTTCTCTGCCAAATCTTCTGAGCCATCAAGAAAGGGGAAGCTGACCGGTCTACCTAAGCCTCCTAGGCCTGCAGAGGCTTCACAGGCCTATGCCAAGAAGAACGTGCCCCTCTGAACACCAAGAGCCGCTCGTCTATATAAGAGCAGCGGGAGGAGGTAAGAAGGGACAGACTCTCATCATTCTTGCATGATCCATCGCCCTCTGGCAACAGAGAGTCCCCCCGAGCTCTCTGTCTTAGAGGTCCCTTATCTCCTTCGATCGTCCCACTGACTTGATCGTCGGAGTGCCTTTGCCGGAGTCCCCGGCGCAGGTCTCCCCTGTTTTGCAGGTGTCGCCCGGCGGAGGGACGATAAGCAGGAAGATTACTCCCTCACCGAAGAGGCCCACAAGAGGGCCATGACAGTTCCAGGCCCCTTTCATCCCAACTACGACTATGTTCCCCTTGATCGTCTCCGACCAACGAGCCCGGTGACGCTGCACGGAGTCCACGCACCTAGGCCATGCAAGAGCTACCGGCCACGGCGATCCAGGCGGCAACAATGACTACTAGAGTTATCTTCCTAGGATTTGTTGTGACCCCTGAAGGAGTATCCACTGACCCTGAGAAGGTTAAGGCAATTGTAGAGTGGCCAACACCCAATAATATTCATGAAGTAAGAAGTTTTCATGGCCTCGCTACGTTTTATCGAAGATTTATTAGAGGGTTTAGCACCATAGTTGCTCCTATCACGGATTGTATTAGGAAGGGTCACTTTGAATGGACGAAGTCAGCTGATAAGGCCTTCCTTCACATCAAAGATAAGATGACCCAAGCACCAGTCTTAAGACTACCCGATTTTTCTAAGGTCTTTGAATTAGCATGCGATGCTTCGGGAGTAGGTATTGGTGGAGTTCTGAGTCAAGAGAACCATCCCATAGCATTCTTTAGTGAGAAATTGAATGAAGCCAGGAAAAAATACTCCATATATGATCGGAAGCTTTATGCGGTAGTGCAACCATTAAGGTATTGGAGGCATTATCTCCTACCGCAAGAATTTGTTTTATTTTCAGATCATGAAGCCCTTAGGTTTTTGAGTTCCCAAAAGAAACTAAATCCTAGGCATGCCAAATGGGTAGAGTACATCCAATCCTATACGTTTGTCCTAAAGCATCAATCAGGAACCGATAATAAGGTAGCTGATGCCCTAAGTCGTAGAACGTTACTTTTAACCTCAGTCAGTACTAAAGTCATAGGTTTTGAAAGACTTAAGGAGCAGTACGAAACCTGTCCAGATTTGGTGAAATTTATCAGGTTTTGCGTCAAGGACCATCTAGTGATCATAGTGACTATACCCTTCTAGATGGTTATCTTTTTAGAGAGAATAGGCTTTGCATCCCAAGAACCTCCTTAAGAGATTTTTTAGTTTGGGAGATACATGCGGGAGGTTTGGCTGGCCACTTCGGACGAAACAAGACTATCTTGGCTGTTGAGGAACAATTTTACTGGCCAGGTCTTAAGAAACAAGTAGCAAACCTTGTAGCCCGATGTAGGACATGTGCTGTTGCAAAGCAACAAAAGAAGAATACCGGGCTATACACTCCATTACCTGTACCTGAGTGTCCATGGCAGGATCTAAGCATGGACTTTGTTCTAGGATTACCCAAGACCATTCGAAAACATGATTCAATCTTTGTGGTGGTCGACCGGTTTTCAAAAATGGCCCATTTCATACCTTGCACCCAAACTTCCGATGCCTCTAGGATAGCCAAACTCTTTCTTGATCAAGTAGTTAGACTCCATGGGTTACCAAAAACCATTATTTCTGATAGGGATGTCCGCTTCACAAGTTACTTCTGGAAAACCCTTTGGCACCTATTAGGAACCAGACTGAAATTCTCCACTGCCTACCATCCCCAAACTGATGGACAAACCGAGGTTGTAAATAGAAGTCTAGGGAACTTGCTGAGATGCCTAGTGGGAGAAAGTCTAGGAAACTGGGATTTGTTATTGCCACGTGCTGAGTTCGCTTACAACAGTTCGGTCAATCGATCTACGGGCAAAAGTCCCTTTGAGATAGTCCATGGTTGCAAGCCTAGGAAGCCTTTAGATCTAATCCCACTACCTATTCATACACGAGTCTCTGAGTCTGCTGAGTCTTTTGCACAGCATGTCACAAATCTACATAAAGAAATCAGTAATAAGATCAACCTGAGCAATGAAACTTACAAACACTTAGCTGACTCACATAAGAGGGCTAAAGAATTCTGTGAAGGGGATTATGCGATGATTAGGCTCAACCCTGAACGGTTTCCCCCTGGAACCATAAAGAAGCTGCATGCCCGCGGAGCGGGACCTTTTAAGATCTTAAAGAAAATAGGGCCTAATGCATATGTTTTGGAACTTCCACCTGATATGGGTATTAGTACAACCTTCAATGTTTCAGACCTAGTAGAATACAAAGAACCACTACTAATACCTAGTGAGCCTTTTGAGCCAGAAACTTTCATTGAGAGTGAACATATTTCCGAGTGTCCACCACCAACCTTACCTGAGCAGAGAGAGAGGATTGAGAGAATCCTGGATGACAAGATCATTACTACCAGGAATAAGGACTATCAGCGATACCTGGTTCAATGGCAAGGTCGACCTGAGTCCGACAACTCTTGGATTACTCGAGAGGACCTGCAAAGACTTAACCCAGACTTGTTCGAGCATTACCAGGGCAAAACTGAACCATACTCGACTGGGTCGAGTTCTGCCCACCCTAGGAGAATTGGTGTGGACACCAGAAGCCGAAAGAAACTTCACTCCAACAAGGTTAGCCTTATCCCAATTTGGATCGAAGATAATTAGGTTACCTTGTATCCTTTAGTTCAAAAATATTTTATTTTCAAGAGTCATTTCCTTTTCAAGAGTCCTGTAATTAATTTGAGTTTCAAATCAAGAGTGTTTATTGAGTCCTGTAATTACTTTTAAAATTTCAATTCTTGTAAGTCCATTTCAAGTTTTAAAGTCTAGGTCAGTCAAGTCAGTTCAGTTGAGTTAAGTCTAATTCAGTTGAGTTAAGTCTAATCAAGTCTTAAAGCCATGAAAGCCAGCAACAAGACTCAAATTCTAGACCCCAGAATTTGACCACATGAAGAAGAGAAGACACATCAACCAAGCAAGAGAAAAGGACCATCAACTAGGACCACTGGGCGCCACATGTCATTCTTATCCAAGTAGAAGACCACCTCACCATGCCACGTCATCAGGTGCCACTTCACCAGCCACCTCATCACCCTTTGGGCGCCAACAAGGGAGATTCAAACTCAAGGAGGTTGGCCACATCCCTCCAAGTCCTCCACCAAATCCTCCAACCCCCCCCACATCCCTCCAAACTCTCCACCAAATCCTCCAACCCCCCTTGTAATCCTCCTCGATTTGGGGAGTTTTTAAATTTCAAAAGCTAGCTTTGTGAGGCTATTAAAAGCCTTGGATGCCCATTGTAAAAGAGATTGATTTTGGGAATGAATGAAAATTGAAGTTGAAATTTTGGAAGTAGAAGTTGTCTCGTATTTTTTTCTTATGTGAAAGTTTTCCATCCTCTTCCTCCACGCCAAAGCCATTCTTTTTTCCCTAGCAAAACATCTTCCAAGCTCAAGTGAAGGCATTGGAGTCGGCCAGATCTTCTCAAAATTCTGTTCTTAGTTCATAAACTCTCCCATCCCTTCTATATGTTCCTATCCTTCTTCCTTAACTTTGATCTTCATTGCAGGGTCCTTCGAAGTCTTTGAGTTGTGGGCTGGGTTCACCTTAACAAAGAACCAACAAGCTGAAGCCCCAAGTCCAGGGTTCTAATCTCTGTTATCCAGGTTCTTCAGTTCTGAGCATTGGTAGTTTCAAGGTATGAATCAAAAGAAGGTTGGAAAGCTCAACAAGGTAAGTCCACAATCATTAGCCCCTATTGTCTAGATCTTCTTCCTTCTTAGTTTAGGATTGTGTCTAATCAAGTAAAAGTCCAATTTCTTATAATCCTTAAGTCTTATTATGATAAGTACAATGCTAGTGTAATTAGGTTTCATTGCTCTACATACACTAATCAAATCATTAATCATATGCTTGACGCATCACTGAAGTATTGACTCATGGTCTACAAGTATCGACTCATGCGTCGACTCAAGGATCGGCTCATCGCTTGAGAAAAATTTCTTACAGAACTTGCTGAAGTTAAAGATTTGCCTGAGGTGTCGACTCATGGATGTCAAGTGTCGACTCAAGTATCGACTCACCTGAGATTTTTAGAGAGCGTCAATGCAAAATTTTGAACTAAGTGTCGACTTATGAGACTTAAATGTCGACCCTAAGTATCGACTCATTGCTTGAAGTGGTGACACCTGGAGTTCTGGAAACAGTAACGGCTAGTTTGTCAAATACAGAACTCGACCCTCTTAGCTCCCAACAGCTAGTTTTTTATGTCTAACGGTCATAAACTGACTTGAGGCTTTGTGATGATATTTAAGTGATTCAAATCAAATCTAAATAAGAGAGGAACAAGAAAAGAAAAAAAAAGAGAAAGCAAGTGCATTCACTCCTATTCGTTGATAGCAACCACCTTCAAGCAAAAAGAAGTCTTAAAGTATTCAAAGCCTTCAAGAACATTCAAGTCCAACATTCTTGAGCATTGATTGAGGCTTCATTAAGTTGAAGACAAACAATTCCTCCAAGCTTCAAAGAATATCTCTTTTTATTTAGAAAGCTTTTTTTGTTGCTTTACTTTAACCCTGTCTTTGTTGTAAAGGTTTTTGGTTAGCCTATTAGAAAACCAAGGAGGTTTTTGGTTAGCCTATTGGAAAACCAAGAAGGTTTTTGGTTAGCCTATTAGAAAACCAAGGAGGTTATTGGTAAGCCTAGTTGAAAACCAAGGAGGTTATTGGTTAGCCTTTGAAAACTAAGAGGTTTCTTTTGGTGAGCCTTGTAAAAACCAAAAGGGATTTTGATTAGTGAGCCTGGAAAACTAATTAGCTATAATTGACGAAGATTATAGTGAATTTCTAAGTGGACCTTGGGGAGTGGATGTAGGTGCATTGGAAAGCACCGAATCACTATACTTGGATTGTGTTTGTGATTGTTTGTCTCTCCCTCTTGCTCTTACATTTGTTGTATTTAAATATCTGCTGCATACTCTTTAAGAGCACATTACTCTTGCATCTCATTGTACTTAAATTATTTGTTGAATTGGTTCACGTACTTGTAATTAATTTTTTAGAAACCCAATTCACCCCCTCTTGGATTGCTTACCGGGCAACACGTGAAAGTCATTGAAAGTCTTTTAAAAGTTTTGAGAAGCTTAAATATACTGAATTTTATGAAAAATAGAAGTTCAGGTTGAAAGAGTCGACTCCTAGTAGATGAGCCAACTCTGGCACAACATGCTACTTTGGCACAGTATAGAAGAGCCAACTCATAGCCAAATAGCCGACTCTGGCATGGTACGCTGCTTTGTTACAGTGCAGAAGAGCTTACTTCTACCAATGAGCCTTCTCTTTTAGAAATAATAAAAACATGAATTTCTGGACACAGTGCAAAAGCGCTGACTCTTGAGCTTCGAGCCAACTCTCTCAGTTTAATAGAAGCATGACTTTTCGAGCATAATGCAGAGGATTCGACTTGTAGAATTCAAGCCAGCTCTCTCAGAGAAATAGAGAGCCTGATTTTTGAAAATCATGCATATGAGCCAACTCACAGCAAGCGAGCCAACTCACAGCCTATTAGACTGAACAGTAATCGCTAGTTTCAGAGCTTTTAAATTTTGATTTTTAAGGCTTTTAACGACTATTTTTTTATTTTCAATGGCTAGAAACGACTTTAAACCAATGGAAAAATAGTTAGAGAAGTATAAATACTTGGATTAAAGTCAAAAGAATAACATTCCTTATAAGATTCTTTGCAAATCATTGTAAATAAGTGAGAATCTAAATACCATCACTTCAAAACTCAAGAGGTTCTTAACTTTTTCGCAACTACTCTCTTGAAATGTTAAGTGAGCAACTCAAAGAGCTTTGAAGATCAATCATTGAAGACTTGAGAAGTCTATAAGAGGAGCTTCATCGATCGATAACCTTCCATTTTTTTGAGAGTTTGTTGTTGCTCTATTTTTCCTTTATTTTTATATTATTACAAGTCTAGCAGGGAGCTGAGCCTTGGGATTGAGTTTAAGGTTTTGATTGGTTAGTCTTAAAAAGCTAATTGGATTGTTTGTAAGTCCGTAAATAATCATTATATTTAGATTTTGGTTTATGAGCCCGAGAGAAAATAAACTGATTATATTCTTATGTGAATATAGTGAAAATTCCAAGATTTTTATTAGAAATTTTGGAATTGATCTAGATAAAATATATGATGCTTAATAAAAATACTTGGAGTGGGAGGAATAACATTCATATTATGATATCATAGAACTCTCCACACTACTTAGACTCAAAACATACTGCCTTATATATAGATATATAAAGGTGATTCTTAGTCTACCCTTATGAATACAAGATAACGATTTAAATTCAAATGACTCTTAGTATCTTGACTTTTGACTCTTAGAATCTCATAACTTTTAGATTTCATAATACCTAGACTCTTAGACTTCCTAAGTTAACTCTTTGATTTAAGAGTTATCTAACTCATATTAAATATGAAACTCATTAATTACAAATTAACTCCAACACCTCCCTTAATTTATAATTTTCATAATATCTTTAATCACAGATCTGACCTAGACATCATCTAATTGGAGCTCAATGCGATGTCCTTAGCAACCTCGATGGGGACAAGATTGCATCATTCTTGAAGCTGGGGTTGGGTGCATTGCAGGAGTTCCGGTTGTAGGTCATTCTTTTTGTTCCGCGAGGATGTGTTCTAGCATCTTTTTCAATCACTTTTTCTTCCATCTTCAAGTTTAACCTTGTTGGTGACAAATTTAATTTTTTACGTATTTCTTTAAGCATTGACTTGAATGGCACAACCACAATTATTATTTTTTCATCCTCTATTTTATATATTTTTGGTGCTGTTAATAAGGAGGTTTCTTTGCTTCAATCTTTAAAGATTGCTATTGTCTTTTTTTTTTCTTTTTCACTTTATAAAGTCCTTTTTTTGGACTTGTACACATCTCCATGGATTTCTGCTCTCCCGAGGATTCAATATTTTGATTTATGAGCAGCTTCTTCGTAAGCAACTACTGCACCTAGAGCTTCTGGCTTTAATAGTTGCTTGAAGATCGATTTAGTTTTGATACTACTTTTTAAAAATTTTAGAATTGATTTAGATAAAATATATGATGCTCAATAAAAATACTTGAAGTGAGAGGAATAACATTCATATTTTAAAATCATAGAACTCTCTACACTACTTAGACTTAAATATATTATCGTGTATATAGATACATGAAGGTAACTCTTAGTCTACCTTCGTAAATATAAGATAACTCTTTAAATTCAAATGACTTTTAGTTTTTTTACTCTTGACTCTTAGATTAGATTTCATAATACTTAGATTCCCTAAGTTAACTCTTTGATTTAAGAATTACCTTACTCAATAAATATGAAACCCTTAGGCTCATTAATTACACATTAGCTTGTAACACCTAGATTCTTAGACTCATTAATTATAAATTAACTCCAACAAAAAAAAAAACAGGTTAGCATGCTCCATTTGGGAAGCTTGTGCCGTTGACGAATAAGACTACCGAAGAAAAGATGGGAAAGATAGGATCATGCTTCTCTCCGGATTATCCTCCGGGGTTCTCCTCTCCTCTCAGGAAGATAGCGTTCTCCTTTTTGAGAGCTTGTGCTATCAGTGAATGGCAAAGAAAGGGAAGATCTGAGCACGGTCCTCTCCAAGTTATCCTCTTGGGTTCTCCTCTCCTATCAAAAAGACGGGGTTCTTCATTTGGGAAGCTCTTACTATTGGTGAACAAAATCGCTGTAGAAAAGAAAGGGAAGATGGGAGCACGCTCCTCTCCGAGTTGTCCTCTCCTCTCGAGAAGACAAGATTCTCTATTTGAAGAGCTCACGCCATCGGTGAACGAGACCTATGGAGAAAAGAAAGGTGTAGATGGGAGCGCGCTCCTCTTCAAGTTGCCTTCTCGGGGTTCCATCTTCTCTTGGAAAGATGGGAGCCACCCTCTCCCTTCCATTGGTAAGCCCTGGTAAAGGGTTTGAGAAAAGAAATAGGAATATTTTCATTTATATCAATAAATAGATGCATGAATCATTGAAGAAAATTATGATGGAATCTCCTCACTTTGAAGATCCTCTCTCTTTAAAGCTCCTACATTGGAAAATTAATCAAGCACTAGAAGCCAAGCCACCAAGATTATATTTGGTAGCAGGTAATCTATCCAGATTATTGATAATTTAATAGGAACCATCATATTACTATGTTTGGTACGTTTTTCTGGATGTTAATCTATCTTGTCCCGTAATCTGGATTACCTCTCAAAAGATAATCTGGATTATCTCTAGGAGGGGTGGTAATCCAGATCACCACCTCTCACTCTCAGGCTCTCAGGTAATTTTTTGGATAATATTACCCACCTTTTCTCCATTCCTCTTATAATATACAATATAATATAATATAATATAATATGATATAATATAATATAATATAAAAATATTATAGTATATAATATAATACTATGCTATATTATATTAATATATTTTACTTTATTTTATGATATTATAAAATATAAAAGTATGTAATATATTATATTATATTATAGTATTAATATAATACAACATAATATAATTATATATTTTATTTTATTATATATAAATATATAATATTATATTAATATAATATATTTATATATAATATAAATATATTATATTAAATTTAATAATGTAATATATATTTTTAATATTTTATTTAATGTATTTAAATAATATATCAAATATTTTACCTGTTTAATATATAATTTTTATATTAAATTTATTTGGTATAAAAATATTTTTAATATTTTTAATTTTATATAAAGTATGAATATTATAAAATATATTTAATAGTATATTATTTATTTTATAAAATTTGTTATATTATATTATATTATTATATTATTATATAATAATATAATATGATATAATAATATTATAGTATATAATATAATGTTATAGTATTTTATATCAATATATTTTATTTTATTTTGTAATGGAATAAAATATAAAATTATATAATATATTATATAATATTATAATATTAATATAATATATATAATATAATATAAATTATATTTTATATTTTATATATAATGTAATATATTATAATATATTTATATAAAATATATTATTTAATATATCTAAATAATATATTAAATATATTATCTATTTAATATATAAATTTTTATATTAAACTTATTTAGTATAAAATAATTTTTAATTTTTTAAATTTTAATATAATAATATAAAATATTTTATATTTAATATTTTATAATATAAAATATTATAGATTATATTTTTATTAATAGAATATAGATTTAATTTAGAAATATTTTAGAAATTTAATTTTACCTTATGCAACATGCCTACATGTACCAAATATAATAATCTACATTACCTGTAATCTACATTAATAACAATCCACATTACTGGTAATGTACATTACCTTTCAGGATTGCTTGGTAATGTACCAAACATAACCTAAAAGTAAAATTTCTTCTTCTTTTTTCCCTAACCAAAATTCTAGCCATTTTTTTGATTTTTCTTTTTGTTTCTTCTTTAAAGATTTGCTTTCCTTTCCTTGGCAATGGAGCTTATTGTTCTATTTTTGCTTGTCATACAAACTACTCTAGGATGTTTGGTTTGACCTACTTTCTAATGATACTTATTAAATCCTCTTATCATTGGATTCTAGCAAAATGCAGGTGTAATGAATTTTTTTTACCCGTCCAGACAATGAAATTAGCTCTCTAAGTTCTCTTCTAAACCTGCTTACAAATTTGGAAATCGGCCTGTTTAGTATTCGCATTATCCTAGTTTCATCTATTAGAATTTGAGACTTCTTTTAGAACGCAGCAATACTGGATTAGAACTGAATGTTGATTGAGACCATCACAATCAGTTTTTCTTATATGTATTTTGTTAGTGCTGATCGCAGTCTTCTATAAGTCGCACTTTATATTTGGTAGGTTTATTGTGCATGCATCAACACAACCTCATATTTACTAGTACACATGACCCATCTTCACTATGATTATTTTAATCTACACCATAAAATTGGTCTTCTGCCACTTCAAATCATCAAGAATTTTGGATGGACAACGGTATATCTGAGCCACATTTGTGGCCTATATAGCTGGCAATTGTATTGTCAAACAATTTTCTTGGAATTCGAAGATTGATGATCATGGTTAATGTTTTTGAGTGGAATGGACCGTGTCTTTTTTTAAAAAAATAGAGAAAAAGATCTTCTGAGCGCCTTGTTGCACTACAATGAAAAGCGTTATCCCTGACCGGTTTTTTCGATGCTAAGGGATAGCATCGCGAAGCTCTATCACCTGCTGACACTTTTGAAAAGCATCGTCCAAAGTCAGAGTTTAACAATACTTATAAGCGTCGAAAAATTCCTTTACTTCGTCCCATCTCCGAGCTCTAATTTTTCATTCGATCAATCCACCGCCAAACCCTTTTCTTCTCCATTTCCTCCTCCCTCCCTACTCCTTCAGGTCATTCCGTTGCCTTCGGGTCCATTCATCGCCGCCGAACATCTGGAATAGATCGAGCACCTTCATCTCTTTCATCTCCGGTACGTTGCTCGAGCCGACCACCACCTCCTCCCTACCGGCCCATCGACGGAAGCCCTTTCCTCCCACCCACTATCCCCGCCAACCCAGATCCCCTACTTTGCTCCACCGGCCGGGACCTGCATCATCGAAGTCCCCAAGTAGCAAATTCCAGAGTTTTTTTTTTTTTCATCCGATTTAATTTTTTTTCTATTTTTAGTTACATTCGACTGTCAATTTGGAAGAACATAGGGTACATCATCGATTTTGGGATGATAGATTGGGGGGAGAGAGGAAATAAGCAAGGGTTCGTCATGGATTCCGGTTTAGAATGAGAGGGAGGGATGTTAATTAATACTATCCGCACAGACGAGGTTTCATTATTCCAGTTGCTCTCATGATAAACCTTTAAATATACGTGGTTATGCAAAATTTCAAGATTATTATGTAAGCTTGCCAAGCTAGTATTTGGCTCTCTAATATAGGCAACAAATATATGTTTCATCTAAATTTGACTCCGACCTATACAACCCATCATGCCTGGCATGATGGCCGGCCATGGCCTGTTGCTTGTTTTGATATGTTCGTTGCATTCATATTTCAAATGGTCTGGATTGTTCATTCACTCATCTTGCTTTTGGACATCAAAATTTGGTTAACAGAATTGCATGATGCTGTTGAGCTACATAGTTGCGTTGATTTTTCAAATTGAGATATGTTTCCTACAAGAAGTATATATTCAAAAGCTCGATAAATTTGAAACTCAACATTGTCCTTCAAATTTTTTGAGTGATAAAATGACATGAAAAATCAGACATATTATTAAGAAAAGTCGAATCAACAAATGCAAAAGCTCCATAAAAAATTGTGACTAATTATACTATGTGATCATCAAGATTGATAATAATGATGTTGCTTTTCATCCGTTTTTTTTTTGAGAAAAATAATTCAAAATGGTAGCCATATCAGTTATTTTTAGTTGTGCACATTAATTAAAAGATTTTGCCTATTTAGAAAGGTAATAATGAGGAACTCAATGTAAGTTTGGCTATGCCCATCCTTTAAGACGGGCAACGGACATAATTTCAAAATTTGATAGGACTCTTGCATACCTCAAATTTTTATATTAATTTTCTAGGGAGACGATACTTAACCTATTTAACCCATTTAACTTGATTCGATTCATTATAAATTGAGCTAGGTTACATGTTTAATAAAATAATTAGATCCAAATCCAGATTTTTAACCTGCTTAATAAAAAGGTCTAATGCACCATGCGCATAAATATCATGTTTTGCCCCGAGTGGGTTGCACCTCCTTAATGTTACTCCTTAGAAGTTTTGTGAACCCTCTGTTTCCTAATCTTTCAATTTGGATTTTTTTTTTTGGTAAAATTTTTGGTGTTATTCAAGCATCTGTTTGTTATCATAGATTAGTTTATTTGGATGTCAGAAAGTAATTATAGTTCTCTTCTAGCTGGTGTTTATCATTTACTAAATTTTGTGAGATGCCAGTGGTGTTCTGCATCTTGTGAAATGTGATAAGGAGCTTGGGTTGAGCATAAAATAGAGTTTAGCAAGAATGGCCTGAAGCATTGTGTAAATGGCAAATTCAGCAAAAGCCTGTGATGCCAACTCATAGTCTAAAAATGAAGTAGAATGGGGAGATAAAGGATAGAGGATTTTGGAGGATATCTTTTGAAAAAGGCATTGTAAGCGTACTACTTTTAACATATTAAGGGTTGATTGGTTGAGCTAATAAAATCCCATTGGATGATAGAGGCTTGGGTTCGATCTTATCTTCGCACGGACTCTAATCAAACTTTTTTCCATCCTAAGCCTTGTGCATATCAAAAATTACCTGGACCCATTAACGTTGACTCAATAACTCCATATATAACTTTATTATACTAGTTTTTGTAGGACACACCAATCATGCTAGGATTACATGGCTAGAGAAACTTTCAAATGAATGAAACTGGCATCCATAGCATTACTCATGATTATATTTGAATAGGTATCATCTAAGAGAGTGTCTAAACTCTAAATTGCCTTCATTTAGATAAGAAAGGTTTATATGCTATACATTTATAATGGCAGTATGATCTATGATTCATGATCTTGTTATTGTTGGTAGTTTTTCTGTCATGTAGATCTACCTGTTTATCTTTTTTTATCAGGTGCTTGACTACTTAGAGGGTACAGAAGCTTTCTAACCTATTTTGAAATTGGTTTAAGATTTATATATAGAGGCTATGATGATTATGGGATGTATGTTTTGCTGATTCAACTGTTTCTAATCGTAGCAATATTGGATGGCCTTCTTTTGTAGGTAACCGATTATAGTCATTTTGATTTAGTTGTAGATTAAATAGTAGATCTGAGCCTCGTCTACTATTAGTTTCAAATAACTGATGCAAGAATCTATATGTCAAATGCTGTAAGGTTCACAGCATCATATATTTATCTGGCATGTATTTATTTGGATTAATAAACTTGCACAGTATCATATACATGTTTCAAGAATATCAAGGCTCCTTGGTGTATATCTATATCTTACTCAACATGTTATGCTTTAAGATTTATTTATTATTGCAAATCCTTCATTTCAATACCATGTATAGTTTTGCTATGATCAATAATGGCTTTTAAAATTTTTTTATAAAACTTGCATTGCATAGAAACATAGATCCATCAATTGATTAATGTATATATTCTATATCATCCGTACATTAATTTTATTTTTGTATGGGTGGAAGAATTATATATAGTGGTCAATTGATTATCCAGTTTGGACAGTTTAAGAATTGCAAATAATTTTATAGATACTTATAGTAATCAAGCGATATGAATAAAATTTTAGATATATTTTGGATAATATTTTCTTTTAGTTCTCCTTATACATCTTTAGTCTTATGGGAAGAACTAAAGGAAAATACTGCCAAAATTTTTCTGGAGCTCCTATTGCGTATCGTTTGATCACTATAAATGACCTATATAATTAATGCAATTCTTAAATGGGATAGGACCTATCTTTACCTATTAGTTGGTGATAGGATGTATTTATTAGTTAACCTATATTATTTTTCATATATTTTTAAAAAAATCTACTTGGTGCATTGTTATTGACTAAAGAACTTTTTTTGTATTTACATAACTTGAAAGTTGGATCATTTTATTCTAAAATGGATAAAAGCTGGATAAATAAATTGAGAAATATCAAAGAATATATAGATGGAGTTCGTGATTTCATCAAATTCGGTATGGATAAAAGTAGCTTAAATGAAAAGATTTTATGTCCATGTCGACGATGTATTAACAGTTCCTATCTAGATCCATAAATAGTTGAAGAACATTTGATATGGAATGGTTTTGCAAGAGGTTATACTCAGTAGATTTTTCATAGAGAATTTATGTTGCTAGAATCAAGTAATCAACCCTCGTCTAATCCTGGATCTAGTAATATACAAGAGAATCTAGTAGGAGATGATGATATAACGAGTTTGATAATAGATGCTTTTCGACATGGTATTCAAAACTTTGGAGGTTCAACTAATATACATGAACCAATTGGAATATGTGAAGGTTCTACATTTATTGAATAAACATATATCTAGGACCAGATGCAACCATCAACTTTTGAGTCAGCTCGATATCATAATTTAATGAAAGAAATAGATGAACAATTTTATCTAGGTTGTTTGAAATTTTTTAAGATATCTTTTCTTATATAATTATTTCATATAAAATATCTGAATGGATAGTCGGGAAAGAGTTTTACTATGCTTCTGAGGTTATTAAAGGATGCATTTCTAGAAGGCAATGATTTACCATCCTCTTATTATGAAGCAAAGAAAGTTGTCAATAATCTGGATCTTGATATCAAAAGATTCATAGTTGTCCGAAAGACTGCATGTTATATCATGGTAAAAATGTTGATCGAGAGTCATGCAATGTATGCGGATCTTCACGATGGACAAATCACGAAGGAGATAAGGATGATGTAGTGAATGAAACAGATACACTGCGATGTACAAAGAAACCGACGAAGGTATTACGTTACTTTTCTCTTATTCCTCGATTAAGAAGGCTATATTCATCATCGAAAATAGCTTCATTGATGAGATGGCATCATGAAGGATGTACGAAGGATGGAATGTTGAGACATTCAATAGATAGTTTAGCATGGAAAGCAATTAATGCCAGGCATTCTGATTTTGCCTCTGATATTCATAACATTCGGTTGGGTTTAGCTTTAGATAGCTTCAATCTTTTCTCTAAATTCTATATATAGCACTTGGTCAGTTGTTCTAATACCATACAATTTACCACCATGGTTGTTCATGAAACAATTATCACTTATCTTGTCAATGGTTATTCCAAATGATAAATGTTGAGAATTTGGATCCAACTTTAATCTTCACGTTGAACCAAATACCCAAAAGCAGCCTTGTTCCCGATCAAGAATAAATGCCCTGATCAATAAAGCAATAGCAGAACGTACCACAGGCTGTGGATGACCTTCTGCCAGCGATCTCCTTGGAGAACACGGTAAGATACAGGTCTTTGAAGATCAAGCATGTCAAGATCCAAGAATGGGAGAAGAAGAGAAAAATTTTCTAGAGAAAGGGGATTTTCTTGATTCCACGTCCGAGAAGTTCATTTACAACTCTGACACAACCTCTCAAGAAGTTATAATATATATATCTCGGTCACACGTGGCTGAGTACCACAAAACTTCCTTGAGTTGGCACCGCTTAAAAATATCACACCCATCATTCGAGTTGGCTCTAGACACTAGAGTTGACTCGACCTTGGAACCGAGTCAACTTAAGCATCAGAGCAGACTCGTCCAGATCACAGGATTTCCTGACTGTGAAACCGAGTCGACTCGAACCCAACGAGCCAACTTGACCAGGACACAGGATTTCCTGACTGTGAAACCGAGCTGACTCGAACCCAACGAGCCGACTCGACCAGGACATAGGGTTTCCAGACATGAAATCGAGCTGACTCGAACCCAACAAGCTGACTCGACTAGAATACATTCTCCTGTTCTGAGTCGTGCCAACTTGCAGAGCCGACTCTTACACCAGAGGAGCCAACTCTAGGATCCAAACTGACCAAACTCAACCTAAACATCTAGGACTCACCCCGGACTCGCTCCTAGCCCTAGATACATCATGGAAACCATGAAAGACTGGATCAATACATGGATATTGACCCAACAAGCCTTGAATGCACCATCCGAGACTCAACAATCTCTACCTTGGTGCTTCAAGGCTACATACGCCATACTCCTCAAACCCATCAACCACATACAAGAGTAGAAGCTTTTCCTTGGTAGAGCCTTTGTAAGTGCATCTGCCTGGTTCTCCTTTGTATGGACCTTCACTAGTGCCACTTTTCCTTCCTCCACCAACTCTCTGACTCTGTGGTATCTCACATCTATATGCTTGGTGCGAGCATGATAGATTGGGTTTTGTGTCAAGTGTATGGCACTTAGTCTATCACTGTGCAGGACCACCATACATTGTTTCACCCCCATTTCAGCCACTAGTCTTCTCAGCCATAGTGCTTCCTTTGCAGCCTCCATAATTCTTATATACTTTGCTTCCGTTGTGGACAAAGCAGTAATAGGTTGAAGGATTGATCTCCAAGAAACCAGTCCACCATACATATAGAAGATATAACCTATTATAGATCTTCTTGTATCAAGATCACCTGTATAGCTTGCATCAACAAACCCTTCCAAAGGACCCAAATCTTCACATGATTCTATGGAGTTCCATTCATGTCCTTCTGGCTACCCACCAAATACCAGTCCATGCTTTTGAGTCCCTTGCAGATATCACAAAATCCACTTCAATGCCTTCCAGTGTTCCTTCCCAGGATCAGCCATGTATCTGCTCACCTGGCTTACAGCATATGCTATGTCTGGCCTGCAACAAACCATAGCATACATCACACTACCCACTGCATTGGCATATGGAACTCTTTCCATGTACTCTCTCTCCTTGTCTGTCTTGGGGCTCTGATTTTTTGAGAGAGAAATTTGCCCTGGTAATGGTGTATCTGCTGGTTTGGCCTTCTCCATATCAAATCTCTCGAGTACCTTTTTGATGTACCCACCTTGTGACAAATGGAGTATTCCTTTGCATTTATCCCTGCAAATCTTCATTTCAAGGATTTTTTGTGCTAATCCCAAATCTTTTATCTCAAATTCATGAGACAATGCTCTCTTCAGCCCTTTCACAGCTTTTATACTTCTGCTAGCTATCAACATATCATCCATATACAGAAGTAAATACAGAGCATCCACAGTATCCACATCCTTGACATAAACACAATGGTCATGTTCACATCTGAGAAACCCAAGGCTTAAGATAAATGTATCAAATCTATGATACAACTGACGAGGTGATTATTTTAAACCATACAATGATCTCTGGAGTAGACATACCTTGTTCTCCAGTCCAATCTCAATGAAGCCATCAGGTTGCTTCATGTAGATCTTCTCTTCCCTACTTCCATGTAGAAAGGCTGTCTTCACATTCATCTGCTCCAATTCCATATCATATTTTGCCACCAATGACAACAACACCCGAATTGAAGTATGACGTACTACAGGAGAAAACACCTTTATGTAGTCAACTCCCTCCCTTTGTGAATATCTCTTTGCTACCATCCTTGCCTTGTATCTCACTCCACCTTGCTCTGAAGGTACTGATTTCTTTGTAAACATCCATTTGGAGCCAATTGCATGAGCATCTTTAGGTAGATCCACCAGCTACCATATCTGATCCTCCTGCGAGATTCCATCTCTTCCATCATGCCTTGCATCCATGACTCTTTATCAGGACTTTCCATAGCTTCCACAAAATTTTCTGGATCTCCATTAACATATATAAGAGCATATGATATAGTTTCATCCCTGCCATATCTCACCATCTTCCGAATTGTGCATTGAGGCTTATGCAATGCCACTCCCCTTGCACTATCCTGCAAGTCTTCTATTTGTGGCTCCTCCTGCACCTCTTTTTGAACAGTTGGTTCTCCTTGCTTCTCCTTTACTCTGGAAAATCTTTCCTGCCCAACTCCATCTCAACTAAAACTCCATTTCTAGCTGATGTCGACGGCCTATTCTCCAATTATGAAGGGCACTCATTACTGTTCATCTTCGTGACTGCACTTCCAACTGCAATCCCCGGTTTCTCCAAGATGCTCCTTTCATCAAAAATGACATCCCTAATAATCACTGTCCTTTGTGATTGAGGATCCCATAGTAGGTAACCTTTGACTCCTTGTGGATACCCGATGAATATCATCTTCTTTGACTTAGGATATAGCTTGCTTCTTTCAGTTGCCTCCACATGTACATAAGCTGGGCAACCAAAGACTTTCAGGTGGCCAAGCTCCACCTTTTTCCCACTCCAAGCTTCTTCTAGAAGTCCTCCATTCAACTTGAAGTGAGGGGACCTGTTTACAAGAAAACATGATAGAGTAATAGTATCACCCCAAAAGGTTTTCGACAGTGATGACTGCAGCCTCATACTCCTTGCCTTCTCTAATAGTATTCGATTCATCCTTTCCGAAACACCATTCTACTGTGGGGTCATCCTTACTGTGTAATGGCATTTAATTTCATTTTCCTTACAGTAACTCCTGAACTCTTTACTAGAGTACTCCCCACCATTATCAGACCGAAGGTACTTCACATGTCTTCCCGTCTCCTCTACATCAGCCTCTAGGCTTTGAACTGGACAAATATCTCTGATTTTCTCTCATCAGATACACCCATAATTTTCTAGAGAAGTCTTTAATGAAGGTAACAAAATACCTTGCTTCAACCCTGGATAAAACAAGTGTTGGTCCCCATACATCCGAGTGCACCAAATCTAGCACTCCTTCACTTGGCTTGGTACAAACAGCAAATTTCACCTTATGATATTTACCAAAGATACATGGCTCACACAGATCATTTCCATCCTTCTTCAAAACTGGAATGTTCCCTCTTCTGCTTAACTTCGTGAGCCCTCGATCACTCATATGACCCATCCGATAGTGCCACAGTTTATATGTTAACTGTTCTTCTTGTGCCACTACAAGGATCTTCGCACTATCATTCACAACTGAGCCTTCCATCTTATACAGATTGTTGCTCAGTCTTCTTCCTCTCATTACCACCAAAGCCCCGTTGGTTATTCTTAAACATCCACTACCAGATTGGCAACTAAAAGCATATCCCTTCTCTTCCAAGTAGTCCAAAGAAATTAAATTCTTTTTCAACTGTGGTACATGTTTGACATTTGATAGAGTCCTTATCACTCTATCATACATTCTCATCCTAGTGGTGCCAACTCTAGCCACTGTACAAGAATGATCATCACCAAGGCTTACACTACCTCCATCTGACCTGTGATAGGTGTAAAACCATTCCCGATGTGAGGTATGGTGGTATGAGCATGTAGAATCCAAAATTCAGGTATTATCCCAATCTACTGATCCATCTGATATAATCAGTACATCTCCTCCGTTACCTTCTTATACATTTGCACCACTTGTGTTGACTCTTTCCTTTTCTGTCTTTCAAAGGGGATAATGCTTCTTGATATACCCAAGCTGATGATACTTATAGCATTTCAAGTTCTTATTGTTCTGAGACTGAGATCTGCCCTTGGACTTTTCCCTAGCTCTTTTCCTGGGTCTACCTTGCCTCTCATTCACAGCAATAACTCTGAGTTAGGATTATCTTTGCAAATCTTTTTTCTTTGCTCACTAAATCTGAGCACACCAACAACCTCTTCATAATTTAGGATTTCCTTCCCATACACCAAGGTTGTTATGAGACCATCATACGATCCAGGGAGTGAAAACAGTAGCAACAATGCCGATCCTCCTCGTCAATCTTCACATCCAGATTCATAACCTCTAAACATGCCTAGTTGAACCTCTAAATATGAGCAACAAGGTCTCCTCCTTCAGGCATTCTCAAGCTATACAGTTGCTTCTTCAACCATAACTTGTTTGTCATGTTCTTTTCCATGTATGTGTTCTCCAGTCTTCTCCAAAGACCTTTTACAGTAGTCTCCAAACAAATCTCAGATAAAAACCTGATCAGCCACATACATCCTGATGGTGCTAAAAGCAATCTCTTCTAACTCTTTCCATTCTTCAACATTGATCTTTTTCTGTCTTTCTTTAACCAAGACCTTGTAGATCCTTTGTTGAACCAGCAAATTTTTAATCCTTTGCTGCCACAGGGTGAAGTTTCCTTTGCCATTGTACTTTTCAAAATCTACCTTGAAACCACTTGATGCCATTACCATAATTAAGAAATCAAGAGATCTGAAAACCATACCTGCAAGAAGTTTTCCTTCCAACCCTTTGATCTTGAGATCTTCCTTCCACGAACCTTGCTCTAATACCAAAATATTGAGAATTTGGATCCAACTTCAATCTTCACATTGAACCAAATACCTAAAAGCAGCCTTAATCCCGATCAAGAACAAACACCCTGATCAACAAAGCAATAGCGGAAGTGTACCACAGGCTGTGGATGACCTTCTGCTAGCAATCTCCTTGGAGAACATGGTAGGATACAGGTCTTTGAAGATCAAGCATGTCAAGATCCAAGAACGGGAGAAAAAGAAAGAAGAGAGAAATTTTCTAGAGAAAGGGAATTTTCTTGATTCCACGTCCGAGAAGTTCATTTACAACTCTCACACAACCTCTCAAGAAGTTACAATATATATACCTCGGTCACATGTGACCGAGTATCCCAAAACTCCCACTAGTTGGCATCACTTAAAAATAGCTCACCTGTCATTCGAGCTGGCTCTAGACACTAGAGTCGACTCGACCTTGGAACCGAGTCGACTCTAAGCATCAGAGCCGACTCATCCAGACCACATGATTTCTTGACCGTGAAATCAAGCCGACTCGAACCCAACGAGCTAACTCGGTCAGGACACAGGGTTTCCTGACTGTGAAACCAAGCCAACTCGAACCTAATGAGCCGACTCGACCAGAATACATTCCCATGTTCTGAGCCATGCCAACTAGTAGAGTCGACTCTTACACCAGAGGAGCCGACTCTAAGACCTAGACTGACCAAACTTAGCCTAAACATCTAGGACTCACCCCGGACTCGCTCCTAGCCCTAGATACATCATGGAAAACCATGAAAGACTAGATTAATACATGGATATTGACCCAACAAGCCTTGAACGCACCACCCGAGACTCAACAATAAGGATTCAGAAAATGATATTGATATTTTTCTCCAACCTTTAATAGAGGAATTGAAATAGTTGTGGGAAGGTATGATGCAATTGATGCTTCCAATGGTGAAACATTTAAACTATGGACAGCTTTGCTATGGACTATAAATGATTTTCTAGCATATGCCAATTTATCTGGCTGGATTATAAAAGGATGGGTTGCATGCCTTTGTTGTGCATATTCGACACATTCAGTTTGGTTAAAACATGAAAAAAATTTTGTTGTATGGAACATCGTCGATGGTTAGAACCAAATCTTCCATTTCGTTTTCAGCAAGATTTTTTCAATGGTACCATAGAAATGGGATGTGCACCTAATCCACCTTCTAGAATTAATGTTCATAGATAAATAGATTCCATCAATTACATATACGGTAAATTCTCAAAGTCTTTTAAAAAAAGGAAGGAATGATCAAGAAGGATTGGCAGAAGAAGTGACTACTAGTACTATGGATGCACAGGTAGTTGAAGATCCTGATAATTGTTTTGAAAATGAAAATAAGGAAGACGTACAAATAGCATCTACAAATCAGCCTAGCAAATATTTATAGAAGAAAAGAAGTATCTTCTTTGACTTACCTTATTGGAAATATAATCTTATTCGACATAATCTTGATGTCATGCACATAGAGAAGAATGTATGTGATAATCTGTTTGAAACATTATTGAATCTTGATGGAAAGACCAAAGATAACATGAAGGCCCGAATAGATTTACAAGAACTGGGTATCCGACATGAGCTTCATCCTAAAATGCTTGCTAATGATAGAATTTATTTGCCTGCTATATCTTATACCATGTCTGCTTAAGAAAAAGATAATTTTTTGACAGTATTGAAAAATATTAAAGTATCTGATGGATATGCATCTAACATTTCAAGGTGTGTGCATCCTAAAGATCAAAAAACTTTTAATCCCAAAAGTCATGATGGTCACATATTAATGCAAGATATCTTTCCAAAAGCTTCAAGATCATCAGTGCATAAACAAGTTCTTACAGTTATAATTCGGTTATTATCATTCTTTAAGACATTATGTTCAAAGGTTATTGATCCTGGAGAGCTTGATCAGTTGGAGTCGGATGTTACGATTATATTTTGTCAGATGGAGAAGATTTTTTTACCTTGATTTTTTACTATTATGATACATCTGCTCATTTACTTAGCTTTGGAAGTCAAGCTTGGTGGACTGGTACACTATAGATGGATGTATCCTATTGAGAGGTATTATAGTCAATTTTTAATCTCTACATAATTTTAAATAAAAGTAACACCATGATGATATGTAAATAAATTTTTAAATATTGTAGGTATTTTGTACGATTGAAAGATTATGTACGAATAGAGCCTATCCAGAGGGTTCAATTATGGAAGGATATATTGCTGAAGAGTGTTTGATATTTTGTTCAAGATATCTTCAAGGTATAGATACTGTGTTTAATAGACCTCAATGTCATAGTGATTTTGTAGATAATGTAGAGTTGTATAAGTTTTCTACTACTGGAAGAGTAATGAAAAAACATGAAGGTATTGTATTGGATCAGAAATCAATTGCACAAGCACATCGTTATATGTTACTTCATAGTAAAATCATATATGACTATCGAAGGTTAGCATATTTAAAGTATTTCAAGTTTAAATATCATATCTTATTTTTTAAAATACATTAATAAATATAAATTTTATGCAGCAAATTTTTAATATCTCAACATAAGCTAATCATAGCACTCGACCTAATCCAAGGATTGAGCAGCAATGGTAAGTCAGTTATTTCCTACATGGCTTTCAAAATAGGTGTGACATATATTTAAATAATATATGGATAGATTTATCATCGAATAATTTGTAAACATTTTTTATTATTTTTTAGATATCAATAATGATGGAGAGAAATTATTCAGATGAATTAATAGCCCTGGCTTGAGGACCTAACAAAGTTGTCATCAGATATAATGGTTTTATAATCAATGGTTTTAAATTTCATACTAAATATTGCAGGAAATTTAGAAAAATATAGAATAGCGATGTTATGGTGGAAGCTGATGAAAAGACTTATTATGGTACACTTAAAGATATATATGAGTTAGATTACTATGGAATCTTTAAAGTCATATTATTTAGATATGATTGGATAGATATAAACTCATCAAGGGATTTGAAAAAAAGATGCAAATGGATTTACACCTGTAAATTTTACAAGATTGATACATACTGGTATCTTATTGAAGGATGATCCATTTATTTTTTCTTCTCAAGCTCATCAAGTATTTTTTATAAAAGATGCAAAAGAAAATATTGGGCTACTATTATTAAAACAAAATCTCAAGACTTATATGATATGAAAAAATAACTAGAAGATGATGAAGATGATGATACTTATATGCATTCCATGCCATTCAATTTTGTACCCGTTGATGACGTACATGTTACAGTATCCTTGATTAGGATGGAATTTAAACAAAATGATAATGCTTGATTCTTATTGGTATTAAATTTTGTAACGTATATAATGTGTAGTAATTATTATGTTAAATTAATATTTATCTTCACTAATTTTGACTCTGATGTAAATGATAGGTGACATTATGCCATGCTTGCAATGATTTCTTGGTGTGTAGTTCCAGCACTCACAGATAGAGGCCGGCAGTTTTTCTTTGGCACAGCAAGCTAAGGCCAGTACTTCATCACATGATGTTCATGCCGGTCCTTCCTCCATACCAAACATTTTGTCCAGTTCTTTGGCACACCAGACTGCTGTAGGTCCATCATACTCAGGACATCATGATCCTCCCATCGATCCAGCAGATGATGAGTTATACATTCAGGGTAATTTATTCCAATATCCTTCGTTAGATAAAATTTCATTACACTTTTTATTATAGTTTACTTTTATCTATTTCTATGCAAACGAATTTGGGGGGATTACATGTAGGCGCGGGCCCACAGCAGTATGGGATGTGTGGCAGATGCCCGAGGGTGAAAAAATAGTGATTGAGTGCAATGAGCTAGGGTAGCCAATTTAAAAGGTTGCTAGCTTATTGAGTTCTTTTTTAGAGATAGTTGCTCGGAAGCATCAACCTTATCTACTGAGTTATGCAAAGTGAAATGACATGCTTATGATATATAAAGTAGAGATTCCATGAGTTGTACAGGTAAAAAGTTGGTATTAAATTATTTGTTATCTTGCATAGTTAAAATATTATGTTATATTTTATATTCTTATTAATTATTTTCTTTTGTAGTCCAAGTTTGTACTCCCTCCATCCTCTCATGATTTTGTACTGAAATCTCTCAACTAAAAATGGAAAGAATATAAAGCATAGTTGAAAATGAAGTACAAGTTACCGGGTATAATAGAGAAGCAGATAGTTGGTACTTGTCCTCCTAATGTACCCCCTTATCAGTAGGTAGAGTTGATTCATTATTGATTTTCCCAGAGGGGACAGGTATCTTCTAATTTCTTTGAAGCAAGTTTATTAAAATATTTAATTTATATTATACATTATACATATATATATATAATACTTTCTAGATATAAAAAGTTATCTTTTTGATTTTGTAGACATGTTCTAATATTGGTAGAGCTATACGAGCAGCTCTATTTGTTCTCCATATATTGAGATTAAAGAGTTACGCGCAAGTCAGATAGGAGTTCGTAAGTTTCTTAAACTATACACTTATATTTTCAATATTAAAATATTTATACATTTTAATGAAACTAATATTATATATCGTGAAAAATGTATCGTGATATATATATGTATCGCGAACGATGTATCGCGATACATATATGTATCATGGACGATGTATCACGGTACATATGTATATCGCAGTATATATATGTATCATGGTACATATATATGTATCGCGGTACATAAATGTATCGTAGATGATGTATCGCGGTACATATATGTATCGCAGATGATGTATCGCGATACATATATGTATCATGGTACACATATATGTATCGCGATATATAAATGTATCGCGGATGATGTATCGTGATATATATATATCGTGATACTTAAATAATTCTTAAATTTATTTGAATTATTTGCTTAAAATTATAGTTTTTCTTATAGGTGGATGAGCATGGGAGGGAACCTGGTCAAGTGGAGTTTTGCTGGATGACTTATACTATCACGACGACACTTTTGTCACAAATGAGTCAAGGGATATATGTGTAAGTTTTTATTACAATTTATTTCATGCAATAATTTAAATTTGATTTTGTTAGTCTTTAAGATATAACTAATTTTTCTAAATTAATATACGAAAGAGCTACAGCTCTTATTGTTGAGCATGTTAATGATTCTACAGCATCTACATAGAGTAGTTGCATTGAGATCAAGGTGTTTATAGAGTTGATGGACCTGGAGCGCTACGATTGAGTGAGGGGATATGGAGTTGGAGTCACCCTCACTCAGTTATCTGTGATCAGTAGACATACACGTGAGGCTACAGAGATTGCTCAGGATGTACGTGTTTGTAGACTCGAGGAGGAGATAGAGGAGATATGACAGAGCCGTGCCACTGATAGAGCAATGATAGAGAGAATGAAAGAGCACATAGAGCAACTTACATCTATCATACAGATGTATGTTCCACGTCAGGTATATATATATGATATTAAATATATTTTTTATTTTAAATCAATAATTTATGTAATATATTGTTATTCATAGTTTCATAAATTAAATATTTTAAATATTTTTTATATAGACTTCTGGAGCATCAGATCCTCATGGACAGGGTGACAACCTACCTCCTGCAGATCATTGACCTCGACTTTTTATTATTTTATATCTTGTATTTTTATATTTTTTTAAATTTTGTTAAATAGACATATGTGTAACAAATTTTATTATATTTGATCGTAATGAATTTTATATTTGAATTTATATTTGGATGTGTGAATAATTCATGCAATGAGATATTTGGATGTGTGGGTTTATATTACTACATTATACAAGTAAAAAAAATATTATAAAGATTTTTAAATTTTAAAATAATTATTTTATTTTTTTAAAAAAATAGAATTCTCGATGCTTTAAAGCATCGGGAATAACCTTATCCCAGACTTATTCTCGATGCTTTTTAAAAGCATCAGGAATAAAGTTATTCTCGATGCTTTAAAGTAATAGGAATAACGTAATACTGGAGTTATTCTCGATGCTTTAAAGCATCGGGAATAACCCCGATGCTTTTAAAAACTGTTGGGAAAAGCTCTCCCCACTCCTGCATTCCCGATGCTTTTATGATGCTTTTTAAAGCATTGAGAGGGTTTTTAGCGACGCTTTAAAGAATCGGGAAAGATCTTTTTTGTATCAGGAATAACCCTATTTATTGTAGTGTTGGCCTCTTTCGTCAACTTTATTCCTAATGTTTTCTCTATTCATCTTGCTCCATTCCTAATGTGGATGGTTTCATCTATCACAACTATTATCTTGTCTTACCTTCTGAATTTAGCTTGCAGAAAAAACTCTATAGTAAGGATCTTCATTTCTGAAAAAGAATAACTATAGGGTAAAAGATGTAGAGAACAAGAGACATGAAATTCTCATAATAAGAGCATTAACTACGAAGATTTTGGGGCCAACTACGAAGATTTTGGGGCCAACTCTTCTTTTGTTGCTTCACTGGCTGCTTGGTCATTTATTGGCTAACCTTATTTTGATTCTTGAACATGGCATCTCGTTTTTGCTTGGTCAAGCACTCTATGGATGACCACACAAAAGGTTTCCTTGTTTTTGTTGTCAAATGTGCGAGTGTTCATCATTTCCACTGGCTTTATTTACTCTATGTTTAGCTTCCCAATTGATTTTGTTACTTTCAGTTGAATTATTCATACCCATTTGTCACATACGGCAAATCCACCAGTTAGTTAGTGTGATAGTTGAAGGCACTGTAAGTTTGTAATTCTGAAGCAAGCAAGGAGGTTTGACTAAAACTAATAAATGGATAATGTTGACTAAATTCATGCCACACCTTACATTAAGGGTGAAAAAGGATCATATAATATCTATCCGAATCTATTTTCGTATATGTATCTATGCAGGTATAAATAGAATTTTGAGCTTTTGATTAATATTCATGCGCATACTTGTTAATAACGGAGAAGAAGTTATATTGCATTTATATAGAATCACCATACATATAAGAGAGGCTTTAAGAAGGCAAGAGAGGAAAAATAGGAAAGAGAAAATCAGGGAGAGAAAAATAGTAGCGGATTAAAAGTGTTAAGACTTTCCAATACTTTTCCTCAAGATGGGATGAATATTTTTTGGAGATTCATCTTACTAACAAGAGATGAAAAAGAAGATACACTTTGTCCTTTTGTCAGAATATCTACCACCTAACTAGCTGAACAGATAAAAGAAATGCAAATCTATTTGCTGGTCACCTTTTTCTTGATAAAGTGGTAATCAATTCAATATATTTGGTGCGATCAAGCTGCATCAAGTTATTCATAATTTCAATTGCCGCCTTATTATCACAATGCAGTATCATAGGAGACTTCGAAAGATGTAGTTCTTGGCATAATTTTTAGGCCAGAGAAGCTCACATACTTCTTGAACTATTGCTCTACACTCAACCTTTATAATTGATCTAGCCATAATAGATTGCTTTTTGCTTCTCTAAGTAACTACATTACTACCAACAAATATGCGATAACCAATAGTGGATCGTCGATCATTTAGTGAGCTCATTCAGTCTGCATCAGTAAACACCTCAATCCTTAGAAAGTCATGTCAAGAAAAGAGCAATCCCTAACTTGGATAGCTTTTTAGGTAGTGTAGTACCGATACACTGCCTCTATATGTCACTTCCATGGGTTATATATAAACTGGTTGATGACACTGATCGCAAAAGCAATTTCTAATCAAATATGGAAAAGATAATCAGTTTCCCTACCAGTCACTGATATCTCCCACGTTCAACAAGAGCTCCATCATTTGCCATTAACCTATGATTTTGATCAATGGTAGTATTAGCTGGCTCACACCTTAACATCCCAGACTCATTAAGAAGATCAAGAACATACTTCTGCCAAGATAGAAAAATATCGTAGAATGATCTAGAGACCTCAATACCCAAAAAACATCTCAGCAGCCCCAAGTCCTCGACCTTAAACTTGCAAGCCAAATTTTGTTTAAGCCATGCAATCTTCCGGGGATCATCTCCTACGATAATTATATCATCAATATATACTATAAGAATAATTCTCCTACCAGCATGCTTGTAAAACAGAGTATGATCAGTTTTACTTTGTGAATATCCTATCTTTAGTATTGCTCAGTTGAAGTGCTCAAACTAGGCATGGGAAGACCTCTTGAGGCTACAGAGAGAGCACATTAATTTGTATACCTTCTTTGCTATATCTCTGCTTGCAAATCCAAGAGAAATCTACTTATAAACTTCCTCCTGAAGTTCTTTGTGAAGAAAAGCATTATTCATATCTAACTGATGTAACTCCCAGCCATAGATAGCAGCACACGAAATCAGAATACGCATTGAGTTCATCTTTACCATAGAGCTAAAGGTTTCATTATAATCGATGCCATATGTCTGCATATATCCTTTTGCTAATAGGTGAGCCTTGTACTTCTCAAGTTTGCCTTTGGGGTTATACTTTGTTGTATACACCCATTTATAGTCCATTGGTAGCTTCTCGGAAGGTAGAGTCACCAAATTTCATGTATGGTTCTTGGATAAAGCATTCATCTCCTCTATCTTGCCTGTCTTCAATTTGGATTGCTATAGCCACCTTCCAATCAGTAAGAATGCTAACAACTTTAATATAGCTATAAAGGATTTATAAGAGGGAGACACAGACTCATAGGAGACATAGTTTGTAATATCATAATGATAACAAGAAGGAGGAACGATGAGACAGGAGCCCTTTCATTTGGTAATAGCAATATCTAAAACAAAGAACATAGGATTGTTATTGTATTCATAGAGGAAGAAAAGCACTCAAAAAGCTTGGATAGAGTTATACTTGGGGTAGAAGCCTGGATGATTGGAGAATGCATAATAGCCTCCTTACTTTTCTCCCCCTGAACATCATTTTGCTCCTCCTAAATACCATTATCTTGTGCATCACTAGTGTCCCCCAGGGGATCCCCTAATCTCTCCCTAGATTCCTTCCTTCCCTAGATCCTCTAGGATTTGTCCCCAGAACCTCATCTTCTAGCCTCTCTTGGTCATTGCCAAACCCCTCATATGGATCGGTGCCCCCTCGGTCATCTTCGAACAAGACTCGGCACTCTCCACTCTCATGCTCGTCCATGCACCTCCCTTGTGGATCCTCGCCAAATCTTGACTATGCCCCCTATGGATTGATAACCCCCTTGTGGATCGGTGCCCTACTAGATCTCTGTCTCTTCACAAGCATCTCCATGGTGGTGCCATGTTGGATCTTCGCTCATCCAGACTAGATCTCCATGCCCCTTCATGGCCCAAAAGATCTTGTCGGTCTCTTCTCTCCCTTCATGACCCTGAAATTGATCCTTCATGGCCCCTTGTGGATCAGCCCCATTCATGCCTCTTGGCACCCCATGGTAGAAGAAGATCTTAATGCATTTGATTGCAATCCCCTCCATGGTAGTAGAAGGGAGCTGCAAGCCTCCTTCCCTTGGTTTGTTACATAAGCAGGACATATCTTCGAAGTTCCATTAAAAAAAAGGAGAATATAAGGAGATAATGATGTTGGATCGATGCCCCTAACCAACTTTTCAAAAGGCCCGGACCCGTTGAAAGGGTGGAATCAATCAATCTTAAGGCGGCAGTGCAGCAATCTCGAGGTGCACGAGTCGACCCGACTAGCATTGCAGCACCCCCAGCGTACTACCTCGAGCAGGCTCCCACCCTGAGGGCTGAGGACCTTGGCATGGGCAGCAGCCTCACCTTAATAGTGGCACCCACATTCCATGGGCCCAAACCCCCACAACCTCGAGGGTGTGAGCTGGCCCCACCCAACAATCCCCCCCAACGAAATCGCCTGAGCATTCCGCGTACGGTTCGAACTTGTGACCTCGGCTCTGATACCACTGTTGGATCGACGCCCCTAACCAACTTCTCAAAAAGCCCAGACCCGTTGAAAGGGTGGAAGCAATCAATCTTAAGGTGGTAGCATAGCAATCCCGAGGTGCACGAGTCGACCCGACTAGCATCGCAGCACCCCAAGCATACTACCTCAAGCCGGCTCCTGTCCTGAGGGTTGAGGACCTTGGCATGGGCACCAGCATCACCTTAATAGTGGCACCCACATTCCGTGGGCCCAGACCCCTGCAACCTCGAGGGTGTGAGCTGGCTCCACCCAACAAATGAGTGTTCTATCTCTTGTCATGCTTGTTTGTTGAGGAGTTTAGTATAGGATATTCTTAGAGTCCATGAGCTCTTGGAGCTCTGGGTGAAGAATGTCGAACTAAATTACTACTCAAGATTTGGAGAACCTAATTAGTAGGTTGCTCATAGCCATGGTCCAGGCAATAACTCAGCTAGGAGGATCCTCAAGAGAGAGTGCATTGTTAAAGCACTCCAAGTAGCTATCAAGTTCGATGGCCCAACCATTTATTTATCATGGTTTAGAAGTACCCAATTGCTTGTCAAAGGTGTAGATTGAAGGGATATGTCACTTGTACCATATAGAGACCTGTTGATGGAGCCCTAGAGATGGTTCAGTAGGACATGGAGAATTCAGTGGTCATGACTTTCTTACTTAACACCATGGTCCCAAGTGTCTTAAGGAGCATACAATTGTTGGAGACTACACATGAGATATGGGAAGCAATGGTCTAGATGTATTTTCAAAAGGTTAATCCTGCAAAGGTATATAAGATATAGTGCCAGTTGAGGTAGCTTCATCAAGGCACACTTTCTGTTAATGAGTATGCTATTGAACTGAAAAGGTTATGGGCTAAAATTGACCACTACTGTATCTTTACTCTGGAAAGCTTTAAGGATATGTAGTATTTTTAAAGATACCTGGAGAAGGAGCGAGTCCAAGATTTTTTGTATAACTTGAACCTTATGTTTGAGCTAGTTAGGGTACAGCTCCTGACTCGGGATGATATGCCAAGCTTGAGTTAGGCCTTCTCTACTATTCTAAGGGAGGAGACGAGGACTTTAATAGTTACTACTTCTAGTAAGCTAGTTTGATCCACCTTCATAGCTCATTTTCCTTCCTCGGTCTATGAGTAGGTGCCTATTATATGCCATCATTATCACAAGCTTGGTCATATCAAAGCTACATACTGGGAATTACAAGGTTGCCCTTCTCAGTCTAGGCCATGGTCATGGTTGAGATCATGATCAGCAGCATGCACATCAATCAAAGGAAGTGGTGGAGTCTTCTGTTAGTATGTTCCTGAAGATTATCAGACTATAAAGTGGTTGATAGATAAATATGAATCTATGTCCAGTTCATTGCCTCTCTCTGCTCAGGATAGCTAGCCACTGTACACCTCCAACTTTGCCTAGTTAGGTATTACATGTAGTATAGGCCATGCATTTAGTTATCTAGATAGATTTTTTTCCTCCTAGATTCTAGAGCTTCAAGTCAGATGACTAGATCTTCTATATCATTTAATTCATATTTTCTTAGTTCTGGGCGAGATAGAGTCCATATAGATGATGAATCCTTTTCAGTAGTGTCTAGTAAGGGAACCATCGATTACACATCTATTTTCCAGTTATCATTTGTCTTGTATGTACCTACTTTTCTCACAAATTTATTATCTATCAGCTATGTTACTAGATATTTTAACTATTTTGTCACCTTTTGGCCATCTCTTTATGTTTTTTAGGAGTTGACAATTGGCAAGAAAATTGGACCTGGTAAAATACATAATGCCCTGTACTACTTGGAGAATAAGGGGAAGAGGCTTGATGATCCATAGCTTGGGTGTGCTCTGTCTACTGAGAAGGGTTCTTTTGAGCTTATGCTCTATCATAGAAGACTTGGTCATATTGCTTTTCTTATTTTATGGCAGTTATTTCTGCTCTTTCTCAATCTTGCAAAACAATTATTTTAATTTGTGATGAATGTTAATTTGCCAAGCATTCTCAGGAAGTATATCCTATTTCTAATAATATAAATAATAATAAATTTGATATTATGCATTCGGATATTTGGAGATCCTGTAGTACTGCTTGCACTATAGAGCATCGATGGTTTGCCATCTTTATTGATTGCTATGGTTGGTGAGATGGTTGTACTTATTAAAGAGCAAGTATGAGGTGTTCTCATATTCTAAGAAGTTTCATAAACTGGTGGATACCCAGTTTGGAGCAAAGGTTAGGATACTCCGATCTAATAATAGTATGGAGTACACGAATCAAGAATTTCATGCCTAGTTGCAGGATAATGAGATCATTCATCAGACTATTTATATGAATATGCCTGTACAAAATGGGATAGCCGAAAGGTAGAACCTGTATTTGCTAGAGGTGACTCATGCCCTCATGTTTACTATGCAAGTTCCTAAATTTTTATGGGAGGAGGCTATTCTAACGACATTATACTTGATCAACCATATGCCACTTAGGGTTCTTGGCTCCAAGTCTCCTTTTGAGTGTTTGCAAGGGAAGACTGAATATGTTGCGCCACCCCGTATCTTCGAATGTGTATGTTTAGCTCGGGACTATAGATCATCTATTGGTAAACTAGATCCTCGGATATGAAGTACATCTTTGTGGATTATTCTACTATTAAAAAGGATATAAATGCTATTATCCACATGCACGGTAGATGCTGATCACCATGGATGTGACCCTTTGAGAGATGGAGCCTTATTACATAATGGAACAACTCCCTAGGATTTTGGGTAAGCCTGGGGTGTCTCTTTATTAGATGGGTTCTTGTCCTTGCCCCTTGGCATGAGGGGGAGCAGAGTGGTGTTGGAGGTGGTAGAGATTGATGATACTCAGGAGAATACTAGTGATGCACAGGGTAATAGTGTTCAGGGGGAGAAGATAGGGGGATCGGGTTGGGATCCACAAAGAGACCTGGGGAGAGATGGAGAAGGGGGTGTCACCGTATGATGGGAAGAGGATGAGGAAGGGGTTGGCTGGGAAGATGGAAGAGATGGTGTCACCGTGGATAGTGGGAAGAGGATGGGAAAAGGGTTGGCCGAGAAGATTAGGGATCGATAGAAGGTTCTGATACCATGTTGATAATGGAGCAGAAGGAAAAGTTATATTTCCTTCATATAGGATCACCATACATATAAGAGAGGTATAGGACTCAAAAAGGCAAGATGGGAAAGATAGGAAGGAGAAAATTAGGAAGAGAAAAATAGTAGAGGATCAGGGATATTAAGACTTTCCAATAATACTCATTAAAGGAAAAAAAGATATAGATTAATAATTATCCAATGTGAATATCTAATTTAATTGTAATTTTATTTAATTTTATATAAAACTTATAAATTTTAAAGCAAAATATATAATTATGTTAATATGCTATTGATTTAATATATCATCTATTTAAAAATATTTTTGATTTCATAGCCATAAATTTTAATTATTTAACTTATATAGTATTTATGTTTATATTTTTAGTATTCGATTTATATTTATATTATATTTATTTAAAATAAATTTGAATATACCTTTTTTTTATTATTATTATTTTCTTTCTTTTCTTTTTGTTATCAACCCTCTTCCTTGCGACCGCGCCTCTCTCATGCCTCTACCCTTTTGAGCCATGTTGATGAAAGCTGTCTTTGAAGAGTTCATGGAGAGCCATCCATATGAGTCCGCCAAGAAGCCTAATCTCTCTTATACCATGCTTTCCACTTCCCCAGCTTAACCCATACCTCTTTGAGCTTAAAGCATTAACGAAGTTGGGCTCTCCTTTATTTACGAGTTCATTCATTTATTTCATGTACTGTAATCTTATCTACTGATAATTGAGAGCCCGAGGGTGCTAAGTTAGCTTCTTGAGTTATCCATTTGTATATTCTATAATATATGGAAGAAAGGATGGCAAAGACTAATATTTGTAAGAAGCTGGGCGGTTTGTGAAACAGTCAATATCTGCATCAGCAGGGGCTTTGATTCTAACGGTAACGAGAGGCGTGCTTTCCTAATTTTCCATGTTTACAATTAGGTGAGGTAGACGTGGGTCTTGAAGTTGTTTTTCCAGTGAGGATGTGACTGTTGAGGATGCTCTGGAGGTCGACATGGATGTAGCTGTTGATGTGGTAGCTTGAAGCGGTGGTCGGCATGGATGTGGCTATTCATGTCGATGTTGAAGCAACGGGACCTTTGAAGGAGTTTGGCACTCTCGGATATGGAATTTTTTTAAAAAATAATATTAAAAAAAAATAATTATGAAATTAGATTTTTATCCTTATATTTATGGATCTAGATATTTTTGGTTAACATGGACGGTCAGCATCAAAAACACCTGCCATGTGGATGCCAGTGCAACATGAAATCATGCATGGCAAAAATGAATTCAGGAGCTGAAATCATGTTTGGGAAGGATGAATTCTCAGCGTAAATTTGCCTTTTCCAAAGACTAATTCCCAGTGTCCACGTAATATTCCAGGAAACGTGGCGACCAAGTGGTGAGGCGACATGAAATCGCATATGCGAAGGACGAATTCTTAGCATGAATTCATCCTTTCCAAAGACAAATTCTCAGCATCCACGTGGCATTTCAGAAAACTTGGAGCGCAAGGGGCTAGGTGAATTTGTCTTTCCCAAAGATGAAGTCAGGCCACTCTCTCCGCGTACCAAGTTTCAAAATTGTTTTCAATTCTCCATCCCAGGCAGCTATACACATTATTTTCTAATACATATATAGTTATAAATAGTTATATATATACATATACAAGTATGTACAGTGACAATATAACTATGTGCAAAGTTAATATTAATATATATAATGTAAATCTAAATTTGTACAAATTCTAAGTATGTACAGATTAAAAATTAAATAATATTTTATTTTAAAAAAAAAGTGATAATAATCAAAGAAATACCTGCTAAAATCCAAAGAAAGAAGTGCATAATAAGTTCCTCAAAAAAGAAATTTGACTAATTTTATTTTTCTTTCTACATATATAATTATACTTTTAGTACCTAGCCGTGAGGTGCAATTGGGTGTTAAATTATTTCTTACAAGTAGACCATTAAAAGAACCAGGGAAACGAAGGAAATAAAAAATTAATAAAAAAATAGTAAAAAAAATTTAAAATAAAAATAAAAATATGTATTATACTAATTTTTTTAATTATTATAATCTGTGACTTCCTAATCCGGTCGCCGAACCGGTCACCGGTCTGATAGCCAGTCCGGCTCCGGCTACCGATCCGACAGCGAGTTCGACTACTAGGTTAGTGCCAGTCCGATCGCTGGTCTAGCTGCCAGTCCGGTCACTAGTCTGACGGTCAGCCACCAGTTTGACGGTTGATGCAGTCGCTAGGATCCAGCCACCTGTCCGATCGTCGATCCGGCTCCCAATCTGGCCGCTGGTCCTGCCACCCATATGGTCACCGGTCTAATCGTTAGGGTCCGGCCACCGAATCCGATCGCCGATCTTGTCGCCACGTGTGTATGCAGCTTCACCCGTAATTTTTTTAATTTTTTTTTAAATTTTAGATTTTATTATATTATTTTAAATATTTTTAATTTCATTATATTATTTTAAATATTTTAAATATTTTAAATTTATTATGTTATTTTAAATATTTTTAATTTTATTATATTATTTTAAATATTTTATTATATTATTTTAAATTATATTATTTATTTTTTAAAATTTTATTAGATTAAAATTTAATTAAAAAAGAGTATTTATGGAGTATAGGGTATATTTAAGAGGAATTTTTGATTTAATTCCCTAAATGTCTTTTTAAAACTCAGCTAAGAAGGGCATTTTTAAAATTAAATCAAATATTATGAATGATATTTTTAAAATTAAATAAAACATTACGAAGGGTATTTTAGAAATTAAATATTTATTAATTTCAAAAATGCCCTTCGTAATGTTTGATTTAATTTTGAAAATGCCCTTCATAGCTGAGTATTTAATTTCTAAAATGTCCTTCATAATATTTCATTTAATTTTGAAAATGCCTTTCGTAATGTATGATTTAATTTCAAAATTACCTTTCATAGGTTAGTTTTTAGGAATTAAATATTTATTAATTTTAAAAATATCTTTTGTAATGTTTTATTTAATTTCTAAAATAATCTTCATAATGTTTGATTTAATTTCGAAAATGTCCTTCATAACTGAGTATTTAATTTTTAAAATACCATTCGTAATGTTTCATTTAATTTTGAAAATGCTTTTCGTAATGTTTCATTTAATTTCGAAAATGCGTTGTTTCAAAAAGACATTTAGAAAATTAAATCAAAAATCCTCGCCTTGCACCCCATAAATATTTTTTTAAATTAAATTTTAATCTAATAAAAATTTTAAAAATAAATAACAAAATTTAAAATAATATAATAAAATATTTAAAATAATACAATAAAATTAAAAATATTTAAAATAATATAATAAAATTAAAATATTTAAAATAATATAATCAAATTAAAATATTAAAAATAATATAATAAAATCTAAAATTTTTAAAAAAAAATAAAAAAAAATTACGGGTGAAGCCGCATACACATGTGGCGGCAGGACCGGCGGTCGAACTGGTGGCCGGACCCTGACGATTAGACCGGTGACCGTATGGGTGGCAGGACCAGCGATCGGATTGGCGGTCGGACTAGTGGCCGGACCGACGATCGGACCGGTGGCCAGATCCTGGCAACCGCATCGACCATCAGACCGTGGCCGACCGTTAGATCAATGACCGGACAGGCAGCTAGACCGGCGATCGGACTGGCACTGACCTAGTAGTCGAACTGGCTGTCGGATCGGTGGCCGGAGCCGGACTGGCTATCAGATCGGTGGCCAGATCGGCGACCGAACTACGAAGTCAGAGATTATAATAATTTAAAAAATCATTATAATACATATTATTATTATTTATTTTTAATTTATTTTTAATTTTTTATTTCCTTCGTTTCCCCCCGGTTCTTTTAATGGTCTACCTGTAAGAAATAATTTAACACCCTGTTGCACCTCACGGCGAGGTACTAAAAGTATAATTATATATGTAGGAAGAAAAATAAAATTAGTCAAATTTCTTTTTTGAGGAACTTATTATGCACTTCTTTCTTTGGATTTTAACATGTATTTCTTTGATTATTATCACTTATTTTTTAAAATAAAATATTACTTAATTTTTAATTATGTACATACTCAGAATTTGTACAAACTTAGATTTACATTATACATATTAATATTAGCTTTGTGCATAGTTATATTATCACTGTACATACTTATATATGCATACATATAATTATTTATAACTATATATGTATTAGAAAATAATGTGTATAGCTGCCTGGGATGGAGGATTGAAAACAATTTTGAAACTTGGTATGCGGAGAGAGGCCTGAATTCATTTTTGGGAAAGATGAATTTATGCTGCGAATTTGTTCTTCGCAAACGCGAATTCAGGTCACCTCACCTCGCCGCTTGCTCGCCACGTTTTCTGAAATGCTACGTGGATGCTAGGAATTCGTTTTTTGGAAAGATGAATTCACGCAGAGAATTTGTCCTTCCTAGACATGATTTCATGTCGCCTCACCACTTGGCCGCCATGTTTCTTGAAATGTTACGTGGATGCTGGGAATTCGTCTTTGGGAAAGACGAATTCATCTTTCCTAAACACGATTTCAGATCCTGGATTCGTTTTCGTCTTTCCCAAACACGATTTCAGATCCTGGATTCGTTTTTGTCATGCACGATTTCAGGTCGTGCCGGCACCCACGTGGCAGGTATTTTTGGTGCTGACCGTCCATGTCAGCCAAAAATACCTGGATCCCTAAATATAAGGATAAAAATCTAATTTCGTAATTATTTTATTTTTTAACATTATTTAAAAAAAATTCTCGGATATGTGGATGGAGACTACTAGGGCCAGCTTGCGATAAGCAGCATTCCACGTGGATGATCAGGGAAGGTGGGAAAGATAGAGGGTGTGGAGGCAGGCGGGAAGTAGAGGAGCTGGCACGACGAGGGGGTTGGGAGCCGGCACGGAAGATGTACAGGGTAGCGTAATGGAAAGGTTTCCTCTTCTTCCATCTACTCCATAGCATCCTCCTCAGCTGTTAAACCTATTGACACGTTGGCCCCTCTGAGTCCATTGCCCCGGCATGAAACAAGATTTTTTTTTTGGAATCAAACCGAGAAATCTGAAGAGAGGGGGTGGGTGCTCGCTAGTGAAAGATCTCGCTGGAGTAGAGAGACGTGGGGCATGGTCTTCGGAGAGCATGGTCACAAAGGAACTTGCCAAAGTAGAGGGCGAGTTGCACAACAATGTCACGGTCCATGAGGGTGGGGTAGCGGAGGTGGGGGAGGGAAGTTAGAAAGTTAGAAATTTTGCTTTAATTACTAAGCTCCACCAGCCCTTAATATGCCAAGAGCAAGCTGATCATTTTGAATGATCAACATCATATATCATGTACGTACCGTTAAAAATGGATCAGATCAGATTAGATCATAATTGATACTAACCCAATCTGATTTTTTAATCAGATCATAATATTAAATCAATATCCTACCTGATACAAAATCAAATTGGATCGAATCTATAGTTAAAATTTTCGACCCAATGAATCATATGAGTTAGATCAAGTCTATGAATAATCCAGTCCTAATCAAAAAATTTTGGATCCAAATTGAGTCCGGATCAAATATAGATAACTATATTTTAATTATCACATAACCAAACTATAGATAACTATTACTCTCAAAACAAATTAAAATATAAAAATAATTATAAATCTATATTTATATTAAAAATAAGTCCCATATAAGTCTTAGGTTATGTTGCCTAGGTAGCTATCCAAGAGGGGGGTGAATTGGAAATTTAAAAAATTTAGAGTAGATAATGTGCAATTAAAAATCCCTTATATGTGGTAGGTGCTGTGACAGAGTATTAAATTGCAGAAGCTAAATAGAGTCAAGTAAGCATAACACAAACACACAAAATTTATAGTGGTTCGAAGTAATCCAGCTCCTACATCCACTGCCCAAGATATCACTTGGGATTTTCACTATATTCACACCCGAATATAGTCGGATTGTTTTGCAGGATCACAATCCAAAACCTCTACACTTTGGTTTTAACGGGATCACCAAAGAAAATCCAACTCCCTTTGGTTTTGAACAGGCTCACCAAAAAAACCTAACTTAGTTTTACCAGGATCACCAAGAACCCAACACTTGGTTTTTATCAAGGCTCACCAAGAACCTATTTGGTTTTTCAACCGGGCTCACCAATAACCCAACAACAATTCAGAAAAAGAATTGAAGTAAATGCAACAATAAATGACAAACTTAATTTTTTGGATAGTTGCAGGTGTAGCTTGATAGAAGTCCACTTAAATGAGCTTGAATGAACTTTAATTGCTGGCTTCTTCTAAAATTGCTTCAAGCTTCAGATCAGAGTTGGTGAAGACTTGAAGGCTTGCTTGAATGCTCTTGTGCTCTCTTTCTTTTTGGTAGGTAGGATATTTAATGTAGCTCTCAAAACTTTGAAGAACTTTCTTCTTTTTCTTGGTTATATCTTCAAGGAAGTTCAAATCCTTCAAATATAAGGTTTTCCATCACTTCAAGGCAATTCTAGCCGTTGTAGACCATTGGAAAGTGGTTTTTGATTGTTGGAGCACTTTTTGGTATTCAAAAATAAATTTTGGAACTAGTCGTTGGATACCTGAAAGCGATGTTTGAGTTGGCTCGGATTCCTTCGAGTCGGCTCGGATCCTTCAAGTCGATAGGTTGAGTCGTCAAATCTTCAGTGCAGTCTGCTCTTTGTCTCAGGGTGCAAAACTTCACTCTGGATGAGTCGGCTCTTGATAGCTTGGGTCGTCTCAAACTTATATCTTTGAAAAACTTGAACTCAAGGAGTTGGCTCTTTTCAGCTTGGATCGGCTCTTCTTCTTAGGTTCTGAAATCATCACTCCAGAAAAGTCGGCTCGATGCAGTTCGGGTCGACTCGCTTTCTCAGATCTTCAAAATTAGGTTTGGCAGAGTCGGCTTTTTCTTGTTCGGGTTGGCTCGCTTGGTTGTTCTCAGAGATGTTCAAAATATGGACTCTGGAGGAGTCGGCTCGGATAAATTCCAGTCGACTTGGATTCACTGGAGTCGGCTCGGTTACCTTCGAGTCGGCTCGGATTGCTGCGTACCAGAATTCTTGCTGCGTGCCATGAAGTAGAGTCGGCTCTTCAACATGCTGGGTCGGCTTGAGTATCTTCTTCAGGATTTTTACAATTGAACTCAAAGAAAAACTCTTCCCAACACTCTTACAATTTTTCAATCATACCAACTCAAATTAACTCTAAGGCACATATACACACACAAAAGTAACTCTTTTTTACATGATTTTTTCTTAGCTTTTTCATTGGGTTCTTCTTTACAAAAATAAATTACAACACAACTCAAATAAGAAACAAAGGTGTAGGAGTTGAAGTTTGAACAATTAACTCATCATACAAAAACTTGTAAAATACTTGAAGAGTTGTTAGTAATAAATATACATGCTTCAATATTTGGTTATCTTCAAAATCACTTATGGGGTCAACAATCTTCTCCTTTTTGATGATGACAAAACATTGGGCATGAAAAAACAAGATAAACTTTATAATTACTTGTATAACTATATTTGCAAGAATTTATGAACAAGTAAAATGACGAATTGACTTCAATTAGTGCCAAACTATGGAAGGAGAATTAGGGCAATGAGAGGTAATCTCCCCCTCAATAAGATACTCTATGTTTTGACACACTTTCTATGCAATTTCATACTTCAAAGCTCAAAAGTTTCTAACAAAAGTTTAAATATTCATAGCTTATTAAGTATCAGAGTTTAAAGCATTTAAAACATCATCAGAGCTTTCATATACATTATGTACCAGAGCTTTCAATCTTTCAATCTTTATGAATCAGAGCAAATATCTAAACATGAACATATTTTATCATTTTCATGCAATAACTTCATAATTTTCTTCCCCTTTTTATCAATCAATCAAAAACGTAGAGTAAGAGTTAAGCTCAGATTTTAAAATAGAATGAGAAAGTATTTAAAATTTGTTTGAGATAATTTCACTTTCTTATATTTAACTTGAAATTCTAATTAAAAAATCAGTCATTGTATGAACAATTTGTCATGCCCCGAATCCAACATCGAATCGGCACGTGACCGGCCGCACAAACTCTAGGTTTTATCCTAGAGATCATGCAAGGCCTGGGTATACAAGAGTCACTTACCTCAAAAAAAAATCTCATTCATCACCAAGCTCGAATATCTGCATGACTCTGTGAAAGAAGAAAGTAGGGTTGTGAGCTCTATAGCCTAGTAAGGTTTTCATATGATCACACCAGTAATATTATACATTTTTGAAAATAGCAAAATACCAATATATCATATCATGTAATCGAACAACTCAAATATCATGTAGTCTAATCCATTCCATTACCGGTATCATGGTCCAACCTACTCGATAACCGGTATCATAGTCCATTCAATAATCGGTATCATGGTCTAACCCACTCGATAACCGATGTCATGGTCCATTCAATAATCAGTATCGTGGTCCAACCCACTCGATAACCGATGTCATGGTCCAATCCACTCAATAACTGGTATCGTGGTCCAACACACTCAATAATCAGTGTCATAGTCCAAACCATTCAATAACTGGTATCATGGTCCAACCCACTTGATAACCAATGTCATAGTCCAAACCATTCAATATCTGGTATTGTGGTCCAACTCACTCGATAACCAGTATTATAGTCCAACTAATTCAATAACCGGTATCATGGTCCAACCCACTCGATAACCAGTGTCACATTCCTTTAAAACATGGTATATAAAATACAGACGATAATAAAAATAATCACAATATCCATCACAAGAATCAACTATGCCATGCGAAATAATACCATGCATGCAACTGTATATATATATATATATATGCTCGGATCAAGTCAAGCCACATAAAATAAATGCATAAATGGGTGATCAATATCGAATTCCTTACATCCAAGCACTAAACCAAAATACTCGGATCAAAACCATGCCATGTAAAATAATATTGGTGATTATGTCCAGAATCCTTACCTTCAATCGCTAACCCCAAATATCTGGTATCAATCTATACCCGAAATTCATCCAAATCCTTCCTTCTCAAAAGATTAATCTCCTACAATAATAAATAAATTCATTCAAACCAAATCCTAGATTTACAAATTTTGAGAAAGAAGGTTCTCCCTGATTTTCTCTTTCCTCATATTCTCTCTCCTTCTACTTCTCTCTCATCTTTATCTTTTTTCTTTCTCTCTTTATCCCAAATCCCAACATATCTCCAAAACTAGTCACTATCCCATGCCATCATAGCATGACAGCCTTCCTCTTCTTTCAAACCAAGATCCCTTTCCTCTCCCCTTCTCTCTCTTCTCCTTTTTCTCTTTCTTCCTTCTTCTCTCCTCTTTTCCCTTCTCTTTCTCTCTCTTCTCCTCTCTTCTTGGCTCTTTGGCTCTCTGCACTATTGGCTCTCGACGTCCCTGATTAAAAAGAAGAGCAAAACCAATCCAAAACCACCTTAAACATCACCTGAGAAGTCCAAAACCATCAAGATATCTTCCTGGCCGTCTGATTTGTGATCTACGCCTCAAACCATGTCCAAATCTGAATCCAAAAGTATCAAATCAAGTCTAAACTCTTTCGGATCATTCTCAGCCGTTCGATCAAGTGATCGGATGGTCCAGATTGATCAGAAACCATATAGACCACGTGGACCGCGAGAAACCCCTAGGAAATGATGGGGAAATGCCTCAGCGTCGCCCGCCTCCGGCTGGGCCAAGCCCACGCGCCCACGCGCGTGGGCCTGGGCCGTGCCTCGCATGCACCCGCAACGGGCCGGGCCATGCCCGCGCGCCCGCGCTTGCCAGTGCTTGCCCGTGTCGCCCGTTTGTGCTTGCATGCGTCGCCCGTGCCGCGCGCCCGTTTGAGCTCATGCTCGCCCGCTTGCCAAGCTCTCCCTCTCTCTCGCCCGTGCTGCTCTCTCTCGCTGGCATGGGCTACGTGCTGGGCCATGCACTGGTCTGGGCCAGTCCATTCTGGTTGTCCGGCCTGGCCCCAAATTCCCCCCCCCCCACTTTTTTTTCGTAGGGTGTTACACAATTGAACATAAACATTCATTTGCATTAAGAAATAGAACAATTTAAGAGACAAAAAGTGTATTTTCATTTCATTTGAAGGATGTTCAATACAAAGAACAAAATGAAAAGTAATACATTCAGTCACTATCTATATCTACTTTAGGATGTGGAGGTTGACCAGGAATTTGAATGCTAGGTGGCAGAGAAGCAATTGGGTCAACAAATTGTGGGATATTATGGGATCCTTGTGGCCTAAAGTATGGAGTAGGTTGTCTTGGATGAGCAGATTGACCAAGAAAAGGTCTAGAAGAGGGAGGAGCACTTTGAGCAGCTTGGATATCTTCAATTTTAGTCATCATTTTCCATAAGTAGCTAGTGATAGATTTCAATTCAGCTTCTATTTTCTTTGTGCTTTTGGAGGTAGCCAAATCTTCCATTGATTCTTTTATTTGTGCAACTTCCTTTTGCATTGTAAGGATTTTCGAAGCTTGTACATTAGCAAAGGCTTCTGCCGAGCCTCTCAATCTCCCAAACTCACTTCTAAGTATTCCAATACCTCTAGTGTAATCTTCTTCCTTCTTTTACCTGCTTCTACTGATCCCATTCTTATTCTTAAGTTATCCATCTCAACTCTATAAGCTTCAAGTACTTGAGTAACAGATTTCTCAATCTTTTTAGAACTTGAAGTAATAAACTGAAGAATAGGTTGTAAATTTGTTTCAATTGCATGTATTGTAGTCTTGGAAGTTTCAAAGTTGTCAATTCTGCTTTTCAAATTATCTATCTATCCCTCAAACTGATTGAGTCTCTTTTCAACAGATTTGCAAAGTTCTCCAAACATAGTGGACATTGAGGTATTAATGGTTTCAGTCAAGTTGCCTAACTGATGTGCAATGAAATTTTGTAACATTGTGGTATCCAAAATAGGAGTAGTAGTGGCATGATTGTGAATCGGAGTATCAGTGGTGGCCTGAGTGTAGATAGGTGTGCTTGGTGGCATATCAGGTACTGGCACATCTAGAAATGAAGTATCAAGGTCTATCTGGACTGGAGACCCTAGCTGTGGCTGTGACTCTAGAATTTGCACTGAAGTGCCTTCACCAGTCTCCATTTCACCTTGCTCTTGTACCTCCTCTGTTTCTTCAATTATTTGAGCATCAGACTTCTTTTTCTAAGTTCCATCTGATAATAAATAACCCATCCATTGAAGAGTTTTGGCTGTATAGGTATCGATATGTAAGAGGGTTTTGCTATCCTCTCTTGTCAAATCTATATTTGCACTTTGAAAGAAAAGTGAGAGGACCATACCATAAGGTAGACATGCTTTAACTTTTCTCAATGCCTCTTTTATTTGACAAATCATGATAGCTGGCAGGTTAATTTTGTCACCATTAATTAGAAGCTCCATAAAGCAGAGATCTCGTTCACTTACCCAATCAAAGTGGCCAGTTCTGGGTAAAAATATCCTACTGATAAAACTGTGAAAAATTCTCATTTCAATTGACAATGTGCTAGCCTTGAGAATTCCAATTTCATCTACTTCAGCCCTTTCCAGTACTATTTGCAGAGCTTTAGTTCTGTCTTTTAGGACCAAGTACTCAGTGCCCTCAAATGGCATTTCTAAAATATTTCCAAGAATTTCAGCAGAAATAATAATTTTTTTTCCTTAATAGATGATTCAATAAAGTTCTCTCCAAACCTCAATTTTTCATAGAAAGTTCTGACTAGGTTTGGGTAAATTTTAATATCCAAGGAACACATATTTTTCCACCCTTGATTCTCAATGAAATCTCCAATAGAAAACCTATTTCCTTTAAGTATTCGAACAAAATCCTTCTTCCAGTAGTAATAGGTCTCATACCTAAGGAAATCTGGTGGCTAGGAGAAACTGGGCTTAGTTCTTCCTCTGACTAAGGTGGAATTCGGGAGGCACTGTCTTCCTGGAACTTTGTTCTCCTTTCTTGCGGAGCAGCTTCTGTATCCCGTCTCGATTTCTTTCCAACTGCCCTCTTTGGTACCATTGCAAAAGTACACTTGAGTTCCAAAGGGATTTTTGGAAGTAGGAAGTATTTGGAAAGTTTCTTGGAGGGAAAGAGAGTAGGGTTTGGGAATAGAAATGAGAAGGAAAAACCCTACGGCTCGTACTAAAAAGAGACGGCTCGACATCCGAGCCCGGTCGACCAATAGGTCATCTACTCGAGTCGGCTCGAGCAGAGGGAGCACACAAGTGATTTTTGGATTTCAATCAAAGCTCATAAAGTTTGGGATTAGGAGGTCACCTAGATAATTTGTCCTTAAGATTATGGGAGTGATTCTAGAGTGGGTCACATAATCCTAGTTCACTTCTAATCATTGCAAATCTATCAAAATTCAAAGGTTTGGTAAAAATGTCAGCAAGCTGGTTTTCAGTTGGCACATATTCAAGTACAATATCATTATTCAATACATGATCTCTTATAAAATGGTGCCTAGTTTTAATGTGCTTAGTTCATGAATGCTGAATAGGATTTTTTGTCAAATTAATAACACTTGTGTTATCATATTTGATTGAAATTTTAAATTATGTAATATCAAAGTCTTCTAGTTGTTATTTAATCCATAACACTTGAGCACAATAACTACCAGCAGCAATATACTTTGCCTCAGCAGTGGACAAAGCTATGGAGTTTTGCTTCTTACAGTGCCATGAAATTAAATTCAACCCTAGAAATTGGCATGTACCACTAGTGCTCTTTCTATCAATTTTGCAACCAGCATAGTCAGCATCAGAAAAACCAATTAAAGTCAAATATGATTCTTTAGAATACCAAAGACCTAAATTTCTTGTACCTTTCAAATATTTGAAAATTCTTTTAACAGCAAGCATATGTGTTTCTTTAGGATTACATTGAAATCTAGCACATACATATACACTGTACAAGATATCAGGTCTACTGGCTATATGATACAGTAGGGATCCGATCATACCTCTATATAGCTTTTGGTCAACATTGGATCCACTTTCATCTTTGTCCAGCCTGTAGGTAGTGCTCATGGGTGTGCTAGCTTCTTTGCTTGTTTCCATGCCAAATCTCTTGATTATCTCCTTGATGTACTTGTCTTGGCTTATAAAGATTCCTTCCTTCATTTGTTTGACTTGTAATCCAAGGAAGTAGTTAAGTTCACCCATAAAGCTCATTTCAAACTCACCCTGCATCAACTCAGCAAATTCTCCACAAAGATTTTTATTAGTTGCACCAAATATAATGTCATCAACGTAGATTTGTACAACTAACATATCATTCTCTTTGTTTTTAATAAAAAGAGTTTTATCAACATTTCCTCTTTTGAAATCATTTTCAAGTAAAAATTTGCTTAGTTTGTCATATCAGGCCCTAGGTGCTTGTTTCAAACCATATAAAGCTTTATTCAACTTAAACACATGATTTGGAAAAGCATGATTTTCAAAACCTGGTGGATGTTCTATAAAAACTTGTTCAAAAATAAATTCATTTAGAAAAGCACTTTTGACATCCATTTGAAAGAGTTTAAAGTTCATGTAGCAAGCAAATGCAAGAAGTAGTTTAATGGCCTCTAATCTTGCTATAGGAGTATATGTTTCATCAAAATCAATGCACTCCTCTTGATTGTACCCTTTTGCTACCAACCTTGCCTTATTTCTTATAATCTTACCATTTTCATCTAGTTTGTTCCTATAGACCCATTTGGTTCCTATGATTGGGTGGTTTGTAGGTCTATTAACTAGTGTCTAAATATTATTCCTTTCAAACTGGTTTATTTCATCATGCATGGCCATCATCTAGTTATGATCAGTTTCAGCTTCTTCTAGACTGTGTGGTTCAATTTGTGAGATAAAGGCTAGGTAGACATGTGCATCTCTATGTGATGACCTAGTCCTAATACCATGAGAAGGATCATCAATAATTAAATCTTTAGGATATGAAGTTACATACCTTCATTCCTTTGTAAATCAGTATGATCCTTATTTACCACTTCATTTTCATCTTGTGTTGGCTTGTCTTGAATGCTTAGATCTTCCATTTCATTTTGTAGTGTACCTGCATCATTATCTATATACTCATCTTTTCTAGATGGTGAGTAGTTAGCCTCATCAAAAATAACATGAATTGACTCTTCTACAGTAAGAGTCCTCTTATTAAACACTCTATATGCTTTGCTATATAAGGAATAACCAAGAAATATAGATTCATCAGATTTTGCATCAACCTTTCCTAGGTTATCTTTGCCATTATTTAACACAAAGCATTTACACCCAAAAACATGAAAATAGTTAATATTCGATTTTCTTCCATTCCAAAGTTCATAAGGGGTTTTCTTTGAAATTGGTCTAATTAAAACTTGGTTTAATGTGTAACAGGCAGTGTTCACCACTTCTGCCCAAAAGTATCTTGAAAGATTACCTTCACACAATATGGTTCGGGCCATTTTTTCCAAAGTCCTATTATTTCTCTCTACAACATCATTTTGTTGTGGTGTTCTAGGAGCGGAGAAGTTGTGATCAATGCCATGCTCAGTGCAATATTCATCAAAAAATTGATTTTGAAATTCAGTTCCATGATCACTTTTTATAGAAATAATAGAAAGATTTTTTTCATTTGAAACTTTCTTATGAAATTTTTGAAATACATTAAAAGTTTCATCCTTAGTACAATAAATAATATCCATGTGAATCTAGAAAAGTCATCTACAATCACAAGGCCATATTTCATACCTCCTAGGCTTGTGATCCTAGTTGGTCCAAATAAGTCCATGTGAAGTAGCTCAAGGGGTCTGGTTGTTGAAATAATATTTTTTGATTTAAAACTCTCCCTAGTTTGTTTGCCTAATTGACAAGCATCACATACAAAATCAAGATCAACTTTAAAATGTGGCAAACCACTAGTTAGATTCATTGAGATTAATTTGGCAATTGTATGCATGCTAGCATGACCTAATCATCTATGCCATAATAAACAAGACTCCTTGGTCTTAGCATTCATAGCCACTAGACTGGAACTACTAGTCATGGCTAGATCATTTAGATCTACCACATAGATGTTTCCAAGTCTATGACCAATGAATTTGTTGATAGAGTTAAGAGAGTTAGTTACTACACACATAGATGATTCAAAGATAACCTTGAAGCCTTTATCACATAATTGACTAATATTCAATAAATTGTGCTTCAATTTATCTACTAGCAGCATATCTTCAATAAAAGTATAGGAAATTATTTTAATCTTACTGATTTCGATTATTCTTTCTTTGTCATTATCTCCGAAAGTAACTAATCCTTCTTCTTTCATTTGTAGGGTGATGAACTGATCTTTGTCACCCGTCATATGCCTTGAATAGCCACTGTCAAGATACCATTTTTTTTTAAATTTATGGATTGCAAGACAGTCCTGCAAAATAGCCAAGGAGTGATTTTAGGTACCCAAGCTAACTTGGGTCCTTTCGGGTTAGCAAAATTGGTTTCCTTTGGAATCCAAACGGTTCTATATTTCAATGCACTAATCATGAAATTTTTCAAGAAATTGCATTGACGAGATTTATGTCCAAATCTATGACATGCATAATAAATAATTTTGTCATTTTTGAATGATACATGCTTTGAAGCTTTAAAAGATGCAGAAACAGAAATATTTGGTTTGAAAGATTTTTGAATAGAGTTTTTTGGAACATACTTCGAACCATTTGAAATAGATTTCGATGGAAAAGTTTCTTGAAGTTTAGCACTTGAAGCTGAAGCTTTTGAAGATACAAATTTTGTCGCTGAAATCCCTTTGGCATTTAAAGCATTAAATCTAATTCCGGCTTTACTTTTTGAAATATTTTTGTTCTTTCAAAATTAGCTCAAGCTTATTAGAACTCAAGGTAAGCTTTTCTACTAAAGGCTTAAGCTTTTCAACCTCCTTTTTCAAATCAACATTTTTGTCAACTAAAATTTTGTTTGTCTCATTCAAAGCATTTTTTTCATTTTTCAAAATAACAACATTATCAGAAAAGATATTCAATTCTTTTTGCAAAATATTATTCTTTTCAGAAATCTCATCCTTGTTTTTTAATAAAAAATAATTTTGTTCTTCAAGGATTTAATTTTAATCCTAGCTTTCTTGAATTCAATAAGTAAATTATGAAATGCAAAATTCAATTCATCATATGTAAATTCAGTTTGAATCTCAGGGGATGATACATCAATTTCAAGACCCATCAGACATAAATTTGTAGATTTTGTGGTCTCTTCTTCTTTAGTAGATGAGGACGCTTCACTGTCGCTCCACGTCACTACCATAGCTTTTTTTTTCTTTTTTTTAAACCCCTTTTTCAATGATGGACAATCTAGTCGGATATGCCTTGGCTTTTTGCAATCATAGCAGATGGGCACTTCTTTTTCCTTTCCCTTTTCCTTGTCCTTCTCCTTACTGAATTCTTTGTTCTTGTGAAATTTTCTAAAATGTCTTCATTTTCTTCTTCCCAAGAACCTTCTGAATTTCCTAACGACCATGGCAAAATCTTCGTCTTCCATGTCGCTTTCAGTAGAGGAGCATTCTTCTTCTGATTCTTCATCCTTTCTAGAATCCATAGCAACTTTAAAGGCAATATATTTCTTTTTCTTTTGATTATCTTCAATTCGGTGCTGCATGGTCAGTTCATGTGTGATTAGAGATCCTAGTAGTTCATCCAGCAATAAAGTGTTCAAATCTTTTGCTTCCTGGATGGCTATCACTTTCGGATCTCATTTATCCGGAAGAGATCTTAGAATCTTCTGTACAAGATTTGCATTAGAGTATATCCTGCCAAGACTCTTTAAGCCATTAATAATATCAGTGAAACATGAAAACATGACAGAGATTGTTTCATTAGGTTCCATTTTGAATAATTCGTAACTATGCACAAGAAGATTAATTTTAGAAGACTTCACTTGAGAAGTTCCTTCATGGGTCACTTCGAGTTTATCCAAAATTTCTTTTGCCAAGGAGCAAATAGAAATTCGATTAAACTCATTACTATCCAAAGCACAGTATAAAAGATTCATTGCTTTGGCATTTAACTTACCCATCTTCATGTCATGTTCGTCCCAATCTTCTTCAAGTTTTGGAAAGTCCACTCCATCAATTTTAATCATGGAGATATAAGGATCCTTTAGAATGACCTTCCACAACTGAAAATCAACTACTTGAACATAAATTATCATTCTAGCTTTCCGGTAAGCATAATTTGTGCCAGTGAAGAGTGGAGGTCTATTGATTGATTGGCCTTCCACCAAGGATGTACTTATTGGATAAGCCATCGATCTTTACTCTTATGTATTCAGAGACTTTGCTTTGATACCAGTTGTTGCCCAGGTGGCTACCCAAGAGGGGGGTGAATTGAAATTTAAAAAACTTAAAGTAGATAATGCGCAATTAAAATCTCTTATAAGTGGTAGGTGCTGTGATAGAGTATTAAATTGCAGAAGCTAAATAGAGTCAAGTAAGCACAATACAAACACACAAAATATATAGTGGTTCGGATCAACCCAGCTCCTACGTCCACTACCCAAGATACCACTTAGAATTTTCACTATATTCACACCCGAATATAGTCGGATTGTTTTGCAGGATCACAATCCAAAACCCTACACTTTGGTTTTAACGGGATTACCAAAGAAAACCCAACTCCCTTTGGTTTTGAACAGGCTCACCAAAGAAACCTAACTTGGTTTTACCAGGATCACCAAGAACCCAACACTTGATTTTTATCAAGGCTCACCAAGAACCATTTGGTTTTCAACCGTGCTCACCAATAACCCAACAATAATTCAGAAAAAAATTGAAGTAAATGCAATAATAAATGACAGACTCAATTTGTCGGATAGTTATCGGTGCAGCTAGATAGAAGTCCACTTGAATGAGCTTTAATGAGCTTTAATTGCTTCAGTGGCTTCTTCTAAAACTGCTTCAAGCTTCAGATTAGAGTTGGTGAAGACTTGAAGGCTTGCTTGAATGCTCTTGTGCTCTCTTTCTTTTTGGTAGGTAAGATATTCAATGTAGCTCTTAAAACTTTGAAGAACTTTCTTCTTTTTCTTGGTTATATCTTCAAGGAAGTTCAAATCCTTTAAATATAAGGTCTTCCATCACTTCAAGGAAATTCTAGCCGTTGTAGATCGTTGGGAAGTGGTTTTTGACCGTTGGAGCACTTTTTGGTATTCAAAAATAAATTTTGGAACTAGCCGTTGGATACCTGAAAGTGATGTTCGAGTCAGCTCGGATTCTTTCGAGTCGGCTCAAATCCTTCGAGTCGATAGGTCGAGTCACCAAATCTTCAGTGCAGTCGGCTCTTTATCTCAGGACACAAAACTTCACTTTGGACGAGTTGTCTCTTGATAGCTCGGGTCGGCTCGATCTTATATCTTTGAAAAACTTGAACTCGAGGAGTCGGCTCTTTTCAGCTTGGGTCAGCTCTTCTTCTCAGGTTTTGAAATCATCACTCTGGAAGAGTCAGCTCGATGCAGTTCAGGTCGGCTCACTTTCTCAGGTCTTCAAAATTAGGTATGGCAGAGTCAGCTCTTTTTGATTCGGGTTGGCTCGCCTGGCTGTTCTTAGAGATGTTCAAAAACTGAACTCTGAAGGAATCAGCTCAGACAAATTCTAGTCGACTCGGATTCACTGGAGTTGGCTTGGTTACCTTCGAGTCGGCTCAGATTGCTGCGTACTAGAATCCTTGCTGTGTGCCATAAAATAGAGTCGGCTCTTCAACATGCTGGGTCGGCTCGAGTATCTTCTTTCGGATTTTTACAATTGAACTCAAAGAAAAACTCTTACCAATACTCTTACAATTTTTCAATCATACCGACTCAAATTAACTCTAAGGCACACACACATAGAAGTAACCCTTTTTTACATAATTTTTTCTTAGCTTTTTCATTGGGTTCTTCTTTACAAAAATAAATTACAACACAACTCAAACAATAAACAAAAGTGTAGGAGTTGAAGTTCGAACAATTAACTCATCCTACAAAAACTTGTAAAATACTTGAAGAGTTGTTAGAAATAAATGTACATGCTCCAATATTGGTTATCATCAAAATCATTTATGGGGTCAACAGATTATAATTTAGATGTCCAAATATATTTGGATCATAATAGTATTACAAGTTCGGGTTAGGTCAGGTCCAAATTCAATAAATCCAGACTCAACTGGAAAAATGGAACAGGTTCAATTTTAGGACCTGACCTGTATCCACGGATATTTAAAAATGGATTGGATTAGATTAGGTCAGGTCATAGGTCAACCCGATCCATTTGTAGCCTTCATATCATCTGAGGGCTACTTTAACCCAATCAAAAGTTTAGGAGCTTAATTGAAATTTTTTAAAGAAAAATGGAGTATGTGCAAAAGCTTAAAAGTTGAGGGTGCCTAATTGTAGTTTTTTCATAATTTAAAAGTCTTAATTTGATTGCATCATCTGGAGAAATTAATATATAAACTCATTTGACTGTTGTTAAAGTTTATCAAAGTCTCGCGTATCAATCTTTTTAATTGGATGTAAATATTTTCCTTACTATAGAACGAGTCTACCTAATTATTTCTCGATGATATAAAATACTTTAAATTACACGTTAAATTGAGCACCCTTTTTCTTCCAGACTTCTTTTGTATGAATTTCTAAATTCCTTTCATTAGTTTGGCATATCTGCTTTGGCATCAAGGTTGCTGCATCAAGAACCACATCACCTAAATTAAAATAATCCATAAATCCATTCAATATTTCAATGGATTTAACTTTCTTCCGGTTGAAAGCCAACTCATAGCATCACTAGCTTGTTTACAATTCCTCAATATTTTTTCATTTAGTTAGAATAATTGATGATCAAACTATAAAATTCATGAATAATCAAAAGTTTTTTGATTGAGTTGATTCTTTTTCTAAGTATATTTTGAAAAACAAGAAACTATTTTTTAAGAAAAGAATCATGGATAAACCAATATCAAAATTTTTAAAGGATAATTAGAATGGTTCGGCAAAAGCCATTAGAGCATTATAGTTCTTGTTTCAAACCCAACCTCCAAACTTAAGTCTCATGTATGTGGAGCCAATCATCCTCAGCCTTGGCTAGTTTGGGACTTTGGTTTAACCTAATCATGGTTGAGTTCGTGCCTGTCCAACCTATTTGGCACCTTGCAACACCGCACACTACAAAATCTAGTGGAAATGGAGTGTCACCGCTATGATGCTGCTAGTATGTCCCTTAAAGCCCCGGAATCTTAAGACTCCCATGCTGCCTCGACAATGATCCGGAATGTAATTTTCATTTTCTGGGAGCTCCTCCTCTGGGATTTGTCAAGATAAATTTTGATGGTAGCATTCATGATACCAAGGACGATATCTATTATCCAAGATTCAGAAGGCAAGCTAATGGCAGTTGGGTGCTCTTTTCTCTTGAGCCTTTGATCCCAGAAGCAATCTTAAAGCTGCTCGAGCAGGCATCACTCGTGTTAGGCAGGAGCTACATGCTGAGAAGATCTTCATTAAGGAAGGTTCTGCCATCATTATTGGTTGGATACAGGATGAGATGAAGTAGCATGAGGCCCACCTGCTCCTTCATAACATTTGGCGATCCCTCATTACTTTCATGATGGTGTCTATTTGCCACATCTTTTGGAAGGTAAATAGCATGGCTGACTAGATGGCTTCCTTTGTTGCTGAGCATTCTGGAGACTAGACATGGTGTCAGGATGATAGTGTTTCACAGTCTTATAGGATTTTTTATTTTTGGACATTTTAGGTAGTTCTCATACCAGAGTTGTGTGACCACCTGTTGTCACGTCCGAATCTAGCACCAGAATCGGCTACGCGATCGGCCGCACACAAACCTTAGGTTTTATCCTAGAGATTATGCAAAGCCTAAAAACTTTCCATTATAACTTCAAACCTTCATAATATTATTGATCACAATTCATAAGAAAAATACCTGATATAAAAAAAATAATACAACTCTTATGGTTACAATTTCGTTCATCCTTTAGTCATCCAATTGATTTTAATGACTCTCTAGCTATTCCTTAGTTCTTCACGAATCTAATCCACCACCAAGCCCGAAGATCCTGCACAACTCTGAGAAGGGAAACAAATAGGGGTTATGAGTTTTATAGCCCAGTAAGGTCTCCAAACAGTTACCATCAATAATAATAATTTGAAAATAACAAAGATATAATAGTATATCATGTCAAGAAACCAAACAACTCAATATCATATATGACAAAACCTTTTGTAAAATCATGTTTTTCTCTTTATGCTTTCAATTTAATTATCCTTCTTCTTTAGGGTTCTGGACTAACCACGGTCATACTTCAGTCCATGACTCGCAATCTCAATATCACACTTCAGCTTGTGACGGGCAAATCCATGCCTGCGATAGGCAATATTTGTCATGATTTCGTCTGTGATTGGCAATCTCAGTGTCACACTTCAGCATGTGACGGGCAAATCCATGCCTGTGATAGGTAATATTTGTCATGATTCCATCTATGACTGGCAATATCTGGCTAGTCCAATAACCTTATTCTCTTAATTAACATTTTATCCTTTCACATCATCATGTCAAATCATATCATGATGTCAAACCATGAAATCTCAAATCTTTCAATGATCGGCATCATGGTCCAAACCATATAAATATTACTTTATTTGATAAAGCATGGTATACAGGAATATAGCTAATAATAACAATCATACTGTCCAACATAAAAAGTCAAACTATTCCATGCAAAAACAAATCATGCATACCAATGTATATATGCACGGATCAAACCATGTTATAATAAACACACATATATAACTGGTGAACAGGTCCAGAGATCCTTACCTTCAAGAGCTAACCCAAAATACTCATGTCAATCTATAACTGGAGCTCGCTCAACACTTCCTGCTCAGGAGACTGTTCCCCTACAATATAAATAATTCTAGGATAATTTGTAAACCAAAACCTTTTATATCTGAAATCCTAACATCATAAATTTCAAGAGAGCTTTTTGATCTCCCCCCTTCAATATTTATATTTTTTCTCCTTTCCCTCTCCTCTTTCTCTCTCCTCTCCCTCTTCTCATATTCTTTCTCCTCTCTCTTTTCTCATCATCTTCTCTCTTCTCTCTCCTCTCAACCTCATGCAAAAACTCTCTCTCTTTCCACAAACCAAATCTCTAAGATCTCTCCACTTCTCTATCCCAAACTCCAACATATCCCTAACTGGTCACTATCCCATGCCATCATTGCATGACAACCTTCCTCTTCTCCTGAACCGAGATCTCTTTCCTCCCCTCTTCTCTCTTTTTGGCTTTATGTTCTGGTTCCTTGCACTCTGTTGGCCCTCTCAAATCACCCTCGGCATCTCGGCATCCCTTGTTAATAATGAAACCAATCCAAAACCTCGTGAAAATACGTCTCAAAAGTCCAAAACCATTAGGAAAGCTTTCAGGCCATGAGATCCGAGATCAACATCTCAGATCCATTGAAATCTGAATCCAAAAGTCCCTAATCAAGCCTAATCTCAGTCGGATCAACGTGCCCGCATGCCGGGCCGGGCAACGTTGTCACATGTTCGTGCGTCCATGCTTCACCCGCCCGTGCATTCGTCCCTTGGGCCACATGCGCGGGTCTGGGCCGGGTCTTGCCAGGTGGGCCAACCTGGCTATATTTTTTTTTTTGGGTTGTTACACTTGTCTAGAAAAAATATTTATGGATATTGGATAAACTTAGTAGAACCTCTTATATGGAAAAATGGAAACTTTTTATTATTTCTGCTTCATCAGTATTTTCATATTCCATTCCATTGTTGGTATTGTCACTAGTATGGAAATATTTTAGCATTATTGATAGAACATCTTTAAGCTGATATAGGATTTTTGTGATTGAGCTTCCACTTGGTTGCACTTAATTGTGCTTCTATGTTGGTTAGGTTGAAATAGTAACTTTGCATGATGAAAAAATATACAAATTTTTTTGTTGTTTAAACCTCATGTGGTTGTTTCTACCACTAACATGATATTAGTGGTCTGCAATCACCATGTCGGCCTTCTTTGAGATGGTTTTATGGTGGAAACAATAATAACTAATGGGATAGTTACATTCAAAAAAAGTAATTCAATGGGATAGTTGTTAGTTTATATACGTGATTTGTTATCATTATCAAGTGAGTCATATCTGTTTATTAGGGTTTCATCAATATTTTGTAGGCTTTTGGCTTGTTTAATTTCTTAAGTGTATTATATCACATTTAAATTTCATGTAGGTAGTGTTGTAATCCGATTTGATATAAAATAATTGCCGGTTCATCAGTTGGATCATTTTATTTGGACCCGTCAACCAAATTAATGCACCTGAAGATGATGTTTTCTTAATTTAACGAGGGCTATAATCTATCTTAATAAAAAGAATATATTATTACTACATTAATATATTACTATTTCAATCAGCTTCATATCTTCATCCTGGTCCAACGAAGGCACTTCTGGAATATATTACTATTTCATTCGGCTTCATATCTTCAGCCTGGTCCAAAGAAGACACTTCTGGAATATATTACTATTTCATTCGGCCTCATGTCTTCAGCTTGGTCTGAAGAGGACACTTCTAGAATGTATTATTTATCCCTTTGGCTTTATGGTAAGTAGTTCTTTATTTTTTGGTTCACTCCGAAGGAGATAAATCCGAAGCATATAGCTAGCAGGTCTTCGAACCATTCCAAGGAAGATAGTTCGAAGAGGTAGTTAGACTATTTTCGGATCTCCTTTAAAGAGAGTATATCTGAAGCATGTGGACGATCTTTCAATTTAAAATAATTGAAGGTTGTTCTGGTTATTATAACCACCCACATGGTTGATAGCTCCAGCTTCGATAACCATGGAATAACTAATTTCCACCGTCACTACTTACTATTATGAGAAAGTTACAATAACTATTTCCATAACCGTAAGTAGTTACACTCATGCCTATAAATATCGATAAAAGGGGACACTCGAGGTAAGCCAACTCCAGGCAAGTTAGAGCCAGTCCATAACTAGCTCTTTCAGCACCACTCTACTCATTTTTTCTTTCCATTTTCACTTCATTCTGCTCTCAAGTTCTTCATTCTGCTTCCTAAATTCTTGCTAACTTTGGATCGGAGTGTTCCCCACCTTCGGTCAGGGGATTTGTTTTGCAGGCTTTCATTGAAGGTGAACCAGCAGGTAGGTTGCTCCATCTGGTCCGCAGGGATTTGGTGTCAACAGATTGGTGCACCAGGTAGGGGCGAATTTTTTCTAGTTAAGGAGAACCTTGAAAAAAGAATGGTGAAAGAAAAGATTCAGAATGCTTCTATGAGTAGGGAGCACTTTGCTCCTTAGGTGAATAACCCTCCGGTGGAAAATGATATGCCACCTCCTATGTTGACTATTAGTAACAACAATTCGAGGCCCTTCTGAATCGAGTCAATGCCCTGACAGCTATAGTCCAGACTCTTCAAGAAACTGCCATCCAAAGGCAGTGCCCTCCAGCCACATCTCAGCCCAGTCATCGAGCTAGGGGAAGGGAAGATCGACACTAGGAATCCACCCTATGTTCTTCACAAATCCAGTTTTTTTTGTGAGCATTATAGATCCCAGCCAAGTAGGCGTATGGAAGACCACCCTGGCAAGAAAAGAACCAGACATTTCCTTTCCATTTCTTCTGGAGATTCTACACTTGGAGGAGTCAGGTAAAGAGAAATGAACTTCGATTTTGAAGAGAAGTTCAAGTTATTGGAGTCACAGATAGCCAGGCTTGTTGATCAAAGAAGAGGTGACTGGTGTTGGACAAAAATGAAGAACCCATGCTTATTGTGAAAGGGGAAAACATAAAGCAAACTAAAGACCGTGGGAGGGCTAAGAAGCCTCTCGGGACTAGGAAAGAACGATGCCTGAAAATCCCTAAAATGGCTGGACTCTTTTGGTTTTCACTTTACTTGATGGGGATGATGAAGGAATGATGGAAATATGGAGGGGGAACGGGAATAAAACTCGAACCTAGGATCTAGATCCGACGGGAAACAGAGAGATGGAGGGGAAAAAGGTACCTAGGGCTTCAAGCCCCATGATAGCTGTTTGGCAATGAAGACCTTATTTGGGATCACATCCTGCCATCATGCACGGCGGCACTGATGACTTGGAGATCACACCCCTCCATCATGCACGGCGACACTGATGACTTGGAGCGGTCATGCTCCTCGACGCTCTCACTGGAGTGAAGGCATTGGGGCAAGACGGGGCCTCACACCCCTCGACATCCCGAAGGACGAAGGCAAAACGGGCCTCGGCCCAGAACTACAACAAGGTTACAAACCCTCAAAAATTCATTCATCAACTGATTTATTACAAGAGGAGTATGGGTATTTATAGATTCCCATATCCCTTTGAAATTCAAAAATAAAAATCCCTTGAAATCCTCCATAGATTTGAATTCAAATTCAAAATAATTTGAATTCAAATTCAAAACCAAAATCCCAAATTTCCATTTTAAACCCAAATTACATTCATGAAAAATTACAAAATAAATCTCTTTTATTTGAATTTTGAAATCTCCCTCTGCTCTAAAATTCATGCTGCTCCAAAAATCATGCAGAAAAAGCTCCTTCTTCTAACTGCTTTGAGAACAGTGCAAAGCTTCTTTGGACTACTTTGAGAAGCGTGTAGAAGCTTCTTCACGTTCGTGCAACAGGGGGCACTGGATCTACGACGGTCGGTCAAGCAGTGGGCGGTGGATTGGGTCGGCGGATGGTGCCGGTGACTGGCGGGCGGCGGATGGTAGTGGCACGGCAGCATGGATGGGCGTCACGGGCGCCCGTTCACATTTCGTGGCTGTGGGCGGCGGCTGGGCACTGGCGAGGCGTTTGGCGGCCAGGCGGGGCTAGCGGACGGCGGGCGGCAGGCGGCAGGCGGGCGGTGGCGACCGGGCAACCGGGTCGGGCAGCCCGGGTGGGGGAAGGGGGGTGATAGCTAGGTTTTAGAAAAATAAGCTTTACGGGATGATGAAAGATTGAAGATGGAGTAAGCCGGGATAACACGGGGATGAATATGGAATAAAATAAGAATAATGGGAATAACAGGGAATAGATGGGATAGTTGGGATAAGAAAAATGAGAAAAAAAATTAGAAAATTCAAAGAAAACCCAGATGGGTTTTGGGTCCCCCATCAATGACAAAGTTATAACTTTCAATTCACAACCTTCTTTCTCTGATCAATTATGGCTGATGTTATTCATCGGCATTTTAAGATTCCTTATCTGGAGGCTTACGATAACTACCGATCCCTTGATCATTTGGAAAGTTACAAAACTCATATGATGGTACAAGAGGCATCCGATGCATTACATTGCCTCGCTTTTCCTGCTACCTTAAGGAAAGCCGCTCGAGTATATGGTATTCGAGCATACAGCCAGGCATAATTCATTCTTTTGCTGAGCTGGAGGCTATTTATTTCATATTTTAAAACATGTCAAAAGATGCGTGTAACACAGACAGTTTGTTTATCCTTCAATAGAATGAAGGAGAAAGTCTTAAAGAATTTGTTATTCGATTCAATTCGGTCACTCCAGAGATCCCAGATCTCAATGAACACGTAGTCATGTTAGCCCTGAAGAAAGGTCTCAGATCGTCCAGGTTTACTTTCTCCCTGGACAAAAGGTTCCCCACAAGCTATGCTAAACTAATGATAAGAGCTCATAAATATGCTGCTGCTGAAGAGCAAGCCACAAGTTGTCGACTCATCGAACGAGACACCCTTCCAAGAAAATGAGCATCAAAGGATCAAATGTGCCCACATCTTTCAACAATGCGTCAGTTCTTAGACGCAATCCCAAGTTCAAGCAACAGGGCACTCGGTTCGACTCCTACACTCCTTTCAACCTCCTGAGAGAAAAAGAAAACTACTTATAAAGGCCACGTCTCCTGAAAACCTTCGCTAAAGCGAGAGACAAGAATAAATATTATCGATTCCATCGGGATCACGACCATAATACTGAGAAATGTTTTTAGCTCCGGGATTCCATTAAGGACCTAATCAAAAGAGCATATTTGGATAAGTATGTTAGCCGTCCAGAGCCTCAAGCCGAAGCAACCACCCTTTAAAGAGCTACCGATGAATCCGAATTGAAAGGCTGACCGATGGGAGGGTTGGCATGCTTCATCGGTCAATCAGTTGGAGGAATGAAGCTGAAGAAGATAACCCCAAGATACTTAAAGGCAAAAACTCTATTAGCTTCTCAGATGAGGATCTCCAAGGAGTTCAACTCCCATATATTGACCATATTGTGATTTCGGCTATATTTGCAAAATATGATGTAAAAGAATTCTGATAGATAATGGAAGTTCTGTCGTTATTTTACTGTATGATGCATTTCTTAGAATGGGCTTATCTGGAAGTCAACTGTAAAGGTCTCCTATTTCTCTGACTGGGTTTGGAGGAAATCAAGTTGGAGTTGAAGAAGAAATAGTTTTACCCGTAACTCTTGGCACTGAACTACGCTAAAAGATGCTTCCCATCAACTTCATAGTAGTACAAATACCTTCAGCTTATAATACAATTTTGGGATGGCCTGCTTTAAATAAATCTCGAGCCATAGTATCGACCTACCATCTTTTGGTATGATTTCCCACCAGGCATGGCATTGGAGAAATGAAAGGAGATCAAAGGGCTTCTCATCAATGCCTAATGATCTAGGATAAACAATCGGTCAATCCCTTAACACTTGATTAGTTAGATCTAAGAGACAGAACTGAAGATTATGGAGAACCAGTGGAAAAGACCCTCTCTGTGCCTTTGTCTGAAGATCACCCAATGAAATTTGTACAAATTGGCAGTCTGTTAGATGAAGAAACAAAAGTAAGGCTGATTAGCTTTCTCCGAAGTAATACCGATATTTTTAGTTGGGTAGCTTTGGATATGCCCGAAATTCTATCTGAAATAATTACACACCGGTTGGAAATAACCCCTAACTATAAGCCAGTTCGACAGAAGAAGAGGAACTTTGCTCTGGAGAGATAAAGGGTCATTGACAAGAAGTCAGCAAACTCCTTGAAGCCAAATTTATAAGGGAAGTACAATATCCAAATTGGTTGGCCAATATTGTGATGGTGAAGAAGTCTAATAGCAAGTGGAGGATCTGCATTGATTATACGGATCTTAATAAGCTTGCCCAAAAGATAGCTTCCCTTTGTCGAAGATAGATTAATTAGTTGATGCCACTGCTGGTCATCAACTGTTGAGTTTTATGGATGCTTTCTTAAGAAATAATCAAATACGAATGATCCTGAAGATGAAGAAAAAATCGCTTTCATCACAAAAAAAGGGCTTTATTATTATAAAGTGATGCCATTTGGGTTAAAAAATGCTGGAGTAATTTTTCAAAGATTAATAAACAAAGTGTTCAAGAATCAGATAGGGAGAAATATAGAAGCTTATGTTGATGATATGATTGTGAAGAGTCTTCAAAGGTCCGACTACATTGAAGACTTAAGAGAGTCCTTTGATGCACCTAGATGCCATCAGATGAAGCTGAATCCGACTAAGTGCACTTTTGGTGTAACCTCAGGGATGTTCTTTGGATTTTTAGTTACCAAGCGAGGAATTGAAGTTAATTTAGATAAGATTCAAGCCATTCGGACCATGAGATATTCCTTTTGTAAGAAAGAAGTACAGCGATTGATAGGAAGAATCACTTCTTTGAGTCGATTTATTTCTCGATCAGCAGAAAGATGTCTTCCTTTTTCAAAGTTCTCCATCAAACTCAAAGTTTCGAATGGTCAGATGATTGCAAGATTGCTTTTGATAAGTTGAAAGAATACTTGGAAAACCCTCCTTTACTTTCTAAACCTTGTGAAGGGGAAACTCTTTATTTGTACCTTTCTACCTCGGATGAAGCGGTTAGTTCAGTACTTGTTCAAAAAGATGACTACCACTTGCAGAAGCTGATCTACTATACTAGTAAAGTACTGCATGAGACGGAAGCATGATATCTAGAATACAAAAACTCATTTTCTCTTTGGTAGTCGCAGCGAAGCATTTGCAACCCTATTTCCATGCTCACACTATTGTGGTTTTGATGGATCAGCCCCTGAGGGCCATTCTACGTTATCCTGACACTTCAGGAAGGATAGCTAAAAGGGCCATTAAGTTAGGAAAGTTTGACATTGACTTCCAACCTAGATCAGCAATGAAAGCATAAGTCTTGGCTAATTTTATAGCCGCATGCACCTGGGGATCAGATGAGAATCAACTGAGGACCGAAGAGGAAGAGACCATCGAAGAAGATTCAGAATTCATATGGATGCTTCATGTGGATGGCGCCTCCAATGCCAATGGTTGTGGAGCTGGTCTCATTTTGGCTAGTTCGAATGGTCAAGTCATAGAATATGCTCTTCATTTTTCTTTCTAAGCTTCGAATAATCTGGCAGAGTATGAAGCTCTCATTGTCAGACTCATAATTGCTTAGAAACTGAAGATTAGAAAGATTAAAGTCTTTTCGGATTCATAGTTGATGATGAATCAAGTAAAAGCTGAATTCGAAGCTCGGAATCCCATCATGATTCAGTATTTGGAGAAGGTGCAAAGCCTAATATCCCAACTATAATATTTAGAAATTGTTCATGTGCCTCGAATAAAAATTCTCGGGCCGATGCTTTTTCACGTCTTGCAATCACTACCCCAGACTCCCTTGGCCGAACATATGTGGAATATCTTGAAGACCCTAGTATATCCGAATCCATAGTGAAAATATATCTGATCGAACATGAGCCCTCATGGATGTATCCTTATATGGCAAGAAGTTGACGTGCTGACGTGTAATCCCTGTCATATGCCATGTCAGAAAATCTGCCATGGTGGACACCCCATCTCGGACTCCTTTAACCGAGCCGAGCTCCCCCAGATCAACGAGACGGCCCGTCAAAGTCGAGCTCCGTCCTCCTCCAGGTCAGCACCCACAAGCCTGGGGTGCCTAGGTCAGAGCCGAGCGACCTCCTTCACCAGATCGAGCCCCTTCGAGGCTGAGCCCCCTGAGTCGGAGTCTAGCTCAGCCCTCCTTCGCTTGGTCGAGCCCCTTTGAGGTCGAGCCCTCTAGGCTAGGGTCACATGTCGACCTCTTCCGCTGGATCGATCCCCTCCGAGGCTGAGACCCCTGGACCGAAGTCGAGGTCAGCCCTCCTCTGCTAGGTTAAGCCCCTCCAAGGTCGAGCCCTCCGGGCAGGAGTCGAGCCTTCCTTCGCTGGGTTGAGCCCTTCCGAGATCGAGCCCCCTGAGCCAAGTCGAGCCCAACCTCCTCCACCAAGTCGAGCCCTTCGAGGGTCGAGCCCCCTGAGTCGGAGCCGAGTCCTAGCTCTCCAGTTTAGCAACCAACTCGTACAGTATCATCGGCCATCAAGGAGGAGGAGCCACCTCCCTGGGACACTGGAGAGCAACCTGAAGACCACAAGGAAGCAGCTGTCAAGTCATGATAACTGTCTGCGGCCACCGCTTACACCAAGAGAGTAAGAAGCTCCCTGATCAAGGTGCCACTCTCTCTACCAACCACCTGCACCACCCGAAAGAGGAGGTCAACCAGGAGGTTCGAATCTCGAGGGCAACGGCCCCCCGATCGAGGCACTGCCAGGCTTCCCGGAATGGGATGATTGGAAGGAATGTTAGAACACACGACGATTTTCCTTATCACGAACCAAGAAAGATGTCCCGTCCATGGCACGAAACGTCACCGCACGTGCCTGACAGCACGGGGAAGATCCCAAGGTAGGCGCCCAACAACCACCTTGACTTAAAAGAACCTTCGACACCCCCAGGGAGAAGGTAACTAAAAACTAAACAGAAAAGATCCAAGCGAGTAAAGAAAAGGAGCCTCACAGGAAGGCCAGCCCACCTCGGCTACCACCTCTCCCGGTACACTCGCACCCCCACTTTCACACCATTCACTCCTCCTAGCATGGAGTCCATCAAGAGGGGCTCGACCAGGAGGATCTATTCCCCTGGATCATCACTGACTTGACCGTTGGAGTACCCCCATCGGAATCCCGGCCCGGGTCATTAATCCTTGTTTTGCAGGTCCTGAAACGCAGGTCAACCCTGAGAGGACAAGGGATGATCCGACGTCGATAGCAGCTACGGGCCACGACGATCTTGGCGGTATCAAATCCCATCCTTAAATTCTTGAATGAAGACACATTACCTGAAAACAAGCTTGAAGCTAAATAACTTCATTGGATTGCTTCCCAGTATGTGATCTTAGATGGGACTTTATATAAAAGATCCTTTACACAACCTTTGTTGAAATGCTTGGAATATTCAGATGCCGATTATGCTCTCAGGGAAGTGCATGAAGGTATATGTGGGGATCACCTGGGGGGCAGATCCTTAGCTTACAAAATAATTCGCCAAGGCTATTATTGGCCAACCATTTAGAAGGATTCTATAGATTTTGTCCAAAGGTGTGATCAGTGTCAAAGGTATCTAATATACAAAGACAGCCTACAAATTAACTGACCCTATTGATAGCTCCTTGGCCTTTTGCTCAATAGGGAATGGATATTCTTTATCCATTTCCTCTAGCTTCCGGACAATAAAAATTTTTATAGTGACTATTGATTACTTCACCAAGTGGATCGAAGCTGAACCACTGGCATAAATTACTAGGAAAAAAGTTTAAAATTTTGTAAGAAACTTTATCATCTTCCATTTTGAGATTCCTTATGCTATTATTACCGATAACGGAAGGTAATTTGACAACCTGAAGTTCAAAAGCTTCTGTACCCAATATCATATACTCCATAAGCTAACTTTCGTGGGCCGTCCTCAATCTAATGGAGAAGCTGAAGTGACCAATAGAACTATTCTTCATGGTCTCAAAACTAGGTTAAATGATGCTAAGGGACTATGGGCTGATGAATTTAATTCAATTCTTTGGACGTACTAAACTACTCTCAGAACCGATTAATCTTCATTTTACTTAGCTTATGGCACTGAGATGGTCCTTCCTGTAGAGGTTCCTTTCAATCTTTATGAATAGATCATTATAAAGAACCTGAAAACTCGAAATGCCAAAAAGTTGATTTGGATTTATTATAAGGCACTCGGCTCCATGTTCAGCTTAAGATGGCTATGTATCACCAAAAGGTTGCCAAATATTACAACTCTCGCATGAAAGAATAAACTTTTCGCCCTGAGAACTTGGTCTTGCAAAGATCTGAAGTGTCCAAGCCAACTGAACAAGGCAAACTCTCTTCTAATTGGGAAGGTCCCTATCGAATTAAAGAAGTCATCCACCCCGGAACTTATTGATTTGAAATTTTGGAAGGTACTTTGTTACCTCGACCTTGGAATATAGAAAATCTTCACAAGTATTATCAATAAAAATCTCTATTCATAGAATTATATTGAAGTATCGAGATGGATCTAATCATTCTATCTTATTCTTTATTAAAAGGCATAAGGATGATCTACATGATCTATCCTACGAAGTGCCGAGGTAGGCTTGATCAGCCTGTCTTATTCTTTATTAAAGGCACAGGGATGATCTACGTGATCTATCCTATGAAGTGCCGAGGTAGACTTGATCAGCTTGTCTTATTCCTTATTAAAAGGCATGAGGATGATCTATGTGATCTATCCTTCGAAGTACCGAGGTGGGCTTGATCAGCCTGTCTTATTCTTTATTAAAAAGCATAAGGATGATTTACGTGATCTACCCTATGAAGTACCGAGGTGGGCTTGATCAGCTTGTCTTATTCTTTGTTAAAAGGCATAAGGATGATCTACGTGATCTACCCTATGAAGTGCCGAGGTGGGCTTGATCAGCTTGTCTTATTCTTTATTAAAAGGTATAAGATAATCTACGTAATCTACTCTTCGAAGTACCGAGGTGGGGTTGATCAGCCTGTCTTATTCTTTATTAAAAGGTATAAGGATGATCTACCCTACGAAGTGTCGAGGTGGGCTTGATCAGCCTATCTTATTCTCTATTAAAAGGCATAAGGATGATCTATGTGATCTACCCTATGAAGTGCTAAGGAGGGCTTAACTAGCCCATTTCATTCTTTGTCAAAAACATGGACGACCTACGCGATCTATTTTATGACAAATCTAATGAAGTATAAAGTAAATCCGGCAACATGCAGAAATATATCCACTCTGTATGTATATTGTTTTCCATCAACAATAATCAAAGCAGCTAATCCTAGCAGTGGAGTTAGTGAAATGACAAATTTAACTACTTCGGATCTTCTCATTGCTTAAAGAAGAAACAAGGTTATGGTATCTCATTTACATGATTATTTTATTATATATTCTTGGAAAAAGGGAATGGTTTGACATATCAAGTTCTCTTATTCAAAATATTAATAGTAGAATTATTCAAAGCTTGGTTTTCTATCCAGACGATTCTTTTTAATGTAATATGAAGAATCCAAATTCTGAAATTGAGAAGATCACCTATATGATAAGCTAACTTGTTTGGGTCCTTTGAAGCTCATGATTACATTATGACTAAGTCCGAAGACTTGTTATTATTCTGAGTTCGAAGTCTCAGTATTATTTTGAGTCCGAAGACTTGGTATTATTTTAAGTTCAAAGACTTGATAATATTTTGAGTTTGAAGTCTCAGTATTATTTTGAGTCCGAAGACTTGATATTATTTAAGTCCAAAGACTTGGTATTATTTTGAGTTTGAAGTCTCAGTATTATTTTGAGTCCGAAGACTTGGTATTATTTTAAGTCCGAAGACTTGGAACTATTTTGAGTTTAAAGTCTTAGTATTATTTTTAAGTCCGAAGACTTTATCCTTAGACAAATCTTTGTTCAAAACTTTGGGGTTGAAAGTTAATATACTTAACAGGAAAGTTGCTTATTCATAAATTTTATATGATCGATAAGATCATCATTCGACATCTTACCTTCGATGAGTTTATACTTAGTAAATATTTCATTACAGCATAATCTATCTAGAAAGAAAGATATTTTCATTCATGAAGAAGTAATACATATATGCTATCCTTCTTACAATATGGTCAGAAAATAAAAAAATTATTATAGAATTTGGGTGGCTTCTCTACATCGACTACCTATGATGAGTTGTCTTTAGCCAGAACCTCTTAAGCTTGAGTTAGATTGTTTGGGTTTGTAGCTGCTAATGCTTCATCTTCAGAGGCCCCTTTGGTTGCAGTATGATCCTCTTTAGTATGACCAGGTATTTCTTTAGTAGATCTAGGCTCTTCTATTTCTTCAAGGTCGAATAGCTGGATATTTGAGATATCAAGATTTGGGTAGAGATTCTACACTTCTTTTACCCCATCATTGAAACCTGCACGGTAGCTGAATGTCCCCGATTCGATTATTTCATCATCAAATACCGAAGACTTTTTATAGTCCTCAACCGCCCTATTCACTTGATCTTTTAAAGTCATTATTTCTTCAGCCGCTACTTCAGCTCTTTTGATCACTTTATCGACCTTTTTGACTGCTTCTTCAGTCTTCTGTTGAGCTTCTTTGGCTGATGTTCCAAGGACCGAATCTTCTTTTTCTTAAGCTTTGCCTCTTGTTCAGAAGCCTTTGATTGAGCCTTTTTCAAGTTTGGCCTTTAGATTCTGAACTGCAGCATTGCTTAAAGCTAGCTCTTCCTCCATGGCCTTCTTCAACTCCTCGGCTACTTCTTTCTCGACCTTAGCCATTTGGAGTTTTTCTTTTATTCCCTTATGGTAGTCTCTAAACTTAATTATACTCTCTTCCATAAGGGTGAAATCATAAACCAACTGCATTGACCACATGGAATATGAGGTTAGCAAAGTTAAACATTATATTAAAAGGAAGAAACGATATTCACCTTCAGCATAGATGAGAATGCTGAATCAGATATCTCCTTGATGCATCGAGTTTTGCTGATTTCCCAGTCTCGAGGGAGGAGAGTGTGCTTCAGTATATTCCTGGCTAATTCGAGGTGCTCCAAGCCCCGTCCGTCAGAAAAAGTCACAAAATCAACATTATACTCCTTATCCGTTGGAGCATTCCTCCCTGTACCCTCTTCGGTCTAGGGAGCCTTTCTTTTATCCTTCGGAGAAGAAAGAAGTGGCTCTTCGACAATCAGAGTTAGGATGGATCGTTCCGAGGAGGGAAATGGAGGTGAACTCCTTGAAGGAGGTTCCATTAAGGATGCATCATCTTCGTCCGGTGTGGCCCTTGTTGGAGCTATTTTGGAAATTCCTTCGAACCTAGTCTTCTTTCAGACTTCGATTTCCTTCTGGTGAACCGGCACTGCTCTCTTTTTGGATGCCTGTCGAAGTCTTTCAAGGTTCCGCTTCATCAGTTCACTTGCAATCAAAGAGAAAAGATTCTCAGGTTATGTTGCCCAGGTGACTTAGTCCCAAGAGGGGGGTGAATTGGAAATTACAAATTTTTGCGAATATGTGCACAAGTAATTCCAATTAGTGGTTAGGTGCTGTGTTAATCAGAGAATGAAAGCAGAAGCTAAAGGATAGAACAAACACAACACAAACAAAGCAGATTTATAGTGGTTCGGAGCAACCCAGCTCCTACGTCCACTACCCAAGTTCATCGCTCGGGATTTTCACTATATCCCCCAAACCGGAATATAGTCGGATTGTTTTATAGGCTCACAATCCAAACCTCTACACTTTGGTTTTTGAAATGGGCTCACCAAAGAAATCCAAGCTAGGTTTTTACAGGTTCATCTAAAACCTCTACACTTTGGTTTTTAGCTAGGCTCACCAAAGAAACCTCTACCCTCTGGTTTTAAAGGCTCACCAAAGTAACCTATTTGATTTTTACAATAGGGCTCACCAATAACCTAGATATTCTAAATGATAGATTAAAAAAAAAGCAACAATAAAGACAAACTCTATTGTCTGGGTGGTTACCAATTCAGCTCGAGTGAAGATCCACTGAATGCTCTTCAATGCACTTCAATGGCTTCCTTGCTTTTCTCAAAAGGTGCTTCATGCTTCTAGTAAGAGTTGTTGCAGGCTTGAAGACAAACTTTAAAGCTCTAGTGCTCTCTCACTTCACTTCAATAAGTGTTCAATAAATGCTCAATAAATCATTATTTGCTCATTAGTCTCTCCAAAGATGTTCTCATACCTTATTTATAGAGACTTCAACTGCCTTCCCTTGATTTTGAATGTTGTAGACCGTTGGGAGGTGACAGGTTACCGTTGGAGTACTTTTGGAATTCAAAAACTGAGAACTAGAACTAGCCGTTGGAGGTGACCCCATCATTCTAGTCGGCTCGGACAAACTTCGAGTCAGCTCGGATGAAGTTCGGGTCACTGGGTTGAGTGCCAGTCGGCTAGCTTCCCCAGTTGAGAAAATATCTCATTCTGGACGAGTCGGCTGGGCTGAATTCCAGTCGGCTGGAATCTCAGAGGTTTCTCAGACCATTTTCAACTGAGTTATGGATGAGTCGGCTGGATCTGATTCCAGTCAGTTCGGATTCCTGAGAATCTCAGAACGTTCTCAATCTTGTTCTGGACGAGTCGGCTGGACCTTGGTGCCAGTCGACTGGATCTGTGTGCCAGAGAACTTGTCTTCAGTGTCAGTACCAGAGTCGATTGGGTTGTTCATCCAGTCGGCTCGAATGTGGTTCTTCAGCTAGATCAGCTTCAAACTTCCAGAACACTTGTCCCATGCTTTAAAGTCTTCTTCAAGCACTTTTTATAATAAAATCAAGAAAACTTGAAGCTTGAAAGACTACTGGAAGTAACCCTTGAACTTGTTTTTAATAGAAATTTTTTGTAGGGTTCTTCTTTACAAGATTCTAAATAATTTACACCTCAACACAAAATTAAAGATTGTAGAAATTGAAAAATGTGTCAATGTAGTTGTCCTACAAAAACTTGTCAATCATTTGAAGAGTTGTTAGATGACTAAATGTATGCTCCAATGTTTTGTTATCATCAAAATCACTTTAGGGGTCAACAATCTCCCCCTTTTTGATGATGACAAAACACTGGGCATAAAAAGAATCTACTCTATTCACAAATATGTAAGCATTTATATTTAAAAATCAACTATAATCTCAAATATATATCAGTATGTGCTATACAGTTATGCACAAAATCAAATTCATACACTATAAATATCAGAGATTGATTGCTTGTATGTATCAAGCAGCATTAAGTATCGATGATCGATATGATAAATTGAGAGCATCAGAGCATCATAAAAATCATTAAAGTATGTAAGTTAAACATGTATATCTCCCCTTGTTTATAAGATTTCTAGACAATATGAATTGTTTTTAAGTTTCTCCCCCTTTGACATTCACTTGAACATTTTATCAGAATAATATGTAAGAGATCATTCAGAAATGCCTTAAAAACTCTCCCTGTCTACTTTACTTTAGTATTACTATTGCAATTCATGTATTCTTTCATGCACTCTATGATTCTCCCCCTTTTTGTCAACAATTCAAAAAGGTTAAACAGTTAAGCTCAAAATTTTAAATAGATTGAGAAAGTTTCAATATTTATTTGAGATAATTTCACTTTCTCAACTTAGAGAGAGAATTTTATTTAAATAAATAGAGGTGTAATCAAGATAATACAAGTACACATATTACATAGTAATCAAAAAGATGTTCATTTCATTTTTGTCAAAAAGGTGTTCAGTACATCAGTCATTACAAAAGTTTCAAAAACATCCAAAAAGGTACTGAAACTACAAAATGTTTAATCAGAATCATCTCTAGGAACATTGACACCTTGCCAAGAAGTGGGTCTAGGTGCTCGACTAGATGAAGCATGTGGAGGAGGAGCCCTAGGGTGAACAGAGGTACTAGGTGCCCTAGAGGAAATGGGTGGCGGATCATACAATGGTCTTGTCCTAGCTGTGACTTCCAATGAACTGACAGTGCTATTGAGAGACACCATTTCCACCCACATTGCTCCCAACTGCTGATCCAAGTCCTTGAGGCTAACTGGTACTTTATTTACTGCCTCTTTCATTTCACCTATCTCTTTCTGCATAGATACAAGCTCAGCTGCTTGGACATTGGCGAAGGCTTCTGCTGATCCTCGAAGTCTACCAAGCTCTGATCTTATGATTCCAATGCCCCTAGTATAATTTTCTGCCATACCTCTTGTATCTACAATAGTTCCCACTCTGCCTATAAGCTCTTTCAATTCATTCTGATATTCATTTAAAGTGGCATCCATAGACTTTAAAATTATTTCAGAACTTGAAGAGATACAATTCAGAATAGGCTGAAGGTCTATCTAAGGTGCTGACCTTGAAGCTTCTATAGCTTCAACCTTTTCTTTTAGATTTGAAACATTCTCTTCTAGTTTGTCCAATCTACTGTCCACTGACTGTTTCGAATCAGTAAATAAGAAAGTTATAGTACTATTCAGTGAATCTGTCAAGTTTTTCAATTGTTCTTCAATTTGAACTTGGATAATTGGAGGCTGTATAGCTGCAGTAGGATAGTCATGTAAAGGAGCATCAGCAGAAGGCAGGTCAAACTCCGGTGCTGGCAAGTCAAACTCTATTACAGGCAAATCAAATATAGGTGACGGTGCTCTAGTCTCCTCAGTGACAGCAGCAGGCTTAGGTACAAATGACTCAGGTTCCGGTAAAGGTGTAGAGGAAGTTCCAGCTGCTTCTTCCTCTTTCTCTTCTTCACCACTACTGGAGCTGCCAATGGCTCTTATATTTGTGCCCTTCTTTCTCCAAACTCCTTCCACTTGATAATATCCCATTCTCCCAAGAGTCTTAGATGTGTAGATATCAGTATGATGCAATTCTAATCCGTCTTCACCATCCAAATTGACTCTATAGGATTTAAACAACAATGTAAGCATCATACCATATGGCAAACAGGATTTAGCCTTTCTTACTGTTTCTTTCATCTGCATGATTATAATATATGACAAATTGATAGGAGTTCTTTCTAGGATGTGCTCCATGAGACATCGATCCTTTTCGCTCACCCAATTGAACCTACCAGTTATTTGTAAGAAGATTCTACAAATGAAGTTGTGAAGTAGTCTCATTTTCAATGATAGGGTGTTAGCTAAAACAATCCCAATTCCTCCTACATCCTTTTTGTTCAAAATTATTTTCAGAGTCTTCTCTCTATTTTCAATTACTAAAAATTTCAGTCCCTCAGAAGGAATATCCAGTAATTCAAGTAAGGACTCCTCATTTATAATAACCCTCTTCCCTTTGACAGTGGATTCCACATGGTTAGTTCCCAACCTTAGGTTCTCATAAAAGCTTCTAACCAAAGTGGGATAGGTTTTCTCATTCAATGAACAAAATTTCCTCCACCCTTGGTCTTCGATTAAGTCTCCTATCTTTAACCCAATGCCCTTAATAAACTCAAAATTAATTGATGGCCGGAGATTACCGGACGTGTAGACATTGAGGGTACTTGGCTGGGAGCTGATGGAACTTCTCTTGTGGCTTCCTCTGCAATTTCTTCATTGCTTGGCTCTTCTTGTCTTCTCTTGGACCTTCTTTCTTTTTCAGCCGAAGGAGCAACCCTAGCGGACCGTTTCCCTGTCGCATGTTTGGGTGCCATAGCTAGGAAAGATGGAAGAGCAAGAGAATGGAGTGCTTGGTAGGAAGTAGGAAGTCTTTGGAGTGGGTTTTGGAGATGAGTGAACCGTTAGAGAAGATAACATAGAAGCTAAACGGTTCGGAGAAGAGTTTATAGCCCTAAGCAAAATGCCTCGACGCGAAAATCCAGTCGACTCGAGTAGCCCTAAAAGGGTTTCTAGTCGACTCGACCAGAGCTTCTCTAAAATCATCAAAAATTCCAATCGACTCAAAATTGTTCGAGCCGGCTAGGTCAGAACAAGTTCAAAACTCACAGAAAAATCCAGTCGACTAGGATTAAGATCCAGTTGACTCAAACAGAGAAAATAGAGTTTTGAGAAATTTGAACACAATTTAGAAAGAATTTTGAATAAAATTTGAAGGAAATTAAAGCTCAATATAATAGAATAAATTGAGGAGGTTTTCTAGATAAAGTTTCCTTAGAATTGAAGGAATTAGGTTGAAGACTCTAGAAGGGATCACAAAGTCCTAATTCACTTCTAATTAGCTCAAATCTATCTTGATTGAGTGGCTTGGTGAATATGTCAGCTAATTGATCTTCAGTAGGCACAAAGTCAAGCACGATATTACCATTTGATACATGATCTCTAATAAAATGATGTCTAATTTCAATGTGCTTGGTTCTAGAGTGTTGAATTGGATTCTTTGTCAAATTGATAGCACTTGTGTTATCACATTTAATTGGAATTTTAGATTGTGATACACCAAAGTCTTCTAGTTGTTGTTTAATCCATAACACTTGAGCACAATAACTACCGACAGCCACGTACTCAGCCTCAGCTGTGGACGAGGCTACGGAGTTTTGCTTCTTACAGTGCCATGAAATTAAATTCAACACTAGAAATTGACATGTACCACTAGTGCTTTTTCTATCTATTTTACAACCAGCATAATCAGCATCAGAGAATCCAATCAAATTCAAAGTAGAATGTTTAGAATACCAAATTCCTAAATTACTTGTTCCTTTCAAATATTTAATTATTCTCTTTACAGTAAGCATATGTGTTTCTTTTGGTGATGACTGAAATCTAGCACATACACATACACTGTATAATATGTCAGGTCTACTTGCAGTTAAATATAATAAGGATCCGATCATACCTCTATATAGCTTTTGGTCAACATTGGATCCATTCTCATCTTTGTCCAGTCTGCAAGCTGGGCTCATGGGTGTGCTCATTGTTTGCTACTCTCTATACCAAACTTTTTGATGATTTCCTTGATGTATTTGGCTTGGTTGATGAAGATGCCTTCCATTATTTGTTTTACTTGAAGTCCAAGGAAGTAGTTCAGCTCGCCCATTAAGCTCATTTCAAATTCTCCCTGCATAAGCTTAGCAAATTCTTTACATAGAGATTCGTTAGTTGCACCAAAAATGATATCATCTACATATATTTGTACAACTAAGATGTCATTATTTTTCTTTTTGATAAACAAAGTTTTATCTACATTTCCTCTTGAAAAATTATTTTCAATTAAGAAAGTGCTAAGTCTATCATACCAGGCTCTAGGTGCTTGTTTCAAACCATACAATGCTTTGTTTAATTTGAATGCATGGTTTGGAAAAGCATGATTTTCAAAACCTGGTGGTTGTTCCACAAAAACTTGTTTAGAGATAAAACCATTAAGAAATGCACTTTTTACTTCCATTTGAAAGAGTTTAAAGTTCATGTAGCAAGCAAATGCAAGTAATAATCTAATAGCTTCTAGTCTTGCTACGGGTGCATAAGTTTCATCAAAATCAATACCTTCTTCTTGGTTATATCCCTTAGCCACTAATCTAGCTTTGTTCCTTATAATATTTCTTTGTTCATCTAATTTATTCCTATAGACCCATTTAATTCCTATAATTGGGTGGTCTGTAGGTCTATCTACAAGTGTCCATACCTTATTTCTTTCAAACTGGTTTAATTCTTCATGCATTGCCATCATCCAGTTTGGGTCAGTCTCAGCCTCTTCTAAGCTATGGGGTTCTATTTGTGATACAAAGGCTAGGTAGTCATGTGCATCCTTATGTGCAGCCCTAGTCCTAACACCATGTAAAGGATCTCGTATTATTAATTCTTTAGGGTGAGATGTAACATACCTCCAGTCCCTTGGTAGATCGGTGTGATCCTTACTTACCGTTTCTTCTCCACCTTGAGTGTCTTTGTCTTTAATGCTCAAGTCATCCATTCCTTTTTGCAATGTACCTGCATCATTGTCTATGCACTCTTCTTGTCTAGAAGGTGTAGGGTTAGTTTCAATAAATACAGCATGAATTGACTCTTCAACAGTAAGAGTCCTTTTATTAAAAACCCTATATGCTTTGCTATGTAAAGAATAATCTAGGAAAATTGCATCATCAGCTTTAGAATCAGATTTTTCTAAATTATCTTTTCCATTGTTATGCACAAAGCATTTACAACCAAATATATGAAAATAACTAATATTGGATTTTTTGTCATTCCAAAGCTCATAGGAGATTTTCTTTAAGATAGGACGGATCAAAACGTGGTTTAAAATATAACATGCAGTGTTCACAGTTTCTGCCCAAAAGTATCTTGGAAGATTGCCTTCACATAACATTGTGCGAGCCATTTCTTTCAATGTCCTGTTTTTCCTCTCTACAACATTTTGTTGAGGTGTTCTAGGAGCGAAGAAGTTGTGATCAATGCCAAATTCAGTACAATAATCTTCAAAAAATTGATTTTCAAACTCAGTTCCATGATCACTTCTAATTGAAATCAAAGATAAGTTCTTTTGGTTTGAAACCTTTTTATGAAATTTTTGGAAAACATGAAAAGTTTCATCTTTCAATGCAATAAACAAAATCCATGTAAATTTTGAAAAATCATCTACTATCACAAGAGCATATTTCATCCCTCATAGGCTTGTGGTCCTAATAGGTCCGAAAAGATCCATGTGAAGTAGTTCAAGAGGTCTTGTTGCAAAAACTATATTTTTTGATTTAAAACCCCCCCTAGTTTGTTTACCCATTTGGCATGCATCACAAACATGATTCAAATCAACTTAAAACTTAGGCATGCCTCTAACAAGACCTTTAGAAATTAATTTGGCAATTGTATGCATGCTAGCATGACCTAATCATCTATGCCATAGTAAGCCTGACTCTTTTATTTTAGCATTCATTGCAACTAAACTAGGGCTACTAGACATGGCAAGATCATTAAGATCCACCACATAGATATTCCCGAGTCTATGTTCAATGAATTTATTGCTAGAATCTAAAGAGTTAGTAACTATGCACATAGAAGACTCAAAGACAACCTTGAAGCCTTTATCACATAATTGACTTATACTTAAGAGATTATGCTTCAATTTTTCTACTAGCAAAACATTTTCAATAAAAGTAAAGGGAGTTATTTTGATCTTACCAATACCGATTATTCTCCCTTTGCCATTGTCTCCAAAGGTAAACATACCTCCTTTTACTTCAAGGATGATGAATTGATCCTTGTCACCCATCATATGTCTTGAGCAGCCGCTGTCCAAGTACCACCTTTTCTTCAATTTTTGGGCAGCAAGACACTCCTGCAAAATAATCAATGAATTCTTTTAGGTACCCAAGCTACCTTGGGTCCTTGCAGGTCAGCAGAGATGGTTCCTTTGGAAACCCAAGTCTTTTTTACCTTTTTATGGACATTTCTAAAATTATTGCATTCAAAAGCTTTATGTCCTATTCTTTTACAAGCATAGCAAACAACTTTAGAATTTTTGTTGGAAACAGAATTTGAAGTTCTAAGAGTTGATGCACTTGATGCAGATTTCAAACTTTTTGGAATGTATGTATTTTTATCAAATTTTTAGGAGCATATGATAAAGATTTTGAAGTAAAAACAGCTTTTGGTGTGGCTGAAACATTTTAAGATAAAGTATTTTGAGCTGATGTTTTGGATTTCACAAAAGTTGCTGAAATTCCATTTATAAAAGAAGTGTTGAACCAATTCCAGCTTTATTTTCATAAATTCGTTGTTCTTTTAAAATTAGCTCAAGCTTATTTGAAGATAAAGTGGGTTTTTCAACCAAAAGCTTGAGTTTTGTAACCTCCTTTTTTTAATTCATTGTTTTCAGCAAGTAAATCAATATTTTTCTTTTCATATGATAAATTCTCATTTTTCAGTTTTTCAAATTTTTCAGAAAAGTCATGCAGTTCCTTTTGCAGTAAAATATTCTTTTCTGAAATCTCATCCTTATGTTTGAGTAAAGAATCATTCATATTTTTCAATGATTTTATCTTTACTCCGGCTTTCTTAAATTCAGAAAGTAAATCATGAAAAGCAGAATTTACTTCTTCGAAAGTAAATTCAGTGCAGTTGTTAGGGGACGTTACCTCATCTTCGAGACCCATTAAGCAAAGATTGGCAGTCTTGGTGGTCTCTTCTTCTTCAGATGATGTTGAGTCTTCACTGTCGGACCATGTGGCAACCATGGCTTTCTTTTTCTTCTTTTATCTGAAGGATTTCTTCAACATTGGATAGTCCGAATGTATGTGCCTCGGCTTCTTGCATTCGTAGCACGTGGGGACTACCTCCTTGTCTTTCTCTCTGTCCTTTTCCTTTTCTTTTCCATAATCCTTCCTGTGAAACTTTCGGTTGTACCTTCCTTTCTTTCTTTTCATAAATTTTCTAAATCTTCTCATAACCATAGCAATGTCTTCGTCTTCTAGGTCGTCATTGGAGAAGGTGCTTTCATCTTCAGATTCTTCATCATCCCTCTTTGAATCGGAAGCAGCTTTAAAGGCGATTGTCTTCTTTTTCTTCTGCTCATCTTCCATTCTGTGTTGCATTGTTAGCTCGTGGGTGATGAGTGATCCCAGCAGTTCATCCAGCATCAAAGTGTTGAGATCTTTAGCTTCCTGGATCGCAGTTACCTTGGGATCCCATTTGTCGGTCAAAGAGCGAAGGATTTTCTGAACCAGATCTGCATTAGAGTATATCCTACCAAGACTCTTTAAACCATTAATAATATCTGTAAATCAAGAGAAAATGGCAGATATTATTTCAGAAGGTTACATTTTGAATAATTCATAGTTATGAACTAAAAGATTTATCTTGGAGGTTTTCACTTGGAAAGTTCCCTCATGGGTCATTTCGAGTTTGTCCCAAATTTTCTTTGCTGATGAGCAAGTGGAAATTCGGTTGAACTCGTTAGCATCCAAAGCACAATATAATAAATTCATTGCTTTGGCGTTCAACTCCCCCATCTTCATGTCATTATCATCCCAGTCCTCTTCAGGCTTAGGGATGTCCATGCCATCAACTTTAATTATGGGAATGTGCGGCCCTTTCAAGATGACCTTCCATAATTGAAAATCTACAGCTTGTATATAAATTTTCATTCGTGCTTTCCAATATGAATAATTAGTGCCTGTGAATAGTGGAGGTCTATTTGTTGATTGGCCCTTGGCCAAGGATGTACTCATGGGATGAGCCATCGATCTTAACTCAAGTAATAAGAGACACTGCTCTGATACCAGCTGTTGCCCAGGTGGCTTAGTCCCAAGAGGGGGGTGAATTGGGAATTACAAGATTTTTGCGAATATGTGCACAAGTAATTCCAATTAGTGGTTAGGTGCTGTGTTAATCAGAGAATGAAAGCAGAAGCTAAAGGATAGAACAAACACAATACAAATAAAGTAGATTTATAGTGGTTTGGAGGAACCCAGCTCCTACGTCCACTACCCAAGTTCACCGCTTGGGATTTTCACTATATCCCCCAAACCGGAATACAGTCGGATTGTTTTACAGGCTCACAATCCAAACCTCTACACTTTGGTTTTTGAAACCGGGCTCATCAAAGAAATCCAAGCTAGATTTTTACAGGTTCACCTAAAACCTCTATACTTTGGTTTTTAGCTAGGCTCACCAAAGAAACCTCTACACTCTAGTTTTAAAGGCTCACTAAAGTAACCTATTTGATTTTTACAACAAGGCTCACCAATAACCCAGATATTCTAAATGATAGATAAAAAAAAAAGCAACAATAAAGACAAACTTTGTTATCTGGGTGGTTGCCAATTCTGCTCGAGTGAAGATCCACTGAATGCTCTTCAATGCACTTCAATGGCTTCCTTGCTTTCCTCAAAAGGTGCTTCAAGCTTCTAGTAAGAGTTGTTGCAGGCTTGAAGACAAACTTTAATGCTCTAGTGCTCTCTCACTTCACTTCAATAACTGTTCAATAAATGCTCAATAAATCATTATTTGCTCATTAGTCTCTTCAAAGATGTTCTCATACCTTATTTATAGAGACTTCAATTGCCTTCCCTTGATTTTAAACATTGTAGACCGTTGGGAGATGATAGGTTACCGTTAGAGCACTTTTGGAATTCAAAAACTGAGAACTAGAACTAGCCATTGGAGGTGACCCCGTCATTCCAGTCGGCTCAGACAAACTTCGAGTCGGCTCGGATGAAGTTCGGGTCGACTGGGTTGAGTGCCAGTCAGCTAGCTTCCCCAGTTGAGAAAATACCTTACTCTGGATGAGTCGGCTGGGCTGAATTCCAGTCGGGTGGAATCTCAGAGGTTTCTCAGACCATTTTCAACTGAGTTCTGGATGAGTCGGCTGGATCTGATTCCAGTCAGCTCGGATTCCTGAGAATCTCAGAACGTTCTCAATCTTGTTCTGGACGAGTCGGCTGGACCTTGGTGCCAGTCGGCTGGATCTGTGTGCCAGAGAACTTGTCTTCAGTGCCAGTGCCAGAGTCGGCTGGGTTGTTCATCCAGTCGGCTCGAATGTGGTTCTTCAGCTAGATCAGCTTCAAACTTCCAGAACACTTGTCCCATGCTTTAAAGTCTTCTTCAAGCACTTTTTACAATAAAATCAAGAAAACTTGAAGCTTGAAAGACTACTGGAAGTAACCTTGGAACTTGTTTTTAATAGAAATTTTTTGTAGGGTTCTTCTTTACAAGATTCTAAATAATTTATAACTCAACACAAAACATTAAAGATTGTAGGAATTGAAAAATGTATCAATGTAGTTGTTCTACAAAAACTTGTCAATCATTTGAAGAGTTTTTAGATGACTATATATATGCTCCAATGTTTTGTTATCATCAAAATCACTTTAGGGGTCAATAGGTTAGTCATCGGAAAAGCATAATAGATTTTGAAAGAAGAACTAAAGCCGATTGTCTTCTATACCTAATGTTGGAACCTCGCTGATATAAGCGAGATGAAGGTTTTGTTCCCTTAACAGTTCCTTGGCCAGAGAAACTCTCGGACTTGATAATATTTTGAAGTCCTTCTAATCAACCTTCAAGATTCTTTTCCCAGTGTTTGTATCATGGAGTCTTCCATTAGATATTAAAGCCCCAGGATGAATAATAAATGAAAAAAAAACAGGGTTTCCACCCATGTATGGCACTAGGAGTCCCCTTAATTAATCTTCGACCTGGACGAGGGCCGATGACCCACCATCCTTCACCATGAAAGTCTTTTTTCAGTACGAAAAGGATAGTAAACAAAGAAGTTCTGAGCTCTACCTTACGGAGTTTACAAAGAACTAAAAATTCATAAATATTTCTAAAGCTGTTCGGTATCAATTGAGCAGGGACTATTTGATAGAGATTAAAAATCTTCACAAAGAAGAAATGAAGAGGAAACAATAGGCCAACCTTTAAATGATCTTCGCATATGGTAATTGCCCCGGAAGGAGGATGAATAATCCTCTCATCTGGATTGGGAACAAATGACTTAAAGGTCCTAGGAATGTGATAATGATTCCTAAGACTCTCTACCCTAGTATGAGATAAGGAACTAACAATTGTTCCTGGAGAAAGTTCAAAACCTCTCCTTCTGACAGGGCCCCCACTCCCAGAGGGTTCATCTCTCATTGAACACTTGCTGATGGTTGGGTTATCTAGCGACTCAGACATTATGAAAGAAAAAGGAGAAGGACCCCTACCTCCAAGTAAAGATAAAATAACTCGCAGAAGAAGAACAATGGTGCAGGATGAGAGGAAGAAGAAGGAAGTTTCAGAGAAAATGCAGAAGTTCGTTTCATGGGATCACCCCCTTTTTATATGTGCAGTATGATAGGATTTTTCTCAGGAAACTGATGATCTCAGTCGTGCAACATATCGACGGCACTGATTGTGGGTACGAATTACTAAGGGACGTCAATCAATGGATTGTCAGTTACGATCCGTGAGAAATGTCATAGATGGCCAAGATGAGTTTTTAGCATGATAACTAAGGCTCAAATGTCGCCAGTATACTTTCTCGATCAAATAAGAGTCCCATAAAAGTCTTTTTAATGAAAGAATCAGCCAGGCTTTTAAATCTGCGCCATCTTTTTTGAAGCATCAATGAGGGGCTGACACCTATCCTCAACACGATCTTCGAATCATAAATCAGTCATTATGAAAGGAAGGGTCAGCGATTCGCCATCATTGATTATCTTATTTTCATCCATAAACGATAAACTCTGACTACTCCCATTTTTTGAAATAAACTTATTTCGAAATCGGGAGTTGGGGCAGCTGTTGTCGTAATTTGTTCAATATAAAATAATTGCCGGTTTATCAGTTGGATTGGTTTTATTTGGACCCGTCAACCAAATCAATGCACCCGAAGATGATGTTTTCTTAATTTAACGAGGGCTACAATCTATCTCAATAAAAAAAATATATTATTACTTCATTAATATATTACTATTTCATTCGGTTTCGTGTCTTCAGCCTGGTCCGAAGAAGGCACTTACAGAATATATTACAATTTCATTCGGCTTCATGTTTTCAGCCTGGTCCGAAGAAGACACTTCCGGAATATATTACTATTTCATTCGGCCTCATGTTTTCAGCTTGGTCTGAAGAGAACACTTCTAGAATGTATTGTTTATCACTTTAGCTCCATGATAAGCAGTTCTTTATTTTTTGGTTCACTCTGAAGGAGATAAATCCGAAGCATATAGCTAGTAGGTCTTCGAACCATTCTAAGGAAGACAGTTCGAAGAGGTAGTTAGACTATTTTCGGATCTCCTTTAAAGAGAGTATATCTGAAGCACATGGACGATCTTTCAATCTGAAATAATTGAAGGTTGTTCTGGTTATTATAACCACCCACATGGTCGATAGCTCCGGCTTCGATAACCATGGAATAACTAATTTCCGACCGTCACTACTTACTATTATGAGAAAGTTATATTAACTAATTCCCATAACCGTAAGTAGTTACACTCACGCCTATAAATATCGATAAGAGGGGACACTCGAGGTAAGCCAACTCCAGGCAAGTTAGAGCCAGTCACAACTAGCTCTTTCAGCGCCACTCCACTCATTTTTTCTTTCCATTTTCACTTCATTCTGCTCTCAAGTTCTCCATTCTGCTTCCTAAATTCTTGCTGACTTTGGATCGAAGTGTCTCCCATCGGAAAAATTTCGGTCAGGAAATTTGTTTTGCAGGCTTTCATCGAAGGTGAATCAGTAGGTAGGTTGCTCAATTCGATCCGCGGGAATTTGATGTCAACAGGAGCAACTGTGTTGCAACTCCATGACTCCATAGGTAACCATACTCCATTCTAGCCTTAGGGGAGTTATAAATTTCATGATCTAGATATTTCTAATTGACGTTGGAGGATTTTTTTGATTTGCTTTGCCCACGTGCACTTTTTACCGAACCTCGGTCAGACCCATTTAGTCCAGAGGCTAAGCTAGTTAATTTTTATTGTTCTATTGTCCGATGCTTGGTTGTGGGCGCAAATGCTTGTGGAGTGTCGGACCCAGCATCTCCAAAGCCTATGAGACGTCGTTGGTCCTTGCCTTGCCTGGACGACCTTCTATGGTTGGGCGCTCTTTCGATGCAATTGTCCCAGTTCTCTCTCTAATGAGCGAACTCTCCCTAATGAGCCAAGTGATGTAGCTGTGGAGAGGTCTCTGGCAAACATCGTGGGAGTGTTATCCCAACCCATCAGCTCTTCACCTGGAGGACGACCATTGACTTCAGTAGGCTCCTCGCCCTTGCACTCAGATGCTTCCACGGTGCATGAAGAGGCCATCATATCAAAGCTCTTCAAGGAGTAATGGTAGCTACTTCCAAGCTATTGTCTACTAGGAAGAAGAAACCTCTTGTTGTCCCTGTCAACCAGCACTCGGAGGATTTGAGTAACGGGTCGGGAGCCATTTTGTTTAGAATCTAAGTTGCTGCTCTAGTCTTTTGATCAGAAGCAAATCCTTGATTGGGCTCATTTATCTGGTTTCAAGATCTCCGTAGAGGAAGCGAACAGGTTCGTCAATACTTTACATGTCCTTGAGGAGAGCAGGGCTGGTTTATGTCCGAAGTGAAGACTATGGAACGTATGACTTTGGTAGTGGTTTTGAACTCCATGTTTTATGGCTCTTATTCGTCGGAATATCAGAGGCTTAGGGAAGCCATTTAAGAGGCATATTGTCCGTGATTTTTTTGGTTGAAAATGGATGTTGTGTTATTGGTCTTCAAGAGACTAAAATGGAGTGCTGTTCCCAAAGTTTTCTCAGATCCCTTTTCAGGGGAATGAATGACCAACACCAGCCCTATCTACGTGGGATTGAGTCTCAGAGTTTATTTTTGTTTGGACTCTTAGTTTATTTGTTTGGTTTAAACAATGAGTCTTGAATTAGTCTAGTTTTAGTTAAAGTCTTGGTGTTTCCATCATATATGCCAGTAGAGGACTTTGATATAAAAATAATAAAAAAAAAATCCATCAACGTTGTGTGGTTGCAGCAACGTTTTTTGTTTTTCCCGTCTTCCAAAATTCGTGTGCGTGGAGTTTGGGTTCTACAATTTTGGTATCAGAGCCGGTGGTGCCCGTGGTCCACCGTGCGTCCGCCGCCAAACCTTGCTGTTGTTTGGAGAGCCTTGGAGAACGTGAGAGGAAGACCGTGTGCAGCGGAGAAGATCAAAGGAATTCCATAACCAGCGATCATGGCTGATCTTCATGTTGTTGGTGGCATCAAGAAGCTCAACAATCAGAACTACAACTCCTGGTCAACCTGCATGATTTCGTATATGCAAGGCCAAGATTTGTGGGAGGTTGTAAATGGCAACGAAACACAGCAACCTGATGAAGATACGAACGGGACGCTGCGGAAGTGGAAGATCAAGGCGGGCAAGGCGATGTTTGTCCTGAAGACGACGGTCGAAGAAGACGTGCTGGACCATATCCGTGAGTTGAAGACCCCCAACGAAGCTTGGAATACTCTTGCTGCATTGTTCTCTAAGAAGAATGATACCAGGCTTCAACTTCTGGAGAGCGAACTACTGTCGGTGGCGCAGCGAGATCAGATGATCGCCCAGTATTTCCACAAGGTGAAATCCTTGTGTCGAGAGATTTCCGAGTTAGATCCAGAAGCTCCAATTGGTGATATCAGGATGAAGCGAATCATCATCCATGGTTTGAAGCCTGAATTTAGGAGCTTTGTTGCTGCTATACAGGGATGGCAAAATCAGCCATCGCTTATGGAGTTTGAAAATCTGTTAGCCGGCCAAGAAGCCTTAGCCAAGCAGATGGGAGGAGTCTCGTTAAAAGGTGAAGAAGAGGCACTCTATGCCAATAGAGGTAGGAAGAACTCTAAGCAGCATGTTGTTAAAGGATCTAAGAAGAAGGATGATGAGGTGGAGAATCATCAGGGCGAAGGGAACTCTTGTACAGGGGGCAGATCAAGAAACTCTGGCAATGGTAAAAGGTTTGAAGGAAAATGCTACAATTGCAAGAAGAAAGGTCATATGGCAAAGGATTGCTGGTTCAAGAAGAAGGAGGTAGAAAGAAATGTTGCAACCTCAAAAATCGAAGATAAATGGGATACTGAGGCACTTTTCGCTACAGCCGAGGTTGAGCAAGCCTTCACGGTAACAACTGTCACCGAAGTTGATTATGAAAACGACTGGATTGTTGATTCAGGGTGTTCAAATCACATGACCGGTGACAAGGAGAAGCTACAGAATCTGTCTAAATATAAGGGAAGCCGGGTGGTGGTGACAGCAAATAATTCAAAGCTACCGATTGCTCACACTGGCAATACAGCAGTTGCTCTTCCTTGCAATAATAGTGAGGTGCCGCTCCATAATGTCTACCATGTTCCAGGGATGAAAAAGAATCTTCTCTCTGTGGCACAGTTGACATCTTCTGGCCATGTTGTTGTGTTTGGCCCACAAGATGTCAAGGTGTATCGGGATCTTCAGATTGTCCAAGAACCAGTGATGAAGGGGCGGAAATTGGATTCAGTTTATGTGATGTCTGCCCAAACCGCCTATGTAGACAAAACCCGGAAAAATGAAACAGCTGATCTTTGGCATATGCGACTGGGACATGTCAGCTACTCCAAGCTCAATGTGATGATGAAGAAGGCGATGCTGAGGGGCCTTCCACACCTTGAAGTAAGGACTGATACGGTTTGTGATGGATGCCAATATGGAAAAGCACATCAGCTGCCTTATGAGGTGTCCAATTTTCAAGCAAAGGAGCCCCTACAACTGATTCATTCGGATGTGTTTGGACCAGTCAAGCAGGCTTCCATCAGTGGAATGAAATACTTGGTGACCTTTATTGATGACTTCTCGAGGTATGTTTGGATTTATTGCATGAAGGACAAGTCTGAAACCTTCTCAAAATTTAGAGAGTTTAAGGAAACTGCAAAAGCGGAAACTGGAAGAACTGTCCACTGTTTACGGACAGATAACGGGGGAGAGTACACCTCAAAGGAGTTCTTGGATTTTCTTCAGAAGTGCAAAATTCGCCATCAGTTCACTTGCACCAATACTCCACAACAAAACGGTGTATCAGAAATGAAGAACAGGCATCTAGCTGAAATCTGTCGAAGCTTGCTTCATGCGAAGAATGTACCGGGTCGATTTTGGGCTGAAGCAATGAAGACAGCAGTCTTTGTGATCAACCGGTTGCCTCAAAAAAGGTTATCCTTTCTTTCACCCTTTGAAAAATTATGGAATTCAAAACCTGCAGTAGGACATTTTTGCGTTTTTGGATCTGTGTGCTATGTATTTGTACCTGACCATCTACGCAGCAAAATGGAGAAGAAGGCTATCAGATGTATTTTTGTAGGTTATGATAGTCAAAGAAAATGGTGGCGGTGCTGTGATCCAGTTACAGGAAGATGCTACACATCGCGGAACGTGGTATTTGATGAGGCATCTTCATGATGGTCTGCGGACAAGAAGGAACTGCCAAGTTCGGATGTCTACAAAGAAGATCTGGAACCCTCACATGTTCAGCTTAGTTCACAGCAATTTGAAGTTGCAGAAAGCAGCGGTAATGGCGAGGAAAGAGCTGTTCAACATCCATGGCAGACAGGTTTTTATCAGAGAGTAGAAGAGGAGGATGAGCCATTACAGCAAGATATGCCGACTGCACTTAGAAGATCAACCAGGATTAGAAAAACAAATCCTAAATATGCTAATGTGCATTAGTGGAGGATCTGGATACAAGGGAACCAGAGACATTTGAAGAGGCTTCACAGCACTCGGAATGGTTCAACGTAATGAAGGAAGAGATTGCTGCACTTGACCGAAATTAGACCTGGGAGCTGATGGCCAAGCCAAAGGATGTGATGCCCATCTCATGCAAGTGGGTGTACAAAATCAAGCACCGTGCTGATGGATTGATTGAGAGATACAAAGCTCGTCTTGTAGTTCGAGGGTTCTCCCAACAGTACGTGTTAGATTATGATGAGACCTTTAGTCCTGTTACAAAGCTCACAACAGTAAGAGTTCTCCTGGCTTTGGCAGCAAGCAGAGGGTGGAATTTATGGCAAATGGATGTAAGAAATGCTTTCTTACATGGAGAGCTAGACCGGGAAATTTACATGGAACAACCACTGGGATTTCAGAGTTCTGAGCACCCTGAATATGTGTGCAAACTTCGGAAGGCACTCTATGGTTTAAAGCAGGCACCGAGGGCCTGGTACGGGAAGATTGCTGAATTTCTTATTCACTCTGGATACCAGGTAACTTCTGCAGACTCAAGCCTGTTTGTCAAAGCTAGTGAAGGAAAATAGCTGCCGTATTAGTGTATGTGGATGATCTAATTATCACCGGAGATTTTGAGGAGGAAATTATTCGAACCAAGGAAAACCTGTCGATCCATTTTTAGATGAAAGAACTAGGACGACTGAAGCATTTCTTGGGTTTAGAAGTTGATCACTCTGATGAAGGGCTATTTCTACATCAAAGAAAGTACTCCGAGGATTTGTTGAAGAAATTTGGGATGCTCAGTTGCAAACCGAGCACAACACCAATGGAACCTAATGCGAAAATCTACTTTCAGGAAGGCAAAAGTCTGACAGATATCACTATTTATCGGCAACTGATGGGTAGTCTTATTTACCTCAGTGTTACTAGGCCGAATATTTTATTTGCTGTTGGGGTGATGAGCCGATTCATGCACAATCCAACGAACCTTCATCTGGAAGCAGCTCGGCGAATCTTGAGGTACGTGAAAGGAACGCTCGGTCATGACATCATGTACACAAAGAACAGCAGTTGCAAATTGGAAGGTTATTGTGATGCTGACTACGCAAGTGATCTTGATACTCGGTGGTCAACTACTGGGTATGTGTTTAAGCTTGGATATGGAGCAGTTTCATGGTGCAGTAAGAGACAGCCCACTGTCTCTTTGTCAACCACAGAAGCTGAATACCGAGCTGCTGCAATGGCATCTCAAGAAATTGCCTGGCTAAGGCAATTGCTGAAAGATCTGTTTCAGTTGGAAGAAGGTGGAGTTTTCTTACATTGTGACAATCTGTCTACAATAAAGCTGGCAGAAAATTCAGTTTTTCATGCTAGGACAAAGCATGTGGAGGTTCATTATCACTTCATAAGAGAAAAGGTGTTGCAGGGGGAGGTTGAGTTGAAATATGTTCGAACGGAAGACCAAGCTGCAGACTTGTTTACCAAGAGCTTGTGTGGTAACAAAGTTGAAGATCATTGTCGTCAACTCGGTGTAGTAAAGAGATGAAGTGCTGGCGTTGAGGGGGAGTATTGAATGACCAACACCAGCCCTATCTACGTGGGATTGAGTCTCAGAGTTTATTTTTGTTTGGACTCTTAGTTTATTTGTTTGGTTTAAACAATGAGTCTTGAGTTAGTCTAATTTTAGTTAAAGTCTTGGTGTTTCCATCATATATGCCAGTAGAGGACTTTGATATAAAAATAAAAATAAAAAAAAATCCATCAACGTTGTGTGGTTGCAGCAACGTTTTTTGTTCTTTCCGTCTTCCAAAATTCGTGTGCGTGGGTTTTGGGTTCTACAGGGAAAATATCAGTAGATGGTTATCTTGTGATGCTATTGGTTCAGCAGGAGGCATTCTCATGGCTGGAGTGATGGTATATTTGATTTAATCAGATCTGATGTTGGCAGATTCTCTGTGTCAATTATATGGAGGGATTGTTTTCTCAACATGGTTTGAACCTTGCATCTATGATCCGACCGATAGCAATTTTTAAAAACTTTTCTGGAGAGAGCTTAGACGTACATCTTTGCTTCATCTTTCGAGGACTGTGGATTTTGGCGGGGGATTTTAATGCTACTTGCAAAGTAAATGAGAGAAGTGGTTATGCTACACCTAGGAAAGTGTCCAAGGCTTTTGTATCTTTTATCCACGAGTCTCAGTTGATGGACCATCCACTTAAGGGGCAATGCTATACATGGAGTAATCGAAGAGAGAGCCCAATTTTAGCAAACATAAACAGATTTCTCTTGTCATACGAGATGGATGATCTTTGTCCTCATTCATGTCAAGAAGCCTTGCCGAATCCTTGCTCTGACCATGTGCCAATTAAGCTATCCTTATTAGGGTTGAGGAAGCCGAAGGGGGTCTTCAAATTTAATAGAAGTTAGCTTTGTTTTGAGGGAATAGAGGAGGAGGTAGTCACCAAGGCCTGGAATTCACCTGAGACTGCTTCAGATGCTGCATAATTATCGTGCTCAAGTTGAGAACAACTAGTAATGCTTTGAAGCGGTGGTCCGTAGAGATTAGAACTTCTATGAAAGCCGAGAATGCTAAGTTGTTGAATATTATTCAGGATTTGGACAGCAAAGAGAAACATATCCTATATCTCAATCAGCCAGAGAGAATTCGGAGATACTTGTAGAGGAAACCTACTTCACTTGTACAAATCCGAGGAAGTATATTGGAAACAAAGGGCAAAAATAAAGTGGGTCATGAAGGGTGATGGAAATACTTCATTTTTTTACAAATTTGCTAATTTGAGAAGCAAAATCAACTGGATCTCTTCAGTTGAATGGAATGGGTCTGAGTTCTCGAGCTTGGCAGACTTCAAGCGGGTTTTCACGGAGTACTTCAAAGAGACTTTTGATGAACCTAGCGCCCCACAGATTGATTTTGATTGGGAACATTTGTATCCTTCTTCTTCTGTCTTTGGGTGACTTATGCTGGCCTCTCTCGAGGGAGTCAAAGAAGCTATGTTTAGTTTGAAGGGTGATAAGAGTCCGGGATCAGATGGTTTTTCTATATGTTTTTATTAAAGATTTTGGAACATGGCCCAGTCTGATATTATAGCTCTTTTTCATTAGTTATTTTGCAAAAATTTAAATCTTTCTCGGTTTAACCATGCTTTTCTTATACTAACTCTAAAGAATGAGTTGTCAAAAAGCCTCTCAGATTTTCAGCCAATCAGTCTTATGCACAGCTGCATCAAAATAATATCTAAGGTCTTGGCAAATAGATTACAACCTTTTCTAAGTGTTCTCATTGATGAAGCTCAGACAACGTATATTAAAAGTAGATACATTTTGGATACTATCTTATGTGCAAATGAGGTCCTCCACCATTTGAGGAGATCAAGTATCAAGGGTGCAATTTTTAAACTTGATTTTATGAGGGCTTTTGACTGAGTCGGCCGTTACATTATTATTAAATTGCTTTCTAAAAGAAATTTTCCCCATACTTGGATTAGATGGATTTCAAACTTGCTTTTCTCTTATAAAGTTGGAGTGAATGTGAATGGAGAGATTGGAGATTGTATTTTTTGCAGGCATGATCTCAAGCAAGGGGACCCTCTTTTGCCATTTATTTTCATTCTAGCTATAGACCCCTTTGTAGATTACTTAATTCTGCAGCATCGGTAAAGATTTTTGAGGGATTGGGTAACCCATGGATTTGTAGTGGTACCAAGATTTTACAATATGCAGATGATATACATACTGATCTTTCTTAAACTAGAAAAGAAGAATTGTGCTTTTTAAAAATTATCCTCTATGATTTTAGGCTAGTTTCAGGTCTCTCAATTAATTTCCATAAAAGCTCCATCTCTTACATTGGCTCTTCAGACTTGAGAATGGCCTAAGCTGTGTATGTGGCTTAATTGTCTTAGAGTTCCTCCTCCAATTAAATATTTAGGGTACCTCTATGTGGTGCCAAGCCTAGCAAGCCGGATTGGCTTCTTCTCCTTCAAAGAATTGAGAATCATCTTGCTACATGAAAATGCAAACATTTATCTTGTAGGGGGCAGGCTCATAGCTCTCATTAACTCTATTTTAACCTCCTTGCCACTTTATTTCATGTCATTGTTCAAGCTTCCAGTACAGATCATTCAAAGGATCGACAAATATCGATGTTTAATTTCTTCCTTTGGACTAGTTCAACTTTAGCTTCGAGCTTATCTTGTAAGGTAAATTTGTAGATTGTATATTTAAAAAACGAAGAGGGTGGATTGGGTATAAAGGATATTTCTTCTTTCAATGATGCTTTGTTGACAAAATGAGGTTGGAGATACTTATCTAAGGACTAAGGGATTTGGAGAAACCAAATAGAGCTATCTTATCATAAGAAGGTCAAACTCTTACAATGCTGGAAGCCACCAAGAAGATGCTTGAGTTTTTGGAAAGATGTTGTTAGAGCCTTGCAGCCTTTTGGAATCGAACATGGTATAAATTGGAAATAGATAATGTACCTCATTTTGGAAAGATAGTTGGATTTCAGATGTGCCACTCAAATCCATCCTCCCAGATTTGTATACTCGAAGCAATAAACAGAATGGCTTGGTATCTTATTTTTTCAATTGGAGAAGCATGATTTGGAAGATCAAGTAATCCTCTATTCGTCCTGTTGAGATTGAGTAGCGATATAACTTTTTCTTGCTACAAACAATCACCAATTAAGAAGAAGACAAATTAACTTGGAAGTTGACAAGCAACAATATTTTTAACTGCATTTCATAACATCAAGAGGTGTTCGGTGTGAATTATCCTGATCCCGTATAATACCCTTGTACCATTAAAAATTAAGTGCTTCCTCCAAGTTAGTTGGAAAGAAGATATTGAATACTAGGAACTTCATTAAGTTCAAGGTTAGGAAACACTTGGGAGGATATTTGCTTTGCAATTGTCCAATTGAAATAATTGATCATCTATTTAGAGATTGTAGCTTCTTTCTTCACATTTGGAAACCTCTTTGCCATTTACTGGGTGCATCTTTAGAAATCTTTGTACATGTGATATGGTCATGCTAGAAGGAGAGGAACTAAAGAGTTTTTTTTTTTAACAATTATTTTTTATAAAAGATTATTGTGAACAAGGTTTATAGTATTTAAATCTTTAATCCAATCTCTGCAACGCTAAGCAACTTGCTGAATTTTTTATCATAAATTGAGAAAATTGACAAATGCCTTGATGAAAGATTTCAAGTCTGTCTTCATTTTGGTTGAATTTTTTTTTTTTTTTTTTTTTTTTTTTTTTTTTTTTTTTTTTTTTTTTATCAATTGGAACTTTGTAACAATTAATATCTTGTCTCCCCATCATTTTAAGTGTAGCTTCTAATGTTAATCATCAATTTTATATAATAATTTTCTCTTGAATAAGAATTGGTAGCTACTTTTCTAGCTTCTTACTTAAAAAAAAAAAAAAAAAAAGCTTATAATTTGAATAAAAGAAAGAATAATATTAATCAAATAAGAGTATAACAACCAAGGGGATTCATAATGAATTACACAAATATACTGATTCAAGTAGCATATGCTGTATCATTTATTTTCCTGTGCATCTTTTATTATTTTTATTTTCTACTATTTTTATTTACTAAGTGCTGTAATCTTTTCTCCACCGCTAGTGATGTGTTTAAGCTCTCAAAACCTATATAAAACTAATCTTTAATTAAAATAATACAACAAAGTAATAGTTTACTCCAATATCTCAGTTTAGACCTAAAAATGTTATATATTATTAAACCTCTTTTTAAAACATTTTTTTAAAAAATCTCTATCTTATTAATTTTAGAATTTAAATATGCCGGACAAAGGTATAAATAGATGAAAGAAAGAACTTCATAACAAGTGCATTGATTTTAATGTTATTTACATGAACTTGCTTTTACCATTAATTTTCTATATAACTTTGACATGCTTATTTATTTCTCTATTTACATACAACAGTACATATTGAGCTTGCAAGCTCATGACTTGTGGATGTGGGTGCAGTTGTCATAACCGTGCTATATTATTATTGGATGGGCATGGGCTACAAACTTAGACTCCGGAAAACTCTGCATGTCCAAGCTTTTGGGTTGGCTGACTTAAATAATTAGTGGTGAGCCTGATAATCAAGTCAATCCAAAGGCGGTATATTATGTGTTTGAATTATACATGTATATGTATATTATAAAATCATAAATTATATAATGTAAATAAATTTAACCCTTAGATTTGTTACATGTAATCATGACCAGGTGACTTTTTCAAATTCTACAAACGTTCAGATATTTTTCACAAAAAGTGAATTTCTCCATCCAGTCACAAAAACAATTGAGTGTGGGGCAACATTAAGCAATTGGTGACTCTGACTGGGAGTCAACCTAGATAGGCAAGAATCCATACCAAAAGGAAAGAGGACTGGTACTACTAGAATAGGTTCTTTCCTTGATAGAACCCTTTTCAATCATTGAATTTTTGTATACTTTACTTTATATCTAATTTATTCTTTTTTAATTTTTTTTATATGATAGATATTTATTCTTTTTGGATTGACTTGCCCGTTAATTTGATACCAAATAAAATAAATAACAAGTAAATAATGGCTCACTATTATGAGTCAAGTTAATTACATTTTGTAGATTTCTAATATTAAAGATCTACAATATGTTCAATCTGTGAATTGTCTTTAGCATTATTTGTTATGAGATTATTAATTTCTGCTGTTGAAATGGCAAAATTTTTAATGAATTTAAAGATTTGAACCAAGATATTAGTTAAATGAAGAAGCGATTAAGCCCGCCATCCCTAGCAACCTCAAACCACACATGGACAGCAATTAGGGGAATATGTGCAAAGTGGGGAATAAGTGCAATGTAAAGAGAAGCATGGGATATGATACACACCCTTCTAATCCTTGTCCTGATTACTCGAAGCATTTTCAAAATAAATTGGCATAATAATTAAATTATTTTATACTATCAATTCTATAATCAAGAATTTTTTTAAAAAAATTGTATTTGGATAGAGATGACAATTTATAATCCAATCCATCAATCCGACCTGTAAACAATATTTGAAGCAAGTTTGGATTTGATATAAATAGATTTGAATTAAGCTTAATTATATTTCATAGATTTCTAATATTAAAAATTCTATTAAAGATATACGAATATGTTCAATCTATTAACTGACTTTAGCATTATTTGTTATCAAATTACTACTTTTCATTATTGAAATGGCAGAATTTTTAATGAATTTTCAATGTCGCAACCAAGATATTCATGAAATGAAGAAGCCGTGGAGCTCCCCATCCTTAGCAACATCAAACCACACATGGAATAGTGGGGAATAAGTGCAATGCAAAAGGGAGAATGGGATATAATGCACACCCTCCTAATCCTTGTCTGTGGCTGATTTGCGGTGATCAGGAGTGATAATATTAAAGCCTTAATTTCCATAATAAATTAACATGATTATTATATTATTTTATGTTGCTGTATCTTCTCCGGGGCCGGGCTCGATCGGCAGTGCTGGAGCGTGCCTCTCCCGATCGACCTGCAACAAAGTCTCCTAGGCGCCGGTGATGTTCCGGTGGGAGACACTCCGATGCCTAAGTCAGCAGGAGAGTGAGAGCAACAGAATGGAGGAATATAATGGGCAGCGTTTGGAGAGGGAAGAGTGAACTCACCTCTGAGCAGGGTCCCCCGGATACCTTATATAGGCGCGAAACAGTCCAAAAGTTGTTATGGGGTAGGTCGAAAAAGACCGATTTGCCCCTATAAAAATATGAAAAGTGGCCACGTGGCGCCCTGAGAGGGCAGCGTCGTGGGAGTAGCGGAGCGGCACTGCTACGGTGGCAGAATTCCGTTGTAATAGAAGGGCCTTCTAGAACACTCCAGGGTCCCGAAACGAGTCGGTCGACGCCGATCGGAAAAGCCATCAGGCAGTCCGAAAATGAACGTTCATCTTCGTGGGCCATCGGACCTCCGTCAAGTGGTTCGGCTGGCCGAAGGAGAACAATGAGCCGGACACCAGCAGGAGTGGCCGTCGGACCTTTGCCCAAAGGGGATTGGCTTTACACGTCCGTCAGCGCTCTCGGAGGGCCAGTCCTATCGGACCTCAAAAAGAAGCCGACCCGGTTCAGTAGTGAGCTGGATAGGTACAACAGTTTCCTCCTTGCCCTTGAGCTTCGAGCGGTTCTGCAGTCTCGAAGTACGAGGGCAATATTTGGTAATAAATGCGACGGTTCTCCAAATGATGGCGAATCTGACTTGGCATGCGGCGGCCGGTTCAATTCAGCTATGAATCTCTATCTGTGGACATGTGTCGACAATGCATTGGCGATGGCAGGAGGGGTGGTTATTGCTGGTACGGTGCCATTAAGAACTGCCAGTTCGTAACGCCCACCCGACACGACCCTAACGCGACGTGGGCCACGCGGCAGGATCCGGACGGCTGGCGTGAACCCAGAGGGGAGCAATCACGGTTGGCCGGTCGGTCACGCTGATCGTGATCGAAGACGAATCGACGCGTCCCTTCGGCTGCACCGTCCAATCAACGAGTCGCGTCGATGCCGCAGATCGCGGTGCTCGAGGGGCGCAGGGAGGCGGCCCCTCAACACCTATAAAAGGAGGAGAGAACGCCCGGAGAGGGTCTTTTACTGCGCCTGGGGTTGGAGAGAGAGAGAGAGACCTTATGCTCCCGCCATCCTTGCCTTAGGAAAACCGTTTGCCAGGTTAGTTCCGCCCTCACCTTCCTCTTCATTCACCACCTCCACTTCCATTAGAATGGCCCTTGTAGGTCGGACCCTAGCTAGAGGGGAAAGGGAGCCCAGTCCCTATGACATCCCCACAACCATGACCCGGGATAGGGTAGAGGGTCTTAGGGCCATCTATAGTATACCGACCATGCTTCACCTTACCGTCCCCAACAGAGAGGGGAGAGTCAATAGTCCGATGAACCTAGGAGCCTTGCCTTTATACGAGGATCATCTCAAAGCCGGTCTCCGCTTTTCCCTTCCCAACTTCTTCGTCCAAGTCTTCAACCATTATAGGATCACCCCATCTCAGCTGACCCCGAATAGTATTCGGGTGATCTGCGGCTTCTTCGTCATTTGCCGGGAAGCCGAAGTCGAGCCTAGGTTGTCCTTGTTCAGCAATTTCTTCCTCTTAAAATAGGACTTCCAAAGCCGGGAATGGTGGGTGTTTAGTCCACGACCCAATCGAAAAATATTAGGAGGACTCCCATCGGCCATCCACGGATGGAAATCCAGATTTTTCTATGGAGATAGCTTGGAGTCATGGGGGTTCGAGCCGGTATGGGGGGATCCCCTGTCAAGGGTAGCCGACGGGAAGAGGGTATTGAGGGCCGATGAGGCCGATTTTCAGAAACTGGTCGACGAAGACCCCAAGTTCGTCGGCTTCTTGCTTCTCGAAGATAGCCTGTACCGTGCTGGGATCAGCCAGCACAGATATCTGGGTAGGGTAGATACCTATGCTGGATAGTATTTTTCATTCGGATTCATTCTTATTAGATTGTTTGCTGGCAGGTGGAAAGATCAGGCTGGACCGGTCAATCATCGTGGTGCTGGTGGCATAAAGGAGGGCTGGTCGGACTTCAGAGCCGGCGGCCCAGAAGCCGAAGAGAAAACTGACAAAGGAACCAACACCGGAGAGGCCAAAGAAACAGCAGGCAAGGGAGCAACCTGCCATCGTTGTTTCCGTTGAATTCGAAATCAATGGTGTACCATCGCCAAGCTGACAGCCCGTCGAGCCGGCTGAACACCCATCGCCGTTCGTGCACTCAACCACCTGGAAAGAAGGGGAGCAGGCACTGTCATGCCATGAGGAGACGACCCCCGCCCCACCACTCGTCGAAACGATGGAGGTCCTCCTCGCGGACAAGGAGCCGAAGGCCGTCAAGAAGAGGGCCATCGAAAAGGAGGTCATCGATGTTAGTGACGACGCACACCAGCTGGATCGCGTGATCAAAGGTGCGAATCAGGTCAGGACCCTGCTAGAAAGGGCCATCGCCGGAATCGATTGGAATAAGAGCCGACGAACGGTCAACGAAGTTGCGAGGAGCATCTTCCACCACGTGATGGGGGTAAGTCATCCAGTTTTGAGCTCTTTATCCTCATCCATTTGGAACTAACTTTTTTTTATTATGGACAGCTCCTCCAAGACTCGTTGTTACTAGACGACGGCTTGGGTGAATTGCTGGATTTAAAGTATCACTCAAGTTGGGAGATCACGAGGGTGGAGGCGGCGAGAGACGCCGTCAAAGTGGCGCTGATGGCCGCTAGGTCAGAATTGTCCATCCTACGTGCGGTCGAAGAAGAGTGCTCTGCCTTACGGGCTGAGGCAGAGGCTCTGAAGAGTCAGATCGAGGCCCTGCAGACTCAGTAGGATGAATTGAGCACCCATCTGAGGAGCAAGAAGCGCAGGGCGAAGCTCCTGGCCCACAAATTGGCCGAAGAGAGGTCTCGCTTGTCAGAGTCAGAGAAGTAGTCAAGGAAGCACCATGCCGAAGCCAAGAAGCACAAGGTCGAAGCCGAGAAGTACAGGGGGCTACTGAAGTCATCCCAAGAGTTAATGAAGTTGACTTCCATAACAGCCATGAAGGAGTACAAGGCCTCGGAGGAATTTAGAGCGGAGATGAATGAGGCCGGTTCCTATTCCTTCGACTTTGGCTATGAAGAATGTCTGGAGAAGGTCCAACGGGCCTTCCCAGAACTTGATTTCTCCTTTCTACAACTACCTAAGCTGGCAGAGGAGGCTGAAAATGAAGGCTCATCCGAGCAAGGGGTGAGATACCTACCGAAGTTGAGGTGAAGGGGGTCGAGCCGAAGACCGTGGCCAAAGCCGAAGCAGTTGCTGACGTCCAGACTGGCGTCCCCATCATGCAAGAGGCGATCGGAGCAGAAGTCGAAGTCCCGGGGGCTTCGGAAGCTGATGTAACTCCGGCAGGTCAGACCTGAGTTGTCTGTAAAGGTCTAATCTCCTTTTGTAAACACTTAGTAGTGACATCTATAATATTTTGTCTATGATTGCATGTATTCGTTCGGTTTGGCCGAATCCCTTTCTCTTTGAAAATGCTTCAAGTATATCCTTTCGACATGTTAAGAACTCAGGTAGCCAAGTGATGCCCCATAGTAGCTAGGCACAAAATCAATAGCTTAAGGACACCGGCGTTAGTCCGTCTTCTATCAAGTCTATATTGGATTTCCCAAAGTCGAAGTAAATGATTCAAACAAACCGGAACAAAGGGAAACTAATTTCGTGTGCAATTTGTCGGCCTGTTTGGATCAAAGAATAATCGAGGCGTGCTGGAGCTAGCAGCTTAGGCTGGATTGATACCCATAGGATTTTTCCTTTCAAGTATGGGTCCGTCGGAACATTCGAGCAATGGAGGTGTTATAGTACAGAGTCAGACTTTTTTGGAAATGAGCTGCCCTAGAGCTCTTGCCAACTGGAGTTGGACTTTCAGAGTTAGGCTGCCCTAGAGCCTTTGCTGACCGGAGTCGGACTTTCGGAGTTGGGCTGCTCTAGAGCCTTTGCCGACCGGAGTCGGACTTTCGGATTTGGGCTGCTCTAGAGCCTTTGCCGACCGGAGTCGGACTTTCGGAGTTGGTTCATAGAAAGTTGACTTTATTGATAATATCTGTGGAGGTTGTCTACATTCCACGGGCATGCTACTGTCGTCCGTCCAAACACTCGAGCCAGTAGGTTCCGGCCCAGATCGCTTCAACGACTTGATAGGGTCCTTCCCAATTTGGAGAGAGTTTTTCTTGTTCGGCTGGTCTTGAAACCTCTACCCTCTGTAAGACTAGATCTCCGACTCAAAAAGTTCGCACCTTGACCCGTGAGTTGTAATATCTTGCCAACTTCTGATAGTAGGTCACCATCTTCGAGCTCGTTCGGAGTCTAGTTTTTTTAAGTAGGTCTAGGTCAGCCCTTCGCTGCTCGGAGTTAGCTGGTTCGGCATAATGGTCAATCCTTAGAGATTGTAGAGAGATCTCAACAGGGATATCGGCTTCACTTTCATAAGTCTGATTGAAAGGTGTCTCTCCTGTTGCCGATCGAGCGGTCGTCCGATATACCCAAAGTATAGAGTAAAGTTCTTCGGCCCAGAGTCCTTTGGCGTCGTTCAGCCAGGTCTTCAACCCGTGTAGGTTTGTCCGATTGGTAACTTCGGCTTCTCCATTAGACTGGGGATGGCCGACTGAGGTGAGCCAATGAGATATATGGTACTACCCGCGGAATTCTCGAAATTTTGGATTGTCGAACTGTCTCCCATTATCGATGACGATCGTTTGCGGGATGCCAAATCGGTAAATAATGCATTTCCGGACAAAGATCTCCACCTTGGCCTCTCTGATTTGTGCCAGCGGTTTAGCCTCCACCCACTTGGTGAAGTAGTCAATCGCTACAATTAGGAACTTCCGCTGACCAGATGCCGGAGGAAAAGGTCCCAGGATATCCATTCCCCACTATGCGAAAGGCCATGGCACAGTGATTGAAGTCAGCTGGCTAGCCGGCCTCCTTTAGATATTTATGTACCTTTGGCATGAATCGCATCTTCAGACGAAGTCCGACGCATCCTTCTGGATCGTAGGCCAATAGTATCCTTGTCGGATTATCTTGTAGGCCAGGGATCGTCCCCCAAGATGGTCGCCGCAGATGCCCTCATGAACTTTCCTTAGGGCGTAGTCAGCATTGGTTGGTCCCATACACTTCAATAGAGGCTGAGAGAATGACCGCTTGTAGAGAGTGGTGTCGAGGACGACGTACTTGGAGGCCGTCCAACGTATCTGCTTAGCTTCGGCTAGATCGTCTGGAAGAGTCCCTTTGATTAGAAAAGCAAGAATTGGGTCCATCCAGGAGGTTTCCTGTTCCACTTGGTGGACCTCGGTTGGCTCCTCCGTTATGCTTGGGTGCTGTAGGTGTTCCACAAAGGTTCGGTCGGAGGTAGTAGTGGCAGCCATAGCCAACTGTGACAACGCATCCACCCGAGAGTTCTGCAGACAAGGTATATGGAGGTTTTCGAAGAACTTGAGCAGAGAGATGAGGCTTTGTACCTTGCTTAAATACTTGGCTAGGGTTGAGTCCCTTGTTTCAAATTCGCCCTTCACCTGGTTGACCATCAGCTAGGAGTCGGAGAAGGCTCTTATTCGGTTGATGCCTAGTTCATTGGCGATTCACAGTCCCGCCAGCAAGGCTTCGTACTCCGCCTGATTATTTGACACCTGAAATGAAAAATGCAAAGCATACTCCATGCTATTCCCATCTGGGTCGGCTAAGATCAGACCGGCCCCGCAGCCTGCAAGGTTGGATGTTCCGTCCACATGGAGGGTCCAGGCCGATTCAGCTTCAGAGATGGCATCAGCTTCAGGTACTTCGACCGCGTGAGGGGACGCTTCCTACTTCCAAGTGCACTCTACGATGAAGTCAGTGATTACCTGGGCCTTCAAGGCGGACCACGACTGGAAGGATATGTCGAACTCGCCAAGTTTGACAACCCACTTGGCGAGCCGACCAGAGGTGTCCGGGCTCTGGAGGATCACCTTAAGAGGTTGGTCGGTCATTGTCACAATCGGATGCACCTGAAAGTAGGGTCGAAGCCTTTTGGCCGCTATGACCAAGGAATAGACCAGCTTCTACATCTTTGGGTACCTTGTTTTAGCATCATGGAGGACCTTACTAATGTAGTAGACCGGTTTCTGGTGGCCGTCTTCTCCGACTCGAACGAGTATGGAGCTGACCGCCTCGTCTGACGCCGACAGGTATAAGTATAAATGCTCCCCTTCCGATGGCTTGGCCAGGAGAGGAGGGTTCCTTAGGTACTCCTTCAAGGTTTCAAAGGCTGACCGACATTCTTCAGTCCAAGTAAAATGATCCGACCGACACAGAGTCTTAAAGAAAGGGAGGGACTTCTCAGCCGAATGAGATATGAAGCGGCTGAGTAAGGCAATTCGGCCGGTAAGCTCTTGCACCTACTTCTTACTGGTCGGATTTCCTATCTCGAGGATGGCTTGGATCTTGTCGAGATTGACCTCAATCCCCCTTTGGGTAACCAAGAAGCCGAGGAACTTGCTTGAAGTTACCCCGAACACATACTTGGCAGGGTTAAGCATCATCCGATGGTGTCTCAAGGTGCCAAAGGTCTCCTGCAAATCTTTGATGTGATCAGCTTTGTGGAGGCTCTTGACTATCATGTCGTCTGCATACGTCTCCATGTTCCTCCCAAGCTGCCCTTCGAAGACCCGATCAATCAACCTCTGGAAGGTGGCACCGGCATTCTTCAGTCCGAAGGGCATCACCTTGTAACAGTACAAGCCTTTGTCGGTCATGAAGGCGGTCTTCTCTTCATCTTTCGGGTGCATCTTGACTTGATTGCAGCTGGAGAAGGCATCCAAAAAACTTAGAAGCTGGTGGCCAGCCGTGGTATCTACCAGCTGGACAATCTTTGGCACAGGAAAGCTGTCCTTCGGACAAGCCTTATTGAGGTTGGTATAATCTACGCAGATTCTTCACTTTCCATTGGTTTTTTTCACCATAACTACATTTTCCAGCCACTCGGGGTAGTGGACTTCCCTGATAAAGCCGGCGTCCGAGAGCTTTTTCACCTCTTCATTGATAGCCTTCTACCTTTCGGCAGCGAAGCTCTTCTTTTTCTGCCGGATGGCCTGTAGGTCGGATCTACCTTGAGCTGATGGGTGATGACGTCCGACGGTATACCCGGCATGTCTGATGCCGACCAGGCGAAGACGTCGGCGTTGGCTCTCGAGAAGACGATCAGTTCTGACTTGGCATCCTCGCTGAGGGTGCTCCTGATTTGGAGGACCCGGGTTGGGTCATCCTTTTGAAGTGGAATAAACAAAATCCTTTCATCTGGCTGGCCATGGCCGTCGGCTTTGGACCTCGAATCAAGCTGCTCCAGAGTAGGACGTCCTTCCGACTATTGGTTAAGAATAGTTAAACATTGTCTGGCCATCCGACGGTCTCCCCTTATCACTCCGACCCCGCTCCTGATTGGAAACTTCGCCAGCATATGGTAAGTTGACATGATGGCTCGGAACTTGTTGAGAGCCGGTCATCCCAAAATGGCGTTGTATGCCGAGGTCGTCCGAACGACTACAAAGTTAATGGGAAGAGTTTTCTAAAAAGAATCCATCCCAATTATGACTGGTAAGGTGATTTCCACCTCAACTCAGATGGAGTTTCTCCCGAAGCCTGTCAGCGATATGGGGGATTCATGTAGCATCGGTCGGGTCAAGTTCATTCTCAAGAAAGCATCATACAACAAGACCTCCATTAAGCTTCCATTATCTATAAGTATTCTCTTTACATCATAGTTGGCGATAACCACCGACACGACTATAGGGTCGTTTTCAAAAACATGGGACTCCAGAAGGTCCTCGTCGGAGAAGGTGATGGTGTTGGAGCCCCTTGATCTCTTGACGATGTTCGGACCATCCTCGTAGCCCTAGTCGATCCTTCGATGCAACATGTTGACGCCCCCATCAGTCAGCCTCTGGTGGGGAAGCTCCACCTCCTCTGGAGGGTTTCTGGCAGCGGAGGCTTCTGCCCGATCCTGATGGGATCGGACGTACTTTCTCAAGTATCCCCTTTGGATGAGATCTTTGATGGCGTCCTTTAGCTGCAGGCACTCCTCAATATTGTGTCCATGGTCCCGGTAGAACTTGTAGTATCTATTCTTGTCTCTGGAAGTAGGTGGGACCCTCATCCGGCGAGGCCTTTGGAGGAAGGCCTCGTTTTTTATCTCCAGGAAGATCTTCTCCCTCGGGAGGGAGAGGGGCGCGTAGCTTTCGAACCTCCTGGGGTGGTCCTTCAGCTTCGGACTCTGGTGCCAGGTGGACTTGTTGTTGTTGGGGGGTCAGACCTCAGGAGCCTTGTCGCTCCACTTCTTGGGGTTCGGCCTCCCTTCCTCTTGTCATCGACTTGCCGCCTGCTCCTCAGTGATGGCATACTTCTGCGCCCGGGTCAGCAACTCAGGGTAGTTTGTCGAAAATCACTTGTCCATGGAGAAAGTAAGCCTGGATTATCGGAGCCCTCTTTTGAAGGCCGACATAGCCACCGCCTCATTCAGGTCCAGGACCTCCATGGCTGCTGAGTTGAAACGGGCCATGTAGTCCCGGAGCATCTCTCCATCTCTTTGTAACACGAGGAAGAGGCAGTCGGTATTCCTTGGAGTCCAACTGCAGGTCCTGAAATGGGAAAGAAAAAGATTTTGTTGGGGAAAGGAGTGGATCGTACCTGGCCGGATGGCGGAGAACCACATCCGGGCAGCCTTCTTTAGGGTTGCTGGGAAGGCAATGCAGTGGAGGGCGTCGGAGGCGCCTTGTACCATCATGTGGGCTTTGTAGGTGCCCAGATGGTCCAGCTGGTCGGTGGTGCCGTCGTAGGGCTCCACCTGAGAAACTTTGAAGTTGTGGGGGATCGGCTCTGCCAGAATCTCACTGGAGAAAGGCGGGCGGGAGTCGTATACCCGCCCACCTTCGACTTTCTGTCGAAGGACAATTTCGTCTATGCACTCCTCAATGCACAGAATTTTATCGGCGTAGCCTCTCGAGGGTTCGATTGGAGGCGACCACTGGCCGGGACATATTCGGTGTAGGAAGGCGAGGCCGATCTCGTCCTCTTGCTGTCGGCTCGTGCCCCCTGGGACCTCCTGGGCTCCGCCACGGGATGAGAACAATGGACTTCTGGCTGTCGGCTCCCGTCGGCAACTGGTTGATGATCGGTGTAGGATATGGCGGGTGGCTATTGTTGGTTGTCGGTCGTCTCCTGGAAATGCTGAACCGCTGCTGTGAGCATTTCAATTTGGCTCACCAACATCTGAAATTGTTGCAGTCCTAGAGTGATGGTGGGCTCCGCAGCAGCAGCGGGGACAGCGGCAGCGGCGGTGGTGCTTTCTCTCGGAGGCTCTTCGGACTTGGATTGGGAAAAGCCTCTGGAAGAGGGGTTTGGCGCTCTTCCCTTAGCCATCGCCCCGCAGATAAGCATATTCCTCCTTTTATTGAAAGGGGACCGGCCCTCCTTCTAGCGCCAATTTGTTGCTGTATCTTCTCCTGGGCCGGGCTCGATCGGTGGTGCTGGAGCACGCCTCTCCCGGTCGACCTGCAACAAAGTTCCCTAGGCACCGGCCGTGCTCTGGCGGGGGACACTCCGATGCCTAAGTCAGTAGGAGAGTGAGAGCAACATAATGAAGGAATATAATGGACAGCGTTTGGAGAGGGAGGAGTGAACTCACCTCCGAGCCGGGTCTCCCGGATACCTTATATAGGCGCGGAACAGTCTGAAGTTGTTATGGGGTAGGCCGAAAAAGATCGATTTGCCCCTATGAAAATATGAAAAGTGGCCACACGGCGCCTTGAGAGGGCAGCGTCGTGGGAGTAGTGGAGCGGCACTGCTACGGTGGCAGAATTCTGTTGTAATAGAAGGGCCTTTTAGAACACTCCAGGATCCCGAAACGAGTCAGTCGATGCCGACCGGAAAAGCCATCAGGCAGTCTGAAGACGAACGTTCATCTTCAGTGGGCCGTTGGACCTCCGTCAAGTGGTTCGGCTGGCCGAAGGAGAACAATGAGCCGGACACCAGCAGGAGTGGCCATCGGACCTTTGCCCAAAGGGGGTCGACTTTACACGTCCGTCGGTGCTCTCAGAGGGCCGGTCCTGTCGGACCGCAAAAAGAAGCCGACCCAGTTCAGTAGTGAGCTGGATAGGTACAACATTTTATATTACTAATTATATAATCAATAAATCTCTTTAATTCATGTTTGGTTCTGGTTCTATTTTAAGTCTCCACTTTATTTGTAGTATTATAAAAGCTCGAATAGGTCAGACTATTTCATGCAAAAGGCAAGGTTTCTATGCTCTTTGGATTACCCAACGAAATTAATCCTTTCACCATGAGCATGCGCGTTACTTCCTCTCGCTCAATGGGATATATCCTCTATCACAACAATCTGTTCTCTAACCAGCTCATATATAACCTCATGCATTCCACCAAACTTGGTTGGACGAAGCCAGGATACCTGTCCTAAGGAGGTCATTTGAATCATTATCAAGAACAGAGAAAAAAGGTTCACTTATACAACGAGATAAATATAAAAATATTTTCATCCTAACATGCTTGTTGCTCTTTTTATTTTTTGAAGCAAATGGAGGAAGAAAGGTTCTTCCCCCATGTTTATTAATATTATAATATCATAATGAGTATTTACATGGATGGAGACAACCTGAAAAAAGGCCACGCTATAGTTACCGTAGTGGGACCTACTATGGTTTTAAAATACGAGGAACCAGGAGTTCGTTTGGGTTGACAGGTTGAAGAACCAGGACTATCAGCGATGACAACTGGTGTTTAAGTGTTTACAGGCGGTCCAAAAAAGCTTAGGGCAGTGCTGCAGTTTAGGTGTTTACAGGTGCCGGACTGCAGGTGGGTGTCTACAGGAGTACCAGAATTTTCAGATTTTCGTCAGATAGATTTCTCCATCTCGACGATTTATTGGAGGTGTCATGTGACATCAGAACGTTTTTAACTTCTGAATAAAGTTGTTAGAGTGGAGATAACGCGTCTAGCGATAGAATTGCTGATTTTCTTCAGCTTCGCATCATTCCGTTCAGAGCATGGAGTATGTGTTTGCTGATTTCCGTTGGTTTTCAGAAGGAGAATATGATTGGCTCCAGCAAATCTACCCTGCTTATTTTTATGGGTTTTCAGAGATGGATTGTCACTAACAAAGTTGTGATATCCCGTGCTGATGGTGTTAAATGCCTTTGTCATCGTGCATCGTTCCTGTTCAGAAATCGGAGTTGTGCTTGCTTGGTGGTGTTAGAAAACCTTTAATCCTTTATGCCTCGATCATGCTTTTATGTGCATGCAAAACCATAATTGTGGAAGACATATCTGAGCTATTGTATCAGTCTATAGATTGCGCAATTCTTGAGATATCTCTCGTGCAATCTTGAGATGTCTCTTTCTTCTTTGTGAGATGATTGGTCTTCTCTCTCCTCACTCTTTTCTCCTTATATAGATAATCGATAAGAAATCGTGCACCGCTGTTATGAGAGTTGGAGAAAAGGGATCAGGTAGCCTCTTATTTATAGCTGCATGTGTCTCTCCCATCAGAAAACTAAAGAAAAACTAAAACCTTAATTAGAGTTTTACAACAGTCTAGTTTATTCAATTTTACTAGAAATAGTTCTCTTTAATCAATTGGACTCTGATCCAGTACGTATGATCGAGTCAAAAGTTGATAATGATAAGATGATAATTATGCCACTTATTATATTTTAAATCTAACATTCTCCTACTTGGCCTATATTATCTCTCAAAACAACTTTTGATACTATCAAAAATATTTTACTTTAAAAATAAATAAAATATTTAATTTTTTAAAACCAAAATAATAGTACTGAATCAAATTATGAAATTGATCCAACGAGTGCACTCATTTTTTAAAAAGATTGTCTAATTATCTATTCCTCAACAATTCTTTTATACTTCTATTAAGTAGAAAACTATTGATACAGATCATGATGGTTATACATCTCGATTGAGATACTCCTTTTCATGATCATGATATCAATAATTCTCACTAACCTAGTCTTATATATTGGAGTATATAGGCTATCAAAATCATAATGCCTATCATAATGGTCCCACTGTAATGTCATATAAATGACCCTTTGTTTATTTTAATTTTGACAAAGATCAACCATAATGTATACAAACAATAATTGAACAGAAGTAATAGTAGTCAATAAACTATTAAGAGATCTCAAATAAGTGTCTATTATAAATTAAATATTTCAATGACAATCATCCATAAGTTTTACATGCTCTTTAAAAACTTTGGATATTAAACATTTAGTTAATGAATCAGCCAACATACAAGCAGTACCAATAAAATCAATAGATACTTGATGACTACTAATTCTTTCATTTACTGCAAGATATTTAAGATCAATGTATTTGTTTGCATTGTAATCTTGCCACTATTGGAGAACGAAATGCAGTAGAATTGTCATAATAAATTTTCAGTAGCTTGGAAATAATATCCATTACTCCTAGTCCTGAGATAATTTTTTTCAACCATTAAGCATGTGAAGAAGCCTCATAGTAGCTTATATAGTCAACTTCCATAATAGAGCAGGCAGTAGTTCACTTTTTGTGCTCTTCCATGAAATTGCTCCACCAGCTAACAAAAAAATATATCCTGATGTAGACTTCCTGGTATCTAGGCAACCGGCCGGCATAATCTGCATCTAAATAACTGATCACATCCAACTGATCGATCATTTTATAAGTGAGCATGTAGTCTTTAGTCTCTTGAAGATATCGCATCTTTTTTTTGATAGCCTTCCAATGATCCATACCTGGATTACTTTGATATCTATCAAATATTCCTAGAGCAAAACTAATATCAGGACGAGTACATACTTGAGCATACATCAGACTACCTACTGTAGATGCATAGGGTATATCCTTCATCTGATTTCTCTCAATCTTGTTCCTGGGATACTAAAATTTACTAAATTTATCACTTTTAATAATCGGCACTTCACTTGATGAGTAGCTTGACATTCCAAACCTTTCTAGGATCCTAGTAATATAATTTTTTTGGAATTAACTAAGTAACCTTTTATTTCTATTATGATGGATTTCTATACCATAAATAAGAAGCGTCTTTCATATCTTTCATATCAAAATGTTCGGAAAGAAATATTTTAGTTTCATACAAGAGACCTAAATCATGCTTTCTAGTAAAATATTATCCACATATAAAACCAAAAATATAAACTTACTCCCACTCACTTTCAAATATATACATTAATCAGCAATATTTTTCTTAAATTCAAAGGATATAATGATATCATTAAACTTTAAGTACCATTGCTTGGAAGCTTGTTTAAGACCATAAATAGACTTCTTTAATTTACATACTGGTCTTTTATTTTTTTATTGAAAAACCTTCTGGCTGTTCCATATACATCACTTATTGTAAATCCCCATTCAAGAATGTAGTCTTGACATTCATTTGATATAGCTCTAAATCAAAATAAACTACTAATGTCATAATAATTTTGAATGAATCCCCTCCAAAAATAGGAAAAAATTTCAAAATAATCAATACATTCCTTTCAAGTGAATCTTTTTGCTACAAGTCTAGATTTATACCTTTTGATATTACCTTTGGAGTCTCGTTTGGTTTTAAAAATCCACCTACAACCAATGGGCTTAAACTTTTTAGAAAATTCGATAAGTTTCTAGACTTGATTTTTATTCATGGATTCCTTCTCATCTTTCATAACATTTAACCAAAGTTTAGAATCATCACTATTCATGGCATCTTTAAATGAAACTGGACCATTTTTAATTTCAATATCATAATCACATTCTTGTAAGTAAATAATAATCATCTGGAATAGTTGATCTCCTAATTCTAGTAGATCTTCATAACACTCTAGGTTAAGTGTAATTGTGATTATTTTCAATCAGGTCAGGTTCATTGATAGCCTATTTGAGAGGTGATGTATCAGCCTCTTATAGATGTTCCATAGTTTCAGGATTAATGATGCAGAACGGAAGCTCTGATACCAAAAATGATGCAGAACGGAAGCTCTGATACCAAAAATGATGCAGAACAAAGAACAAAGAAGCGTATGCGGAAGTAAATTTAGGATTAATTTTTTTTTTTTTTATATTTCAGAAATTGGCTTTGACTCAAAGTAAAGCTAAACTAAGTTGAAGGAAACTAGGTAAGGATTGAAAGCACAATTTAGAAGAAACTAAATTATCAGAGTAGTTCAGAAGTACCGGATCGCTGGGGGTTGAGAAACTCCCAGACCTAGGGTTTCGCTCTGAACTTTCAACAGAACAGAAATAGAGAGGAGAGATGGTTTACTAACCAGACAGTGATCTTCTCAGAATTTGGGTGGAAGAACTCTCTCGAGCAGATTGTTGGATCCTCGGATTCGGCTATCTTCGCAATGGATCCTCCAATACTGGTCTTGTGGTTTGGTCGGCTTCTCCTGGACTCAAGATCTGGGAAGAAGAAAAACAAGTGAGGGATTCAGAGACTCAGGGAAGGATTTACCAGCTCGAAGAACTTGAAGGTTGATGTCGCTGAGATCCAGATTCTCTTAAAGGCTGATTCAACTCTCGCTGGAAAGAGCTTTGGATCTGAAGTACCCGGACTGTAGCTGGATGCTGGTGGTCGGCCTGGACTTGGGGAGAGAGGCTGTGGGAGGTGGAATATGCTAGGGCTTAGTGGAAAGAGAAGGGTGATGGGCGGCTAGGGTTTGGGAGTGGAGTGGCTAACCTAGGGTTTGGGTTTTGGAGATCTCACACCTCCTCAAGGTTCCTGGGGAACCCGGATTTACTCCCTCACGGAGCTCAACACCTGGATGCAAGTGCGGAAGAGAGAAAATACAAAGTTTGCTCACAAAAAAATTTGGTTTCATTCATCTGATTCTTTTCAAACTTACATGGGATTTAATTTATAGGCCATTACAAGAGAGTAGGGTTTTACATCTTCCCATGTGGGACTAAAGGAGGGGATCTTCAAATTAGGATATCAATCCCTACTCATATGGCCGGCCAATTAATTCCAAAGTTGATTGAAGCTTCAAAAAGGAAAGTGGGTGGCGCCTCCTTGTCTTGACCTCCAAGAAAATACTTTTTTCCTTCTATGCTTGGCCTTATCTAGAAGTGTTTGGGTGCCTCTTAACCTTGCCCTCCAAGAGAAAATTTGTTGCCTTTTATATCTGGCTTTAGTTGGAATGATTAGGGCGCCTCCTAACCTTGCTTTTCAAGAGAAATCTCCTTCCTTCCATGGCTCAACCCTTTTTGGATACCTCCTTTTCTTTCTCCCCAAGTTATGGCTCCTTCTAACTTTGTTTTGAGTATTTCTGGCAGGTAATGGGCACCTCCTTGAATTCCTCTCCAAGAGAATTTCTTTCCTTTTATAGTTTGGTTCTTTTGGGAAGTCTTGGGCCGCCCCCTTGATTTGTGGACCCCTGGTGGATTTCTCCTCAATTGGCGCATGAAAGAGGGGAGCTGCTATCTGTGGTGTGGGGACCAAAAGCCTGCTGGATGGAGATGTGGCACCCCCTGGACTCAGGCGTATGGCTGGGAGTGTGGCTGGGAGTGTGGCGCCCACTTGCTTGGCCTTGGAAGAAAATGTAACACCCCAGGTTGAAACCCTAGTCCACTACTGAGTCAACATGACTCAATAAAATAAAAAATGCAGGTAATACAGACTCAAACTAAAATTGAGTTAATCAAGTCAACCCTTATTACAAGCCAAAAACCCTAATTCTTCGGGCAAGGTTAATCAGAGATCCAGATGGAGCTCTGAAGTCTTCTTCTGAGTCTGGTGCCCGCACCAATTCTCCCGGGGTGGGAGGAACTAGACCCTGTCGAGTATGGATCAAGCTGGCTCTGGTATCTCTCCAAGAGGTCTGGTTTCAATTCTTGTAATTCTTCTCGGGAGATCCAAGAGTTATCAGAATCTGGCCTTCCTTGCCAGCGGACCAGGTATCTTTGGTATCCTCGATTACGAGTAGAGATAACCTGATCATCCAGGATCTTTTCAATCTGCTCTTTCCTCACAAGCCAGTTTGTTGGTGGACACACAGGGTTGGGTTCACTCTCAAGAGCAGGATTAGGCTCAAAAGGCTCACTGGGAATCACAGCTGGCTCTCTATACTCTACTAGATCTGTAATGTTGAAAGTGGAGCTAATGCCTAGTTCTGGAGGCAACTCGAGCACATAGGCATTGTATCCTACTCTCTTTACCACTCTAAATGGACCAGCTCCTCTAGCATGTAACTTTCTAACGATTCCAGGAGGGAACCGTTCAGGCCTTAACCTAATCATTACACAGTCTCCCTCAACAAAAGTTTTGACTCGCCTTTGAGAATCAGCCAACTTCTTATAAGTTTCATTACTTAAAATTATTTTGGCATGAATTTCTTTATGCAAGTCCTTTACATGCTATGCAAGTGAATCAAGAGACTTGTGTGTGTGGGCTAATAGTGAAATCAGATCAAGTGGTGTGTGAGGCTTGTATCCATGAACAATTTCAAAGGGACTCTAGCCTATAGACCTATTGATCGAAACATTGAATGCAATTTCATCCCTGAACAAAATACAAATCCCAATTCCTGGTGCTCTCAATCAAACCAAAATCTGAGTCAATGTCCTAAACTCGACTGACGATGCATTCCTAAAGAATGGACTTTATTCAAAGGAACCCTAGGTCTAAACCTAACAAACTACGACTCTCTAGGTTTGACCTTGGGTCGAAGGATGGCATGCAGAGCAAGAAAACTTATCATGGGTGCCTAGTAGGTGCCATAAGGTCTTCCAGAAGTAGGTGGCAAACCTAATAGGTTCTGACACGTGGTTCACTCTAAAGACTTCGACAAAGTATACTTGGATGGTGTAAGAAGCATTGGAAGTCCTAGAGAAAGGGAGGAAATATGAGGCGGAGTCACGAATTACCTGCTGACTAAAGGTGGTGACCTGAAGGTTTGAATGGTGATCTATGAGTGTCAACTGGTCATCCTTTCGAAAGGAAAAGTTTGCTACTCCCAGGAATGGATCAAGAGATGGTTCGGGAAGCAGCCTAGGACATGTGATTGCAACAGTTAAAGTTTGTTCTCTAAGCAAATAATGATCCATTTTCTCAAGAACTGGATTGAAGAATGATTCATGGAAGGGCCTATGGATGATGACCTCAAGACTTGAAATTTGACCTATGGGTGTGGAAAGGTATACTTATAGAAGGGTAGGTCAGTCATGCAAAGGAAGGGGTCTGGGGCCATAAGGAGGACTTCTACAGGACTGGGTGAACCAATCCGCTCAAGACAAGGATGTTCAACTGAGATTACGGGAGAGACCTTAGTGGCTGGGCATGGGACAAGGTCCAATTGTAAGAGGCTTGATTCAGTCATCCTAAGGAGAGGATCTACCATAGGGTGGGCAAACTTAAACAGTTCAGTGCAAAGATCTTCAATTGGTACTTGGAGAATGACTGTCATTAAAGGGTACGAACTAATAGCTCGGGCTAACACTATGAGTTCTTCCTGGGGGTATTTGACTAAAGGAACCCGGTTCTCACAAATCTCTTGAATTTCTGAACTAGGTCCTATCAGTTGGTTGCTTTCCAAGGTCTCCTCAGGTAAGGAACCAATAGTATCAATGTCACATTCTTCAAGTTCTTCCCCCTCACATTCATCAACTAGACTCAAGCCAGCATCATATACTTCCTCGATGCCATCTTCAATGGGTTTCGGGTCAGTGGTAATCGGGTCAACTGATTCTAGGCTTGTCATACCTAACCGTTCTTCCTCATTGGTCGGCTTGGGTTCTCCCTCATTAATGTCATCCTTAGGATTCTTACCACTTAGCTGTGCACAAGCCAGTCCTATGCATGGGCACTGACTAGATTTATGGCCTCTTTCTCCATAAAACAAACATTCTTGAGATATAGGAACCTGGGTCACACTGGGTTTCAAGCTAGTAGAGACCTTACTTGGGCATGGGTGTGGATCTAAATGGTTTGTTCTAGAAGACTTGGGTTGTTGAGTGACTGGTCTAGAATATTGTAAGGACATCTCATAGACACGATCCACACTATAGATACCATGGTTAGGCTTCCTAAGGTTATGCTCGGGATCACGGTATAAGGTCCTCCTAGGTTCCTGGCATGGGTGAGGTTGGGGCCCATTAAATTTTGGATCAGAGGTCCAATTTTGATGTCTACGTTTCTCAAGTACTTGGACTCGATCCCTAAACTGGAAAAAACCCTTATTCATGTCCTGACTCAATTTGGTCATACTTTCGGTAAGATTTCTAACCATGGCCTCTAAATTTGGTTGGGTTTGACTAGGTTGGTAGGGTACTCCATTCTGGGTAGACATGATGATGCAAGCAAGCACACAGAATGAGACTCAACTGAAACGACTATGGGCTAACTAGGCCTAGAGCCCAAACTAGATGCCCAATCAGAGTGGCAAGCTAGCCTGTAGTAACTCAGGACTCAGCCAGGTAGGTGTAAGGGGAGTGTTAGGTCCCTAAATGCCAATCCTAGACACCAATCAGAGATTGGCCAGGTAGGCGGACCAGCACACAAGCCCTTCGGGATGGAATCCCTGAACCACCGTTCTAGACACTGAGTACAAAGCACACACAGAGTAACCAGACAAACTGACTCAACACTAGCCATGACCCGACTTGTTGATGTCCCTAGCCCACTAGGGCAAATTAGGTCTAATTAATTTTAAGATTAAAGGCTTAGGTTCGAATAAGTGGGTGGTGGTTTTGGTCTAAGGAGAGGTTATCAACTCCTCCCCTTATCTTAGATGCTCAAATGCCCTTAAGATGAATTAAGAGATGAACACTCAAAATTAATTGGATTGCAGAACACAAAAATAGAGTTGCAGTAATTTAATTCTCAGAAATCCCACGAAAATCAATAAATCACGGGAAAATTATGCAAAATAGTTTCAATTATACTGGTCTTATAAAAATAAAAATCACTGAATTTGGAGTTACCTACAGTTAGAAATAATTCCTACAACAGGGCAATTACGGGCTGAAAATAGAGCACTTCCCCGTTTACAATTCCTGCTACGAAGTTATAACCCAACGGATCCCCTACACGCCCTAGGAACACCCCGTGGAATGGGAAGAGGAGGTTTGCACCTCACTTCGTTCCTAGGACCGGACGTCCTGGGGAGTCTACTTCGAGCAGACAAAGTAAAAAGAGAGAGACTCAAACAAGCAATCAAAACAGAAACTCTAGACAAGGCTCTGATACCAAAAATGATGCAGAATGGAAGCTCTGATACCAAAAATGATGCAGAACGGAAGTTCTGATACCAAAAATGATGCAGAACAAAGAACAAAGAAGCGTATGCGGAAGTAAATTTAGGATTAATTTTTTTTTTATATATATTTCAGAAATTGGCTTTGACTCAAAGTAAAGCTAAACTAAGTTGAAGAAACTAGGTAAGGATTGAAAGCACAATTTAGAAGAAACTAAATTATCAGAGTAGTTCAAAAGTACCGGATCGCTGGGGGTTGAGAAACTCCCAGACCTAGGGTTTCGCTCTGAACTTTCAACAGAACATAAATAGAGAGGAGAGATAGTTTACTAACCAGACAGTGATCTTCTCAGAATTTGGGTGGAAGAACTCTCTCGAGCAGATTGTTGGATCCTCGGATTCGGCTATCTTCGCAATGGATCCTCCAATACTGGTCTTGTGGTTTGGTCGGCTTCTCCTGGACTCAAGATCTGGGAAGAAGAAAAACAAGTGAGGGATTCAGAGACTCAGGGAAGGATTTACCAGCTCGAAGAACTTGAAGGTTGATGTCGCTGAGATCCGGATTCTCTTGAAGGCTGATTCAACTCTCGCTGGAAAGAGCTTTGGATATGAAGTACCCGGACTGTAGCTGGATGCTGGTGGTCGGCCTGGACTTGGGGAGAGAGGCCGTGGGAGGTGGAATATGCTAGGGCTTAGTGAAAGAGAAGGGTGATGGGCGGCTAGGGTTTGGGAGTGGAGTGGCTAACCTAGGGTTTGGGTTTTGGAGATCTCACACCTCCTCAAGGTTCCTGGGAACCCGGATTTACTCCCTCACGGAGCTCAACACCTGGATGCAAGTGCGGAAGAGAGAAAACACAAAGTTTGCTCACAAAAAAATTTGGTTTCATTCATCTGATTCTTTTCAAACTTACATGGGGTTTAATTTATAGGCCATTACAAGAGAGTAGGGTTTTACATCTTCCCATGTGGGACTAAAGGAGGGGATCTTCAAATTAGGATATCAATCCCTACTCATATGGCCAGCCAATTAATTCCAAAGTTGATTGAAGCTTCAAAAAGGAAAGTGGGTGGCGCCTCCTTGTCTTGACCTCCAAGAAAATACTTTTTCCTTCTATGCTTGGCCTTATCTGGAAGTGTTTGGGTGCCTCTTAACCTTGCCCTCCAAGAGAAAATTTGTTGCCTTTTATATCTGGCTTTAGTTGGAATGATTAGGGCGCCTCCTAACCTTGCTTTTCAAGAGAAATCTCCTTCCTTCCATGGCTCAACCCTTTTTGGATACCTCCTTTTCTTTCTCCCCAAGTTATGGCTCCTTCTAACTTTGTTTTGAGTATTTCTGGCAGGTAATGGGCGCCTCCTTGAATTCCTCTCCAAGAGAATTTCTTTCCTTTTATAGTTTGGTTCTTTTGGGAAGTCTTGGGCCACCCCCTTGATTTGTGGACCCTGGTGGATTTCTCCTCAATTGGCGCATGAAAGAAGGGAGCTGCTATCTGTGGTGTGGGGACCAAAGCCTACTGGATGGAGATGTGGCGCCCCCTGGACTCAGGCGTATGGCTGGGAGTGTGGCGCCCACTTGCTTGGCCTTGGGAGAAAATGTAACACCCCAGGTTGAAACCCTAGTCCACTACTGAGTTAACATGACTCAATAAAATAAAAAATGCAGGTAATACAGACTCAAACTAAAATTGAGTTGATCAAGTCAACCCTTATTACAAGCCAAAAACCCTAATTCTTCGGGCAAGGTTAATCAGAGATCCAGATGGAGCTCTGAAGTCTTCTTCTGAGTCTGGTGCCCGCACCAATTAATAATTTAATGCAAAATATCACTAGGTGTTGCTGTAATAGGAAAATATTTTCTTATTTTCTCTAACATCATATCATATAATTCACCACTCCCACTATTATCACCATCTTTAATGAACCTAGCTATTCCAATTTTAATAATTTTGGTGGTGTGTGATGGATAATAAAACTTAAAATCTTTTAACCTTTCTGGATATCCAATAAAATAATAACTTATAATTTTGGGATCTAATTTCTTTTCTTATGGGTTATATAATCGAGTCTCTACAGGATAACCCCAAACACATATATATGCTAAATATGGTTTCCTACCCATCCAAAACTCAAAAGGGATTTTAGGAACAGTCTTACTAGGAACACGATTTAGGATATACATAGCAGTTTTCAAGACTTCACCCCATAAATATAAAGATAATGATGAATTTCTAATCATACTCCTTACCATGTCCATCAATGTATGATTACATCTTTCAGCCATACCATTTTGTTGAGAATTTCCTAGCGCAGTATACTATGCTATAATGCTACACTATTCTAGTAATTTGGCAAAAGGTCCAGTATTATGATCAGATTCATCATATCTACCATAGTATTCATCATTCCTATCAAATCTCATAACCTTAATTTTTCTATCAAGTTGATTTTTTACTTCAACTTTGTATATCTCAAAGACTTCCAAAGCTTCAGACTTTTCATGTAATAGAAAAATATAACCATAATGTGAGAAATCATCAATAAATATGATGAAATATCTTTGCCCTCCAAAATAAGATGAAAAATAGTCACAAATATTGGTATGTATCAATTATAAGAGTCCTTGACTTCTAGTGGCATGCTTTTTATTACTTTTAATTTATTTTCCTTTAATATAATCGATACACATACCAAAATCACTAAAATCTAGATTTGGTAAAATATCTCCTTAACCAATCTAGTTATCTTTTCTTTTGATATGCAATCTAATCGCCTATACCACAACATCGAAGAACTCTTATTTATAATACCGTATTTCATTCCGATATTGACATTTAAAATAACTAAAGATTGTCAAAAGAAGAATCCAAATTTATTTCATATAAACTATTGCCAATGTTCCAATACAACTAAAATGAAATTTTTTATTAATTTAAAACTTAAATTTATAAAAGTAAACGAAAAACCTTTTAAATCAAGTTTTTCTAATGATACTAAATTCCTAGATACTGAAGGAATATAAAAGACATTATATATATCTAACTGAAAATTGATGTCTGTAATAAGTCTATAAATTCTGACTGAAATAATCTTGGACTTCATCTGGTTTTTCATAAAGATCCACCGCTCTCTATCATTTGGTTTTCGGCTTGAAAGGAATCCCTGTAATGAATTAGAAATATAAATTGCAGCACCTGAATCAATCTACTATGTATTAGAAGGAACATCAATGAAATTGGTTTCATAATAAATAAGTGATAAGAAAATACATAATTTTCAAACCATTTCCTTCTTTTTTTATAATCCTTCTTGATATGTCCCTCCTTGTTACAGAAAAAATATTTCAAATTATATAAACCTTTCTTTGGTGGATTATTCTATCTTTTATTTCCTTTCTTTGCCTTCTTTCTTTTATATCGCTTCTTAAAAATCATGTGAACAACTGGAATCCCTTCCTGTCTCAGTCTCTCTTCCTCTTACACACATTATGATATAAGTTCATTCATTGACCAGATTCTTTATGTATATTATGGTAAATTTTAAACTGAGTAAACTATAATGGAAGAGAATTGAGAACAATCTGGACAAGAAAGTTTTTCAGATACTATCATTTCCAGGTCATTTAATTTTTTGGATATATCATGTATTTCCATAATATGCTTTTGTACTCCAGAAAGTTTATCATATTTTATAGAGGTTAACTTATTCATCAGGGTACTAGCTAAGGCTTTATTTCATTTAGTGAATTATTGCTCTACAAAGAAAAGATACCCAAAAGCTAATTCATTATCAAGAATAGATCCCCTTGTTTCTCGCTATAGAGCTTTTAATTATCATGAGAGACAATCTATTAGAGCTACTACCACCTGGATCATCGTGGCCTATAGCTCCAGCACATCGTCGCTACGTTGGGTGCCTCCTCCCGCTGAGTGTGCTTCCTTCTCTTTGGGGGTCGGCTCTTCGATTCGATCGACCTGCAAACAAGGGAAGACCCGGGCTGGTGATTTCAGCATGGACACTCTGATTATCAAGTTAGTGGGATGACCAAGGAGAACAGAACCTCTATGACAGAGAGTTTTAGGGGACTCTACGTGTAGAGGGTGAAAAAATGTAGGATTGAGATTATGAGAGCAAGATGGAGATGGAATATGTGAGCCTGGGAGGATCTTCTGGCTATCTCCCTGCCCAATAGCTTCCTCATCCCCTTTCTTCTTTACTTGATTGCCTACCTCTCATCTTCCTCTTTTCTAACCTTATTCCTTATGTGATGGCCCATACCGGATCTGGGGCTTCATCCCAGTGTCCTTCTTAGTGTGCCCCCTCGTGGTATCTTTTTTGGAGGGGCTTGTCGCTGCTCGCGACTTCTCCTTCCTTCGCCCCCCTCTCGGACTAGTCCTTCGAAGGAGATCCTTCTATTGGGGGTGTCATTTTCCTTAAGAGGGGCAGGCGCTATGCCACTGAGCCCTGTGCCATGGCGAGATATTTCCATTGCTGGAGGGACCATTTCAACATCGCAGGGCCCTAGGGCCTTGACAGAATACTTCTTTTAGGGGAGATTCGCATTGCGAGGGTTGCCGCCCCTGGTTACACGATTGTTAGGATGGCAGCTCGTCACGAGGCTTAAAGCTTGGTGGAGCACACTCCATGCAGAGTTTGTAGGTGGCATGTCATAGAGTTTGAATTCATGACTGGGTGTGGTCAGGCATTTTGCCATGCCATGAGTCTTGTGGTAGATGTCATCCCGCTGCTATCTCCAAGCTGTGAGCATGGCTAAGGAGGGTAGGCCTAATGGAGGGGCTTGCTGGATGAGTTTTCATACTGTGAGTCACATGGTAGATGGCATCCTGCTGCTACCTCCAAGCTATGAGCGAGGCTGTGGAGCTGAGCTAGGCCGTAGAGGGCCAAGCTTTTCGGTTTACCATGCCGTGAGTCTCGTGGTAGATGGCATCCTACCGCCATCTCCAGGCTGTGAGCACGGCAAAGAGTGCGGGCCTACTGGAGGGGCCCACCTTGTTGGTTTGCCCCGCTGTGAGTCACACGGTGGATGGCATCTCGCTGCCATCTCCAGATCGTAAGCGAGACTATGGTGCTTGCCATTGATGGCAATACAAGGGCTTCTCCTATAGAACTGTAACACAGTTTTCATATTGCAAAGGTAGTGGGAAGGGAGTTACCTGTTAGGCCTGCATGAGATGACGGAAGCCCCACACGTAGGAGAATGCCTTGATTCTGGGTCTAACCGGAGAGTACCGCGAAAGGTGGCAGGTGTTTGAAAAGACCACGAACACAAGCCCCACTCTTCGCTATCATTAGACCCCTCTCTTCTCGTTCTTTGGTTGGGCCCCCAAGGGGGAGCTCTCATGTCCCCTGCCTACCCCCGAGGAGGTGGCTATGTTATTCCGTCGATTGGAGATCCTGGATCCTTAGCCTTGGCCATGATCCTCTTAGCTCTTGAATCATCTCTCTCTCCTACCTGGCGTGCCAATCTGTTGTTTCCTGGATCATCGTGGCTATAGCTTCGACACGTCATCGTTGCATCGGATGCCTCCTCCCACTAGGTCCGCTTCCTCCTTTTCGGGGGTTTGCTCTTCGATCCGATCACCCTGTAAAAAAGGTGAGACCCGGGCTGGAGATTCCAATGGGGACACTCCAAAGATCAAGTCTGTGGGCAACCAAGGGGAACAGAACCATTATGGCGAAGAGTTTCGGGGGACTCTCTGTGTAGAGAGTGAAAAAATGTAGGATTGAGATCGTGAGAGCAAGACAGAGATGGGATAGGTGAGCATGGGAGGATCTTCTGGCTAGCTCCCTACCCGGCAGCTCCCTCATCCCCCTTTCTCCCTTACTTGCTTACCTACCTCTTATTCCTCTTTTCTGACCTTATGCCTTGTATGATGGCCTAGACCGGATCTGGGGCTTCATCTCGGTGTCCTTCTCAGTATGCCCTCTCGCGGTATCTTTTCTAGAGGGACTTGCCACTACTCACGGCTTCTCCTTCCTTTAGCCCCCTCTCGAACCAGTCCTTCGGAGAGATCCTTCTGTTGGGGGTGTCATTTTTCTTAAGAGGGGCAGGCGCTATGCCACTGAGCCCTGTGCCATAACGGGATGTTTTCATTATTGGAGGGACTGGCCCAGCGTCTCAGGGCTCGGGGCCTTGATAAAATACTCCTTTTGGGGAAGATTCACGTTGCGAGGGTTGCCACCCCGGTTGCACAACTGTCAGGGTGGCAGCTCGTCACGGGGCTCAAAGCATGGCGAAGCACACTCCGTGCAGAGTTTGCAGGTGGCGCATCATAGAGTTTGAATTCATGGCTAGGTGTGGTCAGGCTTTGTCCCGCCATGGTTTGAATTTCTATTGGCCTTTCTGATGCGGGGGTGAGTTTTGTCTTGGAAGAACTCTGCCCTAGAACTTGCCTTGATAGCATGAGCATGACCTTAGCCGGGTGTTGACCTCAGACGGAGGGCTCACCTCATGAGCATGACCTCGGTTGGGAGCTGACCTCGGCAGGAGGGCTCGCCTTGGTCGCATGAGCATGATCCCGGCCGGGTGCTAACCTCAGACGGAGGATGCACCTCATGAGCACAACCCCAGCTGGGAGCTGACCTCGGTAGGAGGGCTCATCTCATGAGCATGACCCTGGTCGGGTGCCGACCTCAGACGGAGGGCTCGCCTCATGATCATGACCCCGACTGGGAGCCGACTTGGCAGGAGGGCTCGTTTTGTCTTCCACCCGGAGGCCGCGTCTAGGTGCTAGTCCCCACCCATGCGGCTACCTGTTGCCCAGTAAGCAACCCAAGAGGGGGGGTGAATTGGGTTTCTAAAAATTAAGTGCAAGTGTGTGAACCAATTCAATAAATAATCTAAGTATAATTAAATGCAAGTGTGATGTGCTCTTAAAGAGTATGCAGCAAAAATTTAAAAGCAATAATAGTATGAACAAGAGAGAGAGATAAATAATCACAAACACAAATCAAGTATAGTGGTTCGTGCTTTCCAATGCACCTATATCCACTCCCCAAGGACCACTTGGGAATTCACTATAATCTCCACCGATTACAGTCGATTAATTTTCTGGGCTCACTAATCAAAACCCGTCTTGTTTTCACAAGGCTCACAAGTCAAAACCTCTCTTGGTTTTGCACGCTAACCAAGAACCTAATTGGTTTTAAGGCTCACCAATAACCTCCTTGATTTTTAAGGCTAACCAAAAACCTTTACAACAAGAGTAAAGTTTGAAGTAAAGCAACAATAAAAGCTTTCTAAATAAAAGCAGATATCTCTTTGAAGCTTGGAGGAATTGTTGTCTTCAACTTGATGAAGCCTCAATCAATGCTCAAGAATGTTGGTCTTGAATGCTCTTGAAGGTTTTGAATTTTTGGAGACTTCTTTTTGCTTGAAGATAGTTGCTTTCAATGAATGGGAGTGAATGCTCTTGCCTTTTCTTTTCTATTGTTGATCCTCTCTTGTTTAGATTTGATTTCAATTACTTAAATACCTTTTCAAGGTCTCAAAGTCAGTTTATGGTCATTAGACACAAAAAACTAGTCATTAGGAGCCAAGATGGTCGAGTTCTGTATTTGAAAAACTAGCCGTTACCATTTCCAAAACTCCAAGTATCGATACTTCAAGCTGTGAGTCGACACTTGCATTCCATGAGTCGACACCTAGTTCAAATTTCTTCATTAAAGCTTTCTGGATTTCTCAGGTGAGTCGACACTTATTCTAGTGAGTCGACACTTGAGTCGACACTTGATATCTATGAGTCGATACTTCAGGCAAGTCTTAATTTCAGCAAGTTCAGTATCAAAATTTTCTTAGACGATGAGTCGATCCTTGAGTCGACACTTGACTGGCATGAGTCGATACTTCAGCCATGCTATATGAAATTCTTTCTACGTGCCGGCTTGAGTCGACACTTCTACTCTAATGAGTCGACACTTGAGTTATGAGTCGACACTTGCTAAGATTTCTTCAAAAATCATTGAACCTCTGTTGAAACCAAATTATGCTGAACTCTTTGTGTTACTTCAAGCAATCTCCAAGTGCTCAAGTCTATTTAAAAACTGATTTTTCATTCATGGAGGGGACTTCTTCATTTCTTTGACAAGCAATCAAAACTGTTGGATTGATGAATACATTTTTTTATAAAAACATACTTTAAAGAAATGATTGGTACTCAACTTATACTTAAGTGTTTTGCTTATCATCAAAATCAATAACGGAGTTAACACTACTGGCTGGCGGCTGTGTAGGCTCCACATCAGCGGATGTTGCCACATTAAGAACGCTCTCACTTTTCATGTAATTCCTTTTAATCAAGAGAACTAGTAGGAGTTAGTGGATCAGGCTAAGATTGACGTAGAGCCAAATCTAAGTCTAGGCATCCTAGAACAATAAAAAGTTGCTCGTGCCAATTTGAGTAATTTGATCCATTCAGTGTGAGAATATTGGTTAAATGCGATAAGAGTGAAGTAGGGGTCATAGCTGTAAATAGAGAAATATCCATACAGTTATTTTTATGATGCGGAGTCTAAAATTAATAATTCTACCAATAATACTTATTATAGAATCATAAAACATCTTTGGACAAGAATTATAGCATACAAGTGCTGTAACTAATTCAATCACAAATTTAACTATAATAATGCCAAGATATGCATTACATAAATCATAAATAATAATAATATGAAGCATGAAAGCAACAACAATAATTATGATATAAATATATAATTTATATTCAAATTATAATTCTTTATATTAGTTACACTTTCAGTGATTTAGCCAACTATGATTACAAAAATCTGAGGTTATCCCCACTTTTGGGTGTAGAACTCCCCGTCTTTTATAATTCAAGTTGGTCAACCTATAACTGTTAATTTTTTATCTTATTATAGTCACCTTTGGATCAACTGTAATAGACACACCTTTATATAATTCTAAAATATAATAAGAGAAAAATTATTAGCTCTCAAAAACTCATCTACCCAAAATCCATAGAGTGCTCTATACCCTTTGGGGCTACACGAAAATACCCTTGAATAATATAATAGTAAGTAAATTTATAAATAAATAAATTTAAAAATATTTAAATATTTTATCATTCATGAATAACTCAACCAAAATATTTTTCAAGTCATTACGAGTCTAACAGCTCAAAAATTATTCAAATTGGATGTAAAACTAGCAAGTTATAATGATTTTAATAAAATTCAATAAAAAAGATTAAACTTAAATAAGACATGACCAAACTATAAATAGTGAATAATAAAGAGGGCTTACTATAAAATATAATTAAAAAATTGACAAGGACTTGGCTGTAATTATAATTTGGACTTATATATAATTTAAACTTTGACAGGGGCTAAATGCAAAAATCTCTTTAACCCAAACTAAAATTGACACAAGATTGGACTCTGTCGTATCTCTAATTGGACTAACTTTTATTAATGGATTTCAATTTTAAAACTAAAACCCGTTAACTCAAAATCCAAAACCCATTAAACCCCTCTCTTTCTCCCCGTTCCATCTCCTTCCACTAAGCTTCCAAAACCACCATTAATGGCGGCTTGGAGCTCGGGATCGTACCTAATGAAGGGTCGCCAATCGAGCTCTACCATCGACGGCCATCTCCCAGCCACCTGCGACCCTGTCGCTGGTCTCAAGGCGGTCAAAACCACTGGAAAGGGAAACCGGTTCTTCTTCTCAATACCACTAGAAAAAAACCCAAAAAAAAATTGGCCGATGAAGAGGTGGACGGGAGCTCCGATACCGCCAACTGCATGGCCACCAGATCTCCTTTGGCTGGGGTCACAGCGAGGAGCACCGGCGGGGAATCTCGTGGACAGAAGTGGAGCACCAGTTTTCTCCTGATGCCGTCAACGACCATCTCCCACTGTTCCCGGCCACCTCTCGCCGCCGTTCAGTGCCAGTGTTCAAAAATAGGGAATGAGAGGAAGAAGGAAAAAAATCAGCTCCAATCTTGGCCCCATATTTTTTTATTTTTAAATATATATTTTATTTATTTATTTATTTAAATTATAAATAAATAAATAAATAAAATATTATAATTCTTTATTTCTTTTCTTGAAGCTTGCTGTTCATTTGTGATCCGATCAATGAGATATCTTCACAGCCCGAAATCTAACGGTGCCTCTCGTCGGTTTTTGATTTTTTTTTATAGGTGAAATCGGGTACTCATCGTCGATTTTTGGGTTTTTCGATTCCAAATAGTAAGAAAGGATTTTTAATCAAAATTTATCTTAAATTCTTGCATGAATATAAAGCATGAAACCAGTGCTCTGATACCACATGTTGGAAAACCTTTAATCCTTTATGCCTGGATCGTGCTTTTATGTGAATGCAAAATCATAATTGTGGAAAACATACCTTGAGCTATTATATCGGTTTATAGATTCGCAGTTCTTAAGATATCTAGTTCTTGAGATATCCCTTGCATGCAGTTCTTGAGATGTCCCTTGTACAGTCTTGAGTTGTCCCTTTCTTCTCTAAGGTGACTAGTCTTCTCTCTTCACTCTCTTCTCCTTATGTGGACGATCTACACCGTTATTATGAGAGTTGGAGAAAAGAAACCAGGTAGCTTCTTATTTATAGCTGCATGTGTCTCTCCCATCAGAAGACTATTGAAAGATTAAAACCTCAATTAGAGTTTTACTCTAGTCCAGTTTATTTAATTTTATTGAGAATAGTTTTTTTTAATTAATTGTACTCTGATCCAGTATATATGATCGAGTCAAAACACTACGACAGGCCAGGGTTATCCCGACCTTTTTCTGGCGACGCTTCCTGGAAGCGTCGGGAAGAACCAGAACCCGCCGACGCTTTTTGAAAGCGCTGGCAAAACGCAAAGTCCGCCGACGCTTTTAAGTGTCGGCAATTAACCCTGAGTTTTACCGATGCTTTTAAGCATCGCCGGACCATCCCGCTGAAATCCAGGATATTTGCCAACACTTTTAAGCATTGCCGGAGTCTGGGACCTTTGCCGATGCTTTTAAGCGTCGCCAGACTCGGGATATTTACCGACGCTTAAAAGCGTCATGGAGTCCAAGGACCTTTACCGACGCTTATAAGCATCGCCGGATCCGACATTTGCCGATGTTTATAAGCATCGTCGAAGTCCAGGACCTTTACCGATGCTTATAAGCGTCGCCAGAGTCTGGGACCTTTGCCGACGCTTTTAAGCGTCGCCGGACTGGACATTTGCCGATGCTTAAAAGCGTCGCGGAGTCCAGGGACCTTCGCCGACGCTTATAAATATCGTCGGATCATACATTTGCCGATGCTTATAAGCGTTGCCGAAGTCCGGATCGTACATTTGCTGACGCTTATAAGCGTCGCCAGAGGTTCCAGGACATTTGGCGACGCTTATAAGCATCGCTGGAGTTCCCAGGTCATTTAGCGATGCTTATAAGCGTCGCCAGAGTCCTGGACTTTTGGCGACGCTTATAAGCATCGCCGGACTCCAAGCCCTCCCCCAAAACCCAAGCACCCTCCCGAGACCTAGTTATTTGCAGCCGCCGAACCCCCCCCCCCCCCTCCTCCCCCCCCCTCGGTCCGCCGCGGCCCTATCCCCCCCCACTCCTCCTCCCCCCCCCCCCCCTCCTCCTCCTCCTCCCCCCCCCCCTCCTCCTCCTCCGCTCGGTCCGCCAACGCAGCAGCCGTCCGTGATCTCCCGGTCGATTGAGCCGCTGCCGAACCCCACCTCCTCTCGGTAAGTTTTTTTTTTTCTTTTCCAAAGTTCAAAAATCATGAGCTAAATAATATCTTCAATGGCATATTTCTATCTACATTTTTTTCTTTCTTAAGGGAAATGACATGCAAAACCTAATTGATTTCATTAAATGAATGACATAAGGACTGTTAAGTGAAGAAAAAGAAGGAAGGAGAAGTAGGATGGGGGACAAAAGAGGGGAGAGGCAAGGAAACAAAGCACTTAAGTGGGAAAACTCAGATAGATAAAGGACTAGCTTAGAAAAAATGGTGCTTGGACTTGCTCAAGCTTAGCCATAAGATTTAAAAGTTAGGCTAGCTTTGGGCCTAGGCATGAGTTGGCCTAACTATCTACCCATCCAAGGCCATTAACATCCTTATATCCATTTCCATTTAAAATGTAAAAACATAAAAGATGTATTAGAAAAAGGAAGCTGAGAAAAGGATTAAAGGGATAAGAAAGTGGTAGGGGACTTGTGAGGGGAAAGGCAACTCTAGATGAGTGGACTTTCATTTTAGGTCAAGTCTAAGTTAGATCTAAGTTTAAAGGCCCAAGCCTATTTTTTTTAAGCTATAATTTGTTGGGTCAAAACAAGTTTGCTTTGGTCAAATCAAGTCAGATGCAATTTCAAATTTGCTACCCATCATCCATACAAAGTTGTGAACTTGTGATGTTAACACTTATGAATTCAATTGAAATATAAATAAGAAACATAAGTATATTTTTGGATAGAGATACTTTTCGAAATAAGAACGTAGATCTATATTTAAATGTATCGACGTGCTTTTGACGAAAGATGTATTTGTGTGAGATGGACCATCAAGCATACATGTCTTTAGCTATTTTCAATCAATTGCATAGACAAAAATATATCAAGCTGTTACATCTAAAATACTCTCTATATAACATATACATACATGCATACCTACACACATGCATATATATATATATATATATATATATATATATATATATATATCTGTGTGTACCATGAATATTGCAAGGTAAGGAGTGGCATCTTGGCATAAAAAAGAAAAATTACATGATTCTAGATGTTGGTTAAAGGACAAAGATTATCAAATGTTCAAAGTTATTGAAGTAATGGCACAAAGGATGCTACACTAGGAATTAAAATGAGATTGAAGACTTGTTTAGAAATCAAAATTTTCTTTCTATTTAGTCTTCTTAGTTATGTCTTAAAAGACAAATGATCTTATTGTAGAGAAGTAAAAGGTTCTTCAATATGAATATCTTAGAATATGGTTTTAATATAATTGTCTAGTGCACTATTTATTCAATATAGTTATTATTTTTCAATTATTTGCACCCTTAATTAGTGTATTTATTACTACTTAATTCTGAATTTCAAAATTTAGTGCACATGGAAGCTATTAATTAAATAATTACACACATCAGGACTAGAACCTATGAACCTTATGTGTGCACAGTTAATTAATCAACACACAATTCATAAAATGGCTTTTTTAAAAATAATTTTAGTGCTTTTAAACCTTAAAAAATTCAATGGTCTAATTTTCAAGAGATATTAAAGCTAGGTGACAAAGTGGTTGACCACTCGAGTTAATTTCTCAGTCATCTTTTATAAATAACCAAGACCTTAAGGATCTCAAGATAAATAACTCTTTTTTATGTTCATTACTTACTTTCTATCTATTCTAGATGTCTAGCTTGAATGTTGGAAGATCCTTGCCAGAGCTAACTCCAGCTAAAAACTTTGTTTATAGATCACTTCAGTGATGATTACTTCGATATCGAAATCTACTACAACATGTCCGATGAGTTGTCCATGAATAACTCCATTTTTATATATTTCAATACCATCTGTAGTTTTGTTACGATCAATTATGATTTTTTATATATTTTTTTAAAAACTTGCATTGCATTGAAACATAGACCCGTCAATTGATTAAAGTACATATTCTACACAATCCGTACAATTATTTAATTTTTGTACGGATAGCAGAAATATGTACAATGGTCAATTGAATGTCCGGTTTGGACAGTTTGAGAATTGCAAATAATTTTATAGGTGCTTACAGTAATCAAACGGTACAGATAGAGTTCTAGATATATTTCGAATATCATTTCCTTTTAGTTCTCCTCATACATATTTATTTGTATGGGGAGAACTAAGGGAAAATGCTGCCGAAATTTTTCTGGAACTTCTATTGCGTATCTTTGGTTACTGCAAATGACCTATATAATTAATGCAATTCTTAAATGGGATATGACCTCTTTACCTATTAGTTGGTGATAGGGTACATTTAATAATACTGTAATTGATCTATTGAATAAACTTATTTTAAATTTTTTTGTTCTTATAAATATTTATTTATTTCAGTTAGCTTTTTCTTACAATGGATAAGAGTTGGATAACTAAACCGAGGAATAGCAAAGAATATCTGGATGGAGTACAGAATTTCATTAAATTTGGTATGGAGAGAAGTAGTATCAGTGGGAAGATTTTATGTTCATGCCGAAATGTGTAAATTCCAGTTCTCTATATCCAAATATTGTTGAAGAACATTTGGTATGGAATGATTTTTTAAGAGGTTATACTGAGTGGTTTTTTCATGGAGAGTCAAGGTTACAATCTACATGTAACCAAACCTCTAACATAGAATACATACCTGATTTTGGATCCAGTAATCAACAGAAAAATCTTGCAAGAGATGATGATATCAGGGGTTTCCTCAGAGATGCTTTTGAATATGGTGCTCAACATCCTGGAGATTACAGTGGAGGACAAGTAGCAGCTGGGTTACCTGAGGATCCTATATTTACTGAATCTATACATGATGGAGAGCCGATACCCCTAACTATGCAAGTAACGCTTGAATAGGCGACGCTTTAACGACGCTTTACAAAACGTCGGGAGATTATTTAGCGACGCTTAAAAGCGTCGAGAAACGTCAAAAAAAACGTCGCTAAAATCCAGATTCACTGTAGTGAAAGTTAACCATGATAATATAATAATTAGGCCACCTATTAGATTTTAAATCTAACAGGTGGTTGCTTCATAACATGGAACACCGCCCAGTATACGAGTCTGAAACCCAATCTATAACTGTTGTTGTGATGAGTCCTAATGAAGATGGCTGTTCCATACTTTGTTTGTCTGTTGCCTCGTGGTGAAATGTGTTTTTTGAGTTTACTGAGGATTCTCTTCAGATCTTCAATCAGCTTGTTTTTGTTGGAAGCTTTCGTCCGTTCTTCTGCTAGAGCTAAAATCATCCTGAATAGTTCTATTCTGGAACGAGCTTCTGAAAGGAATATGCATTTGTTTCTCTCTTTCCGAATTGTCTAGCAGGCAATTGCAATGATAGAGTCTGAAGATCTGTGATATTTTGACAGCCTGTGGTTGCATCTCCAGGTTGTCCAGAGGTGGTTTATGTTGTTTGGAAATTTGTTGATGCTTGCATCCCTGAAGTAGCGTGTTGTAGATTGTCCCCAAAAACTGGCAGTGAATGAAAAGGTGATCGGCATTTTCCTCATGATCATAGCAGAGTGTGCATCTGCTCGGGCTGTTAACTCCTTTTTTTGCAAGTGTTTTTTATGCCAGGAATTTATCATGGTACATAGCCTGTTGAAATGGTTGCATTTTTCTGGTATCACGAGTTTCCAAATTATGTTGCCGAAGTGCGATGTTATCCCTCCATGCATCAAAAACTTATAGCAAGCAGCCACTATAAAGTTGCAATTTGGAAACCACTTCCAGTGGCAATTTTGTGGAAGAGTGGTAGGCTTAACTAAAATAGAGAAAGAGAAATTAGATAAAACTAAAAGCTTCTCTTCATATTCACTTGTTGTAGAATGACAAATGACAACCCTATTTGTAGGTTTCAAAATATACTTCTACACACTCATATTAAAAGGCAAAATTAAGACTCTAATAACACTACATAACTCCTATCATAACTCTTAATGGGTTACATGTCTCTTGGTATTTCTTGTAACTCTTGACCTTCAGTATTCCATAAAATAAATTGCTCCAATTACTATCCAAAATTCATAACCAATACCCTTTGAAATTCCAAAATCAAGTTTAATTTCCAATATCCCCCCTTAAACTTGATTTTCCAAAGATGTAACTCCAAATGCATTTCTCAACTTATAAAAGATACTTGATTTTAATGGCTTGGTGAAGATATCTGCAACTTGGTCTTCATATCTTGTATAGAATAGTTTCACAACTTCTACTTTGATGTAATCTCTAATAAAATGAAATCTTGTATCAATATGCTTACTTCGATTATGGTATAGTGGATTCTTTTCCAATTGAATAACTGATTGTTATCGATGTAGATCTTTGTGGCTTCATGTTGAGGAGCTTGTAGAATATATAGCAAATTTTATAGCCATAGAGCATGACATATACAAGATGCCACTGCAACATATTCTGCTTCACATGTAGAGAGAGTAATAATAGGTTGCTTCTTTGAACTCCAAGTAAATGCAGCATCACAAAGATAGAAAACAAAGCCCGTAGTACTTTTGTGATCATCCAAATCTCCAGCCCAATTACTATCAGTATATCCAACCAAGTTCAAACTGTTAGAAGATAAATAGAATAAGCCAAGGTCGATCGTACCTTTAATGTATTTGATGATTCTCTTTACTGCCTTCAAGTGCGATATTTTTGGTGCATCCATATAGCGGTTGGTCAGACTAACTACGTAGAGGATGTCTGGTCGGGTACATGCGAGATATCTTAAGCTTCCTACTATGCTCTTGTAGTAGGTTGAGTTGATTGCTTTTCCATCACCTTTCTTGGTTAATTTGATTCCACATTCAATTGGAGTATCCACGGGATGAAAATCTTCCATTGCAAACTTCTTCAAGATCTCCTTTGCATAATTAGCTTGAGATATAAAAATGCCTTCTCCTATTTGCTTTACTTCAATGCCCAAGAAGTATGCCATGAGACCTGTTGCCGCTCTCGTCGCCGCGCCCGTGCCACGGATCCGCCGATCCCTCCTGACCGCCTGGCGAGGGAGCCTCCCTTTCCGCGGCGAACCTACAAAAAAGGGGTTAGAAGACCCTGGCCGGGGATCCCGGCGAGGGAGCTCCGACGGTCAAGTCAGTAGACGACGAGAAGGAACAGACTCTCCAGACGGACCCCCGAAAGGGTTCCAGACTTAGAGAGTTTACTAGTAAGAGAGTTGCTCTGGGGACCAAAGCTTCGGCCGGGCCTCCCTGCCGAGCTCACGCCGAATGATCCCCTCTCGGGATCTCTGGTTTTTCTCTCGGAGTGAGGCCTCTCGACACTGCTTCTTCTTCGTCCCCAGGCTTGTTCGCTTACCTTGTCGTCCCCAGATTCCTCCCTCTTTATCTCCTTTCATCGTGCGCTTGTCTTTTCCTCCTGGGAAACTCCCTCCCCCATCCTTTTCTCTTTTCCCTTTTCGGTGAAGGGGGCCAGGCGGCTTTCCGACCTCGTCCGCCGGGCCCAGCAGGGAAAAGGCAAAGACAGAAGAGAAAAAGGGAGGGCGGCGCTGGCAAGGCGACCGGTCAGGCCTCGGGCCCAGCGAGAGCACTCTCTTCCCCAAGCGTGGGCGCCATTCATCTATGGAGCCTGTTCCGTCAGGATCGCGTTTCTCGGCTGCGGGACCTGTCGGGCCGATGCAAGTGATGTTCCGCGTGCCGCCGCCCTCCGTACGGAGCGCCGTCTGGGGCTCGTACGGCCCGAGGGATGGCCTCGGGGCCCGTCTCTCTCTCCCTGGGACCCTCTCCGTACGAGCGGTCTGACCTCGGCTGAGTTGGACCCGTCTCCGGGGGCCAACTGGTGAGGAGCGAAGGACCAGCCGACCTCGGCTTAGGTGGACCCCTCCTAGGTGGACACCTGGCGAGGTGGCAGGAGGTCGCCTGGCTTCGGTCGAGGTGGGCCCGTCTCCGGGTGGCCACCTGGCGAAGGGCAAAGGACCGGCCGACCTCGGCTTAGGTGGACCCCTCCTGGGTGGACACCTGGCGAGGTGGCAGGAGGTCGCCTGGCTTCGGCCAAGGTGGGCCCGTTTCCGGGTGGCCACCTGGCGAAGGGCGAAGGACCGGCCGACCTCGGCTTAGGTGGACCCATCCTGGGTGGAAACCTGGCGAGGTGGCAGGAGGTCGCCTGGCTTCGGCCGAGGTGGGCCCGTCTCCGGGTGGCCACCTGGCGAAGGGCGAAGGACTTGCCGACCTCGGCTTAGGTGGACCCCTCCTGGGTGGACACCTGGCGAGGTGGCAGGAGGTCGCCTAGCTTCGGCCGAGGTGGGCCCGTCTCCGGGTGGCCACCTGGCGAAGGGCGAAGGACCGACCGACCTCGGCTTAGGTGGACCCCTCCTGGGTGGACACCTGGCGAGGTGGCAGGAGGTCGCCTGGCTTCGACCGAGGTGGGCCCGTCTCCGAGTGGTCACCTGGCGAAGGGCGAAGGACCGGCCGACCTCGGCTTAGGTGGACCCCTCCTGGGTGGACACCTGGTGAGGTGGCAGGAGGTCACCTGGCTTCGGCCGAGGTGGGCCCATCTCCGGGTGGCCACCTGGCGAAGGGCGAAGGACCGGCCGACCTCGGCTTAGGTGGACCCCTCCTGGGTGGACACCTGGCGAGGTGGCAGGAGGTCGCCTGGCTTCGGCCGAGGTGGGCCCGTCTCCGGGTGGCCACCTGGCGAAGGGCGAAGGACCGGCCGACCTCGGCTTAGGTGGACCCATCCTGGATGGACACCTGGCGAGGTGGCAGGAGGTCGCCTGGCTTCGGCCGAGGTGGGCCCGTCTCCGGGTGGCCACCTGGCGAAGGCGAAGGACTTGCCGACCTCGGCTTAGGTGGACCCCTCCTGGGTGGACACCTGGCGAGGTGGCAGGAGGTCGCCTGGCTTCGGCCGAGGTGGGCCCGTCTCCGGGTGGCCACCTGGCGAAGGGCGAAGGACCGGCCGACCTCGGCTTAGGTGGACCCCTCCTGGGTGGACACCTGGCGAGGTGGCAGGAGGTCGCCTGGCTTCGGCCGAGGTGGGCCCGTCTCCGGGTTGCCACCTGGCGAAGGGCGAAGGACCGGCCGACCTTGGCTTAGGTGGACCCCTCCTGGGTGGACACCTGGCAAGGTGGCAGGAGGTCGCCTGACCTCGGCCGACCTCATTTAGGCGGACCCCTCCGAGTCCGGGCGCCAATGGGGTGGTAGAGGAACTCCGAGCTCGACCTCGGCGAGGGCAGTTTGCCTTAGACAGTCGTCGGGCGGTGTAGTCTTGCCGATCCTGGCCTTGAAGACGTGGCACCAACTCGGCCGGGAAAACTTCCACGTGGCTCGATCGCATTTGACGGTACCTGAGCCTGGCCACGTCACTGTCACGGCTATAACAGTTGGCCCCCAGCCCGCCGTTCCGTCGGGGCGTCGTAGAACGGAACGTCGGGATTAAATGCGGACATGACATGGAGAGGCGAAGATCTTGCATCATAATTACCATGATCCTCATCGTCGTGGCTCGATGCGGCTGAAAACCTATGGGGAGCCACCACGCGTCGCCCACTTGCCCGCAATTAATGCGTTGCTTTGAGGCAGAGGCCGTTACTCTGCTAACGAGGCGTCGGTGTTGGGCGTGCGCCCACGTGGCGATCATCCAGTGGCCTGAGGCGGAATGACGGGTACGGCCGCTGTCGGCTGAGTTTGAAAGGGAGGGGACTTTCCAGAACGAGGCCTTTCCCCTTGCTTCGTGGGCGGTTTGCTGCAGGCTAACTCCTGTTGCCTTGCACTCGTCTGGCATATTTTCGGTGAGTGCCTCCTTCTCCTTCTCCGGTCCCCTTCATTCTCTCTCTTTTCTTTTCTCTTCAATCTTCTGTCCTTCTCTTTTCCATGGCGCGTCGTCGCCATGTCTCTTCCAATCCGGACGAGGCCGGTCCATCCCGGCCGAGGACTCCATCTTCTTCCTCCTCAGATGAGGAGACGATCCCGGAGGAGATCCGCCGGCGGCTGCAACCCGGGGGTGTCACTATTGGCATCCCCAGGGGGATCCGGTCCCCTCCGGTTGCAGCTGCCGTGCCCCTCCGTTCTCTTCCTGCTCCACCTCTCCTTCCTGCCGGTCCCTCCGGTCATGCTTCTACCATGACCGAAGGTGATCTTTCTCTGCTCCGGGATGCCTATGGTATCCCGGGGTCAATTCGCCTGTTTGTTCCGTGGTCCGGGGAGCGCGTCACCATGAGTGGCCCCGGCCGCATAGCCTTCTACGAAGACTTCCTCCTTGGGGGTCTTCGATTTCTTCTGCATCCCTTTTTTCTTTCTTTCCTCAGCCACTTCCGGCTTGTCCCGGCCCAGCTGGCTCCTAATGCCATCCGGGTCATCTTCTCTTTTATTGTCTTCTGTCACTTCCACGGGTTCGTTGCCCGTTTCTCCCTCTTCAGGACCATGTTCACCCTGAAGAAGTGCTCCACCGATGACGGCTGGTGGTACATTTCGCCCCGGCCCAGGTGTCTCCGGTTCGACCTCCCTTCCTCGGTCCAGGGCTGGAAGAGCCGGTTTTTCTTCGCCTCAGTCGAGGACGTCGACTGGGCCTGGAGTGAACCGGACCGGACCCCGAACCGGAATTCTCGGGTCGAGTCGGCGGACCATGAGTCCTATTCCCAGCTCCTGAGCGACGTGGTCCCGGCACTCGAGGTTCTGCTCTCTGAGCAGAATCTTTTTGAGGCCGGGATCAGTCCCATCCGTGAGACGGGTGAGACTCGGCCCCACTTTGACTTCTGCCCCCCTTTTTCTTCATGACCGAGCCGGCTGACTTTCTGTTCCTTTGTGTTGCAGGGATGAAATTTTCGCTGGAGAACCTCTTGGAGGGCGCAGCCCAGTGGGATGTCATTGAGGTGGACGAGCCCGCGGCGAAGAGGGCTCGTACAGAGGCGAGCCGGGAGGTCGTGACGGCGACCGTGCCCAGCCCGATTGCCACCGTTCCCCCGCCCAGGTTGCCTCAGGGCGGGGCCGCTGATGCTTCGCCTGTGCGACCTGGTGGCGCCGCTGCTGAGAGGGCTCCACTGCCTGCAGCCCCGTCCATTGCCGGGCCCGTCGTCGCCGCCGCCTCGACAGCGCAGCCGGTGGCCACCGCCGGCCCGTCGACTGCGGCCCCAGCTGAGGGGGCGGCCGCCGCAGGAGCCGGCCCGACGGCTTCGGCACCGGTGATCACCCAGCGGGACTCGGTCATCCGCGACAAAGGGCTCGCGGAGAAGATCATGGAGTACGCCTCCACCGCCCGGGACCGCCGAGCTCGGGGCGGCCGGGATTACGCAGATGCCCTGCTCGGGATCCTGCCGCAGCTCTTCACGGTAAGCCCGAGCTCCTTCCTTTCTTTTCTTTCAAGACCTAACTCCTTTTATCCTGAACTGGTTTGCTCTTGCTGGTGCAGATCGGGAACGACGTCCTCCTACTGAGGAACTTCCTCGTAGGGAATGCCAAGAGGGACGCCGAGAAGGAGCTGAAGCTTGGCAAGCTCGCGGCCGACGTCAAGGACCTGATGGAGAAGGGGGCCGAGCTGCGAGCCAATAACCAAGCCCTCCAGTCCGACCTGGCACGTTCCGAGGGGTGGAACAAGGAGCTGGAGGCTTCCTTGTCGGAGGAGCGGATCTCCTCCCAACGTCGCTCGGAGGAGGATGTGGCAGAGAAAGCTCGCCTGCAGGCCCACTCCCAGTGGCTAGAGCGCCAGTTGGAGGAGGCCCGGCGAGACGCGAGCGCGGCGAAGGACTGGAGTGCGTACGTCAACGGACTCCTGGAGGCCGCAAAGCGGGAGGCGCAGGAGGCCGTCCCGAAATTCTGGGCTTCCGACGAGTACACGTCGGAGGTCCGGGAGGCCACCGTGGACTCCTTCTTGAAGGGGTTCCGGATGTGCCGGGACAAGGTGGGGGCCTGCTTTCCCGGGCTCGATCTTAGCGGGGTGGTGATCGGAGGCAGGAGGCCAGGAGTCGAGAGCAGGGCCCCTGGCGCAGCCGACGCAACTCCTGCGGCACCGTCGACCAGTGAAGCTGCGGCTCCGGAGCAGCCTCAAGAGCCGGCCGCCGTAGAAGTCGAGGATGCAACGCCCGCACCCCCGGCAGAGGGCTCCGACCCTGCACCACATTGAGGCCGGCGCCTTCACCCTGTTGTCTTTTCTTTTTCGGCTTCTGCTTTTTCTTTTGGGGAGTCCCGGCCTGTCGGGACTCCCAGCTTGTACTGGCTACTCGTATCAATGAAAGTCTCAGTTTATCAAAACCTTGAGTTCTCCTCTTTTTCCTTTTTCTTTTTCTGAGATGTTGGCATGGAATGCTTGAAACAATTGCAGGCATGGTCCTTCCATTGCTCAAATCGAAGGTTGGGGCCTCCTGGATCGCGTTGTGGCAGAGTAGGCCTTAAGCGGGCCCGACTTTGGGATCGTCTTCATGCTTGCGCAGGCAACATGGTTTCTGCACCACCTTCCAGGCCGAAGCCCAGGATCTCTGGACTGAGCTCGATGCCGTAGGCTTTCTCAAGCCTTGCGCGGCTTGCTGAGCTGTTCTCCGGGCTTTCGTGGGCGAACTGGGTTCTGCGCCACCTTCTAGGCCGAAGCCCAGGATCTCCGGACTGAGCTCGATGCCGCAGGCTTTCTCAAGCCTTCGCAACTTACTGAGCTGTTCTCCGGGCTTGCGTGGGCGAACTGGGTTCGGCGCCACCTTACAGGCCGAAGCCCAGGATCTCCGGACTGAGCTCGATGCCGCAGGCTTTCTCAAGCCTTCGTGGCTTACTGAGCTGTTCTCCGGGCTTGCATGGGCGAACTGGGTTCGGCGCCACCTTCCAGGCCGAAGCCCAGGATCTCCGGACTGAGCTCGATGCCGCAGGCTTTCTCAAGCCTTCGCGGCTTACTGAGCTATTCTCCGGGCTTGCGTGGGCGAACTGGGTTCGGCGCTACCTTCCAGGCCGAAGCCCAGGATCTCCGGACTGAGCTCGATGCCGCAGGCTTTCTCAAGCCTTGCGCGGCTTGCCGAGCTGTTCTCCAGGCTTGCGTGGGCGAACTGGGTTCGGCGCCACCTTCCAGGCTGAAGCCCAGGATCTCCGAACTGAGCTCGATGCCGCAGGCTTTCTTGTCAAAGTGAGAAGGGAGTGTTTGAAGTGGGGGAACTTTGTTACAGGAACAGGGAGCCTTACATTACTGATAGTACATCCTTAGGTTCGAGGAGTTCCACGTCCGGGGGAACCTAGCACCTCCCAATTCCTCCAAGTAATATGCTCCATGAGGGAGGGCTTCTGCCACCCGATATGGGCCTTCCCAGTTGGGTGATAGCTTGCCGCATTCCCGTGGCTGGGAGGCTTCAGCGCGCCGGAGGACCAAGTCTCCGGGATGGAAAACCTTCGGCCGCACTCGGGAGTTGTAATATCTGGCTACACGTTGCCTATACGCCACCATTCGAACTCGGGCCTTGTCCCTCGTTTCCTCGAGAAGGTCAAGGTTGAGAATCATCCTGGCGGTGTTTTCTGTCTCGTCATATTGCTCCACACGCAGCGTGGGTAGGCTGAGCTCGATCGGGATAATTGCCTCGGCTCCGAAGATGAGGTTGAACGGGGTTTCGTCGGTAGCCGTCCTCGGGGTGGTGTGGTATGCCCAGAGGATGTTGGGAAGCTCGTCGGCCCACCTGCCCTTGGCCTGGTCCAGCCGCGTGCGGAGGCCTTGAAGAATGGTCCTGTTCGTGACTTCGGCCTCCCCATTGGTCTGAGGGTGCGCCACCGAGGTAAAGCGATGCCTGATGCCGAGGTCGCTGCAGAATTCTTCGAACTCCCGGCAGTCGAACTGGCACCCGTTGTCGGTGACCACGGTGTGGGGGAGGCCGAAGCGGCAGACGATGGACTTCCAAAAGAACTTGGCGACATTCGCTTCGGTGATCCTTGCCAAGGGTTCGGCCTCGACCCACTTCGTGAAGTAGTCGATGGCCACTATCAAGAACTTCCGCTGGCCAGACGCCGGCGGGAATGGGCCCAGAAGGTCCATCCCCCACTGGGCGAATGGCCAGGGGGCTGAGAGCTGGGAGATTGGGTTGGAGGGTTGTCGCTGCACCGTGGCGTGACGCTGGCACCGGTCGCACTTCTTCACGAAGTCGGCGGTGTCTTCCTTCATTGTCTCCCAGAAGTAGCCCTGACGGAGGGCCTTGTACGCCAAAGCCCTGCCCCCCACGTGGTTCCCGCAGATGCCTTCGTGAATCTCCTGGAGCACAAGCTTGGCTTCCGTGGGTCCTACGCACTTGAGGAGGGGGTAGGAGTAGGATCTTCGATACAACTGCCCGTCCATCAGGACGAACCGCACGGCCTTCTTCCTGATGAGGCGAGCCGCCTCACGGTCCTTCGGCAGGGCACCACTGGTGATGTACGCAGCGTACTTGTCCATCCAGCTGGGTTCGTGGCTGACCTGATGGACTTCCACCGGTGCTTCGAGGCTTGGGATCTCCAGACGCTCCACATGAGCGCGTCCCAGCATCGAGTCCGGCAGGGTCGCCAGCCGAGAGAGAGCATCCGTGCGGGCGTTCTCCCCGCGGGGGATATGGAAGATGTTGAAGCACCGGAATCTGGACGCGCCCGCCTTGACGAGCTCCAAGTATTTCACCATTTGGGGGTCATGTGCGACGTACTCCCCGGATACCTGTCCCGCCACGAGCTGGGAGTCAGTGAAAGCTTTGAGGTTGGTCATGCCCAGCTCGCGGGAGACTCTCAGTCTGGCAAGAAGTGCCTCGTACTCCGCCTGGTTATTTGTTGCGGGGAATTGGAAACGGAGTGCGCATTCGGCGACGACCCCGTCGCCGTTGGCAAGGATGAGCCCAGCTCCGCTCCCGCCGGAGTTTGAGGCTCCGTCTACATGGAGGATCCAGGCATCCTCTCCGGGCTCATCGGTGCCAACCTCCATCGGCTGGACCGGGGGGCCTTCCTCGGGCTCCTTGCCCAAGCCTGCACATTCGACCAAGAAGTCGGCCAGCACCTGTGCCTTCATGGTCGACCTTGGCCTGTACGTGATGTCGAACTCGCTGAGCTTCAGTGCCCACTTGGCCAATCATCCCGAAGTATCGGGTCGGCTGAGCACCGCTTTCAGCGGTTGATCCGTTAAGACGGCGATGGGGCGCGCTTGGAAATAGGGCCTGAGATGCTGGGCAGACACTATTAGCACGAAAACAAGTTTCTCGGGTCGAGAATACCTGAGCTCCGCATCACGGAGAAGCTTGCTGGTATAGTACACCGGTCGCTGGAGCCCCTGGCCGTCAGTTCGGACCAAGACTGAGCTGACGGCTTCCGGGGTAACCGCCAGGTAGAGGATAAGCTCCTCTCCCTCCTCGGGCCTGGACAGCAACGGTGGCGATGCAAGCATCTTCTTCAGCTCCTCGAAGGCCTGCTGGCATTCCTCGGTCCAAGCAAAGTCATTCATCTTCCTTAGCACCTTGAAGAAGGGATGGCAGCGGTCCGCCGACCTGGAGATAAAACGGCTAAGGGCCGCAACTCGGCCGGTTAGTTGCTGCACTTGCTTCTTGGAGGCGGGCTGCTCCATGTCCAGGATGGCCTGGACCTTCTCCGGGTTGGCCTCGATCCCTCTTTGGGTCACCATAAATCCTAGGAATTTCCCAGCGGAGATGCCAAAGGCGCACTTCGCCGGGTTCAGCTTCATTTGATGGCGTCGGAGGTTGCCGAACGTCTCCGCCAAGTCAGCCACGTGGTCCGAATCGGGTTTGCTCATCACCAGCATGTCGTCCACGTACACCTGCATGTTGTGGCCTATCTGGTCTTTGAAAATTTTACTGACCAGGCGTTGGTACGTCGCCCCCGCGTTCTTGAGGCCGAAGGGCATCATCCTATAGCAAAAGGTCCCGCGGTCAGTTATGAAAGCGGTGTGCTCTTCGTCCTCCAGGTTCATCCGGATCTGGTTGTATCCGGAGAAGGCGTCCATGAACGACAGGAGGTGATTCCCCGAGGTGGTGTCGACCAGCTGGTCGATCTTTGGAAGAGGGAAGCTGTCCTTCGGGCAAGCTCGGTTGAGGTCGGTGTAGTCCACGCAGATCCTCCACTTACCACTACTCTTCTTTACCATGACCACGTTTGCCAGCCAACTGGGGTACTGGACCTCCCGCACGAAACCGGCGGCGAGGAGCTTCTCCACTTCCTTGTTGATCGCCTTCTGCCTCTCCATGGCGAAGCTTCTCTTCTTCTGACGGACCGGGCGGCAATTTGGGTCCACGTTTAGCCTGTGCATGATGACCTCAGGCGGGATGCCCGGCATGTCGGCTGCTGACCAGGCGAACACGTCAGCGTTGGCACGGAGGAACTCCAGCAAGCGGGTTCGCTCTTCCTCGGGGAGCTGGGCCCCGACTTGCACCATCTTCAGGGGATCCGAACCGAGGGGAAAAGTCAGCAGTCGCTCTACGGGCCCTCCCCTGGGTTCCTTCTCTCTCAGATCGAGGTCGTCGATATCATGGGCGAGCTCCGCACCCCTGGCGCTCGGGACTGTCTGGAGGCAGAGCGGGACTGGCTGGGTCATCCCCTTCATCTCCCCGAGCCCGGAAGGCGTGGGGAACTGCACCAACAGCCTCCTCGTGGAGATGGTGGCGTCCAGTTGGTTGAGCCCGGGACGCCCGAGAATGGCGTTGTAAGGCGAAGGGAGCCTGACGACGGTGAATGTTATTAGGACGGTCGCCTACCGGGGTGGGGATCCGGCGGTGACCGGGAGAGTGATCTCCCCCTCGACCCCCACAGAGTCCCCTGTAAAACCTACCAGGGGGGTGTGCACTGGTTTCAGCTGATCGGGGGACAAGTTCATCCGAGAGAAAGCGTCGTAAAAAAGTACGTCAGCCGAGCTTCCACTATCCACCATGATTCGATGTACAGGATGCTTCGCGATGATCATCTCGACCACCACGGCATCGTTGTTTACATTGTCATTAATTTCCCCTCCCTTGGGAGGGATTACATTCTCCGGGTTCCTGACTTCCCGGGCTCTCTTCGTCGCTCGACCGGACTCGCGTGAGATCATGCCCACGGGCTTCTCCGTTGGGCGGTTGTCGATCGCAGGGACGGGTGGTAAGGCCGCGAGCGGCTGCCCTTCAGAGGGGGCCTCGTTCTTGACGAACTTCCTGAGGTAACCCCTCCTGATCAGCTCCTCGATCTCCCGCTTCAGGTGGCGACACTCCTCCGTGTCATGCCCGTCCTCGCGGTGGAACTGGCAGTGCTTCGATTTGTCTCGGACGGCTCTCGGGTTCTGAGGAGGAGGTCGGCGGAGGTAGCGCTCGCCCTCGATTTCCATGAGGATCTTCGTTCGAGGCGCGAGGAGAGGGGTGTACCTCCGCTCGGGAGTGGCTTCGCCCCTCGGTTGGATTCAGGCGAGGGTTGGCAGACGGCCCGGGCCTCCGAGCTCCCGGGGCATCCCTCGGGAACGGCTTCTTCGGAGTCTTCCCGTCCAACTCTCGATGGGTGCGGTCAGCCTCCTCCGCCCGGATGTACTTGTGGGCATGGAGGAGGAGCTCGGAGTACGTCCTGGGCGGCTTCTTGTCCAGGGAATAGGTCAGGCGGGACGTCTTGAGCCCGCGCTTCAAAGCCAGCATGGCGACGGGCTCGTCCAAGCTGTAGATCTCCAGGGCTGCGGTCTTGAACCGGGTAATGTAGTCCCGGAGCAGCTCCTGGTCCTGCTGGCGGATGGAGAAGAGGCTGTCCACCTCCCTTGGCACCTTTCGACAAGCGTCGAAGTGTGCCACGAACCTTCCTTCCAGCTGATGGAAGGAGTAGATGGACCCGGGCTCGAGGCGGGTAAACCAGACTCGAGCGACCTTTCGGAGGGTTGCCGGAAGGCGATGCATAGAAGGGCGTCGGTGGCCCCCTGGACCCTCATGAGAGCCTTATAGCTCTCCAGATGATCCAGGGGGTCGGTGGTCCCGTCGTAGGGATCCACCTGCGGCATGCGGAACCGTTTCGGGATCGGTTCCTCCTGGATTTCTTCAGAGAAAGGGGGGCGGGAGTCGTAGCCCGCCGGGTCTGCCGACGAGTTCTGCAGGTCGGCGAATCGGCGGGCGAACTCCGCCAACTTGCGCTCATGCTCCTCCAGGCGCCTCTCGGCCTGGCGCCTGATGGCTTCGTCGGTGGAGTCTTCCACCGAGACTGCGGGTGAAGGGGGCGCCGATCGGTCTCGGCGCGAAGTCTGGCCTCGGCGTCGCTTGCTGCGATGCGCCGTTTCGGCCCCGTCGGCTGGGGATCGACTCTCGTGATCCTCCGAACCGGAGTAGTTTCTCTTTGCGGGAGCTTGGTGGCTCCCCCGGGGGTTGGAGATGGCCCTCGGATGGGACGGCCTGCCCTGAATTGAGCACAGGCTCCCACGCTGCCCCGCGGCTCGGGCCGCGGGGGTCCCTGGCTGAGGCTGGGTGGCCAGGGACCGTTGCTGATGCTGAAGCTGTCGGACCGCTGAGGTCAAGGTCTGCAGCTGCTGGATGACGGCCGCAAGGGGTCCGTCCGTCGGGGTAGGCTGCTGTGGAAGAGGAGGGGGAGCCATAAGCTCCCTTTCGGGGCTGTGGCCCCCCGGAGGGGAGTGGACCTCCCCCACACGACTGGTGGACGCCTCGCGACCACGAGTGACCATCATTGTTGGAGAGCGTGACACCTGCAGAAAGCTGGCTCCCACTGGGGTTCAGTGTCCTGCTCCCCTTCCTGGCGCGCCAATCTGTTGCCGCTCTCATCGCCGTGCCCGTGCCACGGATCCGCCGATCCCTCCTGACCGCCTGGCGAGGGAGCCTCCCTTTCCATGGCAAACCTGCAAAAAAGGGGTTAGAAGACCCTGGCCGGGGATCCCGGTGAGGGAGCTCCGACGGTCAAGTCAGTAGACGACGAGAAGGAACAGACTCTCCAGACGGACCCCCGAAAGGGTTCCAGACTTAGAGAGTTTACTAGTGAGAGAGTTGCTCTGGGGACCAAAGCTTCGGCCGGGCCTCCCTGCCGAGCTCACGCCGAATGATCCCCTCTCGGGATCTCTGGTTTTTCTCTCGGAGTGAGGCCTCTCGACACTGCTTCTTCTTCGTCCCCAGGCTTGTTCGCTTACCTTGTCGTCCCCAGATTCCTCCCTCTTTATCTCCTTTCGTCGTGCGCTTGTCTTTTCCTCCTGGGAAACTCCCCTCCCCCGTCCTTTTCTCTTTTCCCTTTTCGGTGAAGGGGGCCAGGCGGCTTTCCGACCTCGTCCGCCGGGCCCAGCAGGGAAAAGGCAAAGACAGAAGAGAAAAAGGGAGGGCGGCGCTGGCAAGGCGGCCGGTCAGGCCTCGGGCCCAGCGAGAGCGCTCTCTTCCCCAAGCGTGGGCGCCATCCATCTATGGGGCCTGTTCCGTCAGGATCGCGTTTCTCGGCTGCGGGACCTGTCGGGCCGATGCAAGTGATGTTCCGCGTGCCGCCGCCCTCCGTACGGAGCACCGTCTGGGGCTCGTACGGCCCGAGGGATGGCCTCGGGGCCCGTCTCTCTCTCCCTGGGACCCTCTCCGTACGAGCGGTCTGACCTCGGCTGAGTTGGACCCGTCTCCGGGGGCCAACTGGTGAGGAGCGAAGGACCAGCCGACCTCGGCTTAGGTGGACCCCTCCTGGATAGACACCTGGCGAGGTGGCAGGAGGTCGCCTGGCTTCGGCCGAGGTGGGCCCGTCTCCGGGTGGCCACCTGGCGAAGGACCGGCCGACCTCGGCTTAGGTGAACCCCTCTGGGTGGACACCTGGCGAGGTGGCAGGAGGTCGCCTGGCTTCGGCCAAGGTGGGCCCGTCTCCGGGTGGCCACCTGGCGAAGGGCGAAGGACCGGCCGACCTCGGCTTAGGTGGACCCATCCTGGGTGGACACCTGGCGAGGTGGCAGGAGGTCGCCTGGCTTCGGCCGAGGTGGGCCCGTCTCCGGGTGGTCACCTGGCGAAGGGCGAAGGACTTGCCGACTTCGGCTTAGGTGGACCCCTCCTGGGTGGACACCTGGCGAGGTGGCAGGAGGTCGCCTGGCTTCGGCCGAGGTGGGCCCGTCTCTGGGTGGCCACCTGGCGAAGGGCGAAGGATCGGCCGACCTCGGCTTAGGTGGACCCCTCCTGGGTGGACACTTGGCGAGGTGGCAGGAGGTCGCCTGGCTTCGGCCGAGGTGGGCCCGTCTCCGGGTGGCCACCTGGCGAAGGGCGAAGGACCGGCCGACCTCGGCTTAGGTGGACCCCTCCTGGGTAGACACCTGGCGAGGTGGCAGGAGGTCGCCTGGCTTCGACCGAGGTGGGCCCGTCTCCGGGTGGCCACCTGGCGAAGGGCGAAGGACCGGCCGACCTCGGCTTAGGTGGACCCCTCCTGGGTGGACACCTGGCGAGGTGGCAGGAGGTCGCCTGGCTTCGGCCAAGGTGGGCCCGTCTCCGGGTGGCCACCTGGCGAAGGGCGAAGGACCGGCCGACCTCGGCTTAGGTGGACCCATCCTGGGTGGACACCTGGCGAGGTGGCAGGAGGTCGCCTGGCTTCGGCCGAGGTGGGCCCGTCTCCGGGTGGCCACCTGGCGAAGGGCGAAGGACTTGCCGACCTCGCCTTAGGTGGACCCCTCCTGGGTGGACACCTGGCGAGGTAGCAGGAGGTCGCTTGGCTTCGGCCGAGGTGGGCCCTGTCTCCGGGTGGCCACCTGGCGAAGGGCAAAGGACCGACCGACCTCGGCTTAGGTGGACCCCTCCTGGGTGGACACCTGGCGAGGTGGCAGGAGGTCGCCTGGCTTCGGCCGAGGTGGGCCCGTCTCCGGGTGGCCACCTGGTGAAGGGCGAAGGACCGGCCGATCTCGGCTTAGGTGGACCCCTCCTGGGTAGACACCTGGCGAGGTGGCAGGAGGTCGCCTGACCTCGGCCGACCTCATTTAGGCGGACCCCTCCGGGTCCGGGCGCCAATGGGGTGGTAGAGGAACTCCGAGCTCGACCTCGACGAGGGCAGTTTGCCTTAGACAGTCGTCGGGCGGTGTAGTCTTGCCGATCCTGGCCTTGAAGACGTGGCGCCGACTCGGCCGGGAAAACTTCCACGTGGCTCGATCGCATTCAGCGGTACCTGAGCCTGGCCACGTCACTGTCACGGCTGTAACAAGACCAATGTCAGTTTTTTCAATATCTTTTACCATAGATTTCTTGAATTCCTTCATCATGTTGAGATTATTCCCAGTGAAGACCAAATCATCCACATACAAGCATACAAATAACACACTCCCATCACAATTAGTTTTCATGTATAAAGAGTGTTCATACGGGCATTTTAAAAAATCATGTTCCATGAAATAATTATCTATTGTTATGTTCCAAGCTCTTGGTGCTTGCTTTAAGCCATAAAAGCCATCCTTAGCTTATAAACCTTATGTTCTTGATTTTTTTTTTATATATCCCAATGGTTGTTCAATATAAACCTCCTCCTTTTAAGTTTCCATTCAAAAAGGCAAACTTGATGTCCATTTGATAAATCTTCCATTTCTTTGAAGAAGCTAAGGAGATAAGAAGACGTACCATCTCCATTCGAGCCACGGGGGCAAATATTTCTTCATAATCAATACCTTGTTATTGCTTATAGCCCTTGATGACAAGTCTTGCTTTGTGCCTTTCCACTTCTCATGGTGCACTTCTTTTGGTTTTGTAAATCCATTTCACTCCAATAGCTTGATGGCCTTCTGGAAGTGTTGTGAGCTCCCATGTCCTATTTTTCTCAGTGGCTCCAATCTCTTCATCCATGGCTTTTCTCCATTTTTCTTCTTATTAGGCTTCTTGAAAAGAAACTGGATCAAATCTTGAAATAGACAACATATTAAAATTGTCATCATTAGCATCATCAACTCGTCGAGTGACATCATAAAGATCCTGAATGGTTCTAGTTCTTGGCATCTTTCGAGTTGAGCTTTGGGTTTCCATTGATGAATCACTTGCCGGTATTTGTAGTGGTGTCTCCATCTGAGTTGGTGATGTACTTTGTCCTCCTTCAACAACTTGTTTTGGGATAGTGACTTCTTCATTCCAATTCAAAAATGATTTTTCATTAAACACTGCATCTCTTGATAATATCATCTTCTTGCTGATAGGGTTATACAACTTGTAGCCACTTTGAGAATAGCCCAAAAAAAATACATTTCTCACCTTTGTCTTCAAGCTTTGTTCTCTTCTCTTCAGGGATCTTAGCATAAGCTACACTTCCAAAGATTCTCAAGTGATTTACATTTGGTCTTGTGGAGATCCATACTTCTTCTGGTGTCTTATTGTGAAGTCTCTTTGCATAGAACCTATTCAACAAATAAACAGCACAAGCCACGGCATCTCCCCAAAATTCTTGGAGAATATTTTTCTATTTAAGCATGCAATGGACCATATTCAAAATTGTTCTATTTTTCCTTGTTCTTTGATGATTTATGCCATGTTCTTTTAGATACCTTTGAAATTCATGTGATATATACTCTCCTCCACTATCTGATCTTAACTTTTTAATGTATTTTCCACTTTATTTCTTCACTAAACTTTTGAACTCTTTAAATTTTTCAAAAACTTCTCTTTTCTCTTTCAAATATATATCCAAGTCTTTCCACTATAGTTATCCGTAAAGGTAAGAAAGTACCTATTTCCTCCATGTGATGTGGGTTGTATAGGCCCAGAGATATTAGTGTGCACAAGTTGGAGTACCTAGGTTGTCCTCTTTGATTTGCCACCTTTGAAGCTTTTTCGTTGTTGCTTTCCAAGGATTTAACCTTCACATGTTTTGTTTTCTCCTTCAATGGATGGAAGACCTGCCACCATGCTGTTCTTGGACAAAAAATTTAGTCTATCAAAATTCAAGTGTCCAAATCTAAGATGCTATAAGTTTGTCACTTCGACTTTAAAACATCTCCTTTGATCAACATGCAAGGTAATGGAAAACATTCTATTCTTTGACATATTAATATGAGTAATCAATCTATTACTTTTGTCACGAATTGAGAGACCCATACCTTTCAAATGAATATCATAACCCTTCTCCAATAATTGATCCAAAGTTAAAATATTATTCTTCATATCACGAACAAAAGAAACATCTGAAATATATTGTTGTTCTCCATTTTTGAGTTTGATGAGTATTTTACCTTTTTCCTTGACAGGAACTTTAGATAGATCTCCAAATGTGACATTTTCCATGTGGTCTTCCTTCAAGTCCACAAATAAATCTTTCCCTCCACACATATGGTTGCTAGCACTAGTGTCAAGAAGCCACATACTTTCTTCATTTCCTCCAGTATCATCATAAAAGAGCAATAATGTTGGTTCTTCACTACTTTCTTCTTTATCAATGCAATTCACATTCTCAACATTCTTGTTAGCAGGATTATACCAACAATCCGAACTGTAATGCCCATATTTTTTGCAAGTATAACATTGTGTGTTAGGTCTTGCATACCTTGGACGGTTATATGGAAACCGACCTCTTCCTCGGCCTCTTTGAGATGGTGTTTCTTGATCTTCTGTATTATCTTGTCCTCTACCTCTTTCTTGTTGAGTTCTATGCTGAAATAATATTCCTCCTCTTCCTCTTTGGCCATGTCCTCGTCCTCTTTGATAAGTTTTTCCTCTTCTAGATTCTTCTTTCTCTTGCAAAGTAAGCTTTGTTTGGAGAACTTGATCCACATGCTTCTTCTCTCCTCGTTGATAAGTTGTTTATGGGCTTGCAATGAACCCATGAGCTCCTCCACTATGAGATCCTCAAGATCTTTGGCTTCTTCGATTGCTACAACAACATAGTTAAATTTTGGGTTCAAAGACCGCAAAATTTTCTCCATAACCCGAACATCGGTTAGTGCTTCTCCACTTCTTTTAAGTTGATTGACAACTACTAAGACTCTTGAGAAATATTCAGAAATAGATTTGGAGCTCTTCATATGTAAAGATTCAAATTCACCTCTTAAAGTTTGCAAGTGGATCTTCTTTACCCTCTTAGCTCCTTGGATGTCTTTTGGAGAAGTTCCCATGCCTCCTTTGATGTTTTGTCACTTGAGATGATCTCGAATGCAGCTTCATCTAGCCTTTGATAGATATTGTAGAGTGCTCTCTTGTCTCCTTTTCTTGCCTCCTTGAGTTGAGCCTTTTGTGCATTGGATAAGGCCGCTTCTTCTTCGGGTGTCTCTGGCTCCATGAGGCCTTTCTCTACTATCTCCCAACAATCAAGAGATCCAAGTAGAGCCTTTATTTGTATACACCAATTCTCAAAATTATCCTTGAGAAGTTTGGGTACTTGGATTTGTGTAAAATTTGTGGAAGCCATAGAAATAGTATTGTGAATCTTTTAGGTGGAGGCTAGGAGTAAAGGCTCTGATACCAAAATTTGTCGGCAATTTCGTGGAAGAGTGGTAGGCTTAACTAAAATAGAGAAGAGGAATTAGATAAAACTAAAAGCTTCTTTTCATATTCACTTGTTGTAGAATGATAAATTACAACCCTATTTGTAGGTTTCAAAATATACTTCTACGTACACACTCATATTAAAAGGCAAAATTAAGACTTTAATAACACTATATAACTCCTATCATAACTTTTAGTAGGTTACATGTCTCTTGGTATTTCTCATAATTCTTGACCTTTAGTATTCCATAAAATAAATTGCTCCAATTACTATCCGAAATTCATAACCAATACCCTTTGAAATTTCAAAATCAAATTTAATTTCCAACAGTATTTGTCCTGCTCTTCCGATAAGGAGACATTCCGCAGCTGAACTCATGTCTCGTTGATGGCCCATTGAGGCAGAGGTTGACGAAAATTTTCTACATTGTTGTTTTTTCTCAAGAATTCTGCTACACTGCATCCTTTGCCGAGAGCCGGACAATGTGCAATCGGAAACTTGAGTTTAAATGCTATGTTGTCTGCCCAAATATCCTCCCAAAATGATATTTTTTGTCCATTACCTAAGCACACTGACGTGAAAGCTGTCAAGAACTCCCCCATCTTTAGGACATTCCTCCAAAATGGGGATACCTTAGTTTTGCTGACTGATGTTAACATGGGAGAAGCTGTTTTGCTGTAATAGTTATGCAAGACCAAAGATTTCCATGGTCGATTCGAGCTGGAAAGTAGTTTGTCCCACCATTTTATAAGTAATGCCTTATTGAAGGCTTGGAGATTAACTATTCCCAATCCACCCAAATTCTTTGGGCGGCTGATTGATGACCAGCAAGCTAAGTTTCGTAGATTGCTGTGTTGTTTTTCACCATTCCATAGAAATTTTCTGCATATCTTATCTATTTGCTTGATTGTTGAAGAAGGTAGCACGTATGTACAGATAGCCAATAACCAAGTATTGCTCTCAGGACCGAGTTGATTAGTGTGAGTCTTCTGGCAGTGGTTAGACTGCTTCTTTTCCATCCTGACAGCTTACGCTTCACTTTGTTTACCACAAAGTTCCAATATGTGGCTGGTAGTAACTTGTAGTGCAATGGTATTCCCAAATAGGTGATAGGAAATGAGGAAGCGTTGCATCCAAGTATTGCTGCGCAAGCTTTGACTTGATGTTCATTTATTCCTAGCCCAATGATGAATGATTTTGTAAAATTGATTTTGAGTCCGGTGAGAAGCTCAAAGAAGTATAGAATCAATTTTACATTATTTAGTTGGGCTTGTTGCTTACAGAAAATGATGGTGTCATCAGCATATTGTGATGAGTGCAGCATGCTTGATATTTTATCAGGTCCCACAGTTTCCATGATTTTTTCAAAGATGGATAGTTCTAGCATGCAATTAAATATATCTGCTACCAAAATGAATAATAGAGGGGAAAGGGGGTTACCTTACTTTAATTCCTTCATGGGAGAGAACCATTTGCCCATCGATCCAATTATAATGATAGTGGAAGTTGACTTCTGAATAATGTGTGTTATCCATGTAATGAAATTAGGACTGAAACCACGGTTTTTAAGCAACGCCGATAAGAAGTTCCAGGAATGCTGTCGAAAGCTTTCTCGAAGTCGATTTTGAAGAGAACACCAGGTAGCTTCAACTTGCTAACCATATTTATGATTTCGAATACATCTACGAAGCTCTAAAAAATGAGACGACCTTTGATAAAGGCACTTTGGGAATGGGAGATTAGTGATTCCATTGCCTTGCCTTGGAAATAATCTTAATGGTACCATGTTCCAGGTAGATTGGTCTGTAGTCTCTCACTGAAGGTCTGTCTGATTTCTTAGAAATGAGGACTATGTGGCTGTAATTTAATCTGCAGATGTCTGCTATTAATGAGTACAATCCTTTAAACAAATTCAGCACATCCCTTTTAATTGTTTCCCAAAAATGCTGGTAGAATGAGATGGGGAAGCCATCGGTGCTGGGGGCCTTGTCTTTGGGGAGTGAATATGGCGTTGTATATTTCTTCTTCTGAAAAGGGTGAATCCATTGTTTTTAGGTCTACCGATCCCTCTAAGTAGAGCTTGTCCCATGTTGCATCACATAAGTTTAGAGCGCTGGTTCCTAACAGCTCTTGAAAATATAATAAGAATGCATCCTAGATTTTTGCCTGGTCAAAGACTAGATGCTCATCAATCAGAATCTCTGAAATGTTATTCTTTCTTTTCCGGTTGCTGGCTGTAATGTGAAAAAACTTTGTATTTTAGTCTCCATCCTTAATCCATCGGCTTCTAGATCTTTGCCACCAGAAGATTTCTTCTCAGGAGATGATGTCTGTCAGTTTTGATTTCAGGTTGGTTCGTTCTTCACTTTCCTCAGTTGATAAACTAGTTTCTTCCTCCTGTTTGTCTAGGTAGCGTATTTCGTTGATCAACCTCTTTTTGCATTGAAAGATATCTTCCACCGTTTCTTTCTTCCAGATCCTTAGGTCTTTCCTGAGCCTTCTGATTTTCAAAACCAATGTTTCCGCCAGGTCAGAAGAATGGGCGTCCTTATTCCACGAGTTTTTCACTATAGATTCAAAATCAGGGTATGAGTACCAATAACTTTCGAACCTAAACGGTTTCATGTTCACTGTTGGCGTTTTGTTCCTTTTCAGCACTTGAATTCTGAGAGGTTAGTGGTCCGATGTTATTCGCGAGAGAAGTGAGTAGGTACGTAGTTAATAGGTAGGCTATGTGCATGTATTCCAACCTTCACCTGTTTGCATGTCTGTTTTCAGCGATGTTTTGTGGCAATCATAGCAGTAACAGTGGTGTTTGTTTATCGTGTTCATGCATAATTCTATTCTCTTCACTGCAGTGGGGTTTAGATCATTATTCAGAATTCCTTCCTTCTATGATCCTCCTACTTGGAGGTTGGTGTGTCACGTCCATTAGGAGCCATAATACTTACCCTCTCATTGTATTAGTTTCGCCCGCTCCCTTTGCATTTATAATGTTCAGTTCGACACAGGTCAAACTATCAATTCATCTACTTGGGCTACTTCTTGGCCCCTACAAGCACAGGATCTACTCTAACATCATATGAATACACTCAAAACAGCAAGCTTATGGCAGCTTTTCTACACTTGGAAGCTGCTACTTTGCTTTCCCGTGATGCAGAGAATCAGTCGCATGTAACGGGGCTCTTCCTTATTATTTGGTCATAATCTCTTGTTTTCTGGTATGGCAAAATTTTTCACTCAACATGGTTCCAATCTTCAATGATACTCGCCTATGGGTCTCAGCTACTCGATAACCCACCGTTCACCATTCTTCTTGCAGCAAACACCGTAATTGGTATCTCTATTACTTTGTGTTACAGAGTTGAGAGTTTTATTTCCCTGCTTGAAGGCTCTCCTCCCACTTGCAATGACCAGATTGATTCTGTTGAGGGCCATCAGTTCGACAGAGGCTATCTTAATTATAGTTATTTTAATACATGCTTGGTTGGCCGTAGGCAAACCCAATCGAAGAATATTGTTTTTGTTTAATTTGTAGCAAGTACGTGCACTGCATGTTCTAAGAACTCCATGTTTTTACTTTCATTCAGTTAAGAGTTGCATAAGAACCGGTGCACTGGACCCATTAGGAGTGGCAATATGAGAGACAACAATTTATATGCATCATAATTAAAATAGCATTTCTTAAACAATATATCAGAATTGATGTTGTGGATTAGACTTAAACATTTGAAATTAGATCTCTTTAATTAGAGCCATCCACCGAGCTGTGAAAGAAAGTCTTCCTTTCTTCAACAATTACAACTGGGTTCAAAAAAGTTAATAAAGAATATATCAGAATAGTTTGAAAACTAAGTGACTACTTAGATATTCGTATAGTATTGGACTAAAAATCTGCATGATTTATAAACAGTGCCGCCCATTTAAGCTTGGCTCTATTAATTAAACACTCCAGTCCGAATGCTATAGGAAGAAGGAAAGACCTTTATTGATTTTTTTAAAAAAAAACTTCCACAACCCAAAGACTATGATTTAGATTGAGATTTGGGCAGGCCTTTTGAACTGAAGCTACATGTGCGAACAGCTCTGATTCCTGTAAGATTTTTAATCTAATCCTATAAGGATATCTCCTAAAAGTTGACGATGATCAGCCACAGCCTTGCGGATCTATGCACTTAATATTTTTTTTAATACAAAAGAAAGTTTCTTTAGATAATAGAATAAAATATTAATATTAATTGATCTTAATATTTATCTTGATACCAATTTGATTATCAAAATAATAAACTTGATATAGATAAGATCGAAGAATCTAACCTATTATTTTATATCAGGAACCCTGTCTAGTATCGATGATCTATCAATCATAATAAAGTGATTAATAAATTATAATATTATATCAAACTGTTATGATAAACGGCTCGAGGAAGGCTGACTACCAGTTCAATTGAATCCTTTCTGAACTAGTCGTCCAAGCCAGAAAACTCGAAGGTGACTCTATGAGCTGATAAAGCGACGATTCGACATCACCATCCTAGCCATATCATAGGGTCAGTCTTCGGCACGCGCCGAAGACACCGGTCCCGAAGTATATTCCTGGCCTATGTTGCTCTAAACGGCTAACTAGTCTTCTTTGGACTGATTGGTCTGAAGAAGACAGCTACGTCATCTCTCAGCTTGATCGGAAGAGGACAAGCTCAAAGCAAAATTCTAGCTTGCCTAAAAGAAGGCAGCTCTGATGCAAATGATTAAGATATTTTCGGCTTACTCCAAAAAAGGCAGGCACAAGGCGATCAGCCAATATGACTTCGGTCCCTTCTAAAGGAGTGGCCCTGAAGTAAATCTCCAATTAATCTTGACCTGAAATTACCAGAGGTGGGTATGGTTGTTATAATCCACCACATGGCCACTAGCTCCGATTCCAACAATATCGAAACAACCAGAATCAGACAGTAACTATTTATGGTTATGGGGATGTTAGGCTAACTAACCCCCCTAATTGAAAACAAGTGGGCTCAACTGCATTCTGTTACATCCACTTCTATAAATACTGTAAGAGGGGACACTCATGGTAAGCAATCTGGAGTCACTTTCACTATCTCTCTCTTTCCAAGCTCTCCGTTCTGTTGCCTGAACCTTTACTAACTTAGGCATCGAAGTGTCCCCCACTAGAGAAAATCCAGTCAGGAACTTGTTTTGTAGGAATCGCGGGAGGGGGACCAGCAATCCAGCCGCTCCATCCGGTTTGCAAGGGTTCAGCGCCAACAGATTAGCATGCCAGGTAGAGGGGCTAAACAAGTAGCAGCGATCATCAATGACATCTGATCGTTCCCCTCTTGGAAAGGAGAGTTTGAAGAAACCACAATGATGAAAGGAAAAACTCAAAATACTTCGACAAGCAAGGAATGTCCTCCCTCTCAAAAGAATGACCCTCTAGTGGAGAATAGCATCCCACCTCCTATACTGGTTGTAGGACAACACCAATTCGAAGCCCTTTTGAATCGGAATGATGCACTAACAACCATGGTTCAAAATTTTCAAGAAGCTACCTTCCAAGTAGGGCACCCCACCAGCCACCTTCAGGCATAGCTATCAGTCTAAACTGATGGAGGATCACCATCGTGAGTCTACCCGACACTTCCCTCAAGGTCGGCTTTCTCACGAAGGTCGAAGTCACCAACACCATAAGTCGACCGATAGCCGACTTGAGAGGAAGAGAATTAGACGATCCCCCTTGATCTCTTTTGAAGACTCTACTCCTGGAAGTGCTCGGCAAAAAGAAACCTGCTATGACTACGAAGAGAAGTTCAAGACTCTTGAATCACAAATCGCGAGGCTCCGTGATCAGAGAAGAGACAGTGAAGTCATGGCCTATGACTCGAGGCCTCCTTTCACCTTCAGAATAATGGAGGAAATAGTCCCTCGACCTTTAAGATCCCCCAAATGGAACTTTACGATGGGACTACCGATCTACTCGACCATCTGGATAGCTTTAAGGCCCACATGATGATTCAAGGAGCTTCCGATGCATTGCACTATCTCATTTTTTCTGCTACTCTAAAGGAGGTGGCTCGAATGTGGTATTCGAGCATATACCCAGGTATCATTGATTCCTTCTGTGAATTAGAAAAGTTGTTCATCTCATATTTCAGGACTTGCCGCAAAATACCCCGCAACATGTACTATTTGTTCCTCTTTCACCAAAACAAAGGGGAGAGTCTTCGAAATTATATTGCAAGATTCAGTTCGGCCACCCTTGAGATCCCTGATCTCAATGAGCACATGGCCATGTCTACTTTGAAAAAGGGTCTACGATCATCCAGGTTCACATTTTTCCTGGACAAAAGGTTCCCATTTTTCCTGGATAAAAGGTTCCCATACAAGTTATGCCGAACTCTTATCAAGGGCTCATAAGTACGCGGATGCTGAAGAGAAAGTGGCAAATCGGTGCCTGACCGAAGGAAAGGCTATCTCCAAGAAGAAGAACAACAAGGGGACAAATCCCTCCGTACCCCTAGCAACAATGACTCTACTCGATGACGTAGTTCCAGGCCCAAAATGTTGGGCAGAAAATTTGATTCCTACACTCCTCTTAATCTCCTGAGGGAAAATGTCCTGATGGAGATAGAAAAAGAAAGCTACCTGCAATGGCCACATCCCATGAAGATGTCCTCCACTGTAAGGAACAGAAACAAATATTGTCAAATCCACAAGGATCACAGCCACAACACCGAAGACTGCATCCAACTTAAGGATGCCATCGAAGACTTGATCAAGAGGGGATACTTAGAAAAGTATGTCAGCCACTCCGAGCTTCGAACCGAAGTAGCTACCCCTCAGAGGGTTATTGAAGAAGCCAAACTACCCAACTAGAGGTCGACCGATGGAAGTGTAGACATGCTGCATCGATGAACTGATTGGAGAAGAGCCGAAGAGGATTCTCCCAAAAGGCTCAGGAGCAACAACTCCATATGCTTCTTAGATAATGACCTTCAGGAAGTTTAGGTCCCACACGACGATCCAGTTGTAGTTTCAACCATTGTAGCCAACTATGATGTAAGACGCATTCTAATAGACAATGGAAACTCCGTAGATGTTTTATTTTATGATGCATTCTCCAGAATGGGTTTGTCTAAAAATAAACTATAGAGGTCTCTCGCACCCCTGACTGGGTTCGGAGGCAACCAAGTCGGAGTTGAAGGAAAAATAATACTACCTGTAACCCTTGGCACTGAACCACGGTAAAAGATACTCCCCATCAACTTCGTAGTAGTCCGAACCCTATCAGCTTACAATGCCATCTTGGGACAACCCGCCTTAAATAAATTTTGGGGCATAGTATCAACGTATCACCTCCTAGTATGCTTTCCCACTAGAAATGGTATTGGAAAATTAAAGGGAGACCAAAGAGTCGCCCGACAGTGCCTGATAATACAGGACAAGCAATCGGCTAATCCCATGACATTGGACTAGGTGGACCCAAGAGATCATACTGAAGATGGTGGAGAGCCAATGGAGGAGACCATCTTTGTACCTTTAGCCGAAGACGATCCAACAAAAATTATGCAAATTGGGAGTCTACTGGATAGAGAAACAAGGACAAGATTGATCCATTTCCTTCGAAGCAATGCTGATATCTTCACCTAGTCGACTTCAGACATGCCTGGAATTCCAGTCGAAGTAATCACTCATCGACTTGAAGTAAACCCTGGACACAAACCAGTTAGGCAGAAGAAGAGGAACTTTGCTCCCGAAAGATAAAAGGTGATCGATGAAGAAGTAAATAAACTTCTCAAAGCCAGATTTATAAGGGAAGTACACTATCTTGAATGACTAGCCAATGTTGTGATGGTGAGAAAGGCTAATGGTAAATGGAGGATCAGTATTGACTATACGAATTTAAACAAAGCCTGTCCAAAAGATAGTTTTCCTCTCCCGAAGATAGATCAACTGGTTGATGCCACTTTGGATCATCAATTGCTGAGTTTCATGGATGCTTTCTTTGGATACAATCAGATTCAGATGAACTCTGAAGATGAAGAGAAGACTGCCTTCATAATAGAGAAAGGACTCTATTGTTATAAAGTACATGGAAGTCTATGTCGATGACATGATTGTGAAAAGCCTCCTCAAAGCTAACCATATCAAAGATTTGGAAGACTCCTTTGATGGCCTGCGGCATCATCAGATGAAGTTAAATTTAACTAAATGCACTTTTGGAATGACTTCAAAAAAAATTTGGGATTTTTGGTTACCAAGCAAGGAATAAAAGCTAATATGGAGAAGATTCATGCCATCTGGAATATGAGACACCCTTCTTGCAAAAAAAAGGTTTAGCAATTAACCGGAAGGATCATCTCTCTAAGTCGATTCATCTCCTGGTTAGTTGAAAGGTGTCTTCGTTTCTTCAAAGCTCTTCACCAATCTAGAAGTTTCGAATGGTCCAAGGACTGCCGCTTCGCCTTCGAAGAACTGAAGAAATACCTGGAAAGTCCTCCCTTACTTTTTAAGCCTCAAGAAGGGGAAACCCTTTATTTATATTTCTTCACTTCGGATGAGGTGGTCAGTTCAGTGCTTGTTCAAAAAGGAGCTGACAATCTTCAAAAACTAATCTATTATACCAGCAAAGTCTTACACGATGCTGAAGTGAGATATCCCAAAACATAGAAGCTTATATACTGCTGGTGATAGCGGCAAAGCGCTTATGGCCATACTTTCAATCCCATTCCATTATGGTCCTGATAGACTAACCTTTAAAAGCTATTCTTCGATGTCTTGATACTTTGGAGAGGATAGCTAAATGGGTCGTTAAGCTTGGAGAATTTGACATCAACTTCCAATCCAGATCGATAATGAAAGCACAAGTATTGGCTGATTTCCTAGTCGAATGCTCCTGGAGGCAAGAAGATAACTTAGGAGTCGAAGGGGAGGAGGCCATCGGAGGGGATTCGGAACCCATATGGATGCTTCATGTAGATGGAGATTCAAACTCTATGGGATGCAGAGCAGGCTTCATCTTAGCCAACCCAAACAGCACACCATAGAATATGCTCTGCATTTCTCTTTCGATGCTTTGAATAACCAAGCTGAATACGAAGCCCTTCTCGCAGGAATCCGAATCGCCAAAGAGTTGGAGATTTGAAAGATTCAAATCTTTTTAGATTCTTAGTTGATGGTGAACCAAGTGAAAGGCGAATTTGAGACCCGGGATCCTACTATGATCCGATATCTAGAAAAAGTACAGATTTTAGTGTCCCAGTTTGAATTCTTCAAAATCACCCACGTGCCACGAATGGAGAATTCTCGAGCTGATGCACTATCCAGGCTCACCACCACTGCTCTAGATTCCCTCGGCCGCACCTTCATAGAACATCTTGAAGCTCCAAGTATAGCTGAAAAAATATTGGAGGTGCATCAGGTTGAACATGAACCTAGCTGGATGGACCCCATTCTAAGATTCCTGAATGAAGGTACACTACCCGAGGATAAAACTAAAGCCAAGCAAGTCTACAGGATGGCATCTCAATATGTCATCTTGGATGGAGCTCTATACAAGAGGTCTTTTACACAACCCTTATTGAAATATTTGGGACCGACGGATGCAGACTATGTCTTAAGAGAAGTACATGAAGGCATATATGTGGAGATCATATAGGGGCAGATCCCTAGCCTACAAAATAATATGCCAAGGTTATTATTGGCCAACCATTCAGAAAGATTCTACCAATTTTGTTCAAAGATGCGACCAATGTCAAAAGTATTCCAACATTCAAAGGTGGCCTGCAAGTCAACTGACTCAGTTAGCAGTGCCATAGCCTTTTGCCCAATGGGGCATGGATATTCTTGGTCCATTCCCTTCAGCATCCAAACAATGAAAGTTCCTCATAGTAGTCAGCGACTACTTCACCAAGTGGGTCGAGCCGAACCCTTGGCATATATTACTGAATGAAGGTTGAAAACTTCGTAAAGAACTTTATTATCTTCAGATTTGGGATTCCCCATGCCATCATCATCGATAATGGAAGACAATTCAAAAGCTTGAAGTTTAAGGACTTCTATGCTCAATACATATACTTTACAAATTGACTTCCGTCAATCATCCTTAATCCAATGGAGAAGTCGAAGTGACAAACATGACCATTCCTCATGGTCTGAAGAACTAAATTCGATTCTTTTGGCATATCGGACAACTCCTTGAATGGCTACTAGCAAATATCCATTTTATTTGGCTTACGGCATCGAAGTAGTCTTCCCTATGGAAGTCACTCTACAATCCTTAAGGATTGATCATTACAAGGAATCTGAAAATTTGCAGCACTGAAGAGTGGATCTGGATCTGCTACAAGGCACCAAGCTTCGTGCCCAAATGAAGATGGCAGCATACCAGCAAAAAGTTGTCAAATATTACAACTCCAGGGTGAAGGGATGAACCTTATGACCCGAAGATTTGGTATTGCAAATGTCCAAAGTATCCAGGCCAATAGAACAAGACAAGCTTTTCCCCAATTAGGAGGGCCCTTACCGAATCAGAGAAGTCGTGCACCTAGGGGCTTATCGGCTTGAAACTTTGGATGGTTCCCTATTACCTCGACCTTGGAATGTAGAAAACCTCCACAAGTACTATCAATAAGAGATCTCTCTCTCTTTGAAAGACTTCAATAAAAAGTCCATGTAGAGGTGGGCCTAACCAACCTATCTTATGCTCAATCAAAAGCACAGAGATGGTTCAAGTAACCCACCCTACGGTAAATCCGACGACATGCTGAGGTGGGCCTAACCAGCTTATCTTATTCTCAATCAAAGACACAAGGATGGTCTAAGTGACCTACCCTACGGTAAATTCGACAACGTGCTGAGACGGGTCTAAACAACCTACCTTATTACTATCCATGAAATGCCTAAGGATGGCCTTAACGGCTCAATGGCAAGTCTAATCAACAAGCTTAGATGCTTTGGTTAAAATTAAGACAGATTGCTCGGAGCCTATATAAAATCTTGGGACACTTCATAAATGCCCTAGTTCGGTATTCATGCTGTTGAAGAATTTATACTTAAGCCTTGTTCTAGAAAGCTCTCTTCCATCAAAAGAAAAGACTTCAACTTGAAAGAAAAAGAGATTTCATTGAAAAAGAAAAATAGTGCAGTCGATTGAGTTACATCCATTAAAAAAAAAGAAAGGAGGAGGCTACGTCAAGAAGCTATTTTTTCTCGGCCGATTTAGAAGCTGGGATAGGAGTGGAGATCTCCTTGGTGGCCTCTTTGTTAGTCGAAGGAGCAGATGTCTCTTTGGCTGGATTACCCACTTCTTTCTCCTCATCACCAGGTTTGGCAACAAGGGAAATATCTAGGTTTGGGTAAACCTCTACAATTTTATCCAAACAATCCCTATAGCCGATGAGGTAACTCTCTACTCTAGCTTCACGTATTTCATCAATGAAGGCTTTGGATTTCTTATAAGCCTCGATAGCTCGGAAAGCATCCTCCTCGGCCTATTCTGCCCTCTGATTGGTCGATGAAACCTCCTGCTCCAAAATGGTGATTCTCTTCTCCAATTCGGCCCTGTGAGCCACCGCCTCTTTGGCATTTCAAAGACAATCCCTTATTAGCAGCTCAGTTGAGATTGCCTTCTTCCGCCTCTTCTGCAATTTAGTCGCTAGCTCAATCGTGTATGTCTGAGCTACCCTCGGTTCCCTCTCCAAGGAATGGTTGGCGGCAGCAACCTTATTCAACTATTCTTCGGTAGCAATCCGAAGCTCTTCGGCTATTTCCCTATTGGCTATGGTCGAAGCCAGCTAGCTTCGGAGGTCATCGTCGAGGCCAATGGATTCACAGATGCTCTCTTCCAATAGAGAGACATCGTGGATAATCTACCAAAGGAAAACATGCATGAAGTTGGTCCTACTGGTGCCGATACATTGCTATAAGCTATTTCACCACTTACCTGTAGCATCCTGGGGTAAATAGAGAATGAGTGTCCACCAATTCCTATCTCTTGGTCTCCTCCCAGTCTTTCCAGAGGATGATCAAAGTCTTCGCTAGCCTCGAATCGCCAAGGCCAGCATCGATAGTAGGTACATTGCAGCCCCCTGAGCCCTCTCTTTCGATAATTCATAGCTCGGGCTTGACATCTTCGTTGATGATGGGAGCCTTACCCTTATCTAGTAAAGCAAGCTCTCCAGACAGCCCTGTAGCAGGAAGTCCCACCGAGCATTCAGTTGAACATCCAGATGAGGGGACCTAATTCTCCTCCAAGGAGGATTCTACATCAATGGGAGTTTGTTCCCCAGCCGGTGTTCGCGGAGGAACCTGATGGCAAACTCACATTCGATCCGATCTTCTCACCAGTGTACTTATCGCCGATCGCTTCCTAACCACCTGTTGGAGCCGTGTTGCATCTGACTTCATGGTTGGGGAAAGCTCTTGAAGATTGTTAAAGGAGGAAGAGGAAGAAAGGTGGCAAGAAAGAAGGAACTCTTAAGAAAAACTATTCAAGAGGCAACATTGCTAAAGGCTCGAGAAAGTTTAACTTTCAAGGATATCAACCTCTTATATAAGGGCCATTAGTGGCTCAGATTTGTTGCCCACATTTCGAGCAACCCTCTGATCATGCCAAGTGCACCTGCCTTAATTAATGAAGGTCTCAATCCACATGCAGATGGTTGCGAGGAGTCAGAAAACTGCGACTAATCCGATTCCTGAAACATGTAGCTTTAATGATTCCGATCACTATGGTAATAACCACCTCGCCAATGGTGATTGGACAACTAGCAGAGATGAAACGTTGCATATTAGTGAACTAAAGTCACCATCAAAAGCCGAGACTCTTTAATTATGAATCTGAAAGCTGAAGGATTAAACTTATGAAAAGAAAAAGAATACCTGATGGGAAGCCAAACCGATCAGTTCATCATCGAAGTTAACATCCCCATTAAAGTTAAGTCTGAAGACCTCATATGCTAAGGAAATTCATGTTCCTGTCAAGGGCTATCACTTATCCGAAGACTGTGTACATTAGACTTTTCGTACTCAAGATGGAGGTTATTATGTTTTCGAAGATAGCTATTCTTCTGAAGGCTACTATGGTTTATCTGAAGACTTTACACATAGAAAATTTTTACTTAAGCCGAAAGTTATTTTACATTCAAAGACTGTTCCCAGTCTAAAGACTTCATACTTGGAAGAATTTTCATTCAAGTTAGAAGTTATGATGTTTTCAAGAAACGATTACCTACTCGAAGACCATTGCACATCTGATGACTCTATACTTGGAAAAATCATGACACAGCTTGAAGGAAAAGAGCACTTTCTATTAATAAGCCCGTGTACATATCATCTTTCTTACAAAACAAGAAACAGAAGAAGTAAAAGGCCTATTTGTCTATTTTGACCGCTGTAGGGACTTCTGGATTGGCCGTAGGAAGAGCCTCTTCAATCTGAACTGTTGGAAGGGACTCTTCTACTTGGGTCGAAGTTACCAGATCTGCTATGGTCAGCTCTTCAACTTGCTCATGACCCTCAGCCGCAATCGAGACTTCTTCAGTTTGTTCAGGTGCTTCCTCAGTTTCAGCAGGGGCCTTGTCTTCTTCTTCTTTAGTGACCTCATACACCGGGATGCTCGAAAGGTCTAGCTTGGGATAAAGACCCTGGACCTCCTTGAGCCCATCATTGAACCCGAGTTGGTAACTAACTACCCCAGATTCAATGATTTCTTTCTTAAATTTTGAATACTTTTTGAAGTCCTCGACCACCCTAGTTACTTGTACCTTCAGGACCTCAAACTCCTTGGCCACTGCTTCGACCTCTTTGGCCACCTCATCGGCCTTCTTTTGAATCTCCTTGGCGGAGTGTTCTAAAGAGTGTATCTGCTTCTTCTTCTTTCGAAGCTTAGCCTCTTATTCAGAAATCTTTAGTTGAGGTTTTTTCAACTCATTCTTCAGATCCTGAACCTCAGCATCCTTCTTCGAAAGCTTCTCCTCCATGGTCGATTTCAGTTATTCGGCCACTTTTCTCTTGGCCTTCGTTGCCTAAAGCTCTTCCCTCAAACTATGGAGGAAATTATCAAACTTTGTTATACTCTCCTCCATGAAAGGGATGTCATGGATCAGCTGCATTAAATAACCGAATCATGAAGTTAGTTATGTTGAGAATGATCATAAGAAGATGGAAGGCGATAAAGATGTCCTACCTTTAGTATGATAGAGAATGCTGAATTGAACACCTCCTTAAGGCACCGATTCTAGGTGGCTTCCCAATCATGGGGCAACAGCATGGCCTTCAGCACTCTCCTAGCCATGTCAGGAAGCATAAGACCCCTAGCATCAGAGAAGATGGAGAGTTCTACTTCACAATCCCTATCTAAGGGAGTGTCCCTCACATGATTCCCTTCGACCTGAGGTGCCTTGCCCTTGTCTCTCGCAGACAGGCAAGGCGACGATACATCGATAGCTGGAGTTGGGGTTGGACTCTTTGAAATCTAGATCGGAGTGCTCTCCTTCGACTGGGACTCCATGGAGGAACTCTATCCCCCCGATGACTCCTTGGTCGGTGCAACACTCTCGCTAGCTCCTTTGACTTAATCCTTCTTTCGAGCTCCGATCCTATAGGAAGAACTTGAGCCACTCTATTTTTGGCAGATTGGTGAAGCATGTTGGATTCGGGCTTTATTCTGCCACCTGTTAACAGAAACAAGCTTCAAGGTTAGTTTGCTAGAATAACTGTAGAACTGTATAAAGCTGAAGTTATCTACTAGCTATACCTAGTGAAGAAGACTCGCTGATTTGAGCAAGATGAAGATTTCTCTCTTCTAAAAGTTCTTAGATTGAAAGGACTTCAGCCCTAGACAACACTTCATAGTCTGGTTGGTCGGCCGTCAAAATTTTCTTATCGATATCAGCACATAAGTAGGGTTCCCTCCATTCAGTATTGAACCCCCATGACTGAGAAGAAAAGACAAAGAAGAAATTGGACTTCCATCAATGGATGGTACTAGACATATCCTTTATTATTTTACGACTGGGATGGGGGTCGATAACCCACCATCCGTAGCCATGGAAGTCTCTCTTCAATACAAAAAGAGAGGTGAACAGAGTAGTCCGAGGCCTTATGTTCACTATGTGGTAGAAGACTAAAAATCCGTAAATATTCCAAATACTATTCGGAGTTAACTGTGTGGGAACTATATGGTACATATTAAAAACTTTGGAGAAGAAAGGATATAGTGAAAAATGAAGACCGGCTTTTAGGTGGTCTTCATATATGGCAATAGCATTAGCAGGAGGGTTGTTCACCCTCCCTTCGGGCTCCGAAAGAATTAAGGAAAGGTTTTCGGGAATGTGGTAATATTCCCGGAGATGAGCTATCTTTCCAAAAGATAAGGAACTTGTGATCAATTCCGATCTAGACTCGGCATTGACCCCCCTAACAGGTTCTAAGGTGCTAGAGACTCAACTTCTCCCCCACTGGAGGGAGTCGTACCAGCGGTAGGAATCTTTAAAGTCCTAACCATGGTGAAAAAGGAGAAAAAGGAAGGCCCTACCAGTAGGAGAAAATGGAGACCGAGAGGAGAAGATAGACTGGGACAGTAGAAAGCAAAGAGAACAAGGCAAAGAAGCTTCCACTGCTAGGCTATTTCCCATTATATAGGGGGGCAAAATGGTTCAGGTAATCTCCTCGAAGGAAGAGCCACCTCTCTGATTATGCCACGTATGGAGGCACCGATCACGGATACGAAGCCCTAAGCAATGCCGGTCAATTCGATAGGAAAAAAACAAACCATCAGCCATGATCCATGTGACCCCATCTAACGGTCGAGATGGAGTTCGTATTTAATATCCAAAGGATAAGATGATGCCATGTCCCCCATTCAAACTGAAGCCGAAGAGTCAGCCAGGTCGCCATAATGAAAGGAAAGGACGTAACTCACCAATCAACCATCTTCTTTTCATGAGCTAATAGGAAGGTGACATCTATCCTCTCCACGACTATCAAATCAGATGTCAGTTACTGCATTCAACTGAATCAAAGATTCACCATCATTGATCATTCCTTCTTCGCTGGTAAACAACAATCCATGAGTACTCCCACTTTTCAAAACAAATGATTGCTTTAAAAGATGGGAGTGGGGGGTAACTTATGATAAACTAGCTTGAGGAAGGATGATTACTAGTTCAATTGAATCATTTCTGAACCAGTCGTCGAAGCCAAAAAACTCGAAGGTGACTCTACGGGCCGATAAAGCGACGATTCGACATCATCGTCCTAGCCACATCACAGGGTTAGTCTTCGGCCCGCACCAAAGACATCGATCCTGAAGTATATTCCTAGCCCTTGTTGCCCCAAACAGCTAACTAGTCTTCTTCGAACTGACTGGTCTGAAAAAGATAGCTACCTCATCTCTCAACTTGATTCGAAGAGGACAAGCTTGAAGCAAAATTCTAGCCCACCTCGAAGAAGGTAGCTCCGATGTAAATGGTTATGACGTCTTCGGCTTACTCCGAAAAAGGCAGGCACAAGGTGATCAGCCAATCTGACTTCGATCCCTTCTGAAATAGTGGTCCTGAAATAAATCTCCAGTTAATGTCGACATGAAATTACCAGAGGTGGGTATGGTTGTTATAACCCACCACGTGGCCACTAACTCAGATTCCAACAATATCGAAACTACTAGAATCAGTCAGTAACCACTTATGGTTACAGGGATGTTAAGCTAACTAACCCCCCTAACTGAAAGCAAGTGGGCTCAACTATATTCTATTACATCCACTTCTATAAATACTGGTAAGAGGGGATACTCATGGTAAGCAATATGGAGTCACTTTCACTATCTCTCTCTCCAAGCTCTCTATTCTGCTGCCTGAACCTTTACTAACTTAGGCATCAGAGTGTCCTCCATCGAAGAAAATCTATTCAGGAACTTGTTTTGCAGGAACCCCGGGAGGTGGACCAATAATCCAACCGCTCCATCCGATTTGCAAGGGTTCAGCGCCAACACATACAATATTGAAAACATGATATAAAATATAAAAAATAAGTGGATATTATAATATACAACAAGAATAATGAAAAAAATAAAAGATACTCAAATCCTTGCATCATCAATTATTATTTGATTAACAAGAAGATCGTGAACATGTGATCTTATGATACTGCCTATGTGTAAGGATTTATGTGGTGCTCCCAAGCTTTAGAGAGACTTGGGAGACCATGACAGGGTGCTGGAGCCGATCCCTGGGTATTAGAGTCGGCTCGGTTCCGGTCAGAGTCGACTCTAATGGTTGGCACAGCATGGATGCAGGGAGGAGAGTTAGCTCGGATTGTTGCGAGTCAGTTCGGTTCTATTGGGAGTCGGCTTGGATCACTGGGAGTCAGCTTGGTTTCATAGTATCTACAAAATAGGTAAACTACTGTCTAGACAAGTTGACTCGAGGGGTTTGAGTCGACTCACTCAGAGTGCTCTCTGTAGCATGGAGTCGACTCGAGGGGTTCGAGCTGACTTAGATGACGTGATCTTTTGAATCATATGTTGCTGCACCGGGAAGTTTTGGAGGGGCTAGGTCGGTTGTAACCTTGGATATATATATGAGTTTTTTGTCTTGTATATGGAAGAGAGATCTTGAGTGATTGAGATATCAAGAAGAAGAAATCCCTCCTTTCTTCCAGTCTCCTTCTTCCTCCTCTCCCTCTCCTAGGGTTCTCTCTCGTGTGTTCAGCCCCATGGGGGCGTGCCTCCATGATGGGAGCGGATGGCGTGCCCCATCACTTCCCTGATCGTGACTTCCCTTTCTGCCATGGCGGCATCAATCACTTTCCTGATCGTGACTTCCCTTTCTGCTATGGCGGCATCAAGAATGATCCTAGGCTTCCGTGGAGTGGTCTTGCTCCAACATTTCATATCAGAGCTGATCTTGATGCGATGGCATGAAGGAAGAAGGGAAGAAGGCATCATGATGATACGGTGTGCAGATCTTTGGTGGTGAGGTCTGGAGGAGGTTGACGATTGCGTGGATCAGATCTCGTGGATCAGATCTCTAGTAGTGAGATCTGGAGATGAAGGCATGTTGTCCTTCCTGGAAACATAGAGAGAAGAAGTGGTGCAACAGCCATGGAGCATGTAGATCTGAAGCATGAATCTGGCGATGCAGGAGGGTGGTGTCCATCGGTGGTGCTGGTCTGGACAAAGTACTAGTGGAGAAGACTAGAGAGCATCGCTCTCGTCGGTCTCGACGATGTTGTGATGAGGATGCGGTCCTTGTTGTGGAGATGGAGAAGATCCGGTGAAATGGCCACCATGGGTGCTCGATCCCTAGTGCGAGAAGGTAGTGGGTCGCTTGTTGTAGAGCAATGCAGGACATCATAGGGCATCGGTCGCAGGGATGCGTAGGGCGCGGGCTTGACCATGGTTGATGCAGGGCACAATGGGAGCGTGGTGGATCTTATCGAAGCAGATCGGGTCAAGCATGGCTTGCGGGCAGTCACCGGAGGTGTGGCACGGTGACGGGCAATCACCGGAGGTAAGGCATCACAACTCTGCTATGAAATTCATGTTGATCTAGGATGGATCCGATGATGGATTCAGATCATGGGTGATGTGTATGTGGAGATCATGGTGCAGCGACCGTGTGTGCGGGTAGCATGTGCAGGATGGTTCCTTCTTCAGCTCTCCCTGGAGGACAGAGGTTCGTGGTAACGGGAGCAGTGTAGAGGTCTACTGGTGGAGCAGATCTCGCCAAAGATGATGGATCTAGTGGTGCAGGAGCTCACGATGGTGGTCTAGAACTGCAGGTTCTGTGCTATGAGATGACAGGTCAGGTGATTTGTGGTTTAGCACAGGTGGAGCAATACATACCAGGGATCTTTCAGAGCATTAGAGGTAGCTCCATCAGTAGTGGGCCAGGCTTTTAGTCACTGTAGAGGAGAGCGATCGGTAGTACTCCAGTTACCTTGATCGTGATGGAGCTGTACATGGGTGTGGTATCCCATATGGATAAAGATTGGTCTCAGAAGATGGATATCTCAGGGAGACCAGAGTACATCAGTAGAGTCGATGCCAGAGGTAGCTCAAGGAGATAGGAGACAGTCACAGGAAGCACCAGGGGTATCAAACAGTCTGGAGTGTCCTGGTATGGCAGCATTGGCCTAGGGACAAAGGCTGGAGCTGATGGAGGCTGGTAGCTCAGGAAAACCGGGGATAGGTCTCAGGGAGTGCCAAGGATGTCATGCAGCATAGAGACAGGCTGGGACATGGTCATGCAGCCTAGAGATAGGCTGGGACATGATGGAGCAGCCAGGTGGAGATGGTTACTGGAGTCAGTCACTGGGTTAGAGGAGTTGGGATGAGCTTCTAGGTTTCGGAGGTTCCTGTAGGGTTGCAGAGTGTCCAAATGATCTCAGAGGAGTCTGCGATGATGCGGAGGGTCCGAGGAGGTAGTGACTAGGTACAAGATTCAGGTGCAGGCTTAGCAGGATAGTGTTGATCAAGTTGCTGGCCTCAAAGTTTCTTTCTGTGGCATCAGGGGGACTTCAGTCTTAGATGGAGCACCGGTGACAGGTGGCTTCACGGATGGAGTAGGATTTGACATGAGTTCAGAGAGGGAGGTGCGTGGAGGACCATATCCTAGCATGAGCACCAGGGGTGCACTTAGCCAGGTGGAGCAGAGTGTGTAGAGTTTGGCATGGCTATGTAGAGATTGTGTCAGGTAGAGCTCCAGTTATAGCAAGTGTCAGTTCAGGTTTGCTAGGTTCTCTCTAGGGAAGTCCAGGGAATAGATTGATGCAGCTGCCAGGCAAAAGGAAAGCTACAATCATGGTGCCAAGATACAAGCAAGGATCTTCAGCTATGGAGGCGGTCATCCCAAAGGTCTCCAGGTGATATCAGTAGTTGAAGGTTGTTAGCAGAGGTGAGGATATCCGTACAAGGTGCTGTCAAGACATATAGTTACAGCGGGGTTATGCGTTGAGGATATTGCCAGGTTTGCCCAAGCTTGGGGACACCAAGGTGAAGAATGTAAGGATTTGCGTGGTGCTCCCAAGTTTTTGAGAGACTTGGGAGACCATGATAAGGTGCTGGAGCCAATCCCTGGGTATTAGAGTCGGCTCGATTCTGGTCAGAGTCGACTCTAACGATTGGCATGGCATGGATGCAGGGAGGAGAGTTGGCTCGGTTCTGCTGGGAGTTAGCTCGAATAATTGGGAGTTGGCTTAGTTTCACAGTGTCCACAGAACAGGTAAACTACTGTCTAGACGGGTCGACTCGAGGGGTTCGAGCCGACTCGCCAAGAGTGCTCTCTACAGCATGGAGTCGACTTGAGGGGTTCGAGTCGACTTGAATGACGTGATCTTTTGAATCACGTGTTGCCGCATCGAAAAGTTTTGGAGGGGCTAGGTCGGTTGTAACCTAGGGTATATATATGAGTCTTTTGTCTTGTGTATGGAAGAGAGATCTTGAGTGATTGAGATATCAAGAAGATGAAATCCCTCCTTTCTTCCAGATCTCCTTCTTCCTCCTCTCCCTCCCCTTGGGTTCTTTATCACGTGTTCAGCCCCATGGGGGAGCGCCTCCATGATGGGAGCGGACGGCATGCCCCATCTCTTCCCTGATCATGACTCCCTTTCTGCCATGGTGGCAACAAGAACGATCCCAGGCTTCTACGAAGTGGTCTTGCTCTAACACTCTGTTCATTGATATGCATGACCTCTCTACAATGAAAAAGTATAAGAATATCATAAAATAAGATCTTGAAAGAGATGTTATCATACATAACAAAAAATATAAAATACTTACGAGTTAATGCTTTCTTTCAAAAAATTATTAATCAATTTTCATCATCTTCAAATTATAAAGGATATATAAAATAAGATTTTAAACTTTTTTGTGAGTTGAGTGGTTTCAAAATTAGAAGCCAACTTTAGATAGAGGCCTTCTGTAGCTAAGGTTATCTTTTCACCCTCTTAATGATTGAAGGGGTCAAAGATAGTTATCTATCCCCCATATCATTCTCCATCTCAGAGGTGTCTTTTCTCTTTTTCTCTGTCCTTAGTTCTTCTTACCATATATCTTCTACCTCCTCTCCAGCATCCCTCTCCTCCCCTTTGTCCTCTTATTTATTTGTATTGCTTTCCTGCTTGAATAATAAATTTAAAAAATCTCAGCTATGACAAGCTTTTTTTAACCTTCTGAAGTCAATCCTTATCTGCACACAAGTTGCATAGCTTATTTTTGAATCTAGGGATGCTTTTGTTAGATTGATAAGCCATTACTCCTATGGCATAGATTCAATAACACCCTCCACTTGCAAACAAAGAAAAAATCAAATTAAATTAGCAATTGTAATGACAATTTGTGGAATACAAAAGATTTATGATATTATGGATCATCTTACTAACTCATAGGGCTACATATTGTCAACCTGAATGTTCTGAAACTTCGAGTGGCTGTCATGCCACTTCAATAGTCTAGATAGTTTATTAGGATTAGGTGGGACTTCATTATGGTATGCTCAAGGAACCATACCTGCACATTAGTATTTTTTACATTAAAATCATGAAAAAATTCTAATTTATTTATTATAATTATTTTTGCATATGAATTAACCTTATCTATAGAGCTGTCGAATAGACAAACAAGGTAGGCTATCTCCTACCCTTTTCACATCTCTTCACTTGGATTGGCTTCCCAGATCTCAAGCAATCAGTAATCTTTGGGAGATCCAAAAGTATCAAATCCTTGATTATAGAAGCCCAGTCAATTACTTCCAATTGAGATAACTCATTCAAGTATAGGATGAAATATCTTGGACATGTCTGATTTAAATTTGGTGTCAAACATATTTCAAGCATGCATGCAATCCAAAGTCTCACAGTATTCTCAATGTTCTTTGTATCTTTGAGGACTGAAGCTAGGCAATCAATTACTCCAAATCATTATGGTGAAGATCCAATTATATCCAAATCTTTGGAATAACCTTTCCTTTTTATTATGGCCTATGATGGAGATTTTTTCATGGCATGGAAAATCCATGATTAATGCCACTTCCTTCACACTGAATCTAAGTACTTTATTACAAAAATGAACTCACCTTCTTATGATATCTGCAAGAAGTAGCCCTTCAACTATGAATGACTGCATGTCAATGAATGCATCAAATGGGGCCCTCCAGGTTATATCAACAGGAATATTTAAAAAATCTATCTTCTAAACATTCTGAATATAAACTACTGACTTACAAGAGTTCTTAAATAGTTGTGAAGGCTTCACACTTACAAACAATGGAATAATTAAAAAATTAATTATAATAAAAAAGGAATATCACATTATATAAATAAATTATTTTACTATTATAATAAATCAAAGGCATCGTAGCTTAAATCTATATAGGATATCATAATTTTATGAAGGGATATCATAATTTTATGAAACGATATTATAATTTTGTACCGTATATAATAATCTAATAGAAAGTATTTAAAATGTAGGATTTTATAAGTCTATGGTATACTATAATATCTAGAATAAATCTAAGACAATATGGCTTAAATTTATATAATGGTATCATAATTTGGTGAAGCAATATCAAAATTTTATACTAGATAGAAATAATCTTATATAGATTATTTAAAATACAAGATTTTATAAATTTAGTATATATTATAACATACAGAATAAATCTAAAGGTTTAAATCTGTGTAGGGGTATAATAATTTTATGAAGAATGTCATAATTTTATGAAGTGGTATCATAATTTTATATTAGGATATAATATCTTATATACAGTATTTAAAATGCAAGATCTTATGAATCTAGGATATACTATAACATCCTGAACAAATCTAAGATATCTTAGCTTAAATTTATGTAGGGGTGTCATAATTTTGTAAAGGGATGTCATAATTTAATGAAGCGGTATTATAATTTTGTACTAGGATATAATAATCTAATATAAAGTATTTAAAATGCATGATTTCATAAGTTTAGGATATACTATAATATACAGAATAAATCTAAGATATATAGCGGTGTCATAATTTTATGATAGGTTATCATAATTTTATGAAGTAGTATCATAATTTTTGAACTATGGTACAATAATTTGAGTGTTAATGTAGGATTTCATAAGTCTAGGATATACTATGATATTTAGAATAAATCTAATAAATCAAAGTTTAAATCTATGTAGGGGTGTTATAATTTTATGAAGGAGTATCATAATTTTGTGAAGTGGTGTCATAATTTTATACTAAGGTATCATAATTTTAAAAAATTGTGTAATAATTGTAGAAAGCATATTTTGAGATAGAGCATCAAAATATTATATCAAAATATATAATTTTTTTACCTTCTTGTAGTTCTCCGATTTCTTTTCTTCTAGATATTGAAGGGGTCACCCTCTCATATATAAAAAATAAGTACTGTGCTACCTTCCAACAACTGCACTTCTTCCTTACATTGCCGTTGTATTCATTGTCTATGTCTGAATGCGAAACCCTTAAACTCCATTGGCAAAAAAATTAAGAATGCTAAATCTTTCAAAGTCTAGCCAACTACCAAGATGGACGCTGCCAACTATCGAGATGAAAATGTGGACAACCAACGAGATTGAAAGAGAGCAAAAGTAATGGAGTGGACTTCGAGGTAGAGTGTAATTTGAAAAAAAGGTTTTTTTCATTTGGAGAAGAAAATGCTTTAGATGCCACTTTCTTTTTTACGAAGAGACGAAGGCAAAAATGACATTCTAGTCGTTTGAAGAGACATGCAAATGCAGTGCAAAGAGGATTTCTGAACCCATCGATATTGCATTTAATGAAAATCATATCCAGTCCCATCGTGCTAGCTTCAGATCTACATGGACCAATGAAAAGAGACGATGCAGATCAACTTGGATTTCCTACACCATGTGTGGTTTGCAAAGAATTTCGCTACAATCATTACAAGCATATCAGGATGTTCATAGTTGTCCCCTTCATGTGTAAGACCCAATTCCATGAGCAAATCAATTGCAAATTAGGAAACTAGTGTTCTCTTTTTGAGTGAGTGTTGATATTGCATCCCATATAAAAGGGTTGACTCTGTTACTATCAAATATCATAGAATATATTATTTATGAGAAATTAAATAAGCAGGGAGGTATTTTGCTTCCTCCTATTCAAATAAAAAAAACAATTACACGGAATTGAAAAAGTTAAATGAAGAAAATATCAAAATAGTTTGAAAACTAAGAAACTATTTGGATATTTATATAGAACTGAACTAAAAATTTTGCAAGATTTATAGATTATGCTGCCCATTTAAGCATGGCTCTATCAACCAAGCACCCCACAACCCGAATCCTATAGGAAGAAAGAATGAGCCCTATAAATCTTTTCTTCCTTGTCCAGCGACTCTGATTTAGGCTAGAATTCAGGCAAGCCTTTAGAAATGAAGCTAGATGGGTCAACAAATGTAATTATTGCAATATTTTCAACCCATGTAGGAACATCCACATAGGCCCTAAATCCTAAAAGTTAACACCATTCAATGAGAGCCTTGCAGATCCATGCCCTTAATAAAATTTCTTTTTTAATAGCGAAGAAAGTTTCTTTACATAATATATTAAAATATTAATCTTTATTATTTGAATTGTCCTTAATATGTATTTTGATACTAGTTTGATCATCAAAATAATAAACTTGATATAGAATTTATGAAAAATTTGAAGAATCTATTATTTTGTTTTAGTTGAAGGAAACAGTGAAAAAAAAAAAATTAGAAATAAAAATTTATAGAAGACTAATTATAAGCTTTTTTAATTATTAAATTTTATAAACCAATGAAAAAAATGAATTTATTAAGGTAAATTTCTATCTAGTCTTTATCCAATAGTTCATATATGGGTGACAATTAATATAGTGTTAGTGTTGTGCCAATATATAAAGTTTGTTATATTGGTCTCCTTTAATATATTTTATCCTTGGTATCTTGAACTATGATTTTTAAAATTAATCTCATACATGATGACTCTTTCAAAATACTAGCCAGCTATTTAACAGATATGGTGCATATATATATACAGAAAATATATTATTTATGTATAAAATAGGTTTTTTAATGAATCACATAATTCCAGTGAATTTGTAATACAAATAAGCTGTTCTCAATAGTTAGGTGGGCGAAAGAAACTATCGAATCATCTATAATGCCATATATCCTTTGTTAGTTTGTGTCCCATGCATTTCTATTTTTCTTAATGTTTGTGCCTAATCTCTCAAAGCTTATATAAACTATTTTTTAATCAATAATTATAATACAACAAAGAAATAGTTTACTCCAATATCTCACTCTAGAAGTAAATATGTTATACATTATTAAACTTCTTATTTAAATGCCTTTTTAATAATCTTTGTCTCATTACTTTCAAAACTTAAATATAGTAGACATATATAGATATTAATATTATTGATGAAAACAACAATTTCATGAAAATGCATTGATTTCACTGACTTAATGTTATTTCCATGAACTTGCCTTTACCTTTGATTTTCCATATAGGTACATATTGAGCTAGCCAGCTCATAACTTGTGGATATGTGTGGAGTTTATGATGACCCTGCTATGTTGTTATTGGGTGGGCTTGGGTTACAAACTTTAGACTTATGACTGCAAAACTCTGCCCAAGTTTTTGCGTTGGCTGACTTAAATAGATAATTGGTGAGCTTGATAATCTAGCCAATCAAAAGGTGGTATATACTATGTATTTGAATTATACATGCATATTTGTATTATAAAATAATAAATTATATAATGTAAATAATTTTTTGTCCATAAACAATTATGACCATTAGATTTATTATATGTAATCATGACCATCTGTGACTTCATCAAATTTTATAAACACGTTCAGATCCTTTTCACAAAATCTGAATTCATGTTCAGATTTAGATTCTCCATCCAGTCACAAAAACAATTGAGTGTGGAGCAACCTTGAGGAAGTGGTGTTTCTGACTGGAAGTAAACCTAGATAGGTAAGAATCCAGACCAGAAAGTAAGAGGACTAGTACTACTTGAATAGGTTCTTAATTCCTTTGATAGAACCCTTATTACTCGTTGAATTTCTGTATACTTTGACTTATATTTGCTTTATTCCTTTTAAATTTATTTTATATGATAAATATTTATTGTTTTTGTATTGACTTGCAAGTCAACTTGATAATGAATAGAGTACATTTTTATTGTTGAAATGGCCAAATTTTTAATGAATTTAAAGGTCACAACCAAGATATTCATGAAATGAAGTGATTGAGGTTGTCATGTTGGGCTGGAACCTTGATGCATGCCCCCGTCGCTTTTGCATGCGGGGGCGGGAGGCTCAGGCCCAAGCAGTCCCTCCCAATTTATCATGCACAGTGTTTAATGGTCTACGACGACAATTGATCCATGGGCTGGAGCTCCACCGTGCATTAAAGCATTTGAGTTTGGGAGTGCTTTTGGGACATTTAATGCACCAGTGACATTCAATGCGAGCAAAAGTAGAATCGTAATAAAGTCAATGCATTTTGGTTGCATGATTAGGTGGCAGTGTGGGTCTCCGTGAGAATTTGATTGCATGGCTTGATCCAACTCTGATCATATTGTTTAATGATGTTTGTTGCAGGTTGAAAGCCGATTAGATAGTTAAAAGTAATCATAAAGTTTTAATTCAAGTCGAAGAGATTATAAGATTTTGATATGATTTAGATCATTAGACTCATGATTTGATGTTCTTTGTACCAGAAGCTATAAAAATAGGCAAAGGTCAGGGACCATGTATAGAAATCTAAAGGTGATAAAAGGTCTCTAGAAATTCTGTAAGGACTGAGAGTTGAGAGCTTGTGAACTTGTGAGAGGGATTTGAATTTTTTGTTGAAAGAATTGTACAAGATTGAGAGCGGGAGTTCTAATCTTTTAAGTTTTATTTTTTCATAGTGAAATCTTGTATACCCAATTGATTATATATTTTATTTTATTTTTTCTCTTCTTTCTTCTCTTATAGTATTGATATCAATAATTGTGATCCTGGAAATAGGAATCCGTATTCTGCACAAGATTTTTTTGAGAAAGTGGTATCAGTGCAATTGGTACCATATTAGCTAGTATCGAGGCACCAGATTGTCTATATTGATCAACATCGATGAAGATGGAGAAGACAACCATAATCAAGATGGAGATCAACCGGTTTGATGAAAAAAGTATTTCTCTCTCTGGCAAGAGCAGTAAAAGATGTGCTCATCCAGTAGGGGTTGATCGATGCCTTATATACGAGGAGATGATAGCCATCATGAAAGATAAGACTTGCAGGTGGTACCAGTGAACACAATCTGCTTGTATTTGATGGATGAGATAATGATTCATGTACTGAGCGAGACTTTTTCGATAGCATTATGGACAAAGCTCAAGGAGTTGTATATGACGAAGTCTTACCAACATGCTTTTTCTTTGTAAACAGTTCTATCAATTATGGATAATCGAAGAATAAATCATGCAGGAGCACTGAAGCAACTTCCAAAAGATTTTCATCAATCTTCTCAATGTCGGTAAAAATGTTAAGGAGAAGACCAGGGCATTGGTCTTGCTTTCATCACTAAACTTGATCTTCTATTAAGGGAAAAGCACCATCAAGATGGAGGAGGTCACCTTGGCATTACTCTAGAATGATGTTCTCTGGTGATAGAACCAAGCTTCGAGTTTAGACAGAAACTCAGCATTGACAGTTTCTATAAAAGTAGGTAGGCAGAAAATGGAGCGATAGAGGATCGCGAGGTAGGCGATTCAGGTCGAAGGATGCGAGCAAGATCAAGTGCTACCATTGTAATGAGCTAGGATATCATGTCAGAGATTATCTATAGCTCAAAGATTGGATAAAGGCTAATGTAGCAATGGCCAAGGATACTATAGTGATGCACTTATGGTATCTGACGAGATATCTCTTTCTTCCTAGTAGATTTTAAATTTTGTATGTCTATATCATATTTGTTACAGAAAGGAGCTATTCGACTTCTTAGAGAGTAGAGAGAGTTTTATCCATTTACTAGATGAATCGAGCTATGTGATCGAGGGAGTTGGGATAGTTAGATTAAAGAACATACTGGGACAGCAAAGAAATTTAACAGGATTCGATACATATCTAATTTTCATAGAAATCTAATTTTTCTAAGCAAACTTGATTCAAACAACAATATAGAGAGCCAATGATGGAATCCTGAAGGTCATCCATGGTAGTAGGATTGTTTTGTAAGAGATGAAGTATAGAGGTCACAACCTCTTAACTAGGAGTCCAGTGTAAGTTGGAGTCCTTAGTGTAGATGGAGTCTAGTGCGAGGTGAAGCTTTGAGAGCAGGTGGATCATGGATAAGATAAAAGACTTGGGAGGATAATAGGCGATGTCTTATGATAAAGTTCCTATTATCATAGGAAGCTTTCCTGAACAAATCTCAGGTCATAATGATCACATCACATGATTGAGATGGGATCGAGTGATCTGGCTCTACTCTCATGTTTGTTCATCCATAAGCAACAGATATTTGTCTCAGGGCATGGGGACGAGATCCTTCGAGAGCTCTCAAAGTCAGGTGGAGACCGAGCATCGAGTCGCGATAGAGGTTATTAGACTAGCACCTTGATGCATGCATCCACCATTTTCACTCATGTGTGCAGGTGCACAGTGGCCTAATCCTAGGTGGTCCCTCCTAGTTTTCCATCATGCATGACGTTTAATGGTCTATAAGGAGCATTGGTCCACAGGCAGGAGTTCTACGGTGCATTAAAGCATTTGAGTGCTCCAGGGAGTGCTTTTGGAGCATTTAATGCAACAAGTAGAATTAATGTAGGTTGTTGTAGCCGAACCAGTATGACTCTATCACACCATCTTGGGTTGCTCTATCAGGCTCCTTACAGTCCTGCAAAACAAACCCACTCACCGGAGGGTTTTCGATGGGGGGCACTTCAATGCCTAAGTCAACAAGGGTTTGGGTAAATAGATAGAGAAGGAAAGATGGCTATGAAAAATGAGATAGTATTTCAACTAATTGATATACTTATTCTTTGGAAGCCCCATTTACCGGTATTTATAGGCGTGGGCCTTAACATAATTCAGTTAAAGGGCCTTTGGTAGTTAGTTTTGTTGGAAACCAACTCGTACTTGTTGATGTGGTGAGACCGCTGACGTGGGTAGCTGACAGGCGCCACATTAAGGGAGACCGCCATGGCGGATGCCAAGGTGACGCCTCAGTTCGGAGTACTTTGTCGAGCTGAGCTGAGCTCTTCCAGGATAGCAAGTCGAGCTCAATCCTCCGCCAGGTCGAGCTCGTGAGCTCGACGCCTAGGCCAGAGCTGCTTTCCGCCCTCCAGAGCAAGACCCTTGGAGGTTAGTGCCCTGTGATTGAGGTCGAGCCAAGAGCTCACCCGCCGATGTGGACCCTCTCCGAGCGCGCGCCCTCTGGACCGGGTCCGTCCTCCACCCTCCAGAGCGAGACCCTCAGAGGTTAGTGCCCTACAGTCGGGGTCGAGCCAAGAGCTCGCCCGCTATGTGGAGCCTCTCCGAGCATGCGCCCTCTGGACCGGGTCCGTCCTCCGCCCTCCAGAGCGAGACCCTCGGAGGTTAGTGCCCTGCGGTCAGGGTCGAGCCAAGAGCTTGCCCACCGATGTGGAGCCTCTCTGAGCGTGCGCCCTCTGGACCGGGTCCGCCTTCTGCCCTCCAGAGCGAGACCCTCGGAGGTTAGTGCCCTGCGATCGGGGTCGAGCCAAGAGCTCGCCCATCGATGTGGAGCCTCTTCGAGTGTGCGCCCTCTGGACCGGGTCCGCCTTCCACCCTCCAGAGCGAGATCCTCGGAGGCATGTGCTCTGCGGCCGAGGTCGAGCCAAGAGCTCGCCCACCGATATGGAGCCTCTTCGAGCACGCGCCCTCTGGACCGGGTCTGTCCTTCGCCCTCCAGAGCGAGACCCTCGGAGGTTAGTGCCCTGCGGTCGAGGTCGAGCCAAGAGCTCGCCCGTCGATGTAGAGTCCCTCCGAGCGCGCGCCCTCTAGACCGAGCCCGTACTCTTCCCTCCTCCACCAAGGTGACCGTACGAGCTCGGAGCACCCAGATCGGAGCAGACCCTACCATCCCAGGACATCGGCGAGCCACCCGAGGACCACGGGATGGCGTCCCCCATGCCGCCATAACTACATGTCCGGCCATACTTCCAGGGGATGGGCCAGCCAGAGAGCACGCACCCCCAGGGTGGCGGCCCCCGGATCGAGGCTCTGCCAGACTTCCGAAATGGAGCAACTAGAGAGGATGTCAGAAGGAATAGAAGCTTCCCCTACCACCTGTCAGGAAAGGCATCCCGTCCACGGCACGGAATCCTAACCTATGCGCCTGCCAACCCAGCGAGGATCCCGAGGCAGACTCCTAATGGCCAGTTTTCAACTACAAAGAACGATCGGCACCCCCAGAAGGGGGAGGTAACAACAGAAAAACACACCAGTAGAAAAGAACTACGATCCACCACCAATACAAGCGCAAGCTCGACCAAGTGAGCAAAGCGCCACCACCAACACCACGGTCGAGGGAAAGTCACTGGGAAACAAGGAGAAGCGGAGAAACAGGGAACCTCTCTGTCCCCGCTATCACTCTCCCCTGCTGCTTTTCCCTTCACCGACACATCTTCCACTCCTCCTAGTGCGGAGTCCATCAAGAGGGGCCCGACAGGAGGATTTGTTTTTCCTGGATCGTCACTGACTTGATCGTTGGAGTGCCCCCGTCGGAAACCCCGGCCCGGGTCACTAACCCCTATTTCACAGGTCCGGGAGCAGAGGACCGGCAGGCAGCGAAAGGAGCGCGCTTTGACGCAGCAGCTACGGGCCACGATGGTTTTGGCAGCAACACCTGTAATAATGATAGTTGGTTATTCTGATAGAATAACTACCTCTCTTCTTATCATCATTATTCCTCTTACGGTGGGTCGGCCATTATATGCTAGTCGGCCTTTATGCACTGGTTGGCTTTTATAAGCTTGGTCGGCCTTTATGAGCTGGTCGGCATTTGTATGCTAGTCGGCCAGTTGCTATTTCTTTAGCTTTTGGGAATGATCTGACCTTTTATTTCTTTCCTGAGCCTAATCTGGCCTTTTTACTCTTTCCTTGGCTCAACCAGATCGGGTTAATCTCACTTGTCTCAACACTTACCCCCCAACTCCCAAGTTCGAAGAGTTTTTATTACTTCGAGTGATGGGAGTTACTAAGAGATGATGATGAAAAGAAATTCTCTTTTCCTTTTCTTTTTTTTTTTTGATATGACAGGGGATATCTCTTAATGAGGAGAGAGAAAGGAAATCTTTTTAATGATGGCAAATCTCTAATTTGGTTGGCCACTCTAATTCGCTATTATAGGGCATACCGTCCTTACCAGATGTCATATTTTTATTGATGAAAAGTTACCATTCGGACCTTGGGGTCATGTCGATCGGAACCATTAAAGCTACATAACTTTGAAATCATATCCGTCGTCATCCTTTCGCCTCCGCCGATCAACTTCTCATGATCAATGTCGTCATATCTGCTTCTACCAGTTGGATTCAATCATACGTGGCATGATCAGAGGTGTCTTCTGTGGCTCGAGGAAGAGATCATAGTCGTTGTCTATTCTTATATAAACAATATTCTTTCTTCTAAACTGGGTCTTTCTCTTTTGCTTTGATTTTCAGCCATCGGGGAAGGTTTCCTTCATCTCTATTCCAGTCCTTTAGCTTCTTCCAGTCCCTTTTAAGACTTTCCATTTTTCCTAGATCAGGTTCTATTCCTTTCTCTTTATAGCAATGGCGAGTAGGTCTTTAGGTGTCCCCGCCTCCGGTGGGTCCTCCGTTGGTATGGGTGATAATGAACCCTTCGGTAGCCAAAACCTTGCTAGGATGAGGGGTCCTCACTATCGAGAAGAATCAAAACCCCGGTCCCTTAGGAGTAACACTATGGAATCTAGGTTTGCTTCCTTGCGGAAAAAATATAAAATCCCACAGGACATGATTACCTTCATCCCCCTCTCCAGTGAGAGGATCAACAAACCTCCTCCAGGAACCATAGCTGTGTACAAAGAATAGTTGAAGGCTGGTCTTCATTTTTTCCTTTATCATATCCTTCCTATACAATTGACTCCGAATAGTATTTGGATAATATGTGCCTTTCTTGTCCTTTGTCATGACCTTGAGATAGTGCTTAGGACTTCTTTGTTCAGTTCCTCTTTTGTTTTGAAGAAAGATTTCCATGGCCAGGATGGTGGGTCATCAGCCCTCGTCCTGGTTGGAAATTTGTTAGGGGGCTTCCATCGGCCATCCATGGAAGTCCAGTTGCTTCTTTCTCCTATCTAGTCAGCAACCTTTGGGTTTTAACCTTAAGTGGAGGGAACCCCGTCTGACCCCGAATGCAGGGAAGAAGGTCATATCAGCTGACCAGGAGGACTTCGAGAAACTCTTCGAAGTCAAAGTTCCTTTGATGAGAGAACTATTGAGCGAGGAGGGTCTCTTTCTTGCAGAAATTAGTACCTTCCCTTCTCTAGGTACGTTTAGTCGGTTTTACCATTTATTTTGTTTATTTTCCTTTAGCTAACAATATTTGATGTTTCTTCTACTTGCAAATGATAGATGTTTCTTCTACTTGCAGATGATAGGATGAAACCCGATGCCCGCATGCTCCGAAAAACTATCAGGAAGAGGGCAGTAACAGGGACTTCTAAAGAACAAGGGGGCACAAAAAGAGCTCATTCATCAACCACCCCCTCCAGCATTCCACCGGAGATCCCTACTAGGGGGAGTACCCCTATAGTCGTGCAGTCCACTTCAGATGAGGACAACATTCCTCCGTCAGAGCGTCATCCAAGAAGAGCTTCGATGGATCGCACATCGGAGCCACTAGCAGTACTTTTAGAGCAGCCGACAGGGCCATCATTGGTCGAACCTTCTTCGAGGCCTAGTCATCAGTACAAAGGTAAGGCTCTAGAAATTGAGACGACGATGCCGGAACTGCCAGTCAGATCTGAAGCATGGGAGGAAAAAGAATTTATCGACTTCACTGTCTATGCTAATGATATTGGGCTAGACAATCCTAGGCTTGCCAGGTTGATGTTGAAGGCTGCCATCCTCCCCAGAGATTGGGAGGTGACCAAAGGTCATCATTTGGAGGACATCTTCTCCTCCATTTATCCAAACACTTTATAGGTATAAAAGTTTTCTCTCTGATTTCCTTTATAAATCTTGACATCATTATTAACTTTATTGATTTTCTCTTTGGCAGTTTATCCATGAAATCTCTTTGATTGAAGAGAGCATTCATGGATTTGCTGATCTTAACAAGGGTCTTCAAGATCAGTTGGAGATGGCCAAGGCTGAGAAGGAAGTGGCCAAAGAACTCAAGAAGGCCATAGAATAGAAACTGAGTCAAAGTATCACTAACAACCTCTCCTCAGAGGAGTTAAAAATAGCTCAGGAGAAGATAGTAGAAGTGGAGGCTAAACTGAAGAAAAAGAAGAAAAAAACTATGCTCCGTCGAGGTGCTAATAAAAGAAAGTCTCCAGAAATCCGAGGAGGCCTTGGCTCAAAAGGCCGAGTTAGAGAGAAAAATCAATGTGCTTGAACAGAGGGTCGAGTCAGCAGAGTGGAGGGCACATCTAGTTGATTAGATAGTCCTTCGAGTCATTGAAGACTATAGGAAGTCCAAAACCTTCAATGACGAGAATGAAGCTCGTGTGGAAAGCTACAACATCGGCTTCATGGATTGTTTGAAGAAGGTGAAGAAAATGCATCCAGACTTGGATACTTCAAAAGTTACTTTGGATGATACCGACGAGGAGTCAGATGATGAGCAAGTCAAGGATGTTCTTGCTTCCAAAGTAGATAACTATGACAAACCAATTTCGAAAGCAGCCGATCCCATCCCTACCTCCGAAGCGACTGACGAAGACTAGTTATGATGTGCTTTTTGTTTTTTTGTGTAAATCATAGCCTTTAGGCTCAATATAAATTTCATCTTTTCATGTGAATGAAATCCTTTTTTTCTATTCTTCCACAATCGTGTTCTTAAATGAGTGTTCCAAAATTTTCTAAGTATGGAGTTGTCTACTTTTTCCATACTCAATAGTAAGTCTTAGAAGAATTTTTGCTAAGTGTAGTACCATCGGAATGATGGTTCTTTGGTATAAGAGTTGCTTAAAGGGCCGTTGGTGTTCTCTTTGTGAACACTATGGCCTAGCTAGTATGACTAGCTTTTTTCAAATATAAATATGAGTTGGTGGGTAAGACCAATTCTATTCATCGGATGGGGGTCGACGAGTTAGGCCAACCTCTTGATTGTCGAATACACCAATTGAGTCGACTGGTTTGGTCTCCTCTTTATTTGTTAAATTGATCATGACAGAAAATGTAAATATGACAGAAAATATAAAGAGGAAGAAAATATCACTTCATTGATAGTACTTGCGAAGGTTCTCTACATTCCAGGGTCGGGCCATTTGGTAGCCATCTAGGCTTTTAATCCAGTAAGTTTTGGGTTGTATTACTTTAGTGATTCGATAAGGGCCTTCCCAATTAGGGATAAGTTTGCCTTGCTCTATGGGTCGGGATACCTTCACCTTTCATAGTACTAAATTTTTTGGTCAGAATATTCTGGCTTTGACTCGTGAGTCGTAGTATCAGATGACTCTTTACTGGTATACCGCCATTCTTAATTATGCTTGGAGTCTTGTGCCCTCAAGTAGATCCAAGTCAGCTCTTCTTTGATTTAAATTATTTGACTCCTCGAAGTGACCAGTCCTTCTGGATCGGAGAATGATTTCAACTGGTATCATGGCTTTGCTCCCATAAGTTAGGTTGAATAGTGATTCTCCTTTTGTAGATCGAGGAGTCATCCGACAAGCCCAGAGAACTGAATTAAGCTCATCGGCCCAGAGTCCTTTCGCTTCATTTAGCCAAGTTTTCAAGCCATGAAGAATTATATGGTTGGTTACCTCAACCTCACCATTGGCTTGAGGGTATCCGATAGAAGTCAGCTTATGGAGAATATGGTATTATGCACAGAAGTCGTCGAACTTCTGGTTGTCGAATTACCTTCCATTATCGATGATGATGGCATAAGAAATTCCAAATCGAAAGATTACAAAATTTCTGACAAAGATTTCGACCTTCCCTTCGGTGATTTGAGCTAAGGATTTAGCCTCAACCCATTTGGTGAAGTAGTCAATAGCCACAATCATGAACCTCCTTTGCCTTGAGGCCGAAGAAAAGGGGCCAAGGATATCCAACCCTATTGAGTGAAAGGCCAAGAGGCAACCAGTTGAGTTAGCTGACTAGCTAGATGCCTTTGGATATTGGCATACCTTTGGCATTGGTCGCATCTTCGCATGAAGTCAGCTGCATCCTTCTAGATAGTCGTCTAATAATATCCCTAGCATATGATTTTATAAGCTAGAGATATACTCCCCAGGTGATCGCTACATATGCCTTCATGGACTTCTTTTAGGGTGTAGTCAGCATATGACGGGGCTAGGCATTTTAGTAAAGGTTGCGAGAAGGATCTCTTGTATAGGGACCCTTCTAGGATGACATATTGGGAGGCCATCCATCGGAGCCACTTGGCTTCAATGGTGTCTTCGAGCAAGGTTCCTCAGTTAAATATCTAGTTATCGGATCCATCCAACTTCGCTCCTGTTCAATCTGATGGATCTCTTCCCCTCCTTCAACATAAATGTTGGGGGTTTCCAATTATTCAATAAAAGTCTGACCATGGAGTCGGGCACCATTATGGCCAGGTGGGATAGTGAATCAGCTCGAAAATTTTCATTCAAGGAACGTGACTGATTCTAGAGAATCAAACTGAGTGACTAAGTTTTGAACTTTCTCCAAGTATTTGGCCATATTTGCATCTCGAGTTTCGAAGTCTCCTTTGACTTGGTTCACTACTAGTTGGGAGTCGGAGAATACCTTCAACTTTCGAATGTCTAGCTTTCTGGTGATTCTAAGTCCTGCTATAAGGGTTTCATATTCGACTTGATTGTTTGATATCCTAAAAGAAAAATGAAAAGTGTACTCTATGATATCTTCGTCGAGGTCAGCTATTATCAAGCCGGCTCCACAACCAGAAGAATTAGAAGCTTCAACCATATGAAGAATCCATGCAAAATTGGTGTCAACTTCGGTATCTTCGATGGGTATCTAATTTTCCTTTTCACTACTGCTCTAGGGGCACTCGGCGATGAAGTCGGCCAATACTTGGTCTTTCATGGCTGGTCAGGGTTGATAGATAATATCTAACTCCTCTAATTTCATTGCCCATTTAGCCATTATGCTCGAAGTATCAGGGCATTGCAAGATGGCCCTTAAAGGTTGGTAAGTCAACATGGTGATTGGATGAGATTGAAAATAGGGTCTCAAGTGCTTCGCCGATATCACCAAGGCATATACCAATTTTTAATTTTTTGGGTACCTCACCTCAACATCATGGAGTACCTTGCTGGTATAGTAGATAGGTCTATGAGTGCCATCAGTTCCTTTCCTGACTAGCACCGAGCTGACAGATTCATCCGATGTAGCAAGGTAGAGATAGAGAGTTTCTTCCTCTTTGAGTTTTGAGAGCATAGTTGGATTGACCAAATATCTCTTAAGCTCGTCGAAGGCTTGTCGGCAACTATCCGACCACTTGAAACCTCCTGATTGTCACAAAACTTTGAAAAAAGGAAGGCATATTTCAACCGATCGACAGATAAATCAGCTTAATAATACAATCTATCCAGTCAGCTATTAGACTTCCTTTTTATTGGAGCGGTGCCTCATGTCAAGAATAGCTCAAGTTTTCTCTGGGTTGGTTGCGATTCCTCGATTAGTGACAAGGAAATCTAGGAATTTTTCTGATGTTACTCCAAAAATATACTTGGCGGGGTTCAACTTCATCTGGTATCTTCATAGTACATCGAAAACTTCTTGGAGATCCTTGATATGGTTATCGGCATGAATACTCTTGACGATCATGTCGTCAACATAGACCTCCATGGTCTTGCCTATCTGATTCTCGAAGATCTTGTTGACCAACCTCTGATATGTTGCTCCGACATTCTTAAGGCTGAAAGGCATTACCATGAGCAGTACAACCCTCTGTCTGTGATGAAAGCTATCTTCTCATCATCTTCCGGATTTATCCGAATCTGGTTATAACTAGAGAATGCATCGATGAAGCTTAGGAGCTTGTGTCTAGCCATGGCATCGACAAGCTGATCAATCTTGGATAAAGGAAAGTTATCTTTCGAGTAGGCTTTATTGAGGTCGGTGTAATCAATACAGATTCTTTATTTGCCATTTGCCTTTTATACCATTATCATATTGGCAAGCCAATCTAGGTAATGGACTTTCCTTATAAACCCTGCATCAAGAAGCTTAGTTACTTCTTCGTTGATGATCCTTTACCTCTCTAGGATAAAGTTTCTCTTCTTCTATCGCGATCGACTTCTAGAATCGACCTTGAGCCCATGGGTGATGACTTTAGGAAGAATTCCCAACATCTCTATGATCGACCATGCGAAGATGTCAGCATTTGCTTGTAAGAAGTTGGTCAATCTGATATTCATGTCTTCATCTAGCAGGCTTCCAATCTATACTACCTTAGTCGGATCATCTTTCATAAGAGATATGGAGACAGTTCTTTCAACCGGCTCTATACTTTCTTCTGTCTGATCTCATGGATCCATTTGTTTTGGGGTCATTTTGCCTACTGGTTGTCGATCTTGAATCATCGGCATTGATGGCTTATTTTGTCGACTATGTTCTTAGTTGGGAATCACACTAGTAGATGGAAAGTGAAGAGAATGGCTTAAAATTTAAGGCAGGTTATCCTAAAATGTCATTATAGGCTGACGATGTCTGGAGAACCATGAATGTGATTGGATGTGTCTTCTGCCTTGGTTCATTTCCGAGAGTCACCGGGAGAGTTATCTCTCCTTACATTCCTACTGAATTTCCACCGAATCTAGTGAGGGGTGCTGAGGTTCTTTGTAATTTATCTCTAGATAAATTCATTTTGAGAAAAGCATCGTAAAGTAAGACCTCTATCGAACTTCCATTATCCACCAGAATTCTCCTTATATCATAGTTTGCTATAGTAGCAGAGATCATAACAGGATCATCGTGGGGTACTTGGATCCCTTGCAGGTCATCATCGGATAAGCTGATGACATTGCTTGCACGAAGTCTCTTTGAAGTGTTTTCATCATCTCCGTTACGTAGTTGGTGATGTAACATGCCAACCATTTCATCGATGGGTCACTGATTAGGGAGCTCCACACTGTTAGTAATTTGCCTCGGGACGGTCACCTCAGCTGGGTGATCCTGATTGTGGATGTACTTTCCTAAGTATCCATATTTAATCAGGCCTTTGATTTCGTCCTTCAGTTGGATGCATTATTTTGTAGTATGTCCATGACCCCTATGGAACCAATAGTATTTGTCTTTATTGCACGAGGCTGGGGGCGCTTGCATCTATTGGGGTCTTTGGAGAAAGTTCTTTTCAATCTTTATTAATATCTTCTCCCTTGGAAGAAATAAAGGAGTATAAGTGTCATACTTGTCGACGTGAGCCTTGTCGATCGGATTCTTTAGCTTTGGGCTTCGTCGCTGGGTCGGCATGCCATTGACACCGAAAGGTAGTGATTCATTGCCTTTTGGATTTTTCTTTTTTGGAGCCGGCTTTCCTTCTGCTCGGCATCGACTTGTCGCTTGCTCTTCAGCTTGCGCGTATTTTGCGTGCACGCTAATAACTCGAAGTAGTTGGTGGGAAACTTTTTATCCAAAGAGAAAGTAAATATGGAGGATCGAAGCCCTTTCTTCATGGCGAACATGGCGACATGCGCGTTGAGGTTGAGGATTTCAAGCATGGCAGAGTTGAAGCGGGCCACGTAGTCCCTCAGAGTTTCGCCCTCCAGTTGCTAGATGAAGAAGAGGTTGTCCAAATTTCGTGGCATCTTCTGGCTGGTCCTGAAATGAGTCACAAATAATTTTTCTAACTATTCAAAAGAGTGGATGGTACCTGGTCGAAGACTCGAATACCACATCCTAGCAGCTTTCTTAAGCATTATAGAAAATGCAAGATAATGAGGACGTCAGTTGCCCCCTGAATCATCATGTGGGCCTTGAAACTACTTAGGTGGTCGAGCAAGTCTGTTCTTCTATCATAAGGCTCTAGCTAGGGAATCTTGAAATGGGATGGGATTTTTTCTTTCATGATTCTTCTAGAGAAGGGTGGTTGCATATCGTAGGCCATCAACCTCTCATCATTCTTTCTTTGGTTGTTGAGTTTGGCAATCTGTAATTCTAATTTGTAGAATTTCATTTCAAAATGATCTCGCCTTCGACTATCCTAGCTTCACTAGGTGCTTCTTGGGATAGATTTGTTGGAGGAGATGGAATAAGATCTAGGATGCTTTCCTTCAATTCGACTTTCTCCATAGTCATAGAGCCAGGACTCTCGTCGCTTGGGGGAATGTTGCCTTGACGAGTGATGATGACGGGAATGGTGGCTTGGTTCTGGGCATCAGACTTCTCGTATGGGAGAACGTCAACTACATTTGGAAGTGATGGGGTGTTGTTGCCCGCTAATCACCACTTCTTGAAGATTTTGGATAGCAGCGATCAAGACCTCCATCTTGTTTAGAATAGCATCCAATTATTGTCGACCTAAACTTGCGACTGGGGTGGCATCCTCATTGTCCAAGGGTGGATCATTCTTCTTAGATGGTGGATGGGCTCTTCGAGCAGAAAGGTTATGTACTCTTTCTTTTACCATCTTTCCTTTCAAGATTCCTTTCAAAAATTGATTTCTTCCCCTTCCTAGCATGTCAATCTGTTGTGGTCGAACCGGTGTGACTCCATTGCACCGTCTTGGGCTACTCTATCAATCTCCTCGCAGTTCTGCAATACAAACCCACTCATTGGAGGGTTTTTGCTGGGGGACACTTTGATGCCTAAGTTAGCAAGAGTTCAGGTAAATAGATAGAGAATCTCAAGAAAGATGGCTATAGAAAATGAGATAATATTTTAGCTAATTGATCTTACTTATTCTTCGGAAGCCCATTTACCGGTATTTATAAGCATGGGCCTTAACAGAATTCAGTTAGAGGGGCCTTTGGTAGTTAGTTCTATTGGAAACCAACTCATGCCTGTAATAATGATAGTTGGTTATTCTAGTAGAACAACTCCTCTCTTCTTGTCGTCATTATTCCTCTTACAGTGGGTTAGCCATTCTATGCTGGTCAGCCTTTATGCGCTAGTTGGCTTTTACAAGCTTGGTCGGCCTTTATGAGCTAGTCGGCATTTGTATGCTGGTCGGCCAGTTGCTGTTTGTTTAGCTTTTGGGTATGATCTGATCTTTTATTTCTTTCCTGGACCTAATCTGGCCTTTTTACTCTTTTCTTGGGCTCAACCTGATCGGGTTAATCTCGCTTGTCCCAACACAGGCAAAAGTGGAATTGTAATGCAGTCAATGCATGTTGGTTGCGTGATGGCCACAACTTGATCTAACTCTAATCAAGATTGTCCAACGGCATTTGCAACATGATTGAAGCTGATCAGATGCTAGAAATAATCTTGGAATTTAAATTCGAGTCGGAGAGACTACAGGACTCCAATTTAAATACGGTTTAGACCGTTAGATTCTTGGTGAGTGCTCTTTTTACTAAAGGCTATAAAAATATGGGTAGAGAGTCAAGGACCATGTGAGGATCTAAAGGGTGATGAAAGGTTTCTAGAAAGTCTATAAGGGTTGAAAGTTGAGAACTTGTGAGAGAGATTTGAAATTTCTTATTGAGAGAATTATATGGGATAGAGAGTGGGATTTTCAATCTTACAAGTTTTATTTTTTTATAGTGAAACTTTGCATGCCCAATTGATTGTGTATTTTATTTTATTTTTTTCTTTCTTTTCTTGCAGTGTCGACATCGATAATTATGGTCCTGAGAATAGAGATCCATATTTCATATAAGAGAATTTCCACGAGAGTAGTATCAGTATAATTGGTACCACAATCTTTAAATCACATTTGGATTTGATATAAATAAATTTAAGTCAAGTTTAATTTACTTTGTAAATTTCTAATATTAAATATTCACCAATATGTACAATGTATCAACTATCTTTAGCATTATTTATTAGTAAATTATTACTTTTTGTTTGTTGAAATGGCAGAATTTTTAATGAATTTGAAGGTCACAACTAAGATATTGAGCTCGCCATCCCTAGCAACCTCAAACAATAGATGGACCGCAATCAAGGAATGTGCATGGTGGGGGAAAAAGTGCATAAATGCGCATCCTATGGATGGTTTGCGGTCATCAAGAATGATAACTTTTGTAAAAGACTTTCGACAATAAAATTGACATGATAATTAAATCATTTTAAACTACTAATTATATAATCAAGAAATCTCTTTAATTCATTTGAGTCTATATGCAATCAAGTGTCCACTTATTAGTCGTATTATAAAAGCTCCAATAGGTCAGACTATTTTAGGCAAAAGGCACGGTTTCCATCTTCTTTGGATTGCCTAACAAAATCTTTTAATCATGAGCCTGCACGATAAGCTCCGCCACAACAATCTGCTCTCTAACCAACTCATCCAGTCCACCAAACTTTGAAGCAGAAATTATATATATCTACACAACATGCATGTGGGATTGTTCATAGAAGCCCTATTCATCAATCACTCATCTCGATACATTACTACTATTGCCATGGAGGAGTCAAGCTGGGTGCAGATACCAAATCTTCAATTGATCTCTCGAGCTGGTCATGCAAAACTATCAAAGATAAAAAAAAATTTTAAAATTTTTTTTGATAATGAACCCTCTGATATCTAAGATAATCTTTCATGAAGATAAACAAAAATGATTCGAATGGTGGATGGAAAAAAAATAGCAAAGAATGAAAAAAAAGACACAAAATCCTGTGGAGGAGTCAGGTTCTAGCGTATATCCAGCCAGTTTCCCGAAAGAGGCATGTGAGATAGTTTTTTTATTTTTGTTAGTTAGAGGTTTCTGAAAAAAGAAATTATGGACAAATATAGGTATCCATCACCTTCAGGATGTACTCTATTTGTTAGGAAGTAACACAACACCCATGTTTTAAAGTTTTGAAATTACGAATCTCACTTGGTGGTGGAGTATGGCTAAGCCGCTTGTCGTCTTACAATTAGAAGACTCTGGAACTCTATGCAGTCACAAAAAACTAGGTGGCAAAGGTGGGGCAATCACTCCATCACCCTCTATCAAAAATATGCATCAAGTTATTACAGGACTATCAGTGCCACAATGGATGTCTACTTTAGGTTGTATCAGCTACAAAACCAGTGATTATGACTGATAGCATACACTACAACGAGGTGTGTGCCACGTAGGATACAATTTCTTAACTTGGGGGACAAAGCAAACCATTGAGAGGTCATTTAAAGCATTATTAAGAGCTGAAAAAAAAACAGTCCTGGTATATGATGAGAAAAATATAAACTTGTTATTATCCTCATGAGCTCGTCGACTTATTGCTTGTTAAAAAAAAAATCCATATTCTTTTTAAAAAATGATTCTTAACCATTTTAAAAAATATATATAGAAGTTTTATGGAATGCACAAAAGCATACAAGTGCTATATAAAAATTAGTCAATAGTTTACATAAGTTTCTTCTATTTAAAAAAAAAAGATTGGTCAAATAATGAGTTTTCAGTTCTATAAAAGCTTTGTATTTTTCTAAAAATATATCTACAAGTAATAAGAAGATGGAGAAAAAAATAAAATGTTAATGGTAATCCAATAAATTATCTCATAGCAATCAAAGGATAAAATTAGATATTTTCAAGTAAATTAGTTAACCATGAGAAGAGACATGCACTACAATGATTTTGGTAAAAGGCAATGTTAAAAAAGATTTTTCTCGATGCTAATAAGCATCGGTAAAAATCTTCTTGATGCTTTAAAAATATCGAAAAAATATCGACAATGAAGGCATGGAAATAATTTTTGCCGATTCTTTAAAGCATCAGAAAATTTTAAATTACCGATGCTTTAAAACACGGCATTGACAGGTATTTTGCTGATGCTTTTTAAAAGCATCGGCAAAATATTATTTTTCGATGCTTGAAAGCATCGCTAAATATAATTTTTCAATACTTTAAAGCATCGAAAATAATGTTATATGCCGATGCTTTAAAACATCGATAGATATATTATTTTTAAAAAATAAAATAAATAATGTTGACTCTTATCTTGATTTTAATAAATAATAAATATTTAAGTATATTTGAGTACTAACTATGTGTTAAAAGTGTGTTTATCAGAACAAGGTATTTATCAAAGTTGTAGTGTGTTGAAGAATTCAAATGCTTGTCAAACTATTGAAGAAGTTATGGAATTTCAAGTTATATGGACTTTGGCACATAAGAATGACTTTGGAGGATTTAAGTTTTAAATTTGGACAAGTTTCAGCAAAGTTTCACCTAAGTGTCGATTCATGAAGATCAAGTATCGACTCATGAAGATCAAGTGTTGACTCAAGGTATTGACTCACAAAACCCTAAGCTGATATGCGAAAAGAGTTTCAGCCGGCACGCATGAAGTGTCGACTCATGAAAACTAAATTTCGATACATGAGTTGACTCATGGTCAAGCAAGTGTCAACTCAAGGCCTGAGATCAAAATGAAGACAGAACATGATGATTTCTGGATTTTGACCAAGTATCGACTCATGAAGATGAAGTGTCGACTCAAGTATCGACTCAGCAGAAGAAGTGTCAATGCACTAGAACACTCCAAAGAGCTTTAAAAAATATTTTTGATCTGGTGTCGACTCAAGTGTCGACACACGAGTCGACTTATGACCTGAAGTGTTGATACCTGCAGGTCTAGATGAACAGTAACGGCTAGTTTTTTGAAGCACATAACAGGTCCTTTTTGTATTTAACGGCTATTTTCTCCTCTTTAACGATCATAAATAATTATTTAAGGCTTGGAAAGGTATTTAAAGTTCACCAAACATAAGAGAAAAGAAACCAATGAGAATTCATTAAGAGTTATGAGCATTTATTCAAATATTCATCGAAGAACTACTACTTTTGAGTGAAGTTGAGCCTTCAAGCAGTTAAGAGCATTCAAAAAATATTCAAGTCCAATTTTCAAGCATTGATTAACACTTCAATAACTTGGAGACAAGCTTCTTAACAACAATCAAAGAGCTTCAAAGAGATATTTGCTTTTATTTTGAGAAAGCTCACTATATCTTCCATTATACTTGATTTATCATGTTGTTCTTAGTTTTAAGTGGATCGAAACTAGTGTCTAGGTTGTTGGTGAGACTTATGAAAAATCAACTAGGTTGTTGGTGAGCCTTGCGAAAAACCAACTTGATTTTTGGTTAGCCTTGTGAAAGCCAAGGGATTTTGATTAGTGAGCCCGAGAAAACTAATCTACTATAATCAAGGAAGGATTATAGTGAATTACCCAAGTGGACCTTGGAGAGTAGATGTAGGTACTTGGTGTACACCGAACCACTATAAATTCTTGTATTTGTGATTGTTTATCTTTTTTTCTTGTATTTACTTAATTACTTCTACTGCATACTCTTATTAAGCACACAAACACATTGCAAATATACTAGCACTTATTTTTAATCTTTGTAAAAGGTTTTAGGATCCCAATTTAGCCTCTCTCTTGGGTTGCTTTAGCTAGACAACAAATAATTTTAAATACAAAATATATACAAATTTTTTCTGAACCTGTATAATGAAATCATAACAAATATAAAATCATAATGCATATGTATATTTCATTCATTATATCCAAATTGAAAATCTAAATATAAAATTAATTACAACCCAATATAAGAAAGTTTATTACAATCCAAAATTTAACAAAATAAAAAGATACATAAAAAATATGGATAAAATAAAAAAAACTCTAGGTCAATGATATGTAGGAGAAAGGTCATCACCCTGTCCATGAGGATCTAAGACTCTGGAAGCCTATAAAAAATATTTAAAATATTTAAGTTATAAAACTATGTATAACAATATATTATATATATCATTGATTTAATATAAGAATATATATTTAATAATATATGTATTTTCCTAATATGGAATAAATATATGTACGACAGATGTAAGCTATTCAATATGCTCTCACATGGTCTTCATCACTGCTCTATCGGCAGTACGACTCTATCGCATCTCATCTATCTCTTCCTTAAGTCTGCAAATACATGCATCCTGAACACCATTTGTAGCATTATGAGTATATGCACTCATCGTAGATAACTAAGTGGGGGCGACTCCAACTCTGTAACCTCTCACTCGACTATAGCACTCTAGCCCCATCAGCTTCATGAATATTTCGGTCTCGATGCAACTACTCTGCATAGATATTGCATACTCATCGACACACTCGATAATAAAAGATGTAGCTCTTTCATGTATTAATTTAGAAAAAATAGTTAGATCTTAATGACTAACAAATCAAACTTAAATCATTGCATGAAATAAATTATAATAAATAATTACATATAAGTCTCTCGACTCATTTTTGATAAAAGTACCATCATGATGAGTATGAGTCATCCGGTAAAACTCCACATCACCAGGTTCTCTCCGATGCTCATTCATCTAAAGAAAAAATTAAAATTTTAAGCAAATAATTCTAAGAAAATTGAAAAATATTTAAGTATCACGATGCATACATTGTCCATGATACATAATGTTAGTTTCATTGAAATCTATAAATATTTTAATATAAAAATATAAGTTTATAGTTTAAGATACATACAAACTCTTATCTGAGTTGTGCATAATTCTTGGATCTCGATGTATGAGGAGCAAACAGAGCTGCTCGTGCAGCTCTACCAAAATCAGAATATAACTGCAAAATCAAATAATTAACTTATTATATCCTAAAAATAAAGTATATATATATAATATACAATATAAATCAAATATTTTAATAAAGTTGTTTAAAGGATTGAATTACAAGATACTTGTCCACTCTTGGAGAACCAATAATGAACCAACTCTATCCATTGATGAGGGGATACATCAGGAGGACAAGCACCAACTACCTACTCCTCGATCATACCCGGCAACTTATACTTTATCTTCAATTGTGCTTTATATTCTTTCCATTTCTAGTTGAGGCACTTCAGTACAAAATCATGAGAGGATGGAGGAAGATGAACTTGGACTGCAAAAGAAAATAAATGTTAAGTCAAGTAAATATTAGAAATAATCATACAGATACAAAAGAAAATTAAAAAAATAATAAATTTTTCTAGGTCTCCATCACTAATACTATGCCGATACAAAGTCTTGTTACTAAAAGAATATAAAAATACAATAATATATCAACCATGCAAAATAAGAGATGTTTAAATTTATTTTTTTATTTGCATAACTCGTAGAAGCTCAACTTTATACGTCAGAAGCATGTTATTCAATTTTGCATAACTCAATGGACAAAGTTGATGCCTCCACGCAACTGTCCCTAAAAAGAAATCAATAAGATGGCGACATTTTAAATTGGCTGCCCTAGTTTATTGCACTTAACCACTATATTCTCACCCTCGTGCATCTGCCATACATCCCATACTACTGCGGGCCCGTGTCTGGGTCTAACCCTCCTAGATCCATCTATAAAAAATAGATATAAATAAACTATAACAAGAAGTGTAATAAAACTTAATCAAACCAAATAATAAATAAATTATCTTGAATGTGTAGCTCATCAGTTGCTACATCGATGGGAGGATCATGCGGCCTCGAGGATGATGGACTTGCAATAGACTACTGTGGAGAAGGATCGGACGCAGCATCCAGTACTAAAGTAGAAGGACCGGCATAAACCTACTGTATCGAAGTATTGGCCTTAACTAGCTATGCTGAAGGACCAGCCTCAGTTTGCTGTGCTGAAGAAGAATTACCGGCCTCTATCTGTGAATGTTGAAATTGCACACCATCAAATTATCGCAAGCATGGCATAATGTCACCTATCATTTATATCAGAATCAGAATTAGTGAATATTGATGTGGTCGGATCGCTGACGTGGAAGAACGGGTAGGTGCCACATCAAAAAAAGATGCCACGTCAATTCTCCAGCCCGGACTCCACCACCGAGCTGAGCTAAGCTCCCTTAAGACAACGAGCCGAGCTCTGTCCTCCGCCAGGTCGGGCCCGCGAGCTCGGGACACCTAGGTCGGAGCCACATCCTGCCTTCTAGAGTGAGACCCTCGGAGGTTAGTGCCCTGTGGTCGAGGTCGAGCTCAGCGCTCACCCGCCAACATGGAGCCTCTCCGAGCGTGCGCCCTTTGGACCGGGTCTGCCTCCTGCCCTCCAGAGCGAGACCCTTGAAGGTTAGTGCCCTGTGGTCGAGGTCGAGCTCAGCGCTCACCCGCCAATGTGGAGCCTCTCCGAGCATGCGCCATCTGGACCAGGTCCGCCTTCTGCCCTCCAGAGCGAGACCCTCGAAGGTTAGTGCCCTGTGGTCGAGGTCGAGCTCAGCGCTCACCCGCCAACATGGAGCCTCTCCAAGCATGCGCCCTCTGGACCGGGTCTGCCTCCTGCCCTCTAGAGCGAGACCCTTAGAGGTTAGTCCCCTGTGGTCGAGGTCAAGCTCAGTGCTCAACCGCCAACATCGAGCCTCTTCGAGCGCGCGCCGTTTGGACTGGGTCCGCCTTCTGCCCTCCAGAGCGAGACCCTCGGAGGTTAGTGCCCCATGGTCGAGGTCGAGCTCAACGCTCACCCGCCAACGTGGAGCCTCTCTGAGCGCGCACCCTCTGGACGGGTCCGCCTTCTACCCTCCGGAGCGAGACCCTCGGAGGTTAGAGCCCTGTGGTTGAGGTCGAGCTCAGTGCTCACCCGCCAACATGGAGCCTCTCTGAGTGTGCGCCCTCTGGACCGGGCCCGCACTCTGCCTTCCTCCACCAAGATGCCCCCGCAAGCTCGGAGCATCTAGGTTGGAGCAAGCCCTGTCGTTCCAGTTCAGCCCCAGCTCGGACGAAGTCCTCACCAGCCCAGAATGCCAGCGAGCCGCCCGAGGACTACACTAGAGCGCCTTCCAGGCCGTACTGACCACTTGCAGCCACCAGTTATACTAGAAAGGAAAGAAGCACGCTGATCGAGATGCCACACTCCTCACCAACCACCCGGATCGCCCAAGAGATGAAGCCAACTGGGAGATTCGAATCTCATGGGTGGAGGCCTATCATTCGAGGCACTGCCAAGTTTCTCGGATTGGAGTGACCAAGAGGAGTGTAGGAGCGCCTGATAGCTCCCCTTATCATGAATCAGGAAAGACCCCTTGGGACACTGTCGCATGCACCTGACAGCCCGGCGGGGATCCCAAAACGAGCGCTCAACGGTAACCTAGTCTGCAACAAACTCGGAGGTAATACAACAACCCCAACACACAGGCAAAACACACGAGCCAAAAAGAAGGACAAAAAAAAGAGAGGAGGTGTGCAACCCCCACCATGAAGAGGGACATGGCACCACCAACACAAGCGCAAGCTCGACCAAGAGGGCGAAGCGCCACCACCACCACCACAGTCGACTGGAAACGAGGAAAACAAGGAGAGGCGGAGGAACAAAAAACCCCTCTGTCCCCTCTATCATTCTTCCCCTGCAACATTTCCATCTTCACACACATCCTTTACTCCTTCTAGTGCGGAGTCCATCAAGAGGGGCCCAACCAGGAGGATCTATTCTCCTGGATCATCACTGACTTGATCGTCGGAGTGCCCCCGCCGGAAACCCCGGCCCGGGTCACTAATCCTTGTTTCACAGGTCCAGGAGCAGAGGACCGCCAGGCAGTGGAGGGAGCGCACTCCGGCACTGGCAGCAGCTATGGGCCACGGCGATCTTGGTGGCAACAGATTGGCGCGCCAGGAAGGGGGAAGACGGGCGTGATTAAGTCCTCCACCTCTTTACAGATTGACACACCACTGAAGAATGGTGATGACACAAGCTTGAAAGGGCTGACGAAGCCATCAGGCACGCGATGAAAGCGCGCCTGGGAAAGCATGAGCATAAGCTAACAGATTTCTCCTGCCGGTTTGCCGGTATGCAAGGCTCAACTAGCGAGCCAGCGGGCTATGACACCCGCATCATTGGAGTCCACCAACCGTGACAAGGCAGAGTATTGTCATTTTGACCGTGATTGCGGCCATGGCACCGAAAGATATCACAACCTCAAGCAAAAAATCGAGAAGCTCATCAAGAGGGACTACCTCCAAAGGTTTGCAGGGGGCAGACCTCAAGCGGGGTCCCAAGCACTTGCCGCTCTCCCGCCAGCTCCAACCATCGACAACTGCCCCACCGTGAAGCCGGTGGGCGTGGTCACCGGGGGAGCTGCGCGTGCATCCAGGAAGACCGAGGGGCACGGGACCCTGAGAATGTACTCCCCATTGTGCTAGAAGTGAAAAGATAAATAAAGATGCCACGGTCGTCAGGATGACGATCGCGAACCACCACGGGAAGGCCTTTACAAGGTGGCCGAAGCTCCATCACGAGGGGCCTGTTACCTCAAAGATCTCGACGGTGTCAGGCTCCCCCGAAAGAGGAGGGTTCGCGGCCTGCGAAGACGCCACCAACAAGGTAAGGTTTCTTATCGATAATAATGATAACGATTTTTCCTTACACGAGTATCCATGTATCCTGCAGGGAAGAATCAACGACGTCCCCGAGCCTAGCTCCAAGATGTCAAAGGATCTTCGTGCCATGCAGCTCTCAGCCATCCGCGTCCTCGAGCCTAGCTCCAAGATGTCAAAGGATCTTCGAGCCATGCAGCTCTCAGTCATCCGCATCCCCGAGCCTAGCTCCAGGACGTCAAAGGATCTCCGAGCCATGCAGCTCCCAATCTCAAGCATCCCCGAGCCCAGCTCCAGGATGTCAAGGGATCTTCGAGCCATGCAGCTCCCAATCTCAAGCATTCCCGAGCCCAGCTCCAGGATGTCAAAGGATCTTCGAGCCATGTAGCTCTCAGTCATCCGCATCCCCGAGCCTAGCTCCAGGATGTTAAGGTATCTCTGAGCCACGCAGCTCCCAACCTAAAGCATCCCCGAGCCTAGCTCCAGGATGTCAAAGGATCTTCGAGCCATGCAGCTCTCAATCATCCGCATCCCCGAGCCTAGCTCCAGGATGTCAAAGAATCTTCGAGCCATGTAGCTCTCAGTCATCTTTGTCCCCGAGCCTAGCTCTAGGATATTAAAGGATCTTTGAGCCATGTAGTTCTCAGTCACCAACATCCCCGAGCCCAGCTCCAAGATGCCTGCCCAAGATCGAAGCTCAGATCTCTGGCCAATGAACCTTCGAGCCACGCAGCTCTCAGTCACCAACGTCCTCGATCCCAGCTCCAGGACGCCAACCCAAGACTGGAGCTCAGATCTCCAGCCAAGGGACCTTCGAGCCACGCAGCTCTCAGTCACCAACATCCCCGAGCCCAGCTCCAGGATGCCAACCCAAGATCGGAGCTCATATCTCCGGCCAAGGGATCGTCGAGCCAAGCCGCTCTTAATCTCAAACGTCTTCGAGCCCAGCTCTGAGATGCCAAGAGATCATGGGGCCAAGTAGCTCCCATTAATACCTCGAGCCTAGCTCCAAGGTGCCAAAGACCTAAGCCAAGCCCTCAGGCAACCCCTGGGCTCGAGCCTAGCTCCACGTCTAGGAAGGCCTCGAGCATAGCTCCACGTCTAGGAAGGCCTCAAGCCTAGCTCTAAAAGCCCTCAGGCAATCCCTGGGCCCGAGCCTAGCTCCACGTCTAGGAAGGCCTCGAGCCTAGCTCTAAAGCAATCAAGTCTGGTAACCCTCTTCTCTGATCTCTCCACTCAAAAAGAAGACGAGAGGGAAGGAAAGAAAGAGAATGAGAGGGGAACATGGCAAGCACCCTCTTCTCTGATCTCCCCACTCCAAAAAAAAAAAAAAGAAGAAGAGAGGGGAAGGAAAGAAAGAGAACAAGAGGGGAACACGGCAAGCACCCTCATCTCTGATCTCCCCGCTCATCAAAAAGGTGAGAGGGGAAGGAAAGAAAGAGAATGAGAGGGAAATACAGTAACAAAGCTACTACTTTTCAGGACCAAGACCGGAGCTCAGATCTTCAGCCAAGAGACCTTCGAGCCATGTAACTCTTAGTTAACAACATCCCCGAGCCCAGCTCCAGGACACCAACTCAAGACCAGAGCTCAGATCTCCGGCCAAGAGACCTTCGAGCCACATAGCTCTCAGTCAACAACATCCTCGAGCCCAGCTCCAGGATGCCAACTCAAGACCGGAGCTCAGATCTCCGGCCAAGAGACCTTCGAGCCACGTAGCTCTCAGTCAACAACATCCCGAGCCCAGCTCCAGGATGCCAACTCAAGATCCAAGCTCAGATCTCCGGCCAAGAGACCTTCGAGCCACACAGCTCTCTATCATCAACGTCCCCGAGCCCAGCTCCAGGACACTAGCCTAAGACCGGAGCTCAGATCTTCGGCCAAGGGACCTTCAAGCCGCATGGATCTCAGTCAACAACACCTTCGAGCCCAGTAGCTCCCAAGTGTCATAACTCAACCCCAAGCAAGGTGAGGCCCTTCTCTCTGATCTCCCCACTCATGCACAAAAAAAAAGGAAAGAAAGAGAGGAGAGAAAGAAGGGGAGTGGAAGAAAGAGGGAAAAAAGGGAAGAGCCAGGCAAATAAAATAGATGGTAAAGAAACTCAAGTTTCATTGATTGAACACAAGTTACAAGTGTCTTGCGGGCCCCCGACATGCCAGGTGACCCTGACAAAGTATAAGAAATAAAAATACAAAATGAGGCAAGAAAGGGAAGGCCTACTCTATGCCAGTTGGTTTCCCTACTGAGCCCGGAGGTTGAGAATTCCCGCCTTCAGGAGCTTCCGACTGAGCAGCCCTAACCTCGGATGGATCAGCCTCGGCTGACGTCGGAGGCTTTGAGGCCATGGCTTCCACAGCAACCTCCTCGTTGGGCTCCTCGTCTGAGGCCGAAGGATACCTGAAACGGCTACGGCTCTTCTCGGGGATGAGTGGCTCGACTCGGCCGTGCAAAAACATGAAGCCCTTGTAGAAGGAGTCCGATGCCATCTGTTGAATTTCGGTGATGACTCCTCTGAGGCCTTGAATTGTGCGATGGAATCCTCAGCGCCCTTCTTGGCCTCAATAGCCACCTTCCTCGACTCGATGGCCTCCAGCCTGGCAGCCTCCATCGAGTTGGCCGCCACTTCCGCCGCCTTCTCAGCTATGGCCAGTTTCTCCCTCCTTGCTGCTAGCTCAGCCTGGGCCACCCGGGAGGCCTCCTTATGCTGATCAACTTCGGCACTGTACCAATTCAGCTTCTTCTCCATGGAGGAGAGATCTTCAATGACCTTCTTCGAGCGGCTCCGCTCCAGGTCGCGGGCCTCTAAAAGTCTCTTCGCTTGCACCTCAGAGTCAGCGAGCTGTTTCTCAAGATCCTTGACCTTCAGTTCAAGGGCCCCGTTTGCCCTGACCTTCTCCTTCAGGTCGGCTTTCAGGGACTCGATCTCGGCAGCCTGTTGCCACTCGAGACACTCCCAGCTCTGGTAGCGGCCCTTAATGAAGAGGGCCTCGGCATCGATCTGCACCATGAAAAGAGGTCAGCTCAAAAAAAAAGGAGAGAAAAGAAGAAAGGGATAGCTCACCGAGTACAGCTGGAGAAAAATTGCGCTGATAACATCACCCAGCTGCATCCTGGCCATCTCTTGCCGGTCGCATATCTGGACTGAGAAGTCCATCATGCGCTCGGCCAGCTCGGGGCTTTGGAGGAATGAGCTTTCCGGCCCCATCCTGAAGGGGAGGCGGCATCACGCCTCCTCCCTCCTGCCCTCTCCGGGAGTGGGCGGCCCTGCCCCGCTGGCTGAAGGATCTTGGGGGGCAGGCTAAGAAGCTGGCACTGGAGCAGGCAGTGCCTCGATTGTGGTCATGGTCATGGCCCGGACCTCCTTATCCCTGATATCTACAATAGGCGGACTCGGAGGACGGCAGGGTGCAGCGGCAGCAGCTGCGGCTCTTGCCCGGACCACTACTTCGGGCTCTGCAGCAGGGGCCTGTTGGATTGGCCTCGGTGCCACAGTAGCTGCCCTCTCCACCGGCGTAGAAGTAGCACAAGCCACCCCCAAACTCGGACCAGCTGGAGCAGCCATGCTTAGACCAACCACCACCATGGGGGCAGCTACAGGAGCACTCTTACTCCGGACCCGCCTCGTTGGAGGCTCCCGGCCAGCCCGGTCAGCGGCCTCTTCTTGGTGATTGCTAGGAGGTCATTCTCAGAGAAAATCATTCCTGCATGCAAGTTACACAACAGTTAGAGTCTGCGGGAAACAATGCAAGAAGTGTAAGATAAAAAAAAGGAAAAGGAAAGTTCAGGTCGAACTCACCCAACCCATTCGTTGGGTCAACCCCGGAGTCGGTGAGGTTCTGCTCAGATAACAGGACCTCGAGAGAAGGAATCTGGGTGGTGCGGAGCTGCTCGTAATCATCCGGTCAGCCGCATCGACCACAGAATTTTGGTTGGGGGACTTGTCTGGATCACTCCAGACCCAATCGACCCCCTCAACCTCAACAAAGAAAAACTTACTCTTCCATCCCTTGATGGAAGAGGGGAGCTCAAACTTGATGCCCTTTGGATGGGAGGACAAGGACCACCACCCATCCTCAGTTGGGTGGCACTTCATGGCGAAGAAGGCCATAAACAAGGAAAATCTGGCAACAAACCCGTGGAGGTGGCAGAGCACAATGAAAGAAAAAATAACCCTAATGGCGTTTGGCACTAACTGAGCAGGGACCAAACGGTAATTGTCCAAGATGGACAGAAAGAAAGGGTGGAAAGGAAATCGGAGGCCCCCAGAGAAGGTCCCTTATAAAAAGCAAGATGGCCTGGGCCACTGGAAGTGACCCGTTCCCCTGGACGAGGGATCATGAGCTGCACAGAAGGTGGGATGCCATAGACATCCCGAACGGTTCTTAGTTCCCCGGCGGTGATCGTCGAGGCGACCCCACCAGGACCTGTGGACCGGACGGACTCAAAAGCGGGAACAGAAGGAGGAGGGAGAGAAGAATCAGATCCTGGTTCTCTGATGAGTACTGGGCCAGGAGGACGCCTCCTACTGAGCTTGAAGCGAGTTACATCTTCCTCCCCATCAGAAGAAGAAGAAGAAGATGCCGGCCTCTGCTCGGAAGGACCGGCCTCGCCCTGATCAGTGGAGGGGCGGAAGCCCGGACCAAAATGGGACATCCTGAAGAACAAGGGGAATGAAGGACTCGAAGTGGGGGACAGAAGAGGAGACTCAACCTGAAGAAGACCCAGACCCGGAGGAAAAACCCTATTCTAGCAGGGGGAGAAGGAAGAAGAAATTGACCTAGTTCCTAAGAAAACTCGGGGTAACTGGGAGGAAGAAGGAAGCTTGGGCGCAGCAGCAGCAAGCACGGAGAATTCAAAAAGAATAGATGTTTCGGGTAAGGCCCTCCCTTCATTTTGAAATGACCCGATGGATTCGTACCGATTCAACCCCTCCGCCAACGAATCCACGCCACGTGCTGCCCATCGGCGAAAATGGCATCCCGACCGCTCTGAATTATGCGCCAACATTAAATGCTCCTCGGACGTGGCCACATGGCACCCCCAGATTGGTCCGCAGGGCCGTTCCCCGAAGCGCCAGCAATCATGGCCATCATCATGCCAGATTTCTGCCTTTCCACGTCAGCACCGCAATTACTCCCTTCAACCCGAGTGCCACGTACTAACGAGCCTCAGGAGTGGGAGGCAAATGATGTGGTGGGATCACTGACGTGGAAGATCAACAGGCGCCATGTCAAGAAAAGACGCCGCATCAATTCTCCAGCTCGGACTCCACTACCGAGCTAAGCTGAGCTCCCTCAAGATAACGAGCCGAGCTCTGTCCTCTGCCAGGTCGGGCCTGCGAGCTCCGGATGCCTAGGTCAGAGCCGCATCCTGCCCTCTACAGCGAGACCCTCGGAGGTTAGTGCCCTGTGGTCAAGGTCGAGCTCAGCGCTCAACCGCCAACGTGGAGCCTCTCAGAGCGCGCGCCCTCTAGACAGGGTCCGCCTCCTGCCCTCCAGAGCGAGACCCTCGGAGGTTAGTGCCCTGTGGTCGAGGTCGAGCTCAGTGCTCACCCGCCAACATGGAGCCTCTCTGAGCATGCGCCCTCTGGACCGGGTCCGCCTTCTGCCCTCCAGAGCGAGACCCTCGGAGGTTAATGCCCTGTGATCGAGGTCGAGCTCAGCGCTCACCCGCCAACGTGGAGCCTCTCCGAGCGTGCACCCTCTGGACCGGGTCCGCCTCCTGTCCTCTAGAGCGAGACCCTCGGAGGTTAGTGCCATGTGGTCTAGGTCGAGCTCAGCGCTCACCCACCAATGTAGAGCCTTTCTGAGCACGCGCCCTCTAGACCGGGTCCGCCTTCTGCCCTCCAAAGCGAGACCCTCGGAAGTTAGTGCCATGTGGTCGAGGTCGAGCTTAGTGCTCACCCGCCAACGTGGAGCTTCTCCGAGCACGCGTCCTCTGGACCGAGTCTGCCTTCTGCCCTCCGGAGCGAGACCCTCGGAGGTAGAGTCCTGTGGTCGAGGTTGAGCTCAGTGCTCACCCGCCAATGTGGAGCCTCTCCGAGCGCGCGCCCTCTGGACCGAGCCCGCACTCTACCCTCCTCCACGAAGATGCCCCTACAAGCTCAGAGCATCCAGGTTGGAGCGAGCCCTGCCGTTCTAGCTCAGCCCTAGCTCAGACGAGGTCCTCACCAGCCCAGAACGCTGGCGAGCCGCCCGAGGACTACACTGGAGCGCCTTCCAGGCCGTACTGACCACCTGCAGCCACCAGTTATACTAGAAAGGGAAGAAGCATGCTGATCGAGATGCCACACTCCTCACCAACCATCCGGATCACCCAAGAGAGGAAGCCAACCAGGAGATTCGAATCTCATGGGTGGCGGCCCATCATTTGAGACACACCAAGTTTCTCGTATTGGAGCAACCAAGAGGAGTGTAGGAGCCCCTGATAGCTCCCTTTATCATGAATTAGGAAAGACCCCTTGGGACACCGCCGCATGTGCCTGACAGCCTGACGGGGATCCCGAGACGAGCGCTCAACGGTAACATAGTCTGCAACAAACTCGGAGGTAACACAACAACCCCAACACATAGGCAAAACACACGAGCCAAAAGAAGGACAAAAAAAAAGAGAGAAGGTGTGCAACCCTCACCAGGAAGAGGGGCATGGCACCACCAACACAAGTGCAAGCTCGACCAAGAGGGCGAAGCACCACCACCACCACCACAGTCGACGGGAAACGAGGGAAACAAGGAGAGGCGGGGGAACAAGGAACCCCTCTGTTCCTGCTATCATTCTCCTCCTGCAACGTTTCTATCTTTACACACATCCTTTACTCCTCCTAGTGCAGAGTCCATCAAGATGGGCCCGACCATGAGGATCTGTTCTCCTGGATCGTCACTGACTTGACTGTCGGAGTGCCCTACCGGAAACCCCCCGGCTCGGGTCACTAACCCTGTTTCACAGGTCCAGGAGTAGAGGACCGCCAGGTAGCTGAGGGAGCGCACTCCGGCACCGGCAGTAGCTACGGGCCACGACGATCTTAGCGGCAACAAATATAAATACTAATTTAACAAAATAATTACTACAAATTATATACATTATAAAAATTTAATATCAATAAGAATCAAGCAATAGTATTTCCTTCAAATTCTATCATAACCAAAGATACTATAGCATGTACATCATCAACTGGTACAAAATTGAATGGCATGGCATGCGTATAAGTATCATCATCTTCCAACTACTTTTCCATATCATATAAGTTCCTAGGTTTTATTTTAACAATAATAGCCCAATCTTTATCTTTTGCATCTTGTACAAAAAATACTTGATGAGCTTGAGAAGAAAAATGAATGAATCATCCTTTAATAAGACACCAGTATATATCAACCTTGTAAAATTTACAAGATAAATCTATTTGCATCTTGTTTCAAACCCCTTGATGAGTTTATTTCTATCCAATCATATCTAAATAATACTACTTTAAATATACCATAATAATATAACTCATAAATATATTTAAGTGTACCATAATAAGTTTTTCCATTTGCTTCTACTATAACACCACTATTTTATATTTTTCTAAATTTTTCATGATCTTTAGTATGAAATTTAAAACCATAGATTATGAAACCATTATATCTATTGACAACTTTGTTAGGTCCTTGAGCCAGGGCTATTAATTCATCTAAATAATTTCTCTTCATCATCATTGATATCTAAAAAATAATAAGAAATATTAATGATTTATTCTATGTTAAATCTATCCATATATTCTTTATATATATGTCAAACCTGTTTTGAAAGTCATGTAGAAAATAACTCGACTAACCATCACTTTTCAATCATTAGATCAGGTCGAATACTGTAATTAGCTTATTGTTGAGACATTAAAAATTCGCTGTATGAAATATACATTATTCATTTAGAATATTAAATAAGATATGGTATTTAAACTTGAAATGCCTTAAATATACAAACCTATGATGGTCAAATATTATATCATTATGAAGTGACATATAACGATGTGTTTGTGCCATAGATTTCTGATCAAGTATAATACTTTCACTTTGTTCCATTATTTTACCAGTAGTAGAAAACTTATATAATTCTGCATTGTCCACGAAATCACTATGCTATTGAGATCTATTAAATATAGTCTTGACACCCTGAAGATATCTTGAACAATATGTCAAACACTCTTCAGCAATATATCCTTCAGCAATCAAGCCTTCTGGATAGGCTCTATTTCGTACATAATCTTTTAGTTGCACAAGATACCTACAAGAAATAACAATTTATTTACACATCATTATGACACTACTTTTACTAAAAATATATAAAGACTAAAAATTGACAACAATACCTCTTAATAGGATACATCCATCTATAGTGTATCGGTCCACCAAGCTTGACTTTCGAAGCTAAGTGAATAGTGGATTACCATAATAGTAAACAATCCAGAAAAAAAATCTTCTCTATTTGACAAAGTATAATCGTAATATCAGACTCCAACTGATCAAGCTCTCCAAGCTTAATAACTTTTGAACATAATGTCTTAATGAATGATGATAAGTAAATTATAACTACAAGAACTTGTTTAAACACTGCTAGTGTTGAAGCTATTGAAAAGATATCTTGCATCAATATATGACTATCATAACTTTTAAGATTAGAAATTTTCCGATCTTTAAGATGCACACATCTTGAAGTGTTAGATGCATATCCATGACTATCATAACTTTTAAGATTAGAAATTTTTCGATCTTTAAGATGCACACACCTTGAAGTGTTAGATGCATATCCATCGGTACTTTAATATTTTTCAATACAGTCAAAATTTTTTTTTTTTTCTTGAGCAGACATTGTATAAGATGCTGGAGGTAAATAAATTCTATCATTAGCAAGTGTTTTAAGATGAAGCTTCTGTCAGATACCTAATTCTTTTAAATCTAGTCATGTCTTCATTTATCTTTGGTCTTTCCATTAATGTTCAATAATGTTCCAAGTAGATTATCATAAATATTCTTCTCTATATGCATGATATCAAGATTATGTCGAATAAGATTATATTCCCAATAAGGTAAGTCAAAGAAGATACTTCTTTTCTTTCATAAATATTTGCTAGGCTGATATATAGATACTATCTGTACATCTTCCTCATTTTAATTTCAAAAAAATTATCAGAATCTTTAAATACCTGTGAATCCATACTACCAGTATTCACTTTCTTTGATAACCCTTCTTGATCATCCCTTTCTCTTTTTTAAAAAACTTCAAGAATTTACCATATATGTAATTAATGAAATTCATTTATCTACGAATATTAGTTAGAAATGGAATAGGTACACATCCCAATTCTATGATACCATCAAATAAATCTTTCTGAAACTCAAATAGATAATTTGCTTCTAACCATCGATGATGTCTCATATAACAAAATTTTTCTCCATGTTTTAACCAAATTGAATATGTGAAATCTGCATAACAAGGATATGCAACCCGTCTCTTATACTCCGGCTAGATAAATTGACATGCTAGAAAATCATTAGTAATCCATAACAAAGCTATCCATAGTTTAAATATTTCATCATTGAAAGCATCAATTATATCGATACCTTCTTATAACTATTTTAATTTCTCTATTAAAGGTTGTAGATAAATATTAATATCATTTCCTGGACCCTTATCACCTAGAATAACCATTGACAAGATAAGTGAGGATTGTTTCATGCATAACCATGATGGTAATTTATATGGTATTAGAATAACTGACCAAGTGCTATATATAGAATTTAGAGTTTGAAAAGGATTGAAGCCATCTAAAGCTAAACCCAACCAAATATTATGAATATCATAGACAAAATCAGAATGCCTAGTATTAAATACTTTCATGCTAAACTATCTGCTGGATGTCTCAATATTTCATCCTTCGTATGCACTTCATTATGCCATCTCATTAATGAAGCTATTTTTGGTGATGAATATAACTTCCTCAATTGAGGTATAAGAGGAAAGTAACATAATACCTTTATCGATTTCTTTGTACTCCGCAGTGTATCTGCTCCGTTCATTATGTCATCCTTATCTTATTCGTGGGTTGTCCATCTTGAAGATCTATATACATTACATGACTCTCGATCAACATTTCTACCATGATATAATATACAGTCTTTTAGATAACTATGAATGTTTTGATATCCAAGATTCAATTTATTGACAACTTCTTTACTTCATAATAAAAGGATGGTAAACTAGTGCCTTCTCGAAATACATCCTTTAATAACTTGAGAAGCATGGTAAAACTTTTTCTGGACCATCTATTCATATATTTTATATGGAATAAATATACAAGAAAAGAGATCTTAGAAAATTTCAAACAGTCCAGATATAATTATTCATCTGTATCTTTTATTAAATCATGATACTGAGTTGACTCAGCAGTTTATGGTTGTATCTGCATCTTGATATATGTTCATTCCATAAATGTAGAACCTCACATATTTCAGCTACTTCACGTGTATTACTGGAATCTCCAAAATTTTGAACACCATGTCAAAAAGCATCTATGATCAAATCCCTTATGTCATCATCTCCTACAGGATTCTCTTGCATGTTACTGGATCCAAAATCAAACGAGGGTTGATTACTTGATATTGGCAACATAAATTTTTCATGAAAAACCTACTTAGTATAACCTCTTGCAAAACCATTCCATATTAAATGATTTTCAACGATTTGTAGATCTAGAAAAGAACTGTTAACAAATCGTTGGCATGGACATAAAATCTTTCTATTCAAATTACTTTTATTTATACTAAATTTAATGAAATCATGAACTCCATCTAAATATTCTTTGATATTTCTTTATTTATTTATCCAACTTTTATCCATTATAGGATAAAATCATCGAACTTTCAATTATCTAAAAGCAAGAAAAATTCTTCATTCAATAATAATACACAAAGTAAAAATATTAAAAAATATGTGAGAAATAAAATAACTTAATTAATAAATACGTCCTATCATCAATTAATAGATAAATATAGGTCCTATCCCATTCAAGAATTGCATTAATTGTATAGGCCATTTATAGTAATCAAATGATACATAATAAGAGCTCTGAAAAAATTTTAACAATATTTTTCTTTAGTTCTCCCTACATGACTAAAGATGTATGAAGAGAACTAAAAAAAAACTATCTAAAATATATCTCAAACTCTATCCATACCGCTTGATTACTGTAAGTATCTACAGAATTATTTATAATTCTTAAACTCAAATAATTCTTAAACTATCCAAACTGGATAATCAATTGACCATTGTACATAATTTTTTTACATGTACAAAAAAATATAAATATATGGATGCTATAGAATATATACATAATCAATTGACGGGTTTATGTTTCTATGCAATAAAAGTTTTATAAAAAATATTTAAAAAGCCATGATTGATTATAGCAAAGTTATACATGGTATTGAAATGAAAGATTTGCAATAATAAATAAATACGATGACATTGGCATTGTAACAATATCATGATAATGCATAGCACAAAACCAGAAACTAAACTGGACTTGCTTCTAACAATTGAAAGGATTTTCAATGATGCAAGAGATTTTCTTTGTATACATGAAATATGAGACAACATATAATGTACCACTTCAGTGATCATTAAGTATTACTATTATTCTGGATGAGAATAAAAATAGTGACATGATTTAAGAGAAAGGAGGGAAACTCTTTTTCTCCTTGCGCTCTATTCTTCCCCTCCGCCTCTTGCTCCACAAGCCATCCTGGCCCACGACAGTAGAGCGGGGGATGGGATGGGATGCCGGATGCGGTTCCCGAGGCATCACTCTTGAACATATTTTTCATTGATTGAAAGTGAATGCAACGGGGAGTATGTATAAGCTTTAGGATCTCCTACAAGCCTAGGGCTTTCGGGATACCCTCAAGATTTAAAAAGAAAAAGAAAGAAAGAAAAAACATCTTAAGCTAACTAAATTAAGCTATCCTATAGCTCTTGACCTTTTAGAATAAATTTTATTTTAACAGTGACCTATTAGTTATTTGAATCCTTCAAACACCAATTATGTCTACTTCAGCTCAATTAAATGTGATTAGAACCATTGTTAGATATTTTTAAATCTAAATTCAATGAACAATGGGCATTGGATCCTTTAGATGGTGGCTCTGTCACCATAGGTTAGATGTGACTAAAGCTTCGACACAACTTTGATGTTGGTCTTCTAGAAATACTCCTAAAAGTGACCTACATGTGTTGGAAGTTTCTAGCATCACACTTCTCATTATCATTAGGGTCTTGAGCCATTGTGAGTTCAACTTGGGGCCAGAGTTGTTTCAACCTACATCAACTCTGCACGAATTTGCATAATATTGGCAATTATATGTGAGTTATTCTGAAGGAAAACTATCATAAAGTTTACCATGTTTTCTCTTCTCAGAGTCCCTATTCAGAGGTTTGTGCCATGAATACAATCACACGAAGAATTCTGTATCTAATCAAAATGTAGATGGACATGTATCCATGTCCATGTTATGTGGACACCACCAGCATTTGATGCAACGCCTATATAAAAGTGGAGGCAAGTATGCTTCACTGCGTGTAATCTTAGAATTCCTTAGCTAATAAGTTGAGGGAAAGACTAATTGATCCTAAATTGAAGCATTTCTCTCCCTCCCTCTCTCTCTTGCTCTCTCTTTCTTTTGAGGTTACAAAAAAAAATTAAACATTAAAATTTTGTTAACTTAAAACACCTCATTCATTCTTTATACCTTCTCTCCCTCTCCATCGCTGATCGAATCTTTAATCCAGTTGTAGTGGCACAACCACACTAACAACCAGAAGCCTTTTTGGTTAGATTGGGGAATTTTGGTAAAAAGGGTTCACCATTTTGTAAGAATAATAGAGTGGAGATACCATGAGATCATGCAATCAATAGAGATTTGCATGTTTGAGTTTTTCACATTATGGTCATCATTAGACACCCAACATGCTATACAGAAATTGCAACTCATAGAGCTAATAGGAGGGGTGATATGTTCATCTTTGAGAGTTGAAAGCTCCAACTTTGTTAGGGGATACAAGCACAAGTTCACATCCACACAGAAACAAAAATGTACATGCATAAGTTTTACACCATATAAATTTCCAGTTCTTGTTTCCTATATCCTCTCTCCCCCTTCCTCCTGGCTCTCCCCATACCTTGTTAACTGTCATTTTCCCTTCACAAGTTAAATAATAGGTATTTTGAAGCAATACACCGTTCACCTAGCCCCCAGAAATACTACAGATTTCTAGTAGTTATTGTTTAGTTCTTGTCAAGCAAACTTTCTAATCAAGATGGTTGAAAATCATTGGTTAATGAGCGGAAACAACCGCAAATCTAAAATGGATATATAACAATATCAAGAATAGGCCACAAACATTGTGAGAATAGATCAAACTAGATGAAGCACTCATGAGTAATCTTAAGGACATGTATACAAATACACCCAAAATTCACATCAATAGCTGCTTCTGACGACTAAAATGATATCTTTTCAAGCTATGCATTTAAGGCTTCTAGTCTTTGATGGAGCACACGGATCATGATGAAAATGACAATTATGGTCCAAATCATTTGGAAAGGAAAGGAAGAAACCCCAAGTAATAAAATCAAAACTAGTTTTGATTGAAGAAGGAAGAGAAATCATGGTCAGTTTTGTTAAGAATGCCTCAATCATCTCATCCAATGAAAGTCAAAGCCTAAACATTTTGGATCCAAAAAAAGAAATATCCAAAAAAATATTAATCGAAATAGGGATGAAGAAAACATTACCTTTTAGAAGGAAGAAGAACAAGAGAGCTCTGTAGGGTTCAAGTGAAGGAGACGGAGATCGCAGCACAGAATTTTGGGACGACTAGAGAAGCCCCGAGGATTGGAAACCCACTAATCAAGGTAGTCAGAAATGGAGGGAGAAAGGTTTAGGTTTTTGGGGTGGCGTCGGTGCGAATGAGATTAGGGTTAGGAAGAAAAGATCGTGTTGTTAGGGAAAAAACCCACCGACGCTTTAAAGCATCGTTAAATCCTATTTTTTTCGATGAAAAAAAAAAAAAGCATCAGCATATGCTCTAACATTATTTCCCGATGCTTTCAAGCATCGTTATTTTTCGATCCTTTAAAAGAGCATCGGCAGGCTTGCGGGAATTCCTGACACTTTTTCCTAACACTGGGGAAAAAAGTTGGCTCTGTACTATTCCTTGTAGTGATGTAACACTCTAGGTAGGATCAAGACAATGAAAAACTGAGTTTTCATTTACACCAAAAAAGAAAAACTGAGTTTTCATTCGCCTATTGATTTTTCCTTTTAATGTACTTCTTGAATGGTCTGTGTTCAAATATTGTAATAACTACATTATATTTTCTATTAATTAAGAAAGATTTTAAAACACATTTAGAAAAAAAGCAACTATCAAATTCTGATTTATAATGTACATAAACAGAAATTAAGTAATCAAGAAAAAATTTTCAACTGTTCATGCTCTTTTTCTATTCATATTTAGGATCATTGGATTCTTCGGATAACAAGGTAACAAGGAAAAGTTACCTACATATTTTCCACAAAAAATTACCAAGCGACTTTATTACTCAATGCTCAACTTAGTATGATCTTTTTTTATTTTTTAAAGCATTAGAAGGAAATATTTACCCACATTTCAATATGGAGAAAGATATATTGCTAAGAACCTGTTTGGATGCCAGAATTTCTTATATTTCCAATAACATTTTCTAGTGAGATATTTCTACAAAACATATGAGGAAAGGATTTGAAGCAAATTGAATCATTTCGGAAAATTAGGATATCATCTTCCCTTAATAAAACTTTTCTAATCCACTGGTAAAGAATGAAAACTTCCGGTAACAGCTATTCCATGGATAAGCCATCTAGATAAGGCTAGAATTGGACCAGGCTGGGCCACACTCCTACCCGAGCCCGGCCCGAAAAAAATTTTGAGCTTCAGGCTGGGATTAGGCCTAAAATATTTTTAAAATATCAGGCCTAAGCCCAAGCCCAAGCCTGATTGGGCCGACCATGTAGGGGGTATCAAGTACAGTCATCAGAGCCGGGGGAGGGAGATCGGAGTCAGGGGGCCGTGGGGTCATGTAGGGGGCAGGGGGCATCGAGTGTAGGTATCGAGGCTAGGGATGTGACCACCATTAGTGTACTTCCTTCCTCTATCCACCCTCTAATTCAAAACATTGGAACGAAGACATGATCAAGTTGGTAGCGACGACAGCAGCATTGAGGGACATGGGGAAGGGGATAATGGTGGGATCGAGCCTTGGACGGGGGGAGATGCTACCAGCATTGGGGTTGGTGAGGCTACTAGGGGGTGCAAGGAAGATCCGGAGGGGAGGGGCAGCATGGTCAAGCCTGATGTTCGTAACATGGAGCCGGTGCATGGGGTGGCTGGCAAATGGGAGGCCTGGGCTAGGGTCAGGGAGGAGGGAGAGCCATCATCGTGCAAGGTTACATGCATCAGCTAGGTCCGGATCAGGAACAAGAACAAGAAGAAGAGGGACACAATGATGATGGCATTCAAGTCCAAGGATAGGTGCCCAATACCAACATCGATGGTGATGGCAACGATGGTGGAGAGTTGTTAGTGCATCCAGAGTCATCTGCTTTGTGACATGTTCACCGGCTAGAGAAAGGGCTCAGCCGAGTAGCCATGGTGGTCATTGTGGTGGTGGTAGTGAAGAAGATGGTAGTGGGAGATGATGAGGGAAAAGAGGGGAGAACTCGAGCAATGAGAGCTTGAGAGATGGAGGGGGAAGAGGATAAATCGTAGCCCCTGGAGTTGACATGGTGTAAGTCAGAGCCGGTGGGGCAAGGGTAGCAGCTAGAAATGAGAGAAAGAAGCTGGGTGGTAGGGGTGATGCTTAAATTCTTTTGGGCTCGGGCTGGGTACGGGTCAGACTGTTTCTGGGTAGGGTTTGGACCAGATCGAGCTGGGCCAAAGGGTGCCTGAGCCCGACCCAAAAATTAAATAAGCTCTATTATGAGGCCCGAAGCCCGGCCCGAACTACTTGGAGCTTAGCTCGAAGTCTAGCCTGACTTCAGGCGGCCTGGCCCAAATCCAGCTCTACATCTAGATGTCAGAATATTTTATCCAGTGATAAGATCTACCTAAGCCCCTTACTCCAATGGGGTGTCCCCATCCCAGTGTTCCTAGATCATCTCTTTCATTCTACTTCTTTGGTAAGAAATCTCTTTCTTTCTTTTTGTGGAGCATCTATTAATAGAATTTGGTATCTAAATAGGTCACCTAGGGGAAAAGATGTCCCCAAGAACCAAGAATTGGTTGCTTTCTAGGCCACTTTGCTTTCTTTCCGGCCATTCTAATTCCCATCATATTTTTTTAAAAGAAGCCTTACAAGATGCAAGCAAGTTTGCAAGGTTTATATTCTCTTTCAAGTCACCCTAATTCCCACCATATTTTTTTGAAAGATGCCCCGATCGAAGCAAGGCTTGAAAGTTTAACCTCTAGTGCTGATCGAACATGATAGCGTGATCTCACCATCAATTCTCAATTCGACCCCCAAATGGTAAGTGTTACAAGGTAAAATGCCTATCAAATCTCTTCTGATCTAGTTATAATCAATTACTAATGAATAAAAAGGTATTCAGCCAAACTCCAATCTCTTATTAATGTGCAGAATGCCTAACAGCGAAAAGCCAACTTCCTACCAAGGTGTGAAGAACATATTGGCTAGGAGCCGATATTCTATGGAGGTATAGGATGCCTGATGACCAGGAGCCGATCTCTTGTTGAGGTGCAAGATATCTATCAATCAAGAAACAATCTCTTATCGAAGTATAAAATGCTCAACTATTCATCAGACAAGCACCAATCACTTATTTAAACTAGGTATAGAGTTCTATAATTTCATTTAACATGAAACATATCTTTTTAAGTTATTAAAGCTGTTACGACAAAGTTGATAAACTAGTTATCAAGAAGTACAATAGATCACTTAACAAATCACTTTACAAATTGACCTCTTAATAGCCTAAGCATCTTAACAACTTAATGGCATAACTATCTCATGAATGGTTATAACCGCTTAACCGACTCAGCTTGAATCTCTATAAATAGATAGGCGAAGAGAACTCCATGGAAGAAAAAAGAGAAAATTCTTACACTCTTTCTTCATTTTCTTATTACCATTCTCCCTCTCTATGTTGACTTAAGTACCGAAGGATCCCCCATTGAAGAAATCTCATCTATTTTTTCAATAATGAGAACTTCTTTTGTAGGTCTAAGAGTTGATCGGGTCAACTTTGAAAGTTATTGACCGGTCAGAAATATCTCAATGCATCTAGTTTATCCAATTTAGAGAGGAGCAACAATAAATTGGTGCTAAAAGGAGGGGCCTATTGTTCAAATCTTTCAAGAAAATAGCAAAAGAAAGACCTTCAATCAACTCCACTTCTCAATGGCGATATTCTCAAAATGCTCTCAGCACAATAAAATTTGGGAAAAGAACATACTTCAGTAGTCATCGATCGTAGTTGAACAATAATGACCATCTCTTGTCCATTAAGCGAGAAGAAGGAAAGACACTTCAAAGTTATGTAGCATGCTTTAATCACATGAGAAGCCAGATATCTTAACAAGTTCATCGGTATGTTAGCCTTAAAGCAAGGACTCTAAAATGGTTGCTTGAGTTTTTACTTGGATAAAAATTTTTCAAAAAATTATATTGAGCTCCTCGTGTAGGCAAAAAAATATGTCTAAGCTGAGAAAGCTATTTCCTCTATCGAAAGGAGGAAGGAAAGATGGAGAGTAGACAGAAATGGGCTTACAAGAAAGAAACTCGTGCTCAGCTAGAAGCCACCAAAACTCCAAAGAATTGAAAGCCAAATCACCCTAGTTGGCAAGTTGCTAATTACATTCCTTTGATTGCTCCTTGATTTCAAATTCTGATGGAGATAGAGAATAAAGACTTCCTGTACTGACCACTGTCCACAAAAGGCCTGCCAAAGAAGAGAGACAAGAGCAAGTACTGTCCCTTCCACAAAGATCATGATCATAATATGGAAGAGTGTCGATAGTTAAAATAAGAGATTGAGAACTTGAACCATAGGAGATACCTCAACAAGTATATCAATAGCCAAAAAAGAAGAGACCCCTCAGATGTGCCCTAAGCAAGAAGTTGAACCAAGTAGCTTGCAAGCCATCAGGCTAGTCAACATGCTCTCAGATCTATCCAAAGTTAGGGATAGAAGTATGAGATGAGGAGTCATTAGAAAAGAGACATCGAACAAAGCTGACCAGTTATCTAATGAGAACATTATTTCTTTTTCTAATAATGATGTAAAAGAAATTCAAATCTCACATGACGATGTGGTCATCGTCTCCATGACAGTGGCCAACTATGGTGTAAAAAAAATTTAGTTGATAGTGAAAGCTCTAATGATATCTTATTCTATGATGCCTCTAGAAAATGAAATTGTCAGGGCTAAAAAGGATAAATACTCTACTCATCGAGTTTTCTAGGAACTCGATCACTATCGAAGGAAAAATCCTCTTATCGATGATTGCAGGTCAACTACCTAAACAAGCAACAATCCAACTAAATTTTTTGGTCATCCGACTACCATCAACCTATAATGCTATTCTTGGATGACTAGGGTTAGATCTTTAAAAGTAGTAGTCTTTACCTACCACCTGCTCATCCACTTCTCGACCAAGCATGGAGTTAGAGAAATCAAAAGGGATCGAATGTTAGTGAGATAGTATTTTCTTGCAACTATTAAAACCCAAAAATAGCGGGATCCCATAGATGGACTAGCTAGTATCAGAGAATATGCCAGTACAAATAGAGGGGAGCCTATGAATAGTTGATTAGCATTTTCCTGGGAGAGGACCTGAATAAAACTATATAAATTGGATCCCTTCTAGCACCAAAGTCAAAGAATGACTGGTTACATTCCTTCGAGCCAATGCCAATGTCTTTGCCTAGATAGCTATTGACTTGCCAGGCATACCTCCCGAAGTCACATCCATAAACTTAGTGTGGACCCCCTTCATCCCCTTGTAAATAGAAGAAAAGAAGTTTTTCTCTAGAAAGGCAAAAAGTCTTTGAAGAAAAGGTAGAAAAACTTATAAAAGTAGGCTTCATCAAGAAAACTCATTATCCATACTGAATAGCCAATATGGTCATGGTCAAAAAGGCAAACAGGAAGTGAAGAATTTGCATTAATTACATAAATCTTAACGATGCTTGTCTAAAAGATAGTTACGCTTTGCCAAGAATTGATCAACTAGTCAATGCAACTTTTAAACATGAATTACTAAGCTTTATAGATACTTTTTCAAGATATAATCATATATGAATGGTAGAAGAAGTGAAGAAAAAATGGCTTTCATGATAGAAAGAGAGTTCTACTATTACAAAATGATATCTTTTGGATTAAAAAATGTTGGAGATACATATCAATATTTGGTCAATAGAGTCTTCAAAAATCAAATAGGAAGAAACATGGAAGTCTACATAGATGATATGCTTGTCAAGAGCACAAAGGGTGATCGCAACATAGTTGATTTGGAAGAAGCCTTCAGCAAATTAAGGTGATATCAAATGAAACTTAATCTGAATAATTATGTGTTTGGTATTATATTAGGAAAGTTCTTGACTTAGAGAGAATCAAGACCAATATTGAAAAAATCCTAGTACTTCTAGAAATGAAGAATCCTCGAAATAAAAAAGAAGTTCAATGCTTAACTGGTTAGATTGCTTCACTCAGCCAATTTATTTCCTAATTAGCTAAAATTTCCTATCGTTCTTCAAAATCATAAGGAATGACAACAACTTCAATTGTCAAAAAGCACCAACAACTTTTAAAGATCTAAAAAGTCCTAGCTCTCCTCCATTGCTGTCAAAGTTGAAAGAAGGTGAGCATATTTACTTATCTATTTCTCCTGATGCCATTATCTTTGTTTTGGTCAAAGATGTAGGTATATAAAAATATATTTAGCACACTAGAAAAATATTAAAGAATGTGGAAATAAGATATACCAAGATTAAGTAGATATACATCAAAAAGATTGTGGCCATATTTTCAGTCCCATTTTATAGTTGCCTTAATAGATCAGCCTTTAAAATCCATACTTTAAAGGCCAAACACATCGAAATGCTTAGCCAAATAGGCTATTGAGTTAGAAGTTTTGATACTGAATACAAACCTTGTCCAAGTATAAAAGATTAAGTTTTTGCAGACTTCATCATGGAATGCATGATACTTAAAGAAGAAAGAGGAGAAAAGAAATCAAAAGAAGAACTGACCATACCTTCTTGGGTCTACATGTTGATGGTGCCTCAAACTCCTAAGAGAGTGAAGCTAGATTAATCCTCACTAATCTTGATAAAGTCGTAATTGAGTATGCCCTAAGATTCAGCTTTGAAACTACTAATAATGGGACTGAATATGAGGTACTAATTACGGCTTAAAAATAGCCAAAAAGATCAGTATCGATCATATTAAGATTCTTTCTGACTCCCAACTGGTCATTTGATAAGTATGGGGAGAGTACAAAGCCAAAGAGCCGACTATGGTCAAATATCTTCAAAAAATCAAAAAACTATTCTCAAATTTTAAAATTTTAGAAATCCAACGGATATCTAGATCTAAAAATACCTAAGCAAATGCATTAATATATCTTGCCACATCGATTGCTTATATCTTCAAAAAGAGATCTTCACTAAAAACTTGAAGACCTCTAGCATTAAGCCCCTATTATTGTACAATTGGAATATGGACCAAGCTGGATTGATCTGCTAGTCAGATTCCATGATAAAGGAGATCTTCTAATAAATAAAAAAGAAGTCCAAGAAATTAGATGACAAGCCTTTTGATATGTTTTTCTAAATTGGCAACTTTTTAAAAATTCCTTTTCAATGCCTTTACTCCAATACTGTCTCTTAAAAGCTAACTATGTCTTTCAAGAGATTCACGAAGGCATTTGTGGCAGTCATATTAGAGGAAGACCCTAGCTTACAAAGTTCTTAAATAGGGATTTTACTGGCCCACTATATAACAAAATGCTATGGACTTTTCTAAAAATGCAATCAGTGCTAGAAATTTGCTAACATTCAAATGAGGCCTTCAGCACCTATCACTCAGATCCTAGTTCCATGGCTATTTGATATGTGAAAAACTGATATTCTTGAACTATTTCTAATGGCAACTAGGCAAAGAAAATTTTTGATAGTTGTAATTGACTACTTCATAAAATGGATAGAAGCTGAACCTTTGACCCAGATCACTAAGAAAAAAGCTCAAAACTTCATTTGGAAGTCTATTATCTACCAGTTCGAATTGCCCTAATCAAGGATTCAGATCCCAACAAGATGTCCCATGGGATAACAGGATAGGGTATCACCCTATATATCAGGTTAGGGTATCACCCTATATATCAGGATAGGGTGTCTCATTAGTATCTCAATGTCCTAATCGAGATACCTTAGGAAATCTCTTATCTCGAGTGTCAAGATAGGGTGAGATGTGAACATGTCCCATTTCATGAAAAAATCGACATAGCCTCATCCCACGGGATTTAAAACCTTAGCCTCAATATACTATTTTTGATAATGGGTGATAGTTTGATAATAAAAGATTCTAAGAATTATGTTCAAAACTATATACTGAGAATAGATTTATATCAGTAAGGCATCCACAATCTAATGAAGAGGTAGAAGTGACCAATCAGACCATCATTTAAGGCCTGAATCTAGACTTGATCAGGCAAAAAGCCTTCGGGTCGATGAATTGGACTGTCCTTTAATCATATCAAACAACTCGTGTTTCGACTGGTGAAATACCTTTTAAATTAACTTTTAGGATAGAAGGAATTATCATTTTAGAGATTGGCTTAGTTTCTGATTAGATAAAAAAATGATGAAAATACTAATCGTGAAAGACTTCGAACAAGCCTCGACCTTTTGAAAGAAATTTGAGAGAATGCACATATCAAGATGGCATCTTATAAATAGAAAGTCATCCAATATTATAACTCTATAATCAAAATCAAAGTTTTCCAACAATGAGATTTTGTCCTTCGATGAGCTAAAGTCTCAAGGTCAATAGAACACGAAAAACTTGCACCCAATTTGGAAGGGCCCTACAAAATATCTAAGGTCATTAGGCTTAGGACATATAACTTGAAAAACATAGATGGGACTCCAATTCTGAGATCATAAAATTTTGATAACTTTAAAAATATTATTAATTATTTTTTTAAGAAGATATTTCTCTAAAATTTTGACTAAAGTAGTTAGGTAGAGGGCATAGACAATATCCAAACTTCTGATAGGATGAAACCAAGATTTTGATGAAATGGTCGAGTAAAGAGCACAAGCAATGCCCAATTTTTATTAGGTTGAAGAAGTCTAAAATTTTGACTACAGGGTCAGTAGAGGGCATAGGTAATGTCCAAACTTTTGATAAGGCTTAGAAAGCTAAAATTTTGATTATATATCAGGTAGAGGGTACATGCAATGCCCACATTTTCGATCAGGCTTAGTAAGTCTAAAATTTTAACTACATATCAGGTAGAGGGCACAGACAATATCCAAAATTTTGATCAAGCTCGGTAAGTCTAAAATTTTGACTATATGATCAGGTAGAAGGCATAGGCATTGTCCAAACTTTCGATAAGGCTTAGATAACCTACACATTCTCAAAACTAATTAAAAAAGAACTTCTATGGCTCAGGAAGCTTAAGATTCATGTAGCTTATCTATTCTCAATAACTAATAGGAAAAACATCGATAAATATCTATCTAAGTTTTAGATAGATGTGTTAAAGCTCAAAGACACTATATTCTCCAAACATAGGAATAATGATAATAGTAAACAAAAAAAAGAAGAGAGAGAAACTTCTTTTCATTAATTTTTGAAAAAATTTCTTATAAATTATATCAGCGAAAGAAAAAAAAAAAAAGATATATTTATTTTGTTCTCCTTTTTTATCACAGAGCTCTTAAAGGCTTGGCAACTAAGGGACTGAGACCTTTACCCTTCTTATTTCTCTAAGCATTTGAACATTATAAAGAGGGATCATCTTCAACTGGAGGGCTAAAGGTTTCTATCTCCAATCCAACATCCAAAAGCAGCACTGATGGTGTTTATGAAAGTGAAAAAGTCTCCCCTAATACTTCATCCATTAGAGATTGGATTTCTAGATCCATTAAGGTGAGAAAATTGGTATCTATATTTCGAAGAACTCCTTTACCTTTTGGATATATATATGCTAAAACCAAGTTTGAATGCAAAGAAGAAAATACTAGTGTTCTTGGCGATTGCTCGATATCTTCTTGCATCAACTCCTAGTACGCAGGGGCCATTTTCATCACTTCATAGATAGTTATCTTCCTCCCAACCTATATCTTGGCTAAAAACCATAAAGAATCACCAGCCTCTTTTTCAAGTTTACTTTTTTAAATCTATTATTTTTTAAGGGTTGTCAATCTCTTTTTCTAAGTTCTCGAGAGGAATGTCAAACTATTCCCTAGCATAGGTAAAACACTAACCATCTTGTCTTCGATGATGGCCATCAAATTATCATAGACTATATAAGTGATCCCGATATGGCTGCATACATTCAAGATATTAGATAAATGATAAAAAGAAAAATATCAATTTAAAAATGAAAATTTTATTGCTTCATATATTTCTGCAAAATAGAGTATTTCAAACTCCTAGTGGGAAGGACAAAAGTTGATATTAAAAAAAGATAAAAAAATAAAACACAAAAAGATAGGTCTTTATTCTTCTGTTACTAGATCCAATGAAGCTTCAGATAGAGTCTCCATAAGCACTTCAATATCTATGACATTGGATGGCACCTCAGCAACTGGTGTGAATTCTAGAGTGGTCGACAGAGGGGCTTTAGTAGGTGCACAAACATTCATTTACACTTTCGTTGCCTCCTCTTCTTCTATCAGGTCGGTGATGCTCGGAATAAGGAGAGCTAAATCAATGCCTAGGAAGAGCTCCTTCACCTTGTTCTTGCAGTCTGGAATCTCTCATGGATGGTGCTCGCCGACCCCTTAGCCATACCATCGAGAAAGTTTTTGGATGACTTGTACTCTTCCACTGCCTTCTTTAAGCTTCTTCTCTAGTTTTTCCTTCTCCTCTTAGAGTTTTTAGAGAGAAGCCTTGCTTGTTTCGACCTCTTTATTGGCATCGAAGAGATTGGTTTTCAGACAATTTATTTCAATGAGGTAGAATCTCCAATTCTATCTTTTGGGCCTCCACAGCATTTGTCCATACAACAGCATCATCAAATTGCTTGGGTACCTTCTTTGCTGCTTTATTAGCCACCAATACCTCTACTCCAAGTCATTTTTTATCCCATCATACTTGATGAGAAAATTTTTGAAGTGACTGATGTTGAAGATAAGCTAAAAAAAGAGAAGTAAAGAGATAAATTTAGAAGAAAGGAAGATGAAGTAAAAAAATAGAGAGAGAAAAAGAAAAAAATAGCAAGATAAAGGAATATTTATCTAGAAAATTCCAAAGAAGCTATTGCTAAGTACTTAAGAGATATATTTCCTACTCCACTATGTCCATGGAGAGAAGAATCATCTCAACAGCTCTAGGGTGAGATTTGGATCTTTATGACCTACATCATTCCCCCTTAATCTCTTCTGCAAAATGAAGTGCTCTTCTTAAACATTCAAGGATTAAGCAGTAGTAGCATGTGGGAGTCATTGGACAATCTCGATAACTTAGTCAGACTGACCATTAGAGTAGGTATTGCTTGAGACAAAGGCACCTCTACTGGAGCAAGAGATTGGTTGCTCTTCGACATGGTCTCATTCGACAAAGACATCGGAAGAGATGATTCACCTAACTTCTTCTTGGCATCTTGAGTAGCATCTGACCTCTTCCTCTTGGCCACTTTCTGAATTATCTTCAGACTGAGCTTCATTTCTGTAAATAGAAAATCCAAACTAGTTAAGAGATTGGCAAAATTGAAGAATTATATAAAAATAGAAAAAGAAAGCAAAAGAAATTCAAAATGGTCAAACATACTATGAAGATCGACCAGGTTGATACCTATGTCGTGCAAAGCCTGATCAGTTAAGAAAAGTTTGAACTCCAGTGCATGAACCTCAAGTAGTTTTTCGTAGTGCTTCAAGTCTTCATCTAAAGGAGTTTTATTGTGATTGGGCTTAGTCCAGGCCCTGCCCTAGGAGGACTAATACCTAAAGGTTGATCCAAGAGAACGAAGAAAAATATATTCTTCCACCCATGAGTAGAAGTCAGGGTACCCACTATAAGTTTACAAGACTACCTATTAGCAAAGTAGTACCACTCTTTATCATATGGATGAGATGTCAACATGAATATAGCTCGGAATAAGGAGTACCTTAGCTCTATTCTTACCAAGTCATAGATGAGATTGAAGCTAATGATTATCCTAAAATTGTTTTGGAGAGAATTGGGTGGGGTTACCATGTAAAAATCTATAACATTTCTAATAAATGGATGAAGAGGGAACCATACTCTAATATCGAATACATCTTCATAAAAAGTGATGCATCCAGGTGGAGATAGAACCCCTCGACCTAATGCTATCAAGGATGAAATACCTATCCCTAAATCTCCTAAGATCCACTTCGCTGATCTTGGATTTTTCTTGGTCAAGGCCCTAAGAGGCCCTTCTCTTGCATTTGATAGGGACGTTAGAAGGAATCGGATGTTCTTCCTTGGCTAGGTTCGGATTTGCTATGGTTTCAGTAGAGCTTACCCTAGACCATTTTATCTTTCTAACGGCCCTCTTTATCTTATTAGGGGCCATGGCTACAATCTGGGAGGATTGAAGGAAAAAGGAAGCTTGGATCTCCTACCAAGAAAACGAGGTCCTAGATCTCTTGCCCAAGGCAAAGGAATAATACTCTAAAGGAGGTAATCTATTAGCTTGCTTAAAGATGAAGGCAAAAGAATGAAAAATGAAAGATCTGGATTGAAGGAGACTTCTATTTATAATGATATCCGACGGTCTGGATTAAATCATTTCACTATTAAGATTTTGGCCACGTCACTCGATCTTTGGCTATGAGCATGGACCACTCATTTCATGCCATGTGGGTCACTCTTACTGGTTGGGGGGTGATAGTGATGGATCCCACTTGAATGCCAGAGGTCGCTGGAGGAGAGGTGCTCATGGGCTATACCTGTAAGAAAGCCTTGGCCGGAGGTAGCTTTGGCAAAGGTCCTCATACTCAACTTAGATGGCAGGCCACCAAAAATAAAAAGATAATAATGGAGTCAAGAGAGAATATGGTGCGAAGAATATTGCATACCTTAGGGGTTTCTAGAGAACCGATAAGGAAAATTTTGAGAGAGGGAAAATCTATAGTATACGAAGTGATTGTTTGAAGGATTTGATCCCATGTGGTGTTAGAGAATCATTTCATGTGCCCAGAATGTTTATTCCTTATTAAGTAGGAATTTATCCCTTCTATGTGCTAGCCGCATTCTTAATTGGTGAGGTGGACCGCTACATAAATCTAGTCACATTCCCCTAAATGATAGGATTTATATATAATATAGGATTTGTCTACCCGTTCACATGAAAGGGTGCATAGAAATGAGCATCGAGTGATTCTCCCTTAGGCTACCTCATTAAGTGCTGCTAAAGAGCCTCACTTCCCCTTTAGTACAAGGGTTCAGGGTCGGCCTGAATGCCTGTATTAGGATCAGGGGCCCAAGAACTGAAGGACTTAAAGGGCCAAAGGTCTGCAAGACCGAGGTACTTAAGGGCATGCTCCTGCCCTTCCGAGGTGACATGCCCTTCCGAGGGTCATGCCATCGAGGAAGAAATAAGTTTATAGTCTCTGAGTTAAATTGAGTGAATCATTTCAAACTTGAAAGTGAGGGACAAGTGTTACAAGATAAATGGCTAATCTAAGTCTTTTCTAATCTAGATATGATCAATTGCTAATGAGTAAAAAAATATTCGGACAAGCTTCGATATCTTATTAAGGTATAAAATGCCAGACAATCAGAGACCGACCTCCCACCAAGGTTTGAAGAGCTTATCAGCCAGAAGCCAATATCCTACTGAGGCACAGGATGCCTCATGGCTATGAGCTGATCTCCAATCGAGGTATAACATGTCTATTGATTAGGAGACAATCTCTTATTAAAATACATGATGCTCAACTATTTATCGGACAAGTACCGATCACTTATCTAAATTAGGTATAAAATTTTATAATATCTCTTTAAGTCATTAGAGATGTTACGACAAGATTGATAAAGTCGTTATCAAGAAGTTTGATAAATCACTAAGCAAACTACTTCATAAACTAATCTCTTAACCGTCTTAATAAAATCACTAAACATCTTAACCGTCTTGATAAGATCACTAAACAAACTACTTCATAAACTGATCTCTTAACCATCTTAACAACTTGCTTCATTTACTTCCTAAACTAATCTCATAACTATCTTAACAACTTAACCTCTTAACCTTGGTTCGCAACCTCTATAAATAGGAAACTGAAGAAAACTCCATGGGAAAAAAAAAAAAAAAATTCTTATACTCACTTTTCATTTTCTTTTTACTATTCTTCCTCTCTAAGTTGACTTAAATATCAAAGGATCCCCATTCAAAAAAATTTCATATATTTCTTTAACGACAAAAACTTTTTTTACAAGTCTAGAAGCTAATATGTCTATTTTGAAAATCATCGATTAATCAAAGCCTTTTCAATACATCTAGTTTATCCAACTTGAAAAAGAGCAACAAATTTCCTAATATCTAGACATTGTTAATCATGGTAGGTGATGGATCATGGTTGGATCTCCATCATTTCCCTAACTTTTCTTCTCTTTATAGACATTGAAGGAGAGAGAAGGAAAAAAAAAATGCTGATAACCCATGCGACATCAGTTGCGTTAGAAATGAAGCATTAATAACAAATAAATTATAAATGGTTTATACACGTATATAATGTTGAGGAGAGACGCAACCAACCTATATAAGTAATATTTACAAAAGAATAGGCATAAGCCAGATTCCATTGTGAAGGGTGTTTTGCACTAACAATGATTGCCCAAAGAGCCACCACATCATCCGTCTCGAAAATGGATGGCTATCACTTATCTTGCAACCCACCATGTGGGGTCATGGTGCTTTCCATTCTGACGTAAGCGACAGCTATCAATTCTAAAATAGATGGCGTAATAACTAGACAGGTTTACGTTACATGCAGAACACATAAAACTAGAGGATCTGAACTCGAGCATGCATGCCCCTATAGTGGTGCCAACTGCCAAAGAGCTTCCATGTGACTTATGGTATCCAACATTAAAATAATCTTCCGAACCTACATATAAACAAGATCATGCATTAGACGGACGGTGACAATAAGATCAGATACTTATTCTAATTCCAACAATCATAACTACGAAATTATTCTACTTAGTTTCACATACCTTGATTAAGTTATCAACTAAATTAAGCCAACCCCCTAATCCAACAACATTACTGTAATGAGTGAGATCCTCCTACTTTAGTGAATCCAGCTTGGTGCAACAGCAGACTACACGATGACCTACATTGGGATTTGAGGTACAGAACAACTCCTGCAATTCAACCAGCAAGATAATAGCCCTGTAAGACCTGTCGCAGTTGGCTGGCGAATGGAACTTTCCCGCTTCTGTAATGCTCTTAGAAACTCCTCCGAGCTTAATTTTCCATCAAGATTTGCATTAAATACATGGAAAATGACATCAACAACATTGTCACTCGCAGAGACCCCGCATACCTATCAGCATCAAAACAAAACAATGGCATCATAATAGTAATCCAAACCAGGAGGTCAATTAAACAAGTCATATAAAAATAATAGATAACAGCTTAGTTAGCACCAACTTGGTACGGATCCATTTGGTCATTGATAAAGCATCTCTTTACTGGTGTGCTAAAACTAAATCAGGAACACCAAGCAAATGATCTAGGCATTATCTAGAGGTATGTCAGACAGGTCAACCGAAACCAAAGGACAGCACATCAACTAGATGTTGAGATTGTCTACCCTCAGTTTAGTAAATACTAATTGTGGAATCTTAAAGTAACAGAAACAGGTAATTGATGGAAAAAAGGGAACCAATAAGACTTACATGGGATGCTGCTCTTTTGAAATCTTGCTTTGTCAACAAACCATTTACTTTCCCATAACCAAATATTGCTAAAGTCAATGCTTGTAATCTGTTACATAGCTCTGTAAAGGTCTTAAATTCCTGAAAGTTTCAACATGCGTGAGGCATATAAGAAATGTACATTAGGTCAGAAATATGAAGATATGGAGGAAATGTCTGACCTCAAAGGTAATGCGCATATCTCGGAGGTGTGGGTTATTGTTCAGTTCATCTACTCTATCAAGAAACTTGTTTATATGGTCCATGTCAGCAGAAGCTACCATAGACAATGCAAAATCCTTGGCAGAAATGGTTCCTCTTGACTTGAAGTCATAATGATCAAACTCCAAGTGCACAATCTGGAGAAAGAGAATGATCTTATAGATGATAGGAGTTTCTAAATAAAATTCCAACTAAATCAGCATACATTGTAAGATCAATGATAAGACAGTGAGCTCAAAGCCAGCATGAACAATAAACATGCCCTGGACGTGTAATTTCAACCATCTCTAATGCAATGATATTCATATCAACTGTTCTCAAAGTTTGTTTGTTTTTTCTTTTTGGTGTGTGCATGCATGCATGAATAAATGAAAAGAAACAGAAGGGAAATCTGCTAAAAAAAAGGTTTGAACACTCGAAACATCGTTTTATCAAGAGCTCATCAAAATCTATCTTTTAAGAAGACTCACAAACAAGGTACCTGTATTTATCTAGGCTTTCAATTATTTGAAAGCAATGATGTGAACAACAGTGTTATCTCCGCTGTAGAATATTAATGCACAAAATGGAATATACACTTCTCACGCAACCAAACAATTTTCAGTGAACAATAACCAGAGAAACAGAGTACATGAACAAATTAATCCCAATTGAATGTAATCCTCCTCCTATCTTGAACCAGATTAGTGGTTTCAGAATAAACTGAATCTTAGTTCAATAAGACTCATGATCTCGAATCTAATATTCCAGCACAATGACAAATATTGACTGAACTGATCACTCCTCTGCAACTGGATATTTGTCCATGTGAATCTTTCATTCATGAAAGACATACCGTTCATGCTTACTACACCCTCAGGCTGTGTTTTGTCACAGATAAAGAAAGAGATAGAAATGGAAATGGGAGTAAGACTACATCTGCAAATTTCCACCCATATATTCATTTCCTTTCCTCCATTCTCTCGTCAATCAAAGAGAGTCTTAATAAACTTTTCTTTAGATTCCCATACTAAATACTCTGTAAGACACCTACCCATTGGGAGAACAATTTATCAGGTCAAATGGAGATTGCTGGAGAGGCTTGATATGGATAGTACTTCAGATGACTCTCAGACTTATTTTCATCCACATGTATTCATTGAGTAGTTTTACAATCTTGAAACTAATGAGGAATCAAGTCAATGAGCAGCTTAAATGTAGCAAAATGTGAGCAACCTAAACAACATGCACAACTGACCATGTATACTGTAATTCTAGATTATGGTCTACATAGTCTTTATTGGCCATGTATCTGTCCTAATGTTTTCTATTTAAGCCACAGCAACTTGTATCAATCAACATAGCCTAGAAACAATTTACATAGGTGAGATGCATTCCATACATAGTTGAAATCAAGGAAGGCTGAACCGTCCTGAACCATCTAGTTTAGGGCATGCTGAACCATACAAGCAATGGACCGGGATGGTTTCGGCCTTCAAAACAAGACACTGGAAAGAACCAGGGGAGGAAGAAGGAAAGAAAAGAAAAGAGAGAGAAGGAAGAAGGGGGAAGGAAAGGGAGGGGGAACAGCCTTTGGAGGCCACTGGAGAGCCAGCGAGGCCACATTGCCAAGATGGTGGGCCTTGTCGCTATTCAACAAGACAGAGAGGGCAGAGAGAGAGAGAGGAAGGAAAATGAGAGGGAGAGAGCCTTCAGCAGCCATTGGAAGCCCAGTGAAGGCAGTAGGCTTCTGTTCAATCAAAATGTAGGCTTTGGTCTCTGTTTCTTTTTTATTTTGGTTTTATCAGGCAAAGTAAGCAACCCTATTGCCGACTTCCCTTTTTTCTTTTTGGCAACATTTTTGCCGACTTCTATGAAAAATCACATAAAAACAAAAAAATAATAGAGAAGTTGACAACTCCATTACCGACTTTGCCAGATAAAGCCAAAATAAAAAAAGAAACAAGAGCCAACATCCTTATTTCAATCAAAGGCCCACTGCCTCCATAGGGTCTCCAACAGCCTCGATTGCCGTCAAACAATCATTTCTCCCTCTCGTTTTCCTTCCCTCCTCTCTCTCTCTCTCTTCTTTCTTTCCTTCTCCTCTCCCCCTCTCTACTTTGTCATATCAAGACAAGGCCCGCCACCTCAACAGCGGCAGCAATGGCCTCGTTGGCCCTCTGGTAGTGTCCAATTGCCATTTCCTCCTCTCCCTTGCCTTTGCTTCCCTCTCTTTTCCTCTGTTTCCTTCTCCCTCCCCCTCTCTACTCTGTTGGTTCGGGCCTAACATGAAACAGTATAGTGGCATACCGAACTATACCACAAGCTAGCCGGCCAACTGATCCGGGGTTCAGTATCGACACAGCAAACCTTGGTTTAGATGATCATGGACTTTGAAGATGGATTAGAATGAGTAAGACAAAATCTGTGTTGCAATTTTTGAAGAAAGCTTTGACAATGAGGGACTAAATGTCGCTAGAATTGACATGGATTAGAATGAGACCATAGTCAAATGATGTCCATGAAATCCCAGTTTGATTAGTTTTCTCTGTCTTTCATGAATTGCACAAAATGGAAAACAGAAAAAGACAATACGAAATCCTTTTATTTGTTGCAGCAGCTGGTCATCAAACCCACTCCTGCTTCAAACAGATATTTAATATGATGAACCACATGACCATAATTTCAGAGATGAAGTTTTCAAGGTACAAAAGGGTCTGAACTACGTGTTTCATCATTCTTTCCCTACTTGCCTAATGAAATTAATCCTTACTCTCAGATCTCATTTGAACTTTGTTCAATAAAGTGATTTAATTATAAATGCATTGATATGAGATCCCATCAAAAGGTTATGGGAAACATAGTTAAGGCCAATCGTGCAAGTGAGACAACTGCAGTCTGATCACCAAACTATAACACCATCAAACAAAGTCGCAACTGTTTAACATTGGTTTTATGAAACTTCTGACTCCGATTAACTATACTAAGTTTTGAAAATAGTTTCTCATTTGTTGATTCAATTCCAGGTAAGTAGATGACATTTTGTTTTTTTCTTAAAGGCAAGAGTTTAGCCAGAACTCTGCATTATTCAGTAACATACATAAAGATGATAGAAATGATATATGGCCATAAGGAAATCTCAACCAACACCCCCCCCCCCCAAAAAAAAAAAAGACGGGGGGCGGGGGGAAGAAAAATGCTCTATTTCAAAAGTTAACTAGAATTGAGAAGGCTCAGCACTCTTGGACATACTTTTTAAAACCAATCCATAGAAGGGATATGAAAAATGGAGCATACCTCATCATGCAAGTCCCTTAGAAAATGAACAAATTTATCATGTTGGAGGTGTCCCTTTCCATCCTTGCCAAAGAAATACTCCACTAGGCCCCCATTTTCTACTGATCCGCCAACTTTCAGACCAATACGGCGTCCATCCCTATGATTGGCTCCTTGTCTATTATATGAACGCATTAATGCCATCATTTTCTTAAACTCTTCTCTATCTATCTCTCTGAAAAAAAATACAGGATTATTCAGTTTTTAAGTGATCACTGGATAAAAAGGTAACCACAATGTGTTCATACCCTCTACTATCAAACAACAAATAGCAATGATGGAATATGCTGATATAGAGTGGGTCTTTAACAGGATGGACAAGAGTTTAACTGCACACAATTGGTCACAAGCAAACCATAAAAAGGTAAAACTCTAACTTGATAACATATTTAAACAATCAAATAAAACAAAATGAGAACATGCAAACAGAGTTCTGTATCTAGCAAACAGTAAAACAAAGAAGACAATAAATATAAAAAAGGAAATACTTCAGCTTCATTAAGAAATAGAATTATCCAGATGCCACAAGTGAAATATTGCAAACTTCATGCAAGTGTATCTTAAATAGGAGACTAAAAATCTTGCCATTTGACACAAAGATGCCATTTTATGTTAGATGGTAAAGTACCATATGGTAGACATAAAAAGGACAATTTACTAATAATGCTCATGAAAGATTTCTTAAAGGCAAAAAAATAATAGAGCTACCCTTGGAGATTTAATGGTCAACAAGATATAATTAACATATAAGGCATAAAACATTTTATGTATATTTTATTGGATTATTTACGTGGGTATGGATGTGATACAAGATTGTTTTCATGTTTGCAATCCACTAGTCTCTCTATTGTGGTTCAAACAAAGGATGATAAGGTCCCACTGGGTTTGTACTCTTTCATTGGCTCATCCACTTGCATCAAAGTATAGACCACACTGGAATATGACCTATGAAATGAAAAGTTAACAATCCAAAAGTGTGAATCAGGGCATCTATTAGTCAAGGAGGAATCCTTCTAGTTCCAGTGGTTATGGACATTGCCCTCACTTTCCTCCACATTTCACCGAGTAGTCATGCTAAATACAAAAACATAAATGTCTTCATATTTATAAGGTTAGGAGGTGTCAAGATGTCTATGGCTATCCAAGCCCTAATGCAACCAACAAATATCTTGGGTTGTAGAACAAGGTGATCACAAACAACGAACAAGAGAACAATGCTTAAAAATTAACAAATAATAACAAGCAAAGAAAATTATGAGTACTCAGAGATGCATACATCCAAGAGAAGTGAGAAATATTCAATATAAATAGAAAGTGCAGTCCAAATTACAAAAGCGAGAAGACTCTCTACTAGATTATCACAGCATCAGATGAAACAAAAATATTTGAAGCAGAGCCACACCTAAGAGAAAACCTGCACAACAAAGACCACAGAAGAAGGCAAGACCACAGAAGAAGGCAAGATCAAAGAGAGACATGCACATGAAAATATCTGAGAAAATTCATTATCAACAAAAGAACCAAACCTTCCATCTCTCATCATCCTTTCTCTTCTCTTACTTATCTCCTTATTTTTTCCTCCTTTTTCTTGAGCAATACCTCTCACACACATAATCACCACCATTATTTTGCACCACATGGGCCCTCCTTATAAGGAGAAGCTTAACACAAGTCTCTCTTGTCCTCTTTCATGTGAGCCAAGAGATGCAAATAATCCTCATTACTTGCTGGATGGACAAGCGTGCCGGTCATACTCAGCTTCTTTGAAGTGAGAATGAAGCCCTTTCTTGCCAACATGCTTCATGTTGGCTTCCATTGACAAGCTAACCTGAAGAACAAGTAAAGCTTTAGCCCATGCCTCAAGGTACAAGCTAGCTTAGCTCCTCACTGAACACAAAACAAAGATTCACATAAATATGCTCTCGCTACCTCCATGCTCCTTTAGCATACTTGAACAAATCAGCAATTGCTTACATGCAAAGGCAACCCAAAGTGGCTGTCGTTTCATCATCAGGCAAACTATCACATGTCTATCCTAATATAGGAGCTATCAAAACCCACCTACAATCAGGTTTATGCCTAGATGGTATACAAAATGCTGCTCTTTTCAATTACCACCTAAACCATAATGCTGTCACTTTGTTCACTGTGATAAGTGGGCTCAACCACCACTTCTGCATCTAAAGAAATACTCTTCTTTTTGGTCCTCATCACGAACCATCCCACCTAATGGTGATCATGCTGCTTGGAATGATAACATTGCTTCTTGCCCTTCATCTTGGTCATGGATCTTGATGTTAGTTAAAGATTTGCTTTCAATTATCCTTTTCCTTACACTATCATCTTCGAATACCAGCAATTATCCTTGATCAAACCTCTAACTAGGACTTTTCTGATCTTATTTAATGAAAGAATTGTTATTTCATTTTATCCTTGCAGAAATGTGATCACCATATGGTTGCACGAAGAAGCAAGATAGAAAATCAACAAATCCTCTTTTTCTTTCTCCATCTCAAAATTAATGCTTTGAAGATAATTCAAGATCCCGTTATGCTTCAAGAACAGTTTGTTGGTGAGAAGGCACAACTTTCTTAAATTGGATGGAAACCCATATCAGAATTCTTGTCCATGATGTTGTATACCATCTCATTGCCTGCCAGAATCATTGGAAGCTCCTCTCAATCTTCATTACTTGTCAATAACCAACCTTTTAGATTATCTTTGTAGTACCTTATATGGAGAGCTGGGGACCTCATTGAATATCTCCACATGCTAGATTCTCCTTGCTATCAAATTTTGCATCAAACCAGCAAGTGGCTGCAAAGACTTTTAATATGATCAAATTTTACCTAAAACTTGATCAAGTATTATTTATTGGGGTTTCTACAAAATACCTAGTATTGATCCTATCACCAAATCCCTTGGGTTGCAAACAAAGTGATAAGTATGCATCCCACCATGGTTTGTTGAACTAGCCCAAACTAGGTAATTCGAGGTGTGCCAAACCATACTGGCAGCCAATTAGTGCGGTATGGATGGTCGATTCGAAATGCTAGAGAAACCAGAGTTTCTACAAAATGCCTACCATCATATATTGGGGTTTCCACAAAATACCTAGCACTAATCTTATCACCAAATCCTTTGGGTTGCAAACAAAGTGAGTATGCATCCCACCATAGTTTGTTGAACCAGCCCGAACCGGGCAATTCGGGGTGTGCCAAACTGTACCGGCAATCAATGGCTACCTCACCACCACCTTCCCCTCCCTCACTTTGTCTCTCTATCTCTCTCCAATTACTCTCACAAAGGACTGCAGAGCCCCCAAGGCCTCGGTGGCCACCACCGACGTCTTAGCCGACTTTCCTCTTCGTCCCTCCCTCTTCTCTGTTTCTCTTTTTTCCTCCCAATTCTCCCTCATTTTTATGTCAGTTTGGGCGAGGTACTTGGCATATTAACTCGTACCACCAACTGACCAACACAGGATCCAATTTCGAGTCAACGAACCTTGCATCCCATAATATAGTCTAATAATAAATAATAAACAAAATTAAAAATAACAAGTCACTAGAATTCATGTGGTTTAGCAAAGATGCTTACATCCATAAATGGGTGAGACATCCAACATAGAATAATAGATAAAAAGCATTTACTATCTTTGAAGCCATGCCTGTAGTACTACGTTTGCTCCCAGTGTGTTCCACTAGAATGGCATAATCTTGTCTTCACGTACCAACTCAAAAGCCCAACTTACATATAACTTAATAATACTTGGAACTTTGGACTATGAACCAATGTCTGAAAATTAATTTATTGATTCCTTTAATAGTCAAAGCAGCAATGAAAAAATATTGTCCAAGTTGTTTGTCCCCACGTCAAACCACCATTTTTCTGATATTAGAATTCCCCATGCTGAATCTCTAAATATTGCATGATACTATATTTACTAAAAGGAGAAACTAATGTTTTCTACATCTCTAATCTGGCAAACATAATATCTCTAGATATTCTTCTCAACTTATTCAGGCTTTGGCATCAATGCCAACTAAAACCTGTCAAGAAAACTTTTCCTAATCTCTTATTTGTAAACAAGTTGGATTTTGCTGTTCATATATTTCATATATCATGCAAAGATTACTATCTCTTTAACATCTTTTGAATACCTTCAAATTCATGTCCACTCCCTCTTCCTAAATGTAGGAGCCCTAAGCCTCCTCCAAAGTAGGAAAAATTAATAAGCACCTTCTTGTCTATCTCCATTGCTAAATTAGCAAGTCCAACTGCTTCTCCATTCTTATAAACGCTACAGAGAAGTAAGCCTTCCTATTAGCCAACAGAGCTTTTAGATATCATAGCAAGTTCCATTGTTGTCCAGCATTTCCTTGGTCAAGAATTTGGAACCACTTCCCACATAATTACGAGCAGGTTGACAGCCAGTCATAATAATGTACTTGATCTTTTTGTGCAACTTTCTCAACATTTACTTCTACACCCATGCCAACTGTCCTTTTCACTGGAGAAAAGGATTGAATGATCAGTGTTTGAGCAAATAGACTTGATAAGTTCCTCAGAAAAACTTCTTCAGTAATTTGCACAAGGTCTTATTGAAGGCTTCTGCAAGTCCGTTCATGGTTTCATGTTTGATCAGACATAAGAGTAGCCACGCCTTTCAGCCACTGATGGTTTGACCAATGAACTCTGTATAGGAACCTACCTATTCTCTAAGCAGGTCTGGAGGTTAGGCAATCAAAATTATTACCCATTAATCTGGCTTCCTTAAGAAAAGTAAAAAACATACGCTGTTCAAGGAGGAAAACAAATAACATGATCAACAATCAACGACCAATTCTATAGCAGGATTGCATAAAGATGTATGCATTTTATGATGCTCCTCTAGGACAGTGATGACTATAACCAACAATCTGAAAAAAGATGAGAGCAAAATGGGGTGGGAGAAAGATTGCTCAACAAATGTTAGAAAGAAAAGTTGGACAGTGACGACTATAACCAAAAATCTGAAAAAAGATGAGAGCAAAATGGGGTGGGAGAAAGATTGCTCAACAAATGTTAGAAAGAAAAGTTTAAAGCATACATAAGAACCAGGTTCCCAAAAAAAGCCATGACCTGAAGCAATATGAAGGTTTTGATAAACCCTTATCCAGTGCAGCAAATCAGAAAATCATTTACCTATGTTATCCTTACAAAAGAATCATTCAAAACATGCAATAATGGCTATCATAAAAAAAGAAATACCAAACACAAGCATGGCACTAAGTGGGTTTGTATAAGGTAATGACAAAGGCATCCTAACCACTGGCAATCTTTGTTTTTAAACTTGGCAAGTACTAATCATGAATTATGTATGCATTCTAGAAGACCCCCACAAAATTTCACAAAGCAGGCCATACATGTCCAAATCAGTATGAGGCTGAGCCATTCTAATGTTGAAAAGAAAAAACTAGTAAGGTTTCCAATTTATATGCCTTGTAGAGGATATGTTAGAGAACCAAAGAAGATAGATATCCTAAATTGAGATATCAACAAAACATAATTTGTTTATAATATAACTTTAAATTTCTTTGTTATAATACCTGATATGAAAGTTCAACATCAGTTTTCCTAACAAATTAACCATATCTGCTTAAACAAATTACGAATATTTAGCACATTATACATGAATAGCAAAGAACATCTAACACCAAAGAATAATGAAATATGGCATCTAGATATTGAAAGAACTACAATGAAAAAACATTCACTCTAACATACTTCAAACTCAGAAGATACAAATTTAAATCATGTAAAGAGCAAATCTTACCCATTATTGTCAAGATCAAACATTTTAAAAGCCACACTAAAGCTTGATATAGGAATGCTAAGCAATGTCACAAAAAAGATATACCTGTTAGAAGTGAAAATGAAGCGTCAAGAAAGATCAATTTACAAGTAGCAAGTGCTACCCAAAACTATCAACTATCATAAAGTTTTTACAGATCAAAACTGTGGATACATGCATTTGAATTTTAGCTTGACATTGCAAGACTAAAGTCCTCAACTTACTCTGGGAAGGATATAAGTCCATCATTATTAGTATCAGAAAGCCTGAAAAAGGGAGATGGAGCACAGTGCAACTCGCTAGGATGACTTTCCCCTCTAAGATGTCCTCCTCTAATAATATTTGATTCTGATGGAGGAAATACAGGTATGGTTGCTCTCATCAAATCTGTGGGTAACATAAATACTTCCCCTTCTGGATTCCGGACAGATGCAAAGTATTCAAAAATCTGGAAATAAAAAAAAAAATTTGAGTATATTGATGTTTGCCCATGAAACATAACATATAAATTGCTATTTAACAAAATGTTAAGTATAGTTAGTGAATATAATAATAATTTAATCAACATTTTATGAATCCTATAACCCTATTTTAGTCCTCATTTATAAGAATATCAAACTAAAATGTAGCAGAAACGGAAAAAACAACAATACTCAAGCAGAATTTTGAAAAAAAAAAAAAAACCATGCGTGTGCATTATCGCAGTAAGGTACTCCAACATTATCTTAAGGGTTACTCAAGTATAGCCCCCATTTCCCTAGATAGTTGCAAGTCTAAATGTTGGATCAGCAAATATATCATAGCAACAGCACATTAAAAGGGAGTGAGGCTTGGCAGTTACTCCATTGACCCAAAGGTAATGGGTTCGAAATATAGAAATAGCCTCTCCATACATGGGAATAAGGTTGCATACATCTAAACCTTCCCAAACCCTACAATGTCAAAAGTGTACTAGGCTGCCCTTTATAATGGCACATGAAAAATAAAAAATCAAAGTATATGATGCACATCCAAGTAAATATTGGTCAAAAAAAAAAAAAGAGAAAGCAATAAAGATCACATCTAATATCATGTTGAATGTAACTCAATTTGAAGCATTGCATAACTCTATCTTTATATATCTTCTACATGAATAAGTTGACAATAAAAGGAAAATTTAAAATCAAATACAAAGATCCTGTTAAGCAAATAATGGTGTAGGAAGATGGAAAAAAAAGAAAAAAAGAAAAAATATTAATGTACATATTGTTTTCAAATTATATCGAAATTTAATTTGAAAAGTATGAATATTTTCCACCTTAGTTAAGAAAAGATATTGCTGATTTTTTTTTTTGATAAAGCGGAGCATTCAACCCACTGTTCTGGAATGAATACAACCAGAACAATCAACAAGGAGGATATCCCTAAAAGGCATAGGAGCCTCTCCCAACCTAGACTAGGAAACCTCACCAGAGTGATTTGCTATAAAAGAAACCACCCAATCAGCCACAATATTGGCTTCCCTATAAACATACCTAACAACAATCCCCGAATGCCCCTGCAGAAGCTAGATAATGTCCTAGATGAGAGGATGAGCGGGAGTGAACCGAAAAGCCTGCCGGATCCAAGAGATGACAGTAATAAAGTCACCCTCAATAATAAGGCGATCAAGGTGAAGGGTCTTCCTAGCATATCGGATACCTGCCCAAGCACCCTGAAGTTCCGCCATCGGGATGGTGGGGTCAACGAGATGACATCCACCAGCAGCTAGAAAACTAGATCCGAATACCCGGATAACAAAGGTAGCTTCCCCACGCTTGCCCCTAACACTTCCATCAAAGCTAATTGTGGCGAACGTTGAAGGAGGCTCCCAAGAGATAAAAACCCGACGGATGCTTGAAGAGCTAGGCCGGAACCCCAGATCTCTGCATTCACCACAGTCGAACTCTAATACTCCTTCGCGTGAGCCTAAGCTCTCCCAACAATCTCCTGGTCATACAGATAGAAAAGGAAAATACAATGGCAATCCGGGTGAGCCAGATATGATAAGTAAATAGTAGTAAGCTGGATAAAACCAGAGCGAAGCAGGTCAAGAAAGATATCAGCCGCATCCTCCCTTAGAAAACATACCACGACAACCAGCCATACTCGATACCTCCCAAGCTCTCAGAGCTGAGAACAGAACGTGCAAGAGGGATTCCTCCTCCATCTCACATATAGGACATGAAAGAGACAAATGAAGTCCACAAAGGAAAGATCTCGTCGGAAGAGATCGCCAAGCAACTTTCTATATAAATAATCTCACAATGGGATGCATTGCAAGAGACCAGATCTAACCCACCTGAATACCCCTCTGCATACCCCTCTGCTGCTCATGACAATAAATAGAATAAAGGTCAGCCAAAGGGGCCTTAGGGAGAAGGGCCTTAGGGAATGCAGAAGACCTCCAGACTCTAACAGATGCTTCGGGAGCCCAATAGATAATACCCTCTGGTCCCAAACATCGCCAAAGGACCAGGTGACCATCACAGGGTTCCACATGGACACTCCAGGGAGAAACAGATCCGTAATAAATATATTGTTCGGGATATTGCTGATTTTTTTAAAAAGAAGGGTTGACAAACAGTTCTAAAAAAAACTTTAAAAAGATAATCTACCTGCTCAACTGAGTGGGTGGTGCCATATCACTTTATAACACAACGCTATGTTGATGATCATGTTTAAAAAAGAATAAAATCTTAGTTCTATTCCCTGCTTGACAAGAGACTAAGAGGAGCTCAATGTTACATGAAAACAGAGACCAATCTAAGTAAACCATAGAATTTTAGGCCATGAAAAATCGACATAACGAGCACGATAAGATGCCAGTCATGGTTACTAAATGGTTACTAAATGAAGAAAATTTTTAAGCTTTAAAATAACCAGGAAAGGAACTTCTAGTCTAAATATTTAGAAAACAAAATCTAAATTTTTTGTAACATTCTGGACATGAACAAAAGATATTCAAATCACATCAGAGATCACATCAGAGATTATAAGAAATTTGTCTAAAATGTTTTGTTGGTAAAAATAAAAAATAAAAAAGCTTTTTCTTCATAACAAAATCTTGAATCATGATATATGCATGCATTAGGATGAGACCTGAATAAGCATTAGGATGAGACCTGAATAAACAGAACAAGCACCTATGTGGCTTAATTCTTGTTATAGTCATATCCACAGCATAATTACTCATACAAACATTTAGACCATTTGTTAGCATTGCAATTTGCATATGATCACAAAAAAAAATTCTGCAGGTAAAAGCAAACCACCAAAGTTGGAGAGGTGAATAATTGCTAGGAGGATGGAGGAAAAAAAGGCTGATGATAATGGATGTAAAAATTTTTAATGACCAAAAACACCGAAAGACTTCATATACACTAAGCTATATACACTACTTTAATCATCCCATGTTTTTTTTTTTTATAGTAAGGAGATGCAAAAGAAAGTTTATAAAATCCTATCCAAAATACATTGGAAAAACTTGGCAATCCAAATATAGAATAATAATTCTAGAATTTAAAATAGAAATATTAAAAATATGCACCTATAAAACTGGCTGCTTTGCAGCTTGTATATAACAAATTTTTTTCTAAATATTTATCAAAACTACAAAATTTACCCCAAAAAAAAATGCTGCTATATTTAAAAACCAACAAACATAAACACTAAACATGTTCAATAAGCTTCTTAGTTCTTAAGATTCCAAAAAAGAAACAACATGTACTAGAAAACTCTCTGCATTATTTCAATGAACCAAAAGCAATATTTCATAAAATACCTTTTCAGGCGGACTTAGCATCCTTATCCGTCTCTCGTAATTAAAAAACACCCTTCTGCGATATGAATCTGTAATGCAAACAAGAAACTCATATCATGTTATAGAGCATATAATAAAATTTTGCTGCATAAAGATTGATGCTTCAAACACCCTTCCGCGATATGAATCTGTAATGCAAACAAGAAACTTAGATCATGTTATAGAGCATATAATAAAATTTTGCTGCATAAAGATTGGCCTGCTGAAGCACCATACTGAGAGAAGATTAAAACTCAGATAAGATCATAGAGGGGTTAAATTGAATCAGACAAGATTATGGATCAGATTATAGATCAAGATTCTAAAACTTTCAAAATAATTAAAATTACGATAAGATGAAAGTTGGCAATAAGAGTCAATTGTAACTTACATAGGAAAATGGATTAAAGTATATTGTTAAGCCAGTATCAGTCCATACCATAAAAGTCCAGCTTGATATGCTAGACTTGTTTGGAACTCAATGAAATGTACTTTGTCCACCACAAATCTACTTCGGGCTTGTTTGGATGGTTGGGCCCAAAATCCCATAGAATTCGTGGATTGAGCCAATACAACCATCAAAATCAAGCTGGGCTAGGCTTATATTTGCAAATACCCAGAAGTACCTCTAGAGTGGGCCAACCCGAATCCCGTAGGGCCCATATGAGACAAAATACTCTCCTCATTTAAGACTTGTGCCCCCACCAAGATAAATGCCCAATCCAATCACAAGCAAATCATAAACACCACAATAACTTGTGGTTAGCCCCAAAGGGCCCATGCTACAATCCTTAGTCACACATGGGCTATGTGCCAGGTCTACTATGATGTCCTTTGTAATGGCCTAGAACCTCATAAAAAAGGGCTGATATATAAGGTATTATATGAGTTCCTTGACCGCATATAAATACCCAAGATCTCCTTAGTACATAAAAAATGCGGATAAACATGCTTGGGTCCCAGCAAGCAGCATCGACACAAGACTAGCAAGCAGCATCGACACAAGACTAGCAAGCAGCATCGACACAAGACTTGCTTGCACAAGACTAACAAGCAGCATCCACACAAGAAAAGAAGTTTTCATCACCATATGCCCATTTATAGAACATCCAGTGAAACAAACATCATGTACGTATAACTTTTAGTCTCAATATTTGATCATGTATTAAGGATTGGTATGATACACCACCATGCTAACAGGGCCCATGGGTTTGTTCGGTATCTTCATACTTGAAAGATTATGGTGACATGGCTCAAAACAAATTACAAATTACAATGACCCCATCATTAATGATACAGTTTCCGATAGTTTCACAGGCACCATAGCAAATTTTCATGATCCTACAAACAAAATATAAGCCAATATCAATTTGGTTATTATCTGGAGAGATCATAGATCAAGAAGGAGAAAGAAATGACCTCCGAATAGAAATTTAGATTTCTTTTCTTGCTTTCGCTGTCGAAACATGGGATCGCTCCGCTCCGACACAGAGTCGGAGCGAGAGGAAGAAGCGAACGTCCATAGGGCCAGGCCAGACCCCCCGGCAGCCAAGATCGCAGCCGCTGCCTTCCCGAGGACCCCGGTGCCGCCGCCGGCCGGTCCCCGGCCCTCCTCACCACCGCACGCTCCCCCCGCGCCGCCGCGGAACATGGCGGCGAGGATGCGCCACTCGATCGCTGGTCGCCGGAGAGCCGACAACATCGCCTTTGTCGGTAACGCAGCGAGAGAAGCGAGACGTGGGTACCGAAACCGCGGGGCTTTTATAATTTAGATGGGATGCGATGGTATTATCGGGAGAAAAGAGACCTTGCGGCGGAGGGAATGGAGAGTTCACACTTATCTCCAATTCTTTGTTCTAAGAAATCTCTATCTCAATCTCTGCCTCTTCTATTCTAAGAAATCTCTATCTCAATCTCTTTCTTCAAACGCTTCTAAAATTTGTGTCTTTCTATGTCCGTTTTTTTTTGCTGTTTGGAGAGAAGCGGCGGTTGAGGTACCTCTTGGGGATGTGGGGATGGAGGGATGGAGGGAAATAAGAGAGGGGAGGTGAAGGGTTCCCACGGTGGTTTTATCCTGCACTATGGATATCGGAAGAGAACATTTATCGAGAGAGAGGGGGCAAGTGGTGAACTTGGGAGGGCTCTGCGTTCTTGGAGTTTCTTTTATCTACTTTTGGATTCTAGAATTTCTGGATTTGGTTCCTCCACCAAATGCGAGGGAAAAGGGCAGGTGCGGTGTACCAGTCCGCAATTGAATAGAAGGCAACTATTACATCTTTATCCATATTTGAGATATAAATATTAAATATAAATACTAATCAAATACAAAAATTTATATATATATATTCATTTTAAATAATTAAAAATAAAAAATAAAAAAATAAATATAAATATGAATTAGGTAATTAGATTTTATAATTATATAATATTGATAACGGACAGGTTGCATTTTTAGCCTTCTTTATCATCAAAATAAATTATACAATCAAAGGTATTATTAGGTAAAACATAAATCAAGTTAATAGTATATTAATATAATCATTTATTTTTTTTAAAGAATTATAAATATTATGTAAAATTAAGAATTGTTTTGGTTGGTGGAATACGAGAGAAAAAGTGTGGTGAATAAAAATAAAAATCTCGTATTTGATTGGAAGTTTTAAAAGAGAGGCATGGAAAAGTCTCTTTTTAGATAACAAGTTTCTTATATTTTATAAAAAAATCTATATATAATATGAAAAAGTCACTTTATCATATGATAATATATTTAAAAAAATATCTTTAAGCAATTAAAAATAAAATTCTTTTCTACAAGTTGAAATCATGATATCATCTTCTTTATCACAATTTCTTTAATCCTAGCATCATTTCTTACAATGCCCTCTTAGACAATGAAGCTCCATTGATACTGTTAACGTATACTTCATTAACTGTAAGCAGATGATGACTTTTTTTATATTAAATTTTCAAAATCTTTATATCTTAGCATTCCAAGTATTTGATTCTAAAAATTATAGATATGATATCTCTTTCTTGTAATCCTTTTATTAAGAATATAATATGTATTTTATATATTTTCTAAAAAAATAAATAATTAATCAAATATAAGTCATTGTGAATAGTATATTTTCTATACCACTTTTTTATAGTCGATAAAATGTACAAAACCTATTTTGACACACACACGCGCGCACACACATATATACTTCTCAAGAAAATATATTTCAATAAGATATAATTATTCTCATGAATTAAATGAGTCCTAAGTAAAATTGAATATTAAATAAAATTGAATATTCAATTACAAATCAGATAGTTATTTATTCATATAATTTTTTTTATAGATATGGATAGATATTGATTAGATATTTAAATTTTTATCTATATCTAGATATATTCAAATATCAAAATAAAATAGATAATAATCAGTCTATTGTCACCACCTCGTTGTAGCAAAAAAGATATCACTAGCTATGTTTTGTTATTAGCTTATATGTTTTATAAATACCATTAAATAATAGCTCTTAGGAGAAAATAAGGTATTAACAATTGTGTTTTGTTTAATGAATATATACTATCATTTTTATTAATCGTTGTGCTTATATAATTAAAAAATACTAGAGATATGATATTATACCACCATCCAGTTTACTAGTACTATGTGGAAATCGATGATGGGATGTATGGTATTCTGGGCCCAACCAACATGGCTTAATTTTCTCTAATTTTCCAGCAGCCATACTAACCACGATTACAATAATCTTCATATTATTGAAAAAAATTTAAATTATTTTAATTTTCTCTTGACTTTAATATTTTCCAAATTGTTCTTCAAAAATAAACCTATGGGAACTATTTCATTATTCTTAAATTATACACAAAATTATTCATGAATTATTTATGACTAATTTAAAAAAAATTGTATATTACAAATTAATGATACTATATATCATTGACAATAATATTTTTTTTCTACCATTTTTATTTTTGTGACTTATATACATAAACAAAATTCTTTCAAGAAATCCATTTTTTTAATTTTCTAATTCTGTGTTGATCATTTTCTTCCTGTCCTTTTAAATTATGACTAATTGCATCCAACCTAATAGTTTCCAGAAGCTAAACAAGAGACTATGGATTGGGCTGGCAAACAAACCAATGGATAGATTGGATGAGCAGCAAGTAGTAGTGCCTTTTTGTTCATTAAAAAATAATTAATGGTGGTTCATAGTGTGTGACATGTTCTTATATCCATCTAATAATAGTTAACAGGAAACTCAATTCATAAAGTTCTATTAATTATTATGTGAACAAATGGACAGGTCATAGCCCTACTATTATTATGAAGCGTTTATAAAGTGCAAAATGAGGCAGCGGCCTTACTATTTTTAAAAATTCAATGCCAATATTCATGTGAAAACTTTGGCATTTTACAAATAAGTTTTTAAAAAATATTTATATAATAACTAAAATATATATTTTTTAAAAATTATTTTTTTTTAAAGTGAATCATTTATATAATTCGAATATCAATACATTCCAAAAAAAATTTCAAAAGAACATCAACAAAAAAAATTATGTTTCCATACAATTCTATTAAAATGCTGGGCAACAAAAGATGTAATCCAGTTGGCAGTGCTATTCATTTCATGATAAATATATTAGGTTGCATTTGGTAGATCGCTAGGAAATCCTGAATGATAATCTGGATTACTTGCAAGATATATTACCACTAGATAGATTGATTACTGTGTTTGGTATACACAGATAATCTATCAGTAAGATTGATTACTGTGTTTGGTATGATAAATATATTACCAGTAATTTAAGCTCAAATCTCAAAAATATCCCTAAGTCAAATTTATTAAAAATATATTATAATATAATATAGTAATGTAATATAAAATTACATTAATATAATATATTATTTGATATTTTGTAATGTAATATAGTATTATATTATTTGATATTTTATAATGTAACTATTTATAAAATTATATAGTTAATAATGTATTATATAGTATTAGTATATATTATATTATATTAAATATATTATACTATATTTAATATAATATATGTTATGTTATGTTATAAAATGTAATATATAATTTAAATTATATTATATTATACTCTATTGTTATATAATATATATTTTAAAATATTCTATTTTCTAATATTATAAATAAAATAAAATAAAAGATTATATATTATTTTAAATTTAATAATATAATATAAATAAGTTTAATATATTACTTAGTATATTTAAAAGATTATATATAATTTTTTTACATTTATTTAGTATAAAAAATAATTTTCAATTTTTCAGTTTTAATATAAATATATTAAATATTTTATATTTAATAATATAAAATATTTAAAAATTATATTTTTAATAAATATCTAAAATATAAAAATTATATTTTTTTAAATAAAATATAGATTCAAGAAGAGATCCTAACCAATACCTAGAGGACCTAGATGAGAGGAAGAAGGAAATGTTTTGTTCTCACCGAACCGAAAGGGACGGGGCAATTTTGTAAAAATAAAAAATACCAAATTACCACATCTCCGATAATCTGGATAGCCACCTCTCCCTGAGATAATATGGATTGTCACATGACAGGTAATCCAGATTACCACTACAATATAGATTACCGGTTTAAAAAAAATACCAAACAAGGTTATCTGGTAGGCCCATTTTAAAATTACCAGTAATCTGGATAGATTACCATCTACCAAACACAACCTTAGATTTTAATAAAAATATATCATAGTAATAAATTTAGAATATTATATACAATAGTATAAATTGCAGCTACACGATGTTCCTGAACCATGCTACTATCATCAATGAATCTCTCTTTATAATTTTTCGACTGGTCCTCCTAAAATACATTTCAAATACTCATATTCACCTGACTGCCACAACTATTAGTTTCCTTGTTCAGGTATGACTTGCTCACTTTTTATTTCATAAAAACTTTATTATCAAAATACTATTAAAAGCTATTCAATTTAATACTCTTCATCTGGCGCCCTTCCTTTCACATTTTTGTATAGAAGTTTTATTTGGTGTTGTTGACGCTGATCCCCGCAGACTGGACGGAGTGCCTGGGTCACCGGTTCACCTTCTTGGGTTCCTACAAAATAAACCTCTGATCAGAATTTCTCCTATGGGGGACATTCCGATGCTTAAGTCAGTAGAATTCAGGCCATAGAATGAAGAGCTTGAAGAAAGAAAGATGGAAAAAGAGAAGAGTCAATTTGGCATGGTGCAAGCTAGTCTCAGACTGGCTCAGAATTGCTTGGAATCGCTTCCCTTGGAGGTCCCCTCTTATCCTTTTTTATAGGTGTTGTTCTAACTGAAAGTAGTTAAGATTTTATGATTTCTGTTAGGGAAGTTAGTTAATGCAACTTCCCCTCAGCTAATTGTAATTACTGTTGGTAGTTAGTTACCTTGGTCTTACTGATGCCACGGCTATCAGTTATATACTTGGTTGATTATAATAACCAGGCTTATTCTTGATGGGCTTTAGCTCAAAGTAGATTAGCTGACTGTAGGTCGGCTACTTACTTTAAAGCATGTTAATTGTAGATCGGCCATTTGCTTCGAAGTAGGTCAACTATAGGTCGGCCATTTGCTTTGGGGCCTATTGATGGTAGATCAACCATTCACTTTGGAATAGGCCGAAGGCCTATCATAAGTCGTATGTTGCCGTTGGCTAAAGTGTCGTGTCGATCTGATCTCATGTAGGACTTCTGAAGGGCCATGTTGATCAACCTTCGATCGAACCTCCAAAGTGCTATGCTGATCCAATCTCATGTGGGACTTCCGAAGAGTCGTGTCGATTCATCTGACTCACTGGTCTAGGTTTGGTAACTAAATCTCCAATCCAGTTGATTGTAACACTTGCCCCCTCATTCCTAATTTAAAGGTAATTTATTGCTTTGAAAGATTGGAGTATTAATTTTTGTCGCCTTCTGGTGAAAAATGAGATTGCTAATGATGGCAAATCTCCGTTCCGATTGGTCACAATAACCGCTTTCTATTTTGAGCTTCATGCTTTGGACATGTGTCATGTTCTCGTTGGTCCTTAGAGAAACGGCGTGGGTTTGAGAGTCGTGTCGACTCTTTCCATTATGGTGTTTCGGTTGACTCTTTGTCTTTGGCCTAGATCAGGAGATGTGGCATCATCATATCTACTCAGGATCGTGTGAAAATCCCTTCTTGGTCATTGATTGTATTATTGCAGATCACGACTGAAAGGCTGGTTTCCTTTCCATCAAGTTGGCAGGTGCCTCTTAGTAGTCCGTACCCACAGTCGGTGCCATGCATACATGGTGCGATCGTAGGCACTCTACATCCCCCAAGGGAAGTATCCAGGCCATCGCTATTGCCTATATAAAGGGCATGCGCTATGTAGGATGAACTTCTTCATTTCCACAGAAATCTTTCTCTTCTTCTAACTGCTTCAAACTTCCCCTTCTTCTTCCCAGGCCTTTTTCCCTCTCCACAGGTAGAGACTTCTTCTTTTTCTCCCCTTTTTCATCATGGTTAGATCTCTAAAGGTCCCTACCGCCGGCGGGATTCTGGCTAGTAGGGGAGGACATGATTCCTTTGGTGTTATAGATCCTTCTAGGAAAAGTAATGTCGAGTCAAGGCTAGAATCCATTACAAGTGATGCGGGATGACTCTAAGATTGCTAAACATGCAGGAAAAATAGTAAAATAATTTTTTGTGATTTTTATAATTTAGGTTTGTAGGCTAAATTCTCAAAAGTAAAGTAAAGACTAGCAAATAGGATAGCAATGCATAGAATCATCATGATCGCAAAGAACTCATGCAAGATAATAAGTAGCAAGGATTCGAGAGTTGAGAAACTTTCAGTTTATGATAGCTTATCTTCATCAAATCAGAAATTAAAAAGAAGAGAAGGATATTACCAATCAGTAATTTGAAGAATCTACAATCGAAGGGGTCACACAGATCTCAGATTGAAGCCTGGAAGATGAAGCTCGGTTCCCTTGATTAGATGGCTGATTTGGGCAATCTTGGAGGCAAGGGAAGCCTCCTCTGGGGAGGTGAAACACCTTAGGGATCCTGCAAAATGTCAAGGGTCAATCAAAACAACAATCTAATAAAGGAAAGAACTAAGGTTTAGAAGGAATCAGGTTAGGGTTTAGAAGTTGGGCGGCAAGGAAGCAGATGAAGCTGTTGATCTGGGACGTCTTCAAGGCTGCTCCTCAAGGACGTGGCTGATGCTTGGAAGCTTGGTTTGCTTCTGTGGGCATGGAGGATTGCAAGGGATGGTCAGCCAACACAAGAAAAGGAACCAAACAAAACAAAGTAACACAAACACAAGCTCGCAAGCTCAAATAAATTTCACTAGGATTTTTGATATCATGAAAAAAAATTGCTTACAAGAGGGGGAGGGGTGGGGTATTTATAGAGTTCCCATGCCGTCTCCTAACTAGGATTACACATAGGTTAACAAGTCCTCTCCTAGCTAGGTTAGATTTACAAGTCCTATACAAACTAGGAAGAATTCCCATCTAGGTTAGGATTTGACCTAGTCTTCTCCTTCTCCCTCCATGCTTTGACTATTCAACTCAAGGATGCCATGGACTTGGTCAACACCTCAAGGATGCCTTGGACTTGGTCAACACTTCAAGGATGCTTAAGCTTGGCATGTTGGGCTTCAAGGCAGCAAGTGGGTCGGCCCAATAGGTGAATGGCGCATGGGCTTGGGCTTCCTGGAAGCTGGGGTGGCCTGGTAGCTTGGTAGCAAGAATATTCCATGGAATCTTACTCTTTATGGCTTGGGGTTGGTACTTGGACTTGATTTCCTTGGGCTAGGATGCAGATGGACCTCTGGAATCATGGATGCCCTGGTTTAGAAATATGCTCTGGTATCTGGATTGAAATCTGGGCATCTGAAGGAATCAGGATTTCTGGAAGCATCTTGGATCCTGGGTTGTCACACAAAATCCACTGGGTTGATCTAGTGGCCTCTGACTCCTAGATGTGGCCTGGTGGAAGTCCAAAATAGGGTAACCTCCTCTCTTGTACAAAAATTGGGCTCATACTGGACTTAAAACTGAAGTACAGGACTCGATATTGACTAGGTTGAGGGTTGAGACAAATCAACTAACCTCAACTTATTACAATACTCAATCTAACTGATTACAAAATTTTTCAAAACTTTGACACATGACTAATTAAACCATATGGGATCCAGGGATCTGTGTCTGATCTGGTGTCCCCACCAATTCTCATCTTCCCTTAATAAAACTTTTCTAATCTAATGGTAAAGAATGAAAACTTCCAGTAACAGAATTCCATGGACAAGCCATCTAGATAGGGTTGGAATTGGACCGGACTGAGCCGAGCCATACCCTTACCCGAGCTTGGCCCGAAAAAAATTTTGAGCTTCAGGCTGGGCTTAGGCCCAAAATATTTTAAAAACTGAAGGAATACCAGTGCATCGGATGCATACCCTAGGCACACTATACTAGGAAAAAGGTATTGCATAATTAAAATTTTTTAAACATGCATACGGAAAAACCTACTCATGCACAGGATCTAACATAAACATGATGCATGTAACTAGGCATGTATAGGCAAGTGTAATAATTATAAACAATATTATAAAATCTAGATCTAAACATGCATGTTAATAAAAGGAAATTACATACCTTATAGATCTTCCTTTTATTCTGAATTTGGATCGAAGCAGGAAGAAGTCGACTCCCTACAATAGCAAATCAAGGTAGCCAGTAGAATTCCTTCAACAGCAAAACAAATCTGGAAGAAGAAGACATCAACGTGGACTCCAGCAGTCTTCAGAACATATCTGCAAACAGGGCTTCAACAGCAAGAACAAAAATCGGTCCAATCTCTCAAGGTGTCCAAATGTCCATCCTCTAGAGTATCCACACACAGGCTCTCGCTGATCCAACTCCTGGATGGATGCTAGTTCCCCAGGAATCAATCAACAGGTCACAGATATGTGGAGCAGGGAAAGCCAAAAAATCCTCATGGACGGTCTTCTCCAAGACTGCTCAAACTCCACCAAGAGCACACAAAAATAAAGGTCAGGAAAGGATTTCATGGACCCCCTACGAATTTCAGCACTCAGAAATTTGTCCCAAAAAAAAACTCTCTCACAGATCGCCCTCTACTCCTCTCTAATCAAATGCTCTCTTTCTTCCCTTGTTACTTCCCCTCTCCCGCATGCCCTGTTTTCCTCTCTCTCACGCCTTATTTCTTCCTCTTACCACACGACCCACGGCCTTCAACCAAGATGTATAATCGACTGAAAAAAAATGTGAAGGCAGGGAAGACATCATGAGAGAGTCCAGATAAAACCCAAACTCAATTTGAAATGGCTTTGATCGGTTTAAATTGCTGGGAACTCGCTGGAAGAGAACACCATGAAAAATAGGGACCGAGAGAAAGGGTATGCCAAGCGGAAGAAATCACCATGAGATCCTATCCAGATCGCTGTGCAAATGATCATAATCTTAAATTCCAAATTGCATTCAATCTTCAAGCTGTCCTCATCCAATTCAAGTGGTAAAACAGGGGAAGTTTGGAACAAACAACGAAGAACCAAGGGATTCACCATGTAAACATGCCATGTTATAAAACCGGTTCATCAAAAAACCCCGATCTGACCAAACGTGATCAATAAGAAAAATTGGGTCCAGTCCTGGTCTACCAGGAACAGTTCCCGGTTGATCCAAACCAATCCTGGTCAATCCAAATCAGACCAGGGTGATCAGAAAAAATCCAATGTGTGCTCAATTAGACCATTTGGCCTTAATACCGAAACAATTCCCAATCGTTGATCGGTTCCCGGATCAGGAAGAAATTCTCTATGGTGTGTGACCTCATAGGTTCGAACCTAAATGGTAGCACTGAACACTTCCAGTACTAACACAAGATACCATCTAGCAATGAGTCCCAAAGTTCGGATAGGCTGAAGATGTGAGAGCAATCTATCGATCCTCTGGCATATGGTTACCGTATAATTCATCCCTTTGACCTCCAATGCTCAAGATGATCTAGGGTTAGACTGCCAACCCTAACTGAGTCAATCCACAACATGTCTTAACCTCGCAAGTCCAGTGACTCCTCACTAGGACTACCCCGGTCGAGGATTTGCTAAATTGAGTCACTACGAGACATTCAATCTAAATAATTTGGACATGTCAATTCCATCTTGGTCCACCACTGCTCCACAAGTACTTGCCTGTACCCAGAAACCTTCTATCACCGATTAGAAATCCAGGTAGTCTGGCACCAAAGCACAGGGAGTTGCTTACAAGCTCCATGGTGACCTCAGGTCGAAGGGACACATATACCCATATCCAATCGCGAGCAATCCTTTGGCAGAAAGGAGCTCCACGGAGTCACATTCAATGAGATGTCATACATCCCACTCGCAGATCACATCAGTGTCACCACATTCCTTTGGTCAAGAGGACAACCAAACGATGTGAACCACAACAACCTACACTTGATACATTGCCATCCTGTATAATGTATCCTTTGGTTGTGAACCTTTTTAAAGGACCACTCGATATATCCTCTCTATATCAAAGCCCGTGCAATCCTAAAGACTTCATCATATAAATAGAGTTCATTATAGGGAAATGAATAATGTGATGGGTTGCCAAAATAAAGTTTTATTAATTCATATACAAATTACAATACTGAGCACAACCGCCTACAACTTAAACGATTAGCTTTGGGACACAATTTCCAACAACTCCCACTTGTACTAAAGCCAATCAGAACAATATCTAATATCCATTTCCCTTTTACAATAGTCGAACTCTTTGATTCTGAGAGCTTTAGTGAAGGGGTCGGCCAGATTCTCCTTTCCATCAATCTTCAAAAGATTGATGTCACCTCGTTCCACGATCTCTCGCAGAAGGTGATAGCACCGCAGAATGTGCTTGGTGCGGTGATGAGACTTTGGCTCCTTAGCTTGAGAATGGCTCTTGTGCTGTCACAATACATTGGAACATGACCATCTAGGGAAGGTGCCATCCCTAGCTCTCCAAGGAACTTCCGTAACCACATGGCTTTCTTTGCTGTATCTGATGCTACAATGTACTCTACTTCGCATACCGAGTCTGTAACTGTTGCCTGCTTGGAACTCTTCCAGCAGATCGCTTCTCCATTCAGGGTAAACACAAACCCTGACACACTCTTGCTATCATCTCTATCTAACTGGAAACTGGAGTCAGTATACCACACAAGTTTCAAGTCAGGTTCTCCATAACTCAGCCATTGGTCCTTAGTATTTCTCAAATACTTCAGGATGGTCTTAACCACCTTCCAATGCACCTCACCTGGGTCAGACTGGTATCTGCTCACCACTCCTAATGAGTATGCCACGTCTGGTCTAGTACATGTCATAGCATACATGATAGAGCCCACTGCAGAAGCATAAGGAACTCTACTCATGCACTCTCTTTCCTTAAGAGTTGTTGCAAAATCCTTCTTGGAAAGAGTAATTCCAGAACCTATCGGGAGATAGACTTTCTTGGAATTCTCCATGCTAAACCGTTCCAGCATGGTATCAATGTACGTAGACTGGGACAATCCTAGAAGCCTCTTAGATCTATCTTTAAAGATCTTCATACCCAATATGTAAGAAGCATCACCCAAGTCCTTCATGGAGAACTAAGATGACAACCAGACCTTTATTCCTTGCAATGCTACGATGTCATTCCCGATTAAGAGAATGTATCAACATACAGTACCAGGAATACATTCACAGAACCATTAACCCACTTATAGATGCAGGGTTCCTCTCCATTCCTAACGAAGCCATACGAGTTGATACTCCTATCAAATCGCATGTTCTAACTTCGAGATGCTTGCTTGAGTCCATAAATGGACCTTTGTAATTTGCACACTTTTGACTCATTTATGAATGTGAATCCTTCAGGCTGTATCATATACACCTCCTCATATAGCTTCCCATTCAGGAAAGCGGTTCGGACATCCATCTGCTAGATCTCATAGTCAAAATGTGCTGCCAAAGCAAGCATGATCTGAATGGACTTGAGTATTGCCACAGGGGAGAACGTCTCGTCATAATCAATACCATATCACTGACGATACCCCTTGGCAACCAGAAGGTCTTTATAGGTCTCCACCTTCCCATCTGCGTCCCTTTTTTCTTGAAAATCCACTTGCACCTGATGGGTTTTATCCCTTCAGGTGGATTAACCATTGTCCATATATTGTTGATCTCCATGGACTCCATCTCGGATCGCATGGCTCCAAGCCATGCCTTAGAGTCAGATCTTTGAAGTGCATCTATATAGGTGATCGGATCCTCATCGTTCTCATCGAGCTCAATGGGATCACCATTCCAGACCAAGAAATCATAATATCTATCCTGTTGACGCGGTACTTTACCATATCTCCTATTAATAGGTTCCGGGTGTGATCCAATCACAACCGGTTCTATGATGTCCTTAGAGTGTGCAGGTTCTTTCACTGGTTGAACTTCACCACGTTCAATCTTAGATGCTATAGTTCCTTCTCCAAGGAACTCCTTTTCCAAAAAGATAGCCCTAAGAGCAATGAACACTTTCTGTTCGTCCTCCAAGTAAAAGAAATACCATTTTGTTTCCTTAGGGTATCCAATAAACAGGCACCTATCAGACCTAGGACCAAGTTTATCTGAGTCTAAACACTTTATATAAGCCGGACAACCCTAGACCTGAAGGTGTGAAATTGAGGGCTTACGTCCAATCCATAACTCATATGGAGTGGAGATAATAGACTTACTCGGAACATCATTCAGCAAGTAACAAGCTGTCTCAAGTGCATATCCCCAAAAAGATAGTGGCAGAGTTGCAAAGCCCATTATGGATCGAACCATGTCTAACAGGATTCGATTCTCCTTCCGAACACACCATTCAATTGGGATATTCCTGGAAGAGTCCACTGAGAGAGAATCTCATTCTCCTCAAGATATGTCATGAACTCACTGGATAGGTATTCACCATCTCGATTATATCGAAGGGTTTTAATACTCTTTCCAATTTGTTTCTCCACTTCATTATGATATCGTTTGAACATTTCAAACGACTCAGATTTTTGTCTCATCAAGAAACCATAACCATACCTGAGAAAGTCATCTGTAAATGTAATAAAATATTTGTATCCATCTCTAGCACTAACTATCATGGGTCTACATACATCAATATGTATGAGACTCAGAAGTTCTATAGCTCGTTCACCTTTTCCAGTAAAAGGTGACTTGGTCATTTTACCAAGCAAACAGGATTCACAAGTGGGCAGTGAGTTAGAATCGCTGACCTCGAGGAGGCCTTCTCCTCGCAACTTGTTTATCCTATTCTGGTTAACATGATCTAGCCTACAGTGCCATAGATACAAGTCACTGACATTTTCTATCCTTGGGCATTTGCTAGAGGTGTACATTACATTAATAGGCCGTGACAAAACATAAATGCCATTATTTAACTTAGCTTTCATTATCACAGAGTTATTCATAATAACTTGGCAAAAATCTTCTTTTATTGAAAGTTCATAACCATAATTGGTCAATAGGCCTACAGAGATAATGCTCATAATAAAACTAGGACAATAATGACAGTCGACTAATTCGACAGTACTAGACTCAAAAACAAGACTCAGAACTCCGACCGCCAGCACTAGAACATGATTTCCATTTTCGACGCTCAGGAACTGCTCCCCATCCTCGAATCTCTTGCTAACCTGCAGTCCCTGCAACGAATTGCAAACATGAATAGGATTACCAATATCTAATACCCAGTTAGCAGTATCACAAATAGAGAAATTACAAGGTTTTATCATATAAATACCTTGTCCAGCACCCTGCTGCTTTCCCTTCCTTGGCCTATTTAGGTCTAAGGATGCCTGATAAAGAGGATAGTTCCTCTTCCAGTGTCCCTGCTTCTTACAATAGAAGCACTCTGCACCAGCTTGATCAGCTTTCACTTTCTTGGCCTGACTTGGGCCAGGTGCACTCTGCACCTTCTTTCCCTTACCTTTCTTCTTCCCTTTCTTAAAGGGATGACAACCTCTAAAACCTCCCACTAAATTCACCATCCCCTTATTCATTTGGAGGTCCTTCTCATAAGTCTGCAGCAACCCCATCAAAGCATGGTAATTGACTGCAGGCTTATTCATTCTATAATGATCAAGAAAATCAAGATAGGAGGAGGGTAGAGAATTCATGATCGCATCCTTGCCGAGTTGCTCGAGCAAAGGACATCCAAGCTTGCCCAATCGTTTGATCATCTCGATCATGTACAATACATGATCAGTGACCGGACTGCCATTCCATATTTTGGCATTGTAGATGGCACAAGACACTTTATACCGCTCCACATCGTCTGGCATGCCGAAAGATTTCTTTAACTTTTGAAGGATCTCGTCTGGCTGGGCCTCCTCGAATTTGTGACTGAACTCGTCGTTCATCGCCGCCAACATTATGCATCGAACAGTATTCCGATCAGAAACCCACTTCAAATAAGTATCCCTGACCGAACTTCGAGCATTTGCAAGAGGGATTTCAGGTGCTGGATCAATTATCACATAAAGGATCCGTTCGTGCTCCAGGACAATCCTCAATCTTCGATTCCAGCTATCGAAATTGGGATCCTTTAACTTCTCGCTATCGAGAAGTGATTGGAGCAAAAGGTTTGAAGACATATGAAAGGAAAATTAAGACCAAATTAGTATATGAATTAATCAATTAAAAAAAAGACTTGGACTTTAGTCTAAAGGTCCCTTCCACTAATTTTTCAGATTGGGAGCCTCTAACTCCAATCCATGAAATCATCATTTCATAATGGGTACTGAAATCCAATAGACCATGTATGAGTCCGACTTTGGCCGGCTCAGCCATACATGCCTAAAGGTAAGTTCTCTAACCAATTGCTTCCCTAAGCAACTTCTAGTAATAAATTTTGTCCCACAGAATCCCTAATCGGCCTTAGGGCCTCCTATTGCGGGTCTCTGGTTAGGTCCAACCATCAATATGAGAAGTCCGATGCTTCCAGCTAATGAATAACCAAGCCCGACTTTGGTCGGTCCACTTAATCACCATTAAGAAGGTTGCACTGAACCTTCATCTATGGGAGAGTAATCCCAGTAACCGGATGCACACCCGTTCTTTGGAACTACCGATGTACACCAAGCTAAAGGACTCATTACTAACCCACTTAATGGAAGGCTAAGACACCATCAATTTATTGACTTAGACTTTTTCAGGACCTAATAATTTAAGAGGATTTTAATTAAATTGTGACAGAAGAACAGAGAGAAGAACATGGATCAACCTTCCACTGATCAAATCAATTCTCAGGAGGGTTGAATTACATTCAACAGGTTGGTCCATGGGCACCTAAAGATTAGTCAGGCTGATCAACTTGGGTGACATGGGTTAACTCGAATCAATAAGCTCTTCTAATCAGCTCTGGTTGACTGGATTGGCCAGGTAGGTGAGATCATGGGTGAGTATCCGCCATTATCTATCTTTCCTATACACCAACCAAGTTTGCCAAAAAAGAGGTAGCCTCATGCAGCCATGATCAAAATTTGCCAAACCTGCCTAGACACCAATTGATTTACCAGACTTAATTAGACCAGCCTAAGAACTCGGGCTTACCACAGAGCCATTAATTAGATCTATTTTAGAAGGATGGACTAACCCATCTAACTATTAGATAGATACTAAAGAGAAGGTCCTTAATCAACATTTGATTAGTTCTCTTAAGTCCAATTCAACTAACCTTAGGTCTAACCTAATAAACGGACCCAATCAGACAGCTAACCCAATTAACCCGGATGGCTTATTCAAATAACATTAGGTTTCATAAACCCTAATATGGCTTGTCATTTAATTAATCTTTTAATTCATAATTGTTAGATTATAAGCTAACTTTTAATTAAAATATTTTTAATTAAATTCATGTAAAATCCTTTTACATCTTTCATGCATCATATCTAGTCCTATCATATCAATTTATAATATTGCAAGCCTTAACAATTTTAAACATGCCAATATATAATCATGTATCAGGATTAAAATATTTTTAATACCATAGGTTTCCTTTAAGGATCCTTCTGAAAAGGCCAACACAGACGAACCGCCTCGCGCCATAGAAACTTAGGAATTTTAAATCCTGATTAATCTCTATGGACACACGGCCATGGTGAAGGTCTCATCTAGGTTCCTAACATAATCCCTAAACTAGATACAGCTCCAAAACCAACAATACATGCAATCATGATATGCTATATAGGAAACCTGTGGCTCTGATACCACTGAAGGAATACCAGTGCATCGGATGCATACCCTAAGCGCACTACACTAGGGAGTAGGTATTGCATAATTAAAGTTTTTTAAACATACATACGGAAAAACCTACTCATGCACAGGATCTAACATAAACATGATGCATGTAACTAGGCATGTATAGGCTTGTGCAATAATTATAAACAATATTATAAAATCTAGATCTAAACATGCATGTTAACAAAAGGAAATTACATACCTTATAGAGCTTCCTTTTATTCTGAATTTGGATCGAAGCAGGAAGAAGTCGACTCCCTACAACAGCAAATCAAGGCAGCCAGTAGAATTCCTTCAACAGCAAAACAAATCTGGAAGAAGAAGACATCAACGTGGACTCCAGCAGTCTTCAGAACAGATCTGCAAACAGGGCTTCAACAGAAAGAACAAAAATCGGTCCAATCTCTCAAGGTGTCCAAATGTCCACCCTCTAGAGTATCCATGCACAGGCTCTAGCTGATCCAACTCCTGGATGGATGCTAGTCCTCCAGGAATCAATCAACAAGTCACAGATATGTGGAGCAGGGAAAGCCAAAAAATCCTCACGGACAGTCTTCTCCAAAACTGCCCAAACTCCACCAAGAGCAGATAAAAATAAAGGTCAGGGAAGGATTTCTTGGACCCCCTACGAATTTCAGCACTTAAAAATTTGTCCCAAAAAAAAACTCTCTCACAGATCGCCCTCTGCTCCTCTCTAATCAAATTCTCTGTTTCTTCCCTTGTTACTTCCCCTCTCCTGCATGCCCTATTTTCCTCTCTCTCACACCCTGTTTCTTCCTCTTACCACACGCCCCACGGCCTTCAACCAAGATGTATAATCGGCTGAAAAAAAAAAAGTGAAGGCAGGGAAGACATCATGAGAGAGTCCAGATAAAACCCAAACTCAATTTGAAATGGCTTTGATCAGTTTAAATTGCTGGGAACTCGCTGGAAGATAACACCATGAAAAATAGGGACCGAGAGAAAGGGAATGCCGAGCAGGAGAAATCACCATGAGATCCTATCCAAGTCGTTATGCAAATGATCATAATCTAAAATTCCAAATTGCATTCGATCTTCAAGCTGCCCTTATTCAATTCAAGCAGTAAAACAGGGGAAGTTTGGAACAAACAATGAAGAACCAAGGGATTCACCATGTAAACATGCCATGTTATAAAATTGATTCATCAAAAAACCCCGGTCCGACCAAACCCGATCAATAAGAAAAATTGGGTCCAGTCTTGGTCTACCAGGAATAGTTTCTGGTTGATCCAAACCAATCCTGGTCGATCCAAATCAGACCATGGTGATCAGAAAAAATCCAATGTGTGCTCAATTAGACCGTTTGACCTTAATACCGAAATGATTCCCAATCGTTGATCGGTTCTCGTATCAGGAAGAAATTCTCTATGGTGTGTGACCTCATAGGTTCGAACCTAAATGGTAGCACAAGAAAACTTCCAGTATCAGCACAAGATACCTTCTAGCAATGGGTCCCGGTATTCCGATAGGCCAAAGATGCAAGAGCAATATAGCGATCCTCTAGCATATGGTTACCGTATAATTCAACCCTTTGACCTCCAATGCTCAAGATGACCTAGGGTTAGATTGCCAATCCTAACTGAGTCAATCCACAACATGTCTCAACCTCACAAGTCTAGTGACTCCTCACTAGGACTACCCCGATCGAGGATTTGCTAAATTGAGTCACTACGAGACATTCAATCCAAACAATTTGGACAGGTCAATTCCATCTTGGTCCACCACTGCTCCACAAGTACTTGCCTGTACCCAGAAACCTTCCATCACCAGATTAGAAATCCGGGTAGTCCGGCACCAAAGCACAGGGAGTTGCTTGCAAGCTATCATGGTGATCTCAGGTCGGAGGGACACATATACGCATATCCAATCACGAGCAATCCTTTGGCAGAAAGGAGCTCCACGGAGTCACGTTCAATGAGATGTCACACATCCCACTCGCAGATCACATCAGTGTCACCACACTCTTTTGGTCAAGAGGACAACCAAACAATGTGAACCACAACAACCTATACTTGATATATTGTCGTCCTGTATAATGTATCCTTTGGTTGTGAACCTTTTTAAAGGACCACTCGATATATCCTCTCTATATCGAAGTCAGTGTAGTCCTAAGGACTTTATCACATAAATAGAGTTCATTACAGGGAAATGAATAATGTGATGAGCTGCCTAAATAAAGTTTTTTAATTCATATACAAATTACAATGCTGAGCACAACTACCTACAACTTAAGTGATTGGCTTTGGGACACAGTTCCCAATAAAAACATCAGGCCTGAGCCCAAGCTTGAGCCTAATTGGGCCAGCCTGAATCTAAGCTGGCCCGATTAAATTCCAAACTTTCATAATAAAAAAAATCATTAGCCATAGACATTGAGGATATCGGGTGCGATCGCCAGAGCCAAGGGAGGGAGATCAGAGCCAGGGGCTGTGGGGTCGTGTAGGGAGCAGGGGGCGTCGATTATAGCCATCGAGGTTGGGGATGCGACCTCCATTCATGTACTCCCTTCCTCTATCCACCTCATATTCAAAACACCAGAACAAAGACATGATCAAGTTGGCAGCGACGACAGTGGCATTGAGGGTGGTGGGGAAGGAGATGATGGTGGGATCAAGCCTTGGACGGGTGGAGATGCTTCCAACATTGGGGCTGGTGAGGTTGCTGGGGGGTGCAAGGAAGATCCGGGGGCGGAGAGGGGTAGCACGGTCAAGCTTGATGTTTGTAACATGGAGCTAGAGCATGGGACAGCTGGCAAATGGGAGGCCTGGGCTGGGGATAGGGAGGAGGGAGAGCCGTCATTGCCCAACTTTCATGCATCGACCAACTCCAGATCAAGAACAAGAACAAGAAGAAGAGGGACTCGATGATGATGGCATTCAAGTCCAAGGATAGGTGCCCGATGCCAACACTGACAGCGACGGCAATGATGGTGGAGAGTTATCAATGCATCCAGAGGCATCTGCTTTGTGACATGTTTGCTAGCTAGAGAAAGGGCTCAGTCGAGTAGCCGTGGTGGTCATTGTGGTGGTGGCAGTGAAGAAGATGGTAGTGGGAGATGATGAGGGAAAAGAGGGGAGGAACTCGAGCAATGGGAGCTCGAGAGATGGAGGGGGAAGAGGATAGATCGTAGCCCCTGGTGTTGACATGGTGTAAGTCGGAGCCGGTGGGGCAAGGGTAGCGACTAGAAATAAGAGAAATAAGCTAAGTGGCAGGGGTGATGCTTAAATTCTTTTGGGCTCTATTGGGAATTGTGTCCCAAAGCCAATCATCTAGACTGTAGATGGCTGTGCAACTCATGCATATGTATGAATTATTGAATTGAATAAAAGGTTTATTCTGGTTGTTCATCACATGTCATCTTCCTAATTGAACACTTGTGTGATGATGTCCTTTGAGCTACCTTGTATGCGATGTAGAGAGGATACATCGTATAATTCATAAATTGGTTTGCGACCAAAGGATACACTATTCAGGATGATGGTGTATCAAGAGTAGGTCGTTGATGTCATGTCTGTTGGTTGTCCTCTTAACCAAGTAGCATGGAGATGCTGGTATGATATCAGGTGTTGTGTTTGACACTTCACTGAACATGACTCTCATGCTGGATTCTCTTTCTGCCGAAGAGGAGTCTTGCATTAGAATATAGACATGAATTATTCCTCTGACTTGATATCACTATGGCAGCTTGCAAGAAACTCACTGTGCTTAGGTGCTGGACTACCTAGATTTCTAATCTGATGATGGAAGGTTACTGGGTACAGTCAAGTACTTATGTAGCGGTAGTAGGATCGAGATATAATTGATCTCTCCAAATGGTTTGGATTGAATGCTTAGTATACCTTAATTGAGAAAGACCTTGGCCAGGGCATTCCTTGTAAGGAGTTACAAGGATTCTTTGTTTGAGACATATTGAGATGGATTGATTAGGGTTGGGTAGTTTAACCCTATGCCATCTGGAGCATCAGGAGGATCAAGGAATAAGTTCAGTGCTATTCCATATTCGATAGGTTCAGGTTGCTTTGCAATTTTTCAACCTATCCGAACATCGGGTGTCATTGCTAGATGGCGACTTTGGCTGGTACTGGAAATGTTCCCATGTGACCGGCTTAGTGTTTGAACCTGAGGGGTCACACACATAAGGGGCTTAAGTAACTAATCAGCAAATCGATTTGGACCTAATTATAATTGTTACAATTAAGAGATGACCTAATTAATTATGGATTAATTATTAATTAAGTTAAATTAGATATAATTTAATTTTAATTAATCCAAATTATGTTGGGTCAACAGCCTTTTTCGAAATTGATTCGATTGGATTTTAAATCTGGCTTTTGATTTGAGTGTCAAATCAATTTGAAATTGGACCATGAGTTAGAGCCCAGTTAGACTGGGACTCTCTCTCCTCATGTCACATGGCACTCTCCCTCTCTCCTTCCACATGCCACATGGGATGATGGTTGCATGATGTAGGCATGATGGTTGTATGATGTAAGCATGGGATGATGGTCGCATGATGTAAGCATGGATGATGGTTACATGATGTAAGAAGAATGACATAAGGAATGACATAAGCAAACCTTCTTAAGTCTTGTGTTCACACTAATCTCCTCCCATTTTTGACTTGGTAAACCCTCATTAACTTGTCATAATCACCAAGGGTGGTGACTTGGAATGGGGAATTGACCTCATTAATGGGATTAGAGAAGAAGGAAGAAATTCTTCCATGTGAAAAGGCTTAAGAAGGCTTTCATGATAATGTGAAAGCATGAAAAGAGAGAAGAGCTTCTTCTCTTCTTTAAATGGTTTCACACACTCATGCTTTCTTGGCATTAATGAGATGATGTCTATATAAGGAGAGGGGGGGGAGTGGCTGGCCAAGGCATGAGCATTTGTGGGAGTGCTTGGGTGAGTGAAGAGAAGGGGAAAGGGAATTTCATCCACTTCGGTGGTTTGCCTCCAAAGGTTCCCTATCCCTTCCATTAATTCCTTCTCCTTCTCTTATTTTTCTTTCCGAGTGTTGAGAGCTTATTTATATAAGAGGAAGGAGAGGAAAGAAGGTCTTAGATCCTGCAAAGTCTTGTTTGCAAGATAGAAGCCAGAAGCCAGTCCAGCTATCGATCGGGTCATCCTTTAAAGTAAGCCCGAGTTGCTAAAAGAGGAGGGGGTTACAAGGATCTAGCAGTCTGTTACCCTTTATGACTCAGCTACGACGAGCCCTATATGGATACCAGCAGAGGCAGTATGTGTATGCTGCTAGCAGAGCAAGAGTCCCTTCTATAGGTTCGAGCTATCGTTGGGATCGCAACTAAGAGCCGGCATCTTCCTACAGCCTTTGATGGACGTCACTAAGGTATGTTTTTAAATTATGTATGACATAATTATTAAAGCATGATTTCATATTTCATTACTCCAGATGCATTTAGATCTTGGTAGGGACATGTGTTAATTAGATTAACATTTATAGATAAAATTATTTTATCGATTTTTGCTACCACATGCATTTAGAAAAGTTTTAAAATGCATGTATTGCCCCTCACTAGTGGAAAAGGTTTTCCTACAGTGGTATCAGAGCACCCAGGTTGTGGGTGCATCTGGTTTAATGTTTTCATGAAATCGGTTTGATTTCCTTCACATAGTACTCGGATTAAGGTGAATTCACCATGGCCGTCTGGTCATAGGAGAGAAGCATGGTTTAAAGACCATCTCTTCCCATTTCAAGGGATTCTCCTATGGAGTGTAGGGGTGCCGCTGCGTCATGACTTTATGAAGAAGAAAGTGAGGAATTTAAAGGATTAAAATTGTTTTAATCTGAGATCATTACCATGTTTAGATAAGATCTAGAAGAAGTTTAATCTAAAACTTTGAAAAGTTTAAGTGATAATTATGAAATTATTTCATATCATTTTGAAAATGTTTCAAATAATGTAATACACATAATTGAGAATTAAGATGTATAATTAAGATTTAGGATATGATTCTAATCTTAAGTCATGATTCATAAATCATGAGTTGAATGGGTTAGCTGGAATTGGATCCTTAAATGGATTAGACCTAGGTTTAGATGAATGGATTAAATAGAGAAAAGACTAATCAAAAGTTAAATTAAGTCTCTCCTCTATAGATCTCTCAAATAGTTAGTTTGATCAATCCATACATCTAAATGGACTTGATTCATGGTTTCGTGGTGAGTCCGGGTCTTTAGGTTAGTCGAATTAAGTATGGTAAACCACTTAATGTCTGAGGTAAGTTTGATAGTTGTGATCAAGGTTTTTTGGGGCTAACTCTTACCTGGCCAACTCATGATTGGTGTCTAAGGCAAGAGGCTTACCTGGCATAACACATCCCTTGATCTTACTTACCTGGCTAATATGGTGAATCGGATTAAATTAAACTATCTATTGATTCGAGTTGACTCATGTCAACTAAGGTTAATCATTCTGACTGGTTTATAGGTACCCATGAACCAAGTTGATCTAGAAACCCTCCAAGTATTTGGTGGGAGTTTTCTTGATAAAGGTCCATATCTTCCTTTCAAATGTCACAAAATTGAAATCCTCTAAATTATTATATCCATAAAAAGACTAAGTTATGAGATAGCCTGAGTCTTAGCCTCCCATTAAGTTGGACTAGTAATGAGTCCATAAGTTGGGTGATCATCGGCAGTTCCAAAGAACGAGTGGTCATCAGGCGAGTGGGATAGCCATTCAGCATATGATGGCTTAGTGCGACTATCTTAACACGTGGTCAGGTGGGTTGGCCAAAGTCGGGCTTGATCATGGGTTAGTTAGAAGCATTGAATTTGATCATGTTAATGGTTGGACCTAACCAAGACCTTCAATAGGAGGCCCAAAGGTCGATTGTGAGGACCCCTGGGGCAAAATAATTACTAGAAATTGCTTGGAGAAGCAATTGGTATTGTACCTACCTTTAGATGCATTTGGGTTAGCCGCCAAAGTCGGGCTCATATGTAGTCTATTGGATCCTAGTGCCCGCTAAAGGATAGATGCTATTCTTCGGATTGGAGTGTAGAGGCTACCAGTCTGAATAAAATAGCGGGAGAAACCTTTAGACTAAAATCCATGTCTTTTGAAATTTTAAGTAATTCATACACTGATAGGTCTTGTTCTCCTTTTTCAGATAATGTCGACCACTTTGTCGCTCCAGTCATTATTAGATAATGACAAATTGTCTGGACCCAACTTCGATAGTTTTTCTGGTATCGAAAACTCAAGATAGTCCTGGAGCACGAGCGGATCCTTTATATGATAACGGATCCGGCACCTGAGATCCCAGCCCCCAATTCTCATGGCACTGTTAGGAACACTTACCATAAGTGGATCTCTAACTGCACCATGCTGCGTTGCATAATGTTGGCTACAATGAACGACAAGTTTAGTCTCAAGTTCGAGGAGGCCCAGCCAGAAGAAATTCTTCAAAAGTTGAAGGAGTCTTTTGGCACCCCAGATGATACGAAGAGATACCGAATCTCTTCCACCATCTATAATGCACATATGCATGATGGAGCTTCGGTGATTGATCATGTAATATACATGATCGAGTTATTTGAGCGTTTGGGCAAACTCGGATGTCCTTTGTATGAGCAACTCGGCAAGGATGCAATTCTGAATTCTCTGCCCCCTTCCTACCGGCCTTTCTCAATAATTTTAGAATGAATAGGCCTGTAATAAACTATCATGAGATGTTAGGGTTACTGTAGACTTATGAGAGAGACTATAACCTCAATAAGGGGTTAGTAAATCTGGTGGAAGGTTCTGGAGCAGGACATCGTCCCTTTGAGAAAGGGAAGAAAAAGAAAAAGAATAAGAAGGTGCTAAGTGCTAGGCCAAATCAGACTAGGATGATGAAGCCTGACAAGAGTAAGGCAGAGTGCTTCTTTTGCAAGAAGTCGGGTCACTGGAAGAGGAACTATTCTGCCTACCTTGCAACTTTAGTCCCGAACAGGCAAAGAAAGGGAAAGCAATAAGGTGTTGCTGGTCAAGGTATTTATATGATAAATCCTTGCAGTTTCTCTGTTTGTGATACTACTAGCTGGGTATTAGATACCGGAAGTCTTTACGACATTTTCTATTCTATGCAAGGACTTCAAGTTAGTAGGAGATTCGGAAGCGGTGAAAGGTTTCTGAACGTTGGGAACAGAAGTCAAGCTCCAGTTCTAGCTTTGGAAACTTTTTCTTTGTATTTCAAATCTTGTACTGTCATTCTGAATGAATGTCATTTTTGTCCTTCCTTTTTAGTAAATATCTTTTTTGTAGGCCTATTAGCTAATGATGGTTATGAATTATCAATAAAGAAATATATTTGCTACATCACTTTGAATGGTTCTAATGTGATGAATAGATAATTGAAGAATGGCGTATATATACTGTCATAGCCTGTTACTGTATTGTACACCGCTAATAAATGCCCTAGGATAGATAAGGTCAGTGATATCTATCTCTGGCACTGTAGGCTAGGTCATATAAACAAGAACATGATAAATAAGTTGGTGGGAGAAGGTCTCCTAGTTCTCACTGAGAGTGAATCCTTGGCAACTTGTGAATCTTGTCTTCTTGAAAAAATGACCAAGTCACCTTTTACTGGAAAGGGTGAAAGAGCTAGTAATATTCTAAGTCTCGTACATACTGATGTATGTGGACCTATGAATATCAGTGCAAGAGGTGGATATAGATATTTCATTATGTTTACAAACGATCTTTGAGATACGGTTATGTCTACCTCATGAGACATAAATCTAAGGCATTTGAAATGTTCAAACATTACCATAATGAAGTTGAGAAATAAACTAGGAAGTTTATTAAAACCCTTCAATAAGATCGAGGTAGTGAATATCTTTCCAGCGAGTTTCTGACTTATCTTGAGGAGAATGGGATTCTCTCTCAATAGACTCCTCCAAGGATGCCTCAGTTAAATGGTGTATCTGAAAAGAGGAATCAAACTCTATTGGACATGGTTCGATCCATGATGGGCTTGGCTGGTCTGCCTAAATCCTTTTGGAGATTTGCTCTAGAGTCAGCATCCTACCTCCTGAATAGGGTTCCAAGTAAATCCATTGATAAAAACCATATGAGATATGGACTGGATGGAAGCTGACTCTCTCTCACCTACGGATTTGGGGGTGTCTGGCTTATGTCAAATGTTTGGAGATGGATAAACTAGGACCTAAGTCTGATAGGTGTCTTTTTGTTGGGTATCCTAAAGAATCCAAAGGGTATAATTTCAATCTGCTTGAGGAACAAAAGTTGTTCGTCAATCTTAGGGCAATCTTTTTAGAAAGAGAGTACCTTGGTGAAGGCACTCAAGCTGTTGAGGTTGAACTTCAGGAAGTTCAACAGATAGAAGAACCTTCTCACTCTAAGATCACTATAGAACATGATTTAATTAAATCAGATCCAGAGCCCATAGTGCATCCATTAAGGAGATCTGGTAGAGTACCACGTCAACCAGACAGATACTATGGTTTCTTGGTCCAAGATGGTGATCCTATTGAACTTGATGAGAACAACGAGGATCCAATCAGCTATATGGATCCATTGACAAGGTTTGATTCTAAGTCATGGCTGGGAGCCATGAAATCCGAAATGGAGTCCATGAAAATCAAGAATGTATGGACATTGGTTGATCCACCTGAAGGGAGAAAACCCATTGGGTGTAAATGGATCTTCAAGCAGAAGCGTGGCGCAGATAGGCAAGTGGTGACCTATAAAGTTTGTCTGGTTGCAAAGGGATATCGTCAGCGTTATGGTATTGACTATGATGAGACATTTTTTTTCTGTTGCAATGCTCAAGTTCATTTGGATTATGCTTGCTTTGGCAGTATATGTAGACTATAAAATCTGGCAAATAGATATCCGAACAGCTTTTCTAAATGGTGAGCTAGAAGAGGAGGTGTATATGATACAGCCAAAAGGGTTCACATCCACAGATGAGTCTAAAGTATGCAAGCTTCAGAGATCCATCTATGGACTGAAGCAGGCTTCTTGGAGTTGGAACATGTGCTTTGATAAATGTATCAAGATGTATAGCTTCGTTAGAAATGAAGAGGAACCTTATATATATAAATGGGCAAACGGTTCTGTAGTTGTATTTCTTGTTTTATATGTGGATGACATTCTCCTAATCGGGAATGACATTCTAACGTTACAAGGAATAAAGGTCTGGCTTTCATCTCAATTCTTTATGAAAGACTTGGGTGATGCGGGACAAGGATTGGACTGGATCGCTGGTGAGCATGAAAGTCACCAGGGATTAGGATTTGCAAAGGAGGAAAGAAGAGGGTGTAGGGTTAAGAAAAAAATACTGGGGTTCACATAGATTCCCCAAGAAGAACAAGCACATAGCAAAGGGGCTCACACAGATGCCCTAGAAGAACAAGCACATAGCAAAGGGGCTCACATAGATGCCCTGGGCTCACACAGATGCCCAAAATCAGGGATCACACAGAAACCCTGGGAAGATGGAGAAGGGATCATACAGATACCCTAGGAGCACACAGATCCTTCACACAGAACAATAAAAATTTTATTCATCCATCCTCCATTACAAAAGGCTGAGGGTGGTATTTATAGATTTTCTAACCCTCATTTAAATTTGAATACAAGATAAAAAGAAAAGAACGAATCAAATTCAAATATAAGATAGGATAAGATAAGCCTATCCATATATCAATCCTAACCAACCAAATCCTAATTCAAATTTTAAACAAAAGATAAATCCTAAATAAATTTATTCCAAAAATGCTTCAAGATCTGTGCCACTCCAAGAATTATGCTTGCTCCAAGATCCGTGCTTGAGATGTCCCCATCATTCTCCTACGGTGGGGAAAAAACTCGACTCTGTCGAGTTTTGGTCAGGCTCCAGCTTCAGCTTCACTTCAGCTCCGGGAACTCCAAACTTTTAGCTTGACATAACCATGATTTTTTTTTTTTTTTTATTCAACTTTGCTTTGAAAATGGTGTGGCTTTGAGATCGGTGTGCTTTGAAATCTGTGCTTTGAAAATGGGCTGCAGGCAGTTCTTGGAGAGCTTGGCATAGACGAAGCAGAAAACAGGGGTGAGGGCTGGAAGGGAGGAATGGTGGTGGGTGACCGGCTGGGGGGAGGGTGGTCCGACGTCGATGTTGGGGAAGGATCCGTGGACGAGATTTGAAACAGGGAAGAAAGAGAATAGTGGGCCGGTGATGAAACAGAAAAATCCTAATCCTTTAGCTCTGATACCATTTGATGCGGGACAAGGATTGGACTGGATCACTGGTGAGCATGAAAGTCACCAGGGATTAGGATTTGCAAAGGAGGAAAGAAGAGGGTGTAGGGTTAAGAAAAAAATACTGGGGTTCACATAGATTCCCCAAGAAGAACAAGCACATAGCAAAGGGGCTCACACAGATGCCCTAGAAGAACAAGCACATAGCAAAGGGGCTCACATAGATGCCCTGGGCTCACACAGATGCCCAAAATCAGGGATCACACAGAAACCCTGGGAAGATGGAGAAGGGATCATACAGATACCCTAGGAGCACACAGATCCTTCACACAGAACAATAGAAATTTTATTCATCCATCCTCCATTACAAAAGGCTGAGGGTGGTATTTATAGATTTTCCAACCCTCATTTAAATTTGAATACAAGATAAAAAGATAAGAACGAATCAAATTCAAATATAAGATAGGATAAGATAAGCCTATCCATATATCAATCCTAACCAACCAAATCCTAATTCAAATTTTAAACAAAAGATAAATCCTAAATAAATTTATTCCAAAAATGCTTCAAGATCTGTGCCACTCCAAGAATTATGCTTGCTCCAAGATCCGTGCTTGAGATGTCCCCATCATTGGGTGAAGCCTCATTCATACTGGGTATGAAGATCTATAGAGATAGATCTAAGAGGCTTCTAGGACTGTCCCAATCTATGTACATAGATAGTGTGTTGAAGCGATTCAGCATGAAAAATTTTAAAAGGGGCTATCTTCCGATAGGTCATGAAATTACTCTTTCCAAGAAGGATTGTGTGACAACTCCCGAGGAAAGAGAGCGTATGAGTAGGATTCCATATGCTTCGGTAGTGGGTTCTATTATGTATGCTATATTATATACTAGACCAGATGTGGCATACCCACTAGGGATAGTGAGTAAATACCAGTCTGACCCAGGTGAAACTCATTGGAAAGTTGCTAAGAGCATCCTTAAATATTTCAGAAATACTAAGGACCGATGGCTTATTTATGGAGATTCTAATTTAAAACTTGTGGGGTACACTAACTCCAGTTTTTAGTCAGATAGAGATGATAGCAAAAGTGTGTCTAGTTTTGTGTTTACCCTTAACGGTGGAGCTATCTGCTGGAAAAGTTCCAAGCAGTATACAGTGGCTGATTATATTTGCAAGGCAGAATATATTGCAGCATCGAATGCAGCAAAGGAAACTGTGTGGTTACGAAAATTCCTTGGCCAGTTGGAAGTGGCACCTTCCTTAGATTGTCCTATTTCGATGTATTGTGATAGAACTGGAGCCATAGCTCAAGCCAAAGAGCCGAAGTCACGTCAGTAGACAAAACATATTCTACATCGCTATCACCTTATCCGGGAGATCATTGAACGATGTGACATCGAACTTCTGAAGATCGATGAAAGGAAAACTTGGCCGACCCCTTCACTAAAGCCGTTGGAATTCAAGAGTTCAACGACTGTAAATGGAAGATGGGAATTAGATTCTATTCCAATTGGCTTTAGTCCAGGTGGGAGTTGTTGGGAATTGTGTCCCAAAGCCAATCATCTAGGCTGTAGATGGTTGTGCAACTCATGTATATGTATGAATTATTGAATTGAATAAAAGGTTTATTCTGGTTGTTCATCACATGTCATCTTCTTAATTAAACTCTTGTGTGATGATATCCTCTAAGCTATCTTGTATGCGATGTAGAGAGGATACATCGTATAGTTCATAAACTGGTTCGCGATCAAAGGATACACTGTTCAAGACGATGGTGTATCGAGAGTAGGTCGTTGATGTCATGTCTGTTGGTTGTCCTCTTAACCAAGTAGCTTGGAGATGCTGGTATGATATCAGGTGTTGTGTTTGATAATTCATTGAACATGACTCTCATGCGGGATTCTCTTTCTGCTGAAGAGGAGTCTTGCATTAGAAATGGATATGAATTATTCTTCTGACTTGAGATCATTATGGCAACTTGCAAGCAATTCATTGTGCATAGGTGCCAGACTACCCAGATTTCTAATCTGGTAATGGAAGGTTACTGGGTATAGTCAAGTACTTATGTAGCGCTAGTAGGATCGAGATAGGATTGATCTCTCAAAATGGTTTGGATTGAATGCCTAGTATACCTCAATTGAGAAAGACCTTGGCCAGGACATTCCTTGTAAGGAGTTACAAAGATTCTTTATTTGAGACATTGAGATGGATTGATTAGGGTTGGGCAGTTTAACCCTATGCCATCCGGAGCATCAGGAGAATCAAGGAATAAGTTCAGTACTATTCCATATTCGATAGGTTCAGGTTGCTCTGCAATTTTTCAACCTATCCGAATGCCAGGTGTTATTGCTAGATGGCGACTTTGGCTGGTACTGGAAATGTTCTAGTGCTACCGGCTTAGTGTTTGAACCTGAGGGGTCACACACATAAGGGGCTTAAGTAACTAATCAGCAAATCGATTTGGACCTAATTGTAATTGTTACAATTAAGAGATGATCTAATTAATTATGGATTAATTATTAATTAAATTAAATTAGATTTAATTTAATTTTAATTAATCCAAATTATGTTGGGTCAACAGCCTTTTTTGAAATTGGTTCGATTGGGTTTTAAATCTAGCTTTTGATTTGAGTGTCAAATCAATTTGAAATTGGACCATGAGTCAGAGCGCAGTTGGACTGGGACTCTCTCTCCTCATGCCACATGGCACTCTCCCTCTCTCCTTCCACATGCCATATGGGATGATGGTTGCGTGATGTAAGCATGATGGTTGCATGATGTAAACATGAGATGATGGTTGCATGATGTAAGCATGGATGATGGTTATATGATGTAAGAAGAATGACATAAGGAATGACATAAGCAAACCTTTTTAAGTCTTGTGTTCACACTAATCTCCTCCCATTTTTGACTTGGTAAACCCTCATTAACTTGTCATAATCACCAAGGGTTGTGACTTGGAATGGGGAATTGATCTCATTAATGGGATTAGAGAAGAAGGAAAAAATTCTTCCATGTGAAAAGGCTTAAGAAGGCTTTCATGATAGTGTGAAAGCATGAAAAGAGAGAAGAGCTTCTTCTCTTCTTTAAATGGTTTCACACACTCATGCTTTCATGGTATTAATGAGATGATTCCTATATAAGGAGAGGGAGGGGAGTGGCCAGCCAAGGCATGAGCATTTGTGGGAGTGCTTGGGTGAGTGAAGAAAAGTGGAGAAGGGAATTTCATCCACTTGGGTGGTTTGCTTCCAAAGGTTCCCTCTCCCTCTCATTCATTCCTTCTCCTTCTCTTATTTTTCTTTCCAAGTGTTGAGAGCTTATTTAGATAAGAGGAAGGAGAGGAAAGAAGGCCCTAGATCTTGCAAAGGCCTGTTTGCAAGATAGAAGCCAGAAGCCGATCCAGCTATTGATCGGGTCATCCTTTGAAGTAAGCCCGAGTTGCTGAAAGAGGAGGGGGCTACAAGGATCTAGCAGTCTGGTGCCCTCTACAACTCAGCAACGATGAGCCTTGTATGGATACCAGTAGAGGCAGAATGCGTGTGCTGCTAGCAGAGCAGGAGTCCCTTCTACAGGTTTGAGCCGCCATTAGGATTGCGACTGAGAGCCAGGCATCTTTCTGCAGTCTTTGGTGAACGTCACTAAGGTATAGTTTTAAATTATGTATGATATAATTATTAAAGTATGATTTCATATTTACATTACTCCAGATGCATCTAGATCTTGGTAGGGGCATGTGTTAATTAGACTAACATTTATAGATAAAATATTTTATCGCTTTCTGCTGCCGCATGCATTTAAAAAAGTTTTAAAATGCATGTATCACCCCTCACTCGATAGGAAAGGTCTCCTTATAGGCTTGGGTTGGGTTCAGGTGGGCCTATTTCTGGGTAGGGCTTGGACCAATCCAGGCCAGGCTAAAGGGTGCCTGAGCCCGGCCCAAAAATTAAATAGGCTTTATTATTAGGCCCGAAGCCCAACCCGAACTACTTGGAGCTTGGCTCGAAGCCTAATCTGATTTCAGGCCGACCTAGCCCAATTCCAGCTCTACATCTATATGTCAGAATATTTTATCCAGTGATAAGATCTACCCAAGCCCCTTACTCCAATGGGGTGTCCCCATCCCAGTGTTCTTAGATTATCTCTTTCTTTATACTTTTTTGGTAAGAAATCTCTTTCTTTTTATGGAGCATCTATTAATAGAATTCGGTATCTAAACATGTCACCTAGGGAAAAAGATGTCCCCAAGAACCAAGAATTGGTTGCTTTCCAGGCGGCTTTGCTTTCTTTCCAGCCATTCCAATTCTCACCATATTTTTTAAAAAAGAAGCCTTGCAAGATGCAAGCAAGTTTGCAAGGTTTATATTCTCTTTCAAGTCACCCTAATTCCTACCATATTTTTTGAAAGATGCCCCGATCGAAGCAAGGCTTGAAAGTTTAACCTCTAGTGCTGATCGAACATGATAACATGATCTTACCATCAATTCTCAATTCGACTCCCAGATGGTAAGTGTTACAAGATAAAAGGCATGTCTAAATCTCTTCTAATCTAGTTATAATCAATTACTAATGAATAAAAAAGTATTCAGCCAAACTTTAATCTCTTATTAATGTGCAGAATGCCTAATAGTGAAAAGCCAACTTCCTGCCAAGGTGTGAAGAACATATTGGCTAGGAGCCGATATTCTACTGAGATACAGGATGCCTGAAGGCTAGGAGCTGATCTCTTGTTGAGGCGCAAGATGTCTATCGATCAAGAAATCATCTCTTATCGAAGCACAGAATGCTTAACTATTCATCAGACAAGCACCGTTCACTTATCTAAACTAGGTATAGAGTTCTATAACTTCATTTAACATGAAACATATCTCTTTAAGTCGTTAGAGCTATTATGACAAAGTTGATAAAGTAGTTATCAAGAAATATAATAGATCACTTAGCAAACCACTTTACAAATTGATCTCTTAATAGCCTAATAAGCATCTTAACAACTTATTTAATGGCATAACTATCTCATGAATGGTTATGACCGCTTAATCGACTCAGTCCTGAATCTTTATAAATAGATAGGTGAAGAGAACTCCATGGAAGAAAAAGAGAAACTTCTTACACTCTCTCTTCATTTTCTTCTTGCCGTTCTCCCTCTCTAGGCTGACTTAAGTATCGAAGAGTCCCCATTGGAGAAATCTCACCTATTTTTTATCGATCGGTGAGAAATATCTCAATGCATCTAGTTTATCCAGTTTAGAGAGGAACAATAATAAATTGGTGCTAGAAGGAGGGGCCTATTGTTCAAATCTTTTAAGAAAATAGCAAAAGAAAAACCTTTGACAAACTCCACTTTTCAATGGTGATCTCAAAATGCTCTCAACACAATAAAATTTTTCAAAGAATTATACTGAGCTCCTTATGCATGCAAGAAAATATGTCAAAGCAGAGGAAAACTATTTTTTCTATCGAAAGGAGGAAGGAAAGATGGAGAGCAGAAAGAAGTAGGCTTGCAAGGAAGAAACTCATGCTCAGCTAGAAGCCACCAAAACTCCAAAGAATTCAAAGCCAAATACCTTGGTTGGCAAGTTGTTGGTTACATTCCTTTGACTGCTCCTTGATTTCAAATTCTGATGGAGATAGAGAATAAAGACTACCTATACTTACCACTATCCATAAAGGCTTGCCAGAGAAGAGAGACAAGAGCAAGTACTACCCCTTCCACAAAGATCATTGTCATAATATGAAAGAGTGTCGATAGTTAAAATAAGAGATTGAGAACTTGATCCATAGGGGCTACCTCAATAACTATATCAACAGCTAAAGGAAAGAAGAGACCCCTCGGATGGGCCAAGAGTAAAAAGTCGAGCCAAGTAGCTTGCAAACCACCGGGCTAGTCAACATGCTCTCAGACCTATCCAAAGGCAGGGATAGAAGTACAAGATAAGGAGTCACTAGAAAAGAGACATCGGATAAAGCTGACCAGTTCTTTAATGAGAACATTATTTCCTTTTCTAACAATGATGTAAAAGAAATTCAAAACTCACATGACGATGTGGTCATCGTCTCCATGATAGTGGATGATATGGCAAGATCGCTGACATGGAGCATGCATCAGTGCCAGCTGGTGGCCAAGCAGAGCTGCATGATTTTCTTTTCAAAAGCTCTCCTGCCAGGTGGCTCGACCAGCTCGGTCCGAGCTGGTCCAAGCACCACACCTCTGTCACTGGTAGAGCCACCTCGGTACGATCTTGGTACCTCTGTCGTTGGTCGAGCCACCTCGGTCCAAGCTCCGCACCTCTGCCCGTTTGTCAGGTGTCGACCCATGAGGGGTCCACCTCGATCGAAGTGGGCCTGTCTTTACTCCTTCGCCAGGTGGCACCCCTGATGGGTCCACCTCGTCGAAGTCGAGCCTGGCACCCCTGCTCCTTCATCAAGTGGCACCCCTTGATGGGTCCACCTCGGTCAAAGTCAAGCTTGCCTCTGCCCCTTCGCCAAGTGTCGACCCAAGAGGGGTCCACCTCGGTCGAAGTGGGCCTACCTCTGCTCCTTCACCATGTGGCACTCCCTAATGGGTCCACCTCGTCGAAGTCGAGCCTGGCACCTCTGCTCCTTCACTAGGTGGCACCCCCTGATGGGTCCACCTCGTCGAAGTCGAGCCTAGAACCCTTGCTCCTTCACCAAGTGGCGCCCCTTGATGGGTCCACCTTGGCTAAAGTCAAGCTTGCCTCTGCTCCTTCACCAGGTATCAACCCAGGAGGGGTCCACCTTGGTCGAAGTAGGCCTGCCCCTACTCCTTCACCAAGTGGCACCCCTTGATGGGTCCACCTCGATCGAAGTCAACTTGCCTCTGCCCCTTCGCCAGGTGTCGACCCAGGAGGGGTCCACCTCGACCAAAGTGGGCCTGCCTCTGCTCCTTTGCCAGGTGGCACCCCCTGATAGGTCCACCTCATCGAAGTCAAGCCTGGCGCCTCTGCTCCTTTGCCAGGTGGCGCCCCCTAATGGGTCCACCTTGACGAAGTCAAGCCTGGCACCCCTACTCCTTCGCTTGGTGGCGCCCCTTGATAGGTCCACCTCGGCCAAAGTCGAGCTTGCCTCTGCCCCTTCGCTAGGTGTCGACCCAGGAGGTGTCCACCTCGGTCGAAGTGGGCTTGCCTCTGTGATGGGGGATGACATGCAAAATAATCACCCTAAGAACCCATAGAGTACCGATGCTTATAATAAACACAGATTCTAGGAGAACATTCAAATAGGATAGATTTTAGGTCATGCATTCCCTTATGCTAGGCTCAATAAAATGAGAAAGAACCAGGACTCAGAGATTGAGAAGTCCCTGATCAAGGACATGCACACATTTCAAAGAGCCTGATCTAAAATAAGAAAGGAGAAATAAAATCCTATGACAGTAATAACTACTCCCTGTGCGATGAGTTCACTTTTCCTCAGAAGATGCGGTCTGGGTGATCAATAATCAGCTATCCAACGAAAGGCATCAGGGGAAATGGTTGATGGCTAGGCTCCCTTCAAAGGCTCGGTATCGGAAAGGGCCCTACAATGTTTAATCATGGATTAGATTAAGTGAAGTAGCCAAAAACCAAACACAACCTGGAATAAAAAAGAAACTGAGAGCTTCATAGAACAGGGGAAGTAATCCTGAAACTGAGCATGAACTTCGTGGGGCTGTGGTTCGGAGGTGAGGTGTCATGGCGATCTCCGAGGAAGGATGGAGCTTCATTCTTAATAGGGAGTCAAACTTCGATCGGAGAACAGCAGAGCAGACGTTCGGAAATGAAATTGAGAGCTCGAGAACAGGGAGGATGATTCTGAAACTGGGTGGAAGCTCCATTGGGGTGGTGGTTCGGAGATGATGTCGGCGTCGTGGTGATCTTCAAGGGAGGATGGAACTTCATCTTCGATGAGGTTTCACATCTTAGGGCTCGGATCAGGGTAGTGTTAAGGAGATCGGGCTTCTAAACTACGGACGGGAGCTTCTTCTTTGAGGACAGGGCAGTGGGGTTGAACGGCGCTTTGGGGAAGATGGAGGGGATGGAGTGGTCGATAGAGAATGGCACGAGCGGAGACACGATGGGATGGATGGGGCCTTACACCCCTCGACATCGCGGTTGCAATGAAGGCAGCTATGGAGCCTCATGCTCCTCGATGTTGCAATTGCAACGAAGGCACGGACAGGACCTCGCACCCCTCGATGTTACCTCAGTAACGAAGGCCAATCGGAGAAGAAGAACAGCTCATTTCATTGTATTTTTTTCATCACCCCCTTCGTACAAATTGAGCCTTATTTATAAGCTCCAGAAAATGGGATTACAGGCTAACTAATCCAAGGATTAGTTACAAAACCTAACTAATCGGAGAACGTGGTTGCAGAGTTTGTTATGGCTGGGATTTTCCACACATTTTTTAATTGCCAAAATTGAAGCAAAAAGAAATTTTGGAAATTTCTGACACATGGGATTCAGTTCGATCGTGTCTTAAGTCGGCTTGACAGTCAAGATGCAGATGCTATTCTTCTTATTCCATGATCCAGATGGGTTCTTGAGGCTTGGTCTTGGTCTTGGTGTCCCCACCATTTCTCCTGGGGTGGGAAGAACTCAACCCTGTTGAGTAAGGGTTTGTTCGGCTTTGATACTCTTCCAAGAGATCCGGATCAATGCGTTGCAGGTCCTCTCTGGTAATCCATGAGTCCTCTGATTCAGGATGACCTTGCCATCTTACCAAGTAGCGCTAATAGCTATTCTGTCAGGTACTGAGAGCTTGATCATCCAGGATTCGCTCGATCTTCTCTCTTTGCTCAGGTCATTTTTGTGGACACTCTAGGGTAGGTTCTCTCTCAAGTAAAGGGTCAAGCCTGAATGCCTCACTAGGAATTACTGTAAGTTCCCTGTACTCAGTTAGATCAGAAACATTGAAAGTCGAGCTAATGCCTAAATCTGGGGGTAACTCGAGCATATAGGCATTGGGTCCAATTTTCTTAATAATTTTATAAGGTCCAGTACTTCAAGAATGCAGTTTCTTGACGGTTACAGGAGAAAACCATTCAGGCCTGAGTCTTATCATGACAACATCCCCTACAGAAAATTCTTTGAAACATTTTCTAGAATCAGCTTGTCTTTTATAAGCATCGTTACTCATTTTGATCTTTTGGGTGATTTCCTTATGTAAATTTCTAACATGCTATGCAAAAGATTCATCTGACTCGGACACTCTAGCATGCAATGGTAAGGGAATCAGATCAAGTGGTTTATTGGGTTGGTACCCATGGACAATCTCGAAAGGGCTCTTACCGGTGGTCCTATTAACAGAACTATTGTAGGTGAACTCGGCTTTAGGTAACAGCAGATCCCAATTCTTAACATTCTCACCTACAAGGCACCTAAGCAGGTTTCCAAGGCTTCAGTTCACTACTTCGGTCTGGCCATCGGTTTGGGGGTGATAGGTAGTAGAGAATTTCAACTTAGTCCTTAATATGTGCCAGAGGGTCTTCCAAAAGTAACTGGTGAACCTTTCATCTCTATCAGACACAATCATTCTAGGTAGGCCATGTAACCAATTATCTCATCCAGGAAAAGTTTGGCTACCTTAGAAGTATTATAAGTCTGACTACATGATAGGAAATGGGCCATTTTGGAAAACCTATCAACCACAACAAAAATGGAGTCATGTTTCCTCTGGGTTTTAGAAAATCCTAACACAAAATCCATACTTAAATCTTGCCAAGGACAATCAGGAATGGGCAAAGGGGTGTACAAGCCAGTATTCTGTTTTCGCTGTTTGGCAACATCGCAGGTTCTACACCTAGCTACGATCTGGGCTACATCCCATTTTAGACTCGGCCAAAAGAAATGCTCTTCAACAGCTAAGATGGTTTTATTCCTACCAAAATGTCCTGTTAATCCTCTCGCATGGGTTTCCCAGACTAAAAATTCTCTCAAAGAAGTTCTTGGGATGCACAACATACTCTCCTTGAACAGATAACCATCTAATAGGGTATAATGGCTGTATTCTCTAGATGGTCCTATACTCAAAGCTTGGTGAATCATCTTAAATCGGGACAGGTATCGTACTTCTCTTTGATTTGGTCAAACCCTACAACCTCGATTTTAATGGTACTTGAAGCAAGGATCGTCTGCTAAGGGCATCAGCTACATTGTTTTCAGTTTCGACTTGGTATTTTAGTACAAAGGTATAAGCCTGAATATATTATACCCACTTAGCATGTCTGGGATTTAACTTTTTCTGGGAATTTAGGTATCTCAATGCCTCATGGTCAGAGTACAGCACAAACTCGTGTGGCAATAGGTAGTGTCTCCAATACTTCAGTGCTTATACAAGGGCATAGAACTCCTTATCATAGGTTGAATACCTAAGCTTAGCCTCATTTAATTTCTCACTGAAAAAGTCTACCAGGTGGTTCTCTTAGCTTAGGACTCCTCCTATTCCTACACCTAAGGCATCACAAGCTACCTCGAACACTTTGGAAAAGTCGGGCAATCTCAGAACGGGTGCTTGGGTCATCTTTTTCTTAAGTCTAGGAAGGCTCTGTCAGCAGCTTTGGTCCACTCAAAGGATCCCTTCCTAATACAGTCGGTGATGGGTGAGACAATGGTGCTAAAATCCCGAATAAATCGTCTATAGAAAGTGGCTAGACCATGGAAACTACGGACATCAGAAACAATAGTGGATACTGGCCACTCAACTATCGACTTAATCTCTTATGGATCAGCTGATACTCCTTCGAGGGTCACGACAAATCCTAGGAAGATGACTCTATTGGTCAAGAACTCACATTTCCCTAGATTGGCATAGAGACTATCTTTCCTAAGGGCCATACAAACTTGTCTAAGATGGTCTAAGTGGTCCTCCTTAGTTCTACTATAAATTAGGATGTCGTCAAAATAGACTACCACAAACTTACCTATGAACATCCTAAGGACCTGAGTCATAATCCTCATGAAAGTACTGGGTGCATTGGATAGGCCAAAAGGCATTACTACCCACTCGTACAAACCATCCTTAGTTTTAAAGGCTATTTTCCACTCGTCCCCGGGTCTGATTCTAACCTGATGGTAGCCACTCTTAAGGTCAATTTTGAAAAAGATGGTGGCTCCTGCCATCATGTCTAACAGGTCATCTAGGCGGGGCATGGGGAATCTATACTTGATGGTGATCTTATTTATGGCACGGCTATCCACACACATCCTCCATGTGCCATATTTCTTAGGTGTCAAAAGGGCTGAAACGGTGCAAGGACTTAAGCTTTCCCTAATGAAACCTTTCCTTAATAGCTCACTAACTTGCTTTTGTAACTCTTGGTGCTTAGTTGGGTTCATCCGGTAATTTGGCAAGTTAGGCAGGGTGGATCCTGGGACAAGGTATATGGCGTGCTGGATGTCCCTGAGTGGTGGAAGTTGATCAGGCAGATCATCCTGAAAAATATCTTGGAATTCTTCCAAAACTTCCACAACTTCCTGGGGGTGTTCTCCTAGGGCTGGTTTCCTAATTTTCTTGGTGGTCAAAATCCAGATAGGTGATCCCTCAGCAATTTCTCTCTTAAGCTCTTAGGCACTAATTAAATGTAATCCAAGTTTCTTTTCATTCAAAGAGCTAGCTCCCTTCTTAACTTCATCCTTAGGGGGAATAGGGTTGATCACTATCTTCTTCCCTAAATAAATGCACAGGAATTGGTTTTACCAAATAGGGTAGCGTCATGATCATACAGCCAAGGTCTCCCTAATATAACGCTGCTTACCCCCGTGGGTAGCACATCACACCAAACTTTCTCCTTATAAGATTACAACTGAATCAGGACTTGGCATCAAAGTTTGATGGGTATTGAAGTGGAGTCAATCCAGGATACCTTATATGGGCTAGGATGGGGAACAGGGGTTAGCCCTAAGGTCTTGACAGATGTGGGCGCCTTTGCTCCTTCGCCAGGTAGCACCCCCTGATGGGTCCACCTCATCGAAGTCGATCCTGGCACCCCTGCTCCTTCGCCAGGTGGTGCCCCTTGATGGGTCCACCTCGACCGAAGTCGAGCTTGCCTCTGCCCCTTCGCCAAGTGTCGACCTAAGAGGGGTCCACCTCAATCGAAGTGGGCCTACCTCTGCTCTTTTGCCAGGTGGCCCCCCTGATGGGTCCACCTCGTCGAATTCGAGCCTGGCATCCCTGCACCTTCTCCAGGTGGCACCCCTTGATGGGTCTATCTCGGTCGAAGTCGAGCTTGCCTCTGTCGCTTCACCAGGTGTCAACCCAGGAGGGGTCCACCTCGATCGAAGTGGGCCTGCTTCTGCTCCTTCGCCAGGTGATGCCCCCTGATGGATCCACCTCGTCGAAGTCGAGCTTGGCATGCCTACTCCTTCGCCAGGTGGCGCCCCTTGATGGGTCCACCTCGGTCGAAGTCGAGCTTGCCTCTGCCTCTTCGCCAGGTGTCGACCCAGGAGGGATCCACCTTGGCCGAAGTGGACCCGCCTCTACTCCTTCGCCAGGTTGCACCCCCTAATGGATCCACCTTGTTGAAGTCAAGCCTGTCACCTCTACTCCTTCACCAGGTGGCACCCCTTGGTGGGTCCACCTCGATCAAAGTCGAGCCCTCTTCGTGAAGCATCCATAGGACCAAGGGCGTAAGCCCCGGGGATGTTGTTGAGGATGGCGCGCAGAGGGCGGCGCATCCAGTATGATGTCCCCAGACCTGTAACGGTGCACAGAATCTCGTTTATTCCGGTTTAGGAGGGACATCTCGATAGAGAAATCAGATCCGGCGACCTATGACCTGGAACCCCTTGAAGGGGAGGGCCATGGTCAACGCCTCGAACTCGAGGGTGCCCATGCTCAGATCGAGACCCTGCCCGATTTCCCTTTTCGTGACAGTGCAGCGGACGAGACAAGCTGGCCACTTAACTTCCCACCATGAGGGGAATCGACCAGGGGAGGATGGCAGATGGGAACCGTTGACCTCCAAGGCTCCCAGAGGGAGAGAATCGAGGCATCAAAGCATCCAACGATCTCAAAAAGGCACCAGGGGTAAGAAGGGAGGTAAGCAATCAAGAGGGCAAGCACACGGAAGGAGAGAAGAGGCGACTCTGAGATGGAGGTTCCGGAAGAACTCGCAGAAGCGAGACCAGCGAGTCCAGTCGTGGGGACCGGAGTGCCGGCCCATCTTGTTCTCGCTCATTCTCACTGATTTCCTCATCGAAGACTCCTCTAAGCACGGAGACCCAGCGGGGATCCGTCTTAGTGGATATGTTCCACTTTACTGCTCTCTAACTTGATCGTCGAAGTACCCCCACCAGGATCCCCAGCCTGGGTCTCTAACCTCGTTTTATAGGCCTGGGAGTACGAGAATTCTGTAGCAAAGATGACCGTAGTCTGGTACCAACTCATAGCTACAGGCCACAACGGTAAGGTCGGAAACATATTGGCATGCCAGGAAGGGGGGACGAAAGCCCCTACACGAACAAGCCCCCCTCGAGCTTGAGAATAGCTCGACTCCAAGCATGGTGGTGACTCGTGGATGTAAAGCCTCCACCAGCCGAGCGGGAGAGATTTCCTCTCCTCTAGGCCCTCGCAGCCCAGAAAGGGATCTTCCCGCTCCTCCTGCTCCTCCTCTTGCTCAGCTGCCCTTAGTAGATGGTCAGTATGCTGATATTGTCCAGCAGCTGCAAACACTGATCGCAGCCGTCAGTCAGCTGCAGCATCAGCAGCGCTCCCTGGTCTCTCAACCTTCACCAGGGACCCCGGTGGCCCAAGCCATGGGCCCCCATGGAAGCCTGCGCTCCATCCAAGGTAGGCCATCCTATCCGCGGGTAGCAACCAACCCCCATGAGAGTCATTAGACCCCCGTGAAGAGGAATCATATTTGGTCAGCGGATCATGAGAGTCGATCCCCGGTGGACAACAATGATGCTACCAAGCATAGCAAGTGTCGCCGGGGCAAGGCCCCTCATTGCGACCCATCGGCACCTTCTTCTTTAGTGGCCTCAATGGAAGGTTTCACTGATGAGGCCATTAGGCGTCTAGCCGAGAGGTGCTTGGAAGAGCAAGACTGCAAACTAGCAAAACTCTCCCATCGGTTTGCCAACATGCAGGCTCCCCTAGCGAGCTAGTGGGCTATAATGCCCGACCACCCTTCTCCCAGGAAATCCAAGAGGAACCGATTCCGAGTCAGTTCTTAATGCCTCAGGTGGATCCCTACGATGGGACCACCGACTCCCTGGACCATCTAGAGAGCTATAAAGCTCTCATGAGAGTCCAGTGGGTGACGGACGCCCTCCTGTGCATCGCCTTCCGGACCACCCTCCAAAAGGCCGGTCGAGTCTGGTTCACCCCCCTTGAGCCCGAATCCATCGACTCCTTCCATCAATTGGAAGGAAGGATTGTGGTGCACTTCGATGCTTGTTGAAAGGTGCCGAGAGAGGTGGATAGCCTCTTCTACATCTGTCAGCAAGACTAGGAGCTTCTGCGAGACTACACACCTGCTTTAAGACTGCTGCCCTGGAGATCTACAGTTTGGACGAGCCCGTCGCCATGCTGGCATTGAAGCGAGGGTTCAAGACCTCCTAGTTGATGTATTCCTTGGACAAGAAGCCATCCAAGACGTACTCTAAACACCTCCTCCGCATCCACAAGTACATCCATGCTGAGGAGGCTGACCATACTAGGAGAGAGCTGGATGGGAAGCCTTCGAAGAAGCCTATCCCAAGGGATGTACCTAGAACCTGAAGGCCCGGGTCGCCTGCAAACTTCGGGTCAGGACCGAAGCTGAAGAATGGTCCCGTTCCGGAGCAGACCTTCACTCGTCTCCTTGCTCCAAGAACGAAAATTCTCATGGAGATCAAGAATGAGTGCTACCTCTGCCGACCTCCCTCTCAGAACCCGAAGAACCGTTACGACAAGATGAAGTACAGCCAATTCCATCATGACCACAGCTACGACATGGAGGAGTGCCATAACCTGAAGAGGGAGATTGAGGACTTAATCATGAGGGGTTATCTAAAGAAGTTTGTGGGAAGAGAGGCCCCGGTGGAGGACCAGCCACTCGCGGCCCTTTCCCCCATCCCTGCAGTCAACAACCGCCTAACGGAGAAGTAGGTGGGCATGATCTCTTGGGGGAAAGGGCGCACGTCGAAGAGAGCTCAGGAGGGAGGAGACCTGGAAAATGTACTTTCCTTTGAAAAAGGGAAGGGAGGTGAAGAAAATGTAAATAATGATGCGGTGGTGGTCGAGATGATCATCGCTAAGCATCCTGTACACTGAATTATGGTTGATAGTGGGAGCTCCACTGACGTACTTTTTTACGATGCTTTCTCTCGGATGAACTTATCTCATGATCGGCTAAGGCCAGTACACACCCCTCTCATGGGTTTCACCGGAGATTCTGTAGGAATTGGGATTTGTATTTACCCAGGGCTAAATTTGCATATAATGTTTCGATCAATAGGTCTATAGGCTAGAGCCCCTTTGAAATTGTTCATGGATACAAGCCTCACACACCACTTGATCTGATTTCACTATTAGCCCACACACACAAGTCTCTTGATTCACTTGCATAGCATGTAAAGGACTTGCATAAAGAAATTCATGCCAAAATAATTTTAAGTAATGAAACTTATAAGAAGTTGGCTGATTCTTAAAGACGAGTCAAAACTTTTGTTGAGGGAGACTGTGTAATGATTAGGTTAAGGCCTGAACGGTTCCCTCCTGGAACCGTTAGAAAGTTACATGCTAGAGGAGCTGGTCCATTTAGAGTGGTGAAGAGAGTAGGATACAATGCCTATGTGCTCGAGTTGCCTCCAGAACTAGGCATTAGCTCCACTTTCAACATTACAGACCTAGTAGAGTATAGAGAGCCAGCTGTGATTCCGAGTGAGCCTTTTGAGACTAATCCTGCTCTTGAGAGTGAACCCAACCCTGTGTGTCCACCAACAAATTGGCCTGTGAGGAAAGAGCAGATTGAAAAGATCCTGGATGATCAGGTTATCTCTACTCGTAATCGAGGATACCAAAGATACCTGGTCTACTGGCAAGGAAGGCCAGATTCTGATGACTCTTGGATCTCCCGAGAAGAATTACAAGAATTGGACCCAGACCTCTTGGAGAGATACCAGAGCCAGCTTGATCCATACTCGACAGGGTCGAGTTCCTCCCACCCCGGGAGAATTGGTGCGGGCACCAGACTCAGAAGAAGACTTCAGAGCTCCATCTGGATCTCTGATTAACCTTGCCCGAAGAATTAGGGTTTTTGGCTTGTAATAAGGGTTGACTTGATCAACTCAATTTTAGTTTGAGTCTGTATTACCTGCATTTTTTATTTTATTGAGTCATGTTGACTCAGTAGTGGACTAGGGTTTCAACCTGGGCTGTTACATTTTCTCCCAAGGCCAAGCAAGTGGGCGCCACACTCCCAGCCACACTCCCAGCCATACGCCTGAGTCCAGGGGGCGCCACATCTCCATCCAGCAGGCTTTGGTCCCCACACCACAGATAGAAGCTCCCCTCTTTCATGCGCCAATTGAGGAGAAATCCACCAGGGGTCCATAAATCAAGGGGGCGGCCCAAGACTTCCCAAAAGAACCAAACTATAAAAAGGGAAGAAATTCTCTTGGAGAGGAATTCAAGGAGGCGCCCATTACCTGCCAGAAATACTCAAAACAAAGTTAGAAGGAGCCATAACTTGGGGAGAAAGAAAAGGAGGTATCCAAAAAGGGTTGAGCCATGGAAGGAAGGAGATTTCTCTTGAAAAGCAAGGTTAGGTGGTGCCCTAATCATTCCAACTAAAGCCAGATATAAAAGGCAACAAATTTTCTCTTGGAGGGCAAGGTTAAGAGGCACCCAAACACTTCCAGATAAGGCCAAGCATAGAAGGAAAAAAATATTTTCTTGGAGGTCAAGACAAGGAGGCGCCACCCACTTTCCTTTTTAAAGCTTCAATCAACTTTGGAATTAATTGGCCGGCCATATGAGTAGGGATTGATATCCTAATTTGAAGATCCCCTCCTTTAGTCCCACATGGGAAGATGTAAAACCCTACTCTCTTGTAATGGCCTATAAATTAAATCCCATGTAAGTTTGAAAAGAATCAGATGAATGAAACCAAATTTTTTTGTGAGCAAACTTTGTGTTTTCTCTCTTCCGCACTTGCATCCAGGTGTTGAGCTCCGTGAGGGAGTAAATCCGGGTTCCCCAGGAACCTTGAGGAGGTGTGAGATCTCCAAAACCCCAACCCTAGGTTAGCCACTTCACTCCCAAACCCTAGCCGCCCATCACCTTTCTCTTTCCACCATGCCCTAGCATATCCCACCTCTCACGGCCATTCTCTCCAAGTCCAGGCCGACCACCAGCATCCAGCTACAGTCCGGATACTTCAGATCCAAAGCTCTTTCCAGAGGGAGTCGAATCAGCCTTCAAGAGAATCCGGATCTCAGCGACATCAGCCTTCAAGTTCTTCGAACTGGTAAATCCTTCCCCGAGTCTCTGAATCCATCACTTGTTTTTCTTCTTCCTAGATCTTGAGTCCAGGAGAAGCAGACCCAGCCACGAGACCAGTATTGGAGGATCCATTACGAAGATAGCCGAATCCGAGGATCCAACAATCTGCCCGAGAGAGTTCTTCCACCCAAATTCTGTGAAGATCACTGTCTAGTTGGTAACCCATCTCTCCTCTCTATTTCTGTCCTGTTGAAAGTTCAGAGTGAAACCCTAGGTCTGGGAGTTTCTCAACCCCCAGCGATCCGTTACTTCTGAACTACTCTGATAACCTAGTTTTTCTAAATTATGCTTTCAATCATTACCTAGTTTCCTTCAACTTAGTTTAACTTTACTTTGAGTCAAAGCCAATTTCTGAAATATATATAAAAAAAAAAAAATTAATCTTAATTTTTACTTCCGCATACGCTTCTTTGTTCTTTGTTCTGCATCATTTTTGGTATCAGAGCCCTGTCTAGGGTTTCTGTTTTGATTGCTTGTTTGAGTCTCTCTCTTTTTACTTTGTCTGCTCAAAGTAGACTCCCCAGGATGTCCGGTCCTAGGAATGAAGCGAGATGTAAACCTCCTCTTCCCATTCCACGGGGTGTTCCTAGGGCGTGTAGGGGATCCGTTGGGTTACAACTTCGTAGCAGGAATTGTAAACGGGGAAGTACTCTATTTTCAGCCCGTAATTACCCTGTTGCAGGAATTATTTTTCACTGTAGATAACTCCAAATTTGGTTATTTTTAATTTTTTGAAACCAGTATAATTGAAGCTATTTTGCATAATTTCTCTGTGATTTATTAGTTTCCGTGAGATTTCTGAGAATTAAATTACTGCAACTCTATTTTTGTGTTTCTGCAATTCAATTATTTTTGAGTGTTCAACACTTAATTCATCTTAAGGGCATTTGAGCATCTAAGATAAGGGGAGGAGTTGATAACCTCTCCTTAGCCCAAAATCACCACCCACTCATTCGAACCTAAGCCTTTAATCTTAAAATTAATTAGACCTAATTTGCCCTAGTGGGCTAGGGACATCAACAAGTCGGGTCAAGGCTAGTGTTGAGTCAATTTGTCTAGTTACTCTGTGTGTGCTTTGTACTCAGTGTCTAGAACGGTGGTTCAGGGATTCCATCCCGAAGGGCTTGTGTGCTGGTCCGCCTACCTGGCCAATCTCTGATTGGTGTATAGGATTGGCATCTAGGGACCTAACACTCCCCTTACACCTGCCTGGCTGAGTCCTGAGTTACTACAGGCTAGCTTGCCACTCTGATTGGGCATCTAGTTTGGGCTCTAGGTCTAGTTAGCCCGTAGTCGTTCAGTTGAGTCTCATTTTGTGTGTTTGCTTGCATCATGTCTACCCGGAATGGAGTGCCCTACCAACCTGGTCAAACCCAACCTGATTTAGAGGCCATGGTTAGAAATCTTACCGAAAGTATGACCAAATTGAGTCAGAACATGAATGAGGGTTTTTCCCAATTTAGGGATCGAGTCCAAGTACTTGAGAAACGTAGGCATCAAAATTGGGCCCCTGATCCAAAATTTAATAGGCCCCAACCTCACCCATGCCAGGAACCTAGGAGGACCTTATACCATGATCCCGAGCATAACCTTAGGAAGCCTAACCATGATATCTATAGTGTGGATCGTGTCTATGAGAGGTCCTTACAATATTCTAGACTAGTCACCCAATAACCCAAGTCTTCTAGATCAAACCATTTAGATCCACACCCATGCCCAAGTAAGGTCTCTACTAGCTTAAAACCCAGTGTGACCCAGGTTTCTATATCTCAAGAATGTTTGTTTTGTGGAGAAAGAGGCCATAAATCTAGTCAGTGCCCATGCATAGGACTGGCTTGTGCACAGCTAAGCGGTAAGAATCCTAAGGATGACATTAATGAGGGAGAACCCAAGCCTACCAATGAGGAAGAACGGTTAGGTATGACAAGCCTAGAATCAGTTGACCCGATTACCACTGACCCGAAACCCATTGAAGATGGCATCGAGGAAGTATATGATGCTGGCTTGAGTCTAGTTGATGAATATGAGGGGGAAGAACTTGAAGAATGTGACATTGATACTATTGGTTCCTTACCTGAGGAGACCTTGGAAAACAATCAACTGGTAGGACCTAGTTCAGAAATTCAAGAGATTTGTGAGAACCAGGTTCCTTTAGTCAAATACCCCCAGGAAGAACTCATAGTGTTAGCCCGAGCTATTAGTTCGTACCCTCTAATGACAGTCATTTCCCAAGTACCAATTGAAGATCTTTTCACTGAACTATTTAAGTGTGCCCACCCTATGGTAGATCCTCTCCTTAGGATGACTGAATCAAGCCTCTTACAATTGGACCTTGTCCCATGCTCAGCCACTAAGGTCTCTCTCGTAATCTCAGTTGGACATCCTTTTCTTGAGCGGATTGATTCACCCAGTCCTGTAGAAGTCCTCCTTATGACCCCAGACCCCTTCCTTCGCAAGACTAACCTACCCTTCTATAGAGTATACCTTTCCTCACCCATAGGTCAAATTTCAAGTCTTGAGGTCATCATCCATAGGCCCTTCCATGAATCATTCTCTAATCCATTTCTTGAGAAAGTGGATCATTATTTGCTTAGAGAACAAACCTTAACTGTTGCAATCACATGTCCTAGGCTACTCCCCGAACCATCTCTTGATCCATTCCTGGGAGTAGCAAACTTTTCCTTTCGTAAGGATGACCAGTTGACATTCATAGATCACCATTCAAACCTTCAGGTCACCACCTTTAGCCAGCAGGTAACTCGAGACTCCACCTCATATTTCCTCCCTTTCTCTAGGACTTCCAATGCTTCTTACACCATCCAAGTATACTTTGTCAAAGTCTTTAGAATGAATCACGTGTCAAAATCTATTAGGTTTGCCACCTACTTCTGGAAGACCTTATGGCACCTACTAGGCACCCATGATAAGTTTTCATGCTCTGCATGCCATCCTCCGACCCAAGGTCAAACCTAGAGAGCCGTAGTTTGTTAGGTTTAGACCTAGGGTTCCTTTGAATAAAGTCCATTCTTTAGGAATGCATCGTCAGTCGAGTTTAGGACATTGTCTCAGATTTTGATTGAGTGAGAATACCAGGAATTGGGATTTGTATTTACCCAGGGCTAAATTTGCATATAATGTTTCGATCAATAGGTCTATAGGCTAGAGCCCCTTTGAAATTGTTCATGGATACAAGCCTCACACACCACTTGATCTGATTTCACTATTAGCCCACACACACAAGTCTCTTGATTCACTTGCATAGCATGTAAAGGACTTGCATAAAGAAATTCATGCCAAAATAATTTTAAGTAATGAAACTTATAAGAAGTTGGCTGATTCTTAAAGGCGAGTCAAAACTTTTGTTGAGGGAGACTGTGTAATGATTAGGTTAAGGCCTGAACGGTTCCCTCCTGGAACCGTTAGAAAGTTACATGCTAGAGGAGCTGGTCCATTTAGAGTGATGAAGAGAGTAGGATACAATGCCTATGTGCTCGAGTTGCCTCCAGAACTAGGCATTAGCTCCACTTTCAACATTACAGGCCTAGTAGAGTATAGAGAGCCAGCTGTGATTCCGAGTGAGCCTTTTGAGCCTAATCCTACTCTTGAGAGTGAACCCAACCCTGTGTGTCCACCAACAAACTGGCCTGTGAGGAAAGAGCAGATTGAAAAGATCCTGGATGATCAGGTTATCTCTACTCGTAATCGAGGATACCAAAGATACCTGGTCCGCTGGCAAGGAAGGCCAGATTCTGATGACTCTTGGATCTCCCGAGAAGAATTACAAGAATTGGACCCAGACCTCTTGGAGAGATACCAGAGCCAGCTTGATCCATACTCGACAGGGTCGAGTTCCTCCCACCCGAGAGAATTGGTGCGGGCACCAGACTCAGAAGAAGACTTCAGAGCTCCATCTGGATCTCTGATTAACCTTGCCCGAAGAATTAAGGTTTTTGGCTTGTAATAAGGGTTGACTTGATCAACTCAATTTTAGTTTGAGTCTGTATTACCTGCATTTTTTATTTTATTGAGTCATGTTGACTCAGTAGTGGACTAGGGTTTCAACCTGGGGTGTTACATTTTCTCCCAAGGCCAAGCAAGTGGGCGCCACACTCCCAGCCACACTCCCAGCCATACGCCTGAGTCCAGGGGGTGCCACATCTCCATCCAGTAGGCTTTGGTCCCCACACCACAGATAGAAGCTCCCCTCTTTCATGCGCCAATTGAGGAGAAATCCACCAGGGGTCCACAAATCAAGGGGGTGCCCAAGACTTCCCAAAAGAACCAAACTATAAAAGGGAAGAAATTCTCTTGGAGAGGAATTCAAGGAGGTGCCCATTACCTGCCAGAAATACTCAAAACAAAGTTAGAAGGAGCCATAACTTGGGGAGAAAGAAAAGGAGGTATCCAAAAAGGGTTGAGCCATGGAAGGAAGGAGATTTCTCTTGAAAAGCAAGGTTAGGAGGCGCCCTAATCATTCCAACTAAAGCCAGATATAAAAGGCAACAAATTTTCTCTTGGAGGGCAAGGTTAAGAGGCACCCAAACACTTCCAGATAAGGCCAAGCATAGAAGGAAAAAAATATTTTCTTGGAGGTCAAGACAAGGAGGCGCCACCCACTTTCCTTTTTGAAGCTTTAATCAACTTTGGAATTAATTGGTCGGCCATATGAGTAGGGATTGATATCCTAATTTGAAGATCCCCTCCTTTAGTCCCACATGGGAAGATGTAAAACCCTACTCTCTTGTAATGGCCTATAAATTAAACCCCATGTAAGTTTGAAAAGAATCAGATGAATGAAACCAAATTTTTTTGTGAGCAAACTTTGTGTTTTCTCTCTTCTGCACTTGCATCCAGGTGTTGAGCTCCGTGAGGGAGTAAATCCGGGTTCCCCAGGAACCTTGAGGAGGTGTGAGATCTCCAAAACCCCAACCCTAGGTTAGCCACTTCACTCCCAAACCCTAGTCGCCCATCACCTTTTTCTTTCCACCAAGCCCTAGTATATCCCACCTCTCACGGCCATTCTCTCCAAGTCCAGGCCGACCACCAGCATCCAGCTACAGTCCGGATACTTCAGATCCAAAGCTCTTTCCAGAGGGAGTCGAATTAGCCTTCAAGAGAATCCGGATCTCAGCGACATCAGCCTTCAAGTTCTTCGAACTGGTAAATCCTTCCCCGAGTCTCTGAATCCATCACTTGTTTTTCTTCTTCCCAGATCTTGAGTCCAGGAGAAGCCGACCCAGCCACGAGACCAGTATTGGAGGATCCATTACGAAGATAGCCGAATCCGAGGATCCAACAATCTGCCCGAGAGAGTTCTTCCACCCAAATTCTGTGAAGATCACTATCTGGTTGGTAACCCATCTCTCCTCTCTATTTCTGTCCTGTTGAAAGTTCAGAGCGAAACCCTAGGTCTGGGAGTTCCTCAACCCCCAGCGATCCGTTACTTCTGAACTACTCTGATAACCTAGTTTTTCTAAATTGTGCTTTCAATCATTACCTAGTTTCCTTCAACTTAGTTTAACTTTACTTTGAGTCAAAGCCAATTTCTGAAATATATATATAAAAAAAATTAATCTTAATTTTTACTTCCGCATACGCTTCTTTGTTCTTTTTTCTGCATCATTTTTGGTATCAGAGCCCTGTCTAGGGTTTCTATTTTGATTGCTTGTTTGAGTCTCTCTCTTTTTACTTTGTTTGCTCGAAGTAGACTCCCCAGGACGTCCGGTCCTAGGAACGAAGCGAGGTGCAAACCTCCTCTTCCCATTCCATGGGGTGTTCCTAGGGCGTGTAGGGGATCCGTTGGGTTACAACTTCGTAGCAGGAATTGTAAACGGGGAAGTACTCTATTTTCAGCCCGTAATTTCCCTGTTGCAGGAATTATTTCTCACTGTAGGTAACTCCAAATTTGGTGATTTTTGTTTTTCTGAAACTAGTATAATTGAAGCTATTTTGCATAATTTTCCTGTGATTTATTGGTTTCCGTGAGATTTCTGAGAATTAAATTACTGCAACTCTATTTTTATGTTTCTGTAATTCAATTATTTTTGAGTGTTCCACACTTAATTCATCTTAAGGGCATTTGAACATCTAAGATAAGGGGAGGAGTTGATAACCTCTCCTTAGCCCAAAATCACCACCCACTCATTCGAACCTAAGCCTTTAATCTTAAAATTAATTATACCTAATTTGCCCTAGTGGGCTAGGGACATCAACAAGTCGGGTCAAGGCTAGTGTTGAGTCAGTTTGTCTAGTTACTCTGTGTGTGCTTTGTACTCAGTGTCTAGAACGGTGTTCAGGGATTCCATCCCGAAGGGCTTGTGTGCTGGTCCGCCTACCTGGCCAATCTCTGATTGGTATCTAGGATTGGCATCTAGGGACCTAACACTCCCCTTACACCTGCCTGGCTGAGTCCTGAGTTACTACAGGCTAGCTTGCCACTCTGATTGGGCATCTAGTTTGGGCTCTAGGTCTAGTTAGCCCATAGTCGTTCAGTTGAGTCTCATTTTGTGTGTTTGCTTGCATCATGTCTACCCGGAATGGAGTGCCCTACCAACCTGGTCAAACCCAACCTGATTTAGAGGCCATGGTTAGAAATCTTACCGAAAGTATGACCAAATTTAGTCAGGACATGAATGAGGGTTTTTGCCAGTTTAGGGATCGAGTCCAAGTACTTGAGAAACGTAGGCATCAAAATTGGACCCCTGATCCAAAATTTAATAGGCCCCAACCTCACCCATGCTAGGAACCTAGGAGGACCTTATACCGTGATCCCGAGCATAACCTTAGGAAGCCTAACCATGATATCTATAGTGTGGATCGTGTCTATAAGAGGTCCTTACAATATTCTAGACTAGTCACTAAACAACCCAAGTCTTCTAGATCAAACCATTTAGATCCACACCCATGCCCAAGTAAGGTCTCTACTAGCTTGAAACCCAGTGTGACCCAGGTTTCTATATCTCAAGAATGTTTGTTTTGTGGAGAAAGAGGCCATAAATCTAGTCAGTGCCCATGCATAGGACTGGCTTGTGCACAGCTAAGTGGTAAGAATCCTAAGGATGACATTAATGAGGGAGAACCCAAGCCTACCAATGAGGAAGAACGGTTAGGTATGACAAGCCTAGAATCAGTTGACCCGATTACCACTGACCCGAAACCCATTTAAGATGGCATCGAGGAAGTATATGATGTTGGCTTGAGTCTAGTTGATGAATATGAGGGGGAAGAACTTGAAGAATATGACATTGATACTATTGGTTCCTTACCTGAGGAGACCTTGGAAAACAACCAACTGGTAGGACCTAGTTCAGAAATTCAAGAGATTTGTGAGAACCAGGTTCCTTTAGTCAAATACCCCCAGGAAGAACTCATAGTGTTAGCCCGAGCTATTAGTTCGTACCCTCTAATGATAGTCATTCCCCAAGTACCAATTGAAGATCTTTGCACTGAACTGTTTAAGTGTGCCCACCCTATGGTAGATCCTCTCCTTAGGATGACTGAATCAAGCCTCTTACAATTGGACCTTGTCCCATGCTCAGCCACTAAGGTCTCTCTTGTAATCTCAGTTGGACATCCTTTTCTTGAGCGGATTGCTTCACCCAGTCCTGTAGAAGTCCTCCTTATGACCCCAGACCCCTTCCTTCGCAAGACTGACCTACCCTTCTATAGAGTATACCTTTCCTCACCCATAGGTCAAATTTCAAGTCTTGAGGTCATCATCCATAGGCCCTTCCATGAATCATTCTCTAATCCATTTCTTGAGAAAGTGGATCATTATTTGCTTAGAGAACAAACCTTAACTGTTGCAATCACATGTCCTAGGCTACTCCCCGAACCATCTCTTGATCCATTCCTGGGAGTAGCAAACTTTTCCTTTCGTAAGGATGACCAGTTGACATTCATAGATCACCATTCAAACCTTCAGGTCACCACCTTTAGCCAGCAGGTAATTCGAGACTCCACCTCATATTTCCTCCCTTTCTCTAGGACTTCCAATGCTTCTTACACCATCCAAGTATACTTTGTCAAAGTCTTTAGAGTGAATCACGTGTCAGAATCTATTAGGTTTGCCACCTACTTCTGGAAGACCTTATGGCACCTACTAGGCACCCATGATAAGTTTTCATGCTCTGCATGCCATCCTCCGACCCAAGGTCAAACCTAGAGAGCCGTAGTTTGTTAGGTTTAGACCTAGGGTTCCTTTGAATAAAGTCCATTCTTTAGGAATGCATCGTCAGTCGAGTTTAGGACATTGTCTCAGATTTTGATTGAGTGAGAATACCAGGAATTGGGATTTGTATTTACCCAGGGCTAAATTTGCATATAATGTTTCGATCAATAGGTCTATAGGCTAGAGCCCCTTTGAAATTGTTCATGGATACAAGCCTCACACACCACTTGATCTGATTTCACTATTAGCCCACACACACAAGTCTCTTGATTCACTTGCATAGCATGTAAAGGACTTGCATAAAGAAATTCATGCCAAAATAATTTTAAGTAATGAAACTTATAAGAAGTTGGCTGATTCTTAAAGGCGAGTCAAAACTTTTGTTGAGGGAGACTGTATAATGATTAGGTTAAGGGCTGAACGGTTCCCTCCTAGAACCGTTAGAAAGTTACATGCTAGAGGAGCTGGTCCATTTAGAGTGGTGAAGAGAGTAGAATACAATGCCTATGTGCTCGAGTTGCCTCCAGAACTAGGCATTAGCTCCACTTTCAACATTACAGACCTAGTAGAGTATAGAGAGCCAGCTGTGATTCCCAGTGAGCCTTTTGAGCCTAATCCTGCTCTTGAGAGTGAACCCAACCCTGTGTGTCCACCAACAAACTGTCCTGTGAGGAAAGAGCAGATTGAAAAGATCCTGGATGATCAGGTTATCTCTACTCGTAATCGAGGATACCAAAGATACCTGGTCCGCTGGCAAGGAAGGCCAGATTCTGATGACTCTTGGATCTCCCGAGAAGAATTACAAGAATTGGATCCAGACCTCTTGGAGAGATACCAGAGCCAGTTTGATCCATACTCGACAGGGTCGAGTTCCTCCCACCCCGGGAGAATTGGTACGGGCACCAGACTCAGAAGAAGTCTTCAGAGCTCCATCTGGATCTCTGATTAACCTTGCCCAAAGAATTAGGATTTTTGTCTTGTAATAAGGGTTGACTTGATCAACTCAATTTTAGTTTGAGTCTGTATTACCTGCATTTTTTATTTTATTGAGTCATGTTGACTCAGTAGTGGACTAGGGTTTCAACCTGGGGTGTTACATTTTCTCCCAAGGCCAAGCAAGTGGGCGGCACACTCCCAGCCACACTCCTAGCCATACGCCTGAGTCCAGGGGGCGCCACATCTCCATCCAGCAGGCTTTGGTCCCCACACCACAGATAGAAGCTCCCCTCTTTCATGCGCCAATTGAGGAGAAATCTACCAGGGGTCCACAAATCAAGGGGGCGGCCTAAGACTTCCCAAAAGAACCAAACTATAAAAAGGGAAGAAATTCTCTTGGAGAGGAATTCAAGGAGGCGCCCATTACCTGCCAGAAATACTCAAAACAAAGTTAGAAGGAGCCATAACTTGGGGAGAAAGAAAAGGAGGTATCCAAAAAGGGTTGAGCCATGGAAGGAAGGAGATTTCTCTTGAAAAGCAAGGTTAGGAGGCGCCCTAATCATTCCAACTAAAGCCAGATATAAAAGGCAACAAATTTTCTCTTGGAGGGCAAGGTTAAGAGGCACCCAAACACTTCCAGATAAGGCCAAGCATAGAAGGAAAAAAATATTTTCTTGGAGGTCAAGACAAGGAGGCGCCACCCACTTTCCTTTTTGAAGCTTCAATCAACTTTGGAATTAATTGGCCGGCCATATGAGTAGGGATTGATATCCTAATTTGAAGATCCCCTCCTTTAGTCCCACATGGGAAGATGTAAAACCCTACTCTCTTGTAATGGCATATAAATTAAACCCAATGTAAGTTTGAAAAGAATCAGATGAATGAAACCAATTTTTTTGTGAGCAAACTTTGTGTTTTCTCTCTTCCGCACTTGCATCCAGGTGTTGAGCTCCGTGAGGGAGTAAATCCGGGTTCCCCAGGAACCTTGAGGAGGTGTGAGATCTCCAAAACCCCAACCCTAGGTTAGCCACTTCACTCCCAAACCCTAGCCGCCCATCACCTTTCTCTTTCCACCAAGCCCTAGCATATCCCACCTCTCACGGCCATTCTCTCTAAGTCCAGGCCGACCACCAGCATCCAGCTACAGTCCGGATACTTCAGATCCAAAGCTCTTTCCAGAGGGAGTCGAATCAGCCTTCAAGAGAATCCGGATCTCAGCGACATCAGCCTTCAAGTTCTTCGAACTGGTAAATCCTTCCCCGAGTCTCTGAATCCATCACTTGTTTTTCTTCTTCCCAGATCTTGAGTCCAGGAGAAGCCGACCCAGCCACGAGACCAGTATTGGAGGATCCATTGCGAAGATAGCCGAATCCGAGGATCCAACAATCTGCCCGAGAGAGTTCTTCCACCCAAATTCTGTGAAGATCACTGTCTGGTTGGTAACCCATCTCTCCTCTCTATTTCTGTCCTGTTGAAAGTTCAGAGCGAAACCCTAGGTCTGGGAGTTTCTCAACCCCCAGTGATCCGTTACTTCTGAACTACTCTGATAACCTAGTTTTTCTAAATTGTGCTTTCAATCATTACCTAGTTTCCTTCAACTTAGTTTAACTTTACTTTGAATCAAAGCCAATTTCTGAAATATAAAAAAAAAAAAAATTAATCTTAATTTTTACTTCCGCATACGCTTCTTTGTTCTTTGTTCTGCATCACCATGTAGGCCAAAAAAATAGTAGGCTGGATAGAACTAGAGCGAGGCAGGTCGAGGAAGATATCAGTTGCATCCTCTCCCTCAGGAAACAGGCCATGACAACCAGCCATACCCCATACCTCCCAAGCTCTCAGACATTAGAACAGAATGTGCAAGAGGGATTTCTCCTCCATCCCACATATAGGACATGAGAGAGGCAAATGAAGCACTCTCAAACAAATGAAAGATCTCGTTGAAAGTCGTTGCCAAGCAAATTTTCATATAAATAATCTTACCTTGGGATGCGCTGCAAGAGACCAGATCCAACCCGCCTAAATATCCCTTTGCTGCTCAGGACAATAAATAGAATAAAGATCAGCCAGAGGGGCCTTAGGAAATGCAGAAGATCTCCAAACTCTAACATTGGGATGCTTCAGGAGCCCAATAGATAATACCCTCTAGCCCCAAACATCGCCAAAGGACTCGGTGACCATCACAGGGTTCCACCTGGACACTCCAAGGAGAAGCATATTCACAATAGATATAGTGTCCGGGATATTGCTGATTTTTTTAAAAAGAATAGTTGACAAATAGTTCTAAAAAAAAAATTAGAAAGATAATCTACTTGCTTAACTTAGTGGGTGGTTCCCTATCATTTTATAACACTATGACTATGGATGTTGATGATCATGTTCAAAAAAGAATAAAATCTGAGTTCTATTCCTGCTTGATAAGAGACTAAGAAAAGCTCAATGTTACATGAAAACAGAGACCAATCTGAGTAAACCACAGAATTTTAGGCCATGAAAAATCGACATAACAAGCACCATAAGATGCCAGTCATGGTTACTAAATGAAGAAAATTCTCAAGCTTTAAAATAATCAGGAAAAGAACTTCTAGTCTAAATATTTAGAAAACAAAATCTAAATTCTTTTGTAACATTCTGGACATGAACAAAAGGTATTCAAATCACATAAGAGATTATAAGAAATTTGACTAAAATGTTTTGTTAGTAAAAATAAAAAATAAAAAAAGTTTTTCTTCATAACAAAATCATGAATCATGATATATGCATGCATTAGGATGAGAGCTGAATATAACAGAAATCATTTGAGAATATAAACAAGCTTAATTCAAGAAGAATTTACCTATGTGGCCTAATCCTTGTTATAGTCTTATCCTCAGCATAATTATTTATACAAACTGTTGGGGTATGTCGATTTAAGCACAGATCAGCCACCGATTCGACTGGCCGAAGACTTCCCTCCCGAACCATGTACTTCGAACCAAAGTACACAGAAGAAGCCGAACGGCTGACGGACAAGCCAAAGCAGAAGCTCTCAACTTCAACCGAAGAGTTAGCCTTCGACCCCTTGTCAGCCTTCACCCCTGCTGAAGACAAGGCTCTCAGCCTTAGCCGAAGGCATGGCCGAAGGCATGGTCTTCGGCCTACACCGGAGACATAGTCTTTGGCCCATGTCGAAGACATGATCTTCGGCATCAGCCACAGATGCTGTCTCGAAGGCGTCTAGAGATGAAAGCGCCCCTCCAATCCAACCATTGATACTCCCACGGACGAAGAAGCCTGAAGACAGATCTCCATTCTGCCCTGAATCCCCACGAACGTGGTGGATAATGGTTATAATCGACTGTCTAACCGTCTCCAAAGCACAACCACATCGAAATGACCACGTGACCATTAACTCCAGCAGCAATGTCTCTGGCCTGGCCGGAACCATTTAATAACCACCCATGATTGCGAACGGAGGGAAATGAATTAACTCCCTCCATCATAACCACAGGAAAGAGAACGGAACTGCAGACCGGATGAATCAATATAAATACTAGTAAGAGGGGACATTCCAGGTAAGGCACAATGTAACCCTGAAAATCTCAGAGTTCTTTCTTCGCCATTCATCCTCCTCAGAATCTTTTCCATTCTGCAGCCCGCCTTTGACTTAGGCATCGGAGTGTCCCCCGCTGGAGAAAATATGGCCAGGGATTTATTTTGCAGGTAAACTAGGGAGCGGACCTGTGATCCAGTAGCTCCGCCCGGTCGAAAAAGGGATTCTACATCAATAGATTGGCATGCCAGGAAGGAGAAGAGCAACTAAGCATCTACTGTTAAGCTCCCTTCCTTAAAAAAGGAGAAGTGTAAGAAGTTCCCGATGGCAAGAGGAAAGACTCATAACACCTCAGCAAGTCGAAGTCATATTTCCTCCCAAGGGGGCGAACCCCCAGTAGAAAACTATATTCCGCCTCCCATGCTTGTTATGGGATAGCAGCAATTTGAAACTCTCATGAACTAGGTCAACGCTCTCACAGCCATGGTTCAGAACTTCCAAGATAAAGCCTTCCAGGTGGGGCATCCGCCAGCCATCTCCAGACATAACTCTCGATCTCGGAGGAAAAGAGCCCCTCAAGGAGAGTCCACTCATCTTTCCCTCCGTCTTCGACCCTCTCCTGAGGGCCGAAGCTCAAGAATGCCTGGGCCCACTGATTCGCTGCGAAAGGGAAAGAGGCTTAGGCAAACTCCCTCTCCTTCTTCCAAAGACTCCACTCCCGAAAGACATCTGCCGAAGGAAGTTCCCCTTGATTACGAGGGGAAGTTCAAAGCCCTCGAATCAAAGGTTGCGAAACTTCGGGAACATAGGGACCAAAGTGATATAGTGGCCTGTGAGCCGCGTCCTCCCTACACCGCCCGCATCATGGCCAAAGTTATTTCTTGGTACTTCAAGGTTCCCCAGATGGAACCCTATAATGGCACCACCGATCCACTTGATCACCTAGGCAGTTTCAAAGCCCACATGATGATCCAAGGAACTTCGAATGGGCTGTACTGCCTCGTATTCTAGGCCACTCTGAAGAAAGCTGCTCGGATGTGGTACTCGAGCATACGCCCAGGTACTATCGACTCTTTTTCTGAGCTAGAGAAATTGTTTATCTTGCATTTCAGGACTTGCCGCAAGACCTCCCGCAATACCGATACCTTGTTCCTCCTTCGCCAGAATGAATGAGAAAGTCTGCGAGATTATATCTCCAGATTCAACTCAGCCATGCTCGAGATCCCTGATCTCAACAAGCATGTGGCCATGTCTATGTTGAAGAAGGGGCTTCGTACATCCAGGCTTGTTTTTTTTTTGGATAAGAAATTCTCCAAAAGCTATGTCGAGCTCTTGTCGAGAGCTCAGAAGTATGCCGACGCCGAAGAGAAAGCGGTGAATCAGTGGCTAGCTGAAGGAAAGCCCCCATTGAAGAAGAAGAACATCATTGGACAAGGCCCCCTTCACCCAACAATAACAAATATCCCGACCGGCAATGGAGTCCCAGACCCAGGGCACCACGCTGAAGATTTGACTAATATAACCCCCTTAACCTTTCCAGAGAGAAGATCTTACTGGAGATAGAAAAAGAAAACTTTCTCCAACGGTCACGTCCCATGAAGGCATCCTCTTCCGTGAGGAATAGGAACAAATACTGCCAATTCCACCGGGACCATGGCCACGACATTGAAGAATGCATCCAATTGAGAGATGCTATAGTGGATCTCATCAAAAGAGGTTATCTGGGGCAGTACGTAGGTTGCCAAGGACTTCGGTCAAAAGCTACGGTTCCTCAAAGGACCCCCGAAGAGGATAAACTGGCAAACCAGAGGCCCACCAATGGGAACGTGGGGATGCTGCATCGGCCGACTAACTGGAGAAGAGACGAAGATGATGCCTCAAAGTAGCTCAAAGACAACAATGCAATACTCTTCTCTGACGATGACCTTGCGGGGGTTCAACTCCCGCATGATGATCCTGTTGTAATTTTGGCCGTTGTAGCCAATTATGATGTAAAATAAATCTTGGTTGATAATGGAAGCTCAGCTAATGTCATGCTTTACGATGTGTTCTCTCGGATATGCCTGCCTAAAAATAAATTGCAAAGATCTCTTATACCACTTACTGGTTTCGGAGGCAACCAAGTCGATGTTGAGGGAGAAATAATACTACCTATAACCCTCGGCATTGAATCCCGACAAAAGACACTACCAATCAACTTCACGGTGGTCTGAACCTCTTCGGCCTATAACATGATTCTGGGATAGCCCATCCTAAACAAATTTTGGGCCATAGTATCAACATACTACCTCTTGGTACGTTTTCCCACCAGGAGTGGCATCGGAGAAGCCAAGGGAGATTAGAGAATGGCAAGACAGTGCTTGATGATTCAAGACAAGCACTTCAACGATCCTATAACTTGAAATTAATTAGATCCGAGGGACCCAACCGTAGATTCTGGTGAACCTATGGAGAGAACCATCTCAGTGCCACAAACTGAAGAGGACCCCACCAGGGTCGTGCAGATCGAAAGCATGCTCGATGAGGAAACCAAAGCAGAGCTGATCTATTTCCTCAGGAATAATGCTGATGTCTTCACCTGGTCGGCTTTGGATATGCCAAGGATTCCAGTCGAAGTGATTACTCATCGGTTGGAAGTTGCTCCCGAATATAAGCTAGTCTGGCAGAAGAAAAGGAGTTTCGCTCTTGAAAGACAAAAGACGATAGACGAAGAAGTAAACAAACTCATTAAGGCGAGATTCATTCGGGAAGCACATTATCCTGAATGGTTGGCCAACGTAGTGATGGTGAAGAAGGCTAACGGCAAGTGGAGGATATACAATGACTACACAGATTTCAATAAAGCTTGCCCAAAAGATAGCTTTCCTTTTTCAAAGATCGACCAATTGGTTGACACCACTACTGGGCACCAGCTATTAAGCTTAATGGATGCCTTCTCTGGATATAACTAGATTTGGATGGACCCCCAAAATGAAGAAAAGATGGCCTTCGTCACCGACAAAGACCTTTTCTGCTACAAAATGATATCGTTTGGGCTCAAGAATGCCGGGGCGATATTCTAAAGATTGATCAACAAGGTATTTAAGGAGCAATTGGGAAGAAACATGGAGGCCTATGTTGACAACAGGATCGTCAAAAGCCTCCTTAGAAAAGATCACATCAAGGACCTGGATGAATCATTTAGTGCCCTACGACACCACAATATGAAGTTGAACCCAAAAAAGTATGCTTTCGGGATAACTTCAAGTAAGTTATTGGGGTTCCTTGTTACTAAGCGAGGAATCAAGGCAAACTCCATGAAAATCCAGGCCCTCAGAGACATGAGGCATCCTTCTTGTAAAAAGGAGGTGCAATAGCTGATAGGGAGAATCGCTTCTTTGAACAAATTCATTTCTCGATCAGTCGAGAAATGCCTCCCTTTCTTCAAAGTACTACGACAGTCCTGAGGCTTTGAATGGACTGAAGACTGCCACATTGCCTTTGAAGAACTGAAGAAGTATTTGGAGACTCCTCCCTTGCTCTCTAAGCCTCAAGAGGGGGAAGTACTCTATCTCTATCTTTCTGCTTCGAATGAAGCAGTCAGCTCAGTCCTCATCCGAAGAGAGGGAGACGGCTCTCATAAGCTGATTTACTACATCAGCAAAGTCCTGCACGATGCTGAAGTAAGATATTCAAAAATGCAGAAGCTGATTTACTCCTTGATAGTTGTGGCAAAGCGACTACGGCCCTATTTCTATGCCCATGCCATCATGGTATTGACTGATCAGCCTCTTAAGGCCATTCTCTAATGTCCTGACACTTCAGGGAGGATAGCTAAATGGGTCGTAAAGTTAAGTGAGTTCGACATTAGCTTTCAACCTCGATCGACTATGAAAGCCCAGGTGATATCCGACTTCCTGGCTGAATGCACCTGAAAGTCCGAAGACGGAGACGAAGCACATCCAGCTAAAGAAAAAACTCTAAAGGACATGGAGTCTGTTTGGGTACTCCACGTAGATGGGGCCTCCAACTCAGCTGGATGTGGAGCGGGCCTCATACTAGCTGAACCAGATGGACATACAGTGGAGTACGCACTCCAATTTTCCTTCCGTGCTTCAAACAACTAGGTCGAGTATGAAGCCTTACTTGCAGGACTCCGAATTGCCAAGAGCTTAGGGGTTCAAAAACTCCAGGCCTTCTTGGACTCCCAGCTAGTGATAAACCAGGTCAAAGGCGAGTTTGAAGCTAGAGATCCCACAATAGCCCAGTACTTGGAGAAGGTAAAAGCCATATCCTCTCAATTGCAGTTCTTTGAAATCCTTCATATTCCCCGATCAGAGAACTCCCGGGCGGATGCATTGTCTAGGCTTACCACCACCACTCCGGAGTCCCTTGGTCACACCTTCATCGAACACCTTGAAACTCTGAGCATAGCCGAAGAAACTTTGGAGGTGCACCAAATCGATACCGAGCCTAGTTGGATGGATCCCATCCTCAAGTTTTTAAATGAGGGCATACTGTCAGAAGACAAAGCAGAGGCCAAAAGGATCCGTTGGATGGCATCCCAATATATCATTCTAGATGGAATCCTTTACAAAACATCATTCTTCCAACCTCTGCTAAAATACTTGGGACCATCAGACGCTGATTATGCTCTAAGGGAAGTCCATGAAGGCATATGTGGTGATCACCGGGAGGCAGGTCTTTGGCATATAAAATAATACGATAGGGATACTATTGGCCCTCCATTCAAAAAGATTCAGCCGACTTTGTACGAAGATGTGATCAATGCCAGAGGTACGCAAATATCCAAAGACAGCCAGCAAGTCATTTAACCCAGCTGACAGCACCCTGGCCCTTCGTCCAATGGGGAATGGATATCCTTGGCCCATTTCCACCAACATCTAGGCAAAGAAAGTTTCTAATTATGGCCATCGACTACTTTACCAAGTGGATCGAGGCCGAACCACTGGCTCACATCATGGAAGCCAAAGTCGAGAATTTTGTTAGAAATTCCATCATATTTTAGTTTGGAATTCCGTATACCATTATCACCGACAACGGGAGGTAGTTTGACAACCCCAAGTTTAAAGACTACTATGCTCGGTACCATGTGCAACATAGATTGACCTCCATCACCCATTTGCAATCTAATGGGGAGGCCGAAGTGACAAATCAGACCATTCTCCATGGCTTGAAGACAAGGTTAAACACTGCCAAAGGACTTTGGGCAGAATAGCTGACCTTCGTTCTCTAGGCATACAGGACAACCCCAAGAACGACCACCGACGAGTCTCCATTCAATTTGGCATACGATACCGAAGCAGTCCTCCCTATCGAAGTCTCCCTCCAATCTTTGAGAATCGACAAGTATGAAGAGCCTGAGAACTCCGATCACAGAAGACTTGACTTGGATCTATTGTCGAGCACCAGGCTCTAAGCCCAAATAAAAATGGCAACGTACCAATAAAAAGTTGCCAAATATTACAACTCTAGAGTGAAAGAGAAGATCTCCCGCACTGGAGACATGGTACTACAAAGAACTGAAGTATCCAGGCCAACGAAGCAAGGCAAACTTTCTCCCAACTGGGAAGGATCATACCAAGTCGAAGAAGTCGTACGTCCAGGAACGTATCATCTCAAGACCCTGGATGGCATTGTCCTATCCTAGCCTTGGAATGTATAAAACCTTCACAAGTACTATCAATAAACAGACCCCAGAGACTTTTATGAAATTATATTCAACATTAAACAGCTTACCATTCTGATCGTACACAATGGTCTCGATGATCCGTTCAACGGAATCGACCAAAAGCACAAAGGTGGGTTTGATCCACTCACCTTATCTGTATGTCCAATGAGCACAACGGACAGCCCAATCAGGATGCCAAATGATCAAAGGTGCAGGGATGGTTCATATGACCTACCCTACAGTGAATCCGAAGATACGCCGGGGCGGGCCTAACCAGCCTATCTTAAACTAAAGAAGGCGTAGGGACGATTCAAATAACCTACCCTATGATAAATCTGAAGACGCGCCAGGACAGGCCTAAACAGTCTACCTTAACTTCGATAGGGATGCACAAGGATGGCTCAGAGGTCCTACCCTATGGTAAATCCAAAGATGTGCTAAAGTAAATCTGCATCACTCACCCTGTCAGCCATAAACACTTTATGAGATGGCATAATCAATCCCATCCCATCAGCATATCCCTAATGGCTCTGCAAAGTCTACACTTCGTAGTATCCTAAGGTACATCATTCACAAAGAAAGAAAGAAGTGGGAAGAAAGTCAATTTCTTCATTACATTTTTCGAAAACTTTACAAAAAAAAGAAAAAAAAAAAGAAGAGGAAAAGGAGAATAGAGCAGATAATGGGAAAGCAGATTTAAAAACCACCTACCGGCCTTTTCCCATGCCGGCAGGGGGTGTTAAAGTTCTCGGAGGAGGACGGGGAGGCTCTGGAGTTCCCTTTTGATTCAGACTCCGACTCCTCTTCAAAGTTAGAGTCAAATTCATGTCCAGGAAAGGGGACAGAAGGCCTAATATTTTTCAGGCCCTTTAAATGATAGAACCTGAAAGCCTTGTTCCGGTACTCCTGGAATCCCCAATGGTAAGAGTCCAGAACTGCCTCGGTGACCTTGTCCTTGTAGGCTGACGATGCCATGAAATTTGAGACGGCCTCCGCTGCCTTCTTCCTGGCATCTTCTACCTCTGCAGCGGCCTCCTCGACTCGAGCCCTGGCCTCCTCCAAGCGGGCCTCTAAGACCCGGACCTTTCTCTCCAAGCGAGCAATGACCCCCTGCGGGTCATCATCGTCGCTCCCCTGGAGAGCCTTCGTACTAGGCTCACCCTCCGCTCGAGTGCTGGAGGCCCTCTTCTTAGCTATTCTCCGAAGATCGGAAATGTTAAACTTCATCTCAGTAATGTGCTAAGGAAGGAGGGCAACTTTCAAAATGGAAGTTTGAAATTTCGATGGCCTATGAAAGGGAAGAACAGGGTCCTATTTAAAAGGATCCTGCACCCATGGATGATCGTAGAAAAACGTGCCCCACATCTTTCCCCAGGCTTGCCGGAAGGTGCCACGCATCGAAACAACACCTCGAAACCTAAGTGGCCGCTCTGGGAAAGGTGCAGTCACCAACAACTGCTCTCGAGGATAGAGATCAATGGCACTTCGAGCCCAGAATGATCTTCCTCGAAAGGTTACAACATCAATGGTCATTTCTCGGAAAGGAAAAATCTGGCGGCACTTAGGACACGTGGGAATGCTACCGATCGAATATCCATGCACTCAACACGGGTAACAAAAAAGATACTCAATGTTCCTCAACCAGTGGCCAATAAGAAAATGACACCTGTCTGCCATGTCTCTTCCAAGACAGAAGGGACAATTATGGTGGGTAATTGACATCAGCATGATCAGGGTTAATCTCGGCCCAAAGGACCGAAAATTCGCAGCGGCATTCCGATCTTATTTCGAAGTTCATCTTCAGTCAAGTCTAGAATATTGGCCTCGAACTGAATAGTCTTTTGCTTACCCACCAGAGAAGAACCATACTAGAAAGGAATCAACTCAAAAGAGACTAGTTTGAAAAGTGTTAGTCATTTATTTCGAGGAGGAAAAACCCTCATCCAAAAAGAAGACATTACAGATAGCTGAAAAAAGGGAAAATACAGCAACTTTATTCCCCGCCAACCTCTTCAGTAGCTGAAACAGGAGTAAGGGTCGACGCCGCATCAGGCTGAAACCTTGGAGTTTTTGGCTTCATCCTCTGGAATGGAAACCAAGGACAAGTCCAAGCTGGGGTAAAGTTTCTTAATTTTACCCAGGAAATCGACGTAACCCGAAGAGTACCCCTCCTATGCGGCTTTGCTTGCCTCATCTTTGAAGGCCTGAGAACTTTTATAAGCCTCAACGGCCCTAGAAGACCTTTCTTCGACCTGTGCAGCCCTTTGGTTGCCACTGAAAGGCTTGTCTCCAGCTCCTCGATCCTTCTCTCCAATTCGGCCAGATGAGACTTCAGTTCCCCTGCATCCTGTAGGGTCTCCCTCAGCATCCATTCAAGAGAAATCACCTTCCTCCTCCTCTCCTGCGCAATGATTGCCACTTTGGTCGCCTGCGCCTGAAGAGTACCCAGCTATCTTCTCAAGATGTCATTCGAGGCAACTGCCTTACCCATCTCTTCTTTTACGGTGACCTGAAGCTTTTCGACAACATCTTTCTCAGCTATAGCCAAGGCCATTCAGCTTCAGAGATCTTCACTGAAGCTGATGGATTCGTGGGCACCTTTCTCCAGCAAAGAAAGGTCGTGAGAAATATGCAGAATAGGAAGTATATACAAAGTCAGTCCAGCCGACGAATGCGGACAGGTAACATGCATGCCGGAGGCTACCTTTTGCATCCCAAGGAGGATGGTAGGAAAAGGATTCCCAAATTCCTGCCTCTCGATTCCAGTGGTAGGTGTGTCGCACCCCACTGGACTTCTCTCTCCCATGACCAGAGCTACAAGCTTGGCATCTTCGACATACGAGGAAATCCCACCAACATCTTGTGGGCTTGACCTCTTAGATGGCCCGACCGGCACAGCCCTCCCGGGAGAAGCTGGTTCCTCCCCCGAGGAAGAACCTATCTCGATTAGAACACTACTCCTAGCCTGGGCGCACGGCAACACCAATACACACCTTCACCTCCGATCTAATCTCCTCACCTGGAAGCCTCTCATTGGCTTCTCCTTGGCTGCCCGCCTGAGCTGTGCCAGGTTCGGCTTCATGCCGCTGCAAACCCTCAGAATGGCACGAGGATGAGGAGACGGGAACAGTGTTGGAAATGGCATTGCTAGGAGCAAATGATAGTTGATCCAAGGAAATCCTCTTCCTTATATCGAGATTGGTGAAGCTTAAAAGCCCTCATTAGCAGCAGACTCCCGGGCACAGCACACATGCTTGCCCTAATAAATCAGGACCTCAACTGGTGTATTGGGAGGGACCACTAAAAGGCTACAATCACGATGATCCCTGTCCCCAAGCATAGTTATTATGGCCCTGATCACTACCATCTCTCCAGGTAACAGCACGATAGTCACCAAACCCCCAGTAAGCCAAAAGTTCCCCTCACATAGGGACTTCCCTACATGTTTTGAGGTCCAAAGGAGGAGCCTATGTTCAAAAAAATCGAATCGACAAAGGGTTGCACGATTTAATCCATCGCCAAAACTAGTGACCCTACCTAAACCAAGTTTGAAAAATGCCATACTTGGAAAGCCTCATAGCATGCACAGAAAAGGGAAAAAAAGAGGAATGTTCATTAAATCAGGGGAATTCATTGGTTACATGCCAAAGGAAGAAAAAGAAAAAACACAGAGCCCAAAGCCTGACAAGTCCCTATAGATCAACTGAGAGAAACCCAGCATTGGAAGAATGGAGTATCTCATCAATCTAGGCAGAAAGGATCTCCTCAACCTAGGCCAAGTTCGGAGAACCTTCGGCCTGGACTCCCTCTTCGGCCTGGACTCCCTCTTCAGCCTGGACCGGAACTACGCCTAAATCCTTAGCTACGATCAGGATTTCTTCACTTTGGCTTGGCATCTCTTCATCCTCTTCAACGGCCCCATTTCCCTCCTCTTCTTCCTCCTCGATATCAAATGCAGGGATGCTAAAAAGATCAAGATCAAGGAAGACCACGCTTACCTTGGCAAGTCCATCATTGAAGCCATGTTGATAGCTGTACAAGATTACTTCATTCATTTCCATCTTGAACTGTGAAGACTTTCTGAAGTCTTCAATAGCCTTAGCCGCCTGTTCTCTCATGGCTCCGGACTCCTTCCTAGCCACTTCAGCCTCCAGGGCCACCTCTACGGCTCATGAAGATGCCTCTTTGGCTCTCGAAGATGCTTCTTCAGCACTTTTGGTTGCCTCCTCAGCCACCCTAGCCAGGTTTTCAGCCCTCTCCTGGTTCTCTTTAGCAGAATATTCTAAGGAGTCAATCTGCTTCTTATTCCTCCTCAATTCCACCTCCTACTCCGAGATCGTTAAGTGGGCATTCTTCAGTTCGCCCTTCAGGTCCCAAACTTCGGCATCTGCGTGAGTGAGCTGATTCTCCATGGATTGCTTCAGTTCCTCGACCACCTCCCTTTCGGCTTTGGCCACTTGGAGCTCCTTCTTCAAGCTATGAATGAGGCTATCGACGCTCCCCAGGCCCTCTTCCATAAAAGTAATGTCGTAGACCAACTACACCAGCAAAACAAGGTGTAAGACCAGTCACAAACTGAATGACACATCGGGTAAGGGAGGGACAATGAAAATCTCACCTGTTGCAGGGAAGACTAGGCAGAATCGGACACCCTAGCGAGGCTCCGACCTTGAATGACTACCAAATCATGAGGTAGCAAAGTATCCTTCAGTGCCCGCCTAGCAATGATAGGAACCAAAAGACCCCCTGTGGGGGAGAGCTCCGAAGAGTCCACGGCATGACTTCCACTTAGAGGAACCTCCCGGATGGACTCCTCCTCAAGTTGCGTTGCCTTGCCCCTATCCACCGCAGGGGGGCAAGGCGGTGGCGCGTCGACCACCAGGGACGGACTCTCTCTTATCAGAACTGGAGAGCTAACCGTCGGTAAAGATTCAACTAGCAGGGGCCCTCCTAGAGCCTCCATCATCGATATCCCATTTCCTCTAGATGTTTCTCTGGAGGATGAAGTGCTTCTACTTCTCTCAGTATCATCCCCCTGGATCTTCCTCTGGACTTCTGATCCTGAAGGGGGAGCCTGAGCCACCTTCCTTTTGGAAGACCGACGAAGCCACCCCAAGTCAGGCCTCATTCCGCCACCTGTAAATAAAATTACTTTTCTGAATCAACTGGACCATAAAGGAGTCAAAAGAGGAGAGCTGAAAACCTCTACCACTTATACCTAACACAGGAAACTCGCTGATCCCTGCGAGATGGAGATTCCTCTCCTCCAATAATTCGCAGACGGGGATGGCCTCCGAACCGGTCAGTAAGGCATAATCAGATTGATCGGCCGCAAAAACCTTTTTTCATCATTGGCAAGCAGGCGTGGCTCCCTCCACTCACTACTGAAACCCCACAGTTCGGTAGAGAAAATAAAAATAAAATTAGGCTTCCACCCATTGATGGTACTGGGCATATCCCTTATGATCTTGCGACCAGGCCGAGAACCGATAACCCACCATCTGTGACCATGGAAATTCTTCTTGAGAACAAAAAGAGCGGTGAACAGATTGGTCCCAGGCCTCACATTGGCTATGTGGCACCAAACCAAAAACCCGTAGATATTCTAAATAATGTTCGGAGTCAACTATACAGGCACTATTTGGTACATGTGGAAGACTTTGACGAAGAAGGGATGCAGAGGAAATCAAAGACTAGCCTTCAGATGATCTTTGTAGATAGCCAGACACCCAACGGGAGGTTTATGCACCCGCTCCTTAGATGTGGGAAGTATTAGAAGAAACCCTTTGGGAACATGATAACATTCCCGAAGGTGGGCAATCTTCCTCAATGAGATGGAGCTGGAGACTAGCTCCGGACTCACTACATCATCAGTCCCAGAGGACCTAGCCTTTTCCCCTCGAGTTCCTACTGTCTCAGCCATGACAAGAAAAAGAACAAAGAAATGAATGAAGGGTTCTACCTGCGGAAGGGACTGATAGCCAGGAATAGGGAAAGCTAGGCCAAAGCTGAAAGTATGCGAGGATGAAGAAGCTTCCTTAGCCATACCTTTTCTCCTTCTCATAAAGGGACAAGGAGACTCCAGGGCAACTCCTCGATAAGGGGAACCATCTTTCCAAGTCCGCCACGGATGCTCAAGATGTGCGTGCAATCCCAAACAGTCCTAAACTGATTTGACATGGAATGGACTGAAAGTCACAATCCGTGCAACATCAATCAACGGCGAAGATGAAGCATGCATCCTTTCCAAGGGATGGGAAGAGGCCACGACCTCCACCCAAATCTCAATGAAAAAATTGGCAAATCGTTGCAAAACAGAAAAAGGAGGGATGGTCCCTGATCCACCCGCTCCTTTTTCACACCCCAATCAGGGAGCGACAGTTGTCCGTCACCTGATTCTCAAATCAACTAGCAGTTATGGCAAACGGTCCAATCAGAGATTTTGCAATCATCTACCGCACCACTCCCTAGGGGAAAATGACAACCCATTGATACTCTCACTTTCGAGGCAGATCATCGCTTCGAAAATTGAGTGGGGGGAAACTGTTGGGGTATGTCAGTTCAAGAATAGATCAGCCACCAGTTCGATTGGCCAAAGACATCCCTCTCGAACCATGCACTTCAACCAAAGCACACAGAAGAAGCCGAATGGCTGACAGACAAGCCAAAGCTGAAGCTCTCAACTTCAATCGAAGAGTCAACCTTCAACCCCTATTGAAGACAAGGCTCTCAGCCTCAACCAAAGGCATGGTCTTCATGACCGGTCGAAGGTGTGGTCATCGGCCCATGCCGGAGACATGATCTTCGGCCCATGCCGAAGACATGATCTTCGGCATCAGCCACAGATGCTATCTCGAAGGCGTCTAGAGATGAAAGCGCCCCTCCAATCCAACAATTGATACTCACACATAAGAAAAAGTCTGAAGATAGATCTCCGTTCTACCCTGAATCTCCACGAACGTGGTGGATAACAGTTATAATCGACTGTCTAACCATCTCCAAAGCACAACCACATCGAAATGACCACATGACTATTAACTCCAGCAGCAACATCGCTGGCCTGGCCGGAATAGTTTAATAACCACCCACGATTGTGAACGGAGGGAAATGCATTAACTCCCACTATCATAACCGCAAGAAAGAGAACGGAACCGCATACCGGATGAATCAATATAAATACTGGTAAGAGGGGACATTCCAGGTAAGGCACAACGTAATCCCGAAAATCTCAGAGTTCTTTCTTCACCATTCATCCTCCTCAGAATCTTTCCCATTCTGTGGCTGGAGCTCACCTCTGACTTAGGTATCGGAGTGTCCCCTGCCAGAGAAAATCCGACCAGGAATTTATTTTGCAGGTAAACCAGGGAGCAGACCTGTGATCTAGTAGCTCCGTCCGGTCAGAAAAGGGATTCCACGTCAACACAAACATTTAGACCATTTGTTAGCATTGCAATTTGCATATGATCACAAAAAAGAATTCTGTAGGTAAAAGCAAACCACCAAAGTTAGAGAGGTGAATAATTGCTAGGAGGATGGAGGAAAAATAGGCGGATGATAATGGATGTAAAAATTGTTAATGACCAAAAACACCCAAAGACTTCACATACACTAAGCTATATACACTACTTTAATCATCCCATGTTCTTTTTTTTTTTTTTTAATAGGGAGATGCAAAAGAAAGTTTATAAAATCCTATCCTTTAATTAGGATAAAATACATTGGAGAAACTTGGCAATCCAAATATGGAATAATAATTCTACAATTTAAAATAGAAATATTAAAAATTTGCTCCTATAAAATTGGCTGCTTTGCATCTTGTATATAACACATTTTTTTCTAAATATGTATCAAAACTATAAAATTTACCCCCAAAAAAAATGCTGCTATATTTAAAAACCAACAAAGATGAAAACTAAACATGTTCAATAAGCTTATGAGTTCTTACCATTCAAGAAACATGTACTAGAAAACTCTTTGCATTACTTCAATGAACCAAAAGCAATATTTCATAAAATACCTTTTCAGGCGAACTTAGCATCCTTATCCATCTCTCATAGTTAAAAAACATCCTTATGCGATATGAATCAGTAATGCAAACAAGAAAAGTATCATGTTATAAAATTGGCTGCTTTGCATCTTGTATATAACACATTTTTTTCTAAATATGTATCAAAACTATAAAATTTACCCCCAAAAAAAATGCTGCTATATTTAAAAACCAACAAAGATGAAAACTAAACATGTTCAATAAGCTTCCGAGTTCTTACCATTCAAGAAACATGTACTAGAAAACTCTTTGTATTACTTCAATGAACCAAAAGCAATATTTCATAAAATACCTTTTTAGGCGGACTTAGCATCCTTATCCATCTCTCATAGTTAAAAAACATCCTTATGCGATATGAATCTGTAATGCAAACAAGAAAAGTATCATGTTATAAAATTGGCTGCTTTGCATCTTGTATATAACACATTTTTTTCTAAATATGTATCAAAACTATAAAATTTACCCCCAAAAAAAATGCTGCTATATTTAAAAACCAACAAAGATGAAAACTAAACATGTTCAATAAGCTTCTGAGTTCTTACCATTCAAGAAACATGTACTAGAAAACTCTTTGCATTACTTCAATGAACCAAAAGCAATATTTCATAAAATACCTTTTCAGGCAGACTTAGCATCCTTATCCATCTCTCATAGTTAAAAAACATCCTTATGCGATATGAATCTGTAATGCAAACAAGAAAAGTATCATGTTATAGAGCATATAGTAAAATTTTGCTGCATAAAATTGGCCTGCTGAAGCACCATACTGAGAAAAGATTAAAACTCAGATCATATCATAAAGGGGTTAAATTGAGTCAGACAAGATTGTGGATCAGATTATAGATCAAGATTCTAAAACTTTCGAAATAATTAAAATTACGATAAGATGAAAGTTGGCAACAAGAGTCAATTGCAAGTTACACAAGAAAATGGATTAAAGTATATTGTTAAGCCAGTATTGATCCATACCATAAAAGTCCAGGTTGATATGCTAGACTTGTTTGGAACTCAAAGAAATGTACTTTGTCCACCACAAATCCACTTCAGGCTTGTTTGGATGGTTGGGCCCAAAATCCGATGGGATTCGTGGATTGGGCCAATACAACCATCAAAATCAAGCTGGGCTAGGCTTATATTTGCAAATACCCAGAGTACCCCTAGAGTGGGCCAACCCGAATCCCGTAGGGCCCATACGAGACAAAACACATGCCCTCACCTGTCTTAAAATACTTTCCTCATTTAAGACTTGGTGCCCCCACCAAGCTAAATGCCCAATCCAATCACAAGCAAATCATGAACACCACAATAGGCTTGTGGTTAGCCCCAAAGGGCCCATGCTACAATCCTTAGTCACACATGGGCAATGTGACAGGTGTACTATGATATCCTTTGTAATAGCCTAGGACCTCATAAAAAAAGGGTTGAGACATAAGGTATTATATGAGTTCTTTGACCTCATATAAATACACAAGATCTCCTCAGTACATAAAGAATGCAGATAAACATGCTTGCATGGGTCCTAGCAACTAGCATCGATACAACATGCAGTAAAATTTTTTGATGAAAATCATCACACTTAAAGCTAAGAAGTTTCCATCACCATATGCCTATTTATAGAACATCCAGTGAAACAAACATCAAGTATATATAACTTTTAGTCTCAATATCTAACCCTGTAGCAATGGCTTAAGGATATGGATCAATTGGTATGATACACCACCATACTAACATATGGTGAGTTCTTCGAGGCAAGATACCAACTGTACCATGTCTTGGTTCAATACCATCAAGTCCCTATGGTTCAATACCATCAAGTCCCTATGCCAACCAATGACTTTTCAGGTTGGAATAGTATGCCCAATACTTTTTAGGTTGGAATAGTATGCTCAATACTGGGCCTAGGGGTTGGTACAAAAAACTTTGTGTATGACCAAATAATTTTGTTTGGTATCCTCAAAAGACTTGAAAGATTATGGTGACATGGGCTCAAAACAAATTACAATGATTAATGATATCCCCATCATTATCATCATTTGATTAACTGATACGTAAAACCACCTTGTTTTGTTTAGCTTTGAAAAGATAAAAACAAAATATTCTTCCTCATCCTATAGTTTCACATTTATCTGGCACCATACAAAGCAAATTTTCATGATCCTACAAACAAAATAAGCCATTATTTTGAAATTGTTTGATGAAATGCAGTTCATCACTCCAAAAATATCAATTTGGTAATCCTTCACGTAAAACTTGTAAGGGAAACATGAAGAATTACCTTTAGGCTTTAACTCATCAAAGACCCATATTTTCTTCTCTTTAATACATAGAAATTAAAAACCCTAATAGGAATACTAATATTATGCTCAACATAGCCATTAGTAATAATAGAAGTCAATCTAAAAGTTAAAAAACAAAGGTCAAATGGATCTTAAGAGAATATATTTTCCACAAGTTCACATGTGTATGATATGATCAGGTTGTATCCAATAATACAGGACAGTTTGCAAAGATCCAGAATTTACAATACCCTCTGGTCCTCATCAAGGGATAGATCCATATAATTTAGCCCATTTTTATTCAAACAGAACCAGGATTATGGATCATAAGATCCTATAAGTAACATGAAAGAACACGAGTGCATGATGCAAAGGAGGCAATAGATACATCTTCAACATGAATATAACTAAACTAAGACAAACTTATAGCACCTTACAAAATCATATTAACTAAGTTGTAAATTTATCCCATCAGTCTATACTCAAAATGCTAACAAAGAATAAGACAAACAATTTCGTTGGTGAAGGAAAACCTAAAAGTTTAGCCAACTCTCCAATGAATCATGGGCTAACTGTAGAGTTCATTGTAGCATTCAAAATTGCCCCAATATTTACATCGAAAAATTATATAAATTTAAGATCCTATCATCAACAATAACCATGATATATGAGTTTCTGCAGCACCAGTTATTAGATGAAACATAAACCAAATTAATAGTATACTAATATAATTATTTATTTTTTAAAAAGAATTATAATTATCATGTAAAATTAAAAGTTTGTTTGGTTAGAGGAGGAGAGAAAAAGTTGGTGGAGGAGAAAATGTTTGGTGAATAAAAATAAAAATCTTGTATTTGGATGGAGGTTTTAAAAGAGAGTTATGGGAAAGTCTCTCCTTAGATAATAAATTCCTTATATTTTATAAAAAAATCTATATGCAATATGAAAAAGTTATTTTATGATAAATTATGATAATAATTTTTTAAACAATATCTTTAAGCAATTAGAAACAGCATTCTTTTCTACGAGCTAAAATCATAATGCCATCTTCTCTATCACAATTTCTTTAACCCTAACATCGCTTATTACAATGCCGCTCTCAGACAATGAATCTCTATTATACTGTTAACATATCTATGGATAAATAATGGCTTTTTTAATATTAAACCTTCAAAATCTTTGTGTCTTAGCATCCCAAGTATCTGATTTTAAAAATTATAGATGCGATATCTCTTTCTTGTAGTCCCTTTATTAGGGGTATAACATCTATTTTATATAATTTTTTTAAAAAAAGATAATTAACCAAACATAAATCATTATGAATATTATATTTTCTATACCACCTTTTTATAGTCAATGAAATGAACAAAACCTATTTTCCTAGATATTATATATATATATATATATGCAACTATCAGCTTTACTATCAACTTCTCAAGGAAAAATATTTTAGTAGGATAAAATTATTCTCATAAATAAAATAAGTCCTAAATAAAATTATAAATAAAATTAAATATTTAATTGCAAATCGGATAGCAGCTATCTATCTATATATTAGTTAGATACTTAATTTTTTTTATGAATATGGATAGATATTAGTTAGATACTTAAATTTTTATCCATATCCTAAACTATGATTTTTAAAGTTAATATCGTACATCCTTCACTCTTTCAAAATACTAACTAGTTATTTAACAGATATGGCGCATATATATTTACACAAACTATATTATTTATATTTAAAATAAGCATTTTAATGAATCATATAATTCTAGTGAATGTGTAACACAAATAAGCTGTACTCAATAGTTAGGTGGGCAAAAGAAACTATTGTACCATCTATAATGCCATATATCCTTTGTTTGTGTTCCACGCTTTTTTATTTTTTTCATGTTTGTGCCTAATCTCTCAAAGCTTATATAAAACTATTTTTTAATCAATAATTATAATACAATAAAAAAATAGTTTACTCCAATATCTCACTTCAGAAGTAAATATGTTATACATTATTAAACTTCTTATTTAAATGCCTTTTTAAAAATCTGTCTCATTACTTTCAAAACTTAAATATAATAGACATATATAGATACTTAAATATAATAAACATAAATAGATATTAATATTATTGATGAAAACAACAATTTCATGAAAGTGCATTGATTTTCACTGACTAATGTTATTTCCATGAACTTGCCTTTGCCTTTGATTTTCAATATAGGTACATATTGAGCTAGCCAGCTCATAACTTGTGGATATGCATGGAGTTTGTGATGACCCTACTATGTTGTTATTGGGTGGGCTTGGGTTACAAACTTTAGACTTATGACTGCAAAACTCTGCCCAAGTTTCTGCATTGGCTAACTTAAATAGAAAATTGGTGAGCTTGATAATCTAGCCAATCCAAAGGTGGTATATATTATGTATTTGAATTATACATGTATATCTATATTATAAAATCATAAATTATATAATGTAAATAAATTTTTGTCCATAAACAATCATGACAGTTAGATTTATTATATGTAATCATGACCATCTGTGACTTCATCAAATTTTATAAACACGTTCAGATCCTTTTCACAAAATCTAAATTCATGTTCAGATTTAGATTCTCCATCTAATCACAAAAACAATTGAGTGTGAAGCAACATTGAGGAAGTGGTGTCTGTGACTGGGAGTCAACCTAGATAGGTAAGAATCCAGACCAGAAAGTAAGAGGACTAGCATGCTACTTGAATAGGTTCTTAATTCCTTTGATATAACCCTTGTTACTCATTGAATTTTTGTATACTTTGACTTATATCTGCTTTATTCCTCTTAAATTTATTTTATATGATAAATATTTATTCTTTTTGTATTGACTTGCCAGTCAACTTGATAACGAATAGAGTAAATGTCGAGAAAACAGTGGCTAACTATTATGGATCAAGTTTAATTACATTTTGTAGATTTCTTATTAAAGATCCACGAATATGTTTAATGTATCAACTATCTTGGGCATTATTTGTTATGGATTATTACTTTTTATTGTTGAAATGGCCAACTTTTTAATGAATTTAAAGGTCACAACCAAGATATTCATGAAATGGAGTGATTGAGGTTGCCATATTGGGCTGGAACCTTGATGCATTGACCCACCGTTTTTGCATGCTCCCAATTTTTTATCATGCTGCGAGGACAATTGATCCATGGGTTGGAGTTCCACTGTGCATTAAAGCATTTGAGTTCGGGAGTGCTTTTGGGACATTTAATGCGAGCAAAAGTGAATTTGTGATGCAGTCAATGCATGTTAGTTGCACGATCACATGGCAGCGTGTCTCTAGTGAGGACCTGATAGCCATGACTTGATCAGAATTATCCAATAATATTTATGGCATGATGGAAATCGATTAGATGGTCAAAAATTATTATAAAATTTTTATTTGGATGGGAGAGGTTATAAAACTTTGATTTAGATATGCTTTAGATTATTGGATCTTGGTGAGATGCTTTTTATATCAGAGACTAAAAATGGGACAAAGGGTCAAGAACCATGTAAAGGTCGAGGATGATTAAAGGTCTCCAGAAATCCTGTAAAGACTGAAAGTTGAGAACTTGTAAGAAGGGCTTGAGATTTTTTGTTAAGAAAATTATACAAGATTGAAAGTAGGAGTTCCAATCTTGTAAATTTTATTTTTTGTCATAGTAAAACCGTACAATTGATTATATATTTTATTTTATTTTTTCTTTCTTCTATTAGGTAGTGTTTGCATGGCAAAAAGTTATTCTAGGAATAGAAATACGAATTTTCCAGGAATAACGTATTCTCTCCGTTTTTCTAGATTTCTGTTTGGTTTGAAATATGGTATTCCCCTTTGTTCCAATGCAATTAATGCAGTGTTGTTCTAAATGGTATTTGGATGACATTGGAATAAGCCTGTATTCTATTAAGGATAGATAAGAAATTTTTTGAAAATTTCAATAATATCCTTGACCAAATAATAAGGTAAAATGAGTTATCAAATATTTTTAAATTTTATAATAACTTAACTAAATTATTTTATACTAATTAATTTAATATTATGATCTATTAAAATTTTGTTATGCTAATTAATTCATTGGTATGATCTATTAAAATAATTAATTAAATTATTTTATACTAATTTATTTATTATTATGATCTATTTAAATTATGTTATAGTAATTAATTTATTATTATAATTGTTGACTTCGTTATTGATTTTGATGATAAGCAAAATTGTTAAGTATAAGTTGAGTACTAATGGTTTCCTTGAAATATGTTTTTGTTGAAAAATATGCTCACAAATTTGAAGAAGCTTGTTTGTTTGAAGAAACCAAGTTTGGATGAAAAGAATTGCTCAAAGAGGACTTGGAAAGTCAAAATTTGCTTGATTAGATATTTGAGTTAAGAGAAATGTGTTTTAGCTCAAGTTCAGAGATTTCTGTGAAGTTTTCACTGAGGTGTCGACTCAAAGTATCGATACATGATACCAAGTGTTGACACATGGAAGTGAAGTATTGACTCAGGCCAGTATACAAGAATGTTTTAAATGGCATGGCTGAAGTGTCAACACATGGATCTGAAGTGTTGACTCAAAGTGTCGACACATGGATCAGCTCATCACTTGAGATATTTAAGCCACAGAACTTGCTGAAATTGAAGAACTGCTGAAGTGTCGACACATGGAAGAGAAGTGTCGACTCAAAGTATCGACTCACCTGAGAAAGTGTCGACACATCTGAGATTTTCAGAAGATCAGATTGAAGATATTTGAACTAGGTGTCGACTCAAGAATTTCAAGTATCGACAGGCAGTGTCGACTCAAAGCCTGAAGTATCGATACATGGAGTTCTGGGAACAGTAACAGCTAGTTTTTCAAACGCAGAACTCGACTCTTTTGCCCTCCAATGGCTAATTTTTCAAGTCTAATGGCTAGAAACGAGATTTGAGGCCTTGGGGAAGTATTTATATGCACCAAATCAAATCAAATGAACAACTATTGAATATTATTGAAGAGAATAAGAAAAGAGCATTCAAGTGAGAGATTTAACTCCTATTCATTGAAGATTCAATTACTCTCAAGCAAAAGCAAGCCTCCAAGCATTCAAGAGCCTTTAAGAGCATTGAAGATCATTCATTCTCAAGCATTCAAGAGGCTTCAACAAGTTCAAAGCATCTCTACATCGAGCTTCAAAGAGATACCCACTTTTGTTTAGAAAGCTTACTTTGTTTCATTACTTCAAATCTTTATTTATTGTAAGGGTTCTTGGTTAGCCTAGTGTAAAACCAAGGAAGGTTATTAGTGAGCCTTTGAAAACTAATTAGGTTGGTGGTTAGCCCATAAAATCACTTAGGTTCTTGGTTATCCCGGAAAATCAAGGGAGGTTGGTGGTTAGCTCGTAAAACCATCTAGATTCTTGGTTAGCCCGTAAATCCAAGTGAGGTTTTGACTTGTTGGCCTTGTGAAAACAAGTTGGGTTTTTGATTAGTAAGCCCACAAAACTAATCAACTGTAATCGGTGTGATTATAGTGAATTTCCAAGGGGATCTTGGGGAGTGGATGTAGGTGCATTGGATAGCACCGAACCACTATATTACTTGGTCTTTGTGGTTGATTGATCTCTCTACTTGCTTTTCATTTATTGCTCTTTATTTCCGCTGCATTTTTATTTAAGAGCACTACAATTGAATTCATAGTACCTTGCTTATTTAATTATTGAATTGGATTGCATTGCATCAAGTAAATTAATTTTAATAATTTTTAGAGACCCAATTCACCCCCCTCTTGGGTTGCTTACTGGGCAACAAGTGGTATCAGAGCCCTGTTCTCAGTGTATAGGCTTTACCACTTTGAGTAAAGATCTATGGCAGCCCTAATTGGTACTAGCGTAGTTGAGGGTCAAGCCTCAAATAGACCTCCATTTTTCAATGGATCAAATTATACATATTAAAAAACTAGGATGAGAATTTATATGCATTCTATTGACTATAATTTATAGAGAGTGGTTGATAAGGGTCCTCATATTCCTTCAGTAGTGGTTAATAATGTTTTCATCCCAAAGCTCGAAGAGGATAGGGATAAAAATGACATTAAGCAATCCAAGATCAATGCTAAGGCAATGAATCTCCTCTATTGTGCATTAGATACTAGTGAATTCAATAGGATATCTACATGCACCTCTGTTAAAGAAATATGGGACACACTTGAAGTTACCCATGAGGGTACTGATCAAGTAAAAAATACTAAAGTGAACATGTTAGTGCACACATATGAGATGTTTTGAATGGAACCTAATGAATCAATCACTGATATGTACACAAGATTCACTAATATTGTAAATGGAATGAGAAGTCTCGGAAAGGTAATGTCTAACGCTGATCTTGTGAATAAAATTCTCAGGTCACTTCCAACATCGTGGGATCCGAAGGTGACCACAATTCAAGAAGCCAAAGACATTGATAAATTACCTCTAGAGCAGCTGGTTGGATTGCTCATGACTTATAAGTTGAATTTGAAACAAAAATCAATGGACATGGACAAAAAGAAGAAGGGGATTGCTTTCAAGTCAAACATACAAGAAGAATCCTCAATAGATGAGTCCGAAAAAGAAGATGATGATGAAGGTGAATAAGCCCTCCTTGCACGAAAATTCAGAAAATTTATGAAGAGGAGGAAGTTTCCTTACAAAAAGAAATATCAATCAAAGAAAAAGGAAAAGGAAAAGAAAAAGGAGAAGGAAATACCTACATGTTTCGAGTACAAGAAGCCAGGACACTACAAGTTTGATTGTCCTCTCCTTAAGAAGTCTAGGAAGAAATTAAGAAAGAAAGCAATGATGGCTACCTGGAGTGACAATGAAGAGTCCAGTTCTGAAGAAGAGCAGATAGAAGTAGCAAATCTTTGTTTAATGGCACATCAAGACAATAATGAGGTAAATTTCAATACCGAAATTGATTTTACATTTGATGAACTTAGAAATGCATTTGATGAACTCATGCATGATTATAAAATAATTTTATCTGAAAATAAAAAGTTGAAAAAGCATGCAAACAGTTTTTTTTAGAAAATAATTCTTTGCTAAATGATGTTAGTGATTTAAAATCTAAATTAGATGTTTTAGAAAAGAAAAACAATGCTTTGTCAATGAAAAATGAAGTTTTGAAAAGACCTAAGAATATTATTTCAAATGGTGATCTTTTAAAGAAAAACAAAGATTTAGAATTGGAAAATGTTAAGTACAAAAATGAACTTGAAAAGATAAAGCCTTTTATTAAAAAATTTACTTATAGTTCATAAAAGTTAAACCTACTTTTGAATAGTCAAAGAGCCATTTTCAATAAAGCATGTTTAGGTTTTAGACCGCAAAAGCAACAAAAGTATTTCAAGAACTTTTTTGTACCTGCATCTTCTAGCATAACCTGTTTTACTAGTTAAAAGTTAGGACATAAATCTTTTCAATGCCATTTAAGGAAAATCAATTCTTTTGGTAAAGTGTGGGTTCCAAAAGGAACCATTTTGAATGCTAACCCTAAAGAACCCAAGTTGGCTTGGGTACCTAAAAACAAAGCTTGATTTTATTGCAGGTGTGTCTTGCAACTAAGGAGAACAAAAGACTTTGATATCTTGATAGTGGTTGCTCAAGACATATGACGAGAGATGTGAAGCAATTCACTTCTCTTGAAGCTTTGAATGGAGGGAGTATGACCTTCGGGGATAATGGTAAAAGAAAAATCATTGATATTGGTAAGGTTTACATAACTCCTACTTGTATTAGTAATGTACTTCTAGTTAATGGTTTAAAACACAATCTTTTAAGTATTAGTCAATTTTGTAATAAAGATTTTCAAGTCGTTTTTAAATCATCATATTGCATGATTGCTAGTCTGGATATAGATGGAGTACAATTCATTGGAAAAATGCATGGAAATATTTATTTGGTAGATTTGGATGATCTATCTTTGTCTAATGGAGAATGCCTTGTTGCAATGAATTCTACTAAGGATGAGACTAGTTGGCTTTGGCATAGAAGATTAGGGCATGCTAGTATATATCTACTTTCAAAATTTTTCAAAAAGAACTTAGTTAAAGATTTACCTGAACTTTGTTTTGAAAAAGATAGAATTTACCAAGCATGTCAATTTGGTAAACAAGTTAAAACTTCTTTTAAACCAAAAGGTTTTATAACTACTAGTAGGCCACTAGAACTACTTCATATGGATCTCTTTGGACCAACTAGAACATCAAGTCTAGGAGGCAAGAGGTATAGATTAGTCATAGTGGATGATTTTTTGAGATTTATATGGGTTTTCTTTTTAGCACATAAAGATGATTCATTTTCAGCTTTTATAAAGTTTTATCGAAAAGTCTTAAATGAAAAAGGTATTTCAGTTGTTTGTATTCATAGTGATCATGTAACTAAATTTGAAAACTAAGATTTTGAAAACTTTTATAATAAAAAAGGAATAGAACACAACTTTTCTGCACCTAGGACACCTCAGCATAATGGGATAGTAGAAGGAAAAAAATCATACTTTGGAAGAAATGGCACGCACTATGCTTTGTGAAAACGATTTGCCGAGATACTTTTGGGCTGAAGCTTTTAATACTGCATGTTATATTTTGAATCGAGTTTTAATCCGCCCTATTTTGAAGAAAACTCTATATGAACTTTGGAATCAAAGAAAACCGACTTTAAAGTATTTTCGAGTTTTTGGTTGTAAATGTTTTATCTTAAATAATGGAAAACATAACCTTGGAAAGTTTGATGCCACATCTGATGAAGGTATCTTTTTAGGATTCTCCACATCAAGTAGGGCATACAGAGTTTTCAATAAAAGAATTTTGGTTGTGGAAGAGTCAGTACATGTTGTTTTTGAAGAATCTACTAACAAATCTTCCAGAAAAGAGGATAGTTCTGATGAATGTGCAGGTGCTGATAAGCTTCAAATATTGATACTGAATGATCAACCCCAGCCAAGTGAAGAAGATCAAGACAAGCATGAGAAAGGTGATGACACTCCAAAGCATCAATATCTACCTAAGGAGTGGAGGTATCTCATGGACATCCTAAGAAATTATCCTAGGTGATCTATCTAAAAGGATAAGAACTCGAGTCTCAATTAGAAATGAATGTGATTATATAGCTTTTGTATCACAAGTAGAGCCTAAATATTTTGAAGAAGTTGAAAAAGACCCTAACTGGATTAATGCTATGAAAGAAGAACTAATTCAGTTTGATAGAAATAATGTTTGGATATTAATAGAAAGACCATCTAATATTTCTATTATTGGCACAAAATAGGTATTTAGGAATAAATTAGATGAAAATAGAATTGTTGTTAGGAATAAAGCTAGGCTAGTTGCTAAAGGCTACAACCAGGAGGAAGGGATTGATTTTGATGAAACTTTTTCTCCTATTGCTAGACTTGAAGCAATTAGACTATTATTAGCATTTGCTTATTTTATGAACTTTAAACTATTTCAAATGGATGTTAAGAGTGCTTTTCTAAATGGTTTTATAACTAAAAAAGTTTTTGTTGAACAATCACTTAGATTTGAAAATCATGCACATCCTGATCATGTTTTAAATTGTACAAAGTACTTTATGGATTAAAGCAAGCACCTTGAGCCTGGTATGAAAGACTCAGCAAATTTTTAATTAAAAATAAATTTTCTAGAGGCAATGATGATAAAACACTATTTTTGAAAAAGAAAGATAGTGATTTATTAGTAGTACAAATATATGTTGATGATATCATTTTTGGTACTACTAATGAAATTCTTTGTCAAGAGTTTGCTAAGCTAATACAGGATGAGTTCGAGATGAGCATGATGGGAGAACTCAATTTTTTTCTCGGACTCCAGATCAAGCAAACTACAGATGGAATCTTCATCAACCAAGCTAAGTATACAAGAGAAATTATAAACAAGTTTGGGATGGAGACTACTAAAGCAATAGGTACACCTATGAGCCCCTCTTGTAGACTTGATAAGGATGAACATGGTAAATCTGTAGATCAAAAGGTATACAGAAGTATGATTGGCTCTTTACTGTACCAACTGCTAGTAGACCAGATATAATGTTCAGTGTATGCATGTGTGCTAGATATCAGTCTGAACCTAAAGAATCACATTTGATGGCTGTTAAGTGCATTATTAGATATCTCTCTGGTACTATTGATATTGGTTTGTAGTATTCTAGAAATTCATTTGCTAAATTGATTGGATATTCTATTGTTGATTTTGCTGGTTATAAATTGGATAGAAAGAGTACTAGTGGTACTTGCCAATTTCTTGGAGTTAACTTAATCTCATGGTTTAGCAAGAAACAAACTTCAGTTGCACTATCCATAGCTGAGGCTGAGTATATTGCAGTAGGAAGTTGTTGTGCTCAAATCTGGTAGATTAAGCAATAACTTGAAGAATTTGGAATCAAGCTAGCTAGTACACCTATTAAATGTGATAATATCAGTGCTATTTGCTTGACTAAAAATCATGTTCAATATTTTAGGAGTAAATATATTGAAATTAGACATCATTTTATTAGAGATCATGTAGAAAATAATGATGTTGTACTTTAATTTATTAGTACTGAATTTCAATTAGCTGATATCTTAACTAAACCTCTTCTGGAAGATCGGTTTTATATGATTAGAAGAGAGTTTGGGATCATTAATCCTTTTGATTAAATTTTCCCTATCTTTGACTCAAATTAGATCAATTTGACATCAATCGTACTTAATCATTATTAAATTTGATCATATTTTAAGTGATTTTGATGAACCCTTGGATCTCTTAATTTTTCAGTTTTTAAGTTGATGTGTCGACACATCGATGTGTCGACACCTGAATGTGTCAACAAATTCGTGAGTCGACACTTGAACGGCAGCAGACCGAGAATAAAGGGTTTCCGAATGGGCTTTCTTTCCATTTCTCCATTTCCTTCGAGCCAACACATGTTCTAAGGTACTCATTACTGTTCTTCCCACAGTTTCATGCTTTTAAACCTATTGATTCTTCAATTTGGACACTCGAGAATTCGGATTTTGTTGGATTTCTTCTCCCATTTGGATTTTAAGCTTTAGAAACCCTAGGTTTCAACCAAAATCTTGTCCAAATCTTTAATCCAAGCAATGGGACCTCGAAAGCAAGTAGTCCGTCAACCTCGTCAATCAAATCAGGAAGAAGAATGAAGGACGAAGGCTAGACACGAGGCTAGAGCTCCTGATCCGCCTGCACGACCACTTTTTGTAGCTTCTAGCATGATAAGCTCGAAGACCGTCATTGGGGGACGACGAGTGGACTTCACTTTTGTCAACCAGCAGCATTTTAGGATTGGACAGTGGATTCGACAGGCTGATTTGACTTCTTTTTGCTCACTCAGTGAGAAGTTTTATCCAGGGCTGATTAGAGAGTTTTATGGATCACTCGCCCATGGGTCTAATGGATGGATGGCACAGGTGAGAGGCTGGGATATCCCTGTTTCATCAAAGGTTCTAAGTAGAGTATGGGATATTCTGATGACTGGTTCAGTAGTGGACAGCTTGATGGATAGAGTGAGTGGACTCCAGTGTACTTCGAGTCTGATATATTGCTTGAGGGAGCCATCGTACCCACATCTCGACTATCTTGAGAGATGAGATTACTGCACCATATTGTCGCTCGGATACTTCTGCCGAAGACCGGTTGCTTCGATTACATCACTGAGCGAGAGTTGCTAATGATGGTCTTTTTGGTTCAGCGCACACCCGTCTACCTTCCAATGCTTATGATTCACCATATGACGGAGGCGTCGATGAGCCAGCGACTTTGCCTGCCATATGGGATGGGATTGACTGTTCTATTTATGGAGTATGACGTCAGCTTTGAGGATGAGCCCTTTCGCATGCTACTACATACTGATGTGTATGATATCAAGTCATTACACCGAATGGGTTATCATCTATTCTGAGGCCAGTGGACTTGCAGGATATCTGGTCAGGCCGAGGATAGGGCTGATGATGTTGTACATTCACCTATTGTTGATACCCTCATTATCGATACACCCATTATCGACACCCCTATCATTGATTCACCGATTACAGATATACCAGTTCATTCTTTAGCTGATACACCTACCCTTGATACACCTATCGTATCATTAGCTGATACCCCTATCTTTGACACACCGATTGTTGATACTCCTACTATTCACACATCCTCACTTATCTGAGAGCTTGGGTTTTATACACCCAGCTTTCAGTATCTTGACTCCAGTCCCTTCTTTGATCGCACACCACTTACGGCAGTCACTGAGACTATCGAACTAATTAATTCCATTCCTGCGGAGGACATTGCTTCTACCTCTACTGCTCTAGCCAAAGGTCGGACATATGCATGATGCAGAGGACGTGGTCATCGTACCCCTCCACGACCGACTAGCACCCGACTTCGAGATCTCAAATCGATGTGGCCTCGAGCTCGATCTTATACTGATACAGGATCGATTGAGATCGGATCATCTTCAGATGACGATGATGAGGATTAGGATATCTTTGTATTTTTAGATAGTTTACTTTTATGCATCTATGTATGTATTGTCTTTTGATTGTACAAACTCTGACTTGAAATGAAATATCATGTTGTACTCAACATTTGTGACCTTAAATGAATGAATGTTGTACGCAATGTGTGTGTTCTTCCTCATTTTTATGCCTTTTGTGGAAATGAATGAAATGATTTACACTTTCTTAATTCTTCATTGTCTTCACTTGTAAATGAATGAATGAATTTTACACTTCAATGCTATATCTTGAATATTCAGCCTATTTATCCTTCTACCTTTTTAATGATAACAAAAAGGGAGAGTAGTATAGTGAGATTTAAGTATCAATGTAATATATTTTTGTGTATTTGATATTTTTGTGAGTAGTAAATTTAAAGGCAAATGATTTATATTTGTGATGTGCAAGGGGTAAACAAATTTTAAAAATTATTTTTAAAAACTTGAATTGAAAATGTTTACAAATTTCTTAAGAAAGGAGGAGCTATACCTTGTTTTCATTGAAAATCCTTTTAAAGTGAATTTCATTTTAAAACCTCTCTCTAAATGTTTGAAAAGATATTTACAAACCATTTTATGAATTATAAATTCAAGGGGAGCTTTATTTATTGCTGAATTTTCATGTAGAGTATCATAATACATGTGATTATGTTTCATATATATCCCAAAGGTCTGATACTCTAATTCATTACAAGTTGCTCTGATATATCTTATCAAAATTGAAAATTACTTTGATACAATTATTGCATTTAGTGCTATGCACCTTGTTGAATTCTTTCAAAAGCTTTTTATGCAATCTATACTTAAGGATTTTGTCATCATCAAAAATGAGAAGATTGTTGACTCCGTTATTGATTTTGATGATAAGCAAAATGGTTAAGTATAAGTTGAGCACTAATGGTTTTCTTGAAGTGTGTTTTTATTGAAAAAGGTGCTCACAAATTTGAAGAAGCTTGTTTGTTTAAAGAAACCAAGTTTGGATGAAAATAATTGCTCAAAGAGGACTTGAAAAGTCAAAATTTGCTTGATTGGATATTTGAGTTAAGTAGAAATGTGTTTCAGCTCAAGTTCAGAGATTTCTGTGAAGTTTTCACTGAGGTGTCAACTCAAAGTATCGACACATGACACCAAGTGTTGATACATGGAAGGGAAGTATCGACTCAGGCCGGTACGCAAGAATGTTTCAAATGGCATGACTGAAGTATCAACACATGGACCTGAAGTATCGACTCAAAGTGTCGACACATGGATCAGCTCATCGCCTGAGATTTTCAAGCCACAGAACTTACTGAAATTGAAGAATTGCTGAAGTGTCGACATATAAAAGAGAAGTGTCGACTCAAAGTGTCAACTCACCTGAGAAAGTGTCGACACATCTGAGATTTCTAGAAGATCATATTGAAGAATTTGAACTAGGTGTTGACTCAAGAAGTTCAAGTATCGACAGAAAGTGTCGACTCAAAGCCTAAAATGTCGACACATGAAGTTATGGGAACAGTAACAGCTAGATTTTCAAACATAAAACTCGACTCTTTTGCCGTCCAACAACTAGTTTTTCAAGTCAACGGCTAGAAATGGGATTTGAGATATCGGGGAAGTATTTATATGCTCCAAATCAAATCAAATGAACAACTATTGAATATTGTTGAAGAAAATAAGAAAAGAGCATTCAAGTGAGAGCTATAACTCCTATTCATTGAAGATTCAACTACTCTCAAGCAAAAGCAAGCCTCTAAGCATTCAAGAGCCTTCAAGAGCATTGAAGATCATCCATTCTTAAGCATTCAAGAGGCTTCAACAAGTTCAAAGCATCTCTACATCGAGCTTCAAAGAGATACCCACTTTTGTTTAGAAAGCTTACTTTGTTTCATTACTTCAAATCTTTATTTGTTGTAAGGGTTCTTGGTTAGCCTAGTGTAAAACCAAGGGAGGTTATTGGTGAGCCTTTGAAAACCAATTAGGTTGGTGGTTAGCCCGCAAAAGCACTTAGGTTCTTGGTTATCCTGGAAAACTAAGGGAGGTTAGTGGTTAGCCCGTAAAACCATTTAGGTCATTGGTTAGCCCATAAAATCAAGTGAGGTTTTGACTTGTTGGCCTTGTGAAAACAAGTTAGGTTTTTGATTAGTGAGCCTGCAAAACTAATCAACTGTAATCGGTGTGATTATAGTGAATTCTCAAGAAGGTCTTGGGGAGTGGATGTAGGTGCATTGGATAACATCGAACCACTATATTTCTTGATCTTTGTGGTTGATTGATCTCTCTACTTGCTTTTCATTTATTACTCTTTATTTTCGCTGCATTTTTATTTAAGAGCACTACAATTGAATTCATAGTACCTTGCTTATTTAATTAATGAATTGGATTGCATTGCATCAAGTAAATTAATTTTAATAATTTTTAGAGACCCAATTCACCTCCCTCTTGGATTGCTTACTAGGCAATAATAATCGACTAAAATAATAAATTAAATTATTTATATTTAATTAATTATTATGATATATTAAAAATATGTTATACTAATTAATTTATTAGTATGATATATTAAAATAATTAAATATATTATTTTATATTATTTAATTTATTATTATGATCTATTAAAAGTATATTATATTAATTAATTTATCATTATGATATATTAAGATAATTAAAAAATATTTTATACTAATTTATTTTTAGAAATTCCAATAATACCTTTGGAATAAGGAAAGCTGGAATACACCTATTCCATGGGGTGCATGGAATAAGAAAATGGGAATAGAGAGCATTGACTGGAATACCAATTCCAGCGAGGGCCACTTACTTTTTTAGGGCCATTTAGGGGAATAACATATAATAAGGCCCTATTCCAGGCTGGAATAGGGCATCCAAACACTGCCTCCAAACACTGCCTTATAGTATTGACATCAATAATCGTGATCTTAAAAATAGGGATCCATATTCTGCATGAAAATAGGGATCCTATCTCATTATGGATCTCTGAGTTTTGAATCCCTTAGCCATGATTCAAATTTTATCTTTGAGTTTAATAATCTAGCTGATTTAGTCGTTTGAGTCTGGTATTTAGAGTCGACTCACACCATTAGGGTTTATGAGTCAAGTTTGGGTTATGTTCAGCTCAGTTGAGCTTAGTCGTTCAAGTCAGTTCATTGTGAGTCTTTAGTCATTTTGGTCTTGTTATGTCATTTTGGGTCTTGTGTTAATTTGAGTCCTGTAGTTTCGTTCTAAGTCTTTATTGAGTCCTATAATAAGGCTTAAGATACTTAAGCCCGAGTAATTTGCATTCGAGTCATGTAATTAGTATCTAGTGGTTTCAATTTTTATTTAGTCTTATATTTTGGCCAATTTGGTCAAGTTAGAGTCAATTAGTCCTGTAATTAACTGAGTTGGTTCATAAGCTGTCACGCCACGAATCCAGCACAAGAATTGGCTACTGACGCGGGACTAATATGCATGCAATTCTTTTTGTATGTTTTATATATGGGGTTAGGTAATTAATTCCCGAATTTTAGATTAAAATTAGTTGTAGGGAATTTTGTATGAATTTTTGAAGCCAAGCATGCAGATTAGAACCTAGAAAAGTACTAAAGAAGGATTGCCGGGACTGAGAAGCCTCGGTTAGGGCAAGTTCTCCTACAATATAAGGACTGGAGGTAGAGGGGGTGTACCTGACAATGTCTGAAGCACCCGGTGAAGATCGCAGCAAAGGGATCTCTCGTTCCTCGATGGACGCGGCCTGGAAAACCAAGCCAAAGACCCGCGGATACCCGGCTTTTTGCTCGATGGTCCGATTGAGGCTTGGCTAGAGTCGTTGGATTCGTAGGAACTCAGGGACCTACAAATGACCTGTCAAGGGTTAGAAAACTCAGAGGAAATCAAGAAAACAAAGGAAAATAGTAAAGGGGAAAGGAATTTTGGAGTGGGCGGCCAAGGCTCTGGAGGATTGGCTGGCGGCAGGATGATGGTTGTAGCACCGGGAAGAAGAACTCTCAAACCCCTTTATGCACACAGCAGGGTAATCACACAAAACAATATAAGAACTCAAGGTTTATTTCATATCAAAAATCAAGCTTCATACAAGAGGCTAGGGTCCTTTAAATAGACCCTTAACCTTGGGCTCCAAGTAAGGGCACATTAGTCTTTACATAAGAATCATTTTCCCTCTCAAACCCTAGCTAGAAAATAAGGAAACATTAGGTAGAAAAATCCCTAAAAATTCTCTTGACTTGGCCAACACTCCAAGGATGCCTAGGGGGGCGTGTTGGGCTTCTAAAAGCATCAAGAGGCCAGCCCAAAGGGGCTCGGGTGCATGGGTTTGGGCCTTTGGAAGCTGGGATGGCATGGTAGCCAGGTAGCAAGAATATTCCCTGGTATCTTGCTTCTTAGGGACTTGGGCTTGGCGCCTGGGCTTGATTTCTTCGGGCTAGGTTGCAGATGGACCTCTAAAATTATGGAAGCCTTGGTCTATGAATATACTTTGGCATCTGGAAGGGAATTTGGACATCTAGAGGGCATCTGCAAGGAATCAGGGTTTTTGATTTTCCTCCTGGAGTCTTCAAATCTTTAAGCTAGGTTGGACTTGGGCTAAACTTCCATGTCTTCAATCTGGTTGGACTTGGTCTTCACTTGTATGATGTGGTCTTGAGTCTTCAATATGGTTGAATAGGACTCAAAAAAATAAAATTAGCTCGACATGAGCTGACTAACACTGGACTGAACTAGCTCAACATGAGCTGACTAGTACAGAACTGAAATAACAACTCAAAATACTCAAATAACAACTTAAATAGACTCAGATGGGCTAAGCCCTTATTACAGATGGACTCATAAAGTATTGATCAATTCATAGAGGGTTGAAAATCTTCTGTCTTATTCTGGTGCCTCCGGTGTCCCCACCAATTCTCCCAGGATGGGAGGAACTCGACCCTGTCGAGTGAAGATCAGACTAGCTCACATATCTCCTGAGAAGGTCTGGGTTGAGGCATTGTAAGTCCTCTCGAGAAATCTATGAATCGTTTGACTCTGGCTGGCCTTGCCATCGGACCAGGAAGCGTTGATAGTCACGGCCCCGGGTCATGATGGCTTGATCGTCCAGGATACGCTCGATCCGTTCTCCTCTCTCAGGCCAATTTGTTAGTTGACACTCTGGGTTAGGGTCACTCATAATGAAAAGGAATAGGTCCAAAGGCCTCACTAGGTATCGCTGCCGATTCCCTATACTCAACCATTTCTGTAATATTGAAGGTAGAACTAATGCCCAAATTCGAAGGCAAATCTAACACCTAGGCATTTGATCCAACATTCTCTATCACTTTAAAAGGTCTGGCTCTGCGAGCATGAAGCTTCTTTTAGGCCTAAGCCTAACCAAGATAGAATCCACAACATCAAATTCTTTGGTCCATCTTCGGGAATTAGCTAGTTGTTTCAAAATTAGTGCAGGTGATGAACATGCTGGGCACATGCAGTCTCCTAACAAGATGATGCAAAGGACTCAAACCTACACCTAACAGACTCGACTCTGCATTCCTAAGGAAGGAAATTTTATTGAACTCTTTAGACCTAAACCTAAGAGATTATAGGTTCTCTAGGTTTGATCCTAGCTTGACATGCACATGAAAATTTACAGTGAACTCCTAGCAAATTTCAAAGAGTATGCCAGAAGTAAGATGCAAACCTAATATGCGCGATGAATGCATGCAGTATGCTAATCTCAGCTAAATGCAATCTAATAATCCTAGAAATGCTGGAGGTGTCAGGAAAGGGCAGAAAATAGGAAGTGGGTTCAGAATTAGTTTGGTAGGGTAGGGAAAAAGGTTCAAGGTTAGTTGGATAAAGTTCGATATAAGAAGGCATGTCAGAGACTAATCCTAGACTAATGAGGCTAACCTTATGAGGTTACGGTATATCTATGGGGTTTGCATAATGGAAGGATGGGTTACTAATCTTAGGGAAGAGGTCCTTAATGGGAACTATAGGAGGAGGCTCATCCTGAGGGTACTGATTCAAAGAGATCAAGTCCTTAACAAATTCTTCTGGTTCTTGTATTTTAGGACTAGACTCTATAATTTGGCTCTCCTCTATGGTTTCCTCAGGTAAGGCTCTAGTAGCAGTACCTAGGTTCTCTTCCTCTATTTGTTCTTCCACTATAGCTTTAGGTTAGATGTGGTCAAGGTCAACTACCTCTAGGTTGGCTTCTACCTGGGTATCTATTGGGTCAGCTAATTCTAGGTCATCTAAAGGTGTCTCCTCTTCTCCCTCATACTCATCCACTAAGCTTGCATCAGCTTCATACACTTCTGCGTTAATGTAAGCCTTGTGAATCTCAGGAATGGTTGGAGAAGGTCGGCTAAGGAAAAATTGGCTAGGTCCTGGTTTCTGATTATGGACATTAATCCTAGTAGGTTCAGGTTGCCTAAGGGGTAGTGGCTCACTACTGGGCTCATATTTAGGGATACTAATCCTATGGGGTTCAAGTTGACTAAGGGAAACTTGACTAGTACTAGATTGATACTTAGGGGTTACGGGTTCTCTGGGCTCACTGGACAAGGGTGCCGATCTATGGGTCATGGGATTATAGGATCTGGGGTTATAGGATTTTGGGCCAGCTTTATGGTCAGGTTCTAAGGATGGATCATGGTATGGGGTCCTCTTAAGGTTTGGTGCGGGCACCAGACTCAGAAGAAGACTTCAGAGCTCCATTTGGATCTCTGATTGACATTGCCCGAGAAATTAGGGTTTGTAATAAAGGTTGACATGGTCAACCAGTTTATTTATTTTTATTTATTTCTTGAGTCACCATTTAAATTTTGTTGAGTCATGTTGACTCGGTGCAAGTCCCGATGTGGTTTCAATTTTGTCCAAAATGGTGCCACATTTGTCTTCCAATCAAATCAAGGTCCAAGCAAGTGGAGGCCACACTCCAAGCCACATGCCCAGCCACACTCCGAGCACACGCCAGGGTCTAGGAGGCGCCACAGAGGCATCCCAGTGTCATGGTCCCCACATCCAAAGAAGAAAAAAACCAAATTGGAAGCTAATTTAAAGGAGGCGCCCATACCTACCAATTTTGTCTAAGCAAAGAAGGAAAGGGACTTCTCTTGGAGAAAAAATCAAAGAAGGACATCCAACCTACTCCTAATTGAAGTTCAAATCAAAATCAAAGAGATTAACTTGGAGTGGAAGAAAAGAAGAAATGCCATAAGGAGAAGAGGACTCCAAATCCAAATCCAACTCCAAAGAAGGCGCCATAAAAATTCCAAAAAAATTCCTTTATGGCCGTCCCAAATTTTTTTGAACTCGTGGTTGGCCAAGAGAGGAGATTTTCTACCTAATCTAGAGGTTGGAGGAGTTTAGTCCCACATGGGAATTTGTACAAACTTGGAGAAAATTTTAGGTCTATATAATAGACCTCTCTTTGTAACTTTAAAGAAATCAATGAAGAAAAATTATTTGCTATTCTCTTGTGTTGAGTAACCTAGGTTTCTCTTCTTCCTCACTATTCTAAGTGTTGAGCTCCGTGAGGGGGTAATCCGGGTTCCATTGGAGCCTTGAGGAGGTGAGAGATCTCCATCTTTATCCAAAACCCTAGGTTAGCCACTTGAAATTCCAAAACCCTAGCCGCCCTTCCTTATTTTCAATCCATCGAACCCTAGCTCCTTCCATCTCCCACGGCCTCTCTCTCTCTACAAGTCCAGGCCATCCACCTTCATCCAGATCCAGTCCGGCTACTTCAGATCCAGAGAAGTTCCAAGGAAAATCACATCAGCTTCCAGGAGAATCCAGTTTTCAGCAATTTCAATCTTCAAGTTCATCAACCTGGTAAATTTTTCCCTTGACTCTCTGATTCCATCAATTGTTTTTCTTCTCTTCCAGATCTTGAGTTCAGGAGAAGCCAACCCGCCAAAGGACCAGTATTGGAGGATCCATTGCGAAGATATCTGAATCCGAGGATCCAACAATCTGCTCGGGAGAGTTCTTCCACCAAAATCTGTGAAGATCATTGTCTGGTTAGGTAAACCATCTCTTCTCTTTATTTCTGTTCTGTTGAAAGTTCGGAGCAAAACCCTAGGTCTGGGAGTTTCTCAACCCCCAACGATCCGTTGCTTCTGAACTACTCTGATAATTTAGTTTCCTTAAAATTGTGCTTTCAATTATCATATTAGTATCTTTCAATGTTAGGTTAACTTTTCTTTGATTTGAAGCCAACTTCTACAAACATATAAAAACAAAAAAAAAATTAGTTAATCTTAAGTTACTTCCGCATCGCATCCCTTTATTTGTTCTGCATCATTTTTGGTATCAGAGCACTCGTTCTGCATCATTTTTGGTATCAGAGCCCAGTCTAGGGTTTCTGATTTGCTTGTTTGCTTGTTTTGATTGTTTTCTCTTTTTATTTTGTCTGCTCGAAGTAGACTCCCCAGGACGTCCGGTCCTAGGAACTAAGCGAGGTGCAAGCCTCCTCCTCCCATTCCACGGGGTGTTCCTAGGGCGTGTAGGGGATCCATTGGGTTATAACTTCATAGCAGGGATTATAAACGGGGAAGACAATCTAGTTGCAGCCCGTAATTGCCCTATTGTCTGAATTATTTCTCTTTGTATAAAACTCCGAATTGCATGATTTTTGCTTCGTTGAAACCAGTATAACTGAACCTATTTTCCATAAGTTTTTTGTGATTTATTGGCTTCGGTAAAAATTCTGAGCATTAAAATACAACGACTCTATGTTTTTTGGTGTTCTGCAATTCAATTCTTTTGGAGTGATCATCTCATAATTTACTTAAGGGCAATTGAGCATCTAAGATAAGGGGAGGAGTTGATTACCTCTCCTTAGCCCAAAACCACCATCCAATCATTCGAACCTAGACCTAATTTAAAATCAGTTAGACCTAATTTGCCCTAGTGGGCTAGGGACACCAATTGGTCGGGTCTAGGCTAGTGTTGAGTCAGTTTGCCGAGTTATTCTGTGTGTGCTTAGCACTCAGTGTCTAGAACGGTGGTTCAGGGATCCATTCCCGAAGGGCTTGTGTGCTGGTCCGCCTACCTGGCCAATCACTGATTGGTGTCTAGGATTGGCAATCAGGGACCTAACACTCCTCTTACACCTGCCTGGCTGAGTCCTGAGTTACTATAGGCTAGCTTGCCACTCTGATTGGGCATCTAGTTTGGACTCTAGGTCTAGTGATCCAGTAGTCAATTTAGTCTAGTCTCATTTTGTGTGCTTGCTTGAATCATCATGTCTACCAGAAACGGAGTGCCATATCAACCTGGTCAAACCCAACCTGATTTAGAGGCCATGATCAGAACTCTTACTGAAAGTATGGCTAAAATGAATCAGGATATGACAAACACTGTGGCCCAGTTTAGCGCACAAATTCATGAGGATCTTACCCAACTTAGGGACCGAGTCCAAGTACTTGAAGAACCTAGACATCGGAATTGGACTCCTGACCCCGATTTTAATGTGCCTCAACCTCACCCACATCAGGAGCCTAGAAGGCCTTTATATAGAGATCCTGAACCTAATCATAGGAGGCCTGACCCAGAGCCTGAAGATAGAGATGATAGGTTCATCAGGAACATCAAATTAGATGCACCCACTTTTGATGGTAGTCTGAACCCTAAGGTGTATTCTGATTGGGAGGGTGAGATGGACCAATACTTTGAGTGGTATGCTATGTCTGAGGAGAGGAAATACAAGTTTGCCAAGATGAAATTAGTGCGTCAAGCTAGGTTATACTGGGGGAACATTGAGCTAACCACTAGGAGACGGAATGTTGAGCCCATAACCACTTGGCAGGGTATGAAAGAAAAACTGAGAGATAAATACCTACCCATTTCATACCAGCAAAACCTGTTAGACCAATGGCAAAACCTGAAACAAGGAAACCGATCTGTCTCAGACTACATAGCTACTTTTGATGAATACCTAATGAGATGTGATGTGAGTGAAGCCCACGAAGTCACTTTGTCTAGATTTAGGGCTGGACTGAGGGAAGATATCAAGAGAGAACTATTTCTGAGAGAGGTTACTGATCTAGACCAAGCCTACCAGATTGCACTGAACACTGAGAAATTTCAGAGAGGACCTATACCTTCTAGGGTTAGTGCCCCAATCCCAAGGAATGGACCTAGCCAAGTTATCCCTAGTAAACCTTTTCAGGGTACTTCTACCCCTAGGCCCATGGACAAAGGTAAGGCACCTGACACCCAGAGAACCCCTAGTTCAAATACCACCTGTTTTAAGTGTCAGAAACCAGGTCACATTTCCAGTCAGTGTACTGCCATAGCCTGTTTCAAGTGTCATAAGGTAGGTCATGTTGCTAGCCAGTGCCCACGGAGATCCCTTTACATAGAAGAGGGAGAGAATGATAATTCCGAGCCCAGTGAGGAATTTGAAGAAGAAGTTTATGAGGCTGGAATGAATTTGGTTGAGGAGTATGAAGGAGAGGAGGAACCCAATGAATCTGACCAATTAGGAGTTGTAAGATGCATCCTATCCCAGAATCTAGTTCAAGAGGATTGGCATAGGACTAACATCCTACAGACTTTTCTTAAATTAGGGGATAAGGTATGTAAGATCATCATAGATAGTGGGAGCTGTGTAAATGCCATCTCTACTAACACTGTCAAGATGTTAGGCTTAATCCCAGTTCCCCATCCCAACCCCTATAAGGTTTCTTGGGTAGATTCTACCTCCATACCCATCCAGTCTAGATGTCAAGTCCAAATCCAAATGCAATCTTATCACGAAAAGATTTGGTGCGATGTCTTACCCATGGGGGTGAGCAGTATAATTCTCGGAAGACCTTGGTTGTATGATCATGATGCCACCCTCTTAGGAAAATCCAATACCTGTGTCTTTAGTTTCAATGGGAAGAAGATTACGATCCATTCAGTTCCCCCTAAGGACAAGGTAACTAAAGGAGCCGGTAAGGTTAAGGAGATGAAAACTGGAGTAAACCTAATCAGTGCTAAGGATCTAGAACAAGAAATTCATAGTGGTTCACCCATCTGGATGTTGACTGCTAAGGAACTTAGAACTTCGGAACCCTCAGAGCCTCCTCAAGAAGTTAAACCTGTATTAAAAGAATTTGAGGATGTCTTTCCCGAGGATTTGCCAGACCACCTTCCACCTCTTAGGGATATCCAGCATGCCATAGATCTAATCCCAGGAGCGACTTTGCCCAACTTGCCCCATTACAGGATGAATCCATCTGAGCATGAAGAACTGCAAAAGCAGGTTGGAGAATTATTGAGGAAGGGGTTTATTAGAGAAAGTCTTAGCCCTTGTGCAGTCCCAGCCTTACTGACCCCAAAGAAAGATGGCACGTGGAGGATGTGTGTTGACAGTCGTGCCATCAATAAAATTACAATCAAATATAGGTTTCCCATCCCTAGACTAGATGACATGCTTGATATGATGGCTGGTGCAATGGTTTTTTTCTAAGATTGATCTCAAAAGCGGCTATCATCAGGTTAGGATTAGACCCGGGGATGAATGGAAAACTGCTTTCAAAACTAAGGATGGTCTTTATGAATGGGTTGTTATGCCTTTTGGGTTGTCCAATGCCCCTAGTACTTTCATGAGAATTATGACCCAGGTACTTAGAGCTTTCATAGGAAAATTTGTGGTGGTCTATTTTGATGACATCCTGATCTATAGTAAGACCCCAGCAGATCACCTAGGCCACCTTAGAGCAGTCTGCCAAGTTTTGAGGAATGAGAGACTCTACGGTAATCTTAAGAAGTGTGAATTCATGACTAGTAGAGTTATCTTTCTTGGTTTTGTAGTAACCCCTGACGGCGTGGCGGCCGATCCTGAGAAGATTAGGTCCATAGTAGACTGGCCAGAGCCAACCAATGTGCATGAAGTTAGAAGTTTCCATGGCTTGGCTACCTTCTATAGGCGATTCATCAAGGGGTTTAGTACTTTAGCTGCTCATATCACTGATTGTATTAGGAAGGGAGAATTTCATTGGACTAAGTCAGCCCATAAAGCCTTCCTAGATCTTAAGGATAAAATGACCCAGGCACCCATTCTGAGATTACCCGATTTTTCTAAAGTATTTGAGGTTGCCTGTGATGCTTCAGGTGTAGGAATAGGTGGAGTCCTAAGCCAAGAGAATCATCCCATAGCATTCTTTAGTGAAAAACTTAATGATGCTAAGCTTAGGTATTCTACCTATGATAAGGAATTTTATGCGGTGGTGCAAGCTTTGCGTTACTGGAGACATTATTTGCTACCGCAGGAATTTGTACTATTGTCGGACCATGAGGCTCTTAGATTTCTGAACTCCCAAAAGAAGCTTAACCCTAGGCATGCTAAGTGGGTAGAATATATCCAGTCCTATACTTTTGTCCTGAAACATAAGGCTGGAGTTGAGAATAAGGTAGCTGATGCCCTTAGTCGCCGAGCTCTGTTATTAACTTCTGTTAGAACTGAGGTCATAGGGTTTGAGCAAATCAAAGAGGAATATGAGTCTTGTCCGGATTTCATAACTGTGTATCAGGATCTAGTTCAAGGACCATCTAGTAATCACCAGGATTATACCCTTGTAGATGGTTTTTTGTTCTTCAAAAATAGGCTTTGCATCCCTAGAACTTCTCTTAGGGAATTTTTGATTTGGGAAATCCATGCTGGAGGTTTAGCCGGCCATTTTGGAAAAGACAAGACCATTCTAGCTATTGAAGACCACTTTTTCTGGCCTAGCTTGAAAAGGGATGTAGCTAATATTGTAGCTAGATGTCGAACCTGCGCTTTGCCAAACAGCGAAAACAAAACACTGGCCTTTATACCCCACTCCCTGTCCCAGATCGTCCTTGGCAAGATGTGAGTATGGATTTTGTGTTAGGTTTACCTAAGACCCAGAGGAGACATGATTCTATCTGTGTCGTAGTCGACCGATTCTCTAAAATGGCCCACTTATTGCCTTGTTCCCAAACCTTTGATGCGTCTAAGGTAGCCACACTTTTCTTCAATGAGATAGTTAGACTCCATGGCCTACCTAAGACAATCGTTTCAGATAGGGATGTCCGGTTCACCAGTTACTTTTGGAAGACCCTTTGGCATAAGTTAGGGACAAAATTAAGTTTTCAACTGCCTATCATCCCCAAACTGATGGCCAAACTGAAGTAGTGAACCGTAGCCTAGGAAATCTGCTGAGATGTCTTGTTGGTGAAAACACCAGAAATTGGGATTTATACCTACCAAGGGCAGAATTTGCGTACAATGACTCGGTCAATAGGTCTACGGGTAAGAGTCCATTTGAAATTGTACATGGGTACAAACCTCACACACCTCTTGACCTAGTCCCTTTACCTGTCCACACTCGAGTCTCCGAGTCTGCTGAGAATTTTGCACAGCATGTAAAAGACTTGCATAAAGAAATTCATGCCAAAATAAATTTAAGTAATGAAACTTATAAGAAGTTGGCTGATACTCAAAGGCGAGTCAAATCTTTTGTTGAGGGAGACTATGTGATGATTAGGTTAAGGCCTGAACGGTTTCCTCCTGGAACCGTTAGAAAGTTACATGCTAGGGGAGCTGGACCATTTAGAGTGGTAAAGAGAGTAGGATCCAATGCCTATGTGCTCGAGTTGCCTCCAGAACTAGGCATTAGCTCTACTTTCAACATTACAGACTTAGTAGAGTACAGGGAGCCAGCTGTGATTCCTAGTGAGCCTTTTGAGCCTAACCCTATCATTGAGAGTGATCCCGACCCTGTGTGTCCACCAACAAACTGGCCTGTGAGGAAAGAGCAGATTGAAAAGATCCTGGATGATCAGGTTATCTCTACTCGTAATCGAGGATACCAAAGGTACCTGGTCCGCTGGCGAGGTAGGCCAGATTCTGATGACTCTTGGATCTCCCGAGAAGAATTACAAGAATTGGACCCATACCTCTTGGAGAGATACCAGAGCCAACTTGAGCCATACTCGACAGGGTCGAGTTCCTCCCACCCTGGGAGAATTGGTGCGGGCACCAGACTCAGAAGAAGACTTCAGAGCTCCATTTGGATCTCTGATTGACATTGCCGAGAAATTAGGGTTTATAATAAAGGTTGACCTGGTCAACCAGTTTATTTATTTTTATTTATTTCTTGAGTCACCATTTAAATTTTGTTGAGTCATGTTGACTCGGTGCAAGTCCCGATGTGGTTTCAATTTTGTCCAAAATGGTGCCACATTTGTCTTCCAATCAAATCAAGGTCCAAGCAAGTGGAGGCCACACTCCAAGCCACACGCCCAGCCACACTCCGAGCACATGCTAGGGTCCAGGAGGCACCACAGAGGCATCCCGTGTCATGGTCCCCATATCCAAAGAAGAAAAAAATCAAATTGGAAGCTAATTTAAAGGAGGCGCCCATACCTACCAATTTTGTCTAAGCAAAGAAGGAAAGGGACTTCTCTTGGAGAAAAAATCAAAGAAGGACATCCAACCTACTCCTAATTGAAGTTCAAATCAAAATCAAAGAGCTTAACTTGGAGTGGAAGAAAAGAAGAAATGCCATAAGGAGAAGAGGACTCCAAATCCAAATCCAACTCCAAAGAAGGTGCCATAAAAATTCCAAAAAAATTCCTTTATGGCCGTCCCAAATTTTTTGAACTCTTGGTCGGCCAAGAGAGGAGATTTTCTACCTAATCTAGAGGTTGGAGGAGTTTAGTCCCACATGGGAATTTGTACAAACTTGGAGAAAATTTTAGGTCTATATAATAGACCTCTCTTTGTAACTTTAAAGAAATCAATGAAGAAAAATTATTTTGCTATTCTCTTGTGTTGAGTAACCTAGGTTTCTCTTCTTCCGCACTATTCTAAGTGTTGAGCTCCGTGAGGGGGTAATCCGGGTTCCATTGGAGCCTTGAGGAGGTGAGAGATCTCCATCTTTATCCAAAACCCTAGGTTAGCCACTTGAAATTCCAAAACCCTAGCCACCCTTCCTTATTTTCAATCCATCGAACCCTAGCTCCTTCCATCTCCCACGGCCTCTCTCTCTCTACAAGTCCAGGCCATCCACCTTCATCCAGATCCAGTCCGGCTACTTCAGATCCAGAGCAAGTTCCAAGGAAAATCACATCAGCTTCCAGGAGAATCCAGTTTTCAGCAATTTCAATCTTCAAGTTCATCAACCTGGTAAATTTCTCCCTTGACTCTCTGATTCCATCAATTATTTTTCTTCTCTTCCAGATCTTGAGTTCAGGAGAAGCCAACCCGCCAAAGGACCAGTATTGGAGGATCCATTGCGAAGATATCTGAATCCGAGGATCCAACAATCTGCTCGGGAGAGTTCTTCCACCAAAATCTGTGAAGATCATTGTCTGGTTAGGTAAACCATCTCTTCTCTTTATTTCTGTTCTGTTGAAAGTTCGAAGCGAAACCCTAGGTCTGGGAGTTTCTCAACCCCCAGCGATCCGTTGCTTCTGAACTACTCTGATAATTTAGTTTCCTTAAAATTGTGCTTTCAATTATCATATTAGTATCTTTCAATGTTAGGTTAACTTTTCTTTGATTTGAAGCCAACTTCTACAAACATATAAAAACAAAAAAAAAAAATTAGTTAATCTTAAGTTACTTTCGCATCGCATCCCTTTATTTGTTCTGCATCAAGGTTGGGCTCCCTATATGGGTCAGGATATTGGGTTCTCCTAGGGTTGGACTCCCTATATGGGTCAGAATATTGGGTGTTGGGTCTACTAGGCTTATAGGGTATGGGTGCATAGGATCTATGATCATGGGATCTAGAGTCATAGGATCTAGGTTCATAGGTTCTGGATTCATAGGTTCTAGGTTTATAGGATTTGGAGTCATAAGATCTATAGGTTGTGGGTATACTAGGCTTATAGGTTGTGGGTATACTAGGCTTATAGGATGTGGGTAAATAGGATCTATCTTCCTGGTCTACAAAATCTTGATTGGTCCTTCTAGGACTAACCTTAGGGATTGGGTCATAACGATGGGCTCTCCTAGGTTCAGCCTCAAGGTATGGATCAGGGTTTGGGGTCCTCCTAGGTTCAATATCATAGTATGGGTCATGACGATGGGCTCTCCTAGGTTCAACCTCATGGTAGGGATCAGGGTTTGGGGTCCTCCTAGGTTCAGTATCATAGTATGGGTCATAACGATGGGCTCTCCTAGGTTCAACCTCATGGTAGGGATTAGGGTTTGGGGTCCTCCTAGGTTCAGTATCATAGTATGGGTCATGATGATGGGCTCCCCTAGGTTCAACCTCACGGTAGGGATCAGGGTTTGGGGTCCTCCTAGGTTCAGTATCATAGTATGGGTCATGACGATGGGCTCTCCTAGGTTCAACCTCACGGTAGGGATCAGGGTTTGGGGTCTTATGGTTTTCTCTAGGGTCCCTATCCTATTCTCTGTCTAGTCAAACTTATTGGCTAAGGGTTCAAGTCTATTATTGATTCTGGTAGTAGACTGATTCAATTGAGTCATCTGGGTAGTTAACTAGGTAGTTATCTGGGCCATGGATTGGGTTAGCTACTCAGCAAAGGCTTTCATCTGGGCTTCTAGCTTATACATGGATTCAGACAAAAGTGGAGATGGTGGATGATATGAAATCCTTGATCTAGTGCTCATGCAAGACTCGATCAAACCGACTACAACTAACTAGACCTAGAGTCTAAAACTAAGTGCTCAATCAGGGTGGCAAACTAGTCTATAGTAATCCTGTACTCAGCCAGGCAGGTGTAAGGGAAGTGTTAGGTCCCTGATTGCCAATCCTGGACACCAATTAGAGATTGGCCAGGTATGCGGACCAGCACACAAGCCCTTCAGGATTGAATCCCTAAACCACCATTCTAGATACTGAGCACAAGGCACATACAGGTTAGCTTGACACAATGATCTGACACTTAGCCCGGATGATGCAGAACAGAAGCTCTGATACCAAAATTGATGCAGCACGAAAGCTCTGATACCAAAAATGATGCAGAACAAAGAACAAAGAAGCGTATGCGGAAGTAAAATTAAGATTAATTCTTTTTTTTTATATTTCAGAAATTGGCTTTGGCTCAAAGTGAAGTTAAACTAAGTTGATGGAAACTAGGTAAGGATTGAAAGCACAATTTAGAAGAAGCTAAGTTATCAGAGTAGTTCAGAAGTAACGGATCGCTGGGGGTTGAGAAACTCCCAGACCTAGGGTTTCGCTCTGAACTTTCAACAGGACAGAAATAAAGAGAAGAGATGGTTTACCAACCAGACAGTGATCTTCACATAATTTGGGTGGAAGAACTCTCTCGAGCAGATTGTTGGATCCTCGGATTCGTCTATCTCATAATGGATCCTCCAATACTGGCCACGTGGCTGGGTCGGCTTCTCCTGAACTCAAGATCTGGGAAGAAGAAAACAAGTGATGGATTCAGAGACTCAGGAAAGGATTTACCAGTTTGAAGAACTTGAAGGCTGATGTCGCTGAGATCTGGATTCTCTTGAAGGCTGATTCGACTCCCTCTGAAAAGAGCTATGGATCTGAAGTATCCAGACTGGAGCTGGATACTGGTGGTCGGCCTGGACTTGGAGAGAGAGGCCGTGGGAGGTGGGATAGGCTAGGGTTTGATGGATTGAAGTGGAGGATGGGCGGTTAGGGTTTTGGAGTAGAAGTGGCTAACCTAGGGTTTGGGGTTTGGAGATCTCACACCTCCTCAAGGTTCCTGGGGAACCGGATTTACTCCCTCACGGAGCTCAACACCTGGATGCAAGTGCGGAAGAGAGAAACACAGAGTTTGCTCACAAAAAAAAGTTGGTTTCATTCATCAGATTCTTTAGAACTTACAAAGGGGTTTTAATTTATAGGACTTTACAAGAGAGTAGGGTTTTACATCTTCCCATGTGGGACTAAAGGAGGGGATCTGCAAATTAGGATTGTAGGATCAATCCTTACATATATGGCCGGCCAAATAATTCCATAAAATGATTGATGGATTCAAAAGGAAAGTGGGTGGCGCCTCCTAGCCTTGACCTCCAAGAAAAATTATTTTTTCTTCTATGCTTGGCCTTATCTGGAAGTGTTTGGGCGCCTCTTAACCTTGCTCTTCAAGAGAAATTTCTTTTCTTTTATATCTGGCTTTATTTGGAATTACTAGGGCGCCTCCTAACCTGCTCTTCAAGAGAAATCTTTTTCCTTCCATGGCTCAACTTTTTTTGGACACCTCCTTTCTTTCTCCCCAAGTTATGGCTCTTCCCAACTTTGCTTTGGGCATTTTGGCATGGGATGGGCGCCCCCTTGAAGTACTCTCCAAGAAGAATTTGTTTCTTTTCATAGCTTGGTTCTTATGAAAAATTGTGGGCCACCCCCTTGAATTGTGGATCCCTGATTGCTCTCTACTTAAATGGCGCATGAGAGAAGGGACCTGCTATCCTGTGGTGTGGGGACCAAAGCCTGCTGGATGGAGATGTGGCGCCCCCTGGACTCAGGCGTATGGTTGGGAGTGTGGTTGGGAGTGTGGCGCCCACTTGCTTGGCCTTGGGAGAAAATGTAACACTCCAGGTTGAAGCCCTAGACCACTACTGAGTCAACATGACTCAACAAAATAAAAATGCAGGTAATACAGACTCAAGCTAAAATTGAGTTGATCAAGTCAACCCTTATTACAAGCCAAAAACCCTAATTCTTCGGGCAAGGTTAATCAGAGATCCAGATGGAGCTCTGAAGTCTTCTTCTGAGTCTGGTGCCCGCACCACCGGACCCGACCAGTTGGTGTCCCTAGCCCACTAGGGCAAATTAAGTCTAGTTAATTTTAGGTTAAGGCTTGGGACCGAATGCAAGGGATGTGGTTTTGGGCTTAGGAGAGGTGATCAAATCCTCCCCCATTTGATATAGCAAGAGTGCCCTTAAAAGTAAATTATGCAATGATGGCAGACAGATAAGGATGCAAATTAGGATTTAGAGGTTTTTGGTATTTTTGGAGAATATGTATTTTTTTTTTATTTTGGTACTTTTTTAAATAGAAGAAAACTTGCAAATTATAGCCTAATATGCAGGAAATATACTAAAATTAAAAGATATACAAAAGACACTAAACAAAATCCTAAAACTTCCAAACTTGTCTTGCTAAAAAAAATAGAGCCAAAAATTTGCAGGCTGTCTTTCGGCTTGCAGGGAATTCACAGGTCGAAATAAAATCCAAAAAAACTCTGAAAATTACTATGAATTATGATGAAAAATTGCAGAAAACAAGTCCTAATCTAAGCTCTGATACCAGATGATGCGGGACTAACATGCATGCAATTCTTTTTGTATGTTTTATATGTGGGGCTAGGTGATTAATTCCTGAATTTCATATCAAAATTAGTTGTAGGGAATTTTGTATGAGTTTTTGAAGCCAAGCATGCACATTAGAACTAGAAAAGTACTAAAGAAGGATCGCCGGGTTGAGAAGCCTCGGTTAAGGCAAGTTCTCCTACAATATAAGGACTGGAGGTAGAGGGGGTGTACCTGACAATCTCTGAAGTGCCCGATGAAGATCGGAGTGAAGGGATCTCTAGTTCCTCGATGGATGCGGCCTGAAAAACCAAGCCAAAGACCCGCGGATACCCGGCTTTCTGCTCGGTGGTCTGATTGAGGCTTGGCTGGAGTCATTGGATTCGTAGGAACTCGGAGACCTGCAAATGACCTGTCAGGGGTTAGAAAACTTAGAGAAAATCAAGAAAACAAAGAAAAACAGTAAAGGGGAAAGGAATTTTGGAGTGGGCGGCCAAGGCTCTGGAGGATTGGCTGGCGGCAGGATGATGGTTGCAGCACCGGGAAGAAGAAACTCTCAAACCCCTTTATGCACACAGCAGGGTAGTCACACAAAATAATATAAGAACTCAAGGTTTATTTCATATCAAAAATCAAGCTTCATACAAGAGGCTAGGGTCCTTTAAATAGACCCTTAACCTTGGGCTCCAAGTAAGGGCACATTAGTCTTTACATAAGAATCCTTTTCCCTCTCAAACCCTAGCTAGAAAATAAGGAAACATTAGGTAGAAAAATCCTTAAAAATTCTCTTGACTTGGCCAACACTCCAAGGATGCCTAGGGGGGCATGTTGGGCTTCTAAGAACATCAAGAGGCTGGCCCAAAGGGGCTCGGGCGCATAGGTTTGGACCTCTGGAAGCTGGGATGGCCTGGTAGCCAGTAGCAGGAATATTCCCTGGTATCTTGCTTCTTAGGGGCTTGGGCTTGGCGCCTGGACTTGATTTCTTTGGGCTAGGTTGCAGATGGACCTCTAAAATCATAGATGCCTTGGTCTATGAATATACTTTGGCATCTAGAAGGAAATCTGGACATCTGGAGGGCATCTGCAAGGAATCAGGGTTTCTGATTTTCTTCCTGGAGTCTTCAAATATTCAAGCTGGGTTGAACTTGGGCTAAACTTCCATGTCTTCAATCTGGTTGGACTTGGTCTTCACTTGTATGATGTGGTCTTGAGTCTTCAATATGGTTGAACAGGACTCAAAAAAATAAAATTAGCTCGACATGAGCTGACTAACAATGGACTGAACTAGCTCAACATGAGCTGACTAGTACATAACTGAAATAACAACTCAAAAGACTCAAATAACAACTTAAATAGACTCAGATGGGCTAAGCCATTATTACAGATGGACTCATAAATTATTGATCAATTTACAGAGGGTTGAAAAGCCTCTGTCTTATTCTGGTGCCTCCGGTGTCCCCACCAGCTATGTGACCTGCCGCACAAACCTTAGATTTTATCTTAGAGATCATGCAAGGCCAAAAAATTTTTCACTATAACTTCAATCCTCCATGCTACAATTGATCACAATTCATAAGAAAGTACCTAATACAAAGAAAATAATACAACTCATATGATTACAATTTCAGTAAATCCTTTAGCCATCCAATTGATTGTAATGACTCTCTAGCTACTCATTATTTCTCCATAAATCCCAATCCACCACCAATCTCGTATATCTGCATAACTTTGAGAAAAGAAAACAAATAGGGGTTGTGAGCTTTACAGCCTAGTAAGATTTCTAAACAGTCACCATCAATAATAATAATTTAAAAATAGCAAGGATATAAGAGTATATCATGTCATGCAACGAAACAACTCAACTGTCACATATGATAAAACCATGAAAAATCATGTTTCCTTTTTTTGTTTTCAATTTAATCATCATTCTTTAAAGTTCTGGACTAGCCACGGTCACACTCCAGCCTGTGATTGGCATACTATTATCACACTCCCACATATGACTGACACATTATTGTCACAATCCCGCCTATGATTGGCACACAAAGTTGTCACATTCCAACCAGTGACTGGCACACAATTTGTCACACTCTAGTCTGTGACTGGCACACTGAGAAACCACGGTACCACCGTGGCATGGCTAGTCCAAACATCATTTTCACTTAACACTTTATCATTTCACCTCATCTTATGAAATCATATCATGATGTCAAATCATGAAATCTCAACTCTTTCACTGACCGGCATCACAGTCCAAGCTATACAAATATCACTTTATTTGATAAAATATATAATACAGGAATATAGCTCATAACAATAATAATCATACTAACCAATATAAAAAGTAAAACTATTCCATGCAAAAACAAATCATGCATATCAATGCATATGCGCATGGATCAAACCATGTCAAATAAATGCATATATATAACTGGTGAACAGCTCCAGAGATCCTTGCCATCCTAGAGCCAATCCAAAATACCCGAATCAGTTTGTATCCAGAGCTAGCTCAACACCTTCCTGCTCAGAAGGTTGTCCCCTACAGGTACAATAACAAATTTTTATTAAAAATCCTAGGATAATTATAAACCCAAACCTTTTATCCAAAATCCTTTTATGATCCACCTATAAATCTTAATCCCACAAATTTTCGAGAATAAGGACTTTTCGATCTCCTTCCAATATTTATATATATATTTTCCTCCTCTTTCTCTCTCCTCTTTCTCTCTCCACTTCCTCTCTCTCCTCATCTTCTCTCTCCTCTTTCTCTACTTTCTCTCTCCTCATTTTTTTTTTTTTTTTCTTTTTTTTTTTTTTTCTTTTTTTTTCCTTCTCCCGCTCTCTTCTTCTCTCCTCCGTCTCCACTGAACTCCCCCTCTCTCTCTCTCGGCTCAACTGAGCCAACCTCCTTATGGTCGCCGGCGACCAAAGGAGGTGATCACCGAGAGGAGCTCGATGGACCAGAGCGGACGGTGACGCAACACCGGTAGTCCATGGCCCCAAGAGTCGAACAAAAACCCAACCAAACAATCTCATCCATCCCGATTAAATCCTCCCCTAAACAATTTAAAATAAAGGTCACCGAACTTACCAGCGGTTGAAGGTTCTTCGTCGCTAGCTGGAGAGGACGAAGACACGCGGAGAGAGCTCGATGGGGCGGGCAGTGAGGGAAGATTTAAAGAACTCACATCGACGGTTCCCTCATCGTTTGGAACATAAACTTCGCCCGATCGAGTTCCAATCCGACCCGACCTCGTCATCGTCCATCTCCCTCTCCCCTCACGACTCATCCCTCAAAAATCTCCAGCAAAAATGCTGGTTGGATAAGGGTGAGGAAGCCTCCCCTGTTTCAACACTGCCTCTCTGTCCCGTTCACCCCTCTTTTTTTTCAAAATTATGGGTCGAAGCCGGCTGGGCCTACTGACTTCAGCCCAAAAGCTCAGATATCACATTCTCCCCCCGTTAAAATAATTTCATCTTCAAAATTAGCTTGATTGAGATTTATAAACTTTAACAATAACCAACCATCAGGTCATTACCAAACTCCTAATTAACCTTCCTCGTAGGGCACTTGTTTCGCAAGTCTTATATATAACGAAATTATATAAAATTTTAACTTGACCTGTTCCATTTACAATCCATATCAAATTTTCTCGAGCTCTTCAAAAAGAATACTAATCTTTCAATGTCGATACAATTAATTATCCATGATTAATTTCATAGAAAATTTTATGATGCCCAACCTTGGACATAATTTAACATCATCCTAAAGCTTTTGTATGATCTCTTTCTTAGAATGTTTCTTCATAAATCCATAACATAACAAAATTATATCACATCTTCAATTCTTACTCATGATTTACAATACATAATGAGTTCTTTCAGTCTCTTCAAATGAATATTAATGCTTCAACCTCGACTTAAGTATACAATTATTTGCCCCTGAGATTTATCATAATTGGTCCAACATATACTTAACCAACAATTCGGAGGAGGCTTAAGCACTAGGTACTTGCCATGATCTTTAACATTCTTTCTTCTCATACGCCTCTCCATAACTTTACAATCAATAATTTATCTTATAGAAACCTCAAGCCCTCCTTAAATGGAGAAATCATAATGTCAGGTGTCACAAATATCTCCGATCCAAATTGGGTAAAGGACCATCACTTCTTTTTTCTAGATTTAGTGATATCCAAAAATTTTACTAGAGTCCTCTACACTATGAAATCTATTAATGAAACATTTCATAGCCACACCTATAAACTAGTCTAAGGATCAATAACATCATCCTTCCATTTATTACTTAAATCTTGTTACTGAAATTCATATCAATACTCCCATCATAATACTTCTAAAATTAGAGTGAACATTCATAATTGATTATAGGATAGCTCAAACCACTATGCTTCTATTGTGCACTCTGATAAAATTTACTAATCCATCTAGGTTCACTAGATGAATCCCTCCAAACTTATCTTACATTCGTACCAGAAAGATCTCAAATTACTAAAGTAAAGCTTTTGAATCTCTTTATCATGTCCCTACCTTAGGCATATCCTTTCAAGAGTTACCCTAACCCAATTTTCGTATCGAAGGTCCTTGCATAAATTTCATCATCCTTTTTAAGATACTAATACCTCTAGTTCAAGTCCGGATTAATCATACTCTTCTTGACAATTCAAATAGATAATCTAGATCAACTTTTCTCTTGAAAAGTTATCATTAACTCTAACAAGATAAATGACTTTCAATCAATGCTCTTATGATTAGAATCAACCATCTTATCGTTCATAGAACGATCTTATCATATCTCTTAGCATCAATTAACGAACTACTTAAAGTATTGTCCCTTATAAGCTACGCCCATATAAATATTCCAATACCAATTTCTTCACTTAATACAACATCAGTAGTGGGATAACTAAAATCTTCCATAGATCTTAAATTTAATTAAGTTGGACACACCCAAAAATCTAACAATTATAAGGATGATCAAGTAGTTCAATCCAAGACTACTAACTTAACCCATCAAAAACACTACCAAAATGTGCATGGCATGCTCACATAATATCATTGGCTCCACTAATTGCGAATCTATGCATTATGCCAAACACATTTTCCATTTCATAATTTCATTAATAATCCATGTACAAATTCATCAAAAGAAAATTCTCCTTCTTAATATTGTAAACTCTTTCATAACCTACATCCAAAATATCTTCTTGTAAGAATCTCCAACAATTATAGGGTAGACTTAGTAATCCAATCCCAATTGCAAATATAGGCTATCAAGATTCTATCAAAATAATACATGTCCAGTCATCATGATATAATCTAATCCATCAATATAGAGTTACAAGTTATACATCATCCCAAACATATTTTTCTTTATATATTTTCAATCATAATCCACATACAGATTATCAATAGCATATTCTTTCTAATATCATTGAACTCTTTCATAACTTATACTCTAAACATCCTCTCACAACAGTCCCAAAAATTTATAATCTGATAATTAACAACAAAACTAGTATGTTATCATCATCCACATCCACACTAGGTTCAAGATTCCAAAATTATCCAATTAACAACTGAACCTACTTATTCAACATGACCTATTAACATAACATGCTATAATTCTTGGCCAGTACCCTTGATGCTTGGGTCAAACCCACTTATCAAAGGCAAGGATATATTCCATCCAACTCTTCTATATCCATTATATGCTTACTTATCATGATTAAAAAGTACAATCATCCAGCCCTTTACATTATCCTAGATTAATCCCATTACTTACTTTACAGACCATACATCGTGTTCCTCTTTGGTACTAATCATATGCCAGATCTTAAATATAATACCTAAAGATTATAATCCAACCTTCGAATCATTTTCTTTCCAACTTCATATCTCGACTGGTCATGACACTAAATTTAATCCTCTTAAATCACAGTCCATATAATCATAACTCAAATTTCAATATCATTCAAATTATATCCCAAGAACTTATATCACAATTCCAAGTGATCATAACTTAAATTTTGATATCATTCACATCATATCCCAATCACTTATGTCACAATCCTAAGGGATCATACTTTGACTTCGATATTATTCATATCATGTCCAAAACTATTTATATCATAGTCTAAGTAATCATAAACTAAGGTTCAACATCATTCATATCATGTCTTAATCACTTACATTACAATCCTTGGTAAACATGAGCTAAGCTTCAATATTCCCCATGATATATCTCGATCACTTATGTCGTAGTTCCAAGTAATCATAATCGAAGTTTTGATATTATTCTGCCATATCCTAATAATCATCACGTTATTTTCTAACTATTTGTACCATTATCCTAAATGATCATAAATCAAACTTTGATACCATTCTGTCATGTCTTATTAACCATATGTTAATTTCTTAAACTCTTATGTTACAGTCTTAAACAATCATGACCTGAATTCAATACCACTCATATCTATTATAATTACTTATGCCACAGTCCCAAGTCATCATAACCTAAGCTCTGACACTATTCTTGTCATATCCTATTAACCATCAAGCTATTATCATTTTAACCACATGTATCACCATCCCAAAAGATCATAACTTAAGCTCTGATACCACTCTATCATGCCCAGAATCCAGCACCGAAATCGGCTACGCGACTGGCCGCACAAATCCTATATTTTATCCTAGAGATCATGCAAGGCCAAAAAATTTTCTACTATAACTTCAATCTCCATACTATAATTGATCACGATCATAAGAAAATGCCTAATACAAAGAAAATAACACAACTCATATGATTACAATTTCAGTAAATCCTTTAGCCATCCAATTGATTGTAATGACTCTCTATCTACTCATTATTTCTCCACGAATCCCAATCCACCACCAATCTCGTATATCTACATAACTCTGAGAAAGGAAAACAAATAGGGGTTGTAAGCTTTACAACCAGTAAGGTTTCTAAATAGTCACCATCAATAATAATAATTTAAAAATAGTAAGGATATAAGAGTATATCATGTCATGCAATGAAACAACTCAATTGTCACATATGATAAAACCATGAAAAATTATGTTTTCTTTTTATGTTTTCAATTTAATCATCCTTCTTTAGGGTTCTGGACTAGCCATGATCACACTCCAGCCTGTGACTGGCACACTGTTGTTACACTCTCGCTTGTGACTGGCACACTATTGTCACAATCCCGCCTGTGACTGGCACACAAAGTTGTCACACTCCAGCCTATGACTGGCACATAATTTGTCACACTCTAGCATGTGACTAGCATACTGAGAAACCACGGTACCACCATGGCATGGCTAGTCCAAATACCATTTTCACTTAATACTTTATCATTTCACCTCATCTTATGAAATCATATCATGATGTCAAATCATAAAATCTTAACTCTTTCACTGACTGGCATCACGGTCCAAGCCATACAAATATCACTTTATTTGATAAAATATGTAATACAGGAATAGAGCTCATAACAATAATAATCATACGGACCAATGTAAAAAGTCAAACTATTCCATGCAAAACAAATCATGCATACCAATGCATATGCGCACGGATCAAACCATGTTGAAATAAATACATATATATAACTGGTGAACAAGTCCAGAGATCCTTACCATCCTAGAGCCAATCCAAAATATCCGAATCAGTTTGTATCCGGAGCTCGCTCAACACTTCCTGCTCGGAAGGCTATCCCCCTACAGGTACAATAACAGATTTTTATCAAAAATCCTAGGGTAATTATAAATCCAAACCTTTTATCCAAATTTCTTTTACGATCCACCCATAAATCTTAATCCACAAATTTCTAGAATAAGACTTTTTGATCTCCCTTCCAATATTTATATATATTTCCTCCTCTTTCTCTCTCCTCTTCCTCTCTCACCTTATCTTCTCTCTCCTCTCCTCTACTTTCTCTCTCCTTATTTTTTTTCTTTGTTTTCCTTTCGTTTTTTCCTTCTCCTGTTCTCTTCTTCTCTCCTCCATCTCCATCGAACTCCCCCCTCTCTCTCTCTCGGCTCAACCGAGCGACCTCCTTACGGTCACGATGACCAAAGGAGGTGATCGCGAGAGAAGCTTGGTGGACCGGAGCAGACGGTGCATGACACTGGTAGTCCACGGCCCAAGAGTCAAACAAAAACCCAACCAAACAATCTCATCCATCCCGATTAAATCCTCTCCTAAATAATTTAAAATAAAGGTAACTGGACTTACCGATGGTTGAAGGTTCTTCGTCGCTCTCTGGAGAGGAAGAAGACACGCAGAGAGAGCTCAATGGGGCGGCGATGAGGGAGGATTTAAACAACTCACACCGATGGTTCGATCATCGTTTGGAACACAAACTTTGCCCGATCGAGTTCCAATCGACCCAACCTCATCACCGTCTATCTCCCTCTCCTCATGATTCATCCCTCGAAAATCTCCGACAAAAATGTTGGCCGGATAAGGGTGAGGAAGCCTCCCTGTTCCGACTCTGCCTCTCTATCCCGTTCGCCCCTCTTTTTTTTCTGCATTGTGGGTCCAAGACGGTTGGCCTTACCGACTTTGGCCCAAAAGCCCAGATATCACACAAGCTCAAGTCAATTGAAGATGGGTTCAAGCAAACTTGAAGATGGGTCCACAAGGGAGCAAAACAAGTCAAGCCAAATCAAGCCACTTCTCTTCCATGCCAAGTTGGATTGCCAAATCATCTTTCAAGTCATGGAATTGCCACATCACCAATGCCATATGTATGAGTGGTGCCACATCACCTAGACCAAGTCAAATTTGGTGGCCAAGCTCCATGAATTCAAATTCAAATTCAAATTCCTCCCTTGATGCATGCAAGCCACCACCTCATTCCAAGGTGCCACATTGCCAAGGCCAAGTCAACTTTGGTGGCCAAGCTCCATAAAAAAAATCCAAATTCAAATCTCCCTTGATTCATACAAGCCACCACCCTCATTCCAAGGTGCCACATCACCAAGGCCAAGTCAAATTTAGTGGCCAAGCTCCATGAAAAAAATTCAAATTCAAAATTCAAATTCAAACCTCCCTTTCTTGGAGCCCAAAATTATATTCAAATTTCCTCTTGGAGCCTAAGTTTGTAAGCCTATATAAAGGCCCCTCTCATGTATCTAGAACAACATTGATGAATGAAAAAAACTCTTGAGTTCTTCTCAACTTTTGGTGTGAGTTTTGTGTGAGTTTTGTGTGAAGGGTATCGTGTGATCCAACCCCTGCACCCTGCCTCCAAGCCCTCCAACCCGAAGCCCAAGCCGCCTGCCTCTCATCTCTTGGCCGCCAGTTCTAAGCCTTCCATCCCCTGCTTTTCTTCAGCCTTAAAACTTGTTCTTCTATGATTCTAACCCTGATAGGTATTTGCCAGACTCTTCATGGATTAGTCTTCAAATCCATGCCAGGATCCCCATGATATTTTCCCCCCAAAGAGGAGGCCTCTTTGCCTTCGGGGACAAACCCAGATAGCCATCTGATTCGAGGACTACAGGCTTGTCTTCCAGGCGCCAATCCCGAGTGCTGTGTGATTTCTCTATCAAAGGTTCTTCAAATCCCTACCTGGTACAATCCATTCCCCTCCTAATTTTTGATCTATTGAAGGTATGCTATCCTAAACTGGGGATTTCTCAATTCCCAGGATCCTATCTTTTATTATTCTGCATGAGTTCTTCGCGGGTATGTGTATTCTTTCATTACCAACTTGCCTGATGTTCTTTACTTGATTTGGGTTTTCTAGCCTACAAATTAAAATTCAAAAAAAAATAAAAAAATTAGTTTCTATTTTCTGCAATCATGGTTGTCTTAGGATCATCCTGCATCAGTCTGGTATCAGAGCATATTTTAGGACTAGTTTCTACATCCTATAATTCCTATATATGGTCTATTTTTTACTACTTCTGCATGTAGGTAGGTCAGAAAATTTTGATTTTTATTTTAATGGATCCTCATAATTGGTAGTATTTTCTAAATTTTCTCATAATTTATTTCAATCTATAGAATTTGTCATACCTATTTTGTTTGCCTTATAAATTTCTGAATCTGTCTTTGCATTAGGGGTCTGATTTTTGTCTAGTTCATCATCTTAGGAATTTAGTTTTATTGAAGTTTGCATGACATATTCTCTGCTTAGTTATAATAATTATCATTATTTTTAATATTTCTATCAAAATAGAAAAATATAAAATTACTGTATCTTAGGAATCCTAACGAAAATCCTAAACTTCTGCACATAGCATGAAAACCCTAGGTTTTGCATCATCATCATAATTTTGCCTTGCATGAGACTTGGTAAAAATCATCTTCACATTCATTCTCTATTCTAAAATTTTTCTAATTATTTTCTGCATAAAAAAAATCGAACCAAATTCTGCATCATACCACCCTGCTTGTTTGATTGCATGACCACTAGACTAGGAACCCAATACTAAAGGTCTAAAAACCCAACCCAGCTCCACCATGGAACCCAATTTGAGAACCTCATGAAGGCCATGAGTGAACAGATTGTCACCCAATTGACCACCCTACTGACCCAATCCTATAACCAATTCCAAAATCAGCTTGCCCAATTGACCACCCAAATAGAAACCCATCTTGAAAGTACAGTTAATGGAAGAGGACCATAAGGAACCTAACCCTACTATTAGACTCTTACCTGAGGAGCCACTAAAAGAAAGCCCAATTACAAAGCCCAGTCTCGAGATCCAAGAACCAGATGAATTTATTAAGAACCTGATCTCTTTAATTTAGTACCCTCAGGATGAAGTCCGTCCTTGACTCCAATTGATCTCTTCCTTGAAAGTGTTGACCATTCTTCCATAGCATGGACATTTTCTTGCCCATAGATATAATTCAGTATTCATACATTAGGTTAGTTTCTTTAGCCCAGAAAACATTCCTTGAATCCCTTCCTATTTCCTACCTTCCCTAAGTTCTCATGTTTCTAGAACCCTAGATTGCATTTTGTAGAAGTAAGCATAATGCATACATTCATCATGCATGTTAGGTTTGCATCATATTTATGGTATACTTTATGGCATTTACTAGAAGTTCATTGTAAATTTTCAAGTGCATGCCACACCAAGATCAAACCTAGAGAGCCTAAATTTTGTTAGGTTTAGACCATAGAGTAAATAAATTTTCTTTGATAGGAATCCTTAGTCAAGTCTATTAAGTGTTAGTTTTGAGTCCAATAAGTTCCCAGACCTAATTCATCTATCCACACCTGCACTGATCTTTGCATAGTATTTGTATTAGGACATTAGCCAAAGATTAATTTAAGTAATGAAATCTATAACAACTGGCTAATTCTCGAAAGAAAGCCAATAAATTTAATGTAGAAAATTCTGTTAGGTTAAGAAGTTCATGCTCGTAGAGTTGGATCCTTTAGAGTGATAGAGAAAGTGGAACCCAATGCCTATGTGCTTGATCTGCCTTGGATTTAGGCATTAGCTCTACCTCAATGTCACGAATTGGTTGAGTATAGGAAATTGGCAGTGATTCCTAATAAGAATTTGGGACTTCACCCATCTTTGAGAGAGAAACCTTACCAAATGTCCACTAAATTTGCCTAAGAGAGGAATACGGATTGAGCGTATCCTAGACGATCGAGCTATCATAACCCAGGGCCACAGCTATCAACGCTAACTGGTTCGATGGCAAGGTCGACTAGAATCTGGTGATTCATGGATTACTTGAGAGGACCCACATCGCCTCCACCCAGACTACTTCCAGCACCAGACCAACCTATACTCGACAGGGTAAAGTTTCCTCCCACCCCGGGAGAATTGATGGTGCGGGCACCAGAATCAGAAAAAGACTTCAGGGTTCCATCTGGATCTCTAATTGACCTTGCCCGAGAAAATTAGGGTTTGTAATAAGGATTGACTTGATCAACCCAATTTGAGTCTGTAATTTTGTCATTTCATTTTTGTTGAGTCATGTGACTCAATCCAAGTCTAGGTCCAGGTTGGCGCCATTCCCTTTGCCATAGGGTGCCACATTTTTTCTCCCATAATCCAGCTACAAGTGGGTGCCACACTCCCTGCCACATCTCCATCCAGTGTCTTTGGTCCCCACACCATAAGAAGTAAGTTCCCTTTTTCTTGCACCACTTGGGGGAGAAATCCTTCAAGATACCCCAATCCAAGGAGGAGCCAACTTCTTTCCAGATAAACCAATCCAGGATGGCAAGAATTTCTTGAAGAGAGGATCAAGGAGATGCCCCACAATGTTCCATAAAAATCCAAGTTATAAAAGGGAAAAGAGCATGTCTTGGGGAGAAAATCAATGAGGCACCAAAAGTTTCCTAAAGTGCCAAATCCATGGAAAGAAGAAGCCTAAACTTGTGGAACAAGATAGGAGGTGTCCAAAAGAGCCAAACCATGAAGGGAAATCCTTGATTCATGGAGAGATACTAGGGACACCCCCCATAACCTGCCATTTGGAGCTGATTTTCAAGTTTTCTTAGAGTTTTTGGGCCGCTCACTCATGGAAGGAGTCTGGTTGGCCAAGGGAAGAGAATTTGATGCCTAAAGTGTAGATTAGTCCTATTAGTCCCATATGGGAACTTGTATGGTTTTGATTTTCTTATAGGTCTATATATTAGATCCCTTTTGTAACTTGAACTTATCTTATGAAATCTTATGAATGAAATCCCTTGTTTTTGAGCAACTCTTGTTCTTCTGCACTTATTTGAGTGTTGAGCTCCGTGAGGGAGTAAATCCGGGTTCCCTTGGAACCTTGAGGAGGTGTGAGATCTCCACCCCAAAACCCTAGCTTAGTCCACCCATATCTACTCCACCACCACCAAACCCTAACCTCTACACCATCTCCAAGGTTCTTCTTCAAAGGGTGGCCGCCACCAGGACCCCAGTCCAGCCATCTTCAAGTAAGCTACCACTGCTTCAAAGTCCATCCAGCAGATCCAGGAGAAGAAGTCCCAAATCTGCAACCTAGGAGTTCCAGATCAGCTGAAGACCTTCAGATCCCATCCTTTCTTCTACTCGGGTAACTCTCTTCCCTGAGTCTCTTGTTCCTAACCTTGTTCTTCTTCTCTCCAGGATCCAGGGTTCAAGAAGAGGCCAACTTTGCCAAGGACCATTATCGGAGGATCCATTGCGAAGATACCTTGACTCCCGGGATCCCTAATCTACTCGAGAGTCTTTTTTCCACCAAATGGAGAGATATCACTGCTAGGTAACAAGAACCTTCCCTTGTCACTTTGTCTGTTTCATTGAAACTCAGAGCAAACCCTAGATCTAGGGGTTTTTCAATCCCAAGCGATCCTACTTCTGAGTTACTCTGATAATCCACTCCTTTAATTGTGCTTTTTGTCATTTCTTAGTTTCTTTCAACATTAGTTTATCTTTCTTTAAGTCAAAGCCGACTCTGAAAATATATATATATATAAAAAATATATTTAATTTTAATTTGCTCCGCATTCCACAGTTTCGTTCTGCATCATTTTTGGTATCAGAGCTTTCGTCTGCATCATTTTTTGGTATCAGAGCCCTGTCTAGGGTCTTGCTTGTTTGATTATTTTTTTCATTCCTTTTACTTTTGCTGCCTGAGTAGACTCCCCTGGTCGTCCGGTCCTATGAACAAGTGAGACGCAAGCCTCTCCTCCCATTCCACGGGGGTTCCAGGGCATGTAGGGGTGCCGCTGGTTATAACTTCTAGGCAGGGATTGTAAACGGGACACACGTTCTATTTTTACCAGTAACTATCCTGTTATTTGAATTGTTCCTCCCTGCAAAAAATTCTAAATTAAGTAATTCTTATTTTGTTGGAACTAGTATAATTGAAAGTAATTTACATAAAATTTTCATGATTTATTAATTTCTGTAGATTTTCTGAGATCAATTTTATTGCTATTCTGCTTTTTATTTTCTGCAAGCTATTTTTTTTTATTTGAGTGTGCATAAATTGAATCTATCTTAAGGGCACCAAAGTTGCAACATAAGGAGAGGATTGAGACCCTCTCCTTAGCCCAAAACCACCTCCCGTGCATTCAAACCTAAGCCTTTAATCTTAAAATTAATTAGACCTAACTTGCCCTAGTGGGCTAGGGACACCAACTGGTCGGGTCTAGGCTAGTGTTGAGTCAGTTTGTCTAGTTACTCTGTGTGTGCTTTGTACTCAGTGTCTAAAATGGTGGTTCAGGGATTCTATCCCGAAGGGCTTGTATGCTGGTCTGCCTACCTGGCCAATCACTGATTGGTGTCTAGGATTGGCAATTAGGGACCTAACACTCCCCTTACACCTGCCTGGCTGAGTCCCGAGTTACTACAGGCTAGCTTGCCACTCTGATTGGGCATCTAGTTTGGGCTCTAGGTCTAGTTAGCCCGTAGTCGTTTCAGTCGAGTCTCATTTGGTGTGCTTGCTTGCATCATCATGTCCACCCGGAATGGAGTACCCTACCAACCTGGTCAAACCCAACCTGATTTAGAGGCCATGATTAGAACTCTTACCGAAAGTATGACCAAATTGAGTCAGGATATGAATGAGGATTTTGCCCAGTTTAGAGACCGAGCCCAGGGACTTGAGAAATGTAGACATCAAAATTGGACCCCTGATCCAAAATTTAATAGGCCCCAACCTCACCCATGCCAGGAGCCTAGGAGGACCTTATACCGTGATCCCGAGCATAACCCTAGGAGCCTATACCCATATTTGGTTGACTTAGAGAAGGGACCCGTTAGGAACACTGAACCTTATGCACCCACTTTGATGGAAGACAAGAGACATATATTAAGTGGGAAGAACAAATGGATCGGTATTTTGAGTGCACTAACATATCGGAATTAGGACAAGTTAGGTTTGCCAAAACCAAGTTCACCAAACATGCTAGGTCGCATTGGTATGCTATTGAGCGTGAGTGTTATCAAAGAAAAGAGGAAATATATACTTAGAGAGATATGAGAAGTAAGTTGAGAGATAGGTACCTAGGTAGATCCTATAAGAAAAGACTTTTAGACCAATGGTACCAATTGCGACAAGGTAATAGGCTTTTGTCTAAATATATCGAGGACTTCCAGTGGTATGACATGAAATGCAATACCATTGAGACCGAAGCTCAGATCACATCGAGGTTTAGGGTTGGGTTACACCCAGACATTTATAGGAAGCTATGCCTTGAAAAGACCAATAAGTTAGACCGAGCCTACCAAGAAGCCCAAGACTATGAGTGGTCTTTAAGATATAACCAATCAAGTACTTTGGACTTAAAGCCAACCTCTACCAACTTGAGTCAAGTTCCGATTGATCCGACACCCGTAGTGAACCAGACTTTTGTTTGTCAATTCCCACTTGTGTCACCTCTTGACCAGAAGGATAACACTGAGAAGGAGTTAGGCATGGCCATCCCAAAATTAGTTGACCTGACCAGAGCCGTACTTAAAGAGGAATTAAAGGAGAATAGATTAGAACCTTTCAGTGAGATTGAGGAAGAAATATATGAGCCTGACATAAGTTTGATAGATGAATATGAAGAAGAAGAATTTGAGGATATCTCTCCCGATAATTCCATTAACCAACTCCTACCATATGGGGTTATTGAGGGGACCCCTGCCACTCAAGGAATTTAGGAGCTAACCCTAAGAGAAGACCCTTTTGAGGAAGTTCAGGAAAAGGAAATTGCATCCAATGAGAGTTTAAGTGAGAATACCCCTGAACTCATTGAGGAATCCAAAGAAGACACCCCTGAGTCAAATCTGGTAGAGAAGTGTGAAGAAGGAAGGGGTTCACAAGAATTGCCCATTGAGAAGGTCCAAGAACAAGAAAAAGACAGTAGCTTAGAAGACTTTCTAGATAAACATTCCAAAGACCTTCCTGATAACCTTCCACCTTCTAGGAGCACCCGGCCTACCCTAGAACTTGCACTTGTAGACCCTCCTAGAGCAAATCATGAGGTTTGGATGAGTGCACCTATAGAACAATGTCCTCATTTTAAGGTCGTCCTGAATAACTAAGGTATGTTTCTTGTTTCCTATAAGCCATCTCAAAACTCTGATTCTTATTTCCTACCCTTCCCTGAATCTTCTCTTGTTTCTAGAGCTATGGGATTACACTTTACTGAGATTTCTAGGTTGCAAGACTCCTTAGAACCTATTAGGTTTGCCACCTACTTCTGGAAGACCTTATGGCACCACTAGGCATCCATGATAAGTTTTCATGCTCTGCATGCCATCCTCCGACCCAAGGTCAAACCTAGAGAGCCTTAGTTTATTAGGTTTAGACCTAGGGTTCCTTTGAATAAAGTCCATTCTTTAGGAATGCATCGTCAATCGAGTTTAGGACATTGACTCAGATTTTGGTTGAGTGAGAATACCAGGAATTGGGATTTGTATTTACCCAGGGCTGAATTTGCATATAATGACTCAGTCAATAGGTCTATAGGTAAAAGCCCTTTTGAGAGTGTTTATGGGTACAAGCCTCACACACCACCTGACCTAGTTTCTTTGCCAGTCCACACACGAATCTCCGAGTCTGCTGAAGACTTTGCACAGCATGTAAAGAACTTGCATAAAGAAATTCATGCCAAAATAACTTTAAGTAATGAAACTTATAAGGAGTTGGCTGATTCTCAAAGGCGAGTCAAAACTTTTGTTGAGGGAGACTATGTAATGATTAGGTTAAGGCCTGAGTGGTTTCCTCCTGGAACCGTTAGAAAGCTACATGCTAGAGGAGCTGAACCATTTAGAGTGATGAAGAGAGTGTGACCCAATGCCTATGTTGCCTCCAGAGCTAGGCATTAGCTCCACTTTCAACATTACAGACCTAGTAGAGTACAGGGAGCTAGCTGTGATTCCCAGTGAGCCTTTTGAACCTAATCCTGTTATTGAGAGTGATCCCGACCCTGTGTGTCCACCAACAAACTGGCCTGTGAGAAAAGAGCAGATTGAAAAGATACTGGATGATCAGGTTATCTCTACTCGTAATCGAGGATACCAAAGATACCTGGTCCGCTGGCAAGGAAGGCCAGATTCTGATGACTCTTGGATCTCCCGAGAAGAATTACAAGAATTGGACCCAGACCTCTTGGAGAGATACCAGAGCCAGCTTGATCCATACTCGACAGGGTCGAGTTCCTCCCACCCCGGGAGAATTGGTGCGGGCACCAGAATCAGAAGAAGACTTCAGGGTTCCATCTGGATCTCTGATTGACCTTGCCCGAGAAAATTAGGGTTTGTAATAAGGATTGACCTGATCAACCCAATTTTGAGTCTGTAATTTTGTCATTTCAATTTTTGTTGAGTCATGTTGACTCAGTCCAAGTCCAGGTCCAGGTTGGCGCCATTTCCTTTGCCAAGGGTGCCATAGTTTTTCTTCCATGATCCAGCTACAAGTGGGTGCCACACTCCCTGCCACATCTCCATCCAGTGTCTTTGGTCTCCACACCATAAGAAGTAAGTTCCCCTTTTTCTTGCACCACTTGGGGGAGAAATCCATCAAGATACCTCAATCCAAGGAGGAGCCAACTTCTTTCCAGATAAACCCAATCCAGGATGGCAAGAATTTTTCTTGAAGAGAGGATCAAGGAAATGCCCCACAATGTTCCATAAAAATCCAAGTTATAAAAGGGAAGAGAGCATGTCTTGGGGAGAAAATAAATGAGGCACCCAAAAGTTTCCTAAAATGCCAAAGTCATGAAAAGAAGAAGCCTAAACTTGTGGAGCAAGACTCGGAGGTGTCCAAAAGAGCCAAACCATGAAGGAAAAATCCTTGATTCATGGAGAGATACTAGGAGACACCCCCATAACCTGCCATTTGGAGCTGATTTTCAAGTTTTCTTGGAGTTTTTGGCCCGCTCACTCATGGAAGGAGTCTTGGTTGGCCAAGGAAAGAGAATTTGATGCCTAAAATGTAGATTAGTCATATTAGTCCCACATGGGAACTTGTATGGTTTTGATTTTTCTTATAGGTCTATATATTAGACCCCTTTTATAACTTGAACTTATCTTATAAAATCTTATGAATGAAATCCCTTGTTTTTGAACAAAGTCTTGTTCTTCCACACTTATTCTGAGTGTTGAGCTCCGTGAGGGAGTAAATCCGGGTTCCCTAGGAATCTTGAGGAGGTGTGAGATCTCCAACCCCAAAACCCTAGCTTAGTCCACCCATCTCTACTCCACCACCACCAAACCCTAGCCTCTACACCATCTCCAAGGTTCTTCTTCCAAAGGGTGGCCGACCACCAGGACCCCCAGTCCAGCCATCTTCAAGTAAGCTACCACTGCTTCAGAGTCCATCCAGTAGATCCAGGAGAAGAAGTCTCAAATCCGCAGCCTAGGAGTTCCAGATCAGCTGAAGACCTTCAGATCCCATCCTTTCTTCTACTCGGGTAACTCTCTTCCCTGAGTCTCTTGTTCCTAACCTTGTTCTTCTTCTCTCCAGGATCCAGGGTTCAAGAAGAGGCCAACTTTGCCAAGGACCATTATCAGAGGATCCATTGCGAAGATACCTTGACTCCCAGGATCCAATAATCTGCTAGAGAGAGTCTTTTTTCCACCAAATGGAGAGATATCACTGCTAGGTAACAAGAACCTTCCCTTCTCACTTTGTCTGTTTCGTTGAAACTCAGAGCAAACCCTAGATCTGGGGGTTTCTCAATCCCCAGCGATCCTACTTTTGAGTTACTCTGATAATCCACTCCTTTTAATTGTGCTTTCTGTCATTTCTTAGTTTCTTTCAACATTAGTTTATCTTTCCTTTGAGTCAAAGCCGACTTCTGAAAATATATATATATAAAAAAATACATTAATTTTAATTTGCTTCCGCATTCCACACTTTCGTTCTGCATCATTTTTGGTATCAGAGCTTTCGTTCTACATCAATTGATGGGGACATCAGGTCAACCCTAGTTCACTATGGATCCTTGAGTTTTGAGTCCCTTAGCCATGATTCAAATTTTATCTTTGAGTTTAATAATCTGGCTGTGTTAGCCATTTGAGTTTGGTATTTAGAGTCGACTCACACCGTTAGGCTTTATGAGTCAAGTTTGGGTTATGTTCAGCTCAGTTGAGCTTAGTTATTCAAGTCAGCCATTATGAGTCTTTAGTCATTTTGGTCTTGTTATGTCATTTTGGATCATGTGTTAATTTGAGTCATGTAGTTTCATTCTAAGTTTTTATTGAGTCAAGTAATAAGGCTTAAAGATACTTAAGCCTAAGTAATTTGCATTCGAGTCATGTAATTAGTATCTAGTTGGTTTCAATTTTAGTTTAATCTTGTAATTTGACCAATTTGATCAAGTTAGAGTCAATTAGTCCTGTAATTAGCTGAGTTGGTTTACAAGCTCAAGTCAATTTGAAGATGGGTTCAAGCTAACTTGAAGATGGGTTCAAGCTAACTTGAAGATGGGTCCACAAGGGAGCAAACAAGTCAAGCCAAATCAAGCCACTTCTCTTCCATGCCAAGTTGGATTACCAAATCATCTTCCAAGTCATGGAAATGCCACATCACCAATGCCATATGTTATGAGTGGTGCCATATCACCTAGACCAAGTCAAATTTGGTGGCCTCCATGAATTCAAATTCAAATTCAAATTCCTTCCTTGATGCATGCAAGCCACCACCCTCATTCCAAGGTGCCACATCACCAAGGCCAAGTTAACTTTGGTGGCCACGTTCCATAAAGAAAACTCAAATTCAAATATCCCGTGATTCATGCAAGCCACCACCCTTATTCCAAGGTGCCACTTCACCAAGGCCAAGTCAAATTTGGTTGCCAAGCTCTATGAAAAAAATTAAAATTCAAAATTCAAATTCAAACCTTCCTTTCTTGGAGCCCAAAATTCAAATTCAAATTTTCCTTTCTTGGAGCCCAAGTTTGTAAGCCTATATAAAGGCCCCCTCTCATGTATCTTGAATAACATTGATGAATGAAAAAAAACTCTTGAGTTCTTCTCAACTTTCTGTGTGAGTTCTGTGTTAGTTTTGTGTGAAGGGTATCTGTGTGATCCCAACACCTGGGTATCTGTGTGATCTCAACCCCTGCACCCTGCCTCCAAGCCCTCCATCCCGAAGCCCAAGCCACCTGCTTCTTCATCTCTTGGCCACCCACTTCTATGCTTTCCATCCTCTTACTTTTCTTCAGCCTTCAAACTTGTTCTTCTCTGATTTCTAACCCTTGATAGGTGTTTTGCCAGACTCTTCATGGATTAGTCTTCAAATCCTTGCCAGGACCCCCATGGTGTTCCCCTCCAAAGAGGAGGCCCTCTTTGCCTTCTGGACCAACCCAGATAGCCATCTAATTTGAGGACTATAGGCTTGTCTTCCAGGCGCCAATCCCAGGTGCTGTGTGATCTCTCCATCAAAGGTTCTTCAAATTCCTGCCTGGTACAATCCTTTCCCCTCCTAATTTCTGATATGTTGAAGATACGCTATCCTAATCCTGGGGTTTCTCAATTCCCGAGATCCTATCTTTTATTATTCTGCATGAGTTCTTCGCAGGTATGATGTGTTGTTTCATTACCAACTTGCTTGCTGTTCTTTACTTGATTTCGGGTTTCTAGCCTACAAATTAAAATTTTAAAAAAAATTATAAAAAAATTAGTTTCTATTTTCCTGCAATCATGGTAATCTTAGGATCGTCTCGTATCAGAAAGTGGTATCAGTGCAATTGGTACCATAATAGCTAGTATCAGGGCACCATATTGTCCATATTGATCAACATTGATGAAGATGGAGAAGACAGCCACAATCAAGATGGAGATCAACTGGTTTGATAGAAAGAACAATCTCTCTCTAGCAAGTGACAGTAAAAGACGTGCTCATCCAATAGGGGTTGATCAATGCTCTTCTATACGAGGAGATGACAGCCGTCATGAAAGATAAGACTTGCAGGTAGCACCAGATGCAAGTGATAAGCACAATCTGCTTGTATTTGATGGATGAGATGGTGATTCATGTACTGAGCGAGACTTTTTCGATAGCATTATGGATAAAGCTCAAGGAGTTGTACATGACGAAGTCTTACCAACATGCTCTTTCTTTGAAAGCAGTTCTATCAATTGCAAATGATCGAAGGATAAAGCATGCAGGAGCACTAAAGCAACTTCCAAAAGATCTTCATCGATCTTCTCAATGTCGGTAAAAAAGTTGAGAAAAAGATCAGGACATTGGTCTTACTTTCATCACTACCATAGTCCTTCAAGTTTTTGATAACTACTCTTCTATTAAGGAAAAGCACCATCATGATAGAGGCGGCCACCTTGACATTACTCCAGAATGATGTTCTCTGGCAAGAGAATCAAGCTTCGAGTTTAGACGGGAACCAAGTATTGGTAGTTTCTATAAAAGTAAGTGACAGAAAATGGAGCGATAGAGGATCACGAGGTAGGCGATCTAGGTCGAAGGATGCGAGCAAGATCAAGTGCTATCAGTGCAATGAGCTAGAATATCATGTCAGAGATTATCCATAACTTAAAGATTGGATGAAGGCTATTGTAGCGATGGCCAAGGATAGCAATGGCAATGGATACTACAGTGATGCACTTATGGTATCTGACAAGATATCTCTTTTTTCCTTGAAGATTTTAGATTTTATATATTTATATCATATTTGTTACAGAAAGGAGCTATTTGACTCCTTAAAGAGTAGAGAGAGTTATGTTCACTTACCAGATGGATCGAGCTATGTAATCAGGGCATCGGGATAGTTAGCTTAAAGGGCATGCTGGAACAGCAAAGAAATTTGACGGGGCCTGATACATATCTAATTTTCATATAAATCTAATTTTTCTAAGTAAACTGAATTCAAACAGCAACACATAGAGAGCTGATGATGGAATCCTAAAGATCATCTATAGTAGTAGGGTTATTTTGCAAGAGATGAAGTATGGAGCTCACTACCTCTTGATTGGGAGTCCAGTGCAAGTTGGAGTCCATAGTGCTGATGGAGTCCAGTGTGAGGTGAAGCTCCGAGAGTAGGTAGATCGTGAATAAGATAAAAGACTCGGGAGGACGACAAGTGATGTCTTATGATGAAGTTCCTATTACCATAGGAAGCTTTCCAGTTCTTAGGTCATAATGATCATATCACGCGATGGAGATGGGATCGAGTGGCCTGGTTCGACTCTCATGTTTGTCCATCCATAAATAGCAGATGTTTGTTTCAGGGAATGGGGACAAGATCTTTCAAGAGCTCTCAAAGTCAGGTGGAGACCGAGCATCGACTAGCACCTTGATGCATGCATCCATTATTTTCACTCATGTGCGCAGGCGCACAGTGGCCCGATCCTAGGTGTTCCCTCCTAGTTTTCCATCATGCATGACATTTAATAGTCTATAAGGACCATTGGTCCACAGGCATGAGTTTTACAGTGCATTAAAGCATTTGAGTGCTCCAGGGAGTACTTTTGGAGCATTTAATGCAGCATGTAGAATTTAATGTAGAATTTAATGCAGGCAAAAGTGGAATTGTAATGCAATCAATGCATGTTGGTTACGCAATCAGATAGCAGCATGTGTCTCCCATAAGGATTCGATGGCCATAACTTGATCTGACTCTAATCAGGATTGTCCAGCAACATTTGTAACATGATGGAAGCTGATTAGATGCTAGAAATAATTCTAGAGTTTAAATTCGAGTTGGAGAGACTACAAGATTCCAATTTAAATATGGTTTAGACTATTAGATTTTTGGTGAGATACTCTTTTTACTAAAGGCTATAAATATAGGGTAGAGTGTCAGGGACCGTGAGGATCTAAAGGGTGATGAAAGATTTCTAGAAAGCCTGTAAGGGTTAAGAGTTGAAAGCTTGTGAGAGAGATTTGAAATTTTTTATTGAAAGAATTATGCGGGATTGAGAGTGGAATTTCTAATCTTACAAGTTTTATTTTTTTATAGTGAAACTTTGTATACCCAATTGATTGTGTATTTTATTTTATTTCTTTTCCTTTTCTTGCGATGTCGACACCGACAATTATGGTCCTAAGAATAGAGATCCATATTTCATATGAGAGAATCTCCGAGAGAGTAGTATCAATATAATTAGTACCATAATTTTTAAATCAAGTTTGGATTTGATATAAATAAATTTAAGTCAAGTTCAAATATACTTTGTAAATTTCTAATATTAAATATTCACCAATATGCTCAATGTATCAATGTATCAATTGTCTTTAGCATTATTTATTAGTGAATTATTACTTTTTATTTGTTGAAATGGAAGAATTTTTAATGAATTTGAAGGTCACAACTAAGATATTGAGCTCGCCATCCCTAGCAACCTCAAACAATAGATGGACCGCAATTAAGGAATATGTGCATGGTGGAGGAGAAAGTGTAGATACTACTTAATGTGCTTTCTCATGGTCTCTATCGCTGCTCTATCGGTTTGCTCTCATCTATCTCCTCCTTAAGTCTGTAAACACGTGCATCCTGAGCACCATCTGCATCATTACAAATATATGCACTTACCATAGATAACTGAGTGGGGCTGACTCCAACTCCATAACCCCTCACTCGACCGTAGCACTCTGGCCCCATCAGCTTCATGAACACCTTGATCTCGATGCGACTACTCTGCGTAGATGCTATAGACTCATCAACACACTCGGCAATAAGAGATGTAGCTCTTTTTTGTATTAATTTAAAAAAATAGTTAGATCTTAATGACTAACAAAATCAAACTTAAATCATTACATGAAATAAATTATAATAAATAATTATATATAAGTCTCTAGACTCATCTCTGACTATGCCATCCAATAAGTATGAGTCATCCAGTAAAATCCACTTCACTGGGTTCTCTCCCATGCTCATCCATCTACATAAAAAATTAAAATTTAAGCAAGTAATTCTAAGAAAATTAAAAAAATATTTAAGTATCACGATACATACATTATCCATGATACATAATGTTAGTTTCATTGAAATATATAAATATTTTAATATAAAAAATATAAGTTTATAGTTTAAGGTGTATACGAACTCCTATTTGAGTTGCGCATAATTCTTAGATCCCGATGTATGAGGAACAGACAGAGCTGCTCATACAACTCTATCAAAATTAGAATATATCTGCAAAATCAAATAAATAACTTATTATATCCTAAAAGTAAAGTATATATATATGTATAATGTATAATATAAATCAAATATTTTAATAAAGTTGCTTAAAAGATTAAATTACAAGATACCTATCCCCTCTCAGAGAATAAGTAATGAACCAACTCCATCCACTGATGAGGAGGTACATCAGGGGGACAAGCACCAACCACCTGCTCCTCAGTCATACCCGGTAACTTGTACTTCATCTTTAACTGTGCTTTATATTCTTTTCATTTTCGGTTGAGAGACTTCAGTACAAAATCATGAGAGGATGGAGGGAGTAAGAACTTGGACTGCAAATAAAAATAAATGTTAAATCAAGTAAATGTTAGAAATAATTGTGCAGATACAAAAGAAAATAAAAAAATGTTGACCCCTTGAGTGATTTTGATGATAACAAAATATTGGAGCATGTATTTGTGTTACTAACAACTCTTCAAGAACTTTACAAGTTTTTGAAAGATGATTTCACTGCTTATTTTCAACTCCTACATTCTTATTTTCTATCATGAGTTGTGTTGTGATTATCTCATGTAAAGAAGAACCCATAGAAAAAGTTAAAAGAAAATCATGAAAAATGGGTTGCTTCTATGTTTTTCAAGCTTTAAATTTCTTAGATTCATTTGTAAGTTGAGTTTGAAAAGTTTGAAGTGTTGAAGACTTGCTGAAAAACTTCTTGAGAGGAGTTCATGTTTTTTACTGAAGATTTATCCGAGCCGACTCTAGTAGAAAGGCCAACTCTGATCTATGGCATGATTGAAGGTTTTTGGCACACAGATAGCCGAGCTGACTCGAAGAAATTCGAGCCAACTCGTTCAGAGTATCAATTGTTGAATCAGACAAGTGAGCTGACCTGAAGGAAATCGAAGCCAACTAAGTACTTCAGTCTAGCTTCCAAGTCAACTCTTCAGCATCTGAGCCGACTCTTCTAGAGTACAGTTTTGAATGCTTGAGAATCCAAGCCGACTTGAAGTAAGGTGAGCCAACTCTTCTAGAGTAAGGAATCAAACTACTGAGAAATCGAGCCAACCCGAATGAATCAAGGTAACTCGACTAGAACTACTCTAAGGATCCGAGCCGACTTGAGAAGATCCAAGCTGACTCGAAGGTCAATTTCAGGCAAGTAACGGCTAGTTCCAGAACTATTTTTGAATTTGAAAAGTGCTCCAACGGTCAAGTGTCACATCCCAACGGTCTATAATGACTAAAACCATCTGAGAAGAGTATAAGACTATATAAAAGAGGGATTGGGACAACTTTTGAAAAGGTTAATGAATGATTAATGCTTACTTGAGCTTGTGAGCTAGAGAGCATTGTAAGAGCATTCAAGATAGACTTCAAGCCTTCATCAACTCTAATAAAAAAAGCTTGAAGCACTTATTGAAGAAGTTGAAGAAGCCATTAAGGTGCACTCAAGAAGGCTTCTCTCGAGCAACATTGGCAACCATCCGACAATATAGTTTGTCATTATTGTTGCTTACTTTCTTCTACTCTTGTTGAGTTGGATTATTGGTGAGCCCGGTCTAAAAACTAAGTGGGTTGTTAGTGATCCTGTTCAAAACTAACTGTGTAAGAGTTCTTGGTGATCCTGTTTAAAACCAAGAGTTGGGTTTTTGGTGAGCCTGGTTGAAAAACTATGTTGGGTTTAGATTATGAGCCCGGTAAAATAATCCGATTGTATTCCGGTAGTAAATATAGCAGAAATTCTAAGTGGTATCTTGGGTAGTGGACATAGGAGCTGGGATGCTCCGAACCACTCTAAATTACTGTGTTTGTGATTATACTTTTACTTCTTCTCTTAATTGATTCTACTTTAAATTTCTGAATCACAACACCTACCACATCAAAGAAGTTTTTAAAAAGGCACAAACTCTGTTGAGTTTTTTAAATTCTCAATTCATCCTCCTCTTAGGAAAGCAACCTGGGCAACAACTGGTATCAGAGCAGTGTCTCTGAATTTATCTAGAGTAAAGATAAATGGCTCATCCCATGAGTACCTCTTTGGCCGAAGGCCAATCCACAAATAGACCTCCACTGTTCTCTGGAATAAATTATTCTTACTGGAAAGCTCGGATGAAAATTTATATACAATCTATAGATTTTTAGTTATGGAAGGTCATCTTAAAGGGTCCAAGTATATCCATGATTAAAATTGATGGCGTGGATGTCCCAAAACCTAAAGAAGATTGGGATGAACATGACATGAAGATGGAAAAATTGAATGCCAAAGTCATGAATTTATTATAATGTGCTTTGGATGCTAATGAGTTCAATCGAATTTTCACTTGCTTTTCTGCAAAGGAAATTTGGGATAAACTCGAAGTAACCCATGAGGAAACTTTCCAAGTGAAGACCTCCAAAATTAATCTTCTAGTACACAATTATGAGTTATTTAAAATGGAATAAAATGAATCTATCTCTGTCATGTTTTCTCGCTTTACGGATATCCTTAATGGTTTGAAAAGTCTTGGCAGGGTCTATTTAAATGCTGATCTAGTATAAAAGATTCTCATATCACTTCCGGATAAGTGGGACCCCAAGTGATTGCCATCCAGGAAGCAAAAGATCTAAACACTTTACCTCTGGATGAACTGATGGGTTCTCTTATCACACATGAGCTAGCCATGCAGCATAAGATTGATGATGATTAGAAGAAGAAGACAACAATAGCCTTCAAAGCTGTATCGAATTCAAAGAAAGATTAAAAATCAGAAAATGATTGTTCCTCCTCTGAAGATGACTTGGAAGATGAAGATATTGCTATGGTCATGAGGACATTTAGAAGGTTCATGGGAAAGAAGAAATGAAGATACTATAGAAATTTCATAAATGAGGTGAGCACTCTAAGGAGAAGGATAAAGAAAGAGAAAAAAAAAAAGAACAGATGCCCACGTGCTATGAATATAAGAAGCCCGGGCACATCCATCCAGATTGTCCTCTACTGAAAAAGATGTTTAAGAAAAAGAAGAAAGCAATGGTTGCCACAGGAGTAACAACGAGGAGTCGACTTCAATCGAAGAAGAAGAGGCCACAAAGACTGCAAATCTATGCCTAATGGATCTCGAAGACGATGTAACATCCCCCGAACCTCAAAGAGAATTTACATTCGATGAATTGAATTCTGCATTTCATGACTTATTGTCTGAATTAAAAAAAGCTGGTGTAAAGATTAGATCATTAAAGAATATCAATGACTCTTTACAAAAAGAAAAGGAAGAGATTTCAGAAAAAAATAATTTATTGCAAAAAGATTTACATGTCTTTTCTAAAAAGAACAAAGCTTTGGAATCTGAAAAAATTGCATGTCTTGAGAAAAACAAAGCTTTGACGGTTGAAAATTCTGATTTAAAAAGAGAGGTTGAAAAGCTCAAGTCCTTTGTTGAAAAACTTACTTTATCTTCGAACAAGCTTGAGTTAATTTTAAAAGATCAAAGAATTTCTGGAAACAAAGCTGGAATTGGTTTTAATTCTTCTAATTCAAATGGAATTTTAGCTATTACTTTTGTACCATCAAAAGCTTATGTTCCAAAAGTTATATCTCAAAAGGCTTATGTTTCAAATCCTTCAACATCCATTTCAAGAGATTTAAATTATATTCCTAAGTCTTCAAATTAGAAATCTTTGAAGTCAAATGTTTCTACGTATGCATCTGCATCTACTTCTAGAACTTTAAAGCATTCATCCTTTCAGAATTCTAGAATTATCTGTTATGCTTGCAAAAGAATAGGACATGAGGCTTTTCAATGCAATATTTATAGAGATGTCCAAAGTAAAATAAGAAAGATTTGGGTTCCCAAAGAAACCACCTCTTCTAACCTGCAAGGATCCAAGGTAGCTTGGGTACCTAAAAGAACTTGATGACTGTTTTGTAAGAATGTCTTACAGCCCAAAAATTAAAGAAAAGATGGTATCTCGACAGTGGCTGTTCAAGGCATATGACATGTGACAAGGATCAATTTATCATCCTAGAGATGAAAGAAGGAGGTTTGGTGACCTTTGAAGATAATGGCAAGGAAAAAATAATCGGTATTGGTAAGATCAAATTGACCCCCTGCACTTTTATTGAAAATGTATTGCTAGTAGACAAATTGAAGCATAATTTGTTAAGTATTAGTCAATTATATGATAAAGGCTTTAAGGTTGTCTTTGAATCATCTATGTGCATTGTAACAAACTCTCTTGATTCTAGTAATAAATTCATTAGACAAAGACTTGGAAATATATATATAGTAGATCTTAACGATCTAGCTATGTCTAGTAGTTCCAGTCTAGTAGCAATGAATGCTAAGACCAAGGAGTCCTGTTTACTTTGGCATTGATGATTAGGTCATGCTAGCATGCATACTATTGCTAAGTTAATTTCAAAGAATCTTATTAGAGGTTTGCCTAAGTTTAAAGTAGATTTTGAACAAGTTTGTGATGCTTGTAAATAGGTAAACAAACTAAGGAGAGTTTTAAATCAAAAAATATGATTTCAACTTCTAGACCCCTTGAGCTACTTCACATGGACTTATTCGGCCAATTAGGATTATAAGCCTATGTGGTATGAAATATGCTCTTGTGATAGTAAATGATTTTTCTAGATTTACAAGGATTTTGTTTATCGCACACAAAGATGAAACTTTTAAAGCTTTTCGAAAATTTTATAAAAAAGTTTCAAATCAGAAAAATCTTTCAATTATTTCTATCAGAAGTAATCACGACAAAGAATTTGAAAATTAAGTTTTCGATGATTATTGCATAGAAAATGGCATTGATCACTACTCCACTCCTAGAACACCACAACAAAATTATGTTGTAGAGAGAAAAAATAGAACTTTGGAAGAGATAGCCCGAACAATGTCATATGAAGGCAATCTTCCAAGGTACTTTTAGGCAGAAGCAGTGAACACTGCTTGTTATATTTTAAACCGTTTTTTGATTCATCCAATTTTGAAGAAAACCCCTTATGAGCTTTGGAATGAAAAGAAACTCAATATCAATTACTTTCATGTATTTAGCTATAAATGCTTTGTTCTAAATAATGGTAAGGATAATTTAGAAAAATTTGATGCTAAATCTGATGAAGCAATTTTTCTTAGTTATTCAAAACATAGAAAAGCATATAGAGTATTTAATAAAAGAACATTGACCGTGGAAGAATCTATACATGTTGTTTTTAATGAAACCAACCCCTTACCTTCTAAGAAAGAAGAGTGTATAGATAATGATACAAGTACACTTCAAAAAGAATTAGAGGATATGAGCATATAAGAAGGATCGACACAAGAAAGAGAAGAAATGGTAAGGGTCACACTGATCTACCAAGGGAATGGAGGTATATAACTTCTCATCCAAGAGATTTAATTATTGGTGATCCTTCACAAGGTGTTAGGACTAAGTCATCACATAGAGATGCACATGATTACCTAGCCTTTATATCCCAAATATAACCACATAGCTTAGAAGAGGCTGAATCTTACCCAAATTGAATGATGGCCATGCATGAAGAACTAAACCAGTTTGAAAGAAATAGTGTACGGACTTTAGTTGAAAGACCATTAGACTATCCCATCATAGGAACCAAATGGGTCTATAAAAATAAATTAAATGAACAAGGAAATGTGGTTAGAAACAAAGCTAGACAAGTAGCCAAAGGATATAACCAAGAAAATGGTATAGACTTTGATGAGACCTATGCACCCATAGCAAGATTAGAAGATATTAGATTACTTCTTGCATTTGCTTGCTACAAAATTTTAAACTTTTTCAATGGATGTGAAAAGTGCATTTTTAAATGGTCACATTTATGAACAAGTTTTTGCAGAACAATCACCAGGTTTCGAAAGCCATGCTTGTCCAAATCAAGTTTTTAAACTCAATAAAGCTTTATATAGTTTGAAACAAGCACCTAGGGCCTGGTATGATAGACTTAGCACTTTCTTGCTTGAAAATAATTTTACAAGAGGAAATATTGATAAAACTCTTTTTATCAAAAAAAAAGCAATGATATATTAGTTGTATAGATTTAAGTTGATGATATTATATTTGAAAGAAATCGGGTGCAGGTGGTTTGACATGATCCTACGCTAGGCATGCAAACAGCTATGGGAGCAGAAAGGATTTTAAAATAATTTTTAAAAATCATGCAGCGGAAAACTGCTTCGCCCAGAACCTAATCTATTCAAGTTGCAAACAGGCATGTAAAATGATATAAAATATTTATAAAATATTTGAATTAAAAACTCAAATCATGCATGAAAAAAAAAAATTTATACCTTATTCCAGCTGGAATAACCTTGGGATAAACCTGGAATAGACTAGAATAACTGGAATAAAGTTATTCCAGTCGTCTTCCTTCTTGGAACTCTATTTTTGGCTTGCAAAACTTTGTCGGAACACCACCTTCCGGACCTTCGTTTGCTCCCAAATTCGAGCAGCGGTAACTTGGACAAGTGCTCTTCAATCTCCAATTAAAATCTGCAAGAAATGGTTAGCCAAATAATTATAAAAAATCACCAAAGTCTGCTGTCAGATTTCTACAGCAAAACTGGGCAGCAGACTTTGGCCTTCATTTTGGAGTGGTTGGGGCGATCCCGGTCCACGTAGCTTGCTCCTAGGAGTAGAAGGATACTCCCTCTAGAGGGGAGACATGCCCGGGGCTCTCGGATCCTTCTCCACGCGCGGTGCTAGCCGCTGGAAGAGGGCTTCACGGTCACAAGAAATTCTGCAACAGGGCAGAACAAGAGCACTTGAAACAATGGGATTTGAAGCCTTGTTTCTCTCCCTCATAAGCTCCTAAACCCAGTCCCAAAGCTCTCAAAACCCCGGTGGAATGAATGAATAAAACTCTCCAAGGGAAGAACCAGCTCTCACGTTTTTCAACCCCTTACACGGTGAAACAAAAATGCACACAATGACTGTCAATCTCCTCTGAAACAGGGGCGCTGGAAGTGTTTAAATAGGACAGCAATGGGAAAGGGAGGTGGAGAGGCTGGGAGGGGAAGAGACGGACGCTGCCATTATCCCAATTAATCAAGCTATAAACTAGGAATAAAGATAGCGGGTGGAAGAAGGAGAGAAGACGCCCAGATTTTGTTCGGCCCTTGGGTTCGGTCGTTTTGGCTTTCCATTGACGCTTGGAATTCCTCCAACAAAATCACCATGTAAACGGTCCAAGGCTCAAAGAAAATATCGGTTCAATCCCAATTTGGTTCAATCCCATTAAACCAAGTGGTTCAATCCAATTGAACCGGTCCAGGAAATTCCAAACCCAATTTAATTTGGTTCAATTGGTTCACAACCAATTGGAGGCCGAAATGAACTCCGAATTAGTTCAAAACTGATTCAGAAAAATTCTGGCGCAGTCCTAGTCAACCCAGAATAATTTCTGGTTGACACAGACAAGGGCAAGACGGGAAAAAGAGTGCTAAAAAATACTGTGACCATTAAACCGAGATGATTCCCAATCGTAATCGGTATCCGGATCAGAGAGTTATCCTCTGTGGCGTGTGACCTCATAGGTTTGAACCTAAATGGTAGCACTAGATAATTTTAGTACCAGCACAGGAAACCATCTAGCAATGGATCCCGGCATCTGGATAGGTCGAAGATGCGGGAGCAAACTATCGAACCTCTGGCATATGGTTACCGTATAATTCATCCCTTTGACCTCTAATGCTCAGGACGACTAAAATTGGGCTGCCAACCCAGACTGAGTCAGTCGACTACGTGTCTCAACCTCGCAAGCCCAGTGACTCTTCACTAGGGCTACCCCGGCTGAGGATTTGCTAAATTGAGATACTGCAAGACATTCAATCCAAACTGTTTGGATAGGTCAATTCTATCTTGGTCCATCACTGCTCCACAAGTACTTGCCTGTACCCAGAAACCTTCCATCACCGGATTAAAAATCCGGGTAGTCCGGCACCAAAGTACAGGGAGTTGCTTGCAAGTTACCGTGATGACCTCAGGTCGGAGGGACACATATACCCATATCCAATCGTGAGTATCCCTTTGGCAAAAAGGGGTTGCACGGAGTCACGTTCAATGAGATACCAAATATCCCACTTGTAGATCACATCAGTGTCACCACACTCATTTGGTCAAGAGGACAACCAAACGATGTGAGCTGCAACAACCTATACTTGATATATTGCCATCCTGTACAATATATCCTTTGGTTGTGAACAGGGTTTAAGGACCACTCATACATCCTCTCTGTATCGAAGACAGTGTAGTCCTAAGGACTTCATCACATGGAAAGAGTTCATTTCAGGGAAATACAATATGTGATGAGCTGCCAAAAAATAATATTTTATTAATTCATAAAATGAATTACAATACTGAGCCCAACCGCCTACAACCCAGGCAATTGGCTTTGGGACACAATTCCCAACAACTCCCACTTGTACTAAAGCTAATCAAAAGAGTATCTAATACCCATTTTCCATTTACAATAGTCGAACTCTTTTATTCCGAGAGCTTTAGTGAAGGGGTCAGCCAGATTTTCATTTCCATCGATCTTCAGAAGATTGATGTCGCCTCGTTCCACGATATCTCATACGAGGTGATAGCACCGCAGAATGTGCTTGGTGCGGTGATGAGCTTTTGGCTTTTTAGCTTGAGCAATGGCTCCAGTGCTGTCACAGTACACCGGAACAGGACTATCTAGGGAAGGTGCCACCCCTAGCTCTCCAAGGAACTTTCACAACCATACAGCTTCCTTTGCTACATCTGATGCTGAAATATATTTTGCTTCGCATACCGAGTTTGCAACAGTTGCCTGCTTGGAACTTTTCCAGCAGATCGCTCCTCCATCCAGGATAAATACAAACCCTGACACACTCTTGCTATCATCTTTATCAGACTGGAAACTGGAGTCAGAGTACCCCACAAGTTTCAAGTCAGGTTCTCCATAAATCATCCATTGATCTTTAGTATTTCTTAAATACTTAAGGATGGACTTAACCACCTTCCAATGCGCCTCACCTGGATCAGACTGGTATCTGCTCACTACTCCTAGTGAGTATGCCACGTCTGGTCTAGTACAAGTCATAGCATACATGATAGAGCTTACTACAGAAGCATAAGGTACTCTATTTATGCGCTCTCTTTCCTCAGGAGTTGTCGCACAATCCTTCTTGGAAAGAGTAATTCCAGAACCTATCGGGAGATAGCCTTTCTTGGAATTTTCCATGCTGAACCGTTTCAGCACGGTGTCAATGTACGTAGACTGAGACAATCCCAAAAGCTTCTTAGATCTATCTCTATAGATCTTCATACCTAGTATGTAAGAAGCTTCACCCAAGTCCTTCATGGAGAACTGAGATGATAACCAGACCTTTATTCCTTGTAATGCTGCGACATCATTCCCGATTAAGAGAATGTCGTCAACATACAGTACTAGGAATACAATCACAGAATCATTAACCCATTTATAGATGCATGGTTCTTCTCCGTTCCTAACGAAGCCATATGATTTGATACATCTATCAAACCGTAAGTTCCAACTTCGAGACGCTTGCTTGAGTCCATAGATTTACCTCTGCAACTTGCATACTTTTGATTCATCTGTGGATGTGAACCCTTCAGGCTGTATCATATACACCTCCTCTTCCAGCTTCCCATTTAGGAAAGTGGTTCGGACATCCATCTGCCAGATTTCGTAATCAAAATATGCTGCCAAAGCAAGCATGATCCAAATGGACTTGAGCATTGCCACAGGGGAGAAAGTTTCGTCATAATCGATACCATATCACTGACGATACCCTTTGGCAACCAGATGGGCTTTATAGGTCTCTACCTTTCCATCTGCGCCCCTTTTCCTCTTGAAGATCCATTTACACCCGATGGGTTTTATACCTTCAGGCGGATCAACCAATGTCCATACATTGTTGATTTCCATGGACTCCATTTCGGATCGCATGGCTCCAAGCCATGCCTCAGAGTCAGATCTATGAAGTGCATCCATATAGGTGATTGGATCCTCATTGTTCTCATCGAGCTCAATGGGATCGCCGTCCCGGACCAAGAAATCGTAGTATCTGTCCGGCTGACACGGTATTCTACCGGATCTCCTAATGGGTTCTGGGTGTGATTCAATCATAGCCAGTTCTACGATGTCCTTAGAGTGTGCAGGTTCTTTTATTGGTTGAACTTCATCAAGTTCAATCTTAGAAGCTATAGTTCCTTCTCAAGGAACTCCTTTTCCAAAAAGATAGCTCTAAGTGCAACGAACACCTTTTGTTCATTCTCCAAATAGAAGAAATACCCTTTGGTTTCCTTAGGATAACCAATGAATAAACACCGAGCAGACCTAGGACCAAGTTTGTCTGAGTCTAAACGCTTTACGTAAGCCGGACAACCCCAGACCCGAAGGTGTGAGATTGAGGGTTTACGTCCAGTCCACATCTCATACGGAGTGGAGACAACAGACTTACTTGGAACATCATTTAATAAGTAACAGGCTGTCTGAAGCGCATATCCCCAAAAGGATAGCGGCATTATTGCAAAACCCATCATGGATCGAACCATGTCTAATAAGGTTCGATTCCTCCTTTCGGACACACCATTCAACTGTGGTGTTCCTGGAGGAGTCCACTGAGAGAGAATTCCACTCTCCTCAAGATATGTCAAAAAGTCACCAGATAAGTATTCACCACCTCAATCAGATCGAAGGGTTTTAATACTTTTTCCAGTTTGATTTTCTACTTCATTACGGTATCGTTTGAACATTTCAAACAATTCAGACTTATGTCTCATTAGAAAGACATAACCGAACCTCGAAAAGTCGTTTGTAAAAGTAATGAAATATTTGTATCCTCCTCTGGCACTAACTGTCATCGGTCCACATACATCAGTATATATTAGACTTAGAAGTTCTGTAGCTCGTTCACCTTTTCCAGTAAAAGGTGATTTGGTCATTTTACCAAGTAAACATGATTCACAAGTGGGCAGTGATTCAGAATCACTGACCTCGAGGAGTCCATCTCCTCGCATCTTGTTTATCCTGTTTTGGTTAATATGACCTAGCCTACAGTGCCAAAGATACAAATCGTTGACATTATCTAATCTTAGGTGTTTGCTAGAAGTGTACATTACACTAACAGGCCTTGATAGTACATATATGCCATTATTTAATCTAGCTTTCATTACACAGAGTTATTTAAAATAACATTGCAAAAATCTCCTTTTATTGATAGTTCAAAACCATAATTGGCCAAAAGGCCTACAGAGATTATGCTCATAATGAAATTAGGACAATAGTGATAGTCGACTAGTTTGACAGTACAAGACTCAAAGACAAGACGCAGGACTTCGACCGCCAGTACTGGAACACGATTTCCATTCCCGACACTCAGAAACTATTCTCCATCTTCAAATCTTCTGCTAACTTGAAGTCCCTGTAACGAATTTCAAACATGAATTGGACTACCAGTATCCAATACCGAGTTAGCAGTATCAACAATTGAGTAATTACAAGGTTTTATCATATAAATACCTTGTTCAGCAGACTTCTGCTTCCTCGGCCTGTTCGGATCAAGGGATGCAATATAAAGATGATAGTTTCTCTTCCTGTGTCACTTCTTCTTGCAGTAGAAGCACTCTGCAGAAGATTGATTAGCCTTATACTTCCTGGTCTGACTAGGGCCAGGAGCATTCTACACCTTCTTTCCCTTTTTATTTATTTTCTTCTTCCCTTTCTTAAAGGGACGACGACCTCTACTTCCTCCCACTAAATTCACCACCCTCTTATTCAGTTGGTGGTCTTTCTCGAAAGTCTGCAGCAACCCCAAAAGACCATGGTAGTTGACTGCAGGCTTGTTCATTCTGTAATGATCGAGAAAATCAAGATAGGAGGAGGGAAGAGAATTCAGGATCGCATCCTTGCCGAGCTGCTCGTGCAAGGGGCATCCGAGTTTGCCCAACTTTTCAATCAGCTCGATCATGTACAATACATAATCAGTGACTGAACCACCATTCAGCATCTTGGAGTTGTAGATGGCACAAGACACTTTGTACCGTTCTACATCATCCGGGGTGCCGAAGGATTCCTTCAAATTTTGAAGGATTTCATCAGGTTAGGCCTCCTCGAATTTGCGACTGAACTCGTCGTTCATCGTCGCTAACATAATTCAACGGACAGTAGTCCGATCAGAGACCCACTTCAGATAAGCATCTCTGACCGCACTCCATGCATTAGCGGGAGGGATTTCAGGTGCCGGATCCATTATCACATAGAGGATCCATTCATGCTCCAGAACGATTCTCAATCTTCGATACCAACTATCGAAGTTGTGACCCTTTAACTTCTCGTTATCGAGAAGTGACCGGAGCGATAAATTTGAAGACATCTGAAAAGAAAATTGGACCAAATTAGTTTATGAATTAATAACTTAACCAAAAGACTTGGACTTTAGTCTAAAGGTTTCTCCCACTAATTTTTTAAGATTGGTAGCTTCTAACTCCAATCCATGAAAAACACTTTTTCAAGTGGGTACTGAAATCTAATAGGCCTCGCATGAGCCCGACTTTGGCCGGCTCACCCATACGAGCCTAAGGTAGGTTCGTAAACCAATTGCTTCCCTAATCAATTTTTAGTATTTTATTTTGCCCCAGAGAACACTCTAATCGGCCTTGGGGCCTCCTATTTGGGTCTCTGGTTAGGTCCAACCATTAAAATGACAAATCCAATGCTTCCAGCTAACTAAAGACCAAGCCTGACTTTGGCCGGCCCACCTGGTCCCGTTAAGGAGGTTGCACTGAACCATCATCGATCAGATAGAAATTCCAGTCGCCGGATGTACACCCGTTCTTTGGAACTGCCGATGCACACCAAGCTAGTGGACACATTTCTAACCGACTTAATGGGAGGCTAAGACATTATCAACACCTTGACATACTCTTTTTAAGGACCTAATAATTTTAGACGATTTTGGTTGTGACAGAAGATAAGACAAGGACATGGATCATCCTCCCACTGAATCAAACAGATTCCAGGAGGGTTGATATAAATCAACAAATTGATCCATGGGCACCTATAGATCAGTCAGACAGATCAACCTGGGTGACATGGGTTAACTCGAGTCATTGAGCTTTTCCAATCAGTTCTGGTCGACTCGATTAGCTAGGTAGGTGAGATCATGGGTGAGTATCCGCCATTAACCATCTTTCCTAGACACCAACCAAGTTGGCCAGAAAGAGGTAGCCTCATACAGCCATGATCACAATGCCAAACCTACCTCGACACCAGTCGGTTTACCAGACTCGATCAGACTAGCCTAAAGACTCGGGCGTCCACTGAGCCACTAATTGGATCCATTTTAGATGAACGGATCAACAAATCTAACTATTAGATAGTTCTAAAGAAAGGGCCATAAACAACTTTTGTTTAATCTTCTTGTTATCCGGTTCAACTAAATTTAGGTCTAACCTAGTTATGGACCCAACTAGTCAGCTAACCCAATTAATCCAAAATGGCTTATGCAAATTTGATTAGATTTCATAAACCTAAACAAAATTTTAATAAACCAAAGATTTAATTAAAATAATTTTTAATTAAGTCACAATGTAAAACATTTTTACATAATAAAAAATCATGCATCAAGATATTTTACACATATTTTATATTCATATTAAACATGCCTAAAACTTGTATCACCAAATTAAAACAATTTTTAATTTTAATATTCTTTAAGGATCCTTCTGAAGAGGCCAACACAGATGAACCGCATCGTGTCAAAGACACACGGTCATGGTGAAGTCTCAACTAGGTTCCAAAAAGAAAATTTTGATACATCATTAGATTAAACCAATTTTAATCTACATACATGAAAACATAAATAGATTACACATGCAACCTGGCTCTGATACCATTGAAAGAAACCGAGTGCAGGTGGTTTGACATGATCCTACGCTAGGCATGCAAACAGCTACGGGAGCAGAAAGGATTTTAAAACAATTTTTAAAAATCACGCAGCGAAAAACTGCTCCGCCCAGAACCTAATCTATTCAAGTTGCAAACAGGCATGTAAAATGATATAAAATATTTGAATTAAAAATTCAAATCATGCATGAAAAAAAATAATTTTTTATACCTTATTCTGGCTGGAATAACCCTGGGATAAACTTGGAATAGATGGAATAACTGGAATAAAGTTATTCCAGTCGTCTTCCTCCTTGGAACTCTGTTTTTAGCTTGCAAAACTTCATCGGAACACCACCTTCCGGACCTCCTTTTGCTCCCAAATTCGAGCAGCGGCAACTTGGACAAGTGCTCTTCAATCTCCAATTGAAATCTGCAAGAAATGTTTAGCCAAATAATTATAAAAAATCACCAAAGTCTTTTGTAAGATTTCTGCAGCAGAACTGGGCAGCAGACTTTGGCCTTCGTTTTGGAGTGGTTGGGGCGATCCCGATTCGCGTAGCTTGCTCCTAGGAGTAGAAGGATACTCCCTCTAGAGGGGAGACACACCCGGGGCTCTCGGATCCTTCTCCACGCGCGGTGCTAGCTGCTGGAAGAGGGATTCACGGTCACAGGAAATTTTGCAACAGGGCAGAACAAGAGCACTTGAAATAATGGGATTTGAAGCCTTGTTTTTCTCCCTCACAAGCTCCTAAACCCAGTCCCAAAGCTCTCAAAACCCCGGTGGAATGAATGAATAAAACTCTCCAAGGGAAGAACCAGCTCTCACGTTTTTCAGCCCCTTACACGGTGAAACAAAAATGCACACAATGACTGTCAATCTCCTCTGAAACAGGGGCGCTGGAAGTGTTTAAATATGACAGCAATGGGAGAGGGAGGTGGAGAGGCTGGGAGGGGAAGAGATGGACGCTGCCATTAACCCAATTAATCAAGCTATAAACTAGGAATAAAGATAGCGGGTGGAAGAAGGAGAGAAGACGCCCAGATTTTGTTCGGCCCTTGGGTTCGGTCGTTTTGGCTTTCCATTGACGCTTGGAATTCCTCCAACAAAATCACCGTGTAAACGGTCCAAGGCTCAAAGAAAATATCGGTTCAATCCCAATTTGGTTCAATCCCATTAAACCAAGTGGTTCAATCCATTTGAAACGGTCCAGGAAATTCCAAATCCAATTTAATTTGGTTCAATTGGTTCACAACCAATTGGAGGTCAAAACGAACTCCGAATCAGTTCAAAACTGATTCAGAAAAATTCTGGCGCAGTCCTGGTCAACCCGGAATAATTTCTGGTTGACACAGATAAGGGCAATATGGGAAAAAGAGTGCTCAAAAATACTGTGACCATTAAATCGAGATGATTCCCAATCGTAATCGGTATCCGGATCAGAGAGTTATCCTCTATGGCGTGTGACCTCATAGGTTCGAACCTAAACGGTAGCACTAGAATAATTTTAGTACCAGCACAGGAAACCATCTAGCAATGGGTCCCGGCATCTGGATAGGTCAAGATGCGGGAGCAAACTATCGAACCTCTGGCATATAGTTACCGTATAATTCATCTCTTTGACCTCTAATGCTCAGGACGACTGAAATTAGGCTGCCAACCCAGATTGAGTCAGTGGACTACGTGTCTCAACCTCGCAAGCCCAGTGACTCTTCACTAGGGCTACCCAAGCCGAGGATTTGCTAAATTGAGATATTGCGAGACATTCAATCCAAATTGTTTAGACAGGTCAATTCCATCTTGGTCCATCACTGCTCCACAAGTACTTGCCTGTACCCAGAAACCTTCCGTCATCGGATTAAAAATCCGGGTAGTCCGGCACCAAAGCACAGGGAGTTGCTTGCAAGCTACCGTGATGACCTCAGGTCGGAGGGACACATATACCCATATCCAATCATGAGTTTCCCTTTGGCAGAAAGGGGCTGCACGGAGTCACGTTCAATGAGATACCACATATCCCACTTGTAGATCACATCAGTGTCACCACACTCATTTGGTCAAGAGGACAACCAAACGATGTGAACTGCAACAACCTATACTTGATATATTACCGTCCTGTACAATATATCCTTTGGTTGTGAATAGGGTTTAAGGACCACTCGATACATCCTCTCTGTATCGAAGACAGTGTAGTCCTAAGGACTTCATCACATGGAAAGAGTTCATTTCAGGAAAATACAATATGTGATGAGCTGCCAAAAAATAATATTTTATTAATTCATAAAATGAATTACAATACTGAGCCCAACCTACAACCCAGGCGATTGGCTTTGGGACACAATTCCCAACAACTCTCACTTGTACTAAAGCCAATCAGAAGAGTATCTAATACCCATTTCCCATTTACAATAGTCGAACTCTTTTATTCCGAGGGCTTTAGTGAAGGGGTCGGCCAGATTTTCCTTTCCATCGATCTTCAGAAGATTGATGTCATCTCGTTCCATGATCTCTCGTACGAGATGGTAGCGTCGTAAAATATGCTTGGTGCGGTGATGAGCTTTAGGCTCCTTAGCTTGAGCAATGGCTCCAGTGCTGTCACAATACACCAGAACAGGACTATCTAGGGAAGGTGCCACCCCTAGCTTTCCAAGAAACTTCCGCAACCATACAGCTTCCTTTGCTGCATCTGATGCTGCAATATATTCTGCTTCGCATACCAAGTCTGCAACAGTTGCCTGCTTGGAACTTTTCCAGCAGATCGCTCCTCCGTTCAGGGTAAATACAAACCCTGACACACTCTTGCTATCATCTTTATCCGACTGGAAACTGGAGTCAGAGTACCCCACAAGTTTCAAGTCAGGTTCTCCATAAATCAGCCATTGATCTTTAGTATTTCTTAAATACTTAAGGATGGACTTAACCACCTTCCAATGCGCCTCACCTGGGTCAGACTGGTATCTGCTCACTACTCCTAGTGAGTATGCCACGTCTGGTCTAGTACAAGTCATAGCATACATGATAGAGCCTACTGCAGAAGCATAAGGTACTCTATTCATGCGCTCTCTTTCCTCAGGAGTTGTCGCACATTCCTTCTTGGAAAGAATAATTTCAGAACCTATCGGGAGATAGCCTTTCTTGGAATTTTCCATGCTGAACCATTTCAACACGGTGTCAATGTACGTAGACTGGGACAATCCCAAAAGCTTCTTAGATCTATCTCTATAGATCTTCATACCTAGTATGTAAGAAGCTTCACCCAAGTCCTTCATGGAGAACTAAGATGATAACCAGACCTTTATTCCTTGTAATGCTGCGACATCATTCCCGATTAAGAGAATGTCGTCAACATACAGTACTAGGAATACAATCACAGAACCATTAACCCATTTATAGATGCACGGTTCTTCTCCGTTCCTAACGAAGCCATATGATTTGATACATCTATCAAACCGTAAGTTCCAACTTCGAGATGCTTGCTTGAGTCCATAGATGGACCTCTGCAACTTGCATACTTTTGATTCATCTATGGATGTGAACCCTTCAGGCTGTATTATATACATCTCCTCTTCCAGCTCCCCATTTAGGAAAGTTGTTCGGACATCCATCTGCCAGATTTCGTAATCAAAATATGCTGCCAAAACAAGCATGATCCGAATGGACTGAGCATTGCCATAGGGGAGAAAGTTTCGTCATAATCATACCATATCGCTGACGATACCCTTTGGCAACCAGACGGGATTTATAAGTCTCTACCTTCCCATCTGCACCCCTTTTCCTCTTGAAGATCCATTTACACCCGATGGGTTTTATACCTTCAGGCGGATCAACCAATGTCCATACATTGTTGATTTCCATGGACTCCATTTCGGATCGCATGGCTCCAAGCCATGCCTCAGAGTCAGATCTCTGAAGTGCATCCATATAGGTGATCGAATCCTCATTGTTCTCATCGAGCTCAATGGGATCGCCGTCCCGGACCAAGAAACCGTAGTATCTGTCCGGCTGACGCGGTATTCTACCGGATCTCCTAATGGGTTCTGGGTGTGATTCAATCACATCCGGTTCTACGATGTCCTTAGAGTGTGCAGGTTCTTTATTGGTTGAACTTCATCAAGTTCAATCTTAGAAGCTATAGTTCCTTCTCCAAGGAACTCCTTTTCCAAAAAGATAGCTCTAAGAGCAACGAACACCTTTTGTTCATTCTCCAAATAGAAGAAATACCCTTTGGTTTCCTTAGGATAACCAATGAATAAACACCGATCAGACCTAGGACCAAGTTTGTCTGAGTCTAACGCTTTACGTAAGCCGGACAACCCCAGACCCGAAGGTGTGAGATTGAGGGTTTACGTCTAGTCCACATCTCATACGGAGTGGAGACAACAGACTTACTTGGAACATCATTTAATAAGTAACAGGCTGTCTGAAGCGCATATCCCCAAAAGGATAGCGGCAATGTTGCAAAACCCATCATGGATCGAACCATATCCAACAAGGTTCGATTCCTCCTTTCGGACACACCATTCAACTATGGTGTTCCTGGAGGAGTCCACTGAGAGAGAATTCCACTCTCCTCAAGATATGTCAAAAATCACCAGATAAGTATTCACCACCTCGATCAGATCGAAGGATTTTAATACTTTTTCCAGTTTGTTTTTCTACTTCATTACGGTATCGTTTGAACATTTCAAACGATTCAGACTTATGTCTCATTAGAAAGACATAACCGAACCTTGAAAAGTCGTCTGTAAAAGTAATGAAATATTTGTATCCTCCTCTGGCACTAACTGTCATCGATCCACATATATCAGTATGTATTAGACTTAGAAGTTCTGTAGCTCGTTCACCTTTTCCAGTAAAAGGTGATTTGGTCATTTTACCAGGTAAATAGGATTCACAAGTGGGCAGTGATTCAGATTCACTGACCTCGAGGAGTCCATCTCCTCGCATCTTGTTTATCCTGTTTTGGTTAATATGACCTAGCCTACAGTGCCAAAGATACAAATCGTTGACATTATCTAATCTTGGACGTTTGCTAGAAGTGTACATTACACTAACAGACCTTGATAGTACATATATGCCATTATTTAATCTAGCTTTCATTATCACAGAGTTATTTAAAATAACATTGCAAAAATCTCCTTTTATTGATAGTTCAAAACCACAATTGGCCAAAAGGCCTACAGAGATTATGCTCATAATGAAACTAGGACAATAGTGACAGTCGACTAGTTCGACAGTACAAGACTCAAAGACAAGACGCAGGACTCCGACCCCCAGTACTGGAACATGATTTCCATTCCCGATGCTCAGAAATTATTCTCCATCTTCAAATCTTCTGCTAACTTGAAGTCACTGTAACGAATTACAAACATGAATTGGACTACCAGTATCCAATACCCAGTTAGCAGTATCAACAATTGAGTAATTACAAGGTTTTATCATATAAATACCTTGTTCAGCAGACTTCTGCTTCCTCGGCCTGTTCGGATCAAGGGACGCAATATAAAGAGGACAGTTCCTCTTCCAGTGTCCCTTCTTCTTGCAATAGAAGCACTTTGCAGAAGATTGATCAGCCTTATACTTCCTGGTCTGACTAGGGCCAGGAGCATTCTACACCTTCTTTCCCTTTTTATTTATTTTCTTCTTCCCTTTCTTAAAGGGACGACGACCTCTACTTCCTCCCACTAAATTACCACCCCCTTATTCAGTTGGTGGTCTTTCTCGAAAGTCTGCAGCAACCCCAAAAGACCATGGTAGTTGATTGCAGGCTTGTTCATTCTGTAATGATCGAGAAAATCAAGATAGGAGAAGGGAAGAGAATTCAGGATCGCATCATTGCCGAGCTGCTCGTGCAAGGGGCATCCGAGTTTGCCCAACTTTTCAATCAGCTCGATCATGTACAATACATGATCAGTGACTGAACCACCATTCGGCATCTTGGAGTTGTAGATGGCACAAGACACTTTGTACTGTTCTACATCATCCGGGGTGGCGAAGGATTCCTTCAACTTTTGAAGGATTTCATCAGGTTGGGCCTCCTCGAATTTGCGACCGAACTCGTCGTTCATCGCCGCTAACATAATGCAATGGACAGTAGTCCGATCAGAGACCCACATCAGATAAGCATCTCTGACTGCACTCCGTGCATTAGCGAGAGGGATTTTAGGTGCCGGATCCGTTATCACATAGAGGATCCGTTAATGCTCCAGAATGATTCTTAATCTTCGATACCAACTATCGAAGTTGTGACCCTTTAACTTCTCGTTATCGAGAAGTGACCGAAGTGATAAATTTGAAGACATCTGAAAAGAAAATTAGACCAAATTAGTTTATGAATTAATAACTTAACCAAAAGACTTGGACTTTAGTCTAAAGGTTTCTCCCACTAATTTTTTAAGATTGGTAGCCTCTAATTCCAATCCATGAAAAACACTTTTTCAAGTGGGTACTGAAATCCAATAGGCCTCGCATGAGCCCGACTTTGGCCGGCTCACCCATACGAGCCTAAAGGTAGGTTCGTAAACCAATTGCTTCCCTAAACAATTTTTAGTATTTTATTTTGCCCCAGAGAACACCCCAATCGGCCTTGGGCCTCCTATTGCGGGTCTCTGGTTAGGTCCAACCATTAAAATGACAAATCCAATGCTTCCAGCTAACTAAAGACCAAGCCCGACTTTGGCCGGCCCACCTGGTCCCGTTAAGGAGGTTGCACTGAACCATCATCGATCAGATAGAAATTCCAGTCGCCGAATGTACACCCGTTCTTTGGAACTGCCGATGCACACCAAGCTAGTGGACACATTTCTAACCGACTTAATGGGAGGCTAAGACATTGTCAACACCTTGATATACTCTTTTTAAGGACCTAATAATTTTAGAGGATTTTAGTTGTGACAGAAGATAAGACAAGGACATGGATCATCCTCCCACTGAATCAAACAGATTCCAAGAGGGTTGACATAAATCAACAAATTGATCCATGGGCACCTATAGATCAGTCAGACCGATCAACCTGGGTGACATGGGTTAACTCGAGTCATTAAGCTTTTCCAATCAGTTCTGGTCGACTCGACTATCCAGGTAGGTGAGATCATGGGTGAGTATCCGCCATTAACCATCTTTCATAGACACCAACCAAGTTGGCCAGGAAAGAGGTAGCCTCAAACAACCATGATCATAATGCCAAACCTACCTCGACACCAGTCGGTTTACCAGACTCGGTCAGACTAGCCTAAAGACTTGGGCGTCCACTGAGCCACTAATTGGATCCATTTTAGATGAACGGATCAACAAATCTAACTATTAGATAGTTCTAATGAAAGGGCCTTAAACAACTTTTGTTTAATCTTCTTGTTATCCAGTTCAACTAAATTTAGGTCTAACCCAGTTATGGACCCAACTAGTTAGCTAACCCAATTAACCCAAAATGGCTTATGCAAATATGATTAGATTTCATAAACCAAAAAAAAATTTTAATAAGCCAAAGATTTAATTAAAATAATTTTTAATTAAGTCACAATGTAAAACATTTTTACATAACAAAAAATCATGCATCAAGATATTTTACACATATTTTATATTCATATTAAACATGCCTAAAACTTGTATCACCAAATTAAAACAATTTTTAATTTTAATATTCTTTAAGGATCCTTCTGAAGAGGCCAACACAGATGAACCGCATCGTGACAAAAATACACGGTCATGGTGAAGGTCTCAACTAGGTTCCAAAAAGAAAATTTTGATACATCATTAGATTAAACCAATTTTAATCTACATACATGCAAACATAAATAGATTACACATGCAACCTGGCTCTGATACCATTGAAAGAAACCAGGTGCAGGTGGTTTAACATGATTCTACGCTAGGTATGCAAACAGCTACGAGAGCAGAAAGGATTTTAAAACAATTTTTAAAAATCACGCAGCGAAAAACTGCTCCGCCAAGAACCTAATCTATTCAAGTTACAAACAGGCATGTAAAATGATATAAAATATTTATAAAATATTTGAATTAAAATTCAAATCATGCATGAAAAAAAAAAAAATTTTAATACCTTATTCTGGCTGGAATATCCCTGGGATAAACCTGGAATAGACTTGAATAACTGGAATAAAGTTATTCTAGTCATCTTCCTCCTTGGAACTCTGTTTTTGGCTTGCAAAACTTCGTCGGAACATCACCTTTCGGACCTCCGTTTGCTCCCAAATTCGAGCAACGGCAACTTGGACAAGTGCTCTTCAATCTTCAATTGAAATCTGCAAGAAATGGTTAGCCAAATAATTATAAAAAATCACCAAAGTCTGCTGCCAGATTTCTGCAGCAGAACTGGGCGGCAGACTTTTGCCTTCGTTTTGGAGTGGTTGGGGCGATCCTGGTCCGCGTAGCTTGCTCCTAAGAGTAGAAGGATACTCCCTCTAGAGGGGAGACATGCCCGAGGCTCTCGAATCCTTCTCCACGCGCGGTGCTAGCCGCTGGAAGAGGGCTTCACAGTCACCGGAAATTCTGCAACAGGGCAGAACAAGAGCACTTGAAACAATGGGATTTGAAGCCTTGTTTCTCTCCCTCACAAGCTCCTAAACCCAGTCCCAAAGCTCTCAAAACCCCGGTGGAATGAATGAATAAAACTCTTCAAGGGAAGAACCAGCTCTCACGTTTTTCAGCCCCTTAAACCGTGAAACAAAAATGCACACAATGACTATCAATCTCCTCTGAAACAGGGGTGCTGGAAGTGTTTAAATAGGACAGCAATGGGAGAGGAAGGTGGAGAGGCTGGGAGGGGAAGAGACGGACGCTGCCATTAACCCAATTAATCAAGCTATAAACTAGGAATAAAGACAGTGAGTAGAAGAAGGAGAGAAGATGCCCATATTTTGTTCGGCCCTTTGGTTCGGTCGTTTTGGCTTTCCATTGACGCTTGGAATTCCTCCAACAAAATTACCGTGTAAACGGTCCAAGGCTTAAAGAAAATATCGGTTCAATCCCAATTTGGTTCAATCCCATTAAACCAAGTGGTTCAATCCAATTGAACCGGTCCTGGAAATTCCAAACCCAATTTAATTTGGTTCAATTGGTTCACAACCAATTGGAGGCCGAAACGAACTCCGAATCAGTTCAAAACTGATTCAGAAAAATTCTGGCGCAGTCTTGGTCAACCCGAAATAATTTTTTGTTGACACAGACAAGGGCAAGATAAGAAAAAGAGTGCTAAAAAATACTGTGACCATTAAACCGAGATGATTCCCAATCGTAATCGGTATCCGGATCAGAGAGTTATCCTCTGTGGCGTGTGACCTCATAGGTTCGAACCTAAATGGTAGCACTAGAACAATTTTAGTACCAGCACAGGAAACCATCTAGCAATGGGTCCCGGCGTCCGGATAGGTCGAAGATGCGGGAGCAAACTATCGAACCTCTGGCATATGGTTACCGTATAATTCATCCCTTTGACCTCTAATGCTCAGGACGACTGAAATTGGGCTGCCAACCCAGACTGAGTCAGTCAACTACTTGTCTCAACCTCGCAAGACCAGTGACTCTTCACTAGGGCTACCTCGACCGAGGATTTGCTAAATTGAGATACTACGAGACATTCAATCCAAACTGTTTGGATAGGTCAATTCCATCTTGGTCCATCACTGCTCCACATGTACTTGCCTGTACCCAGAAACCTTCTGTCACCGGATTAAAAATCCAGGTAGTCCGGCACCAAAGCACAGGGAGTTGCTTGCAAGCTACCGTGATGACCTCAGGTCGGAGGGACACATATATCCATATCCAATCGTGAGTATCCCTTTGGCAGAAAGGGGCTGCACGGAGTCACGTTCAATGAGATACCACATATCCCACTTGTAGATCATATCAGTGTCACCACACTCATTTGGTCAAGAGGACAACCAAACGATGTGAACTGCAACAACCTATACTTGATATATTGCCGTCCTGTACAATATATCCTTTGGTTGTGAACAGGGTTTAAGGACCACTCGATATATCCTCTCTGTATCGAAGACAGTGTAGTCCTAAGGACTTCATCACATGGAAAGAGTTCATTTCAGGGAAATACAATATATGATGAGCTACCAAAAAATAATATTTTATTAATTCATAAAATGAATTACAATACTGAGCCCAATCGCCTACAACCCAGGTGATTGGCTTTGGGACACAATTCCCAACAATATTTAGTGCAACTAACGAAACTCTTTGTAAAGAATTTGCTAAGTTGATGTAGGGTGAATTTGAAATGAGTCTAATGGGTGAACTGAACTACTTCCTTGGACTCCAAGTAAAACAAGCAAAGGAAGGGATCTTCATAAACCAAGTCAAGTACATCAAAGAAATCATCAAGAAGTTTCGTATGGAGACAAGCAAAGAAATGAGCACACCCATGAGCTCAACCTGCAAATTGGATAAAGATGAAGAAGGCAACTGTTGCCTCCAGGATCGTCATGGCCCGTAGTTGCTGATGGCGTCGATGATCGCCCGTCCACCTCTTCGGGATGCCTCCTGTGCTTTGGGACTTGCAAGAAACAACGTAAGTAACCCGGGCCAGGAATTTCGATGGAGGCACTTCGACGATCAAGTCAATGACGATCCAAGAGAATAGATCCTCCTGGTCGAGCCCCTCGGGATGAGCTCCATGCTAAGAGGAGTGAGTGTGGTGTGTATGAAAGTGAGAGCGAGCTGGGAGAGGTGATGGCTGAGATGGAAGAGTCCCCCTATGTGGCCCTTCTCCCTTTTTTTGGTCACCCATTCCAGTGGTCTCTCTTCTTCTTTTTTTGCTTTTGCTTACTTCTTTTAGCTTACCCTGGCTAGGTTTTTACTCTGGCTTGCTCGGGATCTCCCATGTCATCAGACATGCATGATGAGGTATCGTACCGTAGATGGGATGCCTTTTCTGACAGATGACCGAGGAAGCTTTCATGTGCTCTGACATTCCCTCTGTTTGCTCCATTCTAGGAAGCTTGGCGGGACCTTGATCGGCGGGCCACCACCCTCGAGATTCGTGCCCTTCGGCTGGGTCCTTCCCTGGTGGTACGGTAGGTTGACAAAGAGCATGGCGCCTTGGTCAGGGGTTTCCTTCCCTTCTGGTATGAGTGACGACTGTGGGTATTGATTGCGGCATGGCAGGCACTGCTGCATGACCCTCGGAGGCCCGCCATCATCCTTAGAGGGGAGGCGCTGCTTCCTTGGCGGTTGGTGCCTCTGCCCGAGCTGGGGACCGAGCTGGAGAGATGGGACCCAACTCCGAGGGGCTTCGCCTCGAGGTGGCTCAGCTGTATGGGGGAGGGCTGAGCTTGACTCCGGACCAGCTGAACTCGGCTTCGGGCGAGCTCGACCTGATGGAGATGGGTGAGGCGCAGCCAAGCCCACGGGACTTGACCTTGGAGGGGCTCCACGTGATGGAGGAGACTTGGGCTCGACTCTTGACCACGGGGCCCGATCCTAAGGGGCCAACCTTGCGGGGGGGATTTATGCTCGGCTCTGGCCTAGGCATCCTACCCTGGCGGGGACTAACCTGGCAGAGGATGGAGCTCGACTTCGGTAGGCGACTCCACTGTTCTGGGAGAGCTCAGCCCGGCGAAGGGGCCCATGTTGAAAATCCAGCATGGCATCTGATAGGGACTCCATGTCAATCTACCCACCCCACGTCAGCGATCCAGCCACATCATTTGCCCCCCACTCCTGAGGTTCGTTGGCGCACGGCGCTCGGGGCAAAGGAAGTAATTACGGTGCTGACATGGAAAGGCAAAAGATCTGGTGCAATAATGACTGATGTCGATGGTGCTTCGCACGGCGGTCCTTCGAGCCAGTACGAGGGTGCCACGTGGCCACGTCCGAGGAGCAGTTACTACGAGCATGGAATTCAGAGCGGCCACAGCCGGATCGAGGCACTGGCCCCGTAGATCGGTGACACGTGGTGGGCATCTCTCGGCGGGGGAGCCATAACGGTACGGTCGGGCGTAGGTTGCTTCGAAAAGAAAGGTAAATTTTCCAGGACTTACCTTCTTTCAAAATTTTCATGCCCGACGTCGTACAGAGGTTCTCCCTTCCTTCTTCTCTGGCCGTTTTTGTCTTCCTGGACTCTTAGCAGGTCAGCTTCCTTTTCTTCTCTCGCCTTGTCGACTAGGGATCATCTTAGGTCTCCCTTCGTCATCTTCTTCTTCTTCTATGGACCGCTTCGGTCCAAACTTTCATCCTTCTTGCCAAGCCAAGGCTGAGCCTTCCTGACCGAAAACTCCTTCTTCCTTCGACGAGGAAAGGGAGGGGCGCGCTATGAGTTCAATAGGAGGCCTACCTACAGTCCCGTAGCCATTAGGGAACCCGGGTCCGCTCCCCTACCTCGCTTGTCTCTTCTCCCTACTCCTGCTCCCGAACCTCCTCGGTCAACAGGTCCCGGGGGGATTGCTTCGGTGATCATCGCTGAGGAGCTCGCGACCATCCGAGGTGATTACAACATCCCCAAGTCCATCCATCTTTCTGTTCCTCATCCGGGAGAGCGAATCACTTCCAGTGGCCCTCGTCGGATCGCCTTCTATGAGGAGACCTTCGCCGGGGGCCTCCGATTTCTTGTTCATCCCTTTTTTCTCTTTTTTTTGACCAACTATCGCCTTGTTCTCGCCCAGTTGGTTCCAAATGCTATCAGAATGATTTTCTATTTCATCGTTCTGTGTCACTTCCACAGGATCGTCGCCTGTTTCTCTCTATTTAGGGCCTTCTTCATCCTAAAATGCCACCCTACCGAGGAGGGGTGGTGGTCTCTTTCGTCCCACCCTCAGGACATTAGGTTTGAGCTCCCCTCTTCCATCAAGGGATGGAAGAGTAGGTATTTTTTCGCCTCGGTTGAAGGGATCGATTGGGCTTGGAGCAACCCAGATCGATCTCCCAACTGAAACTCCTCCGTTGAAGCAGCTGACCTTGATCTATACGAGCTGCTCAGATCGATCGAGATCCCTTCGCTCGAGGTCCTGCTGTTGGAGCGAAATCTCCGCGAGACTGGGGTCGGCTCGGCGCGGGAGCCGGGTGAGTTCGGCTTGGCCACCATTTACTTTCTCTTTCTTTCTTTTTCTTCTTTTTTTTTTTTGAAATCGGTGTTGACCGTGTCTCCTTTGGTGCAGGCATGAAGTTCTTTATGGATGAGCTACTTTCTTTCTTCGAGGAGCGAGAACAGGCAACTGAGGCGGCGAGCCCGCTTTGAAGAGGGATCGTGCTAATGATGGTGCAAGGCTAGTTTAGGCTGGGCTAGACACGCCGATTTCTGAAATGAGGTGGAAGAGGGTAGCTAAGCCCGTCCTGAAGCCTCCAGAGTAGCGCGACCCAGCCTCGGCGCCTGAGCCCGAGGTGGTTGTCTGGGCCAGGTCTACTGCTGCCATTGCAAGGGTGGCAGCCCCCATCCAGAGATCTTAGAGGTCGAGGAGGACGGGGAGCCGAGGGATGCAAGGCCATCGCCCACGGTGCGGTCTGAAGCAGTGTCGAGCTCACAACTAGTGCCGAAGGCATCTTCCATCGCTAAGGGGTCCAAGTCAGTGGAGAAGAGGGATAGGGACTACCGCCGGGTCCCTTTCAGGTTGGGGCCCAACGTCTCCCTTATAAAGGACCCAAGTCTTGTCGAGCGGATGATGGACTTCTCAGTCCAGTCCTGCTACCGGCGCGAAGGGAGTGGGAGACTCCTCGGCGATGTCATCAGCTCGTCCTTCACCAACCTCTATGTCGTGAGTTTCTCCTCGCCCATCTCCATTCCTCTTAACCTTCTTTGGCGTCATAGCCGACGTGCTTTCTTTAATGCAGCAAGGTAGGGAACTAGTCCTCATCCAGGACTACTACCATAATTGGGTCAAGAGAGACAAGAAGCGACAGGCAAAACTCGAGTCCCTGAGGACTGAGGCAAGTCGGAAGGATGAGGAGACCCGGGAGGCTAACCAGAAGGTTAAGAGCCTCACGGGCGAAGTCGTCGATGCCACGAGGATTAGGAAGGAGCTCGAGGGAGAGTTCGAAGCGAAGAGGACTCGGTTGAAGGAGCTCCGGGCCGAGTTGGAGGCGGCAAGGGAACGGGCCGTCTCCGCTGAGAAGAAGGTAGCGGCCGCTATGAAGAGGGCCGCGGAGGTGGAGGAGAAGGCTGTCGCCGCCACTCGTTCTGCTAAGACAGCTGAGAAGGGGATGGTGATGGCAATCCGCCAGGCCATGCATGCTGTAGAGAAGTCGGCCGAGGCAATGTGCCGGGCGGAGGTCGCAAGGAAAGAGGTCACTGATGCGGTGGCCAATTTCAAGGCCTCTCCCGAGTATATAAAGGACTTCAAGGAGGCGGCGACAGACTCCTTCACCAAGGGGTTCGCCTACTGCTGCTCCCAGCTGTGGGGGATCCTTTCCAAGGAGCGGTTGGCCATGCTCCGGGCCCCTGGCAAGAAGGCTCCATCTTCGACATCGACCGCAGTGGGGTCGGGAGCCGCTCTAGTCGGGCCCCTCCTGGAGGTGGCCTCAGCGACACCGAGCCATGTGAAGCCGACCTCGGTGGCGAAGATGTCTGAACCAACACCGCAAATAGAGGCAACTGAGTTGGCTCCGACGGTGGTAGCAGCTGAACAAGTCCCCGCGGCAATGGCCGCCGAGGAGGGTGCCCCGTAGTGGAGGTGGAAGAGGGGGAAGTCCTAGTTGGGCGCCGTCCAGGGAAGGAGCCGGCCCAGTAGAGTAGGACCTCTTGTAAATCTTTGTTTTTCTTTTTGTCGGACCGGGCTGCCTGGCCTGTTAGGGCCCCAGAAATAGTGTAACACTTTTTAAGTAATAAAGAGTGTTTTGATCAACATGACTTCTCCTTCTTTGTGGTTGTGTGAATGCTTTCTCCCCTCTCCTCTCTTCTCCCCCTTCTTTTTCTCTCCCTTTTTTTTTTGGTATGGGGAGGTTAGAGAGGAGAGCTCCATCTGGCATGAGCTCGAGTCTCGCAGTCTTGGAGCTGGGCTCGAGGACATGTTGGCCGGAGAGCTGGGCTTCGGGTCTTGAATGCCTTGGAGCTGAGCTTGAGGCTTTGGTTCCAGAGAATAGTGGCTCCAGGCTTGAGTGCCTGAGAACAGTGGCTCAGGGCTTGAGTGCCTGAGGGCTTCTCAGGTCTTAGTGCGCCGGAGGACTTTTCTCCGAGCTTGGGTGCCTGAGGGCTTCTCAGGTCTTGAATGCCTTGGAGCTAGGCTCGAGGCTTGGATGCCTGAGGGCTTCTCAGGTCTTGGTGCCGGAGGACTTTTCTCCGGGCTTGGGTGCCTGAGAGCTTCTCAGGTCTTGAATGCCTTGGAGCTAGGCTCGAGGCTTGGATGCTGAGGGCTTCTCAAGTCTTGGTGCCGGAGGACTTTTCTCCAGGCTTGGGTGCCTGAGGGCTTCTCAGGTCTTGAATGCCTTGGAGCTAGGCTCGAGGCTTTGTTCTGCCTGAGAGTTGGGCTCCGAGGTTGTTGATATCTTGGAGCTGGGCTCGAAGGCTTGTTTGGCCGGAGAGCTGGGCTCTGGAGTTGTTAGTGTCTTGGAGATGGGCTCGAAGACTTGTTTGGCCTGAGAGTTGGGCTCCGAAGTTGTTGATGTCTTAGAGCTGGGCTCGAAGACTTGTTTGACCGGAGAGCTGGGCTCTGGAGTTGGGGTCTTGGAGCTCGGCTCGAAGATTTGTTTGGCTGGAGAGCTGGGCTCTGAAGTTGGGGTCTCAGAGCTGGGCTCGAAGACTTGTTTGGCCGAAGAGCTGGGCTCCGGAGTTGCTGGTGTCTTAGAGCTAGGCTCGAAGACTTGTTTGGACGGAGAGCTGGGCTCCGGAGTTGTTGATGTCTTTGAGCAAGACTCGAAGACTTGTTTGGCCGGAGAGCTGGGCTCCGGAGTTGCTGGTGTCTTGGAGCTGTGCTTGAAGACTCGTTTGGCCGGAGAGCTGGGCTCCGGAGTTGCTGGTGTCTTGGAGCTAGGCTCGAAGACTTGTTTGGCCGGAGAGCTGGGCTCTAAAGTTGGTGGTGTTTTGGTGCTGGGCTCGAAGACTTGTTTGGCCGGAGAGCTGGGCTCTGGAGTTGGGGTCTCGAAGCTGGGCTTGAAGACTTGTTCGACCGGAGAGCTGGGCTTCGGATAGCGACATTCCTGCAAGGCAAGTAACTTGTTGTGCAAAGGAAAGTCTTTATTTCTAATGGAGGAAAAACTTACACTATTGATAGTATCTCCTCAAATTACAAGCATTCCATGTTCTGGAGAACCTGGCACCATCCAGGTCCTCGAGATAGTAGGCCTCGTGTGAGAGGGCCTCGTCCACTTTATAAGGACCTTCCCAGTTTGGCGAGAGCTTGCCGCACTCCCGGGTTGAGATGCTTTGGCTTGGTGCAGTACCAGATCGCCAGGTCGGAAAGTCTTCAGCTTCACCCATGCATTGTAATATCGGGTGACTCATTACCAATATGCCACCATTTAAAGTCAGGCTTTGTCCCTTATTGTTTCTAGGAGGTCTAGATTGAATAGGAGGTGCACCGAGTTCTGCATCTCGTCGTACTACTTCACCAGTAGTGTGGGCATGCCGAGCTCGATTGGGATTATTGCTTCAGTGCCGAAGACGAGGCTGAAGGGTGTTTTGTCGGTTGACATTCTGGGCATTGTATGGTAGGCCCATAGGATGCTTGGAAGCTCCTCTGCCCATCTGCCCTTGGCTTGGTCCAACCTGGTGTGAAGTCCTTGAAGGATAGTCTGATTAGTCACCTCGGCTTTCCCATTTGTTTGGGGGTGAGCCACTGAGGTGAACCTGTGTTGGATGCGTGTTCAGCATAGAACCCTTCGAACTCCCGTTGTCGAACTATCGCCCGTTGTCGGTGATGATGCAATTGGAGAGTCCGAAGCAGCAGATGACAGACTTCCAGAAGAATTGTCGAACATTGGCTTCTGTAATCTGAGCCAGTAGCTGCACTTTAAACCATTTGGTGAAGTAGTCGATCGTTACTAGCAGAAACTTTCATTGCCCGGGCACGGTGGGAAACGGTCCAGGATGTCCATCCCCCCCGGTACAAAAGGCCAGGGGGATGACAGTTGGAAGATCAGTGCCGCCGGCGGCAGGCGCTGTATGTGGGAATGGCGTTGGCATTTATCACACTTCTTGACGAAGTCGGCAGCGTCTTCCCTCATCGTCTCCCAGAGTATCCATAACGAAGAGCCTTGTACGCCAGGGTCCTCCCCCCTGCATGGTTCCAATAAAGGCCCTCGTGTATCTCCCGGAGCACAAAGGTTGCCTCCGTGGGTCCGAGGCACTTCAGGAGTGGGTAAAAATAAGATCGGTGGTAGAGCTGACCATCCATTAGAACAAAATGGGTGGCCTTCCTTCTAATGAGGCCGGCTTCTCTACGGTCCTCTGGTAGGAGGCCATCCTGGATGTACTTGATGTACCTATCCATCCAGCTTGGCTCGTGGGCTACTTGTTGCACCTCCTTTGGGCTTTCATAACTTGGATTCTCAAGGTACTGGTGGGGACACCGGAGGTACCAGAATAAGATAGAGGCTTTTCAACCCTCTGTGAATTGATCAATAATTTATGAGTCCATCTGTAATAAGGGCTTAGCCCATCTGAGTCCTTATTTTAGTTGTTGTTTGAGTCTTTTGAGTTGTTATTTCAGTTCTATACTAGTCAGCTTATGTTGAGCTAGTTCAGTCCAATGCTGTCAGCTCATGTTGAGCTAATTTTATTTTTTTGAGTCCTGTCCAAGCAAACCTGAAGACTCAAGACTATATCATACAAATGAAGACCAAGTCCAACTAGATTGAAGACATGAAAGTATAGCCCAAGTTCAACCCAGCTTGAAGATTTGAAGACCCAAGAGGAAAATTCAGAAAACCCTGATTTCTTGCAGATGCCCTCCAGATGCCCAGATTCCCTTCCAGATGCCAAAGTATATTCATAGATAAGGGCATCCATGACTCTAGAGGTCCATCTGCATCCTAGCCCAAAGAAATCAAGCCCAGGTGCCAAGCCCAAGCCCCTAAGAAGCAAGATACTAGGGAATATTCCTGCTACCTGGCTACCAGGCCACCCCAGCTTCCAGAGGCCCAAACCCATGCACCTGAGCCCCTTTGGGCCGGCCTTTTGCTGCTCCTAGAAGCCCAACATGCCCCCCTAGGCATCCTTGGAGTGTTGGAGTGTTGGCCAAGTCAAGAGAGCTTTTAGGGATTTTTCTACCTAATATTTCCTTATTTTCTAGCTAGGATTTGAGAGGGAAAATGATTCTTATGTAAAGACTTATATACCCTTACTTAGAGCCCAAGGTTAAGGGTCTATTTAAGGGACCCTAGCCTCTTGTATGAAACCTAATTTTTGATATGAATTAAAACCTTGAGTTCTTCTATTGAGTTGTGTGATACCCTGCTGTGTGCATAAAGGGGTTTGTGAGAGTTTTTCTTCTCGATATTTGCAATCATCTTCCTGCTGCCAACAAACCCTCCAGATCCCTGGATGCCCACTCCAAAAGAAGCCTTCCCTTTCTATTTTTCCTTTATTTTCTTGTTTCTTTGTGAATTTTCTAACCCCTGACAGGTCGTTTGCAGGTCCCTGAGTTCCTACGAATCCAACGACTCTAGCCAAGCCTCAATCGGATCACCGAGCAGAAAGCCGGGTATCCACAGGTCTTTGGCTCAGTTTTCCAGGCTGCATCCATCAAGGAACGAGAGACCCCTTCACTGCGATCTTCACAGACGTTGTCAGGTACACCCCTCTACCTCCAGTAGTTTTATTGTAGGAGAACTTGCCCTAACCGAGGCTTCTTAGCCCCGGCGGTCCTTCTTTGCTACTTTTCTAGGTCCTAATCTGCATGCTGATCTTCAAAAATTCATACAAAATTCCTACAAATAATTTTGATCTAAAATTCGGGAATTAATCACCTAACTCAACATGTAAAACATACAAAAAAAATGACATGCATATTAGTCCCGCATCAGGTACTCGATGTAGGCGTGCCCCAACGATGAGTCTGGCAGGGTCGCGAACCTCGATAGTGCATCTGCACGAGCATTTTCTCCATGGGGGATGTGGAAAATGTGGAAGTGACGGAAAACCCACCATGCTCGAATAGACCCTCTCCAGGTACTTCATCATCTAGGGATCTCGAGCCTCGTACTCTCCGAAAACTTGTCTGGCAACCAATTGGGAGTCGGTGAAAACCTTCAGGCTTTGCACGCCCAGCTCATGGATACCTTAGACTCGTGAGGAGCACTTCATGCCCCGCCTGGTTGTTTGTGGCGGCGAACTTGAAGCGGAGGGTGCATTCCGTCACCACTCCATCATAATTAGCGAGGATGAGAAATGCTCCGCTCCCGCCGGAATTGGAGGCACCGTCCACGTGGGGGATCCAAGGGTCCTCCCATGGACCGGGCTCAGCTTGGCACTCCGGGGCCATCCGCTCTGGCTCCTCGGCGAGTCCTGTACATTCGACCATGAAGTCGGCTAGGACTTGGGCCTTCTGCGATAACCTCGGCCGGTATGCAATGTCGAACTCACTTAGCATCAGGGACCATTTAGCCAATCTCTCAAAAATTTTGGGGTGGCCTAGTATGGCCCCTAGCGGCTGATCAGTCACAACCGTGATGGGGTGCGCTTGGAAATAGGGCCTGAGATGCTTAGCAGACATGATTATTACAAAAATGAGTTTCTCGGAGCGAGTATACTTGATCTCCATGTCGCGGAAGATTTTGCTGGTGTAGTACACCGACTTTTGGGATCCATCCTAATCTGTGAGGACAAGGACTGAGCTGACAGCCCCGGGTGTGATCGCTAGGTAGAGTAGGAGCTCTTCACCTTCTTCTGGTCTGGATAGTAGGAGCTCTTCAAAGGCCATCTTGCACTCCTCAATCCAGGTAAAGTCGTTCATCTTGCGCAATGCCTTGAAGAAGGGGAGGCAGCAGTCAGTCGACCTTAAGATGAACCAGCTTAAGGCTACAACCTGCCCCGTCAAGCATTGGACTTGCTTCTTGGATATGGGATGCTCCATATCAACGATCGCCTAGACCTTCTCCGAGTTCGCTTCGATGCCTCTCTGGGTGACCATGAAGCTTAGGAACTTTCTGGCTGCCACCCTGAAAGTGCATTTCGCCAGATTGAGCTTCATTTGGTGCTTCAAGAGATTGTGAACGGCTTCGATGAGGTTGGCAACGTGGTCTGAGCTCGGCTTGCTCATAACGAGCATGTCATCCACATACACTTGCATGTTCCGGCCAATCTGGTCATTAAAGACCTTGTTGACCAAACACTGGTATGTGGCCCCAGCATTCTTCAAGCCAAAGGGCATCATCCGGTAGCAATATGTCTCTCGATCAGTGATGAAGGTAGTGTGCTCCTCATCCTCCGGGTGCATCCGGATTTGATTGTACCCGAAGAACACATCCATGAAGGAGAGCAGCCTGTGCCCTGGGGTGGCATCCACCAACTGATCTATCCTTGGTAGAGGAAAGCTGTCCTTTAAGCACACCTTATTGAGGTTGGTGTAGTCTACACAGATCCTCCACTTGCCATTGTTCATCTTCACCATTACCACGTTCGCTAGCCAGCTCAGGTATTGTACCTCCCGGATGAAGCCAGCGGCCAAAAATCTCTCCACCTCTTCGTTGATGGCCACTTGCCTTTTTGGGGTAAAGCTTCTCTTCTTCTGTCGAACTGGCCTATGCTTTGAATTGATGCTGAGCTTGTGGGTGATGATTTTAGGAGGAATACCTGGCATGTCTGCCGCTGTCTAGGTGAATACATTTGCATTCGCCCGCAGGAACTCCAACAGTGGAGCCTTCTCCTTCTCGGGCAGCTGGGCTTCGATTTGCACTATCTTCGTCTGGTCAGCCCCGAGCTGGTAAGGAAGTAGGCACTCGGTCGGGCCTCCCCTGGGATCCTGAATCCTCTAGTCGAGCTCGTATCCTTGGGGTCCTCCTCGGGGGCCCGGGCCCCGGGGAGAGTTTGGAAATAGTGCTATACCAGCCGGGGTACGCCCCTCATCTCCCTAATACCTTAAGGGGTTGGGAATTGCACCAGTAACCTCTTGGTGGAGACAACAGCGTCGAGGAGGTTGAGCCCAAGTCAGCCCCAAATCACGTTGTAGGCCGAAGGAAGCCTGACAACCATGAACGTCATCATGATGGTACTCTACCGAGGCAGGGTCCCAGTAGTGACTGGGAGAGTAATTTCTCCCTCCATCCCTACAGAGTCTCCTGTGAAACCAACAAGGGGGGTGTGTACAGGCTTGAACTAAATAGAAGAAAGGTTCATCCAGGAGAAAGCATCGTAGAAAAGCACATCTATGGAGCTTCCACTATCTACCGTGATGCGTTTTACAGGATGCTTCGTGATCATCATCTCGATGACCACAGCATCATTATTTACATTTTTCTCCTAGTCTTCCTCTTTCCTCATAAAGGAGAATATAACCTCAGGATGCCCTACCCCTCGAGCCCTTTTGGGTGCGCACTCGGCTCCCCAGCATATCATCCCCACCGGTTTCTCAGTAGGGCGATTGTCGACCGCCAGGACTGGTGGGAGGGCAACGAGCGCCTGAGATTCTGCTTGAGGTCTGTCCCCCACATATCTTCTGAGATAGCCCCTCTTGATGAGCTCTTCGATCTCCCACTTAAGATTACGGTATTCCTTGGTGTCGTGGCCATGGTCATGGTGGAAATGGCAGTACTTCATCTTGTCATGGCCAGAGGATGGCTTCAATAGCGATGGGCGCCTTAGGTAGGTCTCGCCTTCGATCTCCATGAGAATCTTCGTTCTCGGGGCGAGGAGGGGAGTGAAACTCCCCTCAAAGATGAGAGTGCCTCTTGGCCTTGGTCCCGGTCGGGAGCTCTGAGCTGGCGGTCCTGGCCTCCGTGTCCTAGGTGCCTCGACGGGTGTCGGCTTCTTCGATGGCTTCCCGTCGAGCTCCCGCCTCGTGTGATCTGCCTCCTTGGCATGGATGTACTTTTGAGCTTGGAAGAAGAGCTTGAAGTAAGTCTTCGGGGGCTTCTTATCGAGCGAGTAGGTCAGGCGAGAAGTCCTGAGCCCTTGCTTTAGAGCCAGCATTGCGACCGGCTCCTCCAGGCTATAGATCTCCAGTGCGGCAGCCTTGAAGCGAGCCACATAGTCCCGTAGTGGCTCGCGGTCCTACTGCCTGTTGGAGAAGAGGTTGTCTGCCTCTCGTGGCATCTTCCGATAGGCATCGAAGTGAGCCACGAATCTCTGTCCCAGCTAGGCAAAGGAGTTGATGCTTTCCAGCTCAAAACGGGCGAACCACACTCGAGCTTCCTTCCAGAGAGTAGCAGGAAAGGCGATGCATAGAAGAGCGTCAGTGGCCCCCTGGACCCTCATGAGGGCCCGGTAACTTTCCAGGTGGTCCAGGGGGTCGGTGGTCCCATCGTAAGGATCCACCTGTGGCATGCAGAACCGATGGAGAATCGGCTCCGCTTGGATCTCCTGGGAGAACGGAGGATGGGCATTTTAGCCCACTAGCTCGCTAGCGAAGCCAGGCAAGTTAGCAAACCGGTGGGATAACTCCGCCAGCTTGCGATCATGTTCCTTCAGGTGCTTCTCCGCCACGCGCCTGATGGCTTCATCCGTCATCCCCTCCGCTGAGAGAGGCGGAGAAGGTGACGTGGGTGCATGGTGTCCGTGACGAGGGGTTTTGCCCTTTCTATCTTGGCGGGGTTTAGATGCCTCCCGGTCAAGGTGTGGTGAGCAGCTCTCCCCGTCGATGGAGCTGGCCCATTGTCTCTTCGTCGGGGTTTGACGACTACCCCAGGGGTCAGTAACGGCCCGTGGCTATGAAGGCCTTCCATGGAAGGAACGCAGGCTATCGCGGGGGACTGCGGCATGGGCCGCAGGGGTCTCTGGTTGCTGGTGAGTAGCCAAGGACCGATGCTGATGTTGGAGCTGGCGCACTGCTGCAATGAGAGTGTGCATCTGCTGGGCAAGTACGGTCAGCTATGCTTCTAGCAGAGGTGGTTGAATCGGAGCGGGTGGTTCCATTCCCGGACCGTGCGGGTTCCCGTGGGAAGGGGATTCTCCTGCACGGCTAGTGGAGGCTCCCCTCGCTCGAGTGGTCACCATCCTCCTGGTGAACTATTCGAGTGGGGCTTGAGCTGGATCAGAAATCATTCCATTTTGCGACCCCAGCGCCCCTTCTTAGCATGCCAATCTGTTGCCGACAGGATCGTTATGGCCCGTAGCTACTGATGGCATTGATGATCGCCCGTCCGCCTCTTCGGGATGCCTCCTGTGCTTCGGGACCTGCAAGAAACAATGTCAGTGACCCGGGCTAGGGATTCCAACGGGGGTGCTCCGATGGTCAAGTCAGTGACGATCCAGGGGAATAGATCCTCCTGGTCGAGCCCCTCGGGGTGATCTCCGTGCTAGAAGGAGTGAGTGTGGTGTGTATGAAAGTGAGAGCGAGCTAGGAGAGGTGATGGCCGAGGTGGAAGAGTCCCCCTGTGTGGCCCTTCTCCCTTTTTTTGGTCGCCCATCCTAGTGGTCTCTCTTCTTCTTTTTTGCTTTTGCTTACTTCTTTTGGCTTACCGTGGCTAGGTTTTTACTCTGGCTTGCCTCGTGGTCTCCCCGTGTCGTCAGACGTGTGCAATGAGGTATCGTGCCATAGATGGGATGCCTTTTCTAACATATGACCTAGGAAGCTTCCATGCACTCTGACATTCCCTCTGTTTGATCCATTATGGGAAGCTTGGCGGGACCTCGATCGACCGGCCGCCGCACTCGAGATTCGTGCCCTCCGGCTAGGTCCTTCCCCTGGTGGTACGGCAGGTTGATGGAGAGCATGGCACCTTGGTCAGGGGGTTTCCTTCTCTTCTGGTGTGAGTGACAGTTGTGGGTATTGATTGCGGCATGGCAAGCACTGCTGCACAGCCCTCGGGAGGCCCGCCATCATCCTTGGAGGGGAGGCATCGCTTCCTTGGCGGTTGGTGCCTCTACCCGAGCTAGGGACCAAGCTGGAGAGATGGGATCCAACTCCGAGGCGTTCGCCTCGAGGTGGCTCAGCTAGGCGGGGGAGGGCTGAGCTCGACTCCGGACCAGCTAAACTCGGCTTTGGGTGAGCTCAACCTGACAAAGATGGGTGGGAAGCAGCCCAACCCAGGGGACTTGACCTTGGAGGGGCTCCACGTGGTGGAGGAGATTTGGGCTCGACTCCTGACCACGGGGCCCGATCCTAAGGGTCCCGCCTTGGGGGTGAACTTATGCTCGGCTCTGGCCTAGGCGTCCCACCTTGGCTGGGACCGACCTGGCGAAGGATGGAGCTCGACTTTGGCAGGCGACTCCGCTATTCTGGGGGAGCACAGCCCGGCGAAGGGGTCCATGATGAAAATCTAGCGTGGCGTCTAATAGGGACTCCACGTTAATCTACCCACCCCATGTCAACAATCCAACCACATCAGCAACAACATTGATCAAAAGCTATATCGAGGTATGACTGGATCTTTGCTGTACTTAATTACAAGTAGACCTGATATCTTGTTTAGCGTATGTGTTTGTGTTATATTTCAATCTAATCCAAAAGAATCACATATACTTACTGTGAAAAGAATAATAAGATATCTAAGAGGAACAAATAATTTAGGTCTATGGTATTCAAAACATTTTTCAATGAATTTACTTGGTTATTCTGATGCTAATTATGGTGGATGCAAAATAGATACTGTTACAGTAGTAAACAAGATCCATTCGGCCCTGACACGCATCCTCCTTGGAGGCTGGCGCAGCAGCGTACTTCTCCACCTCGGCCCCAGCTCGGCCACATACTCCGCCACCTCGGCTAGGTACTTCTCCATCTCGGCCTCATCTCGGTCCTACTTCGGCCACGTGGCGGTTCAGCTCGGCTCAACAAAGCCCCACCTCGGCGGGGAACCCTAGTACCTTGGCCTCACCTCAGCCATGAGAAAGTCCAACTTTGGCCGTTCAGTTCAGCTCGGCACTTCAATCCTCGCCGATCCAGTTTGGCAAGCATCGTGGAGTCCTTTCGCCCACGGCGGCCCAAGATCCAGCTCTTCCGCCCACGGTGGCCTCGACTCCAATCTAGCTCGGCAAGATTGCGCGCCCTGCTCACTCCAAGTCCAATACGCCTTCCGGTTCGTCTCCCAGCTCGGCACAGCCACACCTCGCCCATGCCTACGCCAAGTCCGGCCGCACCCACATGCCCCGTTGGCTCTGGTCTGCCCGTAGGAGGTCGCACCCTGGCTCCGGCTCCGGCCCGGCTGGGAAAGCCTGCGGCAGCCCCGCGCCAGTCTGGCTCCGCCCATGCCTGCGAACACTCCAGTTCGGCATTCGGTGCTCTGGTCTGGTCCATCCAGTTCGGCACTCCTCTTCCACTCACAGCATGCCCTCGGTCCACCTCTTCCACCTGTGGATGTCCAGATCAGCTCCCTCACCGAACTCCCGCTCGGGGCATGCTGAGCTCCAGGTCGTGGTACGCCAGGGCCATGCCTGCGGCACATCCGCGTCCCCCGCACCTCGTCCGTGCCTTTCGCCCGCCTCGGCTCCGGCCCCGGCCGGTCCGGCATCCCACAAGACCGGTCCGGCACATGCGGCCGGCCCGGCTCAGCCCGCTATGGTGCCCGGTCGCGCACAAGGGTCCGCACCTCCCCCGTGCCAGGGCCTGCACCTCCGCGCCTGGCTTCGATCCGGCTCCGTCCGGCTTGATCGGGCCACCGGTGCTCCTCCGCCCATGCAACGACCTCTCTTAGTCCGGTTTTCCTCCACCAGCGTGGAGTCCGACGCAATCTTCTCCGGCTCCGCCGAAGCTCTGCACCCCAGGACTGGTGAGCCTAGCGCAGGACCGTTTCTCCATTCCTGCGCCAGCCCGGCTCTATCGCACCTCTGTCCGACCGCGAGTCCACCCGCTCCGGTGGCTCTCAGTTCAGCACATCCACCTCCGGCTCCATCTGCACGGAGTCCCGCTCATAGCCCCGAAGCAGAGCTCTCGGCGGCTCCTGGTCCAGCACAGCTCCGCCCTCGTCAAAGTCCGGCCACGCTTGGCACGGGCGGCACTCTCCGTCTCCGCCCAATCTGGCTCCGCCTGCCTGGGGCCTGGCTCCGGCTCCAAAATGAATTTCTTCAGTCCAGTCGCGTATGCAGGCACGTGGATCGGATCATCTCCAGCCGTCCGCACAAGGCCGGCTCTACCCGAAGCTCCTCCCTCGGTCCAGCACTTCGACAGGCCCAGCTCCGGCCAGGAGCGTGCCCAGCATGCGCTCACGGCTCTGCCCGGCATCCTCTAGGGATTGCCCAGTGCCCCGCTCCAAGTGAGGTTGCGCACTTTCGATCCGCGCGTGAGGGGAGACCCTGCGTGCCGCGCCTCTGTCCGTGTGTCTACCTCATGCGCCCCGACCCGCGTGCATGGTGGCCTCTACGTATCTCGCCATGCATGGAAAGGCTATGTGGCCAAGCCTCACCATGGGATGCCTCGAACTGTGCACACAGAGAGCTCCGCATGTCTTTCTTGATCTGCATATCATCCTCTCCATCCCAGGTACGCTTCTTAATGTACAGGTATAGAAAAAGCTTGGATGGCAGCCCGACACATCCAATCACTGTCCCTAATATGCCTCCTACAAGGAGGGCTATATTGGAGCCCCCAGGTGACAGTTTATACCAATTAGGAAGGTGTGCCCCATCCCAGGCACTGTGCCCCTCCACCAACCTCCTGAACTACCTAAAAGGAGAAGGTTGACCAACCTATCTAAGCATCCCAGGCCTGCAGAAGCCTCATAGGCCTATACCAAGAAGAACGTGCCTCTTTGAACACCAAGAGCTGCTCGTCTACATAAGAGCAGCAGGAAGAGGTGAGAAGGGGTAAGAGACAACACACTCTCTTCATTCTTACATCATCGTCCATTTTCTATCACCCTCTGGCAGCAGAGAGTCCCCCAAGCTCTCTATCTCAGAGGTCTCTTATTTCCTTCGATCGTCCCACTGACTTGATCGTCGGAGTGTCTTTGTCGGAATCTCCGGTGCAGGTCTTCCCTGTTTTGCAGGTATCATCCAAATGGAGGGACGACATAGAAGAAGATTACTCCTCACCGAAGAGGCCCACAGGAGGACCACCACTGTACCAAGCCCCCTTTCATCCCAACTATGACTATGTTCCCCTTGATCGTCTTCGACCGACGAGCCCGGTGATGCTGGCGAGGAGTCTACTCACCTAGGCCATATAAGAGCTACTGGCCACAGCGATCCAGGCAGCAACAGATAGAAAAAGTACTAGTGGCACATGCCAATTTTTAGGATTGAATTTAATCTCATGGCACTATAAAAAACAAAACTCGGTAGCTTTATCTACTATTGAGGCAGAGTATGTTGCTGTAGGGAGTTGTTGTGCACAAGTGTTATAGATTAAACAACAACTAGAAGACTTTGGTGTTACACAAGCTAAAATTCCTAACAAGTGTAATAACATAAGTGCTATTAATTGGTCTAAGAATCCAATTCAGCATTCTAGAATAAAGCACATAAAAATTAGACATCATTTTATTAGAGATTATATTTTAAATGGTAATGTTGTGCTTGAATTTGTTTCAACTGTTGATCAACTTGCTGATATTTTTACTAAACCTCTTGATAAAGATAGATTTGAAATGATTAGAGGAGAACTAGGACTTTGTGACTCTCTTTAGGATTCTTTTGACCTAAATTCCCTCAAATCTAAGGAAACATTATCTAGAAAGCCTCCTACATTGATTTAAGGTCTTGGACTATCTCTCCTTGTAATTTTCTAGAATTAATTCTCATTTTTTTAATCTCTCTTTGACTCTTTTGAAGAATCTTGATTCGAGTCGACTCGAGCTTTTGTGCTCGAATCGAGTCGACTCAGATTTCTGATTAAGTCTGATTTTCTCTACTTGAGCCGACTAAAGTAATTTAGGCCTTGTTGAGCCGACTCGGATGTCGGGCAAGCCATTTTTTGATAAAACCATAGAGCCTACTCTGAAATTTTATGTTCTTTATTCTGTCTCTCAACCCTTGCTCTCCACTTAGACATCAACTCCATTCATCCAAACCTACATTTTAAGCTTCAATTTTCTCTCTTTTCTTGCTAAGGATTGCAATGGCACCCAAGATGGCGGTTGGCAAGAGATCCAAATGGGCTGTACCTTCAGTAGAAAGGGAAAGACGGACAAAGCATTGGTAGGAATAGCCAACTCGATCCATGGAAAGGGAAGAAGAAGAAATTCAACAAATGGCTACTACCTCATCTCCAAGACAATCGATCTCCATGTCCAATCGACTTGTGACCAGTGGACAAAGGATTATTTTCTCATTTCTCAAGGAACTAGGGCTATGAATAGGTGATCTAATTGAAGATCAAGGGTGGAGCTTCTTTTGCTCACTGAATGTACCAACCCATCTAGCTCTGATAAGATCATTTTATGAAAATTTGAGACTAGAAGAATAACATGTGGAATCCTTGGTTAAAGGGAAAAGAATTATAGTCACTAAAGAAAGGATTTGCAACCTACTAGAAATGCCAAATGAGGGGTTGAAACATTTGGTTCTAAAGGACAGAGAAAAACCTCAAAATGATTCTGAACAGAGAGGATGTGAGTGGTATTGGCAATGTAATGGCCAATACTTTATCCCTTGAGATGAGGTTATTGCATAATTTCATTGGCAGGATCTTTCTCCCAAGGACAGGAAGATTCGACTGGGTAAGTGAGAAAGATCTTAGTTTCATGGGATATGTTATTGAGGGGGAGGCCCTCAACTTACCTCACATCATGATGATGCAAATGAAAGAGGCTGTGAGGAAGGTAAAGGCCTGTCTGCCCTACGGGATGGTTCTTACTTTACTCTTCCAGGCCTCTAGAGTGAATCTTGAAGGTGAAGATGGCAGACCCCTTCACCATACAGACACCTACACCTTCAAATCCTTGCAGCGAATGGGTTATGAACTTAAAGAAGGAACATGGAGGAAGAAAGGAACAGATATAAAAGCTATAGGATCTTCCAGCAGTGATGATGATAATGATGAAGAGCTGCCCAGCGAGATTATCTCTGATACCTTTGCTGATACTACTACCCTTGAGGAGTCTCCTATTATTGCTGCTACTGACATTGCCTCTATTGATGCTGGGTTTGCTGCTGAGCCTGCTGCTATTGTCACTGAGCCTGCTACTCATGACACTATGGAGACTGAGCATACAGCTTATGGGAGTCCCATGACCTTTCCATCACCAGCTTCTCCACCAGCACCTTCTGCTCAGGGACCATTTGTTGGTTCTTCAGGGCCTTCAATGTCACAGGATTTTATTACTAAGCAGATGAGATCACTCACTGAGTCACTGACTAGCTTCATGAGTTCGATGTTTGGCGAGCTTCGCTAATCAGTTGATAGCAAACTTGAGGAGATCAGTGGTGAGGTTAGACAGCTGCGATCCAAAGTCGACACCCTTAAGTCTACTAGACCTACACCACATATTGACACCCAGTATTTATTGATACCCTCAGGACAGCCACTGAAAATATCAAAAAATTAGTTGACCAAAGCATAGAAGAATTCAGGGCTGAACTAAAAAAAGTGAACTTCAAGATGGGTGGATTGGAACAAGGCAAGAGAATGAAAGAAGACTATACTTGAGGGATTGGCATTCTGAGATCTGAGTTTGGGAGACTTAGAGGCTCAGTTGAAGCTTTTGCAAATGAACAGGCTAGTGAAATTATTGCACTGAATACTAGGATAAAAAAGATGGAGGAAGAGCTTAGTTCTGTTTGGGTGACCCTCACTAATTCAAGCTTTAGTCATTGCATCCTTTGCTACTCCTAAACAGTCTCAGCCTACACCTGCTCCTACTTAGCCTACACCACCTCCTAGTCAGACTGCACCACACCCAAGGCAGCCTGCACCACACCTTGGACCTCAAAATTCTCGGCCACAGTTTGTTGAGCCTATATCTTCCATGCCACCACCTGGACCATCCACTAGCACTAGTGCCAAGATTAAGGAAGAACCAGTAGAACCTATTATACAAATGCCTAGTGATGGTGAATAGACTTTTGGTTATATCTTGGCTTTCAATCTTTTGTAATTTGTATTGAAAATTTTGTGAATGAAATGAAAGCTTCTTTATCTCACTCAATGTGTTTGTGAAATGTGTTTGCACAGCACTTTGCAATGGTACATTAGTTCTAATGACTTTGAAAATAGATTTGTTGCCCATGTGGCTTTCCAAGAGGGGGATGAATTAGAAAAATAAAAACTTTCAAGTATGTGCACTTTAAAAATCTTTTAGTGTTGGTGTTGTGATGGAATATGCAACAGAAGCAACTAAATTAATAATCACAAAGGAGTCAAGCAAACACAATCACAAACACAAAGAATTTAGAGTGGTTCGAAGCAACCCAGCTCCTACGTCCACTACCCAAGCACCACTTGAAATTTTCACTATATTCTTCCTAGAATATAATCATATTGTTTTACCAGGATCATAATCTAAATCCAACTCCCTTTGGTTTTTAAACCGGGCTCACCAAAGAAATCCAAGTACCACTTTGATTTTTACACCAAGCTCACCAAAGAAATCCAACTTAGGTTTTAATAGGCTCATCTAATAACCTTTCAACACTCACAAGACACAGCCCCTTGCTACTCTTGGAGAAAATACAAGATATTTCAAAAGAAAACTAGCAACTTTACAACAAACCCAAGTTGTTTAGTAGTTGCCGATGAAGCTCAAATTGAAGCCTTGCTTTAGATATGCTTGAATGCTCTTAAAGCTGCTTCTTGACTTCCTCAAAGATTGGATTCAATGATTCAAGATGAGTTGGTAAAGCTTTGAATCATTTCTTGAATGTTCACTTGAAGTTGGTTGGTAAAAGACTTGAAATTCACTTGAATGCTCTCTTATTTTCAATGAATAATCAATCATCTCCTCTTAATCCATCATAAATACCTCCCTTTTATAGTTTTCAAGTAGATCTAGCCATTGTAGGGCCTAGGAAGTTGAAATAGAGTCATTGGAGCTTTCTTGGAATTCAAAAATTCAATTCTGAGATTAGCCATTGCAAGTCTGAACCTGATGCTCAAGTAGGCTCGAGATGGTTGAGTCAACTCGAAGTCTCAGACAATAGAAAATCAAATTTTGTAAGAGTCAGCTCTTCTAGGTCAAGTTGACTCGAAGTCTCAGTCAAGATAAACACAAACTCTGGACGAGTCGGCTCTTCTGGGTTGAGTCGGCTCGAGGCTCTGAGTTTCTAAAACTTGAGATTTGGAACTTCTGGTCGAGTCGGCTCAATATCTTCGATCAGCTCAGATTTTTGAAACTCTGAAACTCTTCGTGCCATGCCAGAATAGGAGTCGGCTCTTCGTCCATGAGTCGGCTCTTGATCCATGAGTCGGCTCGAGCAGAACTTCAAAATTTAGCCAATTAAATCTCCAACCAATACAAGTCTTTCGAAACTTCAAAATAGGTTACAAAAGATATATAACCTAATCAAACTTATTTTTACTAATTTATAGCTCTTTTTACAAGATTATAAGAATGAAAATTAGGGCTTTACAACTTTGAGGTCTTCAATTCAATATACTTTATTAATTAATACAACTGTATTGGGATAACTTCCAGCTAGTAGGAAATAAAGTGACTCATTAATAAATGCTTCCTATAAAAACTTCTTAAATAATTGAGAAGGTTAGTCATAAATACATGCTCCAATATTTTGTAATCATCAAAATCATTCCAAGGGTCAACAATCTTCCCTTTTTTGATGATGACAAAACACTGGGCATGACAAGCTTTAAAAAATACTTCACGATTGCATGTATCGTAACATACTATGTATCGATATTCACATATATCAATGTATATTCAAAATAGTATGTATCGGAACAGATGAAGTCTCATGATATAGTACCAGAGTTGAAATGAACTAGTGTCAAAGCAAAGTATCAACAATTAATAACATGTATCAGAGCAATAAGGTTAACATACCAATCATAATGTATCAAAATCATAATGTATCAAACAAACTTTTCAATACTACTTCAATACTTTACATTCAAAAGAATTTTCAATAATTTCTCCCCTTTTTCATGTAACAATTGCAATTCTTCTCATTTTTCTCAATTTCATGCACTTCTCCTCCTTTTTGTCATCAACAAACATAATAATGACATACATTATGGGGAACATATTTGAGATAAAAGCATTTCTCCCCTTTGAAAAAATTCAAATCATTCATCCATAATTAATCATAAACATTCATATCATTCATCAATTATAACACAGGATTTTCAAAACACACATATATGTAAAAAGGAGTGTCAGTACAAGATGTGATACGATACAAAAGTGTCAATGCACTACAAAACAGTATCACATGTAATAAAATAAAGATCTACACTCAAAAAGTAGGGCTAGACTCATCTTCACTAGAAGAAAAAGAGCCAATCTCTAAAATGCTAGACTGTGCTTTGAACTTAGAAAACCTAGGCCTAAGATCCCTAAGTCTAGTCCTAGTAGCAATGGGTGGTCTAGCATCTCTAGGTATAGAAGGTGAAGACCTAGCAAAAATCAAGATCAGAGTCGACTGCGCTAAGGGAGGATCTAACAAAACCAAAGTGCTGGTACTGGAAAGAATCTACATCGTTGGAGTATCTGTAATATCAGTGTGCTGCTCCTTAGTGTTTGCAGGTAACTTAGTAGCATGTGTAGTAGTACAATGCTCATCAGGTGTGCCTACAGTGTGCTTAGGCTCTGTATGTCCAACATCAGTACCATCATCTGGTGGTGGAGGAGGTGCTGATGGTCTAGTTGCACTAATCATACGAATAACTGCTAAGATCTACTGAAAACCATCCTTCATCTCAGCCTGTAATGCATCTATCATGGCATCAATCTCAACTCTGCCTCACTGTAGAGTAGAGAGCTCATCCAAGATAGTCTGCAATCTCTAATCATCATGCAGACCACCAGAAACTGAATCTCTCATAGGTGATCGAGGTAAAGTAAGTACTGGCTCAGAGGGTCTAGCCTCATCAGTAGGTTGCTCAGTCTCGATATCCTGTGGCTATCTAGTCTACTCATCATCAGAAGACTCGTCATCAGAATGTGCCACTCTCTATCCCGAGGTCTTCCGAATCCATCTATCAGAACCTTATGAAAGCCCATCCGGTTCAGTGACTTGGCATTATATCTGTCAGTATGCAATAAAGGTCTCCTATCCTCACCTGATAAATCAACACCAGCATCTTGGAAAAGTAAAGTAAATACCATGCCATAAGGAAGACAAGCTCGAGCCCTGCGAGCTGCTTCCCTCATCTGAGTAATCATAATGTAAGGCAAGTTGAGGGCCTCCCCCTCAATCAAACATCTCATAAACATCATATCTCTTTCACTTACCCAGTCGAATCTTCCAGTTCTGGGTAAAAACACTTTACTAATAATGCTATGTAGGAGTCTCATCTCCAAAGATAATAGGTTGGCTTGAACATGAACAATCCCTGAAACATCACTTCTCTCCAAAATAGTTCTTAAAGTCCTTTGTTTTTGTTTCATCATTAGAAAACATTCTCCTTCCTTTAGAATTTATAACAATGTACTCAATTTTTGTTCATCCACAACAATATTTTTTCCTTTAACAATAGATTCCAAATGAAATGTACCAAGGGATAAATTCTCAAAGAAATTTTTGACCAAGGTTGGATAGGCAGGTATATTAAGCATGCAAAAGTGTTTCCAACCCTGAGCATCAAGCCAATCACCTAATTTCAAGTTCTCTTCTTCTAGAAAGTTAAAATCCACAGTTCTTCCAGAGGTTACCTATCGATTTCCCATAAGAATAATATGTCTAGGAGCATCTGGAGCATCGGTCGGCTGCTGCTTAGGTTGATCTTCAGTGGGTTGAGAAGCCGAAGTGTCTGATCTTCATTTTGTCCTTCATTCCTCTACAATAGATCGGATCACCTTCCTAGGTCTTTTTCCTACAACCTTTCTAGGTCCCATTGATCTTGGGTTAAGGCTTAAGAGGGGTTCTAGAGGAGTTTCTACGGCTTAGGAGAGGAAACGAGTGAAGATAAACAGTGGAAATGGAAAGAAGTTAGAGAAACAAAGCTACAGAACCCTATTTAAAAAAGCTTAAACCCGTCCTTCGAGTCGGCTCGACAGAACAGGGGATTGCTCGAGTTGGCTCGAGCAAAAACAGAGGTTAAAGCTCAAAAGGTCAAACTAAAGGTTTCTATAGCTAAATTAGTACTATGTGAAGTGGTCAATAGCTTTAAAATGAATTTAGAAGACTCCAGATAATTTTTCATAATTTTGAAAAAGAATAGGTCAAAAATCTTAATATGGATCATACAGACCTAACTCTCCTATAATCTTTTCAAATCTATCTTGGCTAAGAGGCTTGGTAAAAATATCAGCTAGTTGTTCTCCGTAGGAACAAATTCTAATTCTACGTTGTTATTCAAAACATGTCTCTAATGAAATGACACCTTATTTCTATATGCTTTGTCCTAGAATGCTGAATTGGATTTTTAGATAAATTAATAGCATTTGTGTTATCACATTTGATAGGAATCTTAGATTGGATAACACCATAGTCTTCTAGTTGTTGCGTAATCCACAGTACTTGTACAAAACAGCTCCCTGCAGCCACATATTCTGCTTCGATAGTGGACAGTGCTACAGAGTTCTATTTTCTACAGTGCCATAAAATTAAGTTAACACCTAGAAATTGGCATGTACCACTGGTGCTTTTTCTATCAATCTTACAGCCACCATAGTCAGTATCCAAATAACTAACTAACTTTAAAGATGAATGCTTGGAATACCATAATCCTACATTATATGCGCCTTTAAGATATTTGATAATTCTTTTAACAATAATAATATGTGATTCTTTTGGATTTGATTGAAAACTTGCACACATATAAATACTAAATAGAATATCAGGTCTATTAGCAGTTAAATAGAGCAGAGATCCAATCATACCTCTATATAATTTTTGATCAACACTAGTGCCATTTTCATCTTTATCTAATCCATATGCAAGACTCATGGGTGTTCCAGCTTCCTTGTTTGATTCTATGCCAAACTTTTTGATAATCTCTTTAATGTATTTGGCTTGATTGACGAAAATCCCTTCCTTTGATTGTTTGATTTGAAGTCCGAGGAAGTAGTTCAGCTCACCTATTAGACTCATTTCGAATTCACCCTGCATTAACTTAGCAAAATCTCAGCACAAATATTCATCAGTAGATCCAAATATTATATCATTAACATAAATTTGAACAACTAAAATATCATCATTTTTCTTTTGAATAAACAGGGTAGTATCTACACTACCTCTTACAAAATTATTTTCAAGTAAAAACTTACTTAATCTATCATACCAGGTTCTAGGTGCCTGTTTAAGACCATATAAAGCCTTATTTAACCTGAAAACATAATTTGGAAAAGAGTGATCGATAAAACCAGGCGGTTGTTCTACAAAAACTTCTTCGAATAAAAAATCATTTAGAAAAGTGCTCTTTATACCATCTAAAATAATTTAAAGTTCATAAAACATGAGTATGCCAGAAGTAATCTAATAGCCTCTAGTCTAGCTAGTGGTGCATAGATCTCATCAAAATATATTCATTCTTCTTGGTTATAACCTTGGGCTACCAGTCTAGCCTTATTTCTAATTACATTACCTTATTCATCTAGCTTATTTCTATAGACCCATCTAGAACCTATAACAGGATAGTCAGATGGTCTCTCTACAAGTATCCAAACATTGTTCCTCCTAAATTGGTTTAACTCATCATGCATAGCTAACATCCAATTAGGATCAATTTTAGCTTCTTCTATGGTATGTGGTTCTATATGTGATACAAAAGCAATTAAATCATATGCATCCCTACATGAAGCTCTAGTCCTAACACCTTGTGATGGATCTCCAATAATGAGTTCTTTGGGATGTGATTGTACATCCATTCTTTAGGTAGGTCTTCATGATTCTTGCTTACCACCTCTTCTTCTTGTTGTTCACCTGTTTGCTTGTCCTTGATAGTCATGTCCCTTAATCCATTTTCAAGTGTACCTGCATCATTATCAGCATAGTCTTCTTTTATAGAAAATGCAATGTCAGTCTCATTAAAAATAATGTAAATAGACTCTTCAACAGTTAAAGTTCTTTTATTGAATACTCGATAAGCTTTACTATTAGTTGAATAACCAAGGAAAATAGCCTCATCGAATTTAGCATCAAACTTACCAAGGTTATCCTTACCATTGTTAAGCACAAAACATTTGCAACCAAAAATATGAAAATAATCAATGTTTAGCTTTCTATTGTTCCATAATTCATATGGGATTTTTCTTATAATAGGTCTGACTAAAACTCTGTTTAAAATGTAGCAAGCAGTATTTACAGCTTCTGCCCAAAAGTATCTTGGAAGATTGCCTTCACAAAGCATTGTTCGAACCATCTCTTCCAAGGTCCTGTTCTTTCTCTCTACAATACTATTTTGCTATGGTGTTCTAGGAGAGAAGAAGTTGTGATTAATACCATGCTTTGTGTAAAAGTGATTAAAATATTGATTTTTAAATTTTGTAACATGATCACTACGAATAGAAATAACAGAAAGATTTTTCAAATTTGAAACTCTTTTATAAAATTTCTTAAAAGCTTTAAAAGTTTCATCTTTATATGCAATAAATAAAACCCAAGTGTATCTTGAGAAATCATCTATAATCACAAGACCGTACTTCATACCACCTAGGCTTGTTGTCCTAGTGGGCCGAATAGATCCATCTGAAGTAGCTTTAAAGGTCTAGTGGTAGAAATAATATTTTTGGATTTAAAACTCCCCCTAACTTGTTTTCATAATTAGCATGCATCACAAATATAATCAAAATCTACTTTAAACTTTGGCAAACCTTTGACTAAATCTTTTGAAATAAGTTTTGCAATGGTATGCATTCTAGCATGTCCAAGTTGTCTATACCATAGTAGACTTGATTCCTTGCTCTTATCATTCACTGCTACAAGACTTGTGTTACTTGACATAACTAGATCATTAAGATCTACCACATTATATTGCCAAGTCTATGTTCAATGAACTTTGTACTAGAGTCAAGAGGATCAACTACTATACACATTGAAGCCTTGAAGAAAACATTAAAGCCAATATCATATAGTTGACTGATACTTAACAGATTATGCTTTAACTTTTTTACTAGTAGTACATTCTCAATAAAGGTGGAAGGAGTAATTTTAATTTTACCAATACTAATTATCCTTCCTTTAGGTTGTCACCAAATGTTACCATGCCACCATCTTTTTTTTCGAGATGAAGAATTGATCTATATCATCCGTCATGTATCTTGAACAGTCGCTATCAAGATATTATCTTTTCTTTGTATTCATGGCTGCAAAACATCCCTGCAAAACAATCAAGTAGTGGATTTAGGTACCCAAGCTTTCTTGGGTCCTTGCAAGTTAGTAGGATTGGTTCCTTTTGGAACCCAAATTTTCTTGATTTTCTTTTTGTTATTATATTTCAAATGATACTCAAAAGCTTTGTGACCTATGTTATTACATGCATAGCAAATAATTCTTGACTTTGGATAAGAAGCATACGATATAAACTTAGGTCCATATTATTTTGATGCAATGAACTTTGGAGCATAAAAAGTGGATGCAAGAAACTTATTTGTATTTATACCTTTATATCCAATTCCAAACTTATTATTAGAATTGCTTTGATTTTTCAAAATCAATTTAAGTTTGTTAGAACTTAAAGTTAATTTTTCAACTAAGGGTTTTAGCTTTCGAACTTCCTTTTGTAAATCAGAATTTTCTTTTTGTAAAATTTTATTCTTTTTAAGAAGTTCTTCCTTTTCAAATTGTATAGTTTTAAGTCTTTCACAAGTCATACTTAATTCTCTTTGCAAAATTTTGTTTCTTTCACAAACTTCATTTTTATCTTTTTCAAATGTATCACAGTTATTTTTGAACTCTTCATTTTCAAACTAGCCTTTTTGTATTCAATCAATAATTTACAAAAAGCATTATGAAGCTCTCATAGGTAAAATCCAAATTTGGTTCAGAAGTTGTTACCTCATCCTCCAAACCCATAAGACAAATCTGAGCTGTCTTCATTGTATCTTCTTCTTCTTCAGTTGATGTAGACTCATCACTGTCACTCCATGCCACAAGCATTGCTTTCTTTTTCTTCCTCTTAAACAATTTTTTCTTGATTTCTGGATAATCAGAATGTATATGTCCTGGTTTCTTGCATTCATAATAGATTGAAAATTGATCTTTGTCCTTGTCCTTGTCCTTGACTTTTTCTTTATCCTTTCCATGATCTCCCTTTTTGAATTGCTTTCTCCATCTATTGGTTCTTCTTCTGTCCATAAATCTTTTGAACTTCTCATTACCAGGGCAATTTCATCATCCTCTATATTATCACATCAGAGGTATCTAAATTTTCATCCTTATCCTCTTCAATTGCTTTAAATGCAATGGTCCTTTTCTTTTTAAAATCTTCTTTAGTTCTCTGCTACATGGCTAGCTCATGTGTGATCAATGACCCCAGCAGCTCATCCAATGGTAGTGTGTTCAATCCTTTGCCTCCTGAATAGCTGTAACCTTTGCTTCTCATTTTTCTGGCAAAGATCTCAAAACTTTCTGCACTAAATTAGCATTAGTATAGGTCCTACCAAGACTGTTAAAACCATTTATAATGTCAGTAAAACATGAAAATATAGCAGGTATAATTTCATTTGGCTCCATTTTGAATAACTCATAATTATGCACAAGAAGGTTAATTTTAGAAGTCCTTACCTGTGATGTGCCCTCGTGTGTGATTTCGAGCTTATCCTAAATTTCTTTAGCAGAATTACATGTGGAAATTCTGTTAAATTTGTTTGGATCCAAAGCATAATAAGTAAATTCATGGCTTTGGCATTTAACTCGGCCTTTTTCATATCATTCTCATCCCATTCCTCTTCAGGTTTGGGAACCTCAACATCATTAACTTTAATGGTGGGTGTGTGAGGTCCTCTTAGAATTATTTTCTACAATTGGAAGTCTATGTCTTGAATGTATATTTTCATCCTAGCCTTCCAATATATGTAATTAGTTTCAATCAAAAGTGGAGGTCGATTTGTGGATTGGCCTTCGGCCAAAGAGGTACTCATGGGATGTGCCATCAATCTTTACTCTAAGGAGTTTCAGAAACTCTACTCTGATACCACTTGTTGCCCAGGTGGCTTCCCAAGAGGGGGTGAATTGAAAAAATAAAAACTTTCAAGCATGTGAACTTTAAAAATCTTTTAGTATTGGTGTTGTGATGGAATAGGCAATAGAAGCAACTAAATTAACAATCACAAAGGAGTCAAGCAAACACAATCACAAATACAAAGAATTTAGAGTGGTTAGGAGCAACCCAGCTCCTACGTCCACTATCCAAGCACCACATAGGATTTCCACTATATTCTTCCAAGAATACAGTTGGATTGTTTTACCGGGATCACAATCTAAACCCAACTCCTTTGGTTTTTAAACTGGGCTCACCAAAGAAATCCAAGTATCCCTTTGGTTTTTACACCGGGCTCACCAAAGAAATCTAACTTAGGTTTTAATAGACTCACCTAATAACATTTCAACACTCACAAGACACAGCCCCTTGCTGCTCTTGGAGAAAATACAAGATATTTCAAAAGGAAACTAGTAACTTTACAACAAACCCAAGTTATTTAGTAGTTGCCGATGAAGCTCAAATTGAAGCCTTGCTTTAGATGTGCTTGAATGCTCTTAAAGCTGCTTCTTGACTTCCTCAAAGATTGGATTCAATGATTGAAGATAAGTTGGTGAAGCTTTGAATCCTTTCTTGAATGTTCACTTAAAGTTGGTTGGTGAAAGACTTGAAATTCACTTGAATTCTCTCTTATTTTCAATGAATAATCAATCATCCCCTCTTAATCCATCATAAATACCTCCCTTTTATAGTTTTCAAGCAGATCTAGCCGTTGTAGGCCTAGGGAGTCGAAATAGAGCTGTTGGAGCTTTCTTGGAATTCAAAATTCAATTCTAAGACTAGCCATTGCAAGTCTGAACCAGACACTTGAGTTGGCTCGAGATAGTTAAGTCGGCTTAAAGTCTCAGACAATCGAAAATCAAAATCTATAAGAGTCGACTCTTTTGGATTGAGTCGGATCGATATCTCAGTCAAGATAAACACAAACTCTGGTCAAGTCGGCTCTTCTGGATCGAGTCAGCTCGAGCCTCTGAGTGTCTAAAACTTGAGATTTGAAACTTCTAGTCAAGTCGGTTCAATATCTTCGAGTCAGTTCAAATTTCTGAAACTTTGAAACTCTTCATGCCATGCCAGAATAGGAGTCAGCTCTTGGTCCATGAGTCGACTCTTGATCCATGAGTCGGCTCGAGCATAACTTCTTCAAAATTTAGCCAATTGAATCTCCAACCAATACAAGTCTTCCGAAACTTCAAAATAGTTACAAAAGATATCTAACCTAATAAAACTCATTTTTACTAATTTATAGCCCTTTTTACAAGATTACAAGAATGAAAATTAGGGCTTTACAACTTTGAGGTTTTCAATTCAATATACTTCATTAATTAACACAACTGTACTGGGATAACTTCTAGCTAAGTAGGAAATAAAGTGACTCATTGATAAATGCTTCCCATAAAAACTTCTTAAATAATTGAAAAGGTTAGTCATAAATACATGCACCAATATTTGTAATCATCAAAATCATTCCAAGGGTCAACAAGATTGTTAAATCTTATTATAAGTGAAATTATCTCAAACAAATATTTTCAATTTCTCTTTTATTTTAAAATCAAGTTTGGTGTATTACAAAAGGGAAGAAATCTTTTGAAAACCTTTTTGATTATTGACAAAAAGGGGGAGTATGTAGAATTGTGCATGAAAAATATATGAGAAAGGGGGAGATTGATATATACATATATCATATTTGCTCTGATGAATACTGCTCTATATTGCTCTGACTCTTACTAAAAGTTTAACTGATATAGCTTTAAATACTCTGAAATACAACCTTATTTGCTCTGATATATATTGAACATATTCTCGAGAGCTTTGATACACTTCAGTCCTTCTGTTTCAAAGGATCTGATACTTTATCTATATGCAAGCTCTGATAGATTAATACATGCAAAAGCTCTGATACATGTTAATATTTACTTTCAAATACAATTATACATATAAAGTTTTTCATGCCCAGTATTTTGTCATCATCAAAAATGGGAAGATTATTGATCCTTTGAGTGATTTTGATGATAACAAAATATTGGAGCATGTATTTATGTTACCAACAACTCTTCAAGTACTTTACAAGTTTTTGTATGATGATTTCACTGCTCATTTTCAACTCCTACATTCTTATTTTCTATCATGAGTTGTATTGTAATTATCTCATGTAAAGAAGAACCCATAGAAAAAGTTAAAAGAAAATCATGAAAAATGGGTTGCTTCTATGTTTTTCAAGCTTTAAATTTCTTAGATTCATTTGTAAGTTGAGTTCGAAAAGTTTGAAGTGTTGAAGACTTGCTGGAAAACTTCTGAAGAGGAGTTCAAGTTTTTTACTGAAGATCTATCCGAGCCAACTCTAGTAGAAAAAGTTGACTCTGATTTATGGCACGATTGAAGGTTTATGGCACATAGATAGTTGAGCCAACTCGAAGAAACCCGAGCCAACTCGTTCAAAGTATCAATTATTGAATCAGATAGGTGAGACGACTGAAGAAAATCTGAGCCAACTAAGTACTTTAGTCTGGCATCCGAGTTGACTCTTTAGCATCCAAGCCAACTCCTCCAGAGTCTAGAGAGAACCATTCTGAGTGAACAGCTAGGAGAGCCGACTTGGAGGAACCCGAGCCGACTCTTCCAGAGTACAATTTTGAAAGATTGAGAATTTGAGCCGACTCAAAGTAAGGCGAGCCGACTCTTCCAAAGTAAGGAATCAAACTATTGAGAAACTGAGCTAACCTGAATGAAGCGAGGTGACTCGACCAGAACTACTCTAAGGATCCGATCTAACTCGAGAAGATCCGAGCCGATTCGAAGGTCGATTTCAGGCAAGTAATAGCTAGTTCCAGAACTCCATTTTTGAATTTGAAAAGTGCTCCAACGGTTAAGTGTCACATCCCAACAGTCTATAATGACTAAAACCATCTGAGAAGAGTACAAGACTCTATAAAAGAGGGATTGGGACAACTTTTGAAAAGGTTAATGAATGATTAATGCTTACTTGAGCTTATGAGCTAGAGAGCACTGCAAGAGCATTCAAGATAGACTTCAAGCCTTCACCAACTCCAATAAAAAAAGCTTGAAGCACTTATTGAAGAAGTTGAAGAAGCTATTAAAGTGCAATCAAGAAGGCTTCTCTCGAGCTGCATCAACAACCATCCGACAATATAGTTTGTCATTATTGTTGCTTACTTTCTTCTACTCTTGTTGAGTTAGGTTATTGGTGAGCCCGGTCTAAAAACCAAGTGGGTTGTTAGTGATCCTGTTCAAAACTAACTGTGTAAGGGTTCTTGGTGATCCTGTTTAAAACCAGGAGTTTGGTTTTTGGTGAGCATGATTGAGAAACCAAGTTGGGTTTGGATTGTGAGCCTGGTAAAACAATCTGACTGTATTCCGGTAGTGAATATAGTGAAAATCCCAAGTAGTATCTTGGATTGTGGACGTAGGAGCTGAGGTGTTCCGAACCACTCTAAATTACTATGTTTGTGATTGTGCTTTTACTTCTCTTAATTGCTTCTACTTTAAATTTCTGAATCACAGCACCTACCACATCAAAGAAGTTTTTAAAAAGGCACATACTCTGTTAAATTTTTAAAACTTCCAATTCACCCCCTCTTGGGAAAGCCACCTGGGCAACAAAAATAATAAACTTTTTAATCCTCCATCATCTAATACCGTGTCGATATAAAGTCTTGTTACTGAAACAATATAAAACATAATATAATATATCAACCATGCAAAATAAGAAATGTTTAAATTTAATTTTTTATCTATATAACTAGTAGAAGCTCAACTTTATATGTCGGAAGCATGTTATTCCATTTTAACTCAATGGACAATGTTGATGCCTTCGCACAATTGTCCCTAAAAATGAAGTCAATAAACTAGTAACTTTTTAATTGGCTGCCCTAGCTTATTACACTCAACTACTTCTTCTCATCCTCGAGCATCTGCCACACATCCCTTACTACTGTGGACTCGTGTCTGGGTCTAACCCTCCCAGATCCATCTACAAAAAATAGATATAAGTAAATCATAGTAAGAAGTATAATGAAATTTTATCAAACCAAATAATAAATAAATTATCCAAAACATGTAGCTCATTACTGCTGCATCAACGGAAGGATCATGCTACCCCGATGATGATGGACCTACAGTAGACTGCTGTAGAGAAGGACCGCCACAACATCCAGTATTGAAGTAGAAGGACTGGCATGATCTTACTGTGTCGAAGAAGTACCGACCTCAACTAGCTGTTGATGCGGGACTAATATGCATGCAATTCTTTTTGTGTGTTTTATATGTGGGGTTAGGTGATTAATTCCTGAGTTTCAGATCAAAATTAGTTGTAGGGAATTTTGTATGAGTTTTTGAAGCCAAGTATGCAGATTAGAACCTAGAAAAGTACTAAAGAAGGATCGCCGGGACTGAGAAGCCTCGGTTAGGGCAAGTTCTCTTACATTATAAAGACTGGAGGTAAAGGGGGTGTACCTGACAATGTCTGAAGCACCTGGTGAAGATCGCAGTGAAGGAATCTCTCGTTCCTCGATGGATGCAGCTTGGAAAATCGAGCCAAAGACTCACGGATACCCGCTTTCTGCTCGGTGGTCCAATTGAGGCTTGGCTGGAGTCGTTGGATTCGTAGGAACTCGAGGACCTGCAAACGACCTGTCAGGGGTTAGAAAACTTAAAGGATATCAAGAAAATAAAGGAAAACAACAAAAGGAAGAAAGTTTTGGAGGGGGCTGAAGGATGGTTGGTAGCAGGAAGATGGTTGCAAACACCGGGAAGAACTCTCAAACCCCTTTATGCACACAGCAAGGTAATCATATAAAGCAATATAAGAACTCAAGGTTTATTTATATCAAAAATCAATCCTCATACAAGAGAATAGGGTCCTTTAAATAGACCCTTAGTCTTAGGCTCCAAGTAAGGACACATTAGTCTTTACATAAGAATCCTACTCCTACTCAAACCCAAGCTAGAAAATAAGGAAACGTTAGATAGAAAAAATCCCTAAAAATTCTCTTACTTGGTCAACACTCCAAGGATGCATAGGGGTGTGTGTTGGGCTTCTAAGAGTAGCAAGAGGCTGGCCCAAAGGGCTTGGGTGCATGGGCTTGGGTCTTTGGAAGCTGGGGTGGCCTGGTAGCCAGGTAGCAGGAATATTTCTTAGTATCTTGCTTCTTAGGGGCTTGGGCTTGGCACCTGGGCTTGATTTCTTTGGGCTAGGATGCAGGTGGACCTCTGAAATCATGGATGCCCTGGTCTATGAATATATTCTGGCATCTGAAAGGGAATCTGGGCATCTGGAGGGAATCTTCAAGGAATCAGGGTTTTCTGAATTTTTCTCCTGGGGTCTTCAAATCTTCAAGCTGGGTTGGACTTGGGCTCAACTTCCATGTCTTCAATCAGGTTGGACTTGGTCTTTACTTGTATGATGTGGTCTTGAGTCTTCAATATGCTTGGACAGGACTCAAAAAAATAAAATTAGCTCAACATGAGCTGACTAACACTTGACTGAACTAGCTCAACATGAGCTGACTAATACAAGACTCACATAAAACAACTCAGCTGGACTAAGCTTTATTACAGTAGACTCAAATGTCATTTAAGTGATCCACAGAGGGTTGAGAAGCCTCTGCCTTGTTCTGGTGCCTCTGGTGTCCGCACCAGCTGTGCTGAAGGACCGGCCTCAGCTTGCTATGCTAAAGAAGAAGTATCAGCCTCTGTCCGTGAATGTTGAAATTGCACACTATCAAATTGTGATGATAATGACATAATGTCACCTATCATTTATATTAAGTCAGAATCAGTAAACACAAATACTAATTTAATAGAATAATTACTATAAATTACATGCATTGTAAAAATTTAATACCAATAAAAATCAAGCAATAGCATTTCCTTTAAATTCTATCCTAATCAAAGATACTGTAGCATGTACATCATCAACTAGTACAAAATTGAATGGCATGAAATGTGTATAAATATCATCATCTTCATCATCTTCCAGCTACTTTCCCATATCATATAAGTTCCTAGGTTTTATTTTAACAACAGTAGCCCAATCTTTATCTTTTACATCTTGTACAAAAAATACTTGACAAGCTTAAGAAGAAAAAATGAATGGATGATCCTTTAATAAGACACCAATATATATCAACCTTGTAAAATTTACAAATATAAATCTATTTGTATCTTGTTTCAAACCTCTTGATGAGTTTATATTTACCCAATCACATCTAAATAATACTACTTTAAATACTCCATAATAATATAACTCATAAATATCTTTAAGTGCATCATAATAAGTTTTCCCATATACTTCTACTATAATACTGCTATTCTATATTTTTCTAAATTTCGCAGGATCTTTAGTATGAAATTTAAAACCAATGATTATGAAACCATTATATCTATTGACAACTTTGTTTGGTCCTTGAGCTAGGGCTATTAATTCATTTGAATAATTTCTTTTCATCATTGTTGATATCTAAAAAATAATAAGAAATGTCAACGATTTATTCTATGTTTAATCTATCCATATATTCTTTATATATATATCAAACTTATTTTAAAAGCCATGTATGAAATAACTAGAATAACCATTGTTGTTCAATCCTTGGATTAGGTCGAGTGTTATGATTAGCTTATTGTTTAGATATTAAAAATTTGCTACATGAAATATATATTGTTCATTTAGAACGTTAAATAAGAAATGGTATTTAAACTTGAAATGCCTTAAATATACGAACCTACAATGGTCAGATATTATATTATTATGAACACAAAATGATATATTTATGCCATAGATTTTTAATCAAGCACAATACTTTCACTTTTTTTTATTATTCTACCAGCAGTAGAAAACTTATACAATTTTGCATTGTCCATGAAATTACTATGCTATTGAGGTCTATTAAATATATCTCGATACCTTGAAGATATCTTGAACAATGTGTCAAACACTCTTTAGTAATATATCCTTCAATAATCGAGCCTTTCGGATATGCTCTATTTCATACATAATCTTTCAGTTGTACAAGATACCTACAAGAAATAAAAATTTATTTACACATCATTATGACACTACTTTTACTAAAAATATATAAAGGTTAAAAATTAATAACAATATCTCTTAATAGGATAGATCCAGCTATAGTATACCAGTCCACGAAGCATGACATCTAAAGCTAAGTGAAAGAGTAGATGTACCATAATAGTAAAAAATCTAGGAGAAAAAATCTTCTCCATCTGAAAAAGTGTAATCATAATATCAGACTCCAACTGATTAAGCTCTCCATACTTAATAACTTTTGAACATAATGCCTTAAAGAATTATGATAATCAAATTATAACTACCGATCTTGAAGCTATTAAAAAAATATCTTGCATTAATATGTGACCATCATGACTTTTAAGATTAGAAACTTTTGTCTTTAAGATGCACATACCTTGAAATATTTGATACATATCCATCAGGTACTTTAAATTTTTTCAATACAATCAAAAAATTATCTTTTTCTTGAACAGATATTATATAAGATGCATGAGGTAAATAAATTCAATCATTAGCAAGCATTTTAAGATGAAGCTCCTGTCAGATACCCAATTCTTTTAAATCTAGTCATGTCTTCATTTATCTTTAATCTTTTCATTAAGGTTCAATAATGTTCCGAGTAGATTATCACAAACATTCTTCTCTATATACATGATATCAAGATTATATCGAATAAAATTATATTTTCAATAAGGTAAGTCAAAGATGATACTTCTTTCTTCTATAAATGTTTGCTAAGTTGATGTGTAGATGCTATCTATATATCTTTCTTATTTTCATGTTCAAAAATATTATCAAAATCTTCAAATACTTGTGCATCCATACTACGAGTATTCACTTTCTCTGATAACCCTTATTGATCATCCCTCCCTCTTTTATTAGAAGACTTCAAAAATTACCATATATGTAATTGATAGAATCCATTTGTCTACGAACATTAGTTCTAGAAGGTAGAATAGGTGCACATCCCAATTCTATGGTACCATCAAATAAATCTTTATGAAATTGAAATGGATGATTTGCTTCTAACCATCGATGATGTTCCATATAACAAAATTTTTTTTCCATGTTTTAACTAAATTAAATGTGTCGAATCTGCACAATAAAGACATGCAACTCGTCCCTTTGTACTCTAGCTAAATAAATTGATATATGTTGGAAAATCATTAATAATTCACAACAAAGCTGCCCATAGTTTAATGTTTCACCATTGAAAGCATCAATTGCATCGACACCTTTTCACAACTATTTCAATTCCTTTATTAAAGATTGTAGAAAAATATCAATATCATTTCCTGGACCCTTATCACCTGGAATAACCATTGATAAGATAAGTGAGGATTGTTTCATACACAACCATGGTAGTAAATAGTATGGTATTAGAATAACTGGCCAGGTGTTATATATAGAATTTAGAGTTCAAAAAGGATTAAAGCTATTTAAAGCTAAACCCAACCAAATATTATGAATATTATAGATAAAATCAGAATACCTAGCATTAAATGATTTCCATGATAAACTATCTGCTGAATGTCTCAACATTCTATCCTTCGTATGCCCTTTATCATGCCATCTCATTAATGAAGCTATTTTTGATGATGAATATAACATTCTCAATCGAGACATAAGAGAAAAGTAATGTAATACCTTCGTCGATTTCTTTTTACTCCATAATTTATCTACTCTGTTCATTACATCATTCTCATCTTATTCGTGGGTTGTCCATCTTGAAGATCTATGTACATTGCATGACTCTTGATCAGTATTTCCACCATGATATAACATAGTATTTCAAACAACTATGAATCTTTTGATATCCAAGATCCAATTTGTTGACAACTTTCTTTTCTTCATAATAAAAAGATGGTAAACCAGTGCTTTCTAGAAATGTATCCTTTAATAACTTGAGAAGCATAGTAAAACTCTTTCCGGACCATCTATTCATATATTTTATATGGATTAAATATGCAATAAAAGATATCTTAGAAAATTTTAAATAGCTCAGATATAATTGTTCATCTACATCTTTCATTAAATTATTATACTAAGCTAACTCAGTAGTTGATGGTTGCATCTGCTTCTTGATATATGTTTATTCCATAAATGTATAACTCTCACATATTCCAACTGCTTCATGTGTTCACTGGAACCTCCAAAATTTTGAACACCATATTGAAAAGCATCTATGATCAAACCCCTTATATCATCATCTCCTACAAGATTCTCTTGCATGTTACTGGATCCAAGATCAGACAAGGGTTGATTACTTGATATTGGCAACATAAATTCTTCATGAAAAACCCACTCAATATAACCTCTTGTAAAACCATTTCATATCAAATGTTCTTTAACGGTTTGTGGATCTAGAGAAGAACTGTTAACATATCATTGACATGGATATAAAATCTTTCCATTCAAACTACTTTTATTCATACCAAATTAATGAAATCTCTATCTAAATATTCTTTGGTATTTCTTGGTTTATTTATCTAGCTTTTATCCATTATAGGATAAAATGATTGAACTTTCAAGTTATCTAAAAGTAAAAAAAAATCTTCATTCAATAATAATGCACCAAGTAAAAATATTAAAAAATATAAAAAAATAAAATAACTTAACTAATAAATGCATCATATCATCAACTAATAGATAAAGATAGATCCTATCCCATTCAAGAATTCTATTAATTATATAGGTCATTTACAGTAATCAAACAATATGCAATAAGAGCTCTGAAAAAATTTTAGTAGCATTTTTCTTTAGTTCACTTTACATGACTAAAGATATATGAGGAGAACTAAAAAAAATGCTATCCAAAATGTAGCTCGAACTCTACCTATACCACTTGATTACTATAAATACCTACAGAATTATTTGCAATTCTTAAACTGTCCAAACTGGATAATCAATTGACCACTATACATAATTCTTCTATCTATACAAAAAAAATATACATGTATGGATGCTATAAAATATGTACATCAATCAATTGATGGATTTATGTTTCTAGCAATGAAAGTTTTGTAAAAAAATATGATGATGTGAGCATTGTAAAAATATCATGATAATGCATAGCACGAAATCAAAACTAAACTTGACCTGCTTCCAACAATTGGAAGGACTTTCAATGATGCAAGGGATTTTTCTTGTATATATGAAATATGAGACAACATATAATGTACCACTTTAGTGATAATTTAAGTATTACTATTAATATGGATGAGAATAAAAATAGTGACATGATTTGAGAGAAATGAGGGAAACTCTTTTTCTCCTCGCACTCTGCTCTCCCCCCTCCGCCTCTTGCTCCACAAGCCATCGCTGGCCCATGACGGCAGAGCAGGGGATGGGATGGGATGCCGGATGTGGTTCCCGAGGCATCGCTCTTAAAGATATTTTTCAATGATTGAAAGTGAATGCAAGGGGGAGAATTGGTGCGGGAACCAGAATCAGAAGAAGACTTCAGGGTTCCATCTGGATCTCTGAATGACCTTGCCCGAAAATTAGGGTTTGTAATAAGGGTTGACTTGGTCAACTCAATTTTAATCTTAAGTCTGTATTTCCCTGTAATTTAAATTTTGTTGAGTCATGTTGACTCAGTACAAGTCCTAGTAGTGGTCTAGGTCTTCTCCAGGTTGGTGCCATTTTTTTCCAGCCAAGTCAAGGCCCAAGCAAGTGGGCGCCACACTCCCAGCCACACGCCAGAGCCCATGAGGCACCACATCCCTTGCCCAGTGTGCCTTGGTCCCCACACCACAAGAAAGCAGGTCCCTTCTTTCATGCACCACTTAAGGAGAGATCAATCTAGGATCCTCAATCCAAGGGGGCGCCCAAAACAATTCCCATAAGAGCCAAGCTATGAAAAGAAAAGAGCAACACTTTGGGAGCAAGACTAGGAGGCGCCCAAATACTTCCAAATAAAACCAAGCATGGAAGGAAAATGCTTGTCTTGAAGAGCAAGGCTAGGAGGCGCCATCTTCTTGCCATTTGGAGCCACCAATCAACATTTAAGGAAGCTTTTGGCCGGCCATTATGAGGAGGATTTGATTCTACACGCCTAATTTGAGAGTCCATCCCATTAGTCCCACATGGAAAGATGTAAAAGCTTGATTTCTTGTAAAGGTCTATAAAATAGACCCCTCTTGTAAGTTTTCATGATATAATGATGAATGAAATCAATTTCTTTGTGAGCAACTTTGTGTTTCTCTCTTCCACACTTGTATTCAGGTGTTGAGCTCCGTGAGGGAGTGATTCCGGGTTCCACAGGAACCTTGAGGAGGTGTGAGATCTCCAAACCTTACCAAAACCCTAAGTTAGCCACTTCAATTCCCAAACCCTAGCCGCCCATCATCTTTCCTCCAATCACCATCCAAACCCTAATTTTCCATCTATATCCCACGGCCCCTCTCTTCCACATAGAGGCCGGCCACCAGCATCCAGGTTCAGATCAACTGTTTCAACTACAGAGCAAGTTCAAAGAAAAGTCAGATCAGTATCAAGATCTCCGGAACTTCTACATCCAACAATCTTCATTAAGTCCTCAGGTCAGTGTCTTTCTTTGAGTTTCTGGTTTTTCTTTTGTTCTTCTTCTTCCAGATCCTGAGTTCGAGAAGAAGGCCAACCTTGCCATAGGACTACAATCCGAGGATCCATTGTGAAGATACCCCATCTCTAAGGACCCCACAATCTAAGGATCCTACAATCTCTCTTGTGTCCTGTTGAAGCAACGAGTATATAGTCAGGTATAAAACCTTCTCTTCTCTCTTCGTCTGTTTCTTGAAAGAGGAGTAAACCCTAGTCTGAGGGTTTCTCAATCCCCAGCGATCCTACTTCTGAGTTACTTGATAATCCACTCCTTTTAATTGTGCTTTTTGTCATTTCTTAGTTTCTTTCAACATTAGTTTATCTTTCCTTTGAGTCAAAGCCGACTTCTGAAAAAATATATATAAAAAAAAGAATTAGTCTTAATTTACTTCCGCATCGCATCATCTTATTTGTTCTGCATCATTTTTGGTATCAGAGCACTGTTTAGGGTTCTTGCTTGTTTGATTGTTTTCTTTCGTTCCTTTTTACTTTTGCTGCCTAGAGTAGACTCCCCTGGCCGTCCGGTCCTAGGAACAAGCGAGACGCAAGCCTCCTCCTCCCATTCTACAGGGGTTCCTAGGGCATGTAGGGGTGCCGCTGGGTTATAACTTCTAGGCAGGGATTGTAAACGGGACACACGTTCTATTTTCTGCCAGTAACTATCCTGTTATCTGAATTGTTTCTCCCTGCAAAAATTCTAAATTAAGTAATTCTTATTTTTTTGGAACCAATATAATTGAAAGTAATTTACATAAAGTTTTCATGATTTATTAATTTCTGTAGATTTTCTGAGATCAATTTTACTGCTATTCTGCTTTTTATTTTCTGCAAGCTGTTTTTTTTATTTGAGTGTGCATAAATTGAATCTATCTTAAGGGCACCAAAGTTGCAACATAAGGGGAGGATTGAGACCCTCTCCTTAGCCCAAACCACCTCCCGTGCATTCAAACCTAAGCCTTTAATCTTAAAATTAATTAGACCTAACTTGCCCTAGTGGGCTAGGGACACAACTGGTCGGGTCTAGGCTAGTGTTGAGTCAGTTTGTCTAGTTACTCTGTGTGTGCTTTGTACTCAGTGTCAGAACGGTGGTTCAGAGATTCTATCCCGAAGGGCTTGTGTGCTGGTCCGCCTAACTGGCCAATCACTGATTGGTGTCTAGGATTGGCAATTAGGGACCTAACACTACCCTTACACCTGCTTGGCTGAGTCTCGAGTTACTACAGGCTAGCTTGCCACTCTGATTGGGCATCTAGTTTGGGCTCTAGGTCTAGTTAGCCCGTAGTCATTTCAGTCGAGTCTCATTTGGTGTGCTTGCTTGCATCATCATGTCCACCCGGAACGGAGTACCCTACCAACCTGGTCAAACCCAACCTGATTTAGAGGCCATGATTAGAACTCTTACCGAAAGTATGACCAAATTGAGTCAGGATATGAATGAGGGTTTTGCCCAGTTTAGAGACCGAGCCCAGGGACTTGAGAAATGTAGACAACAAAATTGGACCCCTGATCCAAAATTTAATAGGCCCCTACCTCACCCATGCCAGGAGCCTCGGAGGACCTTATACCGTGATCCCGAGCATAACCCTAGGAGCCTATACCCATACTTGGTTAACTCAGAGAAGGGACCTGTTAGGAACACCGAACCTTATGCACCCACTTTTGATGGAAGACAAGAGACATATATTAAGTGGGAAGAACAAATGGATCGGTATTTTGAGTGCACTAACATATCGGAATTAGGACAAGTTAGGTTGGCCAAAACCAAGTTCACCAAACATGCTAGGTCGCATTGGTATGCTATTGAGTATGAGTGTTATCAAACAAAAGAAGAAATATATACTTGGAGAGATATGAGAAGTAAGTTGAGAGATAGGTACCTAGGTAGATCCTATGATAAAAGACTTTTAGACCAATGGTACCAATTGCGACAAGGTAATAGGCCTGTGTCTAAATATATCGAGGACTTCCAGTGGTATGACATGAAATGCAATACCATTGAGACCGAAGCTCAGATCACATCGAGGTTTAGGGTTGGGTTACACCCAGACATTTATAGGAAGAGCCTACCAAGAAGCCCAAGACTATGAGTGGTCTTTAAGATATAACCAATCAAGTACTTTGGACTTAAAGCCAACCTTTACCAACTTGAGTCAAGTTCCGATTGATCTGACACCCGTAGTGAACCAGACTTTTGTTTGTCAATTCCAACTTGTGTCACCTCTTGACTAGAAGGATAACACTGAGAAGGAGTTAGGCATGGCCATCCCAAAATTAGTTGACCTGACCAGAGCCGTACTTAAAGAGGAATCAAAGGAGAATAGATTAGAACCTTTCAGTGAGATTGAGGAAGAAATATATGAGCCTGACATAAGTTTGATAGATGAATATGAAGAAGAAGAATTTGAGGATATCTCTCCCGATAATTGATTAACCAACTCCTACCTGATGGGGTTATTGAGGGGACCCCTGCCACTCAAGGAATTCAGGAGCTAACCCTAAGAGAAGACCCTTTTGAGGAAGTTCAGGAAGAGGAAATTGCACCCAATGAGAGTTTAAGTGAGAATACCCCTGAACTCATTGAGGAATCCAAAGAAGACACCCCTGAGTCAAATCTTGTAGAGAAGTGTGAAGAAGGAAGGGGTTCACAAGAATTGCCCATTGAGAAGGTCCAAGAACAAGAAAAAGACAATAGCTTAGAAGGCTTTCTAGATAAACATTCCAAAGACCTTCCTGATAACCTTCCACCTTCTAGGAGCACCCGGCCTACCCTAGAACTTGCACTTGTAGACCCTCCTAGAGCAAATCATGAGGTTTGGATGAGTGCACCTATAGAACAATGTCCTCATTTTAAGGTTGTCATGAATAACCAAGGTATGTTTCTTGTTTCCTATAAGCCACCTCAAAACTCTGATTCTTATTTCCTACCCTTCACTGAATATTCTAATGTTTCTAGAGCTATGGGATTACACTTTACTGAGATTTCTAGGTTGCAAGACTCCTTAGAACCTATTAGGTTTGCCACCTACTTCTGGAAGACCTTATGGCACCTATTAGGCACCCATGATAAGTTTTCATGCTCAGCATGCCATCCTCCGACCCAAGGTCAAACCTAGAGAGCCTTAGTTTGTTAGGTTTAGACCTAGGGTTCCTTTGAATAAAGTCCATTCTTTACGAATGCGTGTCAGTCGAGTTTAGGACATTGACTCAGATTTTGGTTGAGTGAGAATACTAGGAATTGGGATTTGTATTTACCCAGGACTGAATTTGCATATAATGACTCGGTCAATAGGTTATAGGTAAAAGCCCTTTTGAGATTGTTCATGGGTACAAGCCTCACACACCACTTGACCTAGTTCCTTTGCCAGTCCACACATGAGTCTCCGAGTCTGCTGAAGACTTTGTACAGCATGTAAAGAACTTGCATAAAGAAATTCATGCCAAAATAACTTTAAGTAATGAAACTTATAAGAAGTTGCTGATTCGCAAAGGCGAGTCAAAACTTTTATTTAGGGAGACTATGTAATGATTAGGTTAAGGCCTGAGCGGTTTCCTCCTAGAACCGTTAGAAAGCTACATGCTAGAGGAGCTGGACCATTTAGAGTGATGAAGAGAGTAGGACCCAATGCCTATGTGCTTGAGTTGCCTCCAAAGCTAGGCATTAGCTCCACTTTCAACATTACAGACCTAGTAGAGTACAGGGAGCTAGCTGTGATTCCCAGTGAGCCTTTTGAACCTAATCCTGTTATTGAGAGTGATCCCGACCCTGTATCCACCAACAATCTGGCCTGTGAGGAGAGAGCATATTGAAGAGATCCTAGACGATCAGGTTATCTCTACTCGTAATCGAGGATACCAAAGATACCTGGTCCACTGGCAAGGAAGGCCAGATTCTGATGACTATTGGATCTCCCGAGAAGAATTACAAGAATTGGACCCAGACCTCTTGGAGAGATACCAGAGCCAGCTTGATCCATACTCGACAGGGTCGAGTTCCTCCCACCCCGGGAGAATTGGTGCGGGCACCAGAATCAGAAGAAGACTTCAGGGTTCCATCTAGATCGCTGAATGACCTTGCCCGAAGATTAGGGTTTGTAATAAGGGTTGACTTGGTCAACTCAATTTTAATCTTAAGTCTGTATTTTCTTGCAATTTAAATTTTGTTGAGTCATGTTGACTCAGTACAAGTCCTAGTAGTGGTCTTGGTCTTCTCCAGGTTGGTGCCATTTTTCTCCAGCCAAGTCAAGGCCCAAGCAAGTGGGCGCCACACTCCCAGCCACACGCCAGAGCCCATGAGGCACCACATCCCTTGCCCAGTGTGCCTTGGTCCCCACACCATAAGAAAGCAGGTCCCTTCTTTCATGCGCCACTTAAGGAGAGATCAATCTAGGATCCTCAATCTAAGGGGGTGCCCAAAACAATTTCCATAAGAGCCAAGCTATGAAAAGAAATGAGCAACACTTGGGGAGCAAGACTAGGAGGCGCCCAAATACTTCCAAATAAAACCAAGCATGGAAGGAAAATGCTTGTCTTGAAGAGCAAGGCTAGGAGGCGCCATCTTCTTGCCATTTGGAGCCACCAATCAACATTTAAGGAAGCTTTTGGCCGGCCATTATGAGGAGGATTTGATTCTACACGCCTAATTTGAGAGTCCATCCCATTAGTCCCACATGGGAAGAAGTAAAAGCTTGATTTCTTGTAAAGGTCTATAAAATAGACCCCTCTTGTAAGTTTTCATGATATATTGATGAATGAAATCAATTTCTTTGTGAGAAACTTTGTGTTTCTCTCTTCCGCACTTGTATTCAGGTGTTGAGCTCCGTGAGGGAGTGATTCCGGGTTCCACAAGAACCTTGAGGAGGTGTGAGATCTCCAAACCTTACCAAAACCCTAAGTTAGCCACTTCAATTCCCAAACCCTAGCCTCCCATCATCTTTCCTCCAATCACCATCCAAACCCTAATTTTCCATCTATATCCCACGGCCCCTCTCTTCCACATAGATGCCGGCCACCAGCATCCAGGTTCAAATCAACTGTTTCAACTACAGAGCAAGTTCAAAGAAAAGTCATATCAGTATCAAGATCTCCGAAACTTCTACATCCAACAATCTTCATTAAGTCCTCAGGTCAGTGTCTTTCTTTGAGTTTCTGGTTCTTCTTTTGTTCTTCTTCGTCCAGATCCTGAGTTTGAGAAGAAGGCCAACCTTGCCATAGGACTACATCCGAGGATCAATTGTGAAGATACACCGTCTTCAAGGATCCTACAATCTGCTCGAGAGTGTCCTTCAATTGAAGCAACGAGATATATCATAGTCAGATATAAAACCTTCTCTTCTCTCTTCGTCTGTTTCTTGAAAGAGGAGTAAACCCTAGGTCTGGGGATTTCTCAATCCCCAGCGATCCTACTTCTGAGTTACTCTAATAATCCACTCCTTTTAATTGTGCTTTCTGTCATTTCTTAGTTTCTTTCAACATTAGTTTATCTTTCCTTTGAGTCAAAGCCGACTTCTGAAAATATATATAAAAAAAAAGAATTAATCTTAATTTACTTCCGCATCGCATCATCTTATTTGTTCTGCATCATTTTTGGTATCAGAGCTTTCGTTCTGCATCATTTTTGGTATCAGAGCCCTGTCTAGGATTCTTGCTTGTTTGATTGTTTTCTTTCGTTCCTTTTTACTTTTGCTGCCTGGAGTAGAATCCCCTGGCCGTCCGGTCCTAGGAACAAGTGAGATGCAAGCCTCCTCCTCCCATTCTACGGGGTTCCTAGGGTGTGTAGGGGTGCCGCTGAGTTATAACTTCTAGGCAGGGATTGTAAACGAGACACACGTTCTGTTTTCTGCCAGTAACTACCCTGTTATCTGAATTGTTTCTTCCTGTAAAAAATTCTAAATTTAGTAATTCTTATTTTTGTGGAACCAGTATAATTGAATGTAATTTACATAAAATTTTCATGATTTATTAATTTCTGTATATTTTCTGAGATCAATTTTACTGCTGTTCTGCTTTTATTTTCTGCAAGCTATTTTTTTTATTTAAGTGTGCATAAATTGAATCTATCTTAAGGGCACCAAAGTTGCAACATAAGGGGAGGATTGAGACCCTCTCCTTAGTCCAAAACCACCTCCCGTGCATTCAAACCTAAGCCTTTAATCTTAAAATTAATTAGACATAACTTGCCCTAGTGGGCTAGGGACACCAACTGGTCGGGTCTAGGCTAGTGTTGAGTCAGTTTGTCTAATTACTCTGTGTGTGCTTTGTACTCAGTGTCTAGAACGGTGGTTCAGGGATTCTATCCCGAAGGGCTTGTGTGCTAGTCCGCCTACCTGGCCAATCACTGATTGGTGTCTAGGATTGGCAATTAGGGACCTAACACTCCCCTTACACCTGCCTGGCTGAGTCCCTAGTTACTACAGACTAGCTTGCCACTCTGATTGGGCATCTAGTTTGGGCTCTAGGTCTAGTTAGCCCAAAGTCGTTTCAGTCGAGTCTCATTTGATGTGGTTGCTTGCATCATCATGTCCACCCGGAATGGAGTACCCTTCCAACCTGGTCAAACCCAACCTGATTTAGAGGCCATGATTAGAACTCTTACCAAAAGTATGACCAAATTGAGTCAGGATATGAATGAGGGTTTTGCCCAGTTTAGAGACCGAGCCCAGGGACTTGAGAAACGTAGACATTAAAATTGGACCCCTGATCCAAAATTTAATGGGCCCCAACCTCACCCATGCCAGGAGCCTCGGAGGACCTTATACCATGATCCCGAGCATAACCCTAGGAGCCTATACCCATACTTGGTTGACTCAGAGAAGGGACCCCTTAGGAACACCGAACCTTATGCACCCACTTTTGATGGAAGACAAGAGACATATATTAAGTGGGAAGAACAAATGGATCGGTATTTTGAGTGCACTAACATATCGGAATTAGGACAAGTTAGGTTGGCCAAAACCAAGTTCACCAAACATGCTAGGTCGTATTGGTATGCTATTGAGCGTGAGTGTTATCAAAGAAAAGAAGAAATATATACTTGGAGAGATATGAGAAGTAAGTTGAGAGATAGGTACCTAGGTAGATCCTATAAGAAAAGACTTTTAGACCAATGGTACCAATTGCGACAAGGTAATAGGCTTGTGTCTAAATATATCGAGGACTTCCAGTGGTATGACATGAAATGCAATACCATTGAGACCGAAGCTCAGATCACATCGAGGTTTAGGGTTGGGTTACACCCAGACATTTATAGGAAGCTATGCCTTGAAAAGACCAATAAGTTAGACCGAGCCTACCAAGAAGCCCAAGACTATGAGTGGTCTTTAAGATATAACCAATCAAGTACTTTGGACTTAAAGCCAACCTCTACCAACTTGAGTCAAGTTCCGATTGATCCGACACCCGTAGTGAACCAGACTTTTGTTTGTCAATTCTCACTTGTGTCACCTCTTGACCAGAAGGATAACACTGAGAAGGAGTTAGGCATGGCCATCCCAAAATTAGTTGACCTGACCAGAGCCGTACTTAAAGAGGAATCAAAGGAGAATAGATTAGAACCTTTCAGTGAGATTGAGGAAGAAATATATGAGCCTGACATAAGTTTGATAGATGAATATGAAGAAGAAGAATTTGAGGATATCTCTCCCGATAATTCGATTAACCAACTCCTACCTGATGGGGTTATTGAGGGGACCCCTGCCACTCAAGGAATTTAGGAGCTAACCCTAAGAGAAGACCCTTTTGAGGAAGTTCAGGAAGAGAAAATTGCACCCAATGAGAGTTTTAGTGAGAATACCCCTGAACTCATTGAGGAATCCAAAGAAGACACCCCTGAGTCAAATCTGGTAGAGAAGTGTGAAGAAGGAAGGGGTTCACAAGAATTGCCCATTGAGAAGGTCCAAGAACAAGATAAAGACAGTAGCTTAGAAGACTTTCTAGATAAACATTCCAAAGACCTTCCTGATAACCTTCCACCTTCTAGGAGCACCCGGCCTACCCTAGAACTTGCACTTGTAGACCCTCCTAGAGCAAATCATGAGGTTTGGATGAGTGCACCTATAGAACAATGTCCTCATTTTAAGGTCGTCCTGAATAACCAAGGTATGTTTCTTGTTTCTTATAAGCCACCTCAAAACTATGATTCTTATTTCCTGCCATTCCCTGAATCTTCTCATGTTTCTAGAGCTATGAGATTATACTTTACTGAGATTTCTAGGTTGCAAGACTCCTTAGAACCTATTAGGTTTGCCACCTACTTCTGGAAGACCTTATGGCACCTACTAGGCACCCATGATAAGTTTTCATGCTCTGCATGCCATCCTCCGACCCAAGGTCAAACCTAGAGAGTCTTAGTTTGTTAGGTTTAGACCTAGGGTTCCTTTGAATAAAGTCCACTCTTTAGGAATGCATCGTCAGTCAAGTTTAGGACATTGACTCAGATTTTGGTTGAGTGAGAATACCAGGAATTGGGATTTGTATTTACCCAGGGCTAAATTTGCATATAATGACTCGGTCAATAGGTCTATAGGTAAAAGCCCTTTTGAGATTGTTCATGGGTACAAGCCTCACACACCACTTGACCTAGTTCCTTTGCCAGTCCACACACAAGTCTCTTGATGCACTTGCATAGCATGTAAAGGACTTGAATAAAGAAATTCATGCCAAAATAACTTTAAGTAATGAATCTTATAAGAAGTTGGCTAATTCTCAAAGGCGAGTCAAAACTTTTGTTGAGGGAGACTATGTAATGATTAGGTTAAGGCCTGAGCGGTTTCCTCCTGGAACCGTTAGAAAGCTACATGCTAGAGGAGCTGGACCATTTAGAGTGATGAAGAGAGTGGGACCCAATGCCTATGTGCTTGAGTTGCCTCCAGAGCTAGGCATTAGCTCCACTTTCAACATTACAGACCTAGTAGAGTACAGGGAGCTAGCTGTGATTCCCAGTGAGCCTTTTGAACCTAATCCTGTTATTGAGAGTGATCCCGACCTTGTGTATCCACCAACAAACTGGCCTGTGAGGAAAGAGCAGATTGAAAAGATCTTGGATGATCAGGTTATCTCTACTCGTAATCGAGGATACCAAAGATACCTGGTCCGCTGGCAAGGAAGGCCAGATTCTGATGACTCTTGGATCTCCCGAGAAGAATTACAAGAATTGGACCCAGACCTCTTGGAGAGATACCAGAGCCAGCTTGATCCATACTCGACAGGGTCGAGTTCCTCCCACCCCGGGAGAATTGGTGCGGGCACCAGAATCAGAAGAAGACTTCAGAGTTCCATCTGGATCTCTGATTGACCTTGCCCGAGAAAATTAGGATTTGTAATAAGGATTGACCTGATCAACCCAATTTTGAGTCTGTAATTTTGTCATTTCAATTTTTGTTGAGTCATGTTGACTCAGTCCAAGTCCAGGTCCAGGTTGGCGCCATTCCCTTTGCCATAGGGTGCCACATTTTTTCTTCCATGGTCCAGCTACAAGTGGGTGCCATACTCCCTGCCACATCTCCATCTAGTGTCTTTGGTCCCCACACCATAAGAAGTAAGTTCCCCTTTTTCTTGCACCACTTGGGGGAGAAATCCATCAAGATACCTCAATCCAAGGAGGAGCCAACTTCTTTCCAGATAAACCCAAGCCAGGATGGCAAGAATTTTTCTTGAAGAGAGGATCAAAAAGGTGCCCCACAATGTTCCATAAAAATCCAAGTTATAAAAGGGAAGAGAGCATGTCTTGGGGAGAAAATCATTGAGGCACCCAAAAGTTTCCTAAAGTGCCAAAGCCATGAAAAGAAGAAGCTTAAACTTGTGGAGCAAGACTAGAAGGTGTCCAAAAGAGCCAAACCATGAAGGAAAAATCCTAGATTCATGGAGAGATACTAGGAGACACCCCCATAACCTGCCATTTGGAGTTGATTTTCAAGTTTTCTTGGAATTTTTGGGCCGCTCACTCATGGAATGAGTCTTGGTTGGCCAAGGGAAGAGAATTTGATGCCTAAAGTGTAGATTAGTTCTATTAGTCCCACATGGGAACTTATATGGTTTTGATTTTTCTTATAGGTCTATATATTAGACCCCTTTTGTAACTTGAACTTATCTTATGAAATCTTATGAATGAAATCCCTTGTTTTTTAGCAAAGTCTTGTTCTTCTGCACTTATTCTGAGTGTTGAGCTCCGTGAGGGAGTAAATCCGGGTTCCCTAGGAACCTTGAGGAGGTGTGAGATCTCCAACCCCAAAACCCTAGCTTAGTCCACCCATCTCTACTCCACCACCACCAAACCCTAGCCTCTACACCATCTCCAAGGTTCTTCTTCCAAAGGGTGGCCGACCACCAGGACCCCAGTCCAACCATCTTCAAGTCAGCTACCACTGCTTCAGAGTCCATCCAGCAGATCCAGGAGAAGAGTCCCAAATCCGCAGCCTAGGAGTTCCAGATCAGCTGAAGACCTTCAGATCCCATCCTTTCTTCTACTCTGGTAACTCTCTTCCCTGAGTCTCTTGTTCCTAACCTTGTTTTTCTTCTCTCCAGTATCCAAGGTTCAAGAAGAGGCCAACTTTGCCAAGGACCATTATCAGATGATCCATTACGAAGATACCTTGACTCCCGGGATCCAATAATCTGCTCGAGAGAGTCTTTTTCCACCAAATGGAGAGATATCACTGCTAGGTAACAAGAACCTTCCCTTCTCACTTTGTCTGTTTCGTTAAAACTCAGAGCAAACCCTAGATCTGGGGGTTTCTCAATCCCCAGCGATCCTACTTCTGAGTTACTCTGATAATCCACTCCTTTTAATTGTGCTTTCTGTCATTTCTTAGTTTCTTTCAACATTAGTTTATCTTTCCTTTGAGTCAAAGCTGACTTCTGAAAATATATATAAAAAAAAATACATTAATTTTAATTTGCTTCCGCATTCCACATATCTGTTCTGCATCATTTTGGTATCAGAGTTTTCGTTCTGCATCAACAAGCCATCGCTGGCCCATGACGGCAGAGCCTGATGGGATGCCAGATGTGGTTCCCGAGGCATCGCTCTTAAAGATATTTTTCAATGATTGAAAGTGAATGCAAGGGGGAGTATTTATAAGCTTTAGGATCTCTTACAAGCCTAGGGATTTTTGGATACCCTCAAAATTTGAAAAAAAGAAAGAAAGAAACTCTTAAGCTAACTAAACTAAGCTATCTTGCAGCTCTTGACCTTCTAGAAGAAATTTTATTTTGACAGTGACCTATTAGCTATTTGAACCCTTCAAACACCAATTATGTCTACTACAGCTCAATAAAATGTGATTAGAACCATTGTTAGATGTTTTTGAATCTAAATTCAAGGAACAGTGGGCATTAGATCCTTTAGATGGTGGCCATGTCACCATAGGTTCGATATGACTAAAGCTTTAGCACAACTTTGATGTTGGTCTTCTAGAAATACTCCTAACAGTGACCTACATGTGTTGGAAGTTTTCTGGTATCACTCTTCTCATTGTCATTAGGGTCTTGAGCCATTGTTAGATCAACTTGGGGCCAGGGTTGTTTCAGCCTACATCAACTCTGCACGAATTTGCATAATATTGGCAATTATATGTGAGTTACTCTAAAGGAAAACTATCATAAAGTTTACCATGTTTTTTCTTCTCAGAGTCCCTATTTAGAGGTTTGGGCCATGAATACAATCACATGAAGAATCTGTATCTAATCAAGATGTAGATGGACATGTATCCATTTCCATGTTATATGGACACCACCAGCATTTGATGCAATACCTATATAAAAGTGGTGGCAAGTGTGCTTCACTATGTATAATCTTAGAACTCCTTAGATAATAAGTTGAGGGAAAGACTAATTGATCCTAAATTGAAGCATTTTCTCTCGCCCTCTCTCTCTCTTTCTTTTGCAGTTACAAAAAAATATTAAACATTAAAATTTTGTTAACTTAAAATACCTCATTCATTCTTCATACCTTCTCTCCCTCGCCACCGTTGTTCGAACCTTTAATCCAGTTGTAGTGGCACGACCACACTAACAACCAGAAGCCTTTTTGGTTAGATTAGGGAATTTTGGAAAAAAAAAAAAAGTTCACCATTTTGTAAGAATAATAGAGTGGAGATACCATGAGATCATGCAATCAACAAAGATTTGCATGTTTGAGTTTTTCACATTATGGTCATCATTAGACACCCAACATGCCATTTAGAAATTGCAAGTCACAGAGCTAATAGGAGGGATGATATGTTCATCTTTGGGAGATGAAAGCTCCAACTTTGTTAGGGGATACAAGCACAAGTTCACATCCACACGGAAACAAAAACACACTTGCATAAGTTTTATACACCATATAAATTCCCAGTTTTTGTTTCCTATATCCTCTCTCCCCCTTCCTCTTGGCTCTCCCCATACCTTGTTAGCTATCATTTTCCCTTTGGGAGTTAAATAATAGGTAAAGTATTTTGAAGCATTACACCATTCACCTAGCTCCCAGAAATAGTATATATTTCCAGTAGTTACTGTTTAGTTCTTGTCAAGCAAACTTTCTAATCAAGATGGTCGAAAATCATTGGTTAATGAGCAGAAACAACTGCAAATCTCAAATGGATATATAACAATATTAAGAACATGCCACAAACACTGAGAGCACAGATCCCCAAATGAAGCACTCATGAGTAATCTTAAGGACATGTATACAAATACATCCAAAAATTTACATCAACAGCTGCTTCTAACAACTAAAATGATATCTTTTCAAGCTATGCATCTAAGACTTCTAGTCTTTGATGGAGCATACGGATCATGATGAAAATGGCAATTATGGTCCAAATAATTTGGAAAGGACAAGAAGAAACCCCAAGTAATAAAATCAAAACTAGTTTTGACTGAAAAAGGAAGAGAAATCACGATCATATTTGTTAAGAATGCCTCAATTATCCCGTCCAATGAAAGTCAAAACCTAAACATTTTGGATCCAAAAAAGAAATATCCAAGAAAATATTAATCTAAATAGGGATGAAGAAAATGTTACCTTTTAGAAGGAAGAAGAACAAGAGAGCTATGTAGAGAGCTCTGTAGGGTTCAAGTGAAGGAGATGGAGATCACAGCATAGAATTTTGGGATGACTAGGGAAGCCCCGGGGATGGCAAACTGACTGGAAACCCACTGATCAAGGTAGCCGGAAATGGAGGAGGAGGGAGGGAGGTTTAGGTTTTTGGAGCGGCGCCGGTGTGAATAAGATTAGGGTTAGGAGGAAAAGATCATGTAGTTAGAGAAAAAACCCACTAATGCTTTAAAGCATTGTTAAATCCTATTTTTGTCGATGCAGAAAAAAAGCATCGGCATATGCTCTAACCTTATTTCCCAATGCTTTCAAGCATCATTATTTTCTAACACTTTAAAAGAGCATCGGTAGGCATGCAGGAATTCCCAACACTTTTTCCTTGCATTGGGAAAAAAGGTTGGCTTTTGTATTATTCCTTGTAGTGATGTAACACTCTAGGTAGGATCAAGACAATGAAAAATTTAGTTTTCATTTACACCAAAAAAGAAAAATTGAGTTTTCATTTGCCTATTGATTTTTCCTTTTAATGTACTTCTTGAATGGTTTGTGTTCATATATTGTAATAACTACATTATATTTTCTATTAATTAACAAAGATTTAAAAACATATTCAGAACAAAAGCAACTATCAAATTCTGATTCATAATGTACATAAACAGAAATTAAGTAATCAAGAAAAAATTTTCAACTATTCATGCTCTTTTTCTATTCAAAATTAGGATCATTAGATTCTTGAGGTAACAAGGTAGCAAGGAAAAGTTACCTACATATTTTCCACAAAGAAAATTACCGAGCAACTTTATTACTCAATGCTCAACTTAGTATGATCTTTTTTTATTTTTTGAAGCATTAGAAGGAAATATTTACCCACATTTCAATATGGAGAAAGATATATTGCTAAGAACCTATTTGGGAATTTCTTATATTTCCAATAACATTTTCTGGCGAGATATTTCTACAAAACATACAAGGAAAGGATTTGAAGAAAATTGAATCATTTGGAAAATTAGGATATCATCTTCCCTTAATAAAACTTTTCTAATCCAATGGTAAAGAATGAAAACTTCCAGTAACAGCAATTCCATGGACAAGCCATTTAGATAGGGCTAGAATTTGACAGGACCAGGTCGGGCCACACCGCTACCCGAGCTCGGCCCAAAAACAATTTTGAGCTTCAGGTTGGGCTTGGCCCAAAATATTTTAAAAACATCAGGCCCGAGCCTAAGCCTAAGCCCAATTAGGCCGGCTCGAATCTAAGCTGGCCCGATTAAATCCCAAACTTTCAGAATAAAAAAAAAATCGTTGGCCATAAACATCAAGGGTATCTGGTGCGGTCGCCGGAGCCGAGGGGCCGTGGGGTCATGTAGGGGGTAGGGGGCATCGAGGCTGGGGATGATGGTGGGATTAAGCCTTGGATGGGTGGAGATGCTACCAGCATTGGGGTTGGTGAGGTTGCTGGGGGATGCAAGGAAGATCCGAGGGCGGGGAGGGGCAGCATGGTCAAGCCCGATGTTCATAACATGGAGCTGGAGCATAGGGCAGCTAGCAAATGGGAGGCCCGAGCTGGGGTCAGGGAGGAGGGAGAGCCATCATCGCCCAACTTTCATGCATCGGCCAAGTCCAGATCAGGAACAAGAACAAGAACAAGAAGGACATGATGATGATGGCATTCAAGTCCAAGGATAGGTGCCCGATGCCAACACCGATAGCAATGGCGAGGATGGTGGAGAGTTGTTAATGCATCCAAAGGCATCTGCTTTGTGACATGCTCGCCGACTAGAGAAAGGGCTCAGCCGAGTTGCCGTGGTGGTTATTGTGGTGGTGGCAGTGAAGAAGATGGTAGTAGGAGATGATGAAGGAAAAGAGGGGAGGAACTCAAGCAATGGGAGCTCAAGAGATGGAGGGGCAAGAGGACAGATCGTAGCCCCTGGTGTTGACATGGTGTAGTTGGAGCCGGTGGGGCAAGGGCAGTGACTAGAAATGAGAGAAATAAGCTGAGTGGCAGGGGTGATGCTTAAATTCTTTTGGGCTCGGGTTGGGTTTCGGTTGGCTTGTTTTTGGATAGGGCTTGCACCAAACCAGGCCAGGCCAAAGGGTGCCCGAGCCCGGCCCAAAAATTAAATAGGCTCTATTATAAAGCTCGAAGCTCGACCTGAACTATTTGGAGCTTGGCTTGAAGCCTAGCCCAACTTCAGGCCAGCCTGGCCCAATTCCAGCTCTATATCTAGATGTCGAGATATTTTATCCAGTGATAAGATCTACCCGAGCACCTTACTCCAATGGGGTGTCCCCATCCCAGTGTTCCTAGATTATCTCTTTCTTTCTACTTTTTTGGTAAGAAATCTCTTTCTTTTTGTGGAGCATCTATTAATAGAATTTGGTATCTAAACAGGTCACCTAGGTGATGGGGATCCAAAATAGGTATGGATATTTTTCCATTTTTTCTTATTTTTGTCGCATTTTTTTATTTTCCTATTCCCACTATTCCATATATCCCCACTATTCTAGTTTTATCCCCAACTTATCCCCGCTATATCCCTACCTTATTCCATCTTCCTCTCATGAATTTTAAAGCTCCCAAACCCTAGCCCATCGCCCCGCCCCGCCATATCCGGGTTGCCAGACCACGACCGCCCCCGCTGGCCCGCCGCCGGTGCTCGCCGGCCCTGCTCTCGTCGAAAAACTGCCGAGTCTGCCGCCCATGGCCGTGGAAAGATGAACGGATGCGAGAGCTGTCCGTCCGCCACCCATCGTCGTCCCGCCGTCCGCCACCTGCCACCATCCGCCGCCTGCCACCGTCCCGTCGCCATCCCGCCGTCCCGTCGCCATCCCACCGTCCGCCATCCTGCCGGAGGCCCTCGCCGGTGCCCGGGGCCCCACACCCATGGGAAGATGAAACAGCACGCCCTGTGCATGCCGTGCCACCCCTGTGCTGCCGTCCCGCCTGCAGCCCGCCACCCACCGTCCGTCACTCACCGTCCGCCGGCCCCGTCCGCCGCCCGCTTCCCAGTCGCCAGCCGTCCGTCGATGCTCGGCGGAGATCGATCCCTCCTTGCTATGCACGACCGTGAGATGAGTTCCACATGATTTCTAGAGCAATTCAGTTTTCAATGCAGCACACTCCTCAGAGCAGATCAGCACCAATTTTGATGTAGCATGGATTTTGATATAACTTATTTTCCATTTTAGGTTTGCTTGTAGGCTAAGTAATTGAGGGGTTTTGTTTGCCTATATAAAGGCCCCCTCCTCTCTTGTAATAAGTGATTGATTGATAAGAAATTTTTGGTTTAGCCACAGGTTCTGGTTCTGGGCTGAGACCCATGTTGCCTTCGCTTCATGCGAGCATCGAGGGGTGTGAGGCCCTAGTTATCCCCTATCACATCTTCTTATCCCCTCATGTCCTTTGAGAGTCACCATAGCGGGATGCCTTTGCTGTATGCTATTGAGGGTAACTTGTGCTTCGATCCCTCGGGGCATCTATGAGAGCCCTGATGTGTGCTTTAAGGGGTTCAATGAGAGCTCAGGATAGCTGTGTGCTTTGACCCCTGACTTTCTGTGTGCATCTCCCTGTTAGAGTGAGCCCCAGGGCCATGAGTTCCAGTTCCCAGTCTCCCATCCCCATCCTTCCTTCGCCACCTCCACCAAAAAAATTGAAAACAAAGAGATCAACTATTTTAGGATTTTAGTTTCAGTTTTGTCCTAGTCCTGGGAGGCTTCTTAGCCCTTCCACAGTCCTAGTTTGTTTAGGTGTTTCCCTTTTTCCAAATAATCCAGGGTACATCGAGTCTGTCCCTCATCAATTTGGTATCAGAGCGAGTAGTGGATTAGGGTATGCTCCATTTTTTAACTCAACGGAGTCGAGTTCTTCACGGTCGAGGAGAATGATGGGGATCCAAAATAGGTCTAGATAATTTTCTATTTTTTCTTATTTTTCTCGTATTTTTTTATTTTTCCTATTCCAGCTATTCCACCTATCCCCACTATTCCAGTTTTATCCCCAACTTATCCCTACTTTATCCCTGCCTTAATCCATATTCCTTTCATGAATTTTAAAACTCCCAAACCCTAGCCCACCGCCCTGCCCCCCAGATCCGGGCTGCCCGACCGTGGCCACCCCCGCCGGCCCCGCTCTCGCCAGAAAATTATCGAGTCTGTCGCCCACGATCATGGGAAGACAAACGGATGCGGGAGCCATCCATCCGCCGCCCGTCGCCATCCCGCCGTCTGCCACTTGCCACTATCCGCCATCCTGCCGGAGGCCCTCACCGGCGCCCGGGGCCCCATGCCCATGGGAAGATGAAACGACATGCCCTGTGCGTGCCGTGCCACCCCTATGCTGCTGCCCCGCCTGTAGCCCACCGTCCGTCGTCCGTCGCTCGCCTTCCCGGCCACCGGTCGTCCACCGATGCTCGGCAGAGATCGATCTCTCCCTGCTATGCACGACCGTGAGATGAGTTCCACACGATTTCTGGAGTAGTTCAATTTTCAAAGTAGCACGCTTCTCAAAGTAGATCAGCACCAATTTTGATGTAGCACGAATTTTGATGTAACTTATTTTCTATTTTAGGTTTGCTTGTAGGCTAAGTAATTAAGGGATTTTGTTTGCCTATATAAAGGCCCCCTCCCCTCTTGTAATAAGTGATTGATTAATAAGAAGTTTTTGGTTTAGCCACTGGTTCTGGTTCTGGGCTGAGGCCCGTTTTGCCTTCGCTCCATGCAAGCATCGAGGGGTGTGAGGTCCTAGTTATCCCCTATCCCATCTTCTTATCCCCTTATGTCCTTTGAGAGTGACCCTAGCGGGATGCCTTTGCTCTGTGCTATTAAGGGTAACTGTGTGCTTCGATCCCTCGGGGCATCTATGAGATCCCTACTGTGTGCTTTAAGGGGTTCGATAGAGCTCAGGGTAGCTATGTGCTTTGACCCCTGACTTTCTTTGTGCGTCTCCCCATTAGAGTGAGCCCCAGGGCCATGAGTTCCAGTTCCCAGTCTTCCATCCCCATCCTTCCTTCACCACCTCCACCAAGAAAATTGAAAACAAAAGAGATCAGCTATTTTAGGATTGTAGTTTCAGTTTCGCCCTAATCCTGGGAGGCTTCTTAGCCCTCCCACAGTCCTAATTTGTTTAGGTGTTTTCCTTTTTCCAAATACTCCAGGGTACATCGAGTTCGTCCCTCATCACTAGGGAAAAAGATGTCCCCGGGAACCAAGAATTGGTTTCTTTCCAGGCCGCTTTGCTTTCTTTCCAGCCATTCCAATTCCCACCATATTTTTTAAAAAAGAAGTGTTGCTGCCAAGATCGTCGTGGCCCATAGCTGCTGTCGACGTCGAATCGCCCCTCGTCTCTTCTGGACAAGCCTGCTCTTTGGGACCTACAAAATAAGGGTTAGAGACCCGGGCTGAGGATTCCGGCAGGGGCACTCCAATGGTCAAGTCAGTGACGATCCAGGAGAACAAATCCTCCTGGTCGAGCCCCTGAGATGGACTCCATGCTAGAAGGAGTGAGTGATGTGTGAGTAGGGTGCAAGTGAGCTAGGAAAAGTGGTGGCCGAGGTGAACTGGAGCTGGATGGCTGTGTCCGGGCGATCCTTCTCATGGATCTCCAGTAGCCTTGAACTCTCAGTCTCCTTGGTGGTTCTCCTGTGTGGCTCCTTCTCCCTTACTTGCTTGAGTGTTTTTTGGCTTATTTTGCTTGCTTACCTCCCGTTGGGGGTGTCAATGGCTCTTTTAAGTCCGGGTGGTTGCGAACGCCTACCTCGGGATCTCCCCCATGCCAGTAGGTGCATGAGGCGATGTTGTGTGCCGTGGATGGGACGTCTTTCCTGGTTCATGATAAGGGAAGCTACCATGTGTTCTGAAATTATTTCTGATCTCTCCATTCCGGAAAACTTGGCAGGGGCTCGATCGAGGGGCAGCCGCCCTCGAGATTCGAATCTCCTAGTTGACTTCCTCTTTCGAGTGGTGCTGGCAGTTGGTGGAGAGCATGGCACCTTGGTCAGGGAGCTTCTTTCTTTTCTGGTGTAAGTGGTAGCTGTGGGCAGTTATTACAGCCTGGTGGGTGCCTCTTCGTGATCCTTGGGCGGCTCGTCGGTGCCCAAGGAGGATGGCATCACCTCTTTGGTTGTTGGCATCTTTGCCCGAGGTGGAGGCCAAACTGGAGAGGCGGGGCTCGACTCCGGTCTAGGGAGGCCCGACTTCGAGGGGGCTCAACCTGGTGGAGGAGGGCAGGGCTCGACTCCTGCACAGAGGGCTCGACCTCGGAGAGGCTCGACCTGGCGAAGGAGGGCAGGGCTCGACTCTGGCCCAGGGGGCTTGGCCTTGGAGGGGCTCAATTTGGCAAAGGAGGGCAAGGCATGACTCCAGCCCAGAGGGCTCGGCTTCGGAGGGGCTCGACCTAGCGGAGGAGGGCAGGGCTCGACTCCGGCCTAGGGGCCTCGACCTCGGAGGGGCTCAATCTGGTGGAGGAGATTGCTCGGCTCTGACCTAGGCATCTCAATCTTGCAGGAGCCAACCTGGCGGAGGATGGAAATCAGCTTCGACGGGCTGCCTCGATATTCTGAAGGAGCTCGGCCTGGTAAAGGAGTCCGAGGAGGAGTGTCCATCATGGCAGCTTTATCTGACATGGCATATGACAGGGATTACACGTCAGTATTCTGCCACATCATTTGCCCCCCACTCCCAAGTCCCGTTGGCACGGGGCACTCAGGGTGAAGGGAGTAAATGCAATGCTGACATGGAAAAGTAAGTATCCGGTGCAATGATGGCCACGATCATTGGTGCTTCATGAAGCGGTTCCTCTAGCCTATCCGGGGGAGCCACGTGGACACGTCCAGGGATTACTTATTATGGGTGCAAAATTCAGAGTAGCCGCAATCGAAACAAAATGCCAACCTTGCCGATTGATGACACGTGGCATGGATCCATCGATGGGGTAGCTGTAACGGTATAGTCGGGCACCGGTCACTTCGAAAGGAAAGGCAACCTCTCCCAAAACATATCTTTTTTTCAAATCCTGCATGCCTGCCATCGTATCAAAGTTCTTCCTTCGCTCCCCCGGCTATCTTTGTCTCCCTAAGTTCAGTAGGTTAGTCTCCTTCCTCCCCATCCCGGTCGAGTAGAGACTTTCTTCTAGGGCTAGGTTCTTCCCCGGACCCTTGTACGTCTTCTCCTATCTCCTTTCTTTCTATTTTTCTCCTTCATCTTCTTCTCCATGTCCCGCATCGGCCCGAACTTCCGTCCCACCACCAACCACGGTGAGGCCGGGCCTTCTAGGCCGAGGTCACCTTCTTCTTTCGATGAGGAGGATGTGGCATGCTTCAAGCTTAGCAAAAGACCCACGCCTAGAGGGATAGTGATTAGGGAACCTGCATCTTCTCCTCCACCTTGTCCTCTTCTTCTATCTAGGCCTGCTCCTGAACCTTCTCGATCGACAGGTCCTGGCGGGACTACTTCGGTGATCTCTGTCACGGAGCTCATGACCATCCGGGAGACCTATGGTATCCTAGACTCCGTTAGGCTCTCGGTTCCTCGACCAGGGGAGTGGGTCATCTCTAGTGGCCTGCGTCGGATAGCCCTCTACGAGGAAACTCTCGCGGGGGTCCTTCGGTTTCCATTCCATCCATTCTTTCTTTCTGTCTAGAACAACTACCATCTTGTTCCTGCCCAACTCATCCCAAATGCCATCAAGATAATTTTTTGCTTCATTATTTTATGCCATTTTCACGGGATAGTTGCCCGCTTTTCATTGTTCAGGGCCTTTTTTATCCTGAAACACCACCCCACCGAGGAGGGGTGGTGGTCTCTTTCTTCTCGCCCAAGGGGCATTAGGTTCGAACTCCCCTCTTCCATCAAAGGGTGAAAGAATAGATACATTTTTACCTTGGTAGAGGGGGTCGACTGGGTTTGGAGCGACCCAGATCGGTCCCCTAACCAGAATTTTACGGTCGAGGCAACCGACCGGGATGTATATGATCAGCTCCGCTCCATACAGATCCCTTCACTTGAGGTCTTGCTGTTAGAGTAGAATCTCTTCGAGGCCGAGGTCAGCCCAATACGAGCATTGGGTGAGTTTGGCTCGAACCTCATTTCCTTCTTCCCCTTTTTTTTCCTTTTTTTTTTAAAATCAGAATTGATATCTTCCTTCTTGGTGCAGGCATGAAATTCTCCATGGAAGAGCTCCTCTCGTTCTCCGAGGAGAGGGGCCAAGGGAGGGGGTCGGCGAGCCCGCTTCAAAGAGGGCTCGAGTAGAGGATGGTGCAAGGGCTGTACCTGCCATGCCAGCTGAGCCTGCTCCCGAGCTGAGAAGGAGGGTTACCGAGCCCATCCCCGAGCCTTCGAGGCAACACGATCCGATCCTGGAGATCATCGAGGTAGAGGAGGATGGAGAGCCAGAAAGGGCGGGGTCGACATCGATGGCACCATTCGAAGTGGTGCTGAGCCCCCAGTCTGCATCGGGAGCTTCTCCCGTCGATGGGGCAGGTGATCCCGTGCCAGTGGCAAGCAAGAAGGACAGGGACTGTCGCCAGGTGCCCTTCAGGCTGGGACCAAACGTCTCCTTGGTCAAGGACCCGGCCCTTGCCGAGCGAATGATGGACTTTGCTGTCTAGTAATGTGACCAGCGAGAGAGGGCTGAGAAACTTCTGGGTCATGCCATCAGCGCCACTTTCTCCCACCTCTTCACCGTAAGTACTTCACTACCTTGCCTCGCTCCCTTCTTTATTTCTTGTCTTTACGACTGACATCCTCTTCGATGCAGCAAGGCATGGAGCTTTTGCTCATCAGGGACTACTACCACACTTGACCAGGAGGGACAGGGAGAGAGAGGCGGAGCTCGACTTTTTGAGGGCCAAGTTGAGGCAGAAGAACGACAAGGCCTGGGAGGCCAACATGAGGGTCAAAGGGCTCCGAGACGAAGTCGCGAGTACCGAGTGGCTTTCGAAGGAGCTTGAGGAGGAGCTTAAGACCAAAGGATCCTGGCTGAAGGAGTTCATAGCTGAGTTGGAGGCAGCGAAGGAGCTGGCTGCCTCCACCGAGAAGAAGGTTGCAGCTACCGAGCAGAAAGCTACCGGGGTGGAGGAGAAGGCCTCCACAGTAGTCAACTTTGCAGAGGCTGCGAAGGAGGCAGCCGAGGCTGTCCGCCGAGCTGAGGCTGCCGGAAAGGAAGTTGGCTAGGCCTGGGCTTTTTGTGATGATCTCGATCGATATGCGATGTCGAACTTGCCCAACATCAGGGACCACTCGGCTAGCCACCCGGAGGTTTCGGGGTGGCTAAGTATGGTCCTTAGTGGCTGATCCATCATGACCGCAATGGGATATGCTTGGAAGTATGGCCTGATCTCCGCATCATGGAGGATTTTGCTGGTGTAGTACACCAGCTTTTGAGATTTGTCCTCGTTTGCACGGACAAGGACTGAGCTGACAGCCCCAGGGGTGATCGCCAGGTAGAGTAGGAGCTCCTCTCCTTCCTCCGGTCTGGAGAGCAGCGACGGATACGCCAGGAACTTCTTCAATTCTTCGAAGGCCGTCCTGCACTCCTCTGTTCAGGTGAAGTTGTGCATCTTGCACAGCACCTTGAAAAAGTGAAGGCAACGGTCAGCCGATCTCGAGATGAACCAGCTCAAAGCTATAATCCGGCCTGTCAGGCACTGGACCTGCTTCTTGGATGTCAGGTGCTCCATGTCGACGATCGCCTGGACCTTCTCCGGGTTCGCTTCAATGCCCCTCTAGGTGACCATGAAGCAAAGAAATTTTTCTGCCGCCACTCCGAAAGCACACTTTGCTGGGTTCAACTTTATTTGGTGTTTCTGGAGGTTGTGAAAGGCTTCAGCGAGGTCAGCAATATGGTCCGAGCTCGGCTTGCTCATGACAAGCATGTCATCCATGTACACCTGCATGTTCCAGCCAATTTGGTCTTTGAAGACCCTATTGACTAGATGCTAGTACGTGGCCCCAGCATTCTTCATATCGAAGGGCATCATCCTGTAGCAGTACATCCCTCGATCGGTGTTGAAGGCGGTGTACTCCTCATCCTCTTGGTGCATTCGGATCTGATTGTATCCAGAGAATGCGTCCATGAAGAAGAGTAGCCGGTGCCCCGAGGTGGCATCCACCAACTAGTCAATCTTTGGTAGAGGGAAGCTATCCTTCGGGCATGCCTTGTTGAGGTCAGTGTAATCTACACATATCCTTTATTTGCCATTACTCTTCCTCACCATCACTACATTTGCCAGCCAGCTTGGGTACTGCACCTCCCAACGAAGTCAGCAGCGAGGAGTTTGTCCACTTCTCATTGATCGCCTCCTGCCTCTCCGGGGTGAAGCTTCTCTTCTTCTGTCAAACTGGCCAATGCTTTAGGTCAACACTCAGCTTATGGGTGATGATGTCAGGGAAAATACCTGGCATGTCTGCCACCGTCCAGGAAAACACATCTGCATTCACCCGTAGGAACTCCAACAGGTGGGCCCTCTCTTTGTCTTGCAGTTGGGCCCCAATCTGTACCATCTTTGCCCGGTCGGCTCTGAGCAGATAAGATAGTAGTTGCTCGACCGGGCCACCCCTGAGGTCCTGCACCCTTTGATCGAGATTGTCTGTACTGGGATCATCCTCGGGAACTTTGGCCCGAGGGACAGTCTGGAGACAATGTTGTATCGGCTGAGGCGCCCCCCTCAATTCCATGACACCGTAGGGGGTAGGGAACTGCATCAACAACTACTTTGTAGAAACGATGGCGTTGAGCAAGTTGAGCCCAGGTCGGCCGAGAATCACGTTGTAGGCTGAAGGAAGCCTGACAATGATGAAGGTCATCATAATAGTACTCTGCCGAGGTGGGGTCCCGGCAGTGACTGTGTTGCCCAGAAATGGAGCCCAAGAGGGGGGGTGAATTGGGTCTTTTAAAAAATTTAGGACAATAATGAGAGGGACTATAGGTGCTAGTGAAAAATGATGAATTTAATGCAAGATATTCAAAGCGATAGCAATAAACAAAAGAGCAAGAGAGGAAGAGAGCAATCACACACAAATACAAGGTTTATAGTGGTTCAGTGCAAACCTAGCACCTACATCCACTCCTCAAGCCATCCTTGGGAATTTCACTATAATCCAAACAAGATTACAGTTGACTTGTTTTTCACAAGGTTCACAAGTCAAAACCTAAGTTGGTTTTGTCACCTAGGCTTACCAACAAACCTTAACACTTGTTTTATCTTCGGGCTCACAAGTTAACCCTAGTTGGTTTTATCCCTTTGGCTCACCAACAAACCACAATAACCTTCTTTCAAGACACCCTTGAAAGCAAGATCAAATCACAATGTAAAAACAGATATACAATTTAAAACTAAAACAAACTCTCTTCAAGAGTAGAATGGAATCTTTGAAGCTCAAGTTGATGCTTTGTCTTGACTCTTCCTTGGAATCTCCTTCAAAGTGCCTCTTTTGGAATGAAGTAAGGATGAGCTTGTAGGCTTTACAAGGAATCAAACTATAAAAGGCTTTTGATGTGAAGTATTTGAGAGAATATTGGCATTTTGGCTTTTGAGTAGACTTGAATGCACTTCAATACCCTTCCTTCTCTTTAAAATGAGGTTGGTGGAGGTTAAATACACCAAGAACCTTCCAAAAAATGGTTTGTGACCGTTGAAACCTCGAAAATAGCCGTTTGGAGCTTGAAAAGCAAGTTCTGCAAGGCAGAAAAATAGATCTGTTAGAGCTGTCAGGCTAAAAGTGTCGACACTTGGCTCTCAGGTTTCGATACTTGGCTATCAAGTGTCGACACTTGATATCTAGGTGTCGACACTTGAACTTTCAAGTGTCGACACTTGATGCACAGGTGTCGACACTTGACACAAAAATCCTCAAATTACAAAGTTCTGTATTTTCAAAATTCTCAGGCCTTGAGTCGACACTTGGAAACCTAAGTGTCGACACTTGGAAACCTAAGTGTCGACACTTGGTGTCGACACTTGGTTCTGGGTGTTGACACTTAGCGTGCCAAGGATTTTTGTCTGTGCCAAATGCTGAAGTGTCAACACTTGACCTTCCAAGTATCGACATTTAAGACTGAAAATCTTAGATTCAAGTGTAAACAGCTTTAAAAACATAAATATAGACCTTGAGATTTAAATGAATCATAAACATATAATATTTAAACATTTAGATACCCTTTTTCAATGAAGAGGATGTCCGGATTCGTGAAAAATTCTCCGTGCCATTACGTGCCATGAACCATAAGTTTTTGAGATTTTGAGGTGCTTTCTTCCTAAAAACTCACAACTTGAAATCCTCATTAGTATACAATATGCACTCAATGTTTTGTTATTCATCAAAATCACTGGGTGGAGCCAACCGACTGGGAGAGTGATTTCTTCCTCAACCCTTATAGAGTCCCCTGTGAAACCAACAAGGGATGTGTGCACAGGTTTGAGTTGAGCGAAGGACAAGTTCATTTTGGAGAAGGCATCATAAAAAAGGACATCAATCAAGCTTTCACTATCGACCATAATCTATTTTACAGGATGCTTCACAATCATCATCTCGATGACCACGGCATCGTTATTTACATTCTCTTTCCCATTCCCCCTTCCCTCATAAAAGGGAGTACATTTCCATAACACTCTACCCCCCGGGCCTTCTTGGAAGCGCGCTCGGCTCCCCAGCATATCATCCCCACCGACTTCTCGGTAAGGCAGTTGTCGACCATAGGAACTGGCGGGAGAGCGGCGAGCGCTTGAGGTTCTGTTGAAGGTCTGCCCCCCACGAACCTTCCGAGGTAGCCCCTCTTTATGAGTTTTTCACTTTTTTCATGAGGTTGCAGCATTCCTCGGTGTCGTGATCATGGTCGTGATGGTAGTGACAGTACTTCATCTTGTCATGGCCAGTGGACGGCTTCATCAGAGGTGGGCTCTTCGGGTAGGGCTCACCTTCGAGCTCCATGAGAATCTTCATCCTCTGGGTGAGGATAGGGGTTGACCTCTCCTCCGGAATGGGGTCGCTCCTCGGTCTCGGCCCCTGGCAGAAGTTCAGAGTTGGGGGTCCTGGCTTCCGCATCCTAGACGCCTCCACGGGGTTGGCTTTTTCAGTGGCTTCCTGTCTAGCTCCCTTCATGTACGATCCGTCTCCTCGGCGTGGATGTACTTTTGGGCTTGGAGGAGGAACTCGAAGTACATCTTGGAGGATTTTTTGTCGAGCGAGTAGGTCAGGCGGGAGGTCCTAAGCCCTCGCTTCAGTGCCAGCATAGCGACTGGCTCATCAAGATTGTAGAGCTCCAACGTGGCGACCTTGAAGCGGGCCACATAGTCCCGTAGGGGCTCACGATCCTATTGTCGGATGGAGAAGAGGCTATCTGTTTCTCGTGGCACCTTCCAATAGGTATCGAAGTGGACCACAAACTTACGCTCTAGCTGAGCGAAAGAGCCAATGCTTTCGGGCTCAAGGTGGGTGAACCAGACTCGAGCTGCCTTCCGGAGGGTTGCTGTGAAGGTAATGCAAAAGAGGGCATCGGTGGCTCCCTGGACCCTCATGAGGGCCTTGTAGCTTTTCAGGTGGTCTAGGGGGTCGGTGGTCCCATCATAGGGATCCACCTACAGTATACGGAATCGGCTGAAAATCGGTTCCTCTTGGATCTCTCGGGAGAAAGGGGGACGGCATCATAGCCCACTGGCTCGTCAGTGGAGCCCTGCATGTTTGCAAACTGGCAGGATAGCTCTACTAGCTTGCGCTCATGCTCCTCCAGGTACTTCTCGGCTGTGCGCGTGATGGCCTTATCAGTTAAACCCTCCACGTAAGTCGAAGGAGATAGAGAAGTTGACATGAAGTGGTGTCCATGAAGGGGGTCTGCCTTTTTGACCTCGACGGGGCTTGGCCGTTACCCGCTCGAGGGTCAGGGACCGCTCTCCCTATCGGCAGATCCGGCCCGTTATCTCTTCACCGGAGTCTGGTGACTACCCCGGTGATCGATGATGGCCCGTGGCTGTGAAGGCCTTCCTTGGAAGGAATGCTGGCTATCACGGGATGCTATGGCATGGGCCACGGGAGTCTCCGGTTGCTAGTGGGTAGCCAAAGACCGTTGCTAGTGCTGGAGCTGGCGCACTGCTGTAGTGAAGATCTGCATCTGCTAGGCGAGTTCGGCCAGCTGGATGTCCACCGATGGTGGTTGAGTCAGAGCGGGGAGCTCCCCTTCTGGACTATGCAAATCCCCATGAGAGGGGGGATCTCCCGTACGGCTGGCGGAGACTTCTCTCGCTCGTGTTGTCACCATCCTACCGGTAAGCTGCTTTTAAGGGGCTTAGGTTGGATCAAAATGCATCCTGCCCCCTACCTAGCGCGCCAATCTGTTGCCACCAAGATCACCGTGGCCCGTAGCTGCTGTCGGTGTTGGATCGCCCCTCATCTCTTCGGTACTGGCCTGCTCTTCGGGACCTACAAAATAAGGGTTAGAGACCCGGGCTGGGGATTCCGATGGGGGCACTCTGACGATCAAGTCAGTGATGATCCAAGAGAACAGATCCCCCTGGTCGAGCCCCTGAGATGGACTCCATGCTAGGAGGAGCGAGTGATGTGTGAGTAGGGTGCAAGTGAGCTGGGAAAAGTGGTGGTCGAGGTGAACTGGAGCTGGATGGCTGTGTCCGGGCGATCCTTCCCGTGGATCTCCGATAGCCTTGAACTCTCAGTCTCCTTGGTGGTTCTCTTGTTTGGCTCCTTCTACCTTACTTGCCTGAGTGTTTTTAGCTTACTTTGCTTGCTTACCTCCCATTGGGGGTGTCAATGGCTCTTTTAAGTCCGGGTGGTCGCTGAACGCCTACCTCTGGATCTCTCCCATGCCAGTAGGCACGTGCGACGGTGTTGCGTGCCGTGGATGGGACATCTTTCCTAGTTCGTGATGAGGAAAGCTACCATGCACTCTGACATTCTTTTTGGTCTCTCCATTTCGAGAAACTTGGCAGGGCCTTGATCGAAGGGTAGCCACCCCCGGGATTCGAATCTCCTGGTTGACTTCCTCTTTTGGGTGGTGCAAGTGGTTGGTGGAGAGCGTGGCACCTCGGTCAGGGAGCTTCTTCCTTTTCTAGTGAAGTGGTAGCTGCAGGCAGTTATTACGGCTTGGTGGTTGCCTCTTCATGATCCTTGGGTGGCTCGCCGGTGCCCAAGGAGAATGGCATCGCTTCTTTGGTTATTGTCACCTTTGCCCGAGATAGAGGCCAAACTGGAGAGGCGAGGCTCGACTCTGATCCAGGGAGGCCCGACTTCGAGGGGGCTCGACCTGGTGGAGGAGGGCAGGGCTCGACTCCTGCACAGAGGGCTCAACCTTGGAGGGGCTTGACCTGGCAGAGGAGGGCAGGGCTCGACTCTGGCCCAGGGGCTCAGCCTCGGAGGGGCTCAATCCGGCGGAGGAGGGCAGGGCGAGACTCCAGCCCAGAGGGCTCGGCCTCGGAGGGGCTCGACCTGGCGGAGGAGGGCAGGGCTCGACTCCAGCCCAGGGGGCTCGACTCCATCCCAGGGGGCTCGACCTCGGAGGGGCTCAATCTAACGGAGGAGATCACTCGGCTCCGGCCTAGGCATCCCGATCTTGTGGGAGCCGACCTGGCGGAGGACAGAACTTGGCTTTGACGGGCTGTCCCGATATTCTGAAGGAGCTTGGCCTAGAAAAGGAGTCTGAAGAGGAGTATCCATTATGGCAGCTTTCTTTGACATGGCATCTGATAGAAATCACACGTCAGCATTCTGCCATATCAAGAAGCCTTGCAGGATGCAAGCAAGTTTGCAAGGTTTAAATTCTCTTTCAAGTCACCCTAATTCCTACCATATTTTTTTAAAAGATGCCCTGATCGAAGCAAGGCTTGAAAGTCTAACCTCTAGTGATGATCGAACATGATAGCATGATCTCACCATCAATTCTCAATTCGACTCCCAGATGGTATGTGTTATAAGATAAAAGGCCTGTCTAAATCTCTTCTAATCTAGTTATAATCAATTACTAATGAATAAAAAAGTATTCAGCCAAACTTTAATCTCTTATTAATGTGCAGAATGCCTGACAGCGAAAAGCTAACTTCCTACCAAGGTGTGAAGAACATATTGGCTAGGAGCTGATATTCTACTGAGATACAGGATGCCTGATGGCTAGGAGATGATCTCTTATTGAGGCACAAGATGTCTATCGATCAAGAAATGATCTCTTATCGAAGCACAGAATGCACAACTATTCATCAGACAAGCACCGATCACTTATCTAAACTAGGTATAGAGTTTCATAATTTCATTTAACATGAAACATATCTCTTTAAGTCATTAGAGCTGTTACGACAAAGTTGATAAAGTAGTTATCAAGAAATATAATAGATTACTTAGCAAACCACTTTATAAATTGACCTATTAATAGCCTAAGCATCTTAACAACTTATTTAATGGCATAACTGTCTCATGAATGGTTATAACCGCTTAATCGACTCGGTCCTAAATCTCTATAAATAGATAGGCAAAGAGAACTCCATGGAAGAAAAAGAGAAACTTCTTACACTCTCTTCATTTTCTTCTTACTGTTCTCCCTCTCTAGGCTGACTTCAGTATCGAAGGGTCCCTCATTGAAGAAATCTCACTTATTTTTTTAACAATGAGGACTTCTTTTACAAGTCTAAGAGTTGATCGGGTCAACTTTGAAAGTTATCGATCGGTCATAAATATCTCAGTGCATCTAGTTTATCCAGTTTAGAGAGGAGCAATAATAGATTGGTTCTAGAAGGAGGGGCCTATTGTTCAAATCTTTTAAGAAAATAGAAAAAGAAAAACCATTGATTAACTCCACTTCTCAATGGTGGTGGGGACACCAGAGGCACCAAAATAAGACAGGGGCTTTTCAACTCTCTATGGATTGATCAATAATTTATGAGTCTATCTGTAATAAGGACTTAGGCCATCTGAGTCTATTTTAGTTGTTATTTGAGTCTTTTGAGTTATTATTTCAGTTCTGTACTAGTCAGCTCATGTTGAGCTAGTCCAGTCTAATACTAGTCAACTCATGTTGAGCTAATTTTATTATTTTGAGTCCTGTCCAAGTACATTGAAAACTCAAGACTACATTATACAAGTGAAGACCAAGTCCAACCAGATTGAAGATATGGAAGTTTAGCCCAAGTCCAACCCAGCTTGAAGATTTGAAGACCCCAAGAGGAAAATCAGAAACCCTGATTCCTTGCAGATGCCCTCCAGATGCCCAGATTCCCTTCCAAATGCCCAGATTCCCTTCCAGATGCCAAAGTATATTTATAGACCAGGGCATCCATGATTCCAAAGGTCCATTTGTATCCTAGCCCTAAGAAATCAAGCCCAAGCACCAAGCCCAAGCCCTTAAAAAGCAAGATACCAGGAATATTCCAGCTACCTGGCTACCAGGCCACCCTAGCTTCCAGAGGCCCAAGCCCATGTGCCCAAGCCCCTTTGGGCCGGCCCCTTGCTGCTCCTAGAAGCCCAACACGCCCCCCTAGGCATCCTTGGAGTGTTGACCAAGTCAAGAGAGTTTTTAGGGATTTTTTCTACCTAATGTTTCCTTATTTTCTAGCTAGGGTTTAAGAGGGAAAAGAATTCTTATGTAATGTCTAATGTACCCTTACTTGGGGCCCAAGACTAAGGGTCTATTTAAAGGGCCCTGGTCTCTTGTATGAGGATAGATTTTGATATGAAATAAACCTTGAGTTCTTCTATTGCTTTGAGTGTTACCTTGCTGTGTGCATAAAGGGGTTTGAGATTTTTCTTCTTCCTAGTGCTGCAACCATCTTCCTACTGCCAGCCAACCTTCCAGAACCCTGGCCGTCCACTTCAAAAGACACCTTTTCTTTGCTATTTTCCTTTATTTTATTCATCTTCTCTGAGTTTTCTAATCCCTGACAGGTCATTTGCAGGTCCCCGAGTTCCTACGAAACCAACGACTCCAGCCAAGCCTCAATCGGACCACCGAGCAGAAAGTCGGGTATCCACGGGTCTTTTGCTCGATTTTCCAGGCCTCATCCATCGAGAAACGAGAGATCCCTTTGCTGCGATCTTCACCGGGCACTTCAGACGTTGTCAAGTACACCCCCTCTACCTCCAGTAATTATATTATAGGAGAACTTGCCCTAACCGAGGCTTCTCAGCCCCGGCGATCCTTCTTTATTACTTTTCTAGGTCCTAATCTACATGCTTGACTTCAAAAATTCATACACAATTCCCTACAACTTATTTTGATATGAAATTCGGGATTTAATCACTTAACTCTATATATAAAACACACAAAAATAATTGCATGCATATTAGTCCAGCATCAAATGGTGATCTTCTCAAAATGCTCTCAACATAATAAAATTTTTCAAAGAATTATAATGAGCTTCTTGTGCATGCAAGAAAATATGTCCAAGCTGAGGAAAGCTATTTCCTCTATCGAAAGGAGGAAGGAAAGATGGAGAGCAGAAAGAAGTGGGCTTGCAAGGAAGAAACTCATGCTCAGCTATAAGCCACCAAAACTCCAAAGAATTCGAAGCTAAATACCCTCGTTGGCAAGTTGCTGATTACATTCCTTTAATTGCTCCTTGATTTCAAATTATGATGGAGATAGAGAATAAAGACTACAAGTACTGACCATTATCCATAAAAGGCCTGCCAGAGAAGAGAGACAAGTGCAAGTACTGCCCCTTCCACATAGATCATGGTCATAATATGGAAGAGTGTCGATAGTTAAAATAAGAGATTGAGAACTTGATCCATGGGGCTACCTCAACCAGTATATCAATAGCCAGAGAAAAGAAGAGACCCCTCGGATATGGCCTGAGCAAGAAGTCCAAGTAGTTTGCTAATCACCGGGCTAGTCAACATGCTCTCAAAGCTATCCAAAGGTAGGGATAGAAGTACAAGATGAGGAGTCACTAGAAAAGAGACATTGAACAAAGCTGACCAGTTCTCTAATGAGAACATTATTTCTTTTCAAACAATGATGTAAAAGAAATTCAAAACTCACATGATGATGTGGTCATCGTCTCCATGATAGTGGCCAACTATGATATAAAAAAATTTTAGTTGATAGTGAAAGCTCTAATGATATCTTATTCAATGATACCTCTAGAAAATTAAATTATCATTTGAAAGGCTAAAAAGGATAAATACTCTACTCATTGGGTTTTCTAGGAACTTGATAACTATAGAAGGAAAAATCCTCTTATCGATGATTGCAGGTCAACCACCTAAACAAGCGACAATCCAACTAATTTTTATGGTCAACCGAGTACCATCAACTTATAATGGTATTCTTGGATGACTAAGATTAAATGCTTTGAGAGTAGTAGTCTTCACCTACCACCTGCTCATCCACTTCCCGACTAAGCATAGAGTTAAAGAAATCAAAAGAGATCAAATATTAGTGAGATAGTATTTTGTTGCAACTATTAAAACCCGAAAATAGCGGGATCCCATAGACAGACTAGCTAGATATCATAGAAGATGCTAGTGCAAATAGAGGGGAGCCTATCAAATAGTTGATTAGCATTTTCCTAGGAGAGGACTCAAATAAAATTGTATGAATTGGATCCCTTCTAGCACCAAAGTCAAAGAATGATTGATTACATTCCTTCAAGCCAATGCCAATGTCTTTGTTTAGATAGCTATTGACATGCCAGGCATACCTCCCGAAGTCACATCTACAAACTTAGTATGGACCCTCTTCATCCCCTTGTCACGTAGAAGAAAAGAAGTTTTTCTCTGGAAAGACAAAAAGCCATTGAAGAGGAAGTAGACAAACTTATAAAAGCAGGCTTCATTAAGAAAATTCATTATCCAAACTAAATAGCCAATGTGATCATGGTCAAGAAGGCAAACAACAAATGAAGAATTTGCATTAATTATATAAATCTTAACAACGCTTGTCTAAAAGATAGTTATACTTTGCCAAGAATTGATCAACTAGTCAATGCCACTCCCAAACATGAATTACTAAGCTTAATGGATGCTTTTTCAAGATATAATCATACCCGAATGGTAGAAAAAGATGAAGAAAAAATGGCTTTCATGATAGAAAGAGAGTTCTACTATTACAAAATGATGTCTTTTGGATTACAAAATGTTGGAGCTACGTATCAGTATTTGGTCAATAGAGTCTTCAAAAATTAAATAGGAAGAAACATGGAAGCATACATAGATGATATACTTGTCAAGAGCATAAAAGGTGATCGCAACATAGTTGATTTAGAAGAAGCTTTCAGCAAATTAAGATGATATCAAATGAAACTTAATCCGAAGAAGTATGTGTTTGGTGTTATATTAAAAAAGTTCTTGACTCAAAGAGGAATCAAGACCAATATTAAAAAAATTCAAGCACTTCTGGAAATGATGGACCCTCGAAATAAGAAAGAAGTTCCAAGCTTAACTGGTTAGATTGCTTCACTGGTTAGATTGCTTCACTCGACCAATTTATTTTCCATTCAGCTAAAAATTACCTACCGTTCTTCAAAATCATAAGGAATGCCGACAACTTCAATTGTCAAAAAGTACCAACCAACTTTTAAAGATCTAAAAAGTATCTTAGCTCTCCTCCATTGCTGTCAAAGTTGAAAGAAGGTGAGCATATTTACTTATCATTTCTCCTGATACCATTAACACTATTTTGGTCAAAGAAGATGTAGGTACATAAAAATATATTTAGCATACTAGAAAAATATTAAAGAATGTGGAAGTAAGATATACCAAGATTGAGAGGATGATTTATGCTCTTGTCACTATATCAAAAAGACTGTGGCCATATTTTCAGTCCCATTTTATAGTTGTCTTAACATATCACCTTTGAAATCCATACTTCGAAGGCTAGACACATCAAAGTGCTTAGCCAAGTAGGTTATTAAGTTTCAAGTTTTGATATTGAATACAAACCTTGTCCAAGTATAAAAGATTAAGTTCTTGTAGACTTCATCATGGAATACACGATACTTAAAGAAAAAAGTGCAGAAAAGAAATCGAAAGAAGAACTGACCATACCTTCTTGGGTCTACATGTTGATGGTGCCTCAAACTCCTAAGAGGTGAAGCTAGATTAATCCTCACTAATCTTGATAAAGTTGTAATCAAGTATGCCCTAAGATTTAGCTTTGACACTACCAATAATAGGACTGAATATGAGATACTAATTACTGGCTTAAAAATAGCCAGAAAGATCAACAACGATCAGATTAAGATTATTTCAGACTCCCAACTGGTCCTTTGATAAGTATGGGGAGAGTATAAAGCAAAGAGCTGACTATGGTCAAATATCTTCAAAAAATCAAAAAACTATTCTTAAATTTTAAAATTCTAGAAATCTAGTAGATATCTAGATCTAAAAATATCTAAGTAGATGCCTTATCATATCTTGCCACATCGAATTGCTTATATCTTCAAAAAGAGATCTTCACTGAAAACTTGAAGACCTCTAGCATTAAGCCCCTATTATTGCATAATTGGAACATGGACCAAGCTGGATTGATCTGCTAGTCAGATTCCATGATAAAGAAGATCTTCCAATAAATAAGAAAGAAATCCAAGAAATCATATGATAAGCCTTATAATATGTTTTTCTAAATTGGCAACTTTATAAAAATTCCTTTTCAATGCCTTTACTCCGATATCTGTCTCTCAAAAGCTACCTGTCTTTCAAGAGATTCACAAAGGCATTTGTGGCAACACATTAGAGGAAGAACCTTAGCTTACAAAGTTCTCAAATAGAGATTTTACTGGCCCACTATGTAACAAGATGTTATGGACTTTGTTTAAAAATGCAATCAGTGCTAGAAACTTGCTAACATTCAGATGAGACCTTCGGCATCGATCGCTTAGATCCTAGTGCAATCACCATTTGATATGTGGGAAATTGATATTCTCGAACTATTTCTAATGGCAACTGGGCAAAGAAAATTTTTGATAGTAGTAATTGACTACTTTGCAAAATAGATAGAAGCTGAACCTTTGACCCATATCACTAAGAAGAAAGCTCAAAACTTCATTTGGAAGTCCATCATCTACCAGTTTGGATTGCCCTAATCAAGGATTCAGATCCCAATGGGATGTCCCATGGAACAATAGGATAGGATATCACCCTATGTGTCAGGATAGGACATCTCACCAGCATCTCAGTGTCCCAATCGAGATGCCTTGGGATATCTCTTATCTCGAGTGTGGAGACAAGGTGAGATGTCAACACATCCTATTTCATGAAAAAATCGAGATAGCCTCATCCCACAAGATTTAAAACCTTGATGCTGATATACTATTTTTGTAACGGGTGATAGTTTAATAACAAAAGATTCTAAGAATTATATTTAAAACTATATACTAAGCACATGTTTATAACAGTAGGGCATCCATATTCCAATGGAGAGATAGAAGTGACCAATCAGACCATCATTTAAGGCATGAATCTAGACTTGATTGGGCAAAAGGCCTTTGGATCGATGAATTGCACTATGTCCTTTGGTCATATCAAACAACTCCTCGTATCCTGACTGGTGAAATACCTTTTAAATTAACTTTCAGAATAGAAGCAGTTATCATTTTAGAGATCGGCTTAATTTTTGATCAGATGAGGACAATGATGAAAATACTAATCGTGAAAGACTCCGAACAAGCCTCGACCTTTTGAAAGAAATTTGGGAGAATGCACATATCAAGATGGTAGCTTATAAATAGAAAGTCGCCCAATATTATAACTCTATAATGAAAATCAAAGTTTTCCAATAATGAGAATTTGTCCTTCAGTGAGCTAAAATCTCAAGGCTAATAGAACAAGAAAAACTTGCATCCAATTTGGAATGGCCCTACAAAATATCTAAGGTCATTAGGCTTAACTTAGAAAACTTGGATGGGACTCCAATTATGAGATCATAAAATTCTGATAACTTAAAAAAATATTTTTAATTATTTTTTAAGAAGATATTTATCCAAGATTTTGACTAAAGTAGTCAGGTAGAGGGCACAGGCAATACCCAAACTTTTGATAAGATGAAGCCAAGATTTTGATAAAATGGTCGAGTAAAGAGCACAAGAAATGCCCAATTTTTTATTAGGTTCAGGAAGTCTAAAATCTTGACTATATGGTCGAGTAGAGGGCACAGGTAATGTCCAAACTTTGATAAGGCTTAGAAAGCTAAAATTTTGATTATATATCGAGTAGAGGGTACATGCAATGCCCACATTTTCGATCAGGCTTAGTAAGTCTAAAATTTTAACTATATGATCAGGTAGAGGGCACAGACAATATCCAAATTTTTGATCAGGCTCAATAAATCTAAAATTTTGACTATATGATCAGGTAGAAGGCACGGGCATTGCCCAAACTTCTGATAAGGCTTAGATAAACTACGCATTCTCAAAACTAATTAGAAAAGAACTTCTATGGCTCAGGAAGCTTAAGATTCAAGTAGCTTATCTATTCTCATTAACTAATAGGAAAAACATCGATAAATATCTATCTAAATCTCAGATAGATATGTTAAAGCTCATAGACTATATTCTCCAAACATAAGAATAATGATAACAGTAGACAAAAAAAGAAGAGATAGAAACTTCTTTTCATTAATTTTTGAAAAAGTTTCTTACAAACTATATCAGCGAAAGAAAAAAATAAGAAAGATATATTTATTTTGTTCTTCTTTTTTATCTCATAGCTCTTAAGGCTTGGCAATTGAGGGACTAAGATCTTTACCCTTCTTACTTCTTGAAGCATTTGTTTCTATCTCTTCATTAATTTTTGAAAAAGTTTCTTACAAATTATATTAGCGAAAGAAAAAAATAAGAAAGATATATTTATTTTGTTCTTCTTTTTTATCTCAGAGCCCTTAAAGGCTTGGCAATTGAGGGACTAAGATCTTTACCCTTCTTACTTCTCGAAGCATTTGAACACTATGAAGAGGGATCATCTTCAACTAGAGGGTTAAAGGTTGCTATCTCCAGTCCAACATCCAAAAGCAACATCGGTGGTGTTTATGAAAGTGAAAAAGTCTCCCCTCATACTTCATCCATTAGAGATTGGATTTCCAGATCCATTAAGGTGAGACAATTGGTATCTATGTTTGGGAAGAACTCCTTTGCCTTTTGGATATATATATGCTAAAACCAAGTTTGAATGCGAAGAAGAAAATACTAGTGTTATTGGTGATTGCCTGATATCTTCTTGCATCAACTCCTAGTATTTCGAGGGACATTTTCATTGCTTCATAGACAGTTATCTTCCTCCCGACCTATATCTCAGCTAAAAATCTTAGAGAATCACCGACCTCTTTTTCAAATGCACTTTTTATTAAATCTATTATTTTTGAAGGGTTTCCAATCTCTTTTTCTAAGATCTCGAGAGGAATATCGAACTATTCCCTAAGCATAAGTAATACACTAAACATCTTGTCCTCGATGATGGCCACCAAATTATCATAGACTATATAAGTGATCCCAATACAACTGTATACATTCAAGATATTAGAGAAATGAAAGAAGAAAAATATCAATTTAGAAATGGAGATTTTAGTGCTTCATGTATTTTTACAAAATAGAGTATTTCAAACTCCTAGTGGGAAGGACAATAGTTGATATTAAAAAAAAGGAAAAAAATAAAACATAAAAAGATAGGTTTTTATACTTCTGCTGCTAGATCCAATGAAGCTCAAGGTAGAGTCTCCATAAGCGCTTCAGCATCTATGACATTGGATGGCACCTCAGCAACTAGTGTGAATTTTGGAGTGGTCAATAGAGGGGCTTTAGTAGTTTTACACTTTCGTTGCCTCCTCTTGTTCTATTGAGTATGTGATGCTTGGAATAAGGAGAGCTAAATCAATGCCTAGGAAGAGCTCCTTCACCTTGCTCTTGCAGTCCAGGAATTCCTCATGGATGGTGCTCACTGATCCCTTATCCCTATCATCCAAAAAGTCTTTAGATGACTTGTACTCTTCCACTGCCTTCTTCTTTGCTTCTTTAAGCTTTTTCTCTAGTTTTTCCTTCTCCTCTTGGAGTTTTCAGAGAGAAGCCCAGCTTATTTCGACCTCTTTATTGGCATCAAAGAGATTGGTGTTCAGACAATTTATTTCAATGAAGGTAGCAATCTCCAATTCTATCTTTTGGGCCTCCACAGCATTTGTCCATACATTAGCAGTATCAAATTGCTCGGTTACCTTCTTTGCTGCTTTATTAGCCACCAATAACCTCTACTCCAAGTCATTTTTTATCCCATCATACTTGATGAGAAAATTTTTGAAGTGACTGATGTTGAAGATAAGCTAAAAAAAGAAAAGTAAAGAGATAAATTTAGAAGAAAGGAAGATGAAGTAAAAAAATAGAGAGAGAAAAAGAAAAAAATAGTGAGATGAAGGAATAGTTACTAGAAAATTTCAAAGAAACTATTGCTAAGTACTTAAGAGATCTATTTCCTGCTCTGTTATGTCCACGGGGAGAAGAATCATCTCAACAGCTCTTGGATGAGATTTGGATCTTTATGACCCACATCATTCCCCCTTAACTTCTACAAAATGAAGTGCTCTTTTTAAACATTCAAGGATTGAGCAGTAGTAGCAGGTGGGGGTGATTGGACAATCTTCGATAACCTAATCAGACTGACCATTAGAGTAGGTCTTGCTTGAGACAAAGGCACAACTGCTAGAGCAAAAGATTGGTTGCTCTTCGATATGCTTTCATTCGACAAAGACATCGGAAGAGATGATTCACCCAACTTCTTCTTGGCCTCTTAAATAGCATCTGACCTCTTCCTCTTGGCCACTTTCTAGATTATCTCCAGGTCGCGGTTCACTTATGTAAATAGAAAATCTAAACTAGTCATGAGATCAACAAAATCCAAGAATTATATAAAAATAAAAAAAAAATCAAAAGAAATTCAATGTGGTCAGACATACTATGAGGACCGACCAAGCTGATACCTATGTCGTGCAAAGCCTGATCAGTTAAAAAATTTTGAACTCCAGTGCATGAACCTCAAGTAGTTTTTTATAGTGCTTCAAGTCTTCATCTAAAGGAGTTTTATTGTGATTGGGCTCGGTCCAGGCCCTGCCCTAGGAGGCCTAATACCTAAAGGCCGATCTGAGAGAATGAAGAAAAATATATTCTTTCATCCATGAGTAGAAGTCGGGGTACCCTCTATAAGTTTACAGGACTACCTATCAGCAAAGTAGTACTACTCTTTATCGTATGGATGAGATGTCAACATGAATATAGCTTAGAATAAGGAGTACCTTAACTCTATTCTTATCAAGTCATAGATGAGATTGAAGCTAATGATTATCCTAAAATTATTTTGGAGAAAATTGGGTCAGGGTTACCATGTAAAAATCTATAACATTTATAATAAATGGATGAAGAGGAACCGCACACTAGTATCGAATACATCTTCATAAAAAGTAATGCATCCAAGTGGAGGAGATGGAACCCCTCAACCTAATGCTATTAGGGATGAAATACCTATTCCTAAATCTCCTAAGATCCACTTCGCTAATCTTGGATTTCTCTTGATCAAGGCCCAAAGAGGCCCCTCTTTTGCATTTGACAGGGACATTAGAAGGAACCAGATGCTCTTTCTTGGCTGGGTTCGGATTTGCTATGGTTTCAGTATTGCTTATCCTAGACCATTTTATCTTTCTAACGGCCCTCTTTATCTTAGGGGGCCATGGCTACAATCTAGGAGGATTGAAGGAAAAAGAAAGCTTGGGTCTCCTACCAAGAAAACGAGGTCCTAGATCTCCTGCCGAAGACAAATGAACAATACTCTAAAGGATGTAATATGTTAACTTGCTTAAAGACAAAGGCAAAAGAATGAAAAATGAAAGATCCAGATTGAAGGAGACTTCTATTTATAATGATATCCGATGGTTCGGAGTAAATCATCTCACTATAAAGATTTTGGCCGCATCACTCAATCTTTGGCTATGAGTATGGACCACTCATTCCATGCCATGTGGGTCAATTTTACTGGTTGGGGGGTGATAGCGATGGATCCCACTTGAATGCCAGAGGTCGCTGAAAGAGAGGTGCTCACGGGCTATACCTGTAAGAAAGCCTTGGCTGAAGGTAGCTTTGGCTAAGGTCCTCGTACTCAAGTTAGATGGCAAGCCACCGAAAAGAGAAAGATAATAATGGAGTCAAGAGAGAGAATATAGTGTGGAGAATATTGCATACCTTGGGGGTTCTAGAGAACCCCCTTTCATAGGTAGATGATAAGGAAATTTTCGGGAGGGGAAATCTATAGTATGTGAAGTGATTGTCTGAACGATTTGATCCCATGTGGTGTTAGAGAATCATGTCATGTGCCCAGAATGTCTATTTCTTATTAAGTAGGAATTTATCCCTTTTACGTTGCTAGCCGCATTCTTAATTGGTGAGGTGGACCGCTGCATAAATCTAGTCACATTCCCCTTAATGATAGGGATTTACTATAGATTATGGGATTTGTCTACCCATTCGAACGAAAGGGTGCATAGAAATGAGCATCAGATGATTCTCCCTCAAGGTACCTCATAAAGTGCTGCTAAAGAGCCTCACTTCCCTTTTGGTACAAGGGTTCAGGGTCGGCCTGAATGCCCGTATAAGGGCCAAGGGCCCAAGAACTGAAAGACTTGAGGGCCAAAGGTTTACAAGACCGAGGGACTTAAGGGCATGCTCCGGCCCTTCCGAGGGTCATGCCACCGAGGAAGAAATAAGTTCATAGTCTCCGTTGGCTTTGCGAACCAAGAAGCCTTCCCTCAATGACTAGAGATCGGTCAGATTGAAGGTCAGCCAGTCCAGAGATGGCCAAAAGATACTACAAAGGGTGGCCTATGACTAAGGGCCAGCTGGGCAAGTAATGATGATACTGAACATGTTTCGGGATATCGATCGTGGGGGTTAATTCCCACATCAGGAGGCATATCCCGTGAATCAAGTAGTTGCTACCTTTTCGAAAACTATCCACTACCACTTTAATGATTTTTCATGAAAAAATATGCACAACATTAGAGGTCATATGGCGGAATGGCAGTGTAACTAATTAAATATTTTTTCCTATAAAAATCTATGGAAATTTATTGTCGTACTTCCAAGTTAAATTGAGTAAATTATTTCAAACTTGAAAGTAGGGAGCAAGTGTTACGAGATAAATGGCATATTTAAGTCTTTTCTAATCTAGATATGATCAATTGCTAATGAGTAAAAAATATTCGGTCAGGCTCCGATCTCTTATTAAGGTATAAAATGCCTGACGGCTAGAGACCGACCTCTCACCAAGGCCTGAAGAACTTATCAGCCAGAAGCTAATATCTTATTGAGGCACAGGATGCCTAACGGCTATGAGCCGATCTCCAATCGAGATACAAAATGTCTATCAGTTAGAAGACGATCTCTTATTAAAGTACATGATGCTCAACTATTCATTGGTTAGGTACCAATCACTTGTCTAAATTAGGTACAAAATTTTATAATATCTCTTTAAGTCATTAGCAACAATGTTGATAAAATGGTTATCAAAAAATATGACAGATTACTAAGCAAATAAACTGATCTCTTAACCGTCGTAACAACTTAACCGACTTGGTTCTCAACCTCTATAAATAGGGAATCGAAGAAAACTCCATGAAAAGAAAAAATCTTATATTCACTTTTTATTTTTTTTCTTATTATTCTTCCTCTCTAAGTTGACTTAAACATTAAAGAATCCCCAATCAAAAAAATTCCATATATTTCTTTAACGACAAGATTTTTTTTACAAGTCTAGAAGCTAATCAAGTCTACTTTAAAAGTCATCGATTAACCAAAACCTTTTCAGTACATCTAGTTTATCCAACTATGAAAAGAGCAACAAATTTCCAAATATCTAGACATTGTTAATCATGGTAGGTGATGGATCATGATATGTGGATCTCCATCATTTTCCTAACTTTTCATCTCTTTACGGACATTGAAGGAGAGGAGAGAGAGGAGAAAAAATTAAAAAAAATGCTGATAACCCATGCGACATCAATTGCGTTAGAAATGAAGCATTGAATAACAAATAAATTATAAAAGGTTTATGTACGTATATAATGTTGAGGAGAGCCACAACCACCTATATAAGTAATATTTACAAAAGAATAGGCATAAGCCAGATTCCACTGTGAAGGATGTTTTGCACTAACAATAATTGCCTAGAGATCCACCACATCATCCATCTCGGAAATGGATGGCTACCACTTATCTTGCAACCCACCATGTGGGGTCATGGTGCTTTCCATTCTGATGTAAATGACAGCTATCCAATTCTAAGATAGATGGCGTGATAACTAGACAGGTTTACGCCACATGCAGAACAAGTAAAACTAGAGGATCTGAACTCGAGCATGCATGCCCCTGTAGTGGTGCCAACTGCCAAAGAGGTTCCATGTGACTTCTGGTATCCAACATTAAAACAATCTTCCGATCCTACATATGAACAAGATCATGCATTAGACGGACGGTGAAAATAAGATCAGATACTTATTCTAATTCCAACAATCATAACTACGAAATTATTCTACTTAGTTTCACATACCTTGATTAAGTTATCAACTAAATTAAGCCAACCCCCTAATCCAACAACATTACTGTAATGAGTGAGATCCTCCTACTTTAGTGAATCCAGCTTGGTGCAACAGCAGACTACACGATGACCTACATAGGGATTTGAGGTACAGAACAACTCCTGCAATTCAACCAGCAAGATAACAGCCCTGTAAGACCTGTTGCAGTTGGCTGGCGAATGGAACTTTCCCGCTTCTGTAATGCTCTTAGAAACTCCTCCGAGCTTAATTTCCATCAAGATTTGCATCAAATACATGGAAAATGACATCAACAACATTGTCACTCACAGAGACCCCGCATACCTATCAGCATCAAAACAAAACAATGGCATCAGAATAGTAATCCAAACCAGGAGGTCAATTAAACAAGTCATATAAAAATAATAGATAACAGCTTAGTTAGCACCAACTTGGTACAGATCCATTTGGTCATTGATAAAGCATCTCTTTACTGGTGTGCTAGAACTAAATCAGGAACACCAAGCAAATGATCTAGGCATTATCTATAGGTATGTCAGACAGGTCAACCGAACAGTTGAAACCAAAGGACAGCACATCAACTAGATGTTGAGATTGTCTACCCTCAGTTTAGTAAATACTAATTGTGGAATCTTAAAGTAACAGAAACATGTAATTGATGGAAAAAAGGGAACCAATAAGACTTACATGGGATGCTGCTCTTTTGAAATCTTGCTTTGTCAACAAACCATTTACTTTGCCATAACCAAATATTGCTAAAGTCAATGCTTGTAATCTGTTACATAGCTCTGCAAAGGTCTTAAATTCCTGAAAGTTTCAACATGTGTGAGGCATATAAGAAATGTACATTAGGTCAGAAATATGAAGATATGGAGGAAATGCCTGACCTCAAAGGTAATGCGCATATCTCGGAGGTGTGGGTTATTGTTCAGTTCATCTGCTCTATCAAGAAACTTGTTTATATGGTCCATGTCAGCAGAAGCTACCATAGACAATGCAAAATCCTTGGCAGAAATGGTTCCTCTTGACTTGAAGTCATAATGATCAAACTCCAAGTGCACAATCTGGAGAAAGAGAATGATCTTACAGATGATTGGAGTTTCTAAATAAAATTCCAACTAAATCAGCATACATTGTAAGATCAATGATAGACAGTGAGCTCAAAGCCAGCATGAACAATAAACATGCCCTGGACGTGTAATTTCAACCATCTCTAATGCAATGATATTCATATCAACTGTTCTCAAAGTTTGTTTGTTTGTTTTTTCTTTTTGGTGTGTGCATGCATGCATGAATAAATGAAAAAAAAGAGAAGGGAAATCTGCTAAAAAAAGGTTTGAACACTCGAAACATCGTTTTATCAAAAGCTCATCAAAATCTATCTTTTAAGAAGACTCACAAACAAGGTACCTGTATTTATCTAGGCTTTCAATTATTTGAAAGCAGTGATGTGAACAACAGTGTTATCTCCGCTGTAGAATATTAATGCACGAAATGGAATATACACTTCTCATGCAACCAAACAATTTTCAGTGAACAATAACCAGAGAAACAGAGTACATGAACAAATTAATCCCAATTGAATGCAATCCTCCTCCTATCTTGAACCAGATCAGTGGTTTCAGAATAAACTGAATCTTAGTTCAATAAGACTCATGATCTCGAATCTAATATTCCAGCACAATGACAAATATTGACTGAACTGATCACTCCTCTGCAACTGGATATTTGTCCTTGTAAATCTTTCATTCATGAAAGGCATACCGTTCATGCTTACTACACCCTCAGGCTGTTTTTTGTCACAGAGAAAGAAAGAGAGAAAAATGAAAATGGGAGTAAGACTACATCTGCAAATTTCCACCCATATATTCATTTCCTTTCCTCCATTCTCTCGTCAATCAAAGGGAGTCTTAATAAACTTTTCTTTAGATTCCCATACTAAATACTCTGTAAGACACCAACCCATTGGGAGAACAATCTATCAGGTCAAATGGAGATTGCTGGAGAGGCTTGATATGGATAGTACTTCAGATATCTCTCAGACTTATTTTCATCCACATGTATTCATTGAGTAGTTTTACAATCTTGAAACTAATGAGGAATCAAGTCAATGAGCAGCTTAAATATAGCAAAATGTGAGCAACCTAAACAACATGCACAACTGACCATGTATACTGTAATTCTAGATTCTGGTCTACATAGTCTTTATTGGCCATATATCTGTCCTAATGTTTTCTATTTAAGCCACAGCAACTTGTGTCAATCAACATAGCCTAGAAACAATTTATATAGGTGAGATGCATTCCATATATATAGTTGAGATCAAGGAAGGCTGAACCATCCTGAACCATCTAGTTTAGGGCATGCTGAACTATACAAGCAATGGACCAGGATGGTTTCGACCTTCAAAACAAGACACTGAAAAGAACCAGGGGAGGGAGAAGGAAAGAGAAGAAAAGAAAGAGAAGGAAGAAGGGGGAAGGAAAGGGAGGGGAACAGCCTTTGGAGGCCACCGGAGAGCCGGCGAGGCCACCATTGCCAAGATGGTGGGCCTTGTCCCTATTCAACAAGACAGAGAGGGGCAGAGAGAGAGAGAGAGGGAAGGAAGGAAAATGAGAGGGAGAGAGCCTTCGGCAGCCGTTGGAAGCCCTGTGAAGGCAGTAGTCCTCTGTTCAATCAAAATGTAGGCTTTGGTCCCCGTTTCTTTTTTATTTTGGTTTTATCAGGCAAAGTCAGCAACCCTATTGCCGACTTCACTTTTTTCTTTTCAGCAATATTTTTGCCAACTTCTATGAAAAATCACATTAAAACAAAAAAATAATAGAGAAGTTGACAACTCCGTTACCGACTTTGCCAGATAAAGCCAAAATAAAAAAAAAAACAAGAGCCAACATCCTTATTTCAATCAAAGGCCCATTGCCTCCATAAGGTCTCCAACAGCCTCGATCGCCCTCAAAAAATCATTTCTCCCTCTCATTTTCCTTTCCTCCTCTCTCTCTCTCCTTTCTTTCCTTCTTCTCTCCCCCCTCTCTACTTTGTCATATCAGGACAAGGCCCGCCACCTCAACAGCGGCAGCAATGGCCTCGTTGGCCCTCTAGTAGTGTCCAAATGCCATTTCCCCCTCTCCCTTGCCTTTGCTTCCCTCTCTTTTCCTCTGTTTCCTTCTCCCTCCCCCTCTCTACTCTGTTGGTTTGGGCCTAACACGAAACAATATAGTGGCATACCAAACTATACCACAAGCTAGCCGGCCAACTGATCTGGGGTCTAGTATCAACACAGCAAACCTTGGTTTAGATGATCATGGACTTTGAAGATGGATTAGAATAAGGCAAAATCTGTGTTGCAATTTTTGAAGAAAGCTTTGACAGTGAGGGACTAAATGTCACTAGAATTGACATGCTTTAGAATGAGACCATAGTCAAATGATGTCCACGAAATACCAGTTTGATTAGTTTTCTCTGTCTTTCATGAATTGCACAAAATGGAAGACAGAAAAAGACAATACGAAATCCTTTTATTTGCTGCAGCAGCTGGTCATCAAACCCACTCCTGCTTCAAACAGATATTTAATATGATGAACCACATGACCATAATTTCAGAGATGAAGTTTTCAAGGTACAAAAGGGTATGAACTACGTGTTTCATCATTCTTTCCTTACTTGCCTAGTGAAATTAATCCTTACTCTCAGATCTCATTTGAACTTTGTTCAACAAAGTGATTTAATTATAAATGAATTGATATGAGATCCCATCAAAGGTTATGGGAAAAATAGTTAAGGCCAATCGTGCAGGTGAGACAACTGCAGTCTGATCACCAAACTGTAACACCATCAAACAAAGTCACAACTGTTTAACATTGGTTTTCTGAAACTTCTGACTCTGATTAACTATACTAAGTTTTGAAAATAGTTTCTCATTTGTTGATTCAATTCCAGGTAAGTAGATGACATTTTGTTTTTTTCTTAAAGGCAAGAGTTTAGCCAGAACTCTGCATTATTCAGTAACATACATAAAGATGATAGAAACGATATATGGCCATAAAGAAATCTCAACTAACCCCCCTCCAAAAAAAAAAAGAGGCGCGGGGGGGGGGGGGGAGGGGGGGGAAATGCTCTATTTCAAAAGTTAACTAGAATTGAGAAGGCTCAGCACTCTTGGACATACTTTAAAACCAACCATAGAAGGGATATGAAAAATGGAGCGTACCTCATCATGCAAGTCCCTTAGAAAATGAACAAATTTATCATGTTGGAGGTGTCCCTTTCCATCCTTGCCAAAGAAATACTCCACTAGACCCCCATTTTCTATTGATCCGCCAACTTTCAGACCAATACGGCGTCCATCCCTATGACTGGCTCCTTGTCTATTATATGAACGCATCAATGTCATCACTTTCTTAAACTCTTCTCTATCTATCTCTCTGAAAAAAATACAGGATTATTCAGTTTTTAAGTGATCACCGGATAAAAAAGTAACCACAATGTGTTCATACCCTCTACTATCAAACAACAAATAGCAATGATGGAATATGCTAATATAGAGTGAGTCTTTAACAGGATGGACAAGAGTTTAACTGCACACAATTGGTCACAAGCAAACCATAAAAAGGTAAAACTCCAACTTGATAACATATTTAAACAATCAAATAAAACAAAATAAGAACATGCAAACAGAGTTTTGTAACTAGCAAACAGTAAAACAAAGAAGACAGTAAATATAAAAAAGGAAATACTTCAGCTTCAGTAAGAAATAGAATTATCCAGATGTCATAAGTGAAATATTGCAAACTTCATGCAAGTGTATCTTAAATAGGAGACTAAAAATCTTGCCATTTGACACAAAGATGCCGTTTTATGTTAGATGGTAAAGTAACATATAGTAGAAATAAAAAGACAATTTACTAATAATGCTCATGAAAGATTTCTTAAAGGAAAAAAAATAATAGAGCTACCCTTGGAGATTTAATGGTCAACAAGATATAATTAACGTATAAGGCATAAAACATTTTGTGCATATTTTATTGGATTTACATGGGTATAAATGTGATACAAGATTGTTTTCATGTTTGCAATCCACTAGTCTCTCTATTGTGGTTCAAACAAAGGATGCTAAGGTCCCACTGGGTTTGTACTCTTTCAATGGCTCATCCACTTGCATCAAAATATAGACCATACTGGAATATGACCTATGAAATGAAAAGTAAACAATCCAAAAATGTGAATCATAGCATCTATTAGTCAAGGAGGAATCCTTCTAGTTCCAGTGGTCATGGACATTGCCCTCACTTTCCTCCACATTTCACCGAGTAGTCATGCTAAAAACAAAAACATAAATGTCTTCATATTTATAAGGTTAGGAGGTGTCAAGATGTCTATGGCTATCCAAGCCCTAATGCAAGCAACAAATATCTTGGGTTGTAGAACAAGGTGATCACAAACAACGAACAAGAGAACAATGCTTAAAAATTAACAAATAATAACAAGTAATGAAAATTGTGAGTACTCAAAGATGCATACATCCAAGAAAAGTGAGAAATATTCAATATAAATAGAAAGTGCAGTCCAAATTACAAAAGCGAGAAGACTCTCTACAAGATTATCACAGCATCAGATGAAACAAAAACATTTGAAGCGGAACCACACCTAAGAGAAAACCTGCACAACAAAGACCATAGAAGAAGGCAAGATCAAAAAGAAATGCACAGGAAAACATCTAAGAAAATTCATTATCAACAAAAGAACCAAACCTTCCATTGCTCATTATCCTTTCTCTTCTCTTACTTATCTCCGTATTTTTTTCCTCCTTTTTCTTGAGCAATACCTCTCACACACATAAACACCACCATTATTTTGCACCACATGGGCCCTCCTTATAAGGAGAAGCTTAGCACAAGTCTCTCTTGTCGTCTTTCATGTGAGCCAAGAGATGCAATTATCCCTCATTACTTGCTGGATGGACAAGAGTGCCAGTCACACTCAGCTTCTTTGAAGTGAGAATGAGGCCCTTTCTTGCCAACATGCTTCATGTTGGCTTCCATTGACAAGCTAACCTAAAGAACAAGTAAAGCTTTAGCCCATGCCTCTTCTTTAAGGTACAAGCTAGCTTAGCTCCTCACTGAACACAAAACAGAGATTCACATAAATATGCTCTCGCTACCTCCATGCTCCTTCAGCATACTTGGAACAAATCAGCAATTGCTTACATGCAAAGGCAACCCAAAGTGGCTGTCGTTTCATCATCAAGCAAACTATCACATGTCTATCCTAATATAGGAGCTATCAAAACCAACCTACAATCAAGTTTATGCCTAGATGGTATACAAAATGCTGCTCTTTTCAATTACCACCTAAACCATAATGCTGTGTCACTTTGTTCACTATGTTAAGTGGGTTCAACCACCACTTCTGCATCTAAAGAAATACTCATCTTTTTGGTCCTCATCAGGGACCATCCCACCTAATGGTGATCATGCTGCTTGGAATGATAACATTGCTTCTTGCCCTTCATCTTGGTCATGGATCTTGATGTTAGTTAAAGATCTGCTTTCAATTATCCTTTTCCTTACACTATCATCTTCGAATACCAGCAATTATCCTTGATCAAACCTCTAACTAGGACTTTTCTGATCTTATTTAATGAAAGAATTGTTATTTCATTTTATCCTTGCAGAAATGTGATCACCGTATGGTTGCACGAAAAAGCAAGGTAGAAAATCAACAAAACCTCCTTTTCTTTCTCCATCTCAAAATTAATGCTTTGAAGATAATTCAAGATCCCGTTATGCTTCAAGAACAGTTTGTTGGTGAGAAGGCACAACTTTCTTAAATTGGATGGAAACCCACATCAGAATCCTTGTCCATGATGTTGTATACCATCTCATTGCCTGCCAGAATCATTGGAAGCTCCTCTCAATCTTCATTACTTGTCAATAACCAATCTTTTAGATTATTTTTGTAGTACCTTATATGGAGACCTGGGGACCTCATTGAATATCTCCACATGCTAGATTCTCCCTGCTATCAAATTTTGCATCAAACTAGCAAGTGGCTGCAAAGACTTTTAATATGATCAAATTTTACCTAAAATTTGATCAAGTATTATTTATTGGGGTTTCTACAAAATACCTAGCATTGATCCTATCACCAAATCCCTTGGGTTGCAAACAAAGTGATAAGTATGCATCCAACCATGGTTTGTTGAACTAGCCCAAACTGGGTAATTCGAGGTGTACCAAACCATACTGGTAGCCAATTAGTGCGGCATGGATGGTCGATTCGAAATGCTAGAGAAACCAGAGTTTCTACAAAATGCCTACCATTATATATCGGGGTTTCCACAAAATACCTGGCACTAATCTCATCACCAAATCCTTTGGGTTGCAAACAAAGTGATAAGTATGCATCCCACCATAGTTTGTTGAACCAGCCCGAACCGGGCAATTCGGGGTGTGCCAAAGTGTACCGGCAATCAATGGCTACCTCACCACCACCTTCCCCTCCCTCACTTTGTCTCTCTATCTCTCTCCAATCACTCTCACAAAATACCGCAGAGCCCCCAAGGCCTCGGTGGCCACCACCGACATCTCAGTCGACTTTCCTCTTCGTCCCTCCCCTTTCTCTGTTACTTCTACACCCATGCCAACTCTCCTTTTCACTGGAGAAAAGGATTGAATGATCAGTGTTTGAGCAAATAGACTTGATAAGTTCCTCAGAAAAACTTCTTCAGCAATTTGCACAAGGTCTTATTGAAGGCTTCTGCAAGTCCGTTCATGGTTTCATGTTTGATCAGACATAGAGTAGCCATGCCTTTCAGCCACTGATGGTTTGACCAATGAACTCTATATAGGAACCTACCTGTTCTCTAAGTAGGTCTGGAGGTTAGGCAATCAAAATTATTACCCATTAATCTGGCTTCCTTAAGAAAAGTAGAAAACATACGCTGTTCAAGAAGGAAAAAAAAAAACATAATCAACAATCAACGGCCAATTCTATAGCAGGATTGCATCAAGAAGATGTATACATTATATGATGCTCTTCTAGGACAGTGATGACTATAACCAACAATCTGAAAAAAGATGAGGGCAAAATGGGGTGGGAGAAAGGTTGCTCAACAAATGTTAGAAAGAAAAGTTTAAAGCATACATAAGAACCAGGTTCCCAAAAAAAGTTGACCTGAAGCAATATGAAGGTTTTGACAAACCCTTATCCAGTGCAGCAAATCAGAAAATCAGTTACCTATGTTATCCTTATAAAAGAATCATTCAAAACATGCAATAATGGCTATCATAAAAAAAGAAATACCAAACACAAGCATGGCACTAAGTGGGTTTGTATAAGGTAATGACAAAGGCATCCTAACCACTGGCAATCTTTGTTTCTAAACTTGGCAAGTACTAATCATGAATTATGTATGCATTCTAGAAGACCCCCACAAAATTTCACAAAGCAGGCCATACATGTCCAAATCAGTATGAGGCTGAGCCATTCTAATGTTGAAAAGAAAAAACTAGTAAGGTTTCCAATTTATACGCCTTGTAGAGGGTATGTTAGAGAACCAAAGAAGATAGATATCCTAAATTGAGATATCAACAAAACATAATTTGTTTATAATATAACTTTAAATTTCTTTGTTATAATACCTGATATGAAAGTTCAACATCAGTTTTCCTAACAAATTAACCATATCTGCTTAAACAAATTACGAATATTTAGCACATTATACATGAATAGCAAAGAACATCTAACAACAAAGAATAATGAAATATGGCATCTCGATATTGAAAGAACTGCAATGAAAAAACATTCACTCTAACATACTTCAAACTCAGAAGATACAAATTTAAATCATGTAAAGAGCAGATCTTACCCATTATTGTCAAGATCAAACATTTTAAAAGCCACACTAAAGCTTGATATAGGAATGCTAAGCAATGTCACAAAAAAGATATACCTGTTAGAAGTGAAAATGAAGTGTCAAGAAAGATCGATTTACATGTAGCAAGTGCTACCCAAAACTATCAACTGTCATAAAGTTTTTACAGATCAAAACTGTGGATACATGCATTTGAATTTTAGCTTGACATTGCAAGACTAAAGTCCTCAACTTACTCTGGGAAGGATATAAGTCCATCATTATTAGTATCAAAAAGCCTGAAAAAGGGAGATGGAGCACAGTGCAACTCGCTAGGATGACTTTCCCCTCTAAGATGTCCTCCTCTAATAATATTTGATTCTGATGGAGGAAATACAGGTATGGTTGCTCTCATCAAATCTGTGGGTAACATAAATACTTCCCCTTCTGGATTCCGGACAGATGCAAAGTATTCAAAAATCTGGAAATAAAAAAAAAAATTGAGTATATTGATGTTTGCCCATGAAACATAACATATAAATTGCTATTTATCAAATGTTAAGTATAGTTAGTGAATACAATAATAATTTAATCAACATTTTATGAATCATATAACCCTATTTTAGTCCTCATTTATAAGAATATCAAACTAAAATGTAGCAGAAACGGAAAAAGCAACAATACTCAAGCAGAATTTTGAAAAAAAAAAAAAAAACCATGCGTGTGCATTATCGCAGTAAGGTACTCCAACATTATCTTAAGGGTTACTCAAGTATAGCCCATTTCCCTAGATAGTTGCAAGTCTAAATGTTGGATCAGCAAATATATCATAGCAACAGCACATTTAAAAGGGAGTGAGGCTTGGCAGTTACTCCATTGACCCAAAGGTCATGGGTTCGAAATATAGAAATAGCCTCTCCACACATGGGAATAAGGTTGCATACATCTAAACCTTCCCAAACCCTACAATGTCAAAAGTGTACTAAGCTGCCCTTTATAATGGCACATGAAAAATAAAAAATCAAAGTATATGATGCACATCCAAGTAAATATTGGTCAAAAAAAAAAAGAGAAAGCAATAAAGATCACATCTAATATCATGTTGAATGTAACTCAATTTGAAGCATTGCATAACTCTATCTTTATATATCTTCTACATGAATAAGTTGTAGACAATAAAAGGAAAATTTAAAATCAAATACAAAGATCCTGTTAAGCAAATAATGGTGCAGGAAGATGGATAAAAAAGAAAAAAAGAAAAAATATTAATGTACATATTGTTTTCAGATTATATCGAAATTTAATTTGAAAAGTATGAATATTTTCCACAGCCAACCTTAGTTAAGAAAGGATATTGCTGATTTTTTTTTTGATAAAACGGAGCATTCAACCTACTATTCTGGAATGAATATAACCAAAACAATCAACAAGGAGGATATCCCTAAAAGGCATAGGAGCCTTCCCCAACATATACCAGAAACCAGAGTGATTCGCAATAAAAGAAATCACCCAATCAGCCACAAAATTGGCTTCCCTATAAACATGCCTAACAACAATCCCCGAACACCCCTGCAAAAGCTAGATAATGTCCTAAATGAAAGGATGAGCGGGAGTGAACCGAAAGGCCTGCCGGATCCAAGAGATGACAGTAATAGAGTCACCCTCAATAATAAGGCGATCGAGGTGAAGGGTCCTCCTGGCATATCGGATACCTGCCCAAGCACCCTGAAGCCCGCCATTGGGATGGTGGGGTCAACAAGATGACATCCACCAGCAGCCAGAAAACTAGATCCGGATGCTCGGATAACAAAGGTAGCTCCCCCGCCTACCCCTAACACTCCCATCAAAGCTAACTGTGGCGAACGTTGAAGGAGGCTCCCAGGAGATAAAAACCCGGCGGATGCTCGAAGAGCTAGGCCGGAACCCCAGATCTCTGCATTCACCACAGTCGAACTCTGATACTCCTTCGCGTGAGCCCAAGCTCTCTCAACAATCATCCTGGTCATACAGATAGAAGAGGAAAATATAATGGCATTCCGGATGAGCCATATATGATAAGCAAATAGTAGTAAGCTGGATAGAACCAAGCTAAGCTGGATAGAACCAGAGCGAAGCAGGTCAAGGAAGATATCGGCTGCATCCTCCCTTAGAAAACATATCACGACAACCAGCCATACCCGATACCTACCAAGCTCTCGGACATGAGAACAGAACGTGCAAGAGGGATTCCACCTCCATCCCACATATAGGATGTGAAAGAGACAAATGAAGCCCTCTCGAAAAAAGAAAAGATCTCATCGGAAGACGTCACCAAGCAACTTTCCATATAAATAATCTCACCTTGGCATGCACTGCAAGAGACGAGATCCAACCCGCCTGAATACCCCTCTGCTGCTCAGGACAAATAGAATAAAGGTCAGCTAGAGGGACCTTAGGGAATGCAGAAGACCTCCAGACTCTAACATCAGTACTGGGATGCTTCGGGAGCCCAATAGATAATACCCTCTGGCCCCAAACATCGCCAAATGACCGGGTGACCATCACAAGGTTCCACTTGGACACTCCAGGGAGTAGCAGATCCGCAATAGATATAGTGTCCGGGATATTGCTGATTTTTTTAAAAAGGGTTGACAAACAGTTCTAAAAAAAAAAATTTAAAAAGATAATCTACCTGCTTAACTAAGTGGGTGGTGCCATATCACTTTATAACACTATGACTATGGATGTTGATGATCATGTTTAAAAAAGAATAAAATCTTAGTTCTATTCCCTGCTTGACAAGAGAATTAAGAGGAGCTCAATGTTACATGAAAACAGAGACCAATCTGAGTAAACCACAAAATTTTAGGCCATGAAAAATCGACATAACGAGCATGATAAGATGCTAGTTACTAAATGAAGAAAATTTTTAAGCTTTAAAATAACCGGGAAAGGAACTTCTAGTCTAAATATTTAGAAAACAAAATCTAAATTCTTTTGTAACATTCTGGACATTAACAAAAGGTATTCAAATCACATCAGAGATTATAAGAAATTTGACTAAAATGTTTTGTTAGTAAAAATAAAAAATAGAAAAGCTTTTTCTTCATAACAAAATCGTCAATCATGATATATGCATGCATTAGGATGAGACCTAAATATAACAGCAATCATTTGAGAATATAAACGAGCTTAATTCAAGAAGAATTTATATATGTGGCTTAATTCTTGTTATAGTCATATCCTCAGCATAATTATTCATACAAACATTTAGACCATTTGTTAGCATTGCAATTTGCATATGATCACAAAAAAGAATTCTGCAGGTAAAAGCAAACCACCAAAGTTGGAGAGGTGAATAATTGCTAGGAGGATGGAGGAAAAACAGGCTGATGATAATGGATGTAAAAATTTTTAATGACCAAAAACACCCAAAGACTTCATATACACTAAGCTATATACACTACTTTAATCATCCCATGTTCTTTTTTTTTTATAATAAGGAGATGCAAAAGAAAGTTTATAAAATCCTATCCTTGAATTAGGACAAAATACATTGGAGAAATGCAATCCAAATATAGAATAATAATTCTAAAATTTAAAATAAAAATATTAAAAATATGCACCTATAAAACAGGCTACTTTGCAGCTTGTATATAACACATTTTTTTCTAAATATGTATCAAAACTACAAAATTTACCCAAAAAAAAAATGCTGCTATATTTAAAAACCAACAAAGAACACTAAACATGTTCAATAAGCTTCTGAGTTCTTACCATTCCAGAAAAGAAACAACATATACTAAAAAACTCTCTGCATTACTTCAATGAACCAAAAGCAATATTTCATAAAATACCTTTTCAGGCGGACTTAGCATCCTCATCCGTCTCTCATATTTAAAAAACACCCTTCTGCGATATGAATCTGTAATGCAAACAAGAAAAGTATCATGTTATAAAGCATACAATAAAATTTTGCTGCAAAAAGATTGGCCTGCTGAAGCACCATACTGAAAGAAGATTAAAACTCAGATCAGATCATAAAGGGCTTAAATTGAATTAGACAAGATTGTGGATCAGATTATAGATCAAGATTCTAAAACTTTCAAAATAATTAAAATTACGATAAGATGAAAGTTGGCAACAAGAGTCAATTATAACTTACACAGGAAAATGGATTAAAGTATATTGTTAAGCCAATATCAGTCCATACCATAAAAGTCCAAGTTGATATGCTAGACTTGTTTGGAACTCAATGAAATGTACTTTGTCCACCACAAATCCACTTCGGGCTTGTTTGGATGGTTGGGCCAAAAATCTCATAGAATTCGTGGATTGGGCCGATACAACCATCAAAATCAAGCTGGGCTAGGCTTATATTTGCAAATACCCAGAAGTACCTCTAGAGTGGGCCAACCCGAATCCCGTAGGGCCCATATGAGACAAAACACATGCTCTCACATGTCTTAAAATACTCTCCTCATTTTAAGACTTGGTGCCCCCACCAAGCTAAATGCCCAATCCAATCACAAGCAAATCATAAAGACCACAATAGCTTGTGGTTAGCCCCAAAAGGCCCATGCTACAATCCTTAGTCACACATGGGCTATGTGCCAGGTCTACTATGATGTCCTTTGTAATGGCCTAGAACCTCGTAAAAAAGGATTGATATATAAGGTATTATATGAGTTCTTTGACCTCATATAAATACCCAAGATCTCCTCAGTACATAAAGAATGCGGATAAACATGCTTGCATGGGTCCTAGCAAGCAGCATCGACACAACATGCAATCAAATTCTTAGATGAAAATCATAACACTTAAAGAAAAAAGTTTCCATCACCACATGCCCATTTATAGAACATCCAGTGAAACAAACATCATGTATGTATAATCAATATTTGATCCTGTAGCAATGGCTTAAGGATATGGATCGATTGGTATGATACACCACCATGCTAACATATGGTGAAGAAGGTGAGTTCTTAAGGCAAGATACCAACTGTATCTTGTCTTAGTTCAATACCATCAAGTCCCTATGCCAATCAATGACTTATCAGGTTGGAATAGTATGCTCAATACTTTTCACGTTGGGATGGTATGCTCAACTGGGCCTATGGGTTGGTACAAAAAAAATTTTGTGTATGATCATATAATTTTGTTCGGTATCCTCAAAAGACTTGAAAGATTATGGTGACATGGGCTCAAAACAAATTACAACATTATCATCATTTCATTAACTGATACATAAAACCACTTTCGAAAAAAAAAAAAACAAAATCTTTCTCGTCCTATAGTTTCACATCTATCTGGTACCATAAAAAGCAAATTTTCATGATCCTACAAACAAAATAAGCTATTATCAATTTGGTTATCCTTCAGGTAAAAGAGATCATCCTTAAGAGATCGTACAGCTTAGTATAAATGAAGAGATCAAGAAGAAGAAATGACCTCTGAATAGAAATTTAGATTTCTTCTCTTGCTTTGGCTCCCGAAACAAGATTCTATGCTTGGGATCGCTCCGCTCCGACGCGGAGTCCGGAAAAGAGGAAGAAGCGAACGTCGAGAGGGCAAGGCCAGACCCCCCGGCAGCCAAAATCGCGGCCACCGTCTTCCCGAGGACCCCGGTGCCGCCGCCGGCGGCCGGTCCTCGGCCCTCCTCACCACCGCACGCTCTCCCCGCGCCGCCGCGGAACATGACGGCGAGGATGCGCATCTCGATCACAGGTCGCCGGAGAAACGACAACATCGCCTTCGTCGGTAAGGCAGCGAGAGAAGCGAGACGTGGTATTATCGGGAGAAAAAAAACCTTGCGGCGGAGGGAATGGAGAGTACACACTTATCTCTAATTCTTCTTTTCCTGTCTCTTTCTTTGCCTTTTTGCCTTCTCTGCCTCTTCTATTCTAAGAAATCTCTATCTCAATCTGTCTCTTCTATTCTAAGAAACCTCTATCTCAATCTCTTTCTTCAAACGCTTCTAAATTTGTCTCTCTATGTCCGTTTTTTTGCTGTTAGGAGAGAACGGCGGTTGGGATACCTCTTGGGATGGAGGGAAATAAGAGAGGGGAAGTGAAGGGTTCCCACGGTGGTTTTATCCTGCACTATGGGAATTGGAAGAGAACATTTATCGAGAGAGAGGGGGAAGGCCGGTGCAGGGGTGGTGAACTTGGGAAGGCTCCGCGTTCCTAGAGTTTCTTTTATCTACTTTTGGATTCTAGGATTTGGTTCCTCCACCAAACGCGAGGGAAAAAGCCGGTGCGGTGCAAGAGTCCGCAATTGAATAGAAGGCAAATATTACATCTTTATCCATATTTGAGATATAAATATTAAATATAAGTACTAGCCAAATACAAAAATTTATATTTATATTTATTTTCAATAAATAAAAAATATAAATTAAAAAATAAATATAAATATGAATTAGGTAATTAGATTTTATAATTATATAATCTTAATAACGGACAGGTTGCATTTTTAGCTTTCTTTATCATCAAAACAAATTATACAATCGAAGATATTATTAGATGAAACATAAATCAAGTTAATAGTATCTTAATATAATCGTTTATTTTTTTTAAAGAATTATAAGTATCATGTAAAATTAAGAATTTTTTTGGTTGGTGGAGGAGGGGAAAAAAAGTTTGGTGAATAGAAATAAAAATCTCGTATTTGATTGAAAGTTTTAAAAGAGAGGTATGGAAAAGACTCTTTTTAGATAATAAGTTTCTTATATTTTATAAAAAAATCTATATGTAATATGAAAAAGGTCACTTTATCATAAAATATGATAATATATTTTAAAAAATATCTTTAAGCAATTAAAAATAAAATTCTTTTCCATAAGTTGAAATCATGATATCATCTTTGGAAAACCATAAGTCCAGGTTAGTCCCGCAACCGTCTTCCCCATTTTTCTGTAACTCCATTAGGATGGCCTTCGGGAGTCGGAGTTCGGCTCGTAGGAATAGGGAACCTGGCCTGTATAACATCCCTTCGACCATGACCCGGGAGAGGGCTGAAAGTCTTAGGATTGTGTAGCATTCCCTCCACCTTGCACTTGACCATCCCCAGCCGTGAGGGTAGGGTGAACGGCCCCCTAAATTTAGGAGCCCTTCCCTTGTACGAAGACCACCTGAAAGCCAGCCTCCGATTTCCACTCCATAACTTCTTCATCCAGGTTTTCAACCTGTATAGGATTACACCTTCCCAGCTGACCCGGAACAGTATTCGAGTGCTCTGCGATTTTGTGGTCCTTTGTCGAGAGGCCGACATTGAGCCAAGGCCGGCGTTGTTTTCGAACTTTTTCCTTTTAGAGCATGACTTCCGGAGTCAGGAGTGGTGGATGTTCAGTCCCCGTCCTGGTCGGAAGATATTAGGGGGGCTTCCGTCTGCCATCCATGGATGGAAGTCCCGATACTTCTTTATAGACAGTCTAGAGCCGTGGGGCTTTGAATCGGCATAGAGAGAGCCGAGGCCGAATGCCACGAATGGAAGGAAGGTATTGAGGGTCGATGAGGCCGACTTCCATAAGCTGAACGACGAAGACCTGAAGTTTGTCGGTTTCCTGCTCCAAGAGAGGAGTCTCCATCATGTTGGAATCAGCCAACATCGGATGCTGGGCAGGACGGAGGCCATTAAGAGGGACCTACTGGTCTTTCTTTTGCTGATTTTGATGTTGTTACTGACTTTAGCCTTGTTTGCTGGCAGGTGGCAAAATGAAGCCAGATCGGGCGATCCTTTCAGCACGGTCGGCACAAAGGAGGGCCATCCACATTTCAGAGCCGACCCCTTGGGAGCCGAAGAGACAACGGGCATCAGAGCCAGCGCCCAAGAGGCCGAAGAAGTAACGGACAGAAGAGCCATCCCCGACAATAGTTTCAGTGGAGTCAGAAGATGACGTACCGCTGGCGGACCACCAAAGGGCGATGGCACTGGAGCGTTCATTGTCGGTCGGTCAGTCAGCCGCCCAGGCGGGGGAGGGACTCCCAACATCGACCGAGGTGGAGGCGACTCCATCTTCTCCGCCACTAGAGCTGATGGAGGAGACTTCCCCGGCGGTCCGGGGAAAATAGGTAGCTAAAGGGTCATCGGCCGTCGAGGGGAGGGTCGACGACGTCGGCAATGATGGGGACCGCCAGAGGTGGCAAGCTATCCATGACGTCGAACGGGTCAAAGAGCAGCTCCAGAGGGCTGTTACCGGTGCCGACGGACGGTCGATGAACGAGGCCATCAGGAGTTCTCTTCATCACTTGTTGGGGGTGAGTTTTAGGTTCGAGCTTTCAGCCTTTACTTTATTGTTTATAATCTTCTAACTGTATATCTGTCGGCAGCTCATCCGGGACTCGTTGCTGGTAGATGACGGCTTGGGCGAGTTGCTCCATCTGAAGGAGCACTTGACCAAGAGAGCGAAGGCAGCAGAGGCGGCGAGGGACACTGCATGGATGGCACTGATAGCTGCCAGGGTGGAGTTGACCTGTCTTCGGGCAGTCGAAGGAGAAATGTCTGCCCTCGGGCCAAGTTGGAGGCCCAAAGGAAGCAGCTCGAAGACTCGCTGGCCCGGGAGGCTGACCAGGAGGCGAGGCTAAAAGATAGGAAGCGGAAGGTCAAAGCTCTGACTCGCCGGCTGGCAGAGGAGGAGGAGTGCCTGGTCGAATCCGAGAGGCGCGCAAGGGGTCACCAAACGGTGGCAGAGCGGTACAAGGGTCTGTTGAAGACAACCCAGGAACTACTGAAGACGGCAAATGAAAAGGCTGTAACTGAGTATAAAGCCTCCGAAGATTTTGTGGAGGAAATGAACGAGGCCGGCACAATCGGCTTCCGCTCTGGATACGAAGTGTGTCTGGAGAAGGTTGGCGCCGCCTTTCTGGAACTCGATCTCTCCTCCCTTTAGCCATCGAAGCCGGTGGGAGAGGAGGTCGCAGAGGTGGCGGATCTGACCGCCAGCACGGCTTAAGACCCCCATTGAAGCTATCGCAGTGGTGACCGGATCGGATGCCCAAGCCAAAGCCGATGCAGGAGCGGTAGCCATTCCCGTCGAAGCTTCAGGAGGAGTCGAGGAAGCCGAAGTCGACATTGTATTTATACTTCCCGAGGGTCAGACCTAGACGTTTGTAAAGGTCGGACCTTCCATTTTGTAAAGAACTCTTTAATTCAATAGAACTTTTTATCGCATCTCTTGTGCATGTTTGCGTCATCAATTGTTGAGGTTGACTGAAGTCATTGCTTTTGGATTTTTATCCTAAGTGTTGATCTGTCGGCTCATCCGAAGTTGAGAATGGCTGAGGTTGCCGTCGGACTGTAGCCCCAGCCGGATCAATTTACATAGGATTTTCTTCTTAAGTGTTCATCCGTTGGCTTGTCCGAACTCGAAGATAGTGCAGGTGGGCGAAGGACTGTTGCTCAGGCCGAACCAATTTACTTAGAATTTTTTTAAAGTGTTGGTTCGTCGGCTGGTCTGAACCCAAAGATAGTGCCGACCAGAATCGGACTTTCGGAAGTGGGCTGCCCTAGAGCCTTTGCTGACCGGAGTCAAACTTTTGGAAGTGGGCTATCCTAGATCCTTTGCCGACCGGAGTCGGACTTTCGGAAGTGGGATGTCCTAGAGCCTTCACCGACTGGAGTCGAACTTTCGAAAGTGGGCTACCCTAGAGCCTTTGCTGACCGAAGTCAAACTTTCGAAAGTGGGCTGCCCTAGAGCCTTTACCGATCGGAGTCAGACTTTCAGAAATGCTTTGTGGCAGAAATTATAGACTTTATTGATAATACTTGCAAAGGTTGTCTACATTCCATAGGCGTGCTATCTGCCGTCCATCCAAATGCTCGAGTTGGTAGGTTCCGGTCCGGATTACTTCAACGACTTGATAAGGTCCTTCCCAATTTGGAAAAAGTTTGCCTTGCTCGATCGGTCTTGAAATCTCCGTCCTCCGTAAGACTAGATCTCTGACTCAGAAAACTCGCGCCTTGACCCGTGAGTTGTAATATTTTGCCATCTTCTGACGGTAGGTCACCATCTTCAAGCTTGTTCGGAGTCTAGTTTCTTCAAGTAGGTCCAGGTCAGCCCTTCACTGCTCAGAGTTAGCCGGTTCGGCATAGTGGTCAATCCGTAGGGATTGCAGAGAGATCTCAACAGGGATGACGGCTTCACTTCCATAAGTAAGGTTGAATGGAGTCTCCCTGGTCGCCATTCGGGCGGTCGTCCGATATGCCCATAGCACTGAGTGGAGTTCTTCTGCCCAAAGCCCTTTGGCTTCATTTAGTCGGGTCTTCAGTCCATGCAAGATCGTCCGATTAGTGACCTCAGCTTCTCCATTGGACTGAGGGTGACTGAACGACGTAAGCCGATGGGAGATGTGATATTGCTGATAGAAGTCCCAGAACTTAGAGTTGTCGAACTGTCTTCCATTATCATTAATGATGGTCTGTGGAATGTCGAACCGGAAGATAATGCCATTCCGAACAAAGTTCTCCACCTTGGCCTCTGTTATTTGTGCCAGCGATTCTGCCTCCACCCATTTGGTGAAGTAGTCAATGGCCATGAGTTGAAACTTCCATTACCCAAATGCTGGGGGAACTGGTCCCAAGATATCCATCTCCCATTGCACGAATGGCCACGGTGCAATGATCAGAGTCAGCTGGCTGGCAGGCCTCCTTTGGATAATGGAGTATCTTTGACACGCGTCGTACCTTCAGACGAAATCCGACGTGTCTTTCTGAATGGTAGGCCAATAGTATCCTTATCGGATGATTTTGTAGGCCAGGGACCTTCCTCCAAGATGGTCACCGCAAATGCCTTCATGGACTTCTCTGAGTGCATAGTCCGCATCGGTCGGCCCCAAACACTTCAGCAGCGGTTGTGAGAATGATCGCTTGTACAGGATGCTATCAAGGATGACGTACTTAGAGGCCGTCTGGTGCACTCACCTGGTCTCAGTCGATCTTCCGGAAGAGTCCCTTTGACCAGGAAAGCAAGAATTGGATCCATCCAAGAGGTTTCCTGTTCCACTTGGTGGACCTCGGTCGGTTCCTCCGTGATACTTGGATGCCGCAGGTGCTCCATAAAGGTTCAGTCGAAGGTAGTGGTGGCAGCCGTGGCCAGCTTCGACAATGTATCTGCTCGGGAGTTTTGTAGAAGGGATATATAGAGAATCTCGAAAAATTTGAACCAAGATATGATACTTTTTACCTTATCGAAATATTTGGTCAGGGTAGGCTCCCTTGCTTCGAATTCGCCCTTTATCTGGTTCACTACCAGTTGGGAGTCAGAGAAGTCTCTCACCTAGCTGATGCCTAGCTCGTTGGCGATTCACAATCCTGCAAGGAAGGCTTCATACTTCGCCTGATTGTTTGACACCTGAAATGAAAAATGCAATGCATACTCCAGGCTTTCTCTATCTCGGTCAGCTAAGATCAGGCCGGCCCCATAGCCTGTAAGGTTGGATGCTCCATCCACATGGAGGGTCCAGGCTAGTTCGGCTTCGTAGACGGTGTCAGCTTCAGGTGCTTCGACCGTTTGAGGGGATGCCTCCTGCTTCCAGGTGCACTCTGCAATAAAGTCAGCGATTACTTGGGCCTTCAAGGTAGATCGAGATTAGAAGGATACGTCGAACTTGCCAAGTTTGATAGCCCACTTGGCGAGCTGACCGGATGTGTCCGGACTCCGGAGGATCGCCTTGAGAGGTTGGTCGGTCATCACCACAATCGGATGCGCCTGGAAGTACGATCGGAGCCGCTTGGCAGATATGACCAAAGAATAAACCAGCTTCTACATCTTAGGGTACCTTGTTTTGATATCATGGAGGACTTTACTGATATAATAGACATGCTTCTGATGACCGTCCTCTCTGACCCGCACGAGGACGGCGCCGACCGCCTCGTCCGATGCCAACAGGTAGAAATACAAAGGCTCCCCTCCATCAGTTTGGCCAGTAATGGGGGATTCTTCAAATATTCTTTCAGGGCTTCGAAGGTTGACCGATATTCGTCAGTCCAAATGAAACTTTTCGACCGGCACAGGGTCTTGAAGAATGGTAGGGACTTTTCAGCCGAACGGGAGATGAAACGACTGAGGGAGGCAATTCGGCCTGTGAGCTCTTGCACCTGCTTCTTATTGGTCGGATGTGCCATCTCAATGACGGCTCTTATCTTGTCAGGATTTACTTCAATTTCTCTCTGTGTAACTAAGAAGTCGAAGAACTTGCCAGTAGTTACCCCAAAAATACACTTCACGGAATTCAGCTTCATCCGATGACGTCTGAGTGTGTCAAAGGATTCCTGCAAGTCCTTGATGCGGTAGGCCTTATGGAGGCTCTTTACTATCATATTATCCACATAAGCCTCCATATTTCTGCCTAGCTGCCCTTCAAATACTCAGTTGATCAGTCTTTGAAAAGTGGCACCGGCATTCTTCAAGCCGAACGGCATCATCCTGTAACAGTACATGCCTTTGTTGGTGATGAAGGCTATCTTTTCCTCATCCTCCGAGTGCATCCTATTTTTGTTGTAGCCGGAGAAGGCATCCATGAAGCTGAGGAGCTGGTGGCCGGCCGTAGTATCTACCAGTTGATCAATCTTTGGCAGGGGAAAGCTATCCTTCGGACAAGCCTTGTTGAGGTCAGTGTAATCCATGCGGATCCTCCACTTCCCGTTAGCCTTTTTCACCGTAACAACATTCGCTAGCCATTCAGGGTAGTGAGCTTCCCTGATGAAGCCAGTGTCAGAAAGTTTCTTTACTTCCTCATTGATTGCTTTCTGCCTTTCGGCAGCGAACCTCCTCTTCTTCTGCCGGACGGGCCTGTAGGTTGGATCCACCTTGAGCTGGTGAGTGATGATGTCCAACGGTATACCAGGCATGTCCGATGTCGACCAAGCAAAGATGTCGGCATTACTCCTCAGGAAGCCGATCAGCTCCGACTTGACATCCTCGCTGAGAGAACTCCTGATTTGGAGGACTTTGATAGGATCATCTTCCCGGAGGGGGATAAATAGGATCTTTTCATCCGGCTGACCATGGCCATCGGTCACAGCCCTTGGGTCCAACTGCTCCAACGTAGGATGGCATTATGACTGTTGGTTCATAATAGTTAAACACTATCTGGCCATCCAGGGGTCTTCCCTCATAACTCCGACCCCGCTCCTGGTTGGAAACTTTGCCAACAGATGATAAGTAGACACGATGGCTCAGAACTTATTGAGAGCCGGTTGGCCCAAAATGGCATTATAAGTCGAGATCATCCGGATGACCACAAAGTTGATATGGAGAGTTTTCTGGAAAGGCTCCGTCCCAATCGTTACGGGGAGAACTATCTCCCCCTCAACTCCGATAGAATTTCCCTCGAAACCTGTCAACGGTATGGGGGATTCTTGTAGCATTGACCTAGACAGGTTCATTCTTACGAAAGCATCATACAGTAATACCTCCGTGGAGCTTCCATTATCTATAAGTATTCTTCTTACATCATAGTTGACAATCACCGCCAACACGACTACAGGATCATTTTCAAAAACATGGGACTCCAAGAGGTCTTCGTCAGAGAAGGTGATTGCATTGGAGCCCCTGGACCTCTTGATAATGTTTGGGCCATCTTCGTAGCTCCACTTGGACCGCCAATGAAGCATGCTGACATCTCCACCGGTCGACCATTGATTGGGAAGCTCCACCTACTCCGGAGGGTTTCTGGCATTTGAGGCTTCGGCTCGATCTCGTTGGGGTCGGACATATTTGTGAAGGTACCCCCTCTGGATGAGGTCTTCAATGGCATCCTTCAGTTGTAGGCATTCTTTGGTGCCGTGCCCATGGTCCCTATGGAACCGACAGAATTTATCTCAGTTTCTGGATGCAGGAGGGCCCCTCATCGATCGAGGCCTCTGAAGGAAGGTCTCATTCTTGATCTCTAGGAGGATCTCCTCCCTTGGAAGGGAGAGGGGCGCATAGGTCTCGAACCTCCTGGGCTGACCGGTGGCTGTCATTTGGAGGTCAGACTTCAGGAGCCTTGTCGCTCTGCTTCTTGGAGGCTGGCCTCCCCTCTGCCAGGCATCGGTTGGTTGCTTGTTCTTTCGCAAGGGCATACTTCTATGCCCTAGACAGGAGTTCACTGTAGCTAGTCGGAAACCTCTTGTCCAGAAAGAAAGTAAGCCTGGACGAGCGGAGCCCCCGCTTGAAGGCTGACATAGCTACGTCTTCATTTTGGTCCGGGATCTCCATGGCCGTTGAGTTGAAACGGGCCATGTAATCCCAGAGAGTCTCTCCCTCCTTTCATAGTATGAGGAAGAGGCAATCGGTGTTCCTTGGGGTCTGATTGCAGGTCCTGAAATGGAAAAGAAAAATGTTTTCAAGTTGAGGGAAAGAGTGGATCGTACCTGGTCGGATGGCAGAGAACCACATCCAGGCAGCCTTCTTAAGAGTGGCCAGAAAGGCAATGCAATGGAGGGCATCGGAGGTGCCTTGCACCATCATGTGGGTCTTATAAGTGCCCAGATGGTCCAGCAGGTTGGTGGTGCCGTCGTAGGGGTCCACCTGAGAGATTTTGAAGTAGCAGGGAATCATCTCTGCCAGAATCTCATTAGAGAATGGGGGATGGGAGTCGTATACCTGTCCCCCTTCGGCCTTCTGCCGGTGAACAATTTCAGCAATGCGCTCCTCCATGCACAAAATTTTGCTGGTATAGTCTCTCGAGAGTTCGGCAGTAGGCCGAACACCAATAGGGATGGATTCAGTGTAGGAGGGTGAAGCAGATCTTGCCCTCTTGCCATCAGCGCGAGCGCCCAAGGACCTTCAGGGCTCCGCGGTGGCAGGAGGACAATGTTGAGGGGCCTCCGGCTGTTGGCTTCCCTCAGCAGCAGCTGGAGGGTTAGCACAGGAAGCAGCTGGCGGTTGCTGGCGGTTGTCAGCCGCCTTCTGGAAATGCTGAACTATGGTGGTTAGCATTTCAATGCGGTTCATCAACATCTAGAACTGTTGTAGTCCTAGAGTAATGGTAGGCTCAGCGATAGCGGTGGTGGCGCTCAACTTCGGTCGAGGTGGACCCATCTCCGGGCACCACCTGGCGAAGGAGCGAGAGGGCCCGGCTCGACCTCGGCCGAGGTGGGACCGTCTCAGGGTGCCACCTGGCGAGGGAGCAAGGGGCCACCGGCTTCGGCCGAGGTGGGCCCCTCTTGGGCGGACACCTGGCGGAGCGGCAGAGAGGCGCTCGACTTCGGCCGAGGTGGACACGTCTCCGGGTGCCACGTGGCGAAGGAGCGAGAGGGCCCTACTCGACCTCGGCCAAGGTGGGACCGTCTCCGGGCGCCACCTGGCGAGGAAGCGAGAGGGCCCAGACCGACCTCGACCTCGGCCGAGGCGGAGCGACATCCGACCTTGCTGGACCGATCCCGTTCTACTGAAAAACTCCACGTGACTCGAATCACGCTCGGCAGAATCTGAGATATGCCACGTCATCGTAACGGCCGTAACAGTTGCCCCCTATCCCCCCGTTCCGTTGAGGCGTCATGGCTCGGAACGTGGGGATTTAATGTGGAGATGACATGGGGAAGGCGAAGATCTCGCACCATGATTGCCACGATCCTCGTCGCCGTTCCTCGTTGTGCCCAATGTCCTATGAGAGGCTACCACGCGTCGCATCTCCGGTTGCAATTAATGCATCGCTTCGAAACGGAGGTCGTTTCCCCGTAACCGAAGTGTCGATGTCGGGCGTGCATCCACGCGGCATCCATCTGGTGGTCCGGAGCAGAATTACGGGTACGGCCGCTGTCAATCGAATTTGAAAAGGAGGGGGAACTTTTTGGAACGAGGCCCTTTCCCTTTCTCACGCTCCACCGGCGGTTTGCAGTAGGCTATCTTCCACTCCCCCGGGTTGCTGCCTCTTTCGCACAGTGTGTTTCGGTGAGTGCCTTCGTCTGCCCCCTTCCTCCGTTCCCTAGCGACCTTTCTTCACCACTTTCTCCCCTATGGCGCGCCGTCGTCAAGTTTCGTCTAATCCGGACGAGGCCGGCCCGTCTCGGCCGAGGACTCCGTCGTCTTCCTCCTCGGAAGCGGAGGTGATCCCGGAGGAGGTCCGCAGGCGTTTCTAGTCTGGGGGCATAGCCATAGGTATCCCTATGGGTCCCAGGTCTCCCCCCATGTTCTCCGCCCATCCTATCTCTTCACTTCCTCCTCCGGCCCTTCCTTCTGTCGGTCCCTCCGGTCACGTTTCAACGATGACCGAAGGTGACCTTTCCTTGCTCCAGGAGGTCTATGGCATCCCTGGGTCGATTCATCTCTCTCTTTCGCAGCCTGGTGATCGCGTCACCTTGAGTGGCCCCGGCCGTATAGCTTTATACGAGGACTTCCTCCTTGGGGGTCTTCGGTTTCCTCTGCACCCCTTCTTTCTTTCCTTCCTCAGTCACTTCCACCTGGTCCCGGCCCAGTTGGATCCCAACTCCATCCGGGTCATCTTCGCCTTCATTGTCTTCTGTCACTTCCATGGCTTCATTGCCCGTTTCTCTCTCTTCATGGCTCTTTTCACCCTGAAGCGGTACTCCATCGATGATGGCTGGTGGTACATTTCACCCCGGCCTAGGTGTCACCGGTTCGACCTCCCTTCCTCCATCAAGGGTTGAAAGAACCAGTTCTTTTTTTCCTCGATCGAGGATGTTGACTGGGCCTTGAGCGAGCCGGATCGGTCCCCGAACCAGAACTCCCAAGTTGAGCCGGCGGACCAGGAGGCTTATTCCCTGCTGTTGAGCGATGTGGTCCCTTCGCTCAAGGTTCTGCTCTCGGAGCAGAACTTGTTCGAGGTGGGGATCAGTCCCATCCAGGAGTAGGGTGAGGCTCAATCTTCTTTCCTACTCCGCACTTCTCTTTTATTTATTTATTTATTTATTTTTAAACTGGGCTGACCGACCTCCGTGCTTTTGCAGGTATGAAGTTCTCCCTGGAAAACCTCCTGGAGGGTGCCGCCCAGAGGGACACCACCGAGGAAGATGAGCCCGCGGCGAAGAGGGCTCGCACCGAGGCGAGTCGAGAGGCCGTGCCGATGCCCACCCTGTCCAGTAGCTGTAGTTCCCGCACCCAGGCCACCTCGGGCCCGGGCTGCCGATACTCCCATCATCCGCCTCGATGGGACCGTAGATGAGGGAGGCCCGGTTCCCTCTCGGGCAGCGCCCGCCTCCACCGTAGTTCCAACGGCGCCGCCTGCGACTCCAGCTGCCCCGCCGGTGGCAGTCCCACCCGGGGGGTCGGTCGCTCCCGCCGCCGAACTGACTGCCCCACCGCCGACCCTCACGAGCCGGTGCTCCGTGATCCGCGATCAGGGGCTCGCGGAGAGGGTGATGGAGTTTGCCTGCACTTCCCGGGATCACCGACTGAAGGACGGTCGGGACTACGCCGATGCTCTGCTCGGGATCCTCCCGCAGCTCTTCACGGTAAGTCCGGACTCAGAACCCTCCCCTTCAAAGTTTCAGCTGACTTCTGACTGACCGATTCCTCTTTTATGCAGATCGGGACCGACGTGCTTCTGTTGAGGAATTTCCTCGTAGGGTACGCCAAGAAGGATGCCGAGAAGGAGGAGAAGCTCGGCAAGCTCGCAGCCGACGTGAAGGGCCTCATGGAGAAGGGGGTCGAGCTGCGGGGAAACAACCAGGCTCTCCAATCTGACCTGGCGCGTGCCGAGGGGCGCATCAAAGAACTGGAGGCCTCTCTGTCCGAGGAGACTCCAACCAGCAACGCGTGGAGGAGGATGCAGCGGAGAAGGCTCGCCTTCGAGCTCAGTCCCAGTCACTGGAGCGCCAGGTGGAGGAGGCCCGAAGGGAGGCAAGTGCAGCCAAGGAGCGAAGCTCCTACGTCAACGGGCTGCTGGAGGCTTCAAAGCCGGAGGCACAGGAGGCCGTCCCGAAGTTCCGGGCTTCCGACGAGTATATCTCGGAAGTCCGGGAGGCCGCCGTGGACTCCTTCCTGAAGGGGTTCCAGGTGTGCCGGGAGAAGGTGGGCTCCTTCTACCCCGAGCTCGACCTCAGTGGGGTGGTCCACGGTGGCAGAAGGCAGGAGCCCACCGGCGAGGCTCCAGCTGCAGCAGGCGATGCGGCCGCAGCTCTAGAGCAGCCCCCGAGCAGTCACCCGCCGACGGCGAAGACGAAGAGCGTGCATCCCTGCCCGAGGACCGTGCCACTATGCCAAACTAGCTTCTAGTTGTACTTTTTCTTCCCCTTTTTTTTTGAGGACGCCCGGCCTGTTGGGACTCCTTTATTGTAATGCTTTTTCGAATTAATGAAGAAACTGCCTTTTTCTTTACCAAGTCCCGTCTTTGTCTTTCTTATATTCTCTTCTCTCTCTCTTTTTTTTTGTTGAGATGTTTTCTACGTCCTGTGGTTTGCTCCGAGCCGAGCTCGCGGGTAAACTGAGTCCCGTCCAGCGTCCAAGTCAAAGTTCGGAGCTTCCGGGTTGGGTGGTGATAGAGCAGTCCTTGCGCGAGTCCTTCAAGCTTGCCGGGCCGTTCTCCGTGATCACGTGGGCGAGCTGGGCTCTGCCCTGCCTTCCGTACCGAAGTCGGGACTTCCGGACTGAACCCAGGGGCCGCAGGCTTATCCAAGCCTTGCGCGGCTTGCCGAGCTGTTCTCCGTGATCGCGTGGGCGAGCTGGGCTCTGCCCCGCCTTCCGGACCGAAGTCCGGGACTTCCGGACTGAACCACGGGGCCGCAGGCTTATCCAAGCCATGCGCGGCTTACCAAGCTATTCTCCGTGATCGCGTGGGCGAGCTGGGCTCTGCCCCGCCTTCCGGACTGAAGTCCGAGACTTCCGGATTGAACGCCGGGGCCGCAAACTTATCCAAGCCTTGCGCGGCTTGCCGAGCTGTTCTCCGTGATCACGTGGGCGAGCTAGGCTCTACCCCACCTTCCAGACCGAAGTCCGGGACTTCCGGATTGAACCCTGGGGCCGCAAGCTTATCCAAGCCTTGTGCGGCTTGCCGAGCTGTTCTCCGTGATCGCGTGGGTGAGCTGGGCTCTGCCCCGCCTTCCGGATCGAAGTCCGGGACTTCTGGACTGAACCCCAGGGCCGCAGGCTTATCCAAGTCTTGCACGACTTGCTGAGCTGTTATCCGTGATCGCGTGGGCGAGCTGGGCTCTGCCTCGCCTTCCAGACCGAAGTCCGAGACTTCTCGCTTTCTCGGGTCTTCGGGCACAGCGGTGTTTGCCGAACTCAGAGCTAAGCGCCTCTTTTCCTACAAGGCGAGAAAAAGCGTTTGAAGTAAAGGGATTTTATTGCAGGAGTTTGAGGAACCTTATATTATTGATAATACATCCTCAGGTTCGAGGCATTCCAGGTCTGAGGGAATCTGGTCCCTCCTAACTCCTCCAGGTAATAGGCCCCGTGAGGGAGGACTTCCGCCACCCTGTATGGGCCTTCCCAGTTCGGGGAGAGCTTCCCACACTCTCGTGGCTGGGAAGCTTCAGCACGCCGGAGCACCAGATCTCCGGGGTGAAAGGACTTTGGTCGCACCCGGGCATTATAGTACCTGCCACCCGCTACCTGTATGCCGCCATCCGGACTCGGGCCTTGTCCCTCGTCTCCTCAAGGAGGTCCAGGTTTAGCATCATCCTGGCGGGGTTCTCCTCTTCGTCATACTGCTCCACGCGCAGGGTGGGTAGACTGAGCTCAATCGGGATAATCGCCTCGGCTCCGAAGACGAGATTGAATGGGGTCTCGTCGGTGGCCGTCCTTGGGGTGGTGTGGTAAGCCCACAGGATGCTCGGGAGTTCTTCCGCCCATCTGCCCTTGGCCTGATCCAGCCTCGTTCGGAGGCCTTGCAGGATGGTCCTATTCGTCACCTCGGCTTCTCCATTTGTCTGAGGATGCGCCACCGAGGTGAAGCGATGATGGATGCCGTGATCGCTGCAGAATTCTTCAAACTCCCGGCAGTCGAATTGACGCCCATTATTAGTGATTACGGTATGGGGGAGGCCGAAGCAGCAAATGATTTACTTCCAGAAAAACTTGGCGACGTTTGCCTCCGTGATCCGTGCCAGGGACTCGGCCTCGACCCACTTCGTGAAGTAGTCGATGCCACGATCAGGAACTTTCGCTGTCCGGACGCTGGAAGAAATGGTCCTAAGAGATCCATCCCCCACTAGGCGAACGGCCACGGAGCCGAGAGCTGGGAAAGCGGAGTGGAGGGCTGCCGCTGCACCACGGCGTGCCGTTGGCACCGATCACACTTCTTCACGAAGTCGGCGGCATCCTCCTTCATCATCTCCCAGAAATAACCTTGGTGGAGGGCCTTGTATGCTAGCGTTCTGCCACCCACGTGGTTCCCGCAGATGCCCTCGTGGATATCCTGGAGTACGAGTACGACCTCCGCGGGTCTCAGGCACTTGAGAAGGGGATAGGAGTAGGACCTCCGATATAGCTGCCCATCCATTAGGACGAACCGCGCGACCTTCTTTTTGATAAGACGGGCCACCGCGCGGTCTTCCGGCAAGGCACGCTGGTAATGTAGTCGGCGTACTTGTCCATCCAGCTCGGTTCTTGGCTGACCTGTTGGACCTCCACTGGGATCTCATAGCTCGGGGCCTTGAGGCGTTCAACATGAGCACGACCCAGCAACGAGTCCGGCAGGGTCGCCAGCCTGGAGAGAGCGTCTGCACGGGCGTTTTTCCTGCGGGGTATGTGGGAGATGCTGAAACGCCAAAACCCGGTCACGCTCGCTCTCACGAGCTCCAGGTATTTCGCCATTTGAGGGTCGTGCGCACCATACTCTCCGGAGATCTGTCCGGCCACCAGCTGGGAATCGGTGAAGGCCTTGAGGTTGGCCACGCCCAATTCGCGGGCAACTCTCAACCGGCGAGGAGCGCCTCGTACTCCGCCTGGTTGTTGTTGCGGCGAATTGAAAAATGGAGTACACATTCGGCGACGACCCCATCACCGTTGGCGAGAATGAGACCGGCTCCGCTCCCGCCAGAGTTCGAGGCTCCATCCACGTGAAGGATCCACGCATCCTTCTCGGGCCCCGATTTCAATTGCTGGTGCAGAGGGTCCTCTTTTGTCCCCTTGCCTAGGCCTGCGCACTCGACCAAGAAGTCGGCCAGCACTTGCACTTTCATGGCCGACCTCGGCCGATAAGCGATATCGAACTCGCTGAGCTTGTGTGCCCACTTCGCCAATCGCCCGGACGTGTCGGGCCGGCTGAGTATCGCTTTCAGTGGCTGGTCAATCAGGACGGCAATGGGATGTGCTTGGAAATAGGGCCTGAGACGCTGGGCAGATACTATTAGTGCAAAAATGAGCTTTTCAGACCGGGAATACCTGAGCTCCGCATCACGGAGGAGTTTGCTTGTGTAGTACACCGGCCTCTGAACTCCCTGGTCGTCGGTACGAATGAGGACTGAGCTGACTGCCTCCGGGGTGACTGCCAAGTAGAGGACGAGCTCCTCCCCTTCTTCAAGCCTGGAAAGCAGTGGGGGCAATGCGAGCATCTTCTTCAGCTCGCCGAACACCTCTTGGCATTCCTCCGTCCAGGTGAAGTCGCTCATCTTCCTCGGCACTTTGAAGAAGGGCCGACAGCGGTCGGCTGACCTCAAGATAAACCGACTCAGATCGGCTATCCAACCGGTGAGTCGCTGTACTTGCTTCTTGGAGGTGGGTTGCTCCATGTCCAGGATGGCCTGGACCTTTTCCGGGTTGGCTTCAATCCCTCTTTGGGTCACCATGAACCCCAGGAATTTCCTGGCGGAGATGCCGAAGGCGCACTTCGCCGGGTTTAGCTTCATCTGGTGAAGCCGGAGGTTACCGAAGGTCTCCGCCAGGTCGCCAACATGATCCGAGAGGGGCTTGCTCATCACCAGCATGTCATTCACGTACACCTGCATGTTGCGGCCGATCTGGTCCTTGAAGACTTTGTTGACCAAACGCTGGTACGTGGCCCCGGTGTTTTTAAGGCCAAACGGCATCGTCTTGTAACAGTAAGTTCCACGGTCGGTGACGAAGGCAGTGTGTTCTTCGTCCTCCAGGTTCATTCGAATCTGGTTGTACCCAGAGAAGGCATCCATGAAAGAGAGGAGGCGATGCCCCGAAGTGGTGTCCACCAGTTGGGCAATCTTCGGAAGAGGGAAGCTGTCCTTCGGGCAGGCTCAGTTGAGGTCGATGTAGTCTACACAGATCCTCCACTTGCCACTGCTCTTCTTAACCATGACCACATTTGCCAGCCAGCTGGGATACTGGACTTCCCGCACGAAACCGGCAGCGAGGAGCTTTTCCACCTCTTCGTTGATGGCCCTCTGCCTTTCCGCAGCGAAACTCCTCTTCTTCTAACGAACCGGGCGGCACCTCGGGTCTACGTTCAGCTTGTGGGTGATGACCTCAGGGGGGATGCCTGGCATGTCGACCGCGGACCATGCAAATACATCCGCATTCATGCGGAGGAAATCCAGCAACGGGCCCGTTCTTCCTCCAGAAGCTGGGCCCCCACCTGCACAGTCTTCTGAGGGTCCGAACCGAGGGGGTATGTCAACAGACGCTCTACGGGTCCCCCCTGGGTTCATTCTCCCTTAAGTCAAGGTCGTCGACGTCGGGGCCGAGCCCGGCACCCCGGGCACCTGGGACTGCCTGAAGGCAATGCTGGACTGGCTGGGTCGTCCCCCACATTACCCCAGGCCCGGAGGCCGTGGGGAATTGCACTAGCAACCACCTTGTGGAGATCATGGCATCTAGCTGTTTGAGCCCCGGACGCCCGAGGATCGCATTGTAAGGCGAAGGGAGCTTGACGACGGTAAATGTCATCATGACTGTGGTCTGTCGAGGTGGGGATCCAGCGGTGACCGGGAGAGTGATCTCCCCCTCGACCCCCACCGAGTCCCCGGTAAAGCCCACAAGAGGGGTGTGCACCGGCCTTAGCTGATCATGGGACAGGTTCATTCGGAAAAAAGCATCATAAAAAAGCACGTCAGCGGAGCTTTCACTATCTACCATAATGCGATGTACAGGATGCTTTGCGATGGTCATCTCGACCACCACAGCATCATTATTTACATTCTTGTTTTCATTCCCCTTCTCAGAAGGGGGTACATCCTCCGGGTCCGCAACCTCTCGGGCTCTCTTTGCCGCCCGCCCGATTCCACAGGAGATCATGCCCACCGGCTTCTCCGTCGGATGATTGTCGATCACGGGGACTGGGGGAAGGGCCGCGAGCGGTTGTCCCTTCGCCAGAGCCTCGATCCTCATGAACTTCCTGAGGTAGCCTCTTTTGATTAGCTCCTCGATTTCCCGCTTCAGATTGCGACACTCCTTCGTGTTGTGGCCATGCTCGCGGTGGAACTAGCAGTACTTTGACTTGTTGCGGGTGCTCCTTGGGTTCTGAGGAGGAGGTCGGCGGAGGTAGTGCTCGCCCTCAATTTTCATGAGGATCTTCGTCCTGGGGGCAAGGAGAGGGGTGAAACTTCGCTCTGGGACAGCTCCGCCCTTCAGCTTATGACTTGGGTGGAGGTTAGCAGGTGGCCCTAGCCTTCGGGTCCCTGGAACATCTCTCGGGGCTGGCTTCTTTAGGGTCCTCCCGTCCAGATCTCGCCGAGTGCGATCGGCCTCCTCCGCTCAGATGTACTTGTGGACACGGAGGAGGAGCTCGGAGTACGTCCTGGGGGCTTCTTGTCCAGGGAATAAGTTAGGCGGGACGTCTTGAGGCCGCACTGTAATGCCAGCATGGCAACGGGCTCGTCCAGGCTGTAGATCTCCAAGGCAACGATCTTGAAGCAGGTGATGAAGTCCCGAAGTGGCTCTTGATCCTGCTGGCGGATGGAGAAGAGGTTGTCCACCTCTCTCGGCACCTTCCGACAAGCGTCGAAGTGCACCACAAACTTGCCTTCCAACTGACGGAGGAGCAGATGGATCCGGGCTCGAGGCGGGTGAACCAGACTCGTGCAGCTTCCAGAGGGTAGCAAGGAAGGCAATGCATAAAAGAGCATCCGTGGCCCCCTGGACCCTCATGAGAGCTTTGTAGCTCTCTAGATGGTCCAAGAGGTCGGTGGTCCCATCGTAGGGATCCATCTACGGCATGCGGAACCGGCCCGGAATCAGCTCCTCTTAGATTTCCTGGGAGAAGGGGGGCCGGGAGTCGTATCCCGCCGGGTCCGCGGAAGAGTTCTACAGGTCGGCAAATCGGCGGGCGAACTCCGCCAGTTTGCGATCGTGCTCCTCCAGGCGCCTCTCGGCCAGGCGCCTGATGGCCTCGTCGGTGGAGTCTTCCACCGAGGCCGCTGGTGAAAGGGGCGCCGATCGGTCTTGGCGGGGGACTTTGCCTCGACGCCGCCTGCTGCGGTGCACTGTTTCGGTATCATCGGCCGGGGATCGACTCTCGCGATTCACCGAACCGGAGTAATTTCTCTTCGCGGGGGTCTGGTATCTCCCACGGGGGCTGGAGGCTGCCCGCGCTGGGATGTCCTGCCATGAATAGAGCGCAGGCTTCCATGCGGCCCCGCGGCTCGAGCCACGGGGTCCCTGGCTGGGGTTGCGTGGCCAAGGAGCGCTGCTGATGTTGTAGCTGCCCAACTGCCGAAGTCAAGGTTTGCAGCTGTTGGATGACAGCTGCAAAAGGTCCGTCCACTGGGGTCGGCTATAGCGGAAGAGGAGGGGGAGCGGGGAGCTCCCTCTCTGGGCTGCATGGCCCCTGAGGGGAGGGGACTTCCCCCACTCGGCTGGTGGACGCTTCGCGTCCACGCGTGACCACCATGGCCGGAGCGGGCTTCGTCCACAGAAAGTTAGCTCCCACTGGGGGTGTTGTCCTGCCCCTACCTGGCACGCCAATCTGTTGCCGATATCGCCGCCGCGCCTATGGCTTCAGAGCAGTTGGTTGAATTAGACTGTCTCGCCCCGAGGTCTTCTGGCTCCCGGTCCTACAAGACAAAGTCAGAAGCCCTGGCCGGGGATCCCGGCGAGGGAGCTCCGATGGTCAAGTTAGAAAGCAGCGAGAGGGAACAAGTCTCCAAAACGGGCCCCCGAAGGAGTCCCGGACTTAGAGATCGTGCTTCACAAGAAAAGTCTCAGGAAGAGTAGAAATATGGCCGAGATCCTTCACCGGGCTTGCGCCAAGGGTCCCCTTTCGGGATCCTGGATCCTGCTCTCGGTGCTTTCTTCTCTCCCAACCTCTGTTTTCTTGCTTACCTGGTCGTCTACTCTTCCGCCACTTTTAACTCCCCACACTGCCTTCTTTTTCCCGCCTTCGGGAGGCCCCCTCTTTGCTTCCACCTTCTTCCCTCCCTCTCTTTCTCCTTTCCCTTTTTGGTCAAAGAACCCGGCAGCCTTTTTTCCTTGCTTGCCGGGCCTAGCGAGGAAAGAGTAGAGGGAGGACGCCGGCCAGACCTTGGGCCGAGCGTAAGCGCTCTCCTTCCCAGGCACCGACAACGCCCGCTCCGGGTCCTGTTTTGTTAGGACTTTGCCTTTCGACTGTGGAACCTGTCGGGCCGATGCAAGCGAGGTTTCGCGTGATGCCGCCGACCGGACGGGCACTTCTCTCGGGGTGTGGCGCGCACCGCTCGAGGAGCAATCTCGGAACTCGTGCCCCCGCTCCTCGGAGGCCTCATCGCACAGGTTGGCCGATCTCGACCGAGGTGGACCCTTCCTGGGCGGACACCCGGTGGAGCGGCAGAGAGGTGCTCGACCTCGGTCGAGATGGACCCGTCCCCGGGCGCCACCTGGCGAAGGAGCAGGAGGGCCCGGCTTGACCTCGGCCTAGGTGGGACCGTCTCAGGGCACCACCTGGCGAGGGAGCAAGGGACCGCCGGCCTCAGCCGAGGTGGGCACCTTCTGGGTGGACACCTGGCGGAGCGACAGAGGGGCGCTCGACTTCGACCGAGGTGGACCCTTCTCCGGGTGCCACCTGGAGAAGGAGCGAGAGGGCCCGGCTCGACCTCGACCGAGGTGGGACCGTCTCAGGGCGCCACCTGGCGGGGAGCAAGGGGCCGCCGGCTTCGCCGAGGTGGGCCCCTCTTGGGTGGACACCTGGCGGAGCGGTAGAGGGGCGCTCGACTTCGGCCGAGGTGGACCCATCTCCGGGTACCACCTGGCGAAGGAGCGGGAGGGCCCAGCTCGACCTTGACCGAGGTGGGACCGCCTCAGGACGCCACTTGGCGAGGGAGCAAGGGGGCCGGCTTCGGCCGAGGTGGGCCCCTCCTGGGCGAACACCTGGCGGAGCGACGGAGGGGCGGTCGACTTCGGTCGAGGTGGACCCATCTCCGGGCGCCACCTGGAGAAGGAGCGAGAGGGCCTGGCTCGACCTCAGTCGAGGTGGGACCGTCTCAGGGCACCACCTAGCGAGGGAGCAAGGGGCTGCCGACTTCGACCAAGGTGGGCCCCTCCTGGGCGAATACCTGGCAGAGCGGCAGAGAGGCGCTCGACTTCGGCCGAGGTGGACCCGTCTCCGGGCGCCACCTGGCGAAGGAGCGAAAGGGCCCGACTCGACCTCGGCCGAGGTGGGACTGTCTCAGGGCACCACCTGGCGAGGGAGCAAGGGGCCGCCGGCTTCGGCCGAGGTGGGCCTTTCCTGGGCGGACACCTGGTGGAGCGGTAGAGAGGCGCTCGACTTCGGCCGAGGTGGACCCGTCTCCGGGTGCCACCTGGCGAAGGAGCGAGAGGGCCCGGCTCGACCTCAACCGAGGTGGGACCGTCTTAGGGTGCCACCTGGCAAGGGAGCAAGGGGCCGCCGGCTTCGACCGAGATGGGCCCCTCCTTGGCGGACACCTGGCGGAGCGGCAAAGAGGCACTCAACTTCGGCCGAGGTGGACCCGTCTCCGGGCGCCACCTGGCGAAGGAGCGAGATGGCCCGGCTCGACCTCGATCGAGGTGGGACCATCTCAGGGCACCACCTGGCGAGGGAGCAAGGGGCCGCCGGCTTCGACCGAGGTGGGCCCCTCCTGGGCGGACACCTGGCGGAGCGGTAGAGAGGTGCTCGACTTCGGCCGAGGTGGACCCGTCTCCGGGTGCCACCTGGCGAAGGAGCGAGAGGGCCCTACTCGACCTCGACCGAGGTGGGACCGTCTCCGGGCGCCACCTGGCGAGGGAGCGAGAGGGCCCAGACTGACCTCGACCTCGGCTGAGGCAGAGCGACATCCGACCTTGCTGGACCGATCCTGTTCTGCCGAAAAACTCCACATGATGCTCGAATCACGCTCGGCAGAATCTGAGATACGCCACGTCATCATAACAGCCATAATAATAGGCACTCTACATCCCCCAAGGGAAGTATCCGAGCCATCGCTATTGCCTATATAAAGGGCATGTGCTCTGTAGGACGAACTTCTTCATTTCTACAGAAATCTTTCTCTTCTTCTAACTGCTTCAAACTTCCCCTTCTTCTTCCCAGGCCTTTTTCCCTCTCCACAGGTAGAGACTTCTTCTTTTTCTCCCCTTTTTCATCATGGTTAGATCTCTAAAGGTCCCTACCACCGGCAGGATTCCAGCTAATAGGAGCGGAGGTGATTCCTCCGGTGTTATAGATCCTTCCAGGAAAAGTAATGTCGAGTCAAGGCCAGAATCCATTGCAAGATCCATGTCCTTTTCTAGACTAGTTTCTCTTAAAGATTATTACCGTATTCCAGAAATTCTTCCATTAATGCTTCCTCAACCTGACAAAAGGGTGAATCGTCCTCCTTCTAGTGCCATTTCGGTGTACGAAGACCATTTGAAGGCTGGTCTTTGATTTCCTTTACATCCCTTCTTCATTAAAATTTTTATATATACCATGTGATCCCAACACAACTGACTCTGAATAGCATTCGAACCATCTATGGCTTCTTAGTTCTCTATCATGGTCTAAATATAGATCTTAGGACCTCTTTGTTTACATCATTTTTCATGTTGAAGAAGGTTTTCATGGCCAGGGGTGGTGGGTCATCGGTCCTCGTCCTGGTTGAAAGCTGGTCAAGGGGTTGCCGACCACCATCCATGGATGGAAACCCTGTTTCTTTTTTATATTCTTTTCTTATCCTTGGGGTTTTAACACGGAGTAGAGAGAACCCCGATTGGACGCTAATGCTGGCAAGAGGGTTCTGAAGGCCAATAGGCACACTTCGATAGGTTGTCGAGGTCTGAAGTTCCTTTAGCTAGGGAGTTGCTAAGTGGGCAAAACTTGCACCTCGCTCAGATCAGCAAGTCTCTATCTTTAGGTATACTTGATAGTTAGTCTTTGTTCTGTTCCACTTTGTCTCTTGTATACTTTTGTTGGCTGACCACTGTAGCCTCTTCTATTTACAGGTGAAAAGATGAAGCCGAACTTTGGCAAACTCTACCAGGCTGCCCATAAGAGGTCCGTGCCAGTCCCATCAGAAGGGTCAAAGAGTTAGAAGAAAGTTCGGGCCGAAGAAGCCACGAGAAATACAACACTAAGGATGACGTCGGACAATGATGATGTTCCTTTGACAGAGCTCTACTCAAGGGGCCCTACTCCGACCTAGACTCCAGAACGGCCGAATTCCGTCTTCATCGTTGATGCCCCAACAGTCTGGCTCTCTCCCTGGGATAAAGGCAAGGCTTCTCAGGCCGAAGAGGAGTCGGAGAGAGACATTTCCTCTAAGAGGGAATATGAAGTAGACTTCATGGTCTTCTCTGATGGGAGGGTCTTGAACATTTTGGATCCAAAAAAAAGAAATATCCAAGAAAATATTAATCAAAATAGGGATGAAGAAAATGTTACCTTTTAGAAGGAAGAAGAACAAGAGAGCTATGTAGAGAGCTCTGTAGGGTTCAAGTGAAGGAGACAGAGATCGCAGCATAGAATTTTGGGATGACTAGGAAAGCCCCAGGGATGGCAAACTGACTGGAAACCCACTGATCAAGGTAGCCAAAAATGGAGGAGGAGGGAGGGAGGTTTAGGTTTTTGGGGTGGCGTCGGTGCGAATAAGATTAGGGTTAGGAGGAAATGATCATGTAGTTAGAGAAAAAAACCCACTAATGCTTTAAAGCATTGTTAAATCCTATCTTTGTCGATGCAGAAAAAGAGCATCGGCATATGCTCTAACCTTATTTCCCAATGCTTTCAAGCATCGTTATTTTCTAACACTTTAAAAGAGCATCGGTAGGCATGCAGGAATTCCCGACACTTTTTCCTTGCATCGGGAAAAAAAGTTGGCTTTTGTATTATTCCTTGTAGTGATGTAACACTCTAGGTAGGATCAAGACAATGAAAAATTTAGTTTTCATTTACACCAAAAAGAAAAACTGAGTTTTGATTTGCGTATTGATTTTTCCTTTTAATGTACTTCTTGAATGATTTGTGTTCATGTATTGTAATAACTACATATATTTTCTATTAATTAAGAAAGATTTAAAAACACATTCAGAACAAAAGAAACTATCAAATTCTGATTCATAATGTACATAACAGAAATTAATAAATCAAGAAAAAAATTTCAACTGTTCGTGCTCTTCTTCTATTCATATTTAGGATCACTAGATTCTCGAGGTAACAAGGTAGCAAGGAAAAGTTACCTACATATTTTCCACAAAGAAAATTATCGAGCAACTTTATTACTCAATGCTCAACTTAGTATGATCTTTTTTATTTTTGAAGCATTAGAAGGAATATTTACCCACATTTCAATATAGAGAAAGATATATTGCTAAGAACCTATTTGGATGCTAGAATTTCTTATATTTCCAATAACATTTTTTGGCGAGATATTTCTACAAAACATATGAGGAAAGGATTTGAAGCATATTGAATCATTCTAGAAAATTAGGATATAATCTCCCTTAATAAAACTTTTCTAATCCAATGGTAAAGAATGAAAACTTCCAGTAACAGCAATTCCATGGACAAGCCATTTAGATAGGGCTAGAATTGGACAGGACCGAGTCGGGCCACACCGCTACCCGAGCCCGGCCCGAAAAAAATTTTGAGCTTCAGGTTAGGCTTGGCCCAAAATATTTTAAAAACATCAGGCTCGAGCCCAAGCCTAAGCCCGATTAGGCCAGCTCGAGTCTAAGCTGGCCCGATAAATCCCAAACTTTCATAATCAAAAAAAAAAAATGTTGGCCATAGACATCGAGGGTATCGGGTGAGGAGCGGGAGCGGGGGGTGGGGACGTGGGGTCATGTAGGGGCAAGGGGCATCGAGGCTGGGGATGATGGGGATTGAGCCTTGGACGGGTGGAGATGCTACCAGCAGGGGCTGGTGAGGTTGCTGGGGGTTGTAAGGAAGATCCGAGGGCGGGGAGGGGCAGCACGGTCAAGCCTGATGTTCGTAACATGGAGCCAGAGCATGGGGTAGCTAGCAAATGGAGGCTCGGGCTGGGGTCAGGGAGGAGGGAGAGCCATCATCGCCCAAATTTCATGCATCGGCCAAGTCCAGATTAGGAACAAGAACAAGAAGAAGAGGGACATGATGATGATGGCATTCAAGTCCAAGGATAGGTGCCCGATGCCAACTCCAATAGCAATGGTGAGGATGGTGGAGAGTTATCAATGCATCCAGAGGCATATGCTTTGTGACATGTTCACGGCTAGAGAAAGGGCTCAGCCGAGTGGCCGTGGTGGTCATTGTGGTGGTGGCAGTGAAGAAGATGGTAGTGGGAGATGATGAGGAGGGAAAAGAGGGGAGGAACTCGAGCAATGGGACCTCAAGAGATGGAGGGGGAAGAGGACAGATCGTAGCCCCTGGTGTTGACATGGTGTAGTTGGAGCCGTGGGGGCAAGGGCAGCGACTAGAAATGAGAGAAATAAGCTGAGTGGCAGGGGTGATGCTTAATTCTTTTGGGCTCAGGTTGGGTTGGGCTTGTTTTTGGGTAGGGCTTGGACTAGACCAGGCCAGGCCAAAGGGTGCCCGAGCCTGGCCCAAAAATTAAATAGGCTCTATTATGAGGCCTAAAGCCCGACCCCAACTATTTGGAGCTTGGCTCGAAGCCTAGCCCAACTTCAGCCAGCCTAGCCCAACTCAGGCCAGCCTGGCCCAATTCCAGCTCTACATCTAGATGTCAGAATATTTTATCCAGTGATAAGATCTACCCGAGCCCCTTACTCCAATGGGGTGTCCCCCCCAGTGTTCCTAGATTATCTCTTTCTTTCTGCTTTTTTTTAAGAAATCTCTTTCTTTTTTGGGAGCATCTATTAATAAATTTGGTATCTAAACAGGTCACATAGGAAAAAGATGTCCCCAGGAACCAAGAATTGGTGCTTTCCAGGCCACTTTGCTTTCTTTTTGGCCATTCCAATTCCCACCATATTTTTTAAAAAGAAGCCTTGCAGGATGCAAGCAAGTTTGCAAGGTTTATATTCTCTTTCAAGTCACCCTAATTCCTACCATATTTTTTTGAAAGATGCCCTGATCAAAGCAAGGCTTGAAAGTTTAACCTCTAGTGCTGATCGAACATGATAGCATGATCTCACCATCAATTCTCAATTCGCTCCCAGATGGTAAGTGTTATAGGATAAAAGGCCTGTCTAAATCTCTTATAATCTAGTTATAATCAATTACTAATGAATAGAAAAGTATTCAGCCAAACTTTAATCTCTTATTAATGTGCAGAATGCCTGACAGTGAAAAGCTGACTTCCTACCAAGGTGTGAAAAACATATTGGCTAGGAGCTGATATTCTACTAAGATACAGGATGCCGATGACAAGGAGCTGATCTTTTGTTAAGGCGCAAGATGTCTATCAATCAAGAAATGATCTCTATCGAAGCACAGAATGCTCAACTATTCATCAGACAAGCACCGATCACTTATCTAAACTAGGTATAGAGTTCCATAACTTCATTTAACATGAAACATATCTCTTTAAGTCATTAGAGCTGTTACGACAAAGTTGATAAAGTAGTTATCAAGAAATATAATAGATCACTTAGCAAACCACTTTACAAATTGACCTCTTAATAGCCTAAGCATCTTAACAACTTATTTAATGGCATAACTGTCTCATGAATGGTTATAACCGCTTAACTGACTTAGCCCTAAATCTCTAAAATAGATAGGTGAAGAGAACTCCATGGAACAAAAAGAGAAACTTCCTACACTCTCTTCATTTTCTTCTTACTGTTCTCCCTCTCTAGACTGACTTAAGTATCGAAGGGTCCCTCATTGAAGAAATCTCTTATTTTTTTTTTAATAATGAGGACTTCTTTTACAAGTTTAACAGTTGATCAGGTCAACTTTGAAAGTTATCGATCGGTTAGAAATATCTTAGTGCATCTAGTTTATCCAGTTTAGAGAGGAGCAACAATAGATTGGTGCTAGAAGGAGGGGCCTATTGTTCAAATCTTTTAAGAAAATCGCAAAAGAAAAACCTTTGATTAACTCCACTTCTCAATGGTAATCTTCTCAAAATGCTCTCAACACAATAATTTTTTCAAAGAATTATAATGAGCTTCTCGTGCATGCAAGAAAATATGTCCAAGCTGAGGAAGGCTATTTCCTCTATCAAAAGGAGGAAGGAAAGATGGAGAGCAGAAAGAAGTGGGCTTGCAAGGAAGAAACTCATGCTCAGCTAGAAGCCACCAAAACTCCAAAGAATCTGAAGCCAAATACCCTCGTTGGCAAGTTGCTGATTACATTCCTTTAATTGCTCCTTGATTTCAAATTCTGATGGAGATAGAGAAAAAGACTACAAGTACTGACCACTATCCATAAAAGGCCTGCTAGAGAAGAGAGACAAGAGCAAGTACTGGCCCTTCCACAAAGATCATGGTCATAACATGGAAGAGTGTCGATAGTTAAAATAAGAGATTGAGAACTTGATCCATAGGGGCTACCTCAACAAGTATATCAATAGCCAGAGGAAAGAAGAGACCTCTCAAATGTGCCCTGAGCAAGAAGTCGGGCCAAGTAACTTGCAAATCGCTGGGCTAGTCAACATGCTTTCAGACCTATCCAAAGTAGGGATAGAAGTACAAGATGAGGAGTCACTAGAAAAGAGACATCGAACAAAGCTAACCAGTTCTCTAATGAGAACATTATTTCTTTTTCTAACAATGATGTAAAAGAAATTTAAACTCACATGATGATGTGGTCATCGTCTTCCTGATAGT